>CANTUV010000039.1:27500000-28750000 GCA_947685225.1 Garcia nutans | reverse complement strand
TGTTCACACACAAAAAGAATGATAAGTTGATGGCTCAATTCCTCACTAGTTTAATGGCAATGCAAAGAATAACCATCAAAATTGACAATAAGTACTATTTCTAATTAATTCTCAAATTCATGCTTCAAAAATTCAAAAGTCATCTATCAACAATCTTATAACAATTGAACTTATCAATATCCATTAACATACAATATAAAACAAAACACAAAACTTAACAAAACAACTATAACAAAACACTTACGAAAATAGACAATTTATATTTATGAACCAAAGGCTTAGAGTTGAAGCCATAACATAGGCCCCTCCTTTTCTTAAAACCATATGTATCTTCTCAAGTGTGGCAAGATCTAACGAATCATTACCCAAGATTTTAGTCATACGGCAGTTGCTCGGGTCAAAATCATCAAGAAGGGTCATTGCTAAAGTTGTAACTAATCCTCCAATGCAAATGGCACCCCTCTTTTTATTCGCCACACTGTCAAACACATCGGCTAACCAATAGCAGGTACAAACGGGTATGGCATTGCTAGCACAGTCTAAAAAAAATAGTTCGCTTATTTCCACAACACCTGTGCTCTCTTTTCGTGCAAAGAACCCACATGACATAAAGCGATGTAAATATCTTAGGGTGGGATTTGCCAATTTCGTTGCTTTGGCCAATTTGGCCACATAGGTTCCCGATCCCAGTGCTCCCCATGCAAATTGTTGTTTAAAACCCTTAGGTACACATTGTTCCCCTTGTTGATGGAAGCCAAATATATCATTCAATTGCTCAATACTAATGACAAATGGTTTCCCAAGCAGTTTAAAATGTAGCCTAGTGCAAATTTTTCTGTCATCTCTTTCAACATTAAGAGAGGTTAAAAATTCCATTGTAAGCTCTTGAAATTGCAAAGGTTTAAGGGAAACTAATCTCTCCCATCCAAGGTTTTGAACAAAGCTATAAAAATTACCCTAATATGAAGAGCATTAAGGGATTCTTCGCTTACATACCTCGTCGAAAAGAAACCCCTAGCGAGAAGAGTCGCTCTCCTTGAAGATGATGATGATGAAGATGGAGCTGAAGGTGGAGGTTGCCTCCTCTTATGGTGAGACACCATCTTTGTTCTAGTCATTTTGATAATTTGGTGAAAATGAAGCTTTAATGGATTTAATTGTTTTTTATGAGAAAAGAAGAAGATTGAGTGGGTTTAATTTATTTTGGTTAAGAAAAATGGAGGATTTAATAGGATTTTGGAGTTTTAAGAAATTGATTATGGAGGTTTTGGAGAGAGGGAGTCGAGAGAGAGAGAAAAGAGAAAGGGGAGTTAGGGATTTAAAATGAAGGAAATGGGCTGAAATCGTGGTTTTAAACTTGAAAATTGGTGTGACACGGCCAAGCTTGATGTAGCTTGGCCGTGTTTGATGGATTTGGAGGGACATGGCCAGTGGCTTGGCCGTGTCCCTTGAACGTGTTTGATGGGTTTGGAGGGACACAGCCAGTGGCTTGGCCGTGTCCCTTGAACGTGTTTGATACTGGAACAAAAGAGTGCAAGACAAATGAAAGGGACACTGGGGGAAGCTTGGCCGTGTCTGTGTGACACGGCCAAGGACATGGCCAAGTCGTTTGGCCGTGTCTGCTTCTGTGAATTTTTGGTTTTGCTTGACACGGCCAGTGGCTTGGCCGTGTCAAGTGGTAGTGTCCTTCACTGCCATTTTGGTTTTTAAATTTTTTTTTGGTTTATTTGTGTCACCAAATCACAAAAAATGCAATCTTCTTCCTTGCTTAACCCTGAAACACATTCAAGAAAAATAGAAACTGATCAAAGTACCCATTCCAATTTATTTAAACTCAATCATGAAATTAAAATTACTAAATATAAAATTGTAACTATGAAAAGAAATGCAAACCGATGGGTTGCCTCCCATTTAGCACTTCTTTAATGTCGTATGGCTGGACATTGTTGCATTATTCATCAACAAACACCATGCTTTCCAACGTTTTTGCAACTTTGACTTCTTCTAAGTAGGGCTTCACCCTTTGTCCATTGACCTTGAACTTCTCATTGGTTTTTAAATTAAGCAACTCAACAACCCCATACGGGAATGTTTGAGTAACTTGAAAGGGTCCACTCCAACGTGACTTCAATTTTTTGGGAAACAACCGCATTCTTGAATTGAAGAGAAGGACTTTCATTCTTGGTTCAAAAGTCCTTCGAAGAATCATCCTGTCATGAATAGCTTTTGTCTTTTCCTTGAAGATCCTCGAACTCTTGTAAGCTTCATTCCGAAGCTCATCAAGCTCGGAAATCTGAAACATTCTTTGCTCCCTTGCTTCATCCAAGTCCATATTCGTGGTCTTTATTGCCCAATAAGCCTTGTGCTCCAATTCCACCGGGAGGTGGCAAGCTTTGCCAAAGACCAACCTATAGGGACTCATTCCCAATGGGGTGTTAAAAGCAGTCCTATAAGTCCACAATGCTTCCGAGAGTTGGATTGACCAATCGTTCCGAGTTGTGCTCACTGTCTTTTCCAAAATCCCCTTGATTTGCTTGTTTGATATCTCAGTTTGCCCGGACGTTTGGGGATGGTATGGAGTTGCCACTTTGTGTCGGATGCCCATCTTGGTCATCAATTTTTCAAACCATTTGTTGCAAAAATGGCTTCCTCCATCACTCACTATTGCCATGGGGGTTCCCAACCTGCTCAAAATATTCTCCTTCAAGAATTTCAACATAATGTTAGCATCATTAGTCCTAGTGGGGATAGCCTCAACCCACTTGGACACATAATCCACTGCTAGAAGGATATATTCAAAACTAAAGGATTTGGGAAATGGCCCCATGAAATTGATTCCCCATACATCAAAAATGTCAACCACAATAAAAATATTAAGGGGCATTTCATTCTGTTTGCTAATGTTTCCTACTTTTTGGCATTTATCACATCTTATACAAAAATGATAAGCATCCTTAAAAAGAGTAGGCCAATACAAACCGCTTTGAAGAACTTTCTCGGTGGTCTTTTTTCCTACAAAATGTCCCCCTCAATACATATTGTGGCAAGATTGTAGTACTTGCTTTTGTTCCTCTTCCGGCACATATCTTCTTATCACTTCATCCCTGCAAATTCTAAACAAGTAAGGTTCATCCCAAAAATAATACTTACATGTATGCAGGAATCTCTTCTTTGCCTGGAAGCTCAAATCCTTTCTCACCACACCACAAGAAAGATAATTAACAATATTCGCATACCATGGTGCTTGAGTTAAAGAAAATAAGTGTTCATCCGAAAATTTTTCGAAAGCATTTTCACAAGCAATTTCAGCATCATTGTCATAAGAGTTAAGTCTAGAAAGATGGTCGGCCACTACATTATCGCTTCCTTTCCTATCTTTGATTTCAACATTGAATTCTTGTAACATCAACACCCACCTAATGAGCCTAGGTTTAGCTTGTGGTTTGTTCAACAGGTATTTCAAGGCCGTATGATCAGAAAATACTATGACCTTAGAACCTATCAAGTAAGATCTAAATTGTTCCAGCGCAAACACCACAACTAACAATTCTCTCTCAGTGGTCGTGTAATTTACTTGTGCATCATTTAAAGATAAACTTGCATAATAAATTACACACATCAAATTGTTCACTCTTTGCCCCAACACAGCTCCAATGGCAAAATTCGATGCATCGCACATAATTTCAAATGGAAAATCCCAATTTGGGGCAACAATTATAGGGGCAGAAGTTAGTCTCTCTTTCAAAATTTTAAAAGCTTCTGAGCACTTTTCATCAAAAACAAATGGGACATCTTTTCCTAACAAATGACACAAAAGGCGTGAAAATTTGGAAAAATCGTTTATAAACCTCCTATAAAATCCTGCATGTCCCAAAAAACTTATAATCCCCTTAACTGATGTTGGTGGAGGTAGGTTCACAATTAATTCAACCTTAGCCTTGTCTACCTCAATCCCTTCATGGGAAATAACATGCCCTAAAACAATTTCGTGATCAACCATAAAGTGACTCTTTTCCCAGCTCAAGGTAAGATTACACTCAATACACCTTTCAAGTACTAGAGTCAACTTTTCCAAACAATCATTAAAGGAATTACCAAAAATAGAAAATTCATCCATAAATACCTCAATGCACTTGTCCAACATATCAGAAAAGATGGAAAGCATACACCTTTGAATGTTCCCGATGCATTGCAAAGTCCGAATGGCATCCTTCGAAATGCAAATGTCCCTAAGGGACAAGTAAATGTAGTCTTTGGTTGATCTTCCGGTGCTATCGAGACTTGGTAGTAACCTGAAAGACCATCAAGAAAATAGTAAAAAGTGTGTCCAGATAACCTATCAAGCATTTGATCAATAAATGGCAAAGGAAAGTGATCTTTCATGGTGACATTATTTAATTTCCTATAATCTGTGCACATTCGCCACCCAGTTTGTGTTCATGTGGGTACCAACTCTCCTTTATCATTCTGGACCACTGTCAACCCTATTTTCTTAGGCACAACATGAACAAGACTAACCCATTCACTATCAGCAATAGGGTAAATTAGCCCTTCATCTAGTAGTTTAAGGACCTCCTTTTTGACAACCTCGCTCATGTTAGGGTTTAGCCTCCTTTGAGACTCTCTCACCGGTTTAGCCCCTTCCTCTAAGATGATCTTGTGCATGCACATAGAGGGACTAATACCCTTAATGTCACTCAATCCCCAACCTATAGCTTTCTTGAATTTTTTTCAACATTGTTACAAGCTTATCTTCTTCCTCACTGGTAAGGGTAGCAGAAATTATCACTAGTTGAGAGTTATTTTCCCCAAGAAAAATATATTTTAAATGCTTGGGGAGTTCTTTAAGTTCAACCCCTTGTAGTTGAATTTGCTCTTCTTTAACTTCAAATTCCTCCTCAAACACTCTCATCATCCAACATTGAATTGTCTTCTTTATTCTCCTCATTGGAAATCTCTGCTTCTCCCTGCAATTTTAGAGCCCTTTCTAGCTTGTGTTCACCATTATCCTGCAAGAAAACTTCTTTAACAGCATTATCAGTAAAATCAATGAAAGAGCAGTCTTCATATAAAGCACTAGTGGGAATGGGGGAAGTGTTAAAAATTGAAAATTCTACAGTTTGTCCCAAAATGGTCATAGTCAATTTTCCATTTTTAACATCAATTAAAGTGTTAGTTGTGGCCATAAAAGGTCTCCCTAACAAAATTGCATGCTCGGCATCCCGTGGGATTTCTCCCCCCATGTCTAAGACAATGAAATCAACGGGTACAATCAAACCTCCTACCTTAACTAGAACATCTTCTATGATTCCCTTAGGGTATCTAAGAGTTCTATCTACTAGTTGCAAAACCATTTTAGTCAGTTTGAGTTTCCCAAGCTCTAGTTTCAAATAAATTGAGTATGGCATCAAATTAATACTAGCTCCGAGATCACACATGCCAATGGTCTCTTTCCCATTCCCCATAGAGATTCTAACTATAAAGCTCCCAGGATCTTTTAGCTTAGGAGGTAACTTATGTTGTAAAACAGCACTTGTTACTTCTGAAACTATCACCTTCTCATCCAACTCATACCTTATTTTCTTAGTGTTTAGCTCTTTTAAGAATTTGGCATAAGATGGCATATTCTTTATTACCTCTAGTAAGTGTAGGTTGATACTTATCTTCGAAAGCATGTTATAAATTTCAGAAAATTGCTTATCATGCTTTTCATTTTTTAACCTGCTGGGAAACGAAATTGGTGGTCTGTATGGATTTGGAGATTTGTGAAGCTTTGGTACAAAGGATGCCTCCTCTCTATCCTCTTTAAGCTCATTTGGTTTAGCTTTTTCTTCTTGCATTTCCTCGCCATTATCTTGCATTGTACCTGCATCCAAAGAATTATCAATGTTATTATCACCGATTTTATTGTCAAGTACCTTACCATGAAATTTCATTGTACCTTGCTCCGGTTGGCTTGGAAATTTCCCTTTTTGATTGGCTTGAAGTTGATTAGCCAATTGACCCACTTGAGTTTCAACCTTCTTAAGCGATGCCTCTAAAGAGTCAAACCGCTTATTGTTCATTTCTTGATTTTGAGTGCTTACTTGAATGAAAGCATTCAAATTATCTTCAAATGAAGGTTTCTTGACCTGCTCTTGATTTGAGGTTTGCCCTTGAAATTGGGGACCTCTTTGATATGGTTGGAAAGGATGTTGAGGTGGAGCATGTTGTTGATTTTTCCATGAAACATTTGGGTGATTCCTCCAACTGGGGTTATAAGAAATTGAATATGGGTCATTTCTACCCCTTTGTTGGAACCCTTCAAAAGCACAAGCTTGTTCTTGTTCCTCTTGCAATGTATCAAAATTGGAGGGGCACAAATTTGCTTGATGGCCTACAAGACCGCACGATGCGCATGACTCTTGGCTTGGTCCCGACAAGTTTCCTTTGGCATTCAACAATTTCACTTGTTTTGTCAGTTCTGCAATTTGCCTAGCCATTTCTGAGTTTGCACTTATCTCGTGTGCTCCTCTTCTCCTTTCCCCAATACTCTTTTGTTGGGAATTTTCTCGCAACATTTCGAATAATGCAACTGTTTCTGCAGCTGTTCTTTCACCCATTCCTCCCCCTACTGCATTATCCACTGTGTTATGACATTGTTGAGTTAGCCCATCATAGAAAAATTGATTGAGCAACTGTTGTGGATAGTAATGGTGAGGGCACTGAAATAATAAGGATTTGAAGAGATCCCACACCTCATGAAATGGTTCTCCATCAAATTGGGTGAAAGTTGCAATACTCCCCCTAAGCTCCTTGGTCTTTTGGTGTGAATAAAACTTTCCCATAAATTTGTTGTAAACCTCTATCCATGTGGTTAAAGAATTTTCCGATAAGGTCATCAACCACGCTTTTGCTCTGTCTTTCAAACTATATGGGAAACATCTCAACTTGAGTTCATCTTCTGTTAGTGTTTGCAAAGGGAATGTATGCAATGTTGAGTAAAAATCCCGAATGAAGTTGAGAGGATCTTCATTCGGCAGTCCATGGAAGGATGGCAGCATACTATAGTGAGTATTTCTGAGTTCATAATTTCTCGATGCGTTGCTCAACTGGATACAAGATGTGGTCATTCCGATGATCGGTCGGGCAAACTCCTTCATAGGTGGTTCTTGTGCATCACCCATCCCTGATTCTATGTTCTCCTCAAACTGCTCATCAGTATTTTCCCTTTCTTGCTCAATAGGATTCGGTCCCTCGAGTCTTGGGAGTCTATGGATGTTGTCTATAAATGGAACAAGTTTGTTTCCTTGAGACCTTCGTCCGTGCATAAAGTACCTAAGCAATTCAAAAAGAACACTTTAAATGATTTAACAAATAAATTAAAAGAATCAAACTATTAACAAAAATTGCCTTCCTCGACAGCGGCGCCAAAAACTTGTTGCGCTTAAATTAACACTACTACAAAGCAGTACTCGCAAGTATACAAGGCTATTGCAGTAACGATGATCACCCCAAGGTCGTCTCACAAGGAAGGAATTGCGTGTAATAGTTCGATTAACATGAAATAATAAACTTGAGTGTGTGATTGGATTGGTGAATTGTAATTAATCTTAAAAATGAAAATGAATGATTTTGTGCAAGATAAATTCAATTATGGAAATAATGCCTAGGGTTGCAGGTCCATTTAATCAAATGTTTAATTATCAAATTATCCATTAATATAACCTTGTACCTTAATTTGTTCCTTAAGGTTAATTAGTCAATTATCAATTCACTAGTTTTCACATTTATGAATTAACAACAACCAATTATTTTACATTAGCAAATTAATAAACCCTAGAACTTATATTTCTAATTCATTCTTAGGGTAGTCAATTGCATAGTTCCTATATTAGACTTCTCCTCTCGGTCCGTCATTCAATATTAAGTAATCAATAGGTGGCCAATCTATCAATTTACCTTTAATTTCAATACAATCAACCAATAACAAGGTATATCAATGGAATCATCAAATCAAATCATTTAATCAAATATACTACAACCCAAAGCATGAGTAAATTAGCTCATCATATTCTTTAAACAAATGCTTATTTCAATATAAACCAAATCAAAGTTATTCATTGCAATATCAATATTCTTAATACAACAACAACACATAAGAAATGGATTAAAAGAAAGAGTTTGAACCTTTTGGAGATACTAAGAATCGGACTCCTTGTCTCTTTCATAGCTCCCTCTTTGATGTGTGATGATGAACTTCTAAGCTTTCTTGAACAAATGGTTGTCTTTTTGAAGGATGGATGATAGCTCTCTCAAGTTCACAACTCTCCAATCAAGCCTCTTAAAACCCTAATCCTCAAGAACTAGCTACTCACTTCACTTCCAATGATTGTCTTTGTTCTTGATGTGTGAAAGGAAAAAAATGGTGAATGAAGATGGGGAGAATGGTGTCTTACTCTCTCAAGCAAGAACCAAGGAAGAAGATGATATGGTGTGTAGAGAATGTCCACTCAATATATTCAATATATTTTCTTTTCCCTCCATTTTAAACTTTTAAGACACCCCATCACACTTTGTCACCCAATTCCCAATTTATTTTATATTTCTTCCATAAATCCTTCCACCTTTCACTCCTTTTTATTCTTTTTGTTCCCCACTAATTAACACTAATCCATACCTCGTGCAAGCATACCAAGTGATCCAGGGTGACACGGCCAAGCTTGTTGGCCATGTCTCTTGGTTTTTCTTCTCTTTCTTGGGACACGGCCAAGCTTCTGGCTGTGTCCCTTGCTGCCTTGTTCTCTTCTTTATTTCTAAGGGGGTGACACGGCCAAGCTCCTGGCCGTGTCTCTTGATGGTGTCACTCTCTGCTTCTTTCTTTTCTTTCTTTGCCTTTTGTTCCTTTAATGAGACACGGCCAATGGCTTGGCCGTGTCTCTTGGTTGTGTCTGCTTCTGTCCAACTTTGCTTGAGGGACATGACCAAGCTTGGTTAATCCTGGCCATGTCCTACCTTGTCCTTGATTTCTTCTTCTTTTGATGAGAGACACGGCCAAGCCATGTCTAGCTTGGCCATGTCACATGTTTTTCTCCAACAAGTCCACCAAAATTTAGTTAAAAGCTCCATCAAATGTACTTCAACCTAAATCAACAACTTTAAAAAAACTTAAGTACAAATTAACATGAAAATTAACTTAAAATCAATAAAAACATCATGGAAAATATATACAAAATTGATCTAAACACTAATGGACTCTACTTCCATTAAGGTAACTTCCATCTCGACGTTATATCCATATTGTTGGATGTAGGCTTTGTAAAGCAGATCCCAACTCTTTCGTGTTCCATCATCTAAGGTATTGAACCAATTTTGGACAACAGGGTCCAATGAGAGCATGAAGTACCTTAGGGTTTGAGCCTTAGTAGCTCAAGCAGACTGTATGGCAGTGATATACTGCTTCACATGGAGATGAGAATTTCAGGTTCCATCAAACTTCATGAAAGATGGCATCTTGAATTTGTACGGGACTTCTTCATCTAGCTCAAATAATTTGTCAACTTTGGTCATTTCCTCGATTTTCAATTTCTTCTCAAATTTCTTTTCTAAGTCAACAATCATCAGAAGTTTTGGTCTTCTCCATAGTTGATCTTTCAACAATCTTCGGTTCTTTTTTCTTTTCTTGAGCATCTTGGTAGTATTGAGCCCAATCATCATCATCATCAATGATCACCTTCTCATCATTAAAAACCAATTCACCAACTTTAGTCTTCCCTTTGTCCTTTGGCTTCTTAGTGCTAGCAGATGCCTCGGCATGATTTTTTAAGATTGTAGTCAATTGGTTCTTCATGGTCTCAGCTAGGGCCTCTTTTATTTCTTCCATCTTGGCATTGAGGGCATCATCCATCATTCTTTGAATTTGTTCAGGATCCATTGTTTTTGTTGAGCAAGTTATTGAGTTGTTGCTAGATACTTCATCTCCGGCGTAGGTCGGATTGTTGTAAGCTTTTAAACTGTCATAATCTAGGGCTGTGAGCCAGAGAGGATCAATGATATGAGATGCAAATGTATGCATGTATGCATGAACAATTAACAAATAAGGACAAATAGGACGTTCCTTCCGACCTTATAACATCCACACATGAATGGCGAGTCTCTTTTCCTAGGTATATGGTTAACAAAATACCAACATGGGGTATCTTGTTTTCAAATATTTCCCTCAGACGTTTCAACCAATAGTTATATTTTCAAAAATGGAAATCCATTCATAGTAATTCCCTTTAATTAGGTTTTAATCCATTCAACCAACTATAGTAGCTTTTATGCTACATTGGATTAAAACTAAATTAAAGGTTTATTATAGATAGATTTCTCACTTGAAAAGAGTAACTAATGGCTCATGCCAAAAACAAGCCCATGATTAATTATTTGTTAGCATAAACTAGGCCCACAATTGATTTTTGGTATTCCATAATTGACCTAAATATTTTTGCAAGCTCTTTGTAAAAAAGGTTGGATGAAAATAATTTTGTTTCTAAGCCCATTGTAAAAAGATTTTAGAAAAAATGGATTTTGCGCTTAATATTTGTGTCATGAGCAAAAGAATTTTTGATTTGTTTTTAGAAAAATTTTATGTCAAAAGACCATCTTAAAAAGTTTTGAAAATAGCTTTGGTCTTTTGGATTTTAAAGAAAAATTTATTTTGAGCTTGCAAATGTACTTGGGTCATATTAGAAAAATTCCAAACCAAATAAGCCATGATTTAAGCCAAGACAAATTAACCATAGTCAAACAACATGCATTTAGGGTAAAACCTAAGTAAAGTAGCTAGGCCAATTACATGAGCTTTAGTCTTTGGGTAAAAAGGATTAGGTCCCATAACAAATATATAGCAAGTGGTACAAGGCTATGAGTGGTTATGCCATGCTCGATCTCCATACCTTGAGTGAAAGTATGGTATCCCTTACATAACACAACACGGGTAACACGGGCGTCCTAACTCATGCACACGATGCAATCTAATATGATGCAATGGATAATATTATTATAAGAAAGAATAGAATAATATAAAGACCAACGGAATCAACTTCTCTTATCCCCAGTGGAGTCGCCACTGTGAGCCGGGATTTTTGCCTCCACTCCCGGTGGAATGGTTCTTACTACTTCAGCACTGTTTAGGCTCGGGGCCTCAGAGAACACGGACCTAAGTCCGAAGAAAATGGAGTCGCCACCCAGACGGGCCAGGAAAAAGAAAGGGGTGGATAACTCGATTCCTAAGGAATCGCCAACCCCCTAATGGGTTCAAAAAGTTAGGTACGTGTGGGGAAGGTGAGAAATGGCCCAGCACCCCCATAACGCGCGGTTCATTGGAATCGGCCTCCTTTACAGGTCTTAATATTATAAAATTCATAAATATAACAATATTATCCATATTACACACAATAATTAAAATAAAGCATCGATATATTGAAAATCAAAACAATGTCCAAGCAAAATAAATAAATGGACACCCATCCGAAGATGGAAACATGCCCTTACATAATCCATGCCTAAATAGGACACCCACTAAAAGGTAGAAACATGTCCTTTACATTGGTTCTAAAATAGAAAAGCAATTTAAATTACATGATGTTTAACTAATGAGGTACCCACCAAGTGAAAAAATACCTCTTACACCATTTGAGAATCTAAATAAATCGATAAAAGTAAATAACCATTCATCATAAACAAATCATTCATCAAAGGTATTAAACATCAATAGAAAGTAAACATCCATCCATGATAAATTAAATAAACCAAGCATTGAACTTAAATAAATTAAAGCATATAAAATAAATCAAAGCATAATCAAATATAAAATTGAATAAGGCAAATAAAGATTCAAATTAGGGCTACTATTTCTATTTAAGATTCTTTATTTCATGTGTTTAGGGTTTTGGAATTTATGGGTTCAAGCTACTATAAATTTTAAAACAATTGAAATGGAGCAAAGTTTTAGAATTTAAGAGGTTGATAAAGTTCTTTGATTAACCAAATTAGTGTTTGAGAAGTGAAATCATGAAACTAGGGTTTGGACACTTTAAAACATTTAGATTTATGATTTACGATTACTGAATTATAGTTTTTAAGCTTACTGTGTTTGAATTTTAATATTTATGTTTATAGGGTTTTAACGTTTAAAGGATTAGGGTTTAGAAAAATTAGGGTTTAAGGTTTTAAGGGAGTTAGGATTTAAGAAAACTTTAGGGTTTAGGTTAGCTAGTTTAGGGTTTACTGTTTTGGATTTTGGAGTTGAATTAGGGTTTTAGAATTTTAGAATTAGGGTTTTGGAGAATGCATAGATTTTAAAATTTGGAAAAACAATTGATAATTTTATGAAAATTTATGAAAATAAACAAAACGATTTAAGGTTTATAGAAACAAAAAAGATGTTTTTTAGGGTTTGTGGAAAGAAACAGATTCAATTTAGGGCTTTGAAAAGAAACAGATTCAAATTAGGGTTTTGGTAAATTTTGAAGCAATAAAAATAATAATTTTATGATTTTTGAAAAACAAAGAGACGAATTAAGGTTTTTAAGCTTTAGAAAAGGTAAATTAAGGTTCTAGTGTTTTTTTATTTTGAAGAAACATAAACAACAATTTTTTATCTTGAGTGATGAAGCTACTGTAAATTAAAGAAATTCATACCTTCATTTGTTGGTTCCACCAAAAATCACTTCTTGGATGAACAAGAACAAAGGCAAGCTTTGCTGCCTTTGATGGATTGAATTGCTTGTTTGCTCTCTCAAAAGTCCGATCGATCTTACTGCTAGAAGGAATTCTTAAAATTCAAAGTTTTCCTCCTCAATTTTGGTCTCAATTTCTCTTCCTATTTCTGTGTTTTTTTAGTCCTTATGTATATAAGATTTTTATGATTAATTCTAGTTATTCACAGAATCTAACATTAATTAAGAAAAGGAAACCAAAACCTAATTGTATTTGGTTTTGGAAAAATTTACGTCGAAGAAATTTCGCTGCCGAAAAAACTGTTGCGGAAGAATTGCGCTGGAGGAAAAAAATTACTACGGAAAAATTGAGCTGGCAAAAAAAGCTATTGCAGCTGGCTGAGGCGAAAATTGGTCTGCAGGCCATTTCGCTCTCAGGAAACTCCTGCGGGCGAAATGGCCCACAGCCGTTTCATACCACGCTGATTTTCGACGACGATTTTTTCATCGCCGATTTTATTATTATTATTATTATTTTATTATTATTTATTATTTTATATTATTATTTTTTAAAAATTATAAAAAATAAATACTAAAACAAATATTATTTAAAAAATTTTTTGGACTAATTAAAATATATTAGACCAGACTGGGTCAAAAATTAAGGGTCTACACTGCCCTTACAGTTTTCGGAACTAGCGAGCTGTCCTAATTTGTGCCTAAGCCGCCCTTGTGGGTTTTCAACTTAGCGGACCTCTCTCTTTTTTTATGTATTATTTTTTATGTTGGTTCTAATTTTTGCCTAGACCACCCTTACGGGGTTTTAGAACTAACAAACCGCCCTAATTTTTGTTTAAGCCGTCCTTACAGATTTTTGACCTAACAGGCTCTCTCTTTTTTTTATTCATTTTTGTTGCTTACAGATTTGGCTTTAGGAGTGCCTCTGCTTGCTCGACACTCCATCCATGGATATTACCAGATACCTACCGTGACATCATTCTGTAAGAAAACTACTTCATCCTACTTCTTCATATGCTTATTGGCTTGACTGGATCCGCTCTCGTGCTATAGTCAACATCTATTGCTTAATACCTTGGTGGAAGATTT
This sequence comes from Garcia nutans, assembly GCA_947685225.1. Lineage (NCBI taxonomy): Eukaryota > Viridiplantae > Streptophyta > Magnoliopsida > Malpighiales > Euphorbiaceae > Garcia > Garcia nutans. The sequence continues at coordinate 28,736,210 of CANTUV010000039.1, read as the reverse complement.
CTCGTATCACCATTCGGACACATTTGATGTATGTTCCTCTTGCTACTTTTCTTCGAGGCACTTGCTATGATCCTCACCAGCTTGACCATCAGTATGGAGTCAAGCCTTGAGATTCTGAGTTTAATCCTGACTTGGACATGCCTTATCTGACTGAAGCCTTCTTAGGTCAGCTGAAGCAAAGATGGCCTGCACACTACACTTATCATCTGCCATGGATCTTACAATTGTCAATTTCTTTAGAAAGATTATTGTTAGGATATAAAAATAATGAAAACAATAATAAGAGATGCATCTTTTCCTTTTTTATAATTTATCATCACCTTTCACTATTGTGTTTATTTGTTTTATTAATATTTGGTCAAATACTAAAAATACTGAACATAGAACAATTTTAATATTAACTTTGTTTTATTAAATTGAGGAACAACCAAACATAAAGCCAGCATACACAAGATCACTCATGTCGTCAAATAGCCCTCTCGGGTTTTCTAATTGACAATTTTCTCTCGCTTAGCCTTAATTGTTGACTAGTCCGGTCTTTCGGGTTTTTAGAACTAGAGGACTGCTCTAACTTTTGCCTAGGCAGCCCTTTTGGGTTTTCAACCTAGCGAGCCCCTTTTTTTATACATAAAACCTCTTCAACCTGTCAATGTTTATTGGCTCACTAAACTCATTTCCGTCCATGTCTGATAACTTGACTGCTCCCTTGTTCATGATTTGCTTTACAACATACAGTCATTCCCAACTAGGCCTAAATTTTCCTCTTGGATAAGAGACATTAGGCTTATATTGCTTTAAAACTAACTCACTGACTATGAACTTGCTTACCCTAACCCTTCTATTATAGGCCCGAGCTATCTTTCTTTGATATAGCTGATGATGATACAGTGCTTTTAACCTCCTCTCTTCTAATAAAGTTAATTGTATGTATCTGCTCACTACCCACTCCGTCTTAGGCAGTTTAGCTTCCAGGACCACTCTTAATGATTTGATCTCTATCTCAATTGGCAACACTACTTCCATCCCATAAACCAAAGAGAATGGTGTCATTCCATTCGGTGATCGCACACTTGCTCTGTATCCCCACAAAGCAAAAGGAAGCATCTCTGACTAATCCTTGTACGTCTTGGTCATCTTGGACAATAACTATTTAATTGTCTTATTTATTGCTTCCATTGCACCATTAGCCTTTGGTCTATAAGGGGAGGATCGGTGATGATGGATTTGGTACTTAGAGAATAAGTCCTTAACTACACCTTGAAACTATACCCCATTGTTTGATATCACACTGTGTGGGACACCATACCTACATATGAGGTTCTTTTCAATAAATCTAGCCATTTGCCTTGCCCCCAATTTGTTGAATGATCCATCCTTGACCACTTTGAAAAATAATCCACTGTTACTATAATAAAATGGTGACCGTTTGAAGTCATCGGATGTATCTCTCCTATGATGTCAATCCCCTAAGTTGCAAAGGGCCAGGGTGAAGACATAGAATGCAGTTCTTCAGGAGGCATGTTATTCAAATTACCATACATCTGGCATTGCTGGCACTTCTTTACAAACTCAATACAATCTCTCTCCATTGTCAACCAGTAGTAACCTTGTTGAATTATCTTCTTAACTAGAGCTAAACTACTCATGTGTGGACCACAACTTCCCGCGTGTATTTTCGACATGATGTGCTAAACTTCATACTTCCTCAAGCACCTCAAGTGCACACCATTAGGCCATCTTCGATACAACTCTCCATGAAAGGTGATGTATTGTACGGACCATCGTCTTATGGCTCTTGTCTCTTCCTTTGCTGCCCCTAATGGGTATTCCTTATCCTCTAAAAACTGTCTTATAGTGTCATACCACGCATCATGGTCTGTATCAGTTTCCATGATTGTCTCATAGTCATAGCAAGGAGTTGATGAACTAGTCAAAACCAGAGGCCTAAGAAATAAGTTGGTAGGATTTTACCATACCAAAACAAATGTGGCTAGGGCATCGACCATTTGGTTTTCATCTCTGGGTAGGTGTATAAACATGCACTCCTTAAAATTATTCTTCATCATGGTCAAGTAATGGTGGTATGGTTTTAGCTTCTCTTCTTTTAACTCCCATTCTCCATTTACTTGGAATACTACTAGTAATGAATCACCAAAGACTTGCACCTTATCCATCTTCATAATCATCAGGGTTTCCAATCCAAAAATACATGCTTCATACTCCACCATATTATTGGTCACCCTGAACTTCAACTTATTAGCTAAAGAGATAAGCTCCCCTTTGGACGATTCTAGTATGACTCCCAAACCTGCTCCTTTCCTATTCACTACTCTGTAGAAATACATTTCCCATCCTTGTACTTTTATGGCCTCTAAATGTTTATCAGGAAATTCCAAGACTACCTCTTCACTATCCGATAATGGTTGTTGGGCCAGGAATTCTGCCATCGCTCTTCCTTTGATTGTTTTTCTAGTTACATACTCAATCTCAAATTCTTCCAATATTATCAACCCTCATCCATACTTCCCAATCAAAGAGGGTGCCTCCCTTAAGTACTTCATCGGATCCAACCTAGAAATTGCTTGCACACTATAAGATTGAAAGTAATGCTGCAACTTCTTAGAAGACCAAACCATAGCTATACATGTCTTTTCAATGATACTATACTTAATTTCATAAGGTAGGAGCTTTCTACTCAAATAGTAGACTACGTGTTCCACCCCCGACTCATCTACTTGGGCTAGCATGGCTCCTATTGATTCTTCTTCTATGGCTAAGTATAGTAATAAGGCTTTTTTGGTTTCAGGTGGTTTTAAAACAAGTGGATTTAGCATATACTCCTTTATACGCTAAAAGGCCTTTTGACACTCTTCATTCCACTTGACTGGCTGATTCTTTTTAAGCCATTTAAAGATTGGTTCACAGATTGTGGTGAGCTTGGCTATAAACCTGCTAATGTACTGCAATCTGCTAATAAACCCCTAAACTTCTCTCTCCATCTTAGGGGCTGGCATATCCCTGATCACCTTAATGTCAATCTCAATACCATTTGGACCAATCACATGTCCCAAAAACTTGCCTGAAGTAACCCCAAACACACACTTCTTTGGGTTTAACCTTAGCTTATACTTCACTGCTCTCTCGAAGAATAACTCTGAGTTTTAGAAGTGTTGCTCCCTTGTATCCAACTTCACCATCATATCATCAACATACACTTCAACTTCTTTGTGCATCATATCATGAAAAAGGGTGGTAGCCATCCTTTCGTAGGTTGCTCCAGCATTCTTTAACCCAAACGACATCACCCTATAACAAAATATACCCCATGTAGTAATGAAGGCAGTTTTAGCTTTATCCTCTTTGGCCATTAACACTTGGTTGTATCTAAAATATCTATCTATAAATCAGTGTAGCACAATAAAAGCTGCACTATCAATAAGGACATCTATATGGGGTAAAGGAAAATCATCTTTAGGGTAAGCTTTGTTCAAGTCTCTATATTCCACACAGACCCTAATTCTTCCATTTTTCTTTGGTATAGGTACTACGTTAGCTAGCCAATCTGGATAATCTATCACTTCAAGGAACTTTACTTGTAGTTTTTTAGTGACCTCTTCTTTAACCAATTTATCCCACTTCAGTCTTAACCACCTAAGCTTTTGTTTGATAGGTTTCATGTGAGTGTAAGTAGGAATTAGATGTTCGGCTATGTCTCAATCTATTCTAGGCATATCCTCATAAGACCAAGCAAAAACTTCTTTCTATTTTTTAAATCTCTCTCTCTCATCAGGAGTAAAGTCAGATGTTATGCTAATGTTTTTAGAATTTTCAGATGTTCCCAAATTTAATGATTGTGTATTGACAGAGTTAATGTTAAAGATGCTCATGTAACCACTATTCGAATGTATGCAACCATCAGGAGAAACATCACACAAGTAAGCAAAATCAAATTTTATTGCATTCATTTTGGAAAAGAAAACATCATAATCCTCATACAAAGCAGAAAAATTAAAATCAAAGTCAAAATCATTATTCTTAAAATCATAAAGCATAACATCTTCAAACTTCTCTTCAACTAGGGCAGCAATCTCCTCTGGAGTCCTCTTGGCTTTCAAGACAGCTTCCTTCTCCCCTTCCAGATTGTGCTCCTTATCGGCTGGCAGGGTGAGTTCTTTCTTCACTTGTTCCACTAACTCAACAACATCAGCAAAAATCTCAAAACCCGGGATCAACCTACCCATGAACATGATTGGCTCGGGCTTTCCTTGGAGTGTTCCCATGTCCGGAGCTTTGACAAAAATCTCTTCAAGTGGTGGGAAGCTCATCTTCTCATTCTTCTTTGGCTGAACACCTTTGATGGCTTCTTCATACCTTAACCCTTTCTTGGAAGTTTGAGTCTTGAAATTTGGAAGCTTTGCACACCGGCCTTGCCCTTTCCAAGACCAGCACCAAGAAGTTAGCTCATGTTCTTAATCATGTTCAAGACCTTAGAGTCCACTACTTCATCATCATAAATTATAGCTACTTGGAAACCATTGAGAGGCTCTCAATCATTAGAGCATTGACCATCTCATTGTCTTTGGCCTCGATGACCACTGTCTCATCTTCGTTAGGGAACTTGATTTTTTGATGAAGGGTGGAGGAACTCCATCAAGAGGATGAAACCATGGTCATCCCAAAAGTAAAGCAAAAGTAACAAGTATGTCCAAAACCACAAATTCAACCATAGATGCAATTGGACCAACCTTCATAACAATTTTGAATGTCCCTTCGGTGTGCCTCTTGGTATTGTCATAAGCCCTAATGGTTACCTTGGTTGGGCTTAGATCCCTTGTTCACATAGCTAGCTTTGGAAAAATTTTGAGTGGGCAAACATTTATGGAAGAGTCATCATCAATCATGACACATGGGGTCCTTTTCCCTTTGACTTCTACTTTGATAAAGAGAGGGCAGATGTGATCTCTCCCCTCTTTCAGTAAATCCGCATCTGAGAAAGATGCCATTCCCACATCATCTTTGCTCTTCTTTTGTATCTCTTTGCACTTCATTACTCCTTTAACTATTATGAAATTAACCAGCTCATCCGGTGTTATAGAGGTGGAAATTTGCATGCTAACCAAGGCCTTGTCCATAATTTCACAGTGCTTCTTAGAAGTTGCCAATAAGTCCCAAATACTGACACTTGCCTGGGATTCAACGGCTTAAGAATAGTGTCATCTTCTTCTTCTTTGTTCCCAACTTCAACTTTCTTTACTTTATTATCTTTTATTTCCTTGGGTGGTGGTCTTGCATAAGGTTTACCAGACCTAGTGTTCATCACTTCATCTTCTTTAGGCTCGGACCAGATCCATTCCTCCTTCTTGGGTTTAAGATCATCATCACTATCACTTGAATCCCAAAATTTATTCACAACATAGATTGCTACTTCTTTTCCAATCACAGCTTATTCAATTTTGCTAAACACCACTTCTTCTTTGGTTTCTTCTCCATCCACATCTTGGAAAGAAGACATGACAAAACTTTCATGCAAACCTCCTCCAATCATGAAGGTCACCTGTGGTGGTACCTTATTGAACCTTAGCAATGAATTATCTTTAGTGTTTGGCTTGTTGGGTTCGGGTAGCCTACCATTGTTAATCAAATTCTAGATCTCATGCCTCAACCTCAAACATTTATCAGTGTCGTGCCCTTGCATTTGATGAAATTGACATAATGCCTTAGTGTCAAAATTAGGTGGGAGAGGGTTAGGCAAAGGATGGGGATTTAAGGGTTGTAACAATCCCTTCTTTTGTAGCTTATGGAGGACCTAGGACAGTGGCTTACCCAATTTTGAAAATTGCGTTCTTCCTCCTTAGCCAGTAGCATTAACATAAAAAAAATTTTGCGGGCCTTAGTTACCTGACTGGTAATTTTTCTTCTCATTCCTTGTTATTAAAAAGTTGTTCTTCTCTCTTTTCCACTCTTCAATTTGTAGACTAGTTTGCAAAAGGTCCTTGAAATCCCAAATAAGTGTATGAGATATTATTTCATGAAAGCTAGGTAACACCCCTCTCACAATCATTCTAATTTGATCGGATTCATTAGGCCTTCTCTTGAGCAATGCAGCCTTATTCCTCCACCTCTTCACATAGTCTATGAAGTTCTCATTTAGTTTTTGTCTAATGGACTCCACCTATATTAGAGTAACTTCCAATTCAGCATTGTATCCATATTGTTGGATGAAGGCCTTATATAGCAGATCCTAACTGTTTTGAGTGCCATCATCTAATGTATTGAACTAATTTTGGATAACGAGATCTAATGAGAGCATGAAGTACCTTACCTTAGAGTTTAAGCCTTAGTAGCTCGAGTGGATTGCATAGCAGTGGTATACTACTTCACATGGAGGAGAGAATTTTCGGTTCCATCAATCTTTGCAAAGGATGGCATCTTGAACTTGTATGAAACTTTTTCATCTAGCTCAAACAATTTGTCAACTTCGGACATTTCTTCGGTTTTCAGCTTCTTTTCAAACTTCTTTTTCAGGTCATCAATCATCTTCTCAACATCTGAAGTTTCAGTTTTCTCCACAATTGAACTTTCAACATCCTTTGGCTCCATCTTGTCTTGAGGATGTTGGAAGTATTGAGCCCAGTTGTCATCATCATCAATGACTACCTTGCCATCATCAAAAGCCATTTCACCAACCTTAGCCTTCCCTTTGTCCTTTGGCTTCTTGGTGCTAGCAGATGCTTTGGCATTATTCCCTAAAATTGTAGCCAACTCGTTCTTCATGGTCTGAGCCAGGGTCTTCTTTAGTTCTTCTATTTTAGCATTGAGGGCATCGTCCACCATTCTTTGAATTTGTTTAGACTTCATTGCTTTTGGTGAGAAAGTAATTGAGTTGCTCCTAGATTCTTCATCTCTAGCATAGGATGGATTGTCGTAGGCTTTTAAACTGTTGTAATCCAGGGTTGTGAGCCAGAAAGGATTAATGATATGAGATGCAAATGTATGTATGCATGCATGTATGCACAAACAATAAACAAACAAAGATAATTAGGACATTCCTTCCAACCATATAACTTTCTCACACGAATGGCGAGTCTCTTTTCCTAGGTTTATGGTCAACAAAATACCAACATGATATATTTTATTTTTGAAAAGTTTCCTTGGACGGTTTAACCAATAGTTATATTTTCAAAAATGGAAATCAATTCATGATAATTCCCATTAATTAGGTTTTAATCCATTCAACCAACTAAAGCAGCTTTTATACTATATTGGATTAAAACTAAATTAAGATGTTTATTATAAATAGATTTCTCACTTGAAAAAGTAACTAATGATTCGTGCCAAAAACAAGCCCATGATTAATAATTCTTAGTATAAACTAGGCTCACAATTGATTTTTGGTATTTTCATAATTGACCTAAATATTCATAAGCTCTTTTGAAAAGGTTGTGAAAATAATTTTGTTTCTAAGCCCATTGTAAAAAGATTTTAGAAAAAATTGATTTTGGGCTTTGTATTTGGGTCATGAGAAAAGAAGTTTTGACTTGTTTTTAGAAAAGTTTTATGTCCAAAGACCATTTTGAAAATTTTAAAAATAGCTTTGGTCTTTTGGATTTAGAGGAAAAAATTATTTGAGCTCACAATGTAATTAGGTCATATTAAAAAAAGAACAAACCAAATAAGCCATGATTTATACCAAGATAAATTAACCATAGTCAAACAACAAGCATTTGTGGTAAAACCTAAGGAAAGTAACTAGGCCAATTACATGAGCTTTAGTCTTTGGGTTGAAAGGCTTAGGTTCCCATAGCAAGTATATACCAAAAGGTACAAAGCTATAAGTGGTTATGCCATGCTCGATCTCCATACCTTGAGTGAAAGCATAGTATCCTCACATAACACAACACAGGTTACACGGGCATCCTATGTAACACCCCTTCCCGACTTATGAATAAGCTGAGGAGGAATGCTACATCGGGATACGAGCTCTGGTTATGTCAGCTTACTTAATGTTCCTCATGAAAATTTTCCAAAAATTTTGACAGAGTCTCCCTTAAAAATCGACAAAACTGATTTTTCTTATTTTTGAAAAACATTTTGTTTCACAATTCAACTCAAGCACACTCTCAATAATCCACCCTTATAACCTCAACTACAATCCTGCAAGAAGAATTCACACTTCTATATTTCCAACCCAACTCAATTTAAAACCATACAGTTATTAGACATTACTAGATTTATATGTTACAACAAGTTATCTCTTTGTATTGTTCAAATAAGTACATGCCAGTTTCTAATACCAAAATACAAAATGAAGAGCACCACCTAAGTTTGTTGATGACCGAATATCGCAGGACTCCTCTGCTCGCGACTGGCTCCTTGCTAATAACCTACGAGTTTAGAAGAAACTAAACTCGCTAAGCATTGCTTAGTGGGTACTTTAACTAATTACGGAAAATAAATAATAAAAGCATAATGCACTTTTAAAATCAATGAGTCGTATTGAAAAATAATATCACAGTAAAAACAATCCATACATGTCATATATTCAGTTATTATCATTTTATCAGTTTGCTCCACAAGGTAATTTGGTAGACTAACGTATGGTAAGGAACTAACTCAAACAACTGTATATATATTCTGTGGCTATGGCCCTAAAAAATTGCGGACCAAGCCCTGTGGAATCTGTGGCCGAAGCCCTCGGACCGGAGTCCTATATAACTTGGGCGATTGCCCTATATAACTCGGACCGAAGTCCTATATAGCTTGGGTCGTCACCCTATATAACTCGGACCGAAGTCCTATATTTAAGCAGCACTGCATATAGTATGATATATCATACCCTTACCCTACTCAGTACTATCCCAGATACCCAGTGGAGCCAAATTTTCATGCCATTTCTTAATCGAATATGCATTATACAAATATCGACTTATGTTTCTTATATTATTTCAATGTGAAATATCATATTTTGTCATTTTAATAACATATTATGCTCATTTATATGCATAAGGAATCAATTGGATTACTTTTGAAAAATGACCAAATGAATATTAGCAAAATGACCATATGAATAGTAAATTATGGTTTTGGACTCAACTTGATCCTTATTTTGAAAAATTGTATAAAATAATCTACTTGACTAAAAACTCTAAAATTTTTACAGAATTTATTTTTACATCTTAAAATAATTCCTTTAAAATTTCAGATCAAACGGGACACAAAATCTTGGTCAAGTATTTCACCCAACCAAACTGCTCCAGTTGCCCTGCATCCTGGCAGCAGTTCTAAATTTTGTGAATTCCGTAATTTAAATTCAATCAATGTGGTTCCAAATTATTTTTATCAAATACTAGACTCACTAAAAAACAACATATCCAAAATTCACTTCAAGAACATTTTTCTATATTTAATTAAAAATCGTACAAGTCACGGCATTTCACTAATTCTAAAACAGAAAAATTTCAAGAAAATGAACGAACAATTAGTTAAAGTACCAAACCTTGCTTTTCCTTGATCTTCTTGTCTTTTTCACTTCCTTTCCTCTCTAATCTCCTTGATTTCCTCTGAATTTAACATGTCACATATGTAAGAACAAACCCTAGATATGAACATGATGCTACCTTATGATTTTCTAACAATCCTTTACTTATTCTTACTAATAATCACCATTTTCATCATTTCCTTTAAGTAGTTTATCATTTTTCACCATAATCATCAACTTACTAATACTTTCCCAACATGAACATAATATCAAATCTTCCTAAACATAGCCTAATACCTAATTCTAATGAAAGAATAAGACTTAGGATGGTATCTTACCTTATTTCCAATTGAATTTCACTTGAAAAATGGCTTAGACTTGAAAATTTTCGCCTTGAAAATGGAAGGGAGGGGGGAGCACGACCTAAGGAAGAAGAAAAGTGGTGATGGTGGTGTTTTTTGATCCTTTACTTGTGTTTGGAAGACCAAAATTAGTTGTTTATAATTTAATTTCCATTTAATTAATTTGTTTATTTTCAATGGTCATGATTTGTCCAACCCATTTGGACTTAATGGCTAGGATTTGGCCACTTTAAAGTGGCTTTTTGTTCTTTTAAATTTTGTCCCCAAAGTTATATTTAATTACAAAATCGCCCCTCCGATGGAAATGTCCAAAATGCCCTTGTCGGAAAATCGCCCGTAACTTACAAACCGTGCATTTTTGGGAAAAATCGTGCACCACCATTACGACCTGATTAATCCCGAGAACACATTTATGGCATCCGTTAGGATCACTATTAAGAACTGACACAACTTTTCAAAAAATTACTCTTAGGTCCTCGGCCTTTCGAAAAATTACCTTTAGGTCCCGTCGACTTCACGGGCCTCCTTTGCACACCGATTTTGTTTTTGACTATCTTGAGCCTCTATTTGACCACTTATTTATGTCCTTCTTTCCTAATACTCGACTACCTAAACTTTGGGATGTGACAGTTCTACCTCCCTTAATTTAAGTTTCGCCCCGAAACTTACTTATTCATGCATGATTCTTACGTGTAATTACACATCATCAATATAACTAATAATCGTCACATATACACACATATGTACTCAAGACACTGATTTTAAACTTACGTACCTTCATTTCCTTCTTCTGCTTTATTCTCTTCTGCCCTCATGTAATATATCCTGGCTGGCGCTCTCGATTCAGGGCGATCTACTGTCTCCGATCTTATTCCTATTTGATTACTACCATTTTCTCTGCCTCTTCCTCTTTCTCGACCTTTACCGCTGCTACTTGCTACTTGTGTTCTTTCAGTAACTTTTGAAATCTCTGCCACATTTCTAGGACAATCCTTCTTAAGGTGATCAGTGGCACCACAAAGTATACAAGCTCCAGTAACTAACCAACATTCTCCCCTATGCTTTCGTCCACAATGCTCACACGAGGGGCATGGTGTATATTCAGTCCTTCCAGAACCTTTACTTGATCCTCTGCTTATTCCTCCCGTGCTGACTACTTAGGTAGCTTGAAAATTAGGTCCTTTAGATGGTCTTAAATTCTGCTTTACACTCATAAAGGATCCTTCACCCTTAGCTCTCTTGCTAGCAGACTGATGATTACCTGGGGTACTCTGTGCTTGCTCTCTTTTCTGTTGAATTCTCTGTTGACGATTCCTCAGATTTACTTACACCTTTTCAACATCCAATGCTTTAGCCACCAACTTTGAAAACTCTGTATTATCCAATGCCACTAGCTGTATCTTAATTTGTAACACCCCCACATCCAATGCACACACACTACAACCACAACAATGTAGCATAAGTGCACCAAACATAGGGATGCTACGATTTTCTTCAACATTTAAAACATTTAAATAGATACAATACTATTATCATTATATATTATAGAAAAGTAGATCATTTACTTTTAAAATAAAACACATTAGATATATATATATACATACATATAGTTATTACACAGCGGAAGTCATAAGATATTTACATATTTGAAAACACTTAATTCCATATTTACAAATATACATATATGTACATTTAATCAATACTTTACAAAATATAAAAGAGTTATACATGATTGGCAAGTTTTCTTTGATCTTTAAGTCTCCAAAATCAACTCTTCACTGTCTACCCTCAGTCGGTTTCGAAGAGCTTTCGGGATCAACTCTATCAACTCTATTACCTGCGCGATTAAACACTATCGCGCTAAGCCAACGGCTTAGTAAGATAATCATGCTAATGTTATGCTTTAATGCAATGCAGTACCAATTCTCAATCCATATTATGCATGTAACATTATCTATGCCAAGTTGATAACATAGCTTTCCATTTTATAACTCAACATATATATATATAGGCATATCATACTTCACATCTTATCATAGACCTCATTTATATTCATTTAATCATTCATCATCAACAATAAGCAAAGGCAAGCATCATTCATGACTCACATTAACCATAGACAAGCATGGGCCCAAGACACACTAATATGCCATTCAATTTTCAGAGTTAATGTTTTGGTTCTATCATCACATTTATTAATATCATATACCCAACTAGGCTTCAAGGATTAGGTTCAACCAAGCTTCAAGGGGAGCAAAGCATGCTAAGCTTCAACCCAACTTGGCTTCAAGAACCAACCCAACCTAGCTTCAAGGGTGGTAACATCTCAATTAGGCTTCAAGGATTCAATCCAACCTAACTTCAAGAGATTGTTACACTTACTAGGCATGCCACCAACAACAAACTCTGAAAATAGAATAACACATTAGCCACACAATTCATTTATTATTCAATTATCAATTCCATTTCCAATTATCATCAACATTTAGGCATACATGCCTTCTTTCTCTCAATATCATCATCATAGCCAATAACAATGGCTTTGTATTACATTTCACATTTCAATTCATATTATGCATAAAGCATCATTGATATCACATCTTTGATATAACATTTCAAGGTACATTACTCATAAAACACATTACCTTTCACAATGCATAACATAACCTTGTTTAAATCTCAACAATGCAATTAGGGCAAAGAACAATTTATATGATTCATAGCTTTAGGATCTTTCATATGCATTTGATTAGCTCATTCATAGTTTAAAGTATGTTTAGAGTGTTTAAGTTTAGGTTTAGGAACCAACCTACCTTTGAAGAACCAAAACATTGCAACTAGGTCAAGGAAAACAAAACTTACCTAACCCATATGAGAGACACGGGCAGCACACATGAGGGACACGGCCAAGCTTGTGGCCGTGTCTCTCAACTCAATTGGACAGTAGGCAACACGGGTATGGGACACGGCCAAGCTTGTGGCCGTGTCACCCAAACCAAACCCTAACCATCTTCAACCCTCTTTCAATTGCACTCAATCACAATATACACCATACAACATGTTTCAAATGAACATAAACAATGTTCTAAACACATATTCATCATAAGAATCACCTCATAACACATTAATATTACACTTAAACACAAATCATCTCAAAACCCTAAAATCACCATCTTTCAAAATCAACATCCACCACTTCCAACAACAACACCTATTTAAACTCTTAACTTAAAACCAATTCAACACTTGAGAACACAACACAAACACATCTAATCATCAAACCAACAAATCACAAATCACCCTAATCATAACTTCAACACTACTACAAAATAAGTAAAGGAAACAAAAGAATTCTTACCTTAGATGAAGAAATTCCACAATTCTTTCACCAAAGCTCTCAATTCCTTCTTCAATTTGATCTTAGTATCAAGAACACTTCTCCTTCCCTTTTGCTAATGGAGAGCCGGCCACCTCTTGAAAGAAAGAAGAAAAGATGATGAAGAATCACAAAGTCAAACTTCATTAAATACCCATCCAAAGGAAAATTACTATAATGCCCTCATACATATCTTAATTCTCTTTGTTATCTCTTGCCCATTTTGGTAATTTCACATGACGTAAAAAAAATATCTCCTCTTGCCTTGACCAACTCTTTTGACCAATGTATATGTTATATATATCACAATATACACAACATATAAACTTGTCTCTAAACCCTAAATTCTTTCCCAAAACACTTATACTTTTCTTTTCTCAATTTAAACCAACAATACAACAACAACAACAACAACAACAACAACAAAACTTCTAGGGCATAAATGAGGATATTGCATAATTTCATCATTAAGTCCTTCTAAAAATTTCTCGCATCACTCAGCTTCAGTTTCTATTAACTTCTTTCCATACTTACTAAGGTGCATAAACTCCTTCTCATATTCTAATACCGTCATTCTGCCTTGTTTCAAATGAATGAATTCATTACGCCTTGCAGTCAAATATGCATCAGTGATATACCTCTTTTTAAACTCACTCTTGAAGAATTCCCAAGTTCGCTGTTCTGGTGGAACCCGCTGCTGCGTGGTATCCCACCATATGTACGCCTCCTCTGTCAGGTGTGAGGTAGTACAAACCACTCTTTCCTCCGGAGTGCATTGGAGCTGGTCAAGAACTCTAATGATACTATCTAACCAATATTCTGCTTCCTCAGATCCCTCTTCACGACCAACCTTAAATTCCTTTGCACCATACTTTCTTAACTTCTCGATTGGGGGTTTCCTATCTCCCTCAGCAGCAGGGCCCCTTCCGGCCATTTGCTGAAAAGCTATTGCAATCTGCCTAAGATAAGTCTCCGGATCGGGTATTTCAGCTGCTGATAACCCTGGTCTATGAGCTTCCCCGGCATCTGCAGACCCAGATGCTTGCGATTCTACATTTCATTCCATAGCTTGCCATGAATCTAGAGACATCCTACATTGACATAAATAGCTATCTGCTTAATTCATCAACATATAACTCGATTATCAATTCCTATCTGGCATGTACATCTACCTATTCATCATATAACTTTCTCCTTACTTTATCTTACATGGCACACATAGTTACTTACTTACTACCTATCTCCCAGAATCGACTAAACCAATGCTCTGATACCACAAATTGTAACACCCCTTCCCGACTTATGAATAAGCTGAGGAGGAATGCTACATCGGGATACGAGCTCTAGTTATGTCAGCTTACTTAACGTTCCTTATAAAAATTTTCCAAAAATTTTGACAGAGTCTCCCTTAAAATTCTAGGTCCCAAGTGTCGACAAAACTGATTTTTCTTATTTTTGAAAAACATTTTGTTTCACAATTCAACTCAAGCACACTCTCAATAATCCACCCTTATAACCTCAACTATAATCCTGCAAGAAGAATTCACACTTCTATATTCACAACCCAACTCAATTTAAAACCATACAGTTATTATACATTACTAGATTTATATGTTACAACAAGTTATCTCTTTGTATTGTTCAAATAAGTACATGCCAGTTTCTAATACCAAAATACAAAATGAAGAGCACCACCTAAGTTTGTTGATGACCGACAGATCGCAGGACTCCTTTGCTCGCTACTAGCTCCTTGCTAATAACCTACGAGTTTAGAAGAAACTAAACTCGCTAAGCATTGCTTAGTGGGTACTTTAACTAATTACGGAAAATAAATAATAAAAGCATAATGCACTTTTAAAATCAATGAGTCGTATTGAAAAATAATATCACAGTAAAAACAATCCATACATGTCATATATTCAGTTATTATCATTTTATCAATTCGCTCCACAAGGTAATTTGGTAGACTAACGTATGGTAAGGAACTAACTGAAACAACTGTATATATATTCTGTGGCTGTGGCCCTAAAAGATTGCGGACCAAGCCCTGTGGAATCTATGGCCGAAGCCCTCGGACCGGAGTCCTATATAACTTGGGTGATTGCCCTATATAACTCAGACCGAAGTCCTATATAGCTCGGGTCATCACCCTATATAACTCAGATCGAAGCCCTATATTTAAGCCGCACTGCATATAGTATGATATATCATACCCTTACCCTACTCAGTACTATCCCAGATACCCAGTGGAGCCAAATTTTAATGCCATTTCTTAATCGAATATGCATTATACAAATATCGACTTATGTTTCTTATATTATTTCAACGTGAAATACCATTTTTTTTGTCATTTAATAACATATTATGCTCATTTATATGCATAAGGAATCAATTGGATTACTTTTGAAAAATGACCAAATGAATATTAGCAAAATGACCATATGAATAGTAAATTCTAGTTTTGGACTCAACTTGATCCTTATTTTGAAAAATTGTATAAAATAATCTACTTGACTAAAAACTCTAAAATTTTTTACAGAATTTAGTTTTACATCTTAAAATCATTCCTTTAAAATTTCAGATCAAACGGGATACAAAATCTTGGTCAAGTAGTTCACCCAACCAAACTGCTCAAGTTGCCCTGCATCCTGGCAGCAGTTCTAAATTTTGTGAATTCCGTAATTTAAATTCAATCAATGTGGTTCCAAATTATTTTTCCCAACTATTAGACTCACTAAAAAACAACATATCCAAAATTCACTTCAAGAACATTTTTCTATATTTAATTAAAAATCATACAATTCACGACATTTCACTAATTCTAAAACAGAAAAAATTTCAATAAAATGAACAAACAATTAGTTAAAGTACCAAACCTTGCTTTTTCTTGCTCTTCTTGTCTTTTTCACTTCCTTTCCTCTCTAATCTCCTTGATTTCCTCTGAATTTAACATGTCACATATGTTAGAACAAACCCTAGATATGAACATGATGCTACCTTATGATTTTCTAACAATCCTTTACTTATTCTTACTAATAATCACCATTTTCATCATTTCCTTTAAGTAGTTTATCATTTTTCACCATAATCATCAACTTACTAATACTTTCCCAACATGAACATAATATCAAATCTTCCTAAACATAGCCTAATACCTAATTCTAATGAAAGAATAAGACTTAGGATGGTATCTTACCTTATTTCCTATTGAATTTCACTTGAAAAATGGCTTAGACTTGAAAATTTTCTCCTTGAAAATGGAAGGGAGGGGGGAGCACGACCTAAGGAAGAAGAAAAGTGGTGATGGTGGTGTTTTTTGATCCTTTACTTGTGTTTGGAAGACCAAAATTAGTTGTTTATAATTTAATTTCCATTTAATTAATTTGTTTATTTTCAATGGCCATGATTTGTCCAACCCATTTGGACTTAATGGCTAGGATTTGGCCACTTGAAAGTGGCTTTTTGTTCTTTTAAATTTTACCCCCAAAGTTATATTTAATTACAAAATTGCCCCTCTGGTAGAAATGTCCAAAATGCCCTTGTCGGAAAATCGCCCGTAACTTACAAACCGTGCATTTTCGGGAAAAATTGTGCACCACCATTACGACCCGATTAATCCCAAGAACACATTTATGGCATCCGTTAGGGTCACCATTAAGAACCGACACAACTTTTCAGAAAATTACTCTTAGGTCCTCGGCCTTTCGAAAAATTACCTTTAGGTCCCGTCGACTTCACGGGCCTCCTTTGCACACCGATTTTGTTTTTTACTATCTCGAGCCTCTATTTGACCACTTATTTATGTCCTTCTTGCCTAATACTTGACTACCTAAACTTTGGGATGTGACATCCTAACTTACGCACACAATGCAATTTAAATGATGCAATGAACAATATCATAATAAGAAGGAATAGAATAATATAAAGACCAATGGAATTAACTTCTCTTATCTCTAGTGGAGTCACCACTGCGAGTGGGAATTTTTTCCTCCACTCTCGGTGGAATGGTTCTTATGACTTCAGCATTGTTTAGGCTCAGGGCCTTAGAGAACACGGGCCTAAGCCCAAAGAAAATAGAGTCGCCGCCCGAACGGGCTAAGAAAATAGAAAGGGCTGGATAACTCGATTCCTAAGGAATCCCCAACCCCCTAATGGTTTGAAAAGTTGGGTACTTGTGGGGAAGGTGAGAAATGGCCCAGCACCCCCACAACGCTCGGTTCATCAAAACCGGCCTCCTTTTCACGTCTCAATATTATAAAATTCTTAAGTAATATAATATTATCCATACTACATGCAATTAATAGAATAAATAAATACTTTATTAAAAACCATGGCAAGGTCCAAACAAAATATGTAAATGGACACCCATCCAAGGATGAAGACATGTCCTTACATCGTCCAATGTCAAAAGGTAGAAACGTGTCCTTTACATTAATCCCAAAATTAGAACATAAATTAAATTACATGATGCTTAATACGTGAGGTAACTAAAATATGAAAACATAACTCTTACAATATTTTGAAACCAAAGCAAATCAATAAAAATAACCAACCAACCAACCATTTATCATAAATAAATCATTCATTGAAGACATAAATCAAAAATATAAATAAATCATTGATCAAACTATATAATAAATACTCACTTAATAATGAAACAAAGAAAGATGCAAATTTAGGTTTATGAATCAACTTAGGGTTTCTTAAATAACATTTAAGGTTATTTGGAGTTTATATTTAAAAGCTAGGGTTTTGGAATCTTAAAGAACTAATATTAATGTTATTTTTATTTATTTTTTTAGAATAATTATGCTACTATGTGATTAAAAGTAGAATTTAGTATTTAAGTAAATAATGTAAAAACCTATGAATAAGATTAAAACTTAAATATTTAAAAACAAATAGCTACGGTGATGATTAAATAAAAAAATGAAATGATTAGGGTTTTAACAAAATAGATTACGGTTTAAATTAAATTAGGGTTTGGATTTCTAAGAAAACTAACACTACCATATTATATTTTTTGAAAAAAAAAAGGCTATTGTGAAAGTTTTGGAAAATTGATTTAATTAGGGTTTTAAAATTTTAAATGGTTTATAGTTTTGTTTAACAAAAAACTAAGCTACCGTAATAATTAAAATAACAAAATAGCCACTGTATAAAATTTTATTTTTAATAAAAACCAATTGTTGGCTACTGCGTTCTTTAAAAAAATAAACTTTGTCCGTTGATGTTCATAATTATGGGATTGCTATATTAGTTTTGAGAGTCATAATTCATCAATTTTAATTGATCAATGATTAATGGATGAAGATAATTTTTGATAAATAAAATTAGATATAAATACCTATGTTTGAAGGATCCACCAAAATTATTAAATAAAAATTTGGGATGAGCTAACACTAAGACAATTACTGCTTCCTTGCTTGCTGCCTTAATCTTCTTGCTAAAATTGATATGGTTTTAGAATTCTTTTGCTTATGCCAAAAAATAACTTTTAAAAAGCTCCAAAAGTCCGTCTCCCAAAAAAATGTCCCCCTTTTTATTTTTTTAAATTGTTATTTATAGCAAAAACTTAATGATAATTCTGTTTGATTAAGGAAATATAGGTTATTTAGAAAAAAAAATTACAAAACCGAGCAAAAGAAGGTTTTGGCAAAATCGGCAGCGCGCGTGAATGGGCCTGCGGGCTACGAGGGAATGCTGTGCAAGGTGCCTGGGCATTGCCTGCGGCAGGCCAATTGGCCACCACCTCGTGGTACGCACCGATTCGACCGTCTGATTTTTTATTTTCTATTCTTTATTATTTTATATGTATTTTTTGTTATTTTTATTTTTACTATTAAAAATATTATATTTAAAATATTTATAATTAATTACACTATTATTAAAAAAAAGTAAAAATATTATATGATTAAAATAAATAATAAATATTCAAATATTGTAAAAATTATTTGGGACTGTTTTTAAATGTTTAGACTGAACTTGGTCAAAAATTAAGGGTCTACAGATACTATATCAAGTTAAGAATTTAATAATATTTAGACCTGAAAAGGAGGCCGGTTCCAATAAATCGGGCGCCGTGGGGGTGCTGAGTCATTCTCACCTTTTCTGCACGTGCCCAACTTTCCGAACCCAATAGGAGGTTGGGGATTCCTTATGAATCGAGTCATCCACCCCTTTCTTTTTTTTGGCCCTTCCGAGTGGCAACTCCAGTTTCTCTGAGATTTGGCTCATGTTCTCTAAGACCGTGAGCCTAATAGTGCCAAAGTCGCAAGAACCATTCGATATGGGAGTGGGGGCAAAAATCCCCACTCATATTGGGGACTCCACTGGGGATAAGAGAAGTTGATTTTGTTAGTCTTTATATTATTTTATCCTTCCTTATTATAATATTGTCCATTGCATCATTTAGATTGCATTGTGTGCGTGAGTTAGGATGCCCGTGTAACCCATATTGTATCATGTGATGGATACCAAACTTTCACTCAAGGTATGAAGATCGAGCAAGGCATAACCACTCATAGCCTTGTACGTTTTAGTATAGTATATACTTGCTATGGGAACCTAAGCTCTCAACCCAAAGACTAAAGCTCATGTAATTGGCCTAGTTACTTTCCTTAGGTTTTTACCCTAAATGCTTATTGTTTGACTATGATTGATATATCTTAGTTTGAACCATGGCTTATTTGGTTTGCTCTTTTTCTAATATGACCTACCTATATTGTATCCTTAAAATATTTTTTTTTCCTTTGAATCCGAGAGACCAAATTTAAAATTTTCAAAATCTTCAAGATAGTCTTTTCAAGATGGGTCAAAAATCTTTTTCAACCCTATGGCCCAAACTTAAAAGCCCAAAGGGCTTTGAAACAAAATTATTTTTCAATTACAAAAGAACTTACAAATATTTAAGTCAATTATGGAATACCAAAATTCAATTGTGAACCAAGCATATGCTAAGAACTATTTAATCATGGACTTATTTTTGGCATGAATCATTTGTAACTTTTTCAAGTGAGAAATTTATTTATAATAAACCTCTTAATTTATTTTTAATCCAATGTAGCATAAAAGATGCTTTAATTATTAAAGCCTAATTAACTGGAATTATTATGAACTGATTTCAATGTTTGAAAATATAACTATTGGTCAAAATCATCAGAGGGAATTGCTCAAAAATAGAATATCCTATGTTGATATTTTGTTGACCATATACCTAGGTGTAGACCCTTAATTTTTTACCCAGTCCGGTCCAATATTTTTTATAGTCCAAAATAAATTTTTAATTAAATAATATTTATTTTAATATTTATTATTTATAATTTTTAATAAAAATAAAAAAGGTAATATTGGTAAAGTTAAATAAATAAATAAATAAATAAAAATCAGCGACAGAAAAATCGGCGACGAAAAACTTCATCGCCAAAAGTAAATTGGCTTGGGCCGAATTGGGCACAAGCCAATTCGCCGTAGGAAATTCCTGCAGTGATATGTCCTTAGGCCAATTCACCTCAGGAAATTCCTGCGGCGAATTGGCTAGCCCGCCCAGTGCTCGCTCGCAATTTTTCAGCAGTAATTTTTTGCCAGCGTAATTTTTCAACGCAGTTTTTTTTTTCGAAACCGAATTCTATTTGGTTTTGATTTCTTTTCATAAATAGTTTTAATTTCCTTAGACAACTAGAAGTAGTTTTTTTTTTATTTTTCCTATAAATATCATATTTAAACACAAAATTAGGGGGGATCTAGACTTTGGACTTCTGACATGGGAGGACGAAACTTAGAACCAAACTTGGGACCTCAAAAATTCTTTCGGCCAAAAGGAAACCCTAGCAAGCAAGGAGAAATTGAAGAGACAGCAACCAAAGGAGACAAACAATCATCTTCAGATTGCTTTGCTCATCCAAAATCAAATTTGAAACAGGCAACAACTTAGCTCAATTTCTTCAAATTTGCTGGAGCCTTCAAACGTAGGTAAATTGCTCTAACTTTAGTTTATTCAATCATCAATCATCTTCATCTTTTAAACCATCATCACACTGCCTAGTTATTTAATTCTTCATTCAATTTAATTTAGGCAGTAGCATGAATTAATTCAAATAATACTTAAGATCTTAATTAAAGTAAATAATATAATCATTAAACACAAATCTAATTTCATAAGCCCTAAGTTTTTCAAACCCTATTTCTTAATTAATTTCATTTCCAAACTTTCATAGTAGCTATTTTGCTATAATTTTATTCATTGAGCTATTTTAATCTTTCAACAATAAATGTGGCTTTCTATATTTGTTTCACCCAAAAACACATAAGTAGTTGATATAGTCTATATACAAGCACGCTCAACTTTGATAACGAAAAAACATCAAATTCTAAAATCAAAATCATCATATATAGAACCAAGATTTCAAACCATAAAACTATAATATCTTATCCGTAAAACCCTAAAACCTTAATAGCCTTAAAACATGTTTTTCAAATCTAAAACCCTAATCACATCTTTCTAAAAATCAAAACAACAATCTATTTACTTAAAACCCTAACTAAACATACTTTTTTAAATCATAGTAACATTATTTCCATAAAAACATCCAAAACCTTAAATCTTTTAAACATTCAGTAGCTATGTTATTACCTTAAAATATTTCTCAACTAATTAAACTAGTATATGCAAAACCCTAGTTATTAAACATAAAACCCTAGGAACCCTAAATTGAGACATAAACCTAAATTTGTATCTTTATTTGCTTTATTTAATTTTAGATTTGAGTATGTAGTTTATTATATATTTTGATGGTTGATTTATTTAATTTCAATGCTTGATTTATTTAATTTATCATGGATGGATATTTTCTTCATTATTATGATTATTATTTGTTTGTTTTGGTATTAAAATTGTAAGAGGTATGTTTTCACTTTGTGGGTACCTCATTAATTAATTTTCATGTAATTTAAATTGTTTTTATATTTTGAACCAATGTAAAGGATATGTTTCCACCTTTCGGTGGGTGTGCTATTTAGTTTAGACATAGACGATGTAAGGACATGTTTCCATCCTCGGATGGGTGTCCATTTATTTGCTTTGTTTGGACATTTCTTTGATTTTAATATAATGATGTTTTATTTTAATTTTTTCATGTAATATGGATAATAACATTATATCTAAGAATTTTATAATATTAAGACTTGCAAAGGAGGCCGGTTCCAATGAACCAGGCGTTGTGAGGGTGCTGGGCCATTTCTCACCTTCCCCACACATACCCAACTTTTCGAACCCATTAGGGGGTTGTGGATTCCTTAGGAATTGAGTCATCCACCCCTTTCTTTTTCCCGCTCGATATGGGTGGTGACTCCATTTTCTTCAGGCTTAGGCTCGTGTTCTCTAAGTCCCTGAGCCTAAACAGTGCCGAAGTCGCGAGAACCATTCCACCGCGAGTGGGGCCAAAAATTCCCGCTCACAGTGGTGACTCCGTTGGGGATAAGAGAAGTTGATTTCATTGGTTTTTATATTATTCTATTATTTCTTATCATGATATTATCCAATGCATCATATTAGATTGCATCGTGTGTGTGAGTTAGGACACCCGTGTTACCCGTGTTGTGTTATGTAAGGGATACCATACTTTCACTCAAGGTATAGAGATCGAGCATGGCATAACCACTCATAGGCTTGTACCATTTGGTATATACTTGCTATGGGAACCTAAGCCTTTCAACCCAAAGACTAAAGCTCAAGTAATTGGCCTAGTTACTTTCCTTAGGTTTTTACCCCAAATGCTTGTTGTTTGACCATGGTTAATTTATCTTGGCTTAAATCATGGCTTATTTTGTTTGTTCTTTTTCTAATATGGCCTAAGTACATTTGTAAGCTCAAAATAAATTTTTCTCTAAATCCAAAAGACCAAAGCTATTTTTAAAACTTTTCAAGGTTGTCTTTGGATATAAAACTTTTCTAAGAAAAAAAAATAATTCTTTCTCAAGATTCAAATACAAAGCCCAAAATCCATTTTTCCAAAAATCTTTTTACAATGGGTTTTTTAAACAAAACTATTTTTGCATTTCATCCAACCTTTTCCTACAAGGAGCTTACAAATTATTTAGGTCAATTATGGAAATACCAAAAATCAATTGTGAGCCTAGTTTATACTAAGAATAATTAATAATGGGCTTGTTTTTGGCATGAATCATTTGTTACTTTTTCAAGTAAGAAATCTATTTATAATAAACCTCTTAATTTAGTTTTAATCCAATATAGCATAAAAGCTACTTTAGTTGGTTGAATGGATTAAAACCTAATTAATGGGAATTATCATGAACTGATTTCTATTTTTGAAAATATAACTACTGGTTGAAACATCGGAGGGAAATATTTGAAAACAAGATACCCCATGTTGGTATTTTGTTAACCATATACCTAGGAAAAGAGACTTGCCATTCGTGTGTGGAAGTTATAAGGTTGGAAGGAACATCCTAATTATCTTTCTTTGTCTGTTGTTTGTGCATACATGCATAAATACATTTGCATCTCATATCATTGATCCTCTCTGGTTCATAGCCCTGGATTACGACTGTTCAAAAGCTTACAACAATCCGACCTATGCCGGAGATGAAGAATCTAGTAGCAACTCAATCACTTGCTCACCAAAAGCAATGGAGCCCGAACAAATTCAAAGAATGGTGGACGACGCCCTCAATGCCAAGATGGAAGAAATAAAAGAGGCCCTGGCTGAGACCATAAAGAATTAATTGGCTACAATTTTAGGAAACAATGTTGAAGCATTCACTAGTACTAAGAAGCCAAAGGACAAAGGGGAGGCTAAGGTTGGTGAAGTGGCTTTTAATGATGACAAGGTAGTCATTGATGATGATGATGACTGGGCTCAACACTTTCAAAATCCTCAAGATAAAAAGAAGGAGCCAAAGGTTGTTAAGAAGACAACTTTTGAAAAGACTGAAAATTTTGATGTTGAGAAGATGATTGCTGACCTAGAAAAGAAATTTGAAAAGAAGCTGAAAATCTAAGAGATGTCCAAGATCGAAAAAATGTTTGAACAAGATGAGGAGATCCCTTATATGTTCAAGATGCCTTCCTTTGCTAGGGGTGGACCCTTAATTTTTGACCCAGTCCGGTATAATATATTTTAATTAGTCCAAAATAATTTTTGTATTGTCCAATATATTTTAATTAGTCCAAAATAATTTTTGTATTATCTTAATTGAATAATATTTGTCTTAGTATTTAGTTTTTATAAAAAATAAAAAATATAAATAAACAAAAATAAAAATCGGCGACGGAAAAATCTGCTACGGAAAAATTCATCACCGAAGAGCAGGTTGACAAAATGGTCGTCGGCCATTTTGCCCGCAGGAGTTTCCTGCGGACGAAATGGCCAAAGCCATTTTGCCCGTAGAATTTTTCTATGGGTGAGATGGCCCGCAGGCAGTTTCACTTCCACAGCCCGCAAATTCCCACAGCAATTTTTTTTTTGCCAGCAAAATTTTTCCGCAGCAGTTTTTTTTTTGCCAGCGAAATTTTTCCGATGCAATTTTTTCTAAAACCAAATTCAATTTGGTTTCGGTTTCCTTTTCTTATTATGAATTATGATACAATTGAGTAATATAATATTATGAGTTGTGCTTATGAAATATTTGAAAAATATAAGAAAGTGGATTGATGTGACATCTATATGTATTGTGCATTTGGCATTGCATTGAGTTATATTGTTATTATCAAAGTTTGTACCACTAGGCTTCAGCTTAGCACGATTGTTTTCATCGCACAGGTGACAGGGTAGACCCAGTTGAGCCAGAGAGTTCTTCTAGACCAGGTCGGGTCTAGACTTGTAGTTGAGCTTATTGAGTTGCTATCGAGATCAGAAACACTGCCAGCAGCATGTATATATTTTTATGTTATTGTACATTTTGAGTTTTATGCATAATATATTATGTTTTGAATTTTACGTATTGTATATTATAAAGAATGTTTGGGTCAATGTATTTGAAATGTGAGAGTAAGTGTGTTTTAAATTATATATATCTATATGTATAAATGTTTGAGAAACTTGGTGGTGATTGGAAATTATTTGGGAGTGTTTTCTTTTTTTGTAGGTTGTGTTTTGATAAATTTTGGGATATCCAAATTACAGACAAAACTCTGGCGAATTTTTCCCAGAGATTTTTATATATATATTATTTATTTTGGGTTCTTATAACAAGTAAAGAATATTTATATTCTATTTAATTTTTATATATTTAGAATTTAAAAGTTTAAATTGGAAATGTGAAAATTTTTTATTAAACCGGTCTGTGACATTCTTGTACCGTATATGCGTATTTTACATATACTGAAAATATATATTGTACGTGTATAGGGTATAAGGGTGTTACAAATTATAAGAGAAAAGTGTTAGTTATAGTATAATTGGAATGAATCTTAATAAGAAAATAAGATTTTGTTGTTGTATAATAGTGATATTAAATTAATATATCGTAATTGTATAAAGAGTAGGATCAAAGTGAAGATGTGTAAAATTATTGTGTTAAGATAAAAGTTATTAACATTTGAATTTAAGGTAATAACAGTGTATTTTAAGATAATGAAGTGATCAAATTTCTTGAGTGCAATAGGTGTGTGGTGTATATATATTAAAGAAACGAACTAATTTTGTCTAATGGTAATTCGATTAATGATATGATAATCCATTGTGATTATTTGAGTAAATAGATAGTATAATGATGAGTTATGGAATGGTAAAAAGGTAATTGAGAATGAATCTAAGGGGGAGAATAGAAATTATGTAATTTGATGAAATAATAATTTTGATGAGATTTTAAGATTATGTTTTATTTGGATGATTTATTATCGTACTGGATAATTTCGAGGACAAAATTATTTAAGGGGGAGAAAATTATTACATCTGTGATCTTGGAAATATAAAAATTGTAAATGTTGGATTCATACATTACATACTTAATATATTTAATACACATATGAGGTACATTTGATGTGTATATAAGATACACATTACTTTTGCATATGTGTAATATCCCAAATTTTTGAAAAGTTCTAATTTTTAAAAATTTAATAAAATAAATTATAATTTAAATGGATAAATTCAATTAATGGCTTTAAATGAAAAATAAAGGGATTTTAAATGAAAAAATGGAATGTATATGTGATATATATGTAAAATATATACAACATATAAAAGTCAATAATTTTTAAAAGAAAAGTCAAAGTAAAAGGGTATTTTGGTAATTAAATCTTAGATATTTAAAATTAATAAAATAATTAAAAATAAATAATTTTGGATGGAAGATAATATTTTGGGGTTTTAATTAAATAAATAATTAATTAATTAGTTAAAAATATATTAAAATAATAATATATATAAGGTTGAAAATGTGAGTGGGAGGAAAGAGAAAATCACTTTTTTTTTCATCTTCTTCTTCTTCTTCTTTCCTTCAAGGCCGATTTTCATGGCTTCAAGAGAGGGATTTGCTTCTTATAAACTCATTTAATTGAAATATTTAGTTTCAAGTGGATTTTTAAGGCTTTCTCTTTAATTAGTAAGTTTACTCGCTTTTTCTTTGGATTTCCATGAAAGTTTGAATATGTGTGTTTTGAATTTTTGAAGTTCTAAGATTTAATTATCTATTTGGATATGGATGAAGTTATTTTAAGTGATTAACAATGATTTTAAGGTTAGATTTAAGAATTGGTTGAATTTAAGTTGAGTTTGGTGAAGAGAGAGAATTTAGGGTTATGGAACATTTGAGTTTTTAAAATCATGAGTTTTAATTGTGCAAATTGGTTCTAAATGTGTTGTTTTGATGCATAAACAAGGATTTTAAAAACAAATGATGGATTTATTTAAGTTTGGATAGAGTTTGAAGATGGTAGTATTGATTTAGGGTTTTGGAAAAGTGAATTTTCAAAGAATGATTAATTGTTTGATTTTAATGCTTAAATCATGTTATTTAATGATATAAGTGGTGGAAATAAGATTGAAATGATAATTGGATTGAGTTGGAATGGAGATCCTTCAATGGTGAAGGTTATGCCATTTTAGGATTTTGAACATAAGCATGTGGTTAATTAATGTAATTGGTTTAAACATGTTAAAATATGTTTGTAATGATATAAATAAACTCAAAACAATAATTTAATGGGTTAATATGGATTTGCTAAGTTAAAGTAAGGAAAGACTTAATTTTTGAAATTTTGTAGGAGTGTTGTTAAATTAAGGTTTGATGTTGAGAATGCCTTAGAATGTGATATTAAATGATTGTTTATTATCACATTTGATATAGGAATTGAGGAAGGTTGATTTGCTTCATCCAAGTGGTGAAGGGCAAGTTGGAAGGATAGGATTGGAGGTTGTTTTAAGCTTGCTTTGGGTTGCTAGTGGAGGTAAGTATAAACTTTGAATGACTGCATATATTTACATGACATTAGGACTTAATACATTTAGCTGAAAAATGTGTTAAGTTACTTAATATACAGTTGATGAGTGTGAATTATGTTATGATATGCATAATGTGTATTGTGTTGAAGTACCAAGGTAATGTGTTGAAAATGGAAAGAAATGTGGCATAATGTGATGAGATATGTGAAAACAAAATGTAATGAATTGATTTTGATATAAAGGAGAAAAATGAGAAAAGTGAGAAAAAGATGATATAATAAGGCAATGTGCCTAGTTTGATCATGAGAAAATGAGAAAAGGTTTGATAAAGGAATTATGAAAGAATTTGATAATGAGAAATATAAATAAATTATGTGCCTAATATGTTATTCAATTTTCAGAGTTTTGGGTTTGGCGGCATGCCTATGAATTGCTGGGCAGGTGAAAAGATTGGGTCGTAAGCCGGGCCCAGCTGATAAATATGATGTTTTTAGGGTGAAAAGACCGGGTCGTAAGCCTCAAAAATAAATCCTTGAAGCTAGACTGAGTGAAAAGACTAGGTCATTGTTTTATTAGTTTTTGTTATAGATTTGTGTCTTGTTTATTATAATAATTATTGTTTTATTTAGGTATTTTGTTAATTTTAATCGATTTGTTTAGTGTTTTCATTAATTTTGGTAGTTTTTAGTATGGTGTTTATGTTTTGTTGGTTATTGTTTATTTACTTTTTGTTTAAAGTTTGTTTGAAGTTTTGTTTTAGGTTAAAAAGCCAAGGAACCAAGACTGAAGGAAAAATGGACAGTAGCTGACACATGCAGAGGACACGGCCTAGTCACTGGCCTTGTCCCATATCAAGCTAAAAGAAAGCCACAAGACACAGAGAGGGACACACTCAAGGGACACGGCCAAGTCAGTGGCCGTGTCCCTCCAAAGAAGCTCCAACACGGCCAAGTCACTCCAACTTGGCCGTGTCTCACTTAGTTCCAAGGGAAAAGAAGATTAAAATTTCACAGAAGCAAACACAGGCAAGGGACACGGCCAAGTCAGTGGCCGTGTCCCTCCAAAATGGTCCAACACGGCCAAATCACCTCTAACATGGCCGTGTCACTCAACAAAAGAAGAAAAGAAGAAAAAGCAAGCAGTAGTGAACACAAGCAAGGGACACGGCCAAGTCACTGGCCGTGTCCCTCCAAAGACCACCAACACGGCCAAGTCACATCCAACTTGGCCGTGTCTCTCATGAACTAAAGCCGTAGCGGATTTTAAAGCGGACGTTTCATATAAAAGGAAAAAGAGATTAGGGTTTTGGGGGTTGTTGCAATTTTGAGAGCAGATTGAGCCATCAAAGAGAATAACTTAGGGTTTTATATTTGTTTTCTTTGATTTTGATTATACTTTGATTAAACTAGCTTAGATTAGATTGTTCATGCCATTGATACATCCTTCTTGGAAGATTTGAACAAGAGATTCTTCAGAAGCTTCAAGGAGTTTGTAATTTGGTTTTGTTCTCGAACTTATTCTCTTTATTTTCATTGAAATTGTATTAATGGATATTATCATGTCTAATTTGATTTCTTTGAACATTAATGAGATGAGTATGTTTGATAGCATCATGAACTAATTTGATCTAGTCTAGGGTTTGCATGGATCTGCTATGATTGTATGAATTGGTTATTCTCTTAGCTAATAATTTCTTTAGCCTTGATTGAATGAAATATTTTTAATATATAATTGATTGGCCACCAATTATGTGTTTTAGGTATTAGATGATGGATTGAGAGATGAAGTCTAATGCTGGAACAATTCAATTTGGGACTTAGGTGAATTAGAGATATAACCTATTAAAAAGATTGTTTCAATTATAACAAGATTAGTTGATAGAGGTTTGAATATGAGAGCTTATTTCCTTGACTCAATTAATTAAGTTGTTTGAGATTTAATCTTTGGAATTAAATTAGTTAAGAGAAATAACCTTTCATACATATAATAGTAGAGAAGTGCAAACCCTAGACCATTCTATCAAGTGAATCAAAACATCAGTTCAATTTACTTTATTGTTTTAAACTTAAATCAATCTTCTTCATTAGTTAGCAATTTAAATTTATTCATTACTTGTTCTTTATAATCTGATAATCAATTAGTCACTTTAGCTTCCTTGTGAGACGACCTTGGGGCGATCACCTTTGCTACAGCTACCTCGTATACTTGCGAGTGACGCTTTGTGGTAGAGTTAATTCGAAAGCAACAAGTTTTTGCCGTCGTTGCCGGGGAGGCTAATTGGCTTAATTGTTTATTAGTTTTAGAAATTTTAGATTATTTTTCATTGTTTACTTTTGATTTTATTTTTCTTTTGTTTTTAATAATTTCTTTTTCTAGAAATTTTTGTTTATGCAAGGCAGGAGATCACTCGAAGGAGAGCTACATCCATTCATTCCAGAAATTCAGAGAGTGAAAAGGAGCAAAGAGGAGTTTGAACTTTATACAGGATTTGATACTATAGAGGAGGACACTTCTGATTTTGAGTCAGAATCTGCACAATCTATTAAAATGGCTGAAGAAAGGCAAAGAACGATGAGAGACTTTGCTAGACCTGTCATTGGAACTTCCACCTCTTGCATAAGACTGACAGATACAGCAAGGAACTATAAGTTGAAGAACATTCACTACAACATGCTGCCATCATTCTATGGAGTTCCAAATGAAGATCCTTTGAACTTTATTCGGGATTTCTACTCCACCCTCAACACTTTTCCATTTGGAGGATTAACAGAGGATCAGTTGAGGATGCGGTGTTTTCCATATACTTTGAAGGATAGGGAAAAGAGCTTGCTTATGATGTTGCCCGAAAACTCACTGACAACTTGGGAGCAAGTTTATAATAAATTCATGGGCAAGTTTTATTCACATCAAAAGACAGCTGAATTGAGAGGGAAGATTGATACATCTCTCAATTTGAAGGAGAACCATTTCATGAGGCTTGG
Organism: Garcia nutans; assembly: GCA_947685225.1. Taxonomy (NCBI): domain Eukaryota; kingdom Viridiplantae; phylum Streptophyta; class Magnoliopsida; order Malpighiales; family Euphorbiaceae; genus Garcia; species Garcia nutans. The sequence goes on along the minus strand of CANTUV010000039.1, from coordinate 28,705,608 downwards.
GACAAATTCAAGATGCTATTGATCCAGTGTCCACATCATCATTACCCACTTCAACTTCTTAATCAGTTTTTCTACGATGGTTTAACCCAGCAATTTCAAAACACTGTTGACAATGCAGCTGGGGGAGCCATGGGAGAAAAGACAGCTGATGAGACTTATGAGATCTTTGAGATGTTGGGAGCTAATTCTCAACAAAAGAGTGTAAGGGGAAGAAGTAAAGGGGTGAATCAATTGGAAGCCAATAGTGAAATGGTTAGTCAAATAGCTGAATTGACAAGACAGGTGCAGATGCTGAACATGAAGAACAATATTTCTTCATCTGCTCAAGAAGTGTGTGGAATCTATGGAACTTTAGGGCATGGAGCAAATAGTTGCCCCTCTGCATATGAATCATATGGGAATGAAGGTGAGCAAGTCAATGTTATGGGAGGATTCCAACCAAGTGCCCGAAGTGATCCTTACTCCAACACTTATAATCCTGGTTAGCGGAATCACCCAAATTTTTCCTGGGCAACAAATAATTCTCAACAGCCTTTCCAATTGCTCCAGAGACAGAACCAACAACAGGGCCAATCCTCAAATCAAGGGCAGTCTAAGATAGAGAGTTTGGAGGAAAGTTTACAAGCTTTTATCCAAGTCAGTGCTAAAAATCAAGAGGTGACCAACAAGAGGCTGGACTCATTAGAAGCATCCTTTAAGAAAGTGGAGACCCAAGTAGGGCAATTGGCACAACAAATGCAGATTCAACAGAAGGGGAAATTCCCAAGTCAACTTGAGCAGGCACAATCAGTGACTGTTCTTAGAAGTGGTAAGGTAATTAACACTAATTTTGAAAATGACTCTGTGAATGCAGGTGACCAAGGGAACAAGAAGGAAGGAGATCCAGAGAACAAAGGTGCTGGAGATAAATCAATGGAGAAGTCCCCTTCAGCAGATTTACATAAGGCAAGCAATCCATACCAGCCTATTATACCATTCCCCAGCAGGTTGAAGGATGATGATAAAAAAGATAAGCAATTTTCTAACATCTTCAACATGCTTTCTAAGGTAAGTATTAACTTACCATTACTTGAAGCAGTAAAGAACATGCCGACTTATGCAAAATTCTTCAAAGAGCTGATCACCAAGAAAAAGAGGTATGAGCCGAATGAAAAGGTGATAGTTTCCTAGGTAGCTAGTGCTGTTTTGCAGCATAAACTACCTCCCAAACTAAAGGATCCTGGAAGCTTTATAATTCAAATTACTGTCGGGAATGGAAAGGGGACTGATGGCATGTGTGATCTAGGAGCTAGTGTGAACTTGATGCCTTACTCTATGTATAAAGAATTAGAACTAGGGGAACTTAAACCGACAAAAATGGTGTTGCAATTAGCTGATAGGTCTTTTAGATTCCCGAAAGGGGTTATAGAAGATGTGTTAGTTAAGGTTGGAGGGTTGATAGTACCTGTGGATTTCATAGTTCTTGACATGGAAGGGAGTAACCCTGCACCATCAGCACACACTATATTGTTGGGTAGGCCTTTCATGGCTACTACCAACACCTTAATAGACGTTAAAAATGGTAAGTTGTCAATGACTGTCTTAGGACAAACTGTTGAATTTTCTATTTTTAACACTTCTCCTATTCCTACAACTGCTTTATATGAGGAATGTTCTTTAATTAATTGTGTTGAAGCAGTTGTTTCATATGCTTTCTTGCAGACAGGTTCATCAGATAAATTGGAGCTGAAACTGACCTTAGAAGAGGGAGCTAAATCAGTGAGGGAGACCCAAAGGTGCTTTAACCCAAAAGCATATGAGAGCTCGAGAGTTTACAAGAATCGCACTAAGGCAATTCATGACAGATTTATTGTGTGACAGATATTGAGTCCAGGTATGAAAGTTTTACTTTTTAATTCTTGACTCAGTATGTTTCAAAGTAAACTCAAATCTCGATGGAGTGGTCCTTTCGAGGTAACTAAGGTATGTCCTTCTGGTGCCATTGAATTGCTAACTCTAGAACCAATAAGATTTTTAAAGCAAATAGACATAGAGTTAAACTATACAAAGAAGGATTTCATGAAGTGAGGATCATTGACAGCACTTTGATCCACGATCCCTAGGCCTTGCAGTGATGTCCAGCTTTATGACATTAAAGAAGCGCTTAATGGGAGGCAACCCATCGGTTTGCATTTCTTTTTCATAGTTATAATTTTATATTTAGCAATTTTGATTTTATGTTTAGTTTAAATAAATGGAAACCCTAAGCTCTCTTCTATTTTGTTTTTGAACATTTGTGTCTGTGATGAAAGTTAGTGTTTTGCCTCACCAGGGTACGATGGAAGACAGGTTGTCCTTTAATTCGTTTTCTTTATTATTCTTGTTTTCCATTGAGGACAATGTAAAGTCTAAAGTGTGGGGTAATCTTTTAGCTTTCCTTTTGTTTTGTTTGTCTTGGTATGTTTTATTGTGGGTGTGCATGGCATAATTGTTGAAAATTTATTGATCTTTTCTGTGATTCTAGCATTATAGTTGAGACTTTAGTATCAGCATAGAAATTAGCATTTGAATTCATTAAGGATCAATTTTCACATTTTGCAATTTATGATATATAAATCTTTGAGAACCCACTTGTGTGAGTTTTGAGCCTCATAGATTGAATTTTATTATCAGTTGAATTTCTTTTCTTAAGTGTACACCTTCATGATTTTGCATCTCTAGAGTTTGCTTTTGCATACTAATTGAACTCACATTATGATTTAATCTCAAGTTTTAAAATGATAAAGGCAAATTAGGTTAGCCCTTTAGCTTAAAAAGACCTCCCTTAATATTAAATTCCTTGGTGAGCCAAGTTGAGCCTTTGACCTTTTCTTGTTTGATCAACACAATTCTCAACTTAGCATTCTCTTATTATCATCATACCTGCATTAAGGAATGAGTTTTATGATATGACAATAGGGTGGTTTATTTCAAAGTGTGGGGTAAGCAAGTAAAAAAAATAAAAAACAATAAAAATTTAAAAAAAATGGTATTGCTATTTGGGGTTGAAATGCATACTTTGCACATTGTATTGGATTAAGAGTTGATTATTCTTTTCCTCTACATTTTAAGCTAGATGTTCCATGCAAGTTTATATTTTGTATATATATATAATTATAAAAAAAGAGTGAAAATAAAAAAAGATATATATATATACAAAATCCATATATTTTCTAGCAAAGGAGGAATGTTGACTCGTTATTTTTCTTGAAGTATGCAAGTATGTGAAGTATTAATGGATTGTGAGTATGCCATTTGAGGGAGTTATGAATTTCTTAGCAAGAGTATTGTCTAATTTAGATACTCCATTTCTTGATGCTCCAGCTTAAATGTCTTTTCTCACACCTTTACCTTAGCCACATTACATCCAAATAAAAGACCTTCGGATTATTTCTTGAGATAATCAGTGAGGGAGATTGGATAATTAAGCAAGTTTATGGTAGTATGCAGTCATGATGGTTTGAGTGATTAACCTTTGAAATCGAGTGAAACACTTAGATGAGAGATAAGATTTGTATGTCTGGATTAATGAATGAGTTAAGAAAATCCTTGATTGAAGTAAAATGCAAATATTTATAGCTGAGTCTTAAAGGATTTCATCTTATATGCTGGAATTATAGTTAAGGTTGTTTGAGTTTTTAATTTATGCCATGTGAATTTGCTTGAGGACAAGCAAAGTTGTAAGTGTGGGGTAGTTGTTTTATTAGTTTTAGTTATAGATTTGTTTCTTGTTTATTATAATAATTATTATTTTATTTAGGTATTTTGTTAGTTTTAATCGATTTGTTTAGTGTTTTCATTAATTTTGGTAGTTTTAGTTTATTTCAGTGTTTATGTCGTTTTCGATCTAGTTTTTAGTATGGTGTTTATGTTTTGTTGGTTATTGTTTATTTACTTTTTGTTTTAAGTTTGTTTGAAGTTTTGTTTTAGGTTAAAAAGCCAAGGAACCAAGACTGAAGGAAAAATGGACAGTAGCTGACACATGCAGAGGACACGGCCAAGTCACTGGCCGTGTCCCATATCAAGCTAAAAGAAAGCCACAAGACACAGAGAGGGACACACTCAAGGGACACGGCCAAGTCAGTGGCCGTGTCCCTCCAAAGAAGCTCCAACACGGCCAAGTCACTCCAACTTGGCCGTGTCTCACTTAGTTCCAAGGGAAAAGAAGATTAAAATTTCACAGAAGCAAACACAGGCAAGGGACACGGCCAAGTCAGTGGCCGTGTCCCTCCAAAATGGTCCAACACGGCCAAGTCACCTCTAACATGGCCGTGTCACTCAACCAAAGAAGAAAAGAAGAAAAAGCAAGCAGTAGTGAACATAAGCAAGGGACACGGCCAAGTCACTGGCCGTGTCCCTCCAAAGACCACCAACACGGCCAAGTCACATCCAACTTGGCTGTGTCTCTCATGAACCAAAGCTGTAGCTAATTTTAAAGCGGACGTTTCATATAAAAGGAAAAAGAGATTAGGGTTTTGGGGGTTGTTGCAATTTTGAGAGCAGATTGAGCCGTCAAAGAGAATAACTTAGGGTTTTATATTTGTTTTCTTTGATTTTGATTATACTTTGATTAAACTAGCTTAGATTAGATTGTTCATGCCATTGATACATCCTTCTTGCAAGATTTGAACAAGAGATTCTTCAGAAGCTTCAAGGAGTTTGTAATTTGGTTTTGTTCTCGAACTTTACCTCTTTATTTTCATTGGAATTGTATTTATGGATATTATCATGTCAAAATTGATTTCTTTGAATATTAATGAGATGAGTATGTTTGATTGCATTATGAACTAATTTGATCTAGTCTAGGGTTTGTATGGATCTGCTATGATTGTATGAATTGGTTATTCTCTTAGCTAATAATTTCTTTAGCCTTGATTGAATGAAATATTGTTAATATATAATTGGTTGGCCACCAATTATGTGTTTTAGGTATTAGATGATGGATTGAGAGATGAAGTCTAATGCTGGAACAATTCAATTTGGGACTTAGGTGAATTAGAGATATAACCTATTAAAAAGATTGTTTCAATTATAACAAGATTAGTTGATAGAGGTTTGAATGCGAGAGCTTATTTCCTTGACTCAATTAATTAAGTTGTTTGAGATTTAATCTTTGGAATTAAATTAGTTAAGAGAAATAACCTTTCATACATATAATAGTAGAGAAGTGCAAACCCTAGACCATTCTATCAAGTGAATCAAAACATCAGTTCAATTTACTTTATTGTTTTAAACTTAAATCAATCTTCTTCATTAGTTAGCAATTTAAATTTATTCATTACTTGTTCTTTATAATCTGATAATCAATTAGTCACTTTAGCTTCCTTGTGAGACGAATTTGGGGCGATCACCTTTGCTACAGCTACCTCGTATACTTGCGAGTGACGCTTTGTGTTAGAGTTAATTTGAGCGCAACAGTCATAAGCTCAGATCTAGTTGGATTATCCGTGGATATATTGCCTACGGGGCTAGACACAAGGTGTCATTATGGACCAAAGCAGAAACTCTGAAATTCGAATAGCATATTCGATCCTTTTGGGCCCATGCTTGTCTTTGCTTTAATGTGAATTATGAATTGTGATACAAAATAGCAATATAATGTGATATAATGTTATGAGTTGTGATATATATATGTGTTGTGCATTGACATTACATTTGAACTATATTGTTATCAAAGTTTATACCACTAGGCTTCGGCTTAGCACGATTGTAATTCATCATGCAGGTGTCATGGACATTTTGGCATAGCCGAAGAGTTCTTCTAGACCTTGTCGGGTCTAGGTATGTACATATTACATCAAGATTAGATCCAGTTTCCAGCATGTACATATTTGATATTATAGTATATTTTGATATTACGTAAGTTATGATATGTTTTTGAAGTATATATTGTAAATTGTAAAGAATGATTTGAATAATTTTGTTTAGGATGGGATTTTATATGTGATGTTGATATATATACCTATATATATGTATTTTGAGAAAATATGGAGAAATTGAGAAGTATTGGTGAAATGGTGAATTGATTTTATTTAGAGTGTTTGTTTTATGCAGGCTGTGTTTTGTTGAATTTTGGAAATGTCCAAATTACAAACAAAACTTTAGCAAATTTTTCCAAGAGATTTTCTTATAAAATGTTATTATGGGTTACTATAGAAAATAAAGAATATTTATATACTATTTAATTTTATATATTTAGTATTTTAAATTTTAAAAAAGAAAAAAAGGTGAAAATTTTTATTCAATCAATTTGTGACATTTTTATACCATATATGCGTATTTTACATATGCTAAAAATATGTATTGTACGTATATAGGTTATAAGGGTGTTACAAAATGGGAGCGAGTGACAATGAATTTTATGACTGGACTGCCTTTGGCCCAGAAGAAGCATCATTTTCTTCCAGTTCGGATGGATTATTCTCTTGAGAGGTTGGCTGAGCTGTATATCAGTGATAGTGAGGTTGCATGGAGTCCTAGTTTCTTTGGTGTCGGATCGAGATCCCCGATTTACTTCAAGGTTTTGGAAGAGTTTGCATGATGCTTTGGGTTCTCAGATGCATTTTAGTACTACTTTCCATCCTCAGACAGATGGGCAGTTAGAGAGAGTGATACAAATTTTAGAGGATATGTTGAGGAGTTGTATCATTGATTTCAATAGGAGCTGGGATAGATTCTTACCACTGATTGAGTTTGCGTATAACAATAGTCATCAATCCAGTATTGGGATGGCTCCTTATGAAGCCTTGTATTGCAGGAGATGCATGACACCTTTGTGTTGGGATGAGATTGGAGAAGGTAAACTGGTCGGTCCCGATTTGATTAAGGAAGCAGAAGAGAAAGTGAAGGTGATTCGGAGTCATTTGAAAGCAGCTTCAGACCGACAAAAATCTTATTCAAATTTGAAGAGAAGAGACATAGAGTTCAGTGTGGGAGATAAAGTATTTCTAAAGGTGTCTCCATGGAAGAAGATTCTGAGGTTCAGTCGCAAAGGGAAATTGAGTCCTCATTTCATAGGACCATATGAGGTGCTGGAGAGAGTTGGTCCAGTGGCTTATAGACTAGCTTTGCCACCTGAGTTGGATTAAATTCATAATGTTTTCCATGTCTCGATGCTTTAGAGATACAGGTCTGACCCATCTCATATCCTATCAGTGGAGTCTATTGAGGTGAGTCCAAATCTGACTTATGAGGAAGAACCTGTGGCGATTTTGGCACGAGAGGTTAAAGAATTGAGGCATAAGATGGTGCTACTTGTAAAAGTCCTTTGGAGAAATCGTGCCACTGAGGAGGTGACATGGGAGAGTGAGAAGACAATGCAGAGTCAGTTTTTCCAATTGTTCCAGACTTGAGAGCAGGTAATTCTGAGAACGAAATTTGTTTTAGGGGGAGAGAATTGAAATATCCCAATTTTTTTTTTTTGAAAATTTGATAAAATATATTATAATTAAATTGGATAAATTAAACTAATAATTTTAAATGAAAAATGAAGGGATTTTAAATGAAAAGTGAAATTTAAATGTGATATATGCAAAATATACATAACATATAAAAGTCAACACTTTTTAAAAGAAAAGTCAAAAGTCAAAGTAAAAAGGGCATTTTGGTAATTAAATCTTAAAAATCCAAAATTATTAAATTAATTCAAAAATAAATAATTTTTGAATGGAAAAGGGATTTTTGGACTTTTAATTTATTAAATAAATAAATAATTAATTATTAAAATATTAAAATATATATATGGTTATAATTAAAGGATGAAAGAAAAGAGAAATTAAAAACTAGTCTTCTTCAAACAAAAAATTGAAATTTCATGGCTCCATGGGAGTGATTTTTCTTCATCCAAATACTCATTTTGACAAGAATTTTCAAGAATTATTTGAAGTTTTGGTGGATTTCCAATAGGTTAGTAAGCTTCTTTTCTTAATTTTTGATTTTCTATGAAACTATGAATATGTGGATTTTGGAATTTTCTATTAGCATGATTTAATTGTTTAATTGGGTATGAATGAAGCTATTTTGATTAATTATTAATGATTTTCAAGTTAAATGGAAGAAAGGATTAAGTTTGGGATGAGTTGGTTGAAGATAGAAAATTTAGGGTTATGAAAAATTTGGATTCTTGGAATCATGTGTTTTAATTGTGCAAATTGATTCCAAATGTGTTGTTTTGATGCATAAACAAGGATTTTAAAGTTAAATGGTAGATTTGGTTAAGTTTGGATAAGGTAGTTGAGTTTAGGGTTTTAGAAAGAGAATTTTTAAAGAATGGTGAATTGTTGAATTTTAATGTTTAAATCATGTTAATTCATGATATTAGTGAAAGAAATAAGTTTAGATTAATAATTGGAATAAGATAGAATGAAAAAACCTTCATTGGTGAAGGTTATGCCATTTTAGGGTTTTGAATAAGAGTGAGTATTTAAGTAATGTGTAAGAATGAAACATGTTAAAATATGTTTTTAATAATATAAATAAACTTAAAACACTAATTTAAATGGAATAGAATGGAATTCCAATGTTAAAGTAAGGAAATGGTAAATTTTTAAAATTTGTAGGAGTGATGTTTAATTATGGTTTAATATTGGAAATGACATTAAATGTGATACTAAATGATTATTTGCTATCACATTTGGTTTAGGAATTGATTGAGGTTGATTTGCTTCATCCAAGTGGTGAAGGGCAAGTTGGAAGGATAGGAATGGAGGTTGTTTTAAGCTTGTTTTGGTTGCTATTTGAGGTAAGTACAAACTTTGAATATATTGGTTATGTTTGCATGACATTTGGGCTTAACACATTTTGGTTGGAAAATGTTTTAAGCTACTTGATACATTGGTTATGTATGAATAATGTGCTATGACATTTGTAATGGCATATATGTGTTAAATGCATTGTGAAAAGCCATTGATAATGGCTAAATTGTGTAAAATGTGAAATATGTGTATTATGTGAAAATGACCCAATGTGTTTGGATAATGCCATTTGTTGTGTATGTATTAAGTGCATTGTTAAAAAGTCATTGGTATTAGCTAGATTACATTAAATGTGATTAATATGTGAATTATATTGAAATATCCAAGGTAATTGGGTAATGTGTTGTAAATGCAAAAATGTGGTATAATGTAATAAGATATGTGGAAACATAATGAAATGAATTGATGTCGATATAAATGAGAAATATGAATAAATTGTGTGCCTAATATGTTATTCAATTTTCAGAGTTCTATGTTTGGCAGCATGCTTATGATTTGCCTCTGGGCTAGTCGCTGGGCATCACTGTAAAAATATTTTTGACGTGAAATGACCGGGTCGTAAGCATCAAAAATAAGTCCTTGAAGCTGGGCTGGGTGAAATGACCGGGTCGTAAGCTCAAACCTAGTTGGGCTATTACACTGATATTTTGCCTATGGGTCTAGACACATGGTGTCATTATAGACCAAAATAGTAACTCTAGAATTTGAATAGCATATTAGATATCTTTGGGCCCATGTTTGTGTTTGTTTTTATGTGAATTGTGGATTGTGAAATATTTGAAAAGTATGAGAAAATGGAATGATGTGATATCCATATGCATTGTGCATTGGCATTGCATTTGAGTTTTATTGTTATGAAGTTTGTATTACTTGGCTTTTGGCTTAGAGCCATTATTTACATCGCGCAGGTGACAGGGTAGATTCGGCTGAGCCGGAGAGTTCTTCTAGACCAAGTCAGGTCTACACTTATGATTGTGCTTGTAGAGTTGATATCAAGATCAGAAACACTATTAGCAGCATTTATATATTTTATGTTATTGTATATTTTGGGTATTATGCATATTATATCATGTTTTTAGATTTTATGTATTGTAAACTATAAAGAATGTTTGTGTTAAGTTATTTGAAATGGGGGCTTAAATGTGTTGTAAATTATATATATAGATATAAATGTTTGAGAAACTTGGTAAAATTGAGGAGTATGGGTGAAATGGTGATTTGAAATTATTTGAGAGTGTTTTCTGATGCAGGTTGTGTTTTGATAAATTTTGGGATGTCCAAATTACAGATAAAACTCTGGTAATTTTTTTCCAGAGATTTTCATATAAAATGTTTTTTTTAGTTCCTATAACAAGTAAAGAATATTTATGTACTATTTAATTTTATATATTTAGTATTTGAAATTTTAAATCAAAAATGTGAAAATTTTTATTAAACCGGTCTGTGATATTTTTGTACCATATATGCATATTTTACATATGCTGAAAATATTTATTATACGTATATATTACAGCATCACCAGAAACACATAATGCTCATATCTCATGCGAAAAGCTATCTTGGGTACATCCACATCTCTGACACTCAACTGATGGTACACTGATTTCATATCAATCTTAGAGAATACTGCTGCTCCCTTCAACTGATCAAAGAGATCATCTATCCGAGACAAAGGATACTTGTTCTTGATGGTCACCTTATTCAACTGCCTATAATCAATACACAATCTCAAGGTGCTATCCTTCTTCTTTACAAACAACACAGGCACTCCCCACGGGGACACACTAGGGCAAACAAACCTTTTTTCAACAACTTCTGCAACTACACCTTCAACTCTCTCAACTCAGCAGGTGCCATCTGATAAGGAGTAATAGAGATAGGAGTGGTACCAAGCAACAAATCGATACGAAACTCCACTTCTCTCTCAGGAGGTACCCCTGGCAACTCATCAGGGAAAACATCTGGAAATTGGCAACAATGGATATACTGTCAAGCTGGGACCCCACTACTCTGGTATCTATAACATGAGCAAGATAAACCTCACATCCCTTCTGAATCATCCTCCTAGCTGAAACAAACATGGATGAAAGATACCTTTGCTCACTAGATACCATCACATCTCTACCATCACGTGTTCTCAAAGTAACACATTTCTTCTAACGATCTACTATAGCCCCATGCCTGAATAACCAATCCATGCCTAAAATCAAATCATACTCCCTGAAAGGCTTCACAATTAGGTCGCCGAGAAATTCCTTATCCTGAACAACAACTAGGCTATCTCAGTGCACCCTGCTCACCACAACACTATGTCCTAAAGAATTTGTGACCAAAATATCAAATCCTAAGGACTCAGAATACAAATCACTCACAGGCAAGATGGATGCATTGATGTAAGAATGAGTCGACTCGGGGTCTAATAATGCAAGAACTGAAGTACCAAATAAAGTAAAAGTACTAGCAATAATAGTTGAAGCATCCGGTTGCCTCTGCATCACATAAACCCGCTGTGATGGCCCTGCCTCATCTGGTCTACTACATCCGGCTACAGAACCTCCTCTTTGACTAGTCCCAGATCGATCATCTCTACCAAAATCTCTGCCACAATGACCCACTCTAACACTGGGTCGAGAAGCTGCAGTATCTGTCTGTCTATCCTTTGGTGGCTCTAGACAATCTTTGATAAAATTGCATGAAGACCCATATCTAAAACACACTCCCGAAGTAACTCCCCACCAGCAAGCACCTCTGTGTGCTTTACCACAATGAACACAAGTAGGTGGAGCAGGCCTCTAAGCCACTGGGGTTGGAGCACTAGCCACTAAAACTGCAGGTCTCTGTCTCTATCTCTGCTGCTGTAATAACCTGCCAAACTGCCCCTGAATCCTACTGAACCTCTAAAAATATTCTCCTCTGCCTTTCTTCACTGATGAAGACCCTGCTTCACTCTGGGATCTCCTAGCTATGGTCTCCTCAACCCTGGCAGCAGTTGCAAGACTCTGTGCTCTCTCTACACTCCTGGCAGCTGCAACCAACTGAGAAAAATCTTGATACCAAGAGCCTGCTATGATACACATGATAGAGGGTCTCAGTCCCTCCTCAAACATCTTGCACCTGTCAATCTCATTAGAAATGATCCCACTAGCATAATGACTCAATCGGATAAACTCAATCTCATACTCTGTCATTGTCCTGGTATCCTATCTCATACTCAAGAACTCCATCTTCTTTGCATCCTTATACTCCCTCGGAGCATACTTCTACTCAAATTCCTGTAGGAAATCATCATAGGTCAGGACTGGTGGATCATCCAGAGCATGTGGAATCATTTTCCACCAATCATATGCATCCCTCTATAGAAGAGATATGGTATAATCAAACTTCTCTTCCGGACCAGCCTACAACTGAATGAACACTCTCTGAACCCTGTCTAGCCACTGCTTTGCTACAGAAGGGTCTGTAATACAAATGAAGTCCTCAGCTTTGAACTTTCTCAGCATATCATACTTCCTCACTGGCACCTGCGGCTTCGGCTGTGGCGACGGTAGCTGCTGAACTGGAGCCTACCTTAATAACTCTACCATATGTTGTACTCGGCCAGGTGGAATCTCATCAGCTGCTGGTCTCACAAGCATAGAAATAGATACCTCACCAACAGACACAACTCTAGCTCCATCTCTACCCTCATCAAAAGCCACACTCTTTGCACTACCCTTTATGGACTGATGTATCCGAGACGCCATAACTACCTATATCTACAAACACAACATAAATTACTATAACAGAGATCAAAAACTGTCAGTGTCAATGCATGTATTACAATTGAAAACTATTTTCAAATTCCCCATTTTCTCTCTCTTTTAGCCTACCTAGGTCGAGAACCTCAAACCTAGGCTCTAATACCAAAATAAATGTAACACCCTTATACCCTATATACGTACAATACATATTTTCAGCATATGTAAAATATGCATATACAGTACAAAAATGTCATAGACCGGTTTAATAAAAATTTTCATATTTCTGATTTAAAATTTCAAATACTAAATATATAAAATTAAATAGTATATAAATATTCTTTACTTATTATAGGAACCCAAAATAAACATTTTATATAAAAAATCTCTGGAAAAAAAGTTCCACAGTTTTATCTGTAATTTGGAGATCCCAAAATTTATCAAAACACAACCTACATCAGAAAACACTCTCAAATAATTTCAAATCACCATTTCACCCATGCTCCTCAATTTCACCAAGTTTCTCAAATATTTATATATATATAATTTAGAACACATTTAAGCCCCCATTTCAAATAACTTAACACAAACATTCTTTATAGTTTATAATACATAAAATCTAAAAACATGATATAATATGCATAATACCCAAAATATAACTAATATGCTATTCAAATTCTAGAGCTACATTTTTTGTCTATAATGACATCATGTGTCTAGTCCTGTATGCAAAATATCAATGTAATAGTCCAACTAGCTTCAAGGACTTGTTTTTGAGACTTACAACCCGGTCATTTCACCTTAAAAACATTTTTACAGTGACGCCCAACGTCTAACCTGTAGGCAAATCATAGGCATGCCGCCAAATACAAAACTCTGAAAATTGAATAACATACTAGGCACAAAATTTATTCATATTTCTCATTTATATCGATATCAATTCATTTCATTATGATTCCACATATCTCATTACATTATATCACATTTTTGCATTTATAACACATTACCCAATTACTTTAGGTATTTCCACATAATTCACATATTAATCACATTTAATGTAATCTAGCCAATACCAATGGCTTTTTAACAATGCACTTAACACATATATGACATTACAAATGTCATAGCATATTATTCATACATAACCAATGCATCAAGTAGCTTAACACATTTTCCAACCAAAAGGTGTTAAGCCCACATAACCAATGTATTCAAAGTTTGTACTTACCTCAAATAGCAACCAAAACAAGCTTAAAACAACCTCCATTCCTATCCTTCTAACTTGCCCTTCACCACTTGTATGAAGCAAATCAACCTTCCTCAAGTCCTAAATCAAATGTGATAACAAATAATTATTTAGTATCACATTTAATGGCATTTCCAATATTAAACCATAATTAAACCCCATCCAAGCAAAAATCCAAAATTTAAGGCTAACCTCACTTTAACTTTGGATTCTCATACTAGGCCATTCATTTTAATATATTAAGTTTATTTATATTAATAGAAACATATTTTAATACATTTAAACCATTTATATTACAAAAACACACTCTTATACACAAAAATCTAAAATGGCATAACATTCCCCCATTGAAGGTTTTCTATTCCAACACAATCCATTAATCATTTTAAGCTTATATTCATCACTTGTATCACCAAAAAATAAGATTAAACCAATAAAATTATATAATTCAATAACTTTGGAAAAATCAGTTTCCAAAACCCTAAATCACACTTCCATTCTCAAACTCCAACCAAACACAACTAAATCCAATATTTGACTTTAAAATTCTTATTTAAGCACCAAAACAACTCATTTAGAATCAATTTGCATAATTAACAACCATGATTTCTCAAACTCTAAAAGTCCATAACCCTAAATTCTCTCTCTTCACTATTCTTTACCCACATTCAACCATTCTTCAATCGAACCATAAAATCATTAATAACTACCCAAAATAACTTCATACACATCAATTCCAACAATTATAACATACTACTTCAAAAATCCAAAACTCAAATATTCAAAATTTCTATGGAAATCCAAAGAAAAAGCTAAAGAACTTACTTTTTCAAGTGGAAATATCTAAAAATCCTTTTTGAACCTTTGAAATCCATCAATTCTTGGAGCTAAGAAGAACAAAAATCCTTGAACTATATACCATGGTAGTTCGGCCAAGAAGAAGAAGAAGACTATTCTTTAATTTCTCTTTCCTTTCATCCTTTAATTATAACCATTTATATATATTATTTAATTTTGTTAATAATTAATTATTTATTTAATAAATTAAAAGTCCAAAAATCTCTTTTCCATTCAAAAATTATTTATTTTTGAATTAATTTAATAATTTTGAATTTTTAAGATTTAATTACCAAATTACCCTTTTTACTTTGACTTTTGACTTTTCTTTTAAAAAGTGTTTAGTTTTATATATTATGTATATTTTACATATATATCACATATATATTTCACTTTTTCATTTAAAATCTCTTCATTTTTTATTTAAAATCATTAATTTAATTTATCCAATTTAATTATAATATATTTTATCAAATTTCCAAAAAATAGAAATTTTCAAAAAATTTGGGATATTACAAATGCCATGTAATGCAATGCATGTGTGCATGTATGCACAAATAACAGATAAACAAGAATAATTAGGATATTCCTTCCAACCTTATAACTTCCATACATGAATGGCGAGTCTCTTTTCCTAGGTATCTTATTTTCAACAAAATATTAACATGGGACATCTTATTTTCAAAATATCCACTCTGACAGTTTAACCACTAGTTGTATTCTCAAACATAGAAGTCAGTCTATGATAATTCTCATTAATTAAGATTTAATCCATTGGATCAACTAAAAAATAGCTTTTATTCTATATTATGGATTAAGACTAAATTAAAGGGTTTATCATAAATAGATTTCCTATTTGGAAAAACAACTAATGATTCATACCATAAATAAGCCCATGATTAACAATTCTTGGTCTAAATTAGGTCTCCAATTGATTTTTTAGTATTCCACAATTGACCTAGATAGTTATAAGACATTTAAGACAAGTTGTAATTTGGATGAAGTGAAAAATAATTTTGTTTCAAAGCTCATTTGTGAAAATGTTTGTTTAAAAATGAATTTTGGGCTTTATATGGGTAGAAAATAATTTTTGACCTATTTTAGAAAATTTTATGTTCAAAGACTATCTTGAAAATTTTGAAAATAGTTTTGGTCTTTTGGGTTTAAAGGAATAAAACTTTTTTTTGAGCTTATAATATAATTAGGTCATATTAGAAAAAGAACAAACCAAATAAGTCATGGTTCAAACCAAGATATATCAATCATAGTCAAAACAGCCAATTACATAGCTTTAGTATTTGGGTTGAAAAGCTTAGGTTCCCATAGCAAGTATATATCAAAATGAACAAGGCTATGAGTGATTATGCCATGCTCGATCTCCATACCTTGAGTGAAAGTAAGATATCCCTTACATAATACAACATGGCTACATGGGCATCTTAACTCACGCAAACAATGCAATCTAAATGATGCAATGGACAATATCATAATAAGAATGAATAAAATAATATAAAGACCAACGAAATTAACTTCTCTTATGCCCAGTGGAGTTGCCACTATGAGCGGGGATTTTTGCCCTCACTCCCATGTGGAATGGTTCTTGCAACTTTGGCACTATTAGGCTCAGGGCCTTAGAGAACATGGGCCTAAACCTAGAGAAAATGGAGTCACCACCCGAATGGACTGAACAAAAAAATGGTTGGATGACTCGATTTCTATGGAATCCCCAACATCCCAATGGGTTCGGAATGTTGGGTATGTGTTGGGTCCCAACCTAGCTATCTACAACAGCACAAATCATTAACAAGTAATATAATGATAAGTAGAGTATTGTTCCCACGAGAATGTTACTTTTAAATACCAAACAATTAATCTGATTATTATATGGATAATCAAATTTGATTTATGAGTAAACTAAATGGAATGAGAATAAAGTTTTAATATTTTAAGACTTAGGGTTTAGTCACCTTTATGGATTTATCATGTTTTTTCTAAGGTATTGATTTAATTCAGTTTTCCTTTGATTAATGGTTGGATTCTCCTAAATTAAGTTCAAGTCTCTCTCAAGTGCTAGAACTATTATTGATTTCAACCTTTATATCTACTCTCGTGATCATAAGTAATTAAGCTAAATCATTAAGTTTTATGAAAATCTTTAATCAACCTCTTAAGTGTTAACCTTATCTCTAAGTGAAAACTACTTAAGATTGTTACCTACTTAAACTAATATTGTGCTTCCGCTCTCGTTCCATCACACAATATCTCAATTCAATTAATTATTGGCCAAATTATTAAAGAATTAAGACTAAAGATAACAAAATAATTCAAGGATAAACTAAATTAAACCAAATAAATGTTTATAATTCCATGATAAATTCAATGTAAGGGACCAACCCTAAAGAGGATTTGTTCTTTATTATTGAAATAAAAATATTGCAAATATAAAAGAAAGTATTTAAAAACATAATTTAAAGAACAAGAAATATCAAACTCTATTTCTTTGAAGAAGAACTCGATTTGGATCTTAAATTCCTTCTTGAACCAAAGTTCACTCTCCTTCTCTAAGAAACTCTAAACTACATTTATTTCTTAGATAAGTCTAATCTAATTCTTGTATATCTCTCTTGTCTTTGAGGTCGTGGAGGAAGTGTGTTTAAATAGAGTGCTCCAAAACATCTTTAGTGGAGAAAAACTAGAAAATGTTAAAGTAAAACTTGGTTGGTGTGTTCATTTTCAAGATTTTTTGCTCAAAAATCATAAAATATATCCCATGAGCGTGGTTTTTGAATGCCACGGGTGTGGCATGCATGAATATTGACTTGTTTTGTCAAATGTTTCAGCTACCAAGGTCAGTCTGATGGCCCACGATCGCAGAGATTGTTGGCCACGGGTGCGACTTTTGAATTGAGGTGAAAATTTTGACTTTTCTTCCTTTTCTTTCATTTGGGCAGTGGGGTTTTGAATGAAACGGGCATGGCATTCAACTTCATTCTAGGACTTCCCTCTTTCTTCTTCTTTTGATAAGGTAGACTCGAATTGAAACCCACTGTCGTGGCCTTAAAGAGGCATGGCCATGGCACTTTTTTTCCTTCATTTTTGCTTAATTTTCTTCAATTTTTGCACCAGTGTTGTGCTCGACTAATTACTACTACAAGCGACACTTGCAGTATACGAGATAGTTATAGCAACGGTGATCGCTCCAAGGTCGTCTCACAAGGAAGGAATTATTTTGCAATAGTTTGATTGACAAGTAAATTTAAAAGTAAGAGTGTGATATGTTGGAATGGTGAAAAGCAATTTTAATTTAAAAGTAAACGAGTAATAGTTGTGTAAGATCAATTCAATTCTAGGAATGATGCCTAGGGTTGTAGATCAATTTAATCAAAGCTTAATTCTAAAATTATCCATTAATATAACCTTGTATTTTTATTTGTTCCTTGAGTTTAATTAGTGATTACCAATTCATTAGTTTTTACATTCATGAATTAACAACAAATTGTTTTGAATTTACAAATTAATAAACCCTAGAACTTATATTTCTAATTCATTCATAGGGTAGTTGATTACATAGTTTCAATATCAAATTTCACCTCTCGGTCCATCGTTCAATATTAAGTGATTAATAGGTGGCCAATCTATCAACCTAACATTCAATCAATGCAATCAACCAACAACAAGGTATACTAATGGAATTATCAAATCAAGTCATCTAATTAAATCTACTACAACCCAAGGCATGAGTGAATTAGCTCATCATCAATTTAAAACAAATATCCATCTCAATATTCATCAAATCAAAATTATACATTGTAATATTAATGTTCATAATAAAACAACAATAATATAGAAATGAATCAAAAGAGAGAATATGAAAAACCCCTTGTAGATGCCAAAAATTGGACTGCTTGTCTTCCTCCTAACTTCCACCTTGATGTGTGATGAACAACTTTCAAGATCCATAAATCAATGGCTCTCCTCTTGAAGGATGGAATGCAACTTTCACAAGCTTTAACTCCAATCAAGCTTTTTTCAAACCCTAATTGTCTAAGAAACTTGCTCACTTAATTTAATCCCCAATATTGATTGGCTCTTATCTATGGAAGAAATGAAGGATGAATGGGAATGAAGATGAAGAGAGAATAGTGTCTCTCCTCTTGAAAAATCAAGAATAAAAACTAAGAGCTCCCTTCTTCAAAAACATCCAACGTCTATATACTTCACCACTCTCACCTTCTTTTAATTTTTAAAGAAACATTCATCTCTTGCTAACTCACACACCACACTTTGTCTCCCTCCTTTTTCTTTGTTTTATAATTTTTTCATAAATTAGGCAAACTTTTTTTTTATCTTTTATTGTTTATTTTTAAAAGATATCACCTATTGTCCCCCATTTTGTCCCCTAATTCGTGTCACTCATTTTCTTATGGACATGGCCAAGTCATGTGGCCGTGTCCATGGCTGCCTCAAAACCTCCTTTCTTTTTCATATGAGACACAACCAAGGCCCTAGCCATGTCATGGGACACGAACAGTGGCTTGGCTGTGTCTCTTGAGTGTGTTCTCCACTACTTCCATCCTTGCTTTTTTCTTTAGATGAGACACGGCCAATGGCTTGGCCGTGTCTCTTGGGTGTGTTCACTTCTACCTTTGCTTCTTTGGTTTCACTATTTGGCTTCATCAATTGAGACACAACCAGTGGCTTGGCCGTGTCTTCTCCCAGTGTCTGCTTCTGCCAATTTGTTATGAAGGACACGGCTAGTGGCTTGTTGACTCAGGCCATGTCATGTGTGTGTTGCCTTGGATGAGGGATATGACCAATGGCTTGGCCGTGTCTCTTAAGTGTGTCACATGCTTTTCCACTTTTTTGATCCTTCAATTCATTCTTTTGAGCTTCCATCTAAATCAAACACTTCAAGCAAACTTTAAACACAAATTAAGAGAAAAATTAACTTAAAGCCAATAAAATTAACCTAAATATATGTACATATATGATCAAAATAACCAGTATTTATTAATAGCCTTGAATCTTGCCTTTCCAGTCATAAATAATATAATTTTGACTCAAACAAACAAAATCCATTAAATTCAATTGGAAAATAATTAAAATCATGGTTAGAATTATATAAAATATTGATCATAATTTTACTCTATCAAACTCCCTCAAACTTAAATCATTGGATGTCCTCAAGCAATTCAAGTTTATTACTATAGAATTTCTCATATGTTTAGTTTATGTGTAAAAATTTAAATAATTAAATCTTCAAAATGTTAGATCGTAAGTTAGATTCATAACTCCACTTATTTCATTCTCTCCTCCTTTACCTAAGAAATTTAATAAATTGCAATCAATCATTGAACTTTTTAGAATAGAAAATATTCTTTTTATGCAAACTTAGCCTATTCTCATATGTTTATTTTATTGAGCTTTCTTCACTAATATACCATACTAAATTAAAGAAAATTAGGACTTTTATTAGGTTGTAATGAGGTTTATAAAGGTGAGGGCTAAATTAACGCTTAATTGAAAAATGTTACTTTTCTTTCAAAAAGCTTTCCTTATTTTTGCACACTTGAGAATCCTTTGTCGTTAAATCCTTGCTTGCTTTTATTGGTTTAGGGAGAAATTTATATATATATATATATGTACATATATTAATTCCCCCAAACTTTAAAATTAAGAATCTATTTAAAGGATCTAATAATCGAATAAACTTGAAAAACTTTTCAAAAGATAGTAACCTTAAAAAGGATAGTAGTTTTGGTAAATTAAATCAAAGAAACACTCAAGCTAAAGATCTTTATTTTAGGCTCAAAGGGGATAAAGTAAAGGCAATGTTTAAATATGGTGGATATAAGATTTTGGTTTAACAAACAATGCCTGAATCATTTTTTCTTTATTTAGTAAGGTTCAATTTTTGCCTTTAAAGCTCTTTTAAACATGTTCTAGGCCTAGGCAGAAAATAAAATGAAAAAATATAAGCTTTTCCAAATGTTCATAATCAATTACTTTCAACTAAATAAAAGGGTTCATTTGGTTCAAAATCCATATGCTATAGTCATTTACCAAATTGTTTATTTCAAAAAAAAATTAATTGAAAAAATTTTAACACTAAAATAACATATAAGTAGTCTACAATGAATTTTATTCTAGAACAGCTTAGATAAATCCAATCATCCTTACAAATTCAAACTAAACTTATAATTAAAATACAAATTCAAAATACTAAACCTATGCCAAATGTAACCATCCACATAAAAGCTTTAAAAATAAGCATAATGTGATATATCCAAAAATATAAAATTAACTGATAAAAGTACCACAAGTTCAGATGCCAAAATAGAATTTGAAAATGCCCCAAACTGTAAATATCACTATCCTCAATGATCTCCATAACCATTATGACTGCTAGGTGGAGGGGGTTGTTGTGGAGGTGGGTAATACATGCCAAACTGGGTGAAGAAAGTGGTGATCTGCTCACTCAATCCAGTTTTCTGAGTGGAGACTGTATGTACCTCTAAGCCATTGCTCATTGCTATCAAAGCGTTGCTCCCATGTATCATTCCTATGGTTCATGTCTTTCTGAAAAGAATCAAGTCTATTAGAAAAATTCTAAAATGAGTTAGGTGGAACAGAAGGTCCGGCCTCAAAAGGGTGACGAGGAGAATGATGCTGCTCTTTAGGGTCCTCAAAATAATCAACTTCTCTCATTTACTCATCCTCATCAATGTCAACATTAGAAACCACAGGACCTAAAGCAACATATATTCATCCTCTATTTTCCTCAAATCTCATTGCAAGAATTGTTATCATGTCAATTGTGGTTTTTCCAGGAACTGGTGTAAGATGATCATAACGAATACCAATAAAATTTGCAATTTTAGTAATTAGGCCCCCAATGACTATTTTCCCCTTGGTTTAGCAACTTCTTCACACTATTTGGAAAACCAATACCCGACATTAAATACTTCCCTTTCTAAGGCACAATAGAAAAAATGTAATTCCTTAGAATTAACATTTCCTTGACTTTCACCTCTACCAAAAATGGTATAAACTAAGATAATGTGAATGTACCTATAGAGTGGATTGGCAAAACTAGTGGCCTTAGAAATCTTACTATTAAATTGATTAAGCCCACCTAACCTAGTCCAAGTCTCTTCTTCCTTAAACCCTTTAGAAAATCCAAAAGTTCCATGCAATCTTTCCATTCCTATGGCATCTCCAAGAGTATTAATATCCCAATCATAATTAGTGTTGCCTAATCTAAAATTCACCTTGACATTGGGCCTACCCAACCTATCCAGAGGTGTGAACATAAATGTGCTCAAAAACTCCAAAGCAATGTCATCATAAGTAGGAAAAATGCAAAGTTGCAAATGATAACCAATTCACAGCAGTAAATAATGTCACTAAATCATTATTCCAAGACAATTTTTCAATGACCTTTTCATCAATGAATCTAGAGGCCACTATTTTTCTAGAATTAAGTTCATGGTACCTTTTGCGTTGCACTTCATCTCGAAATTGAATTTGAGGATACCTATTTGGAAGTTGAGGAGGTGGTGATGATGATAAAGATGAAGTTGATGAAGATTCCACTTGTCTCCTCCTCATAGAGCTTTCTCCCTTTGATTTCTTTGCTTGAGTCTTGCTTCTTGGCATTTTTGTGTAGTTTTGTCAATGAAATTAGATGAAAAACTTGAAGAAAATTGGGTGAAAATGGATTTTAGGTTTTGGGTTTCAAACTTGGGTGGCTAGGGCTTTAAAAAGTGAAGGGAGAGAAAAATTGAGATGAATTTTTGTAACACCCCCATATCCAATGCACACACACTACAACCCCAACAATGTAGCATAAGTGCACCAAACATAGGGATGCTACGGTTTTCTTAACATTCAAAACACTTTAAACTTGATACAATACCCTTATCATTATACATTATAGAAAAGTAGATCATTTACTTATAAAACAAAACATATTAGTTATATATATATATATTTAAATATTACACAGCGGAAGTTATAAAATATTTACATATTTACATATTAAACATTTCTTTACAAAATATAAAGAAGTATACATGATTGGCAAGTCTGCTCTGATCTTTAAGCTCCCATAGATTCTTCAAGGTCTACTCTCACTTGGTCTTGATGAACTCTCGGGTTCAACTCTATCAACTCTATTACCTGCGCGATTAAACACTATCGCGCTAAGCCAACGGCTTAGTAAGATAATCATGCAAATGATATGACTTAGTGCAATGCAATGTCATTTCTCAATCCATATTATACATGTAACATCATATATGCAAAACTAACAACATACTTTCACATTACATATCACATTTCAATATCTTTTCATATACCTCATTAGTATTCATTTAACCATTCATAAACAACACTAAACAAAGACAAGCATGGGCCCAAGACACACTAATATGCCATTCAATTTTCAGAGTTAATGCTTTGGTTTTGTTATCACATTTATCAATATCATATACCCAACTAGGCTTCAAGGATTAAGTTCAACCAAGCTTCAAGGGGAGCAAAGCATGCTAAGCTTCTACCCAACTTGGCTTCAAGAACTAACCCAACCTAGCTTCAAGGGTGGTAACATCTCAATTAGGCTTCAAGGATTCAATCCAACCTAACTTCAAGAGATTGTTACACTTATTAGGCATTCCACCAGCAACCAACTCTGAAAATGGAATAACACATTAGCCACACAATTCATTTATTATTCAATTATCATTTTCATTCTCAATTCTCAACAACATTTAGGCAAACATGCCTTATTTCTTTCAATTGCATCATCATAGCCAAACACAATGGCATTGTCTCATATCATGTCTTATTTGAATTATCATTGCATCTTTGATATACATTTCAATGTATATTACTTATGAAACACATTACCATTCACAATGCATAACATAACATTGTTCAATCTCAACAATGCAATTAGGGCAAAGAACAATTGATATGATTCATAGCTTTAGGACCTTACACATACATTTGATTATATCATTCATTGATTCAAGTGTGTTTAACGTGTTTAGGGTTAGGTTTAAGGACTAACCTACCTTTGGAGAACCAAAACAATGCAAGAAGAACAAAGAATTAAAACCCTAACCCACACAATTGAGGGACACGGGCAGCCACTTGAGGGACACGGCCAAGCTTGTGGCCGTGTCACTCAAACCAATTGGACAGTAAGCAACATGGACAAGGGACACGGCCAAGCTTGTGGCCGTGTCTCTTAAACCAAAACTCACAGTAGCTAACACGGCTTGGGAACACGGCCATGTCACCCAAAAACTAATCCAACACGCCCAAAATCCCTTGGCTTGGCCGTGTCTCACATTGCTTTTGGCCGTGTCTCCCAAAACACAAACCCTAATATGCACAACTCTCCTCCAATTGCACTCAAACTCATCAAACACCATATAACATGTTTCAAATGAATGGAATCAATGTTCTAAACACAAATTCCTTATTAAAACACATCAACCAAAACATTTAAACACATACCATCTCAAACCCTAAAACCAACTTTACACTTGAACTTCCACTATCAAAATCCATTTAAACTTACAACCTTCACAACCAAACCAACCTCAATTCAATCTTTTAACTAACAATCAACTTTAACTCTTGTAAACACATATCAAACACACCAAATCATCAACTCAACAATTCACAATACACCTTAGCCACAACTTCAAAATTAATAAAAGAAAACAAGAAATTACTTACCTTAAATGAAGAATTTCCACAAATTTCTAACCAACACCCTTTGATTGCCTCTCCAATTTACTTCTTGCCTCAAGAACACCTCCCTTTCTCTTTGCTATTTGGAGAGCCGGCCACTTCAAGAAAGAAAGAAGAAAAATGCACAAGTCAAACACCTTTTCTTCTTTTAATCTCCACCATGCATTTCATTCAAGCAATTACTCATATACCCCTCATCACTTAACTTAGCTTTTGTCTCTTATAAACCCAATTAAGTAATTTCACATGCCATATAAAAATCTCCTCTTGCATTGACTCTCTCTCTTTGACCATTTTATATGTTATATATATCACCATATACACAACATATAAACTTGTCTCTAAACCCTATTTCTTCCCAAAACACATATACATATACTTTTCTTTACTCAATTTAAACCAACAACAACAACAACAACAACAACAACATACAAAACTTCTAGGGCATGCTTAGGGATATTACAATTTTTATGTCTGGGGTGCCACGGTCATGGCCCATAAGTGCCACAGTCGTGGGAGTAAATTGACTAGTCAAAGCCACTTTCGCATGGTTTTCCATGGTCGTGGCCCTTGAAAGATCACGGTCATGGCTTTCAGTTTACTTTTGCAACTTATTTTCCTTTATGTTTTCATTTCGGCAGTCTCAACAACAAACCCACGGTCGTGGGCCTTGGTAGGCCATGGTTGTAGGATTTGTTTCTTTGTTGGAACTTCAAAATTCTTCCCCCGTTTCCATTTTTACAGCTTCAATTTGATTTCCATGACCATGGGGATGATTCACCAGGGTCGTGGTGTCTTTCTACCTCAAATTTCTTGTGGTTTTGTACTTTAAATCACCTACGAAATAGAATTTAAACAATATCAATCAAAAATTTTGAAAAGGAAAGCAAGGAAAAATAATAAAATAAAGATCAGTTAGGTTGCCTCCCAACAAGCGCTAAGTTTATAGTTGATAGCTTGACATGCTCTGGCTTAATGTTCATATGCTGAAGTGGTAGATGCTCCCGACATCTATTGGATCACTAATAAAATAAAGTTTCAATCATTGGCCATTTACTTTGAAGATTTCTTCTCTTTGATTTTGTATATCTACTGTACCATAAGGATAGATCCTAACAACTTTAAAAGGTCCCGACCAATGACATTTAAGCTTCAGAGGAAAAAGTCCCAATCTTGAATTGTACAACAAAACTTATTATCCTTCATGGAATTTCTTTGGTTGGATTGACTTATCATGCCATGCCTTTGTTCTTTCCTTGTAAATCTTGGCATTTTCATAAGCGTGAAATCGAATTTCATCCAACTCACTTAATAGTAGAAGGTGCTTTTGTCCTGCTACTTTTAAATCCAAGTTCAACTATTTGATGTCCCAATATGCTTTATGCTCTAATTTCACCGCGTGAGCGGGGATTTTTGCCCCCACTCCCATGTGGAATTATTCTTGTGACTTCGGCACTGTTAGGCTCCGGGCCTTAGAGAACATGGGACTAAACTCGAAGAAAATGGAGTTTTCACCCGGACGGAAAAAATCGGCGACGAAAAAATCGTTGCTCGGGCCTGTGGGCATTTCGCCCGCAGGAAATTCCTGCGGGCGAAATAGCTTTTCTATTTCGCTCGCAGGATTTTCCTACGAGCAAAATAGATTTTCTATTTCTCCCGCAGGAAAATCCTGCGGGCGAAATGGTCGCCAGCAGGAATTTCCTGGGGGCGATGCCCCAGCCCGTCCACTGCCGCAATTTTCTGCGGCAGTTTTTTTTTCGCCATCGTATTTTTTACTGCGGCAATTTTTTTCGACAGCGCAATTTTTTTTGACGCAAATTTTTTGAAACCTAATTCAATTATGTTTCGGATTCTTTTTTTTATTAATATTACTTGTCTTAACTAATTAGGAATAAACCACATCAAACCACTATAAATCAGGACCAAAGGCAATTAAATTGGAGAGGCGGAAAACCAACAGGGACTTGAAAATTTGAAACCAAATCAAGGAAGGAAAAGGAGCAATTCAATTTAATTTTTTTCTGGAACAGCAGGGACACGATTTAAGCAATTCAAAGGCAGCAATTGTCTTTGTTCTTATTCGTCCAAGAAGAATTATTTTTGGAGAATCAACAAAAGGAGGTATGAGATTCTAATTTTTGTATTATTTTTTCACAGTAGCATAATCTATGAAATTTTATTTTTCAAATCAAAAACCTTAGAACTTTAATTTAGTTTTCCAAAGTTAAAAATACTAATACGTTACTTTATTTTCCAAAAAGACTTAAAATTGTTATTTTTACCTCTTCAAAATCTTAAAACCTTAATTAAACATAATTTTCAACAAAACCAATATTTGATTCTATTTCTTTCAAAACTTTAAATTAGGTTCTATTTCTTTCAAATGGCTTTAAAAAACATCTTTTCTACTTATCAAAACTTTAGTCCATTTGTTTAAATTCATAAAACCTCATGAAATCATCAAATTGTCTTTCTAAATCCTAATTCAAATTCATCACCCGAAACTCCAATTCAAAGCCTCTAAAACCCTAATTCAACTTCCAAACTTAAAATAATAATCTCTAATTCCTTTTAAAACCTTAAAACCTAATTTTTTCTAAACCCTAATCCTTTAAAACATTAAAAAACCATAAAATACAAATACTTTAAATTTTACACAGTAGCTTGAAATTACCATTTAAAACCATGAATCAAAAGTATTTTAAAGTGTCTAAAACCCTAGTTTCATGATTTCACCATTCAAACCTTAATTTTTTTAATCAAAGAGTCTTACCAACCTTTTAAAACATAAAACCCTAATCTATTTTAATTTCATAAAAAGTCACAGTAGCTATAATTGGACTTTTATTTGCTTTATTTAATTCTATACTTGATTATGCTTTAATTTATCTCTTATGATTTAACTTATTTAATTTCAATACTTGATTTATTTAATTTATCATGGATGGATGTTTATTTTATATTTTGATTAATAGCTTTGATGAATGATTTATTTATGGTGAATGATTATTTACTTTTATCAATTAATTTAGATTTCCAAAAGTTGTAAGAGGTATGTTTCCACTTGGTGGGTACCTCATTAGTTAAGCATCATGTAATTTAATTTGCTTTTCTATCTTAGAACCAATGTAAAGGGCATGTTTCTACCTTTTGGTGGGTGTCCTATTTAGGAATGTGATGTAAGGACATGTTTCCATCCATGGATGGGTGTCCATTTATTTGCTTTGTTTGGACATTGCTTTGATTTTAATATAATGATGCTTTCTTTTGATTATTGTGTGTAATATGGATAATGTTGTTATACTTAAGAAGTTTATAGTATTAAGACCTGTAAAGAAGGCCGGCTCCAATGAACCGGGCGTTGTGGGGGTGCTGGGCCATTTCTCACCTTCCCCACACATACCTAACTTTCCGAACCCATTAGGCGGTTGGGGATTCCTTAGGAATAGAGTCATCCACCCCTTTCTTTTTTCCTGGCCCGTCCGGGTGATGACTCCATTTTCTCCGAACTTAGGTCCGTGTTCTCTAAGGCCCCGAGCCTAAACAGTGCCGAAGTTGCAAGAACCATTCCACTGGGAGTGGGGGCAAAAATCCCCGCTCACACTAATCATGAAAACATACCTCTTACTATTTCTTGAAACTAAAAATAAATCAAATAATAAACATTTGGGCATTCATCATAAAATCAAATAAGAATAAATCATCCATTAAGACACATAATAAATCATCCATCATATAATAAGTAGGCATCAAAACTTAAGTAAAGCAACAGATGTATAAATTAGATTTTACACTTCAATTAATAAAATTAGGGCTTTTTACAATGAAAATGAAGACTTCAAGTTTTAGAGATGAAAAATGGAATTTTTAGGTTTTAGGAAAACAAGATTAAGATTTAGAATAGAATTAAGATTTTTAGAAATTAGGAAAACTAGGATTAGGGTTTTAGAGGTTTAGGAAAACAGTTTTGGATTTTTATAATTTGTAAAAAGAATTGGGGTTTGGGAAATTTAGGAAAACAGTTCAGGATTTTTTATTAGATTAAGGTTTTGAAAAATTGTAAGACTATTTAAGGTTGGGGAATTAGATTAGTGTTTTGATGATTATATTATTATTTTAACTTGAAACCTAAGATACTGCATGAAACAAATTAAGCTACTGCATGAATTAAATTAAAGAAGGAATTTGATAACCTAGACAGTGTGATGATAGTT
Source organism: Garcia nutans (assembly GCA_947685225.1). Classification (NCBI taxonomy): domain Eukaryota; kingdom Viridiplantae; phylum Streptophyta; class Magnoliopsida; order Malpighiales; family Euphorbiaceae; genus Garcia; species Garcia nutans. The sequence continues at coordinate 28,677,038 of CANTUV010000039.1, read as the reverse complement.
TGAAAGATGAATATGATTACTAATTTTAATAAACAAAAATTAGATCAACATACCTACATTTGAAGGCTCCACCAAATTAAGAGAATTGATCCAATCTTCTGCCTGCTCCAATCTTTGATTTCTAGTTGAGCAAGACCAAGGTAGTGTGTTCACTGCCTTTGTATATTTTTGTATCCTTTCTTTTTGTCATGCTAGCTAGGGTTTCAGTGTTATTGTTGCTAATCCGTTCCAAGCTCAGAAAGTCTCCAAGTTCCAGCCTCCAAAAGTCTAGCCAAAGTCCCCCTTTCAATCTTTAATTTTGTTATTTATAGGCAATTAATTAATAAAAACTTAGTCGGTTAAGGAAATAAATTAAAATGTCCGAGTTAAATAAGGTTTTGGCAAAATTGGCAAGGGTGCTTGCACACACACGTGCCCGCTGGCCCTGGCGTGGCCTGCCGTAGGCGAGCATGGTAGTAGGGCGCGGGCGAGAGTGACAATTCACCATAGGCCATGTGCGAGGCAACAATTTGCCACAGGCATGGCTTACAGCAAATTGGCATCCCAATTCGCGTGGGTTGGCCTACCTCGTGTCGCTCGCCAATTCGTCCAATATTTTTATTTATTATTATTATTATTAAAAATAAATATTATATTTAAAATAAATATTATGTTTAAAATAAATATTTATAATTTCTCTTTTTATATATTATATTATAATAAATATTATATTATAAAAATAAATAATAAATATTACAAAAATTATTTCGGACTATTTTAAATCTTTAGACTTGACTTAATTGCCTTTTAATTAGTGTCGGACTGGACTTGGTAAAAAAAATAAGGGTCTACAGTTTGCCCCCTACTTGAACGATTTGGGACTATAGCAAAAGAGAGTGAAAGGAACATGATTTTTCATTGAGCTTAGAGCCAAACTAGACTCTGTACCTGAGGTTGGATTGACTTCTGGACTATTAAAAAAATTTCGGCTCCAGACCCAAGGTGAGTTCTGAACTAAAAAATTGTAACACCCCTATATCCTATATACATACCGTACATATACCCATATACATGCAATACGAACATAAAATATAAGGATGTCACGTTACAGTGTTATTTAAACCTTTACCTTAGTTCCACATCAATTATATATTTAATAAAATAATATTTCCCATTATCCAATCTCATTCTTTTAAAAGTAACATTTCCAAAACCATTATACTTTTCATTAGATTACATATATACAAATATACATTATCTTTTCCAAAATCAACTTATATACATATACATATGATCAAAATACAAGATAATAAGATTGTACATGCATGCACCACATTCTAGTTGGTCTCGAAGCACTCTACCGCGCTAAGCTTGAAAGCTTAGTGGTACATATAAATAACATGTACACACATTGATCTCATATCACATACTCTTACACATATATTATACACATACACAAATATACTATTGGGAATCATATGTCAATACCTACATACAATTATCATGTCCGGTTAACATAGTCTCATGGTCCAGCTCTGCTCGGAACCATCACAAATCTCAATCACATGACCTAGCATTGCTCAGGTTAAGACCTAGCTCTGCTCAGGTTCATTAATATATGCACCTTAAGGCCTAGCTCTGCTCAAGACTTCTCATGCATATCCAATCAATCTCAACATAACTAGACAAGTAATTGTGTAGGCTACACACATATAACATCACTTTACTTTATACTTTTCCCGTGATCACTGCTATTCATGATCACTTCACATTATTGTTTCACATCAAGCATACATGAGCCACATTCATCATATGACTCAATTCACATTCATACACTTCCATTCAATATAATCAACATAATATAAAAATATATAGCCATGCAAGCCATAAACCATGCTCATATAACATAAAATGAAGCTCTAAATCTTAGAAAACCAACCCTATGGCCATGGAATTCGATAGCCATGCCCGTGGGATGTGAAACGAGGCTGTAAATCACCATTGAGTACCCCCAAGGTCGTGGCACTCAACCCTCACAGTAGTGGCATTCATTTTGCTTTTTGTTTCCTCACTATTTTCACATGAAATAGCTCCACCTCAAAGCCCACGTCTGTGGCACTGCATGGCCACTCCCATGGCAACCTAGAATCACACTTTCACACCTTTTCCATCAATACAATACACATATAACTTAAGGAAGAAAATATGTACAAACCAGCGAGATTATATGTACAAACCTTGGTTATTCCAAGTTTACTCTTCTCCACTTGATCCCTCTTGGCGTAAACACAACATCGTCAACAACAATCATCATTATAATTCATTCATACAATCATCCATATACCAATTCACTCATTTCCACAAAACCTTTATTCTTTTCCCAAATTTCACCATCCATCAACATCCTCAACATCTAATCATGTTTTCATCATCTATATCTCAACACAACAATAAAATTACTAATATCACTCATAAATTTAAAATCAATAAAACAAGCTTAGGAATGAACACTTACTTGAGTTCTTGCTAAACATTCAATATCCACTTTTAAACCTCTTAAAATCCCTTGTAAATTTGGTGTATAAATGAATAAAATCAAGCTCTCCTCACTCTCTCTCAACTCCCACGGCCGTGGAACAAAAGAAGGAGAATAAGAAAATATCCTCTTCCTTTTAATTCCATCTTTATATATATATAATATATAATATAGTCACTATCTGTAACACCCCTTCCCGACCTACATGTGTAAGCCGAGCAGAGGCGCCACACTATCCAAATGTTGCTACCAATTTTACTTAGTCAAATTTTTGTTCCGATTTTACAGAAATTTTGCCAGAGGTTCGCCTAGAAATTTGAATCCCAAGTGTCGACAAAACTTATTTTTCTGATTTTTGAAAACGTTTTACACAGACCAATGTGAAGACCATCAAATTTACTGCACTCCCAATGAATCCACCTTATACCCTCAACTACAAACCTGCACGAAGAGTTCACACTTCTAATCCAGAATAAAGTAGAGATTTATTATTATTACATACCAACAACGTACAGTATCACATACTGACTCTCAATCTTATATATACATATACATGCCACAATGATGGAAACTAAAGGCTACTCTGAGGTGCTGTGCTGTGTTGTGCTGCTCGATGCTAATCACAGAAATCTACTGCTCCAAACCTATGAGTCAAGAAAACTCAACTCGCTGAGCGTTGTCGCTCAGTGGGTACTTTACCAATAAAAATAAAAGTAACATATGAAAGTATTCGAAATCAAAGGAAATAATTAAATCCACAATCAACCCACTTTATACCAATAGAAATCATGAAACATTCAGTGTGATATTCTTTCAATAATGTAAAATCATAATTCAAACTCATTTGCATTATATAGTTCAACGAAAAATAATATATCTTTGATTCAGGCTCTACTGGTATATAGGGAACCATAGTGATAAGGCAGTGGGCCTCCCCACTGTAACATAGGTGGCCCTCACCACCGATATCAGATCACAGGAATGAGCCTCCCCATCCTGGTTAACCAATGGGCCTCCCCATTGGCTTCAGTGGCCTCACCACTGAATAAAATATCATATCACAATAATGAGCAGTACTGCATGCGTTAGTATAGTGCACCATACCCTTATCTACCACTCCCACTATCCAGTAGAGCAAAAAGATTAAAATGATTCAATTTAAGTCTCAACTTCATTTTAGAATGATTTAAGAAATCAATTTAAATTCTCACTGCGCTTTGCCATTTATGTCGTGCACCACTTTCTTTGTCAAACCGTTACTTTTTTTCACATATTTAACATCTACAATAAACACATCAAACATTTCAAAGTATTCCTCAAAAGATCACAAATTGACCAAATGAATAGTGTTGCGGCGAGAAAAATCGGCAACGCAAAATGGCATGACCAAATGAATAGTAAAATCTGGGTTTTCGTCAAAATTTCAGTCCACTTCAGTCATGCATTTGACCAAGTAAATGATCTTATTTTTGGCTGAAATTTTACAAAAAACTTATTTCATATGTTGACTAATTGCATGTAAAATTTCGTTGAAAAATTCATTCATTTGCTGCCCCAAAAAATTTCCACAAAAGTAGTCCAGAAGCTGTCACTTTGGGACCATTTCGGCCCAAACATTTGAAATGCATAGGATAGTTTATTTTTCTTTTGCAAATCAATATTAAGGCTTCTAGTAAAACAAAGACAAGCATGGGCCCAAAAAGGATCTAATATGCTATTCAAATTTCAGAGTTACTGCTTTGGTCCATAATGACACCATGTGTCTAGCCCCGTAGGCAATATATATATCCATGGATAATGTAACAACCCCAGTCTCTTGGACTTCAACCTGGCTAAACCCTTAGGCCCCAGTATCTTGGTCCTCAACCCGGCTAGACTGCTGCAGTTTTTGAGGCTTACGACCCATTCTTTTCACCCCAAAAACATGATATTTATCAGCTGGCCTGGCTTATGACCCAGTCTTTTCACCATTCCAGAGTATAGCCCGCAGGCAATCATAGGCATGCCGCCAAACCCAGAACTCTGAAAATTGAATAACATATTAGGCACACAATTTATTCATATTTCTCATTATCAATCTCTTTCTCTTTGTCACATATTCAATCTAGGCACATCGCCTTATTTTCATATTTTTTTCTCACTTTTCACATCTTTCTCATTTTTCTCATTTTTCTCATTTTTCTCATTTTTATCAATATCAATTCATTTCATTATTACACATATCTCATTTTTGCATTCGCAACACATTACCCAATTACTTTGGGTATTTTCACATAATATGCATATTTCACATATTACACAAATTAGCCATTATCAATGGCTTTTCACAATGCATTTAACATATATATGACATTACAAATGTCATAGCATATTATTCATACACAATCAATGAACCAAGTAACTTAACACATTTTTCAACCAAAATGTGTTAAGTCCAAATGTTATGCAAATATAGACATTATATTCAAAGTTTGTACATATCTCCACTAGCAACTCAAAGCAAGCTAAAAACAACCTTCAATCCAATCTTTCCAACTTGCCCTTCACCACTTGGATGAAGCAAATCAACCTCCCTCAATGCCTAAACCAAATATGATAAGAAATAATCATTTAGTATCACATTTAATGGCATTTCCAACATTAAACCATAATTACACATCACTCCTACAAATTTCCAAAATTTTAGCCTTTCCCTACTTCAACATTAGAATTCCATTCAACTATAATTAAATTAGTGTTTTAAGTTTATTTATATTATTAAAAACATATTTTAATACATTTAAATCATTTACATTATAAAAATACACTCTTATACACAAAATCTCAAAAATGGCATAACCTTCCCCCCATTGAAGGTTTTCCATTCCAACACAATCCATTACTCATTCCAAGCTTATATTCATCACTTTTAATACTAAACAACATGCTTAAACAAATAAAATCACACAATTCAACCACTTTGGAAAATCACTTTTCCAAAACCCTAAATCTCCACTTCCATTCTCAAACTCCAACCCAACTTGACTTTAAAATACTTGTTTATGAATCAAAACAACTCATTTGGAATCAATTTGCACAATTAAAGTTCATATTTTCAAAACTCCAAAAATCCATAACCCTAAATTCTCTCTCTTCACCATTCTTTAACCAAACTCCATCATCTCTTCAATCTAACCTTAGAATCATTGTTAACTACCCAAAATAAGATCATACACACCAATTTCAACAATTATAACATACTACATAAAAATCTCAAAACTCACATAATCTCATCTTCCATGGAATTCAAAGAAAAGAGATGGAAACTTACTAATTTTGGTGGAAATAACCAAAAATCCACTTGAAACTTGTTAATTCATTCAATTTATGGAGTACGGAAGAAGCAAAATCCTTGGTCTTCAAACTTCCATGGAAACCACATTCTTGAGAAGAAGAAGAAGAAGAAGAAGAAGAAGACTTTTAATATTCTTTCCTTTTCATCTTTTTTTTAACCACATATATATATATATAATTTAATATTTAATTATTTAATTATTTTTTTAATAAATTAAAAGTCCTAATTTCCCTCTTCCATTCAAAAATAATTTATTTTTGAATTATTTTATTAATTTTGAATTTATAAGATTTAATTACCAAAATACCCTTTTCTTTAAAAAAGTGTTGACTTTTATATGTTATGTATATTTTGCATATATATCACATATATGTTCCACTTTTTCATTTAAAATTCCTTCATTTTTCATTTAAATCCATTAATTTAATTTATCCTTTTAAATTATAATTTAGTTTATCCAATTTTCCAAAAATTAGAACTTTTCAAAAATTTATGGATGTTACATAATTATTTGAAACTAATATAACTTAGCTCCTTTAATATGCATATACATATCAAAACGCTGTATTATGCACATTATCACATAGCTTGCATAATCTTAATACAACTACATATATTGAATTTCAATAAATACTTGTAAACTTATTACATTTCAGATCAATTGATCTAACTATCATAATATGACCATCATAACCTTATTCTATTATGACCAACCTTTAGTCTATTTTAAATTCATCAATCTATTTTTCATTCATGACCTATTTCTATTAGGCCAAATTTATTCTCAAATCTTAATTCCCTTTGAATTCATCATTACAGATAATATTCATTTCCTCTAGTCTCATTCACTTTAAACATCATTTTCATCAACTTATTCATTTTATACCACTTTCAAACACATTCAATACAACTCTTACTCAGATTTCATAATTCCATTCATTTTTTCCTTTTCTCACATTTCTTATAGTTACCATATTTACAAAAATCATTTTTCTTACACATCATTTAAAGCTCATCATATTTTCACAATTCTCTTATATTCCACACTTTCTATAATTATAAACAAATTTCTAACATAAAATTATAAGATACAACTATGCAAACCATAAATCTTGACCATGTTTGTTGTAGCATAACTATCAAGCTCACCAAATCTATCCAACGGTCATGTCATCTCAGGCCTATGCCCATGGATAACAAAACTAATTGGTCAATATACTAAACAAATCATACGACCATGGCATAATAATGGTCATGCCTGTGGCTTATAAATAAATACTGCTCCTCTATCATTCTTCTTCAAACATTTGCAATCACAACATTAAGTTCGTATTGGAAAAATCAAATATTCATTTTTTTAATCTTTTGCTACACAAAGAGTTAACACATTTCAGCTCTGTTTCAAAGCAATTTACTTTTGATCACTTCTATTTCAAAACAATTTACTCTTAATCACTTGATCATCATTAGCCTAACTCAAGTTTCAATAATATTATCATTAACATCTCTTACATATACACATTCGTTCATATGCTAATTTTACACAATTTCCATTTATTACTCCATTTCTAATCTATCTCTTATAAAAATTATCATTCATTTTTTTTCACTTCCATACTTTCTTCATTATACTTTCCTTTTTCTTACAATCTCTTATTTATACGCATATACTTTGGGCCCAAAACACTATACAATCATCAAGTTCAGTTGTTACAATAATAATTTCACCGTCCAACGCTGCTCGGGTCCATTCTCAATATCATCACATGACCTAACTCTACGTAGGTCAAGACCTAATCTCTCTTAGGTATATTAATACTTGCAATATCATTCTCAATATAACTAGACAAGTAATTGTATAAGATAACAAACACTCGATAACATTTTTTTTAATCATCCACATACACATTCGTAAGTCATATTCACAATGTGACTTACTTTCCACATTTTTTTATATATCATAATTGTGTTTATATTGAAAAATCTCATCACACATATCATACAATTATACGCAATTCCTCTTTTACATACAACCTATACAAAATTAACATTTATCACCTTTCAGAGAACATTTTCATTTCTCATTCTTTTGACATTACTTAGGTTATTCATCAATTCAACATATATATACACTCTGACTACAACATAATTAACATCTTTCTTATTTAATTGCCCATCTTTTAAATAAGTTTCTTATTATATTTTTTTTCTAACACTTCGCATAAATCTTAGTCACGTTTCCAATGTAACATCTCTCTCACATTTTTTTATGCATTGATTACACCTTTCATATCCATTTTCATCATTTCCAATTCAATTAACTAAAGTAACTCATTTTCACTTGCTTAATCATTTCCCTTTATTTCATAACAAATTTCTATATTATCAACCACATTACACCTTAGTTAGTACTTTTATAAATAATATTACTCATTCAAAATTACTCCCATGCTTATTAAACATTAAACTATCAATATCTAAACAATCCTCATCGAAATTCATCCAAATCTTCATTCTAAATTTTCAACTTACTGCTTTACTTAAACTTCATTCTATTAATCTCACTTTCAAGAGCTAACTTTATAAACATTATTTTTATATTAATATAACATCAAAACACATCACTTTCACAATTATGGAAACCCATTTCAAAAATTCAAATTTCATATAATGCAACCAACAACATGAACCTCACCAAATCTCATCCATGTCACATTCTCAATCTTAAGATCATTACATTTACTTTTAAACAACACTAATTCATTTCCTTACACTAATTAAAATCATCAATTAGATATCCTACTTTTACATACTCAAACCCTAAATCATGTATCATTCATTTTTTTTATGAACTCTTTGCTCTAAATTATTAGAACTCCATATTACTTCTTCATACTTCTACTCTTATGCATATAAATTTTCATAATTGTTCTTATTGATTTGTCTCATGAAAATAATTTATTACTCATGTACACAAAATTGTATGACTTCCTTAGTTTCATGTCACTCTCACTTTCAATTTTTATATTCCTTACCAATTCTTTATAAAAGATTGTAAAGTTTTATCCATGTACACTTGACACATATATGGACTTATATTTAAAATTTTAGATTTTTCCAAGTTGATTTAATATATTTAAAAATTAAATCTTCCAAAATCAGAGAATCTGACTCTTTAATAATTTCCCTGGCAGCGACCGGTTGTCCATTTATTTTAGGTACTATACCTTAATAAACATTCATGAAATTTTAACCATATGTTATAGGAATACATATGATATTGGATGTAAATTTTCATATTTTTCTGGTTTGGTTTGCTATAGTTTTTAAATATGTTTCTAAATTTCTACAGATTTTGAGTTTCTGGAACTCCTCCAACAATATGTGTTCTTCTACCTTTCTTAATAGGTAATTCATCTTTAAAAATTATGAAATTTTATACATTATATTCTAACATACAGAAAAACTTTTTTTTATTAAATTTTCAAACTCATCCAACATTCCTATATTTATTCAAAAATTCAAACAATATCATTTTACAGTACACCTATAAAATTTTCTGTAACTATCATGCCAATTTCTCAAACTTTTTATTTCATATCTTAAATCATTTTATAAATTATTTTTCTTAATTTCACTTATTCATCAATTGAATCAACTATGAATTTTAATTTCAAATAAAAGTTCCAAAAATTCTTAATCCATATACTCCAGAATGACATTTCTATTGTGCCACTCTGATCTATATAACCCAGACGCCATCTCAACTCATATCCATTATATCAAATGGACATTACCACACAGATAAATTGCCAGTGCTAATGCATGCATCACAATTGAAAATTATTATTTTTATTCTAATTTTCTCTCTCTAACAACCCACCTAGGTCGAGAACCTCAAACCTAGGCTCTGATACCAAAATAAATGTAACACTTTTATACCTTATATACGTACAATACATATTTTCAGCATATGTAAAATACGCATATATGGTATAAAAATGTCACAAATCGATTTAATAAAAATTTTCATATTTTTTTCTATTTTAAAATTTCAAATACTAAATATATAAAATTAAATAGTATATAAATATTCTTTACTTGTTATATTAACCCGTAAAAGCATTTTATAAGAAAATCTCTGGAAACAATTTGTCAGAGTTTTATCTGTAATTTGGACGTTTCCATAATTCAACAAAATACAACCTGCATAAAACAAATACTCCAAATAAAATCAATTCACCATTTCACCAATACTTCTCAATTTCTCCATATTTTCTCAAAATACTTATATATAGGTATATATATCAACATCACATATAAAATCCCATCCTAAACAAAATTATTCAAATCATTTTTTACAATTTACAATATATACTTCAAAAACATATCATAACATACGTAATATCTAAATATACTATAATATCAAATATGTACATGCTGGCAACTAGCTCTAATCTTGATGTACTGAAAAACTCTTCAAGCTCAAAAACTACAAACCTAGACCCAACCAGGTCTAGAAGAACTCTCTGGCTTTGCCAAAATGTCCATGACACCTGCGCGACGAATTATAATCGTGCTAAGTCGAAGCCTAGTGGTACAAACTTTGATAACAATATAGTCTAAATGTAATGTCAATGCACAATACATATATATATCACAACTCATAACATTATATCTCATTATATTGCTCAATTGTATCACAATTCATAATTCACAATAAAGCAAAGACAAGTATGAATCCAAAAGGATCTAATATGCTATTCAAATTTCAGATTTACTGCTTTGGTCCATATTGACACCTTGTGTCTAGCCCCGTAGGCAATATATCCATGAATAATCCAACTAGATCTGAGCTTATGACCCAATCTTTTCACTCAGTCTGGCTTCAAGGATTTGTTTTTGAGGCTTACGACCCGGTCTTTTCACCCTAAAAACATCATATATATTAGCTAGGCCCGGCTTATGGCCCAATCTTTTCACCTGCCCAACAATTCATAGGCATGCCGCCAAATCCAAAACTCTAAAAATTAAAAAACATACTAGGCACACAATTTATTTATATTTCTTATTATCAAATTCTTTCATAATTCCTTTATTAAAACTTTTCTCATTTTCTCATGATCAAACTAGGCACATTGCCTTATTATATCATCTTTTTCTCACTTTTCTCATTTTTCTCTTTTATATCAAAATCAATTTATTACATTTTTTTTTCACATATTTCATCACATTATACCACATTTCTTTTAATTTTCAACACATTCCCTTGGTACTTCAACATAATACACATTATTCATATCATAACATAGTTCACACTCATCAACAATATATTAAGTAACTTGGCACATTTTCTCAACTAAATGTGTTAAGTCCCAATGTCATGTAAATATATGCAGTCATTCAAAGTTTATACTTACCTCCACTAGCAACCCAAAGCAAGCTTAAAATAACCTCCAATCCTATCCTTCCAACTTGCTCTTCACCACTTGGATGAAGCAAACCAACCTCCCTCAATGCCTATATCAAATGTGATCATAAACAATCATTTAATATCACATTCTAAGGCATTCTCAACATCAAACCTTAATTTAACAACACTCCTACAAAATTTCAAAAATTAAGTCTTTCCTTACTTTAACTTAGCAAATTCATATTAACGTATTAAATTATTGTTTTGAGTTTATTTATATCATTACAAAAATATTTTAATATGTTTAAACCAATTACATTAATTAACCACATGCTTTTGTTCAAAACCCTAAAATGGCATAACCTTCACCATTGAAGGATCTCCATTCCAATCCAATTATCATTTCAATCTTATTTCCACCACTTATATCATTAAATAACATGATTTAGGCATTAAAAACAAACAATTAGTCATTCTTTGAAAATTCACTTTTCCAAAACCCTAAATCAATACTACCATCTTCAAACTCTATCCAAACTTAACTAAATCCATCATTTGATTTTAAAGTCCTTGTTTATGCATCAAAACAACACATTTAGAACCAATTTGCATAATTAAAACTCATGGTTTTAAAAACTCAAATGTTCCATAACCCTAAATTCTCTCTCTTCACCAAACTCAACTTAAATTCAACCATTTCTTCAAATCTAACCTTAAAATCATTGTTAATCACTTAAAATAACTTCATCCATATCCAAATAGATAATTAAATCTTAGAACTTCAAAAATCCAAAACACACATATTCAAACTTTCATGGAAATCCAAAGAAAAAGTGAGTAAACTTAGTAATTAAAGAGGAAAACCTTAAAAATCCACTTGAAACTTTGTAAATATTTCAATTAAATGAGTTTGGGAGAAGCAAATCCCTCTCTTGTAGCCATGAAAATCGGCCTTAAAGGAAAGAAGAAGAAGAAGATGAAAAAAAAAGTACTTTTCTCTTTCCTCCCACTTACATTTTCAACCTTATATATATTATTATTTTAATATATTTTAATTAATTATTTATTTATTTAATTAAAACCCCAAAATATTATCTTCCATCCAAAATTATTTATTTTTGAATTATTTTATTAATTTTAAATTTCTAAGATTTAATTACCAAAATACCCTTTTACTTTGACTTTTCTTTTAAAAAGTGTCGACTTTTATATGTTGTATATATTTTACGTATATATCACATATACATTCCCCTTTTTCATTTAAAATCTCTTCATTTTTCATTTAAAACTATTAATTTAATTTATCCATTTAAATTATAATTTATTTTATTAAATTTCTAAAATTTAGAACTTTTTAAAAATTTGGGATATTACACATATGCACAAGTAATGTGTATCTTATATACACATCAAATGTACCTTTATGTGTATTAAATATATTAAGTATGTAATATATCAATCCAACATATACAACTTTTATATTTCTAAGATCACGGATGTGATGCATTTCCACTCTAGCACTGATAAAGGTTGGAGCAACCCTGAAGGAACCTGGTGCTCAGCCTTCACTCTCTGGAAAGTGCAACATCTAGATACAAACTCTGCTATGTCCCTCTTCATACCTGACCACTAATAATGTCGCTTCAAGTCCTAATACATCTTGGTACTTCCAGGGTACATAGCATAAAGTGAATGATGTGCTTCCTCTAATATCATCCTTTTCAATTCTACATCATCAGGAATACACAACCTATCTCTGTACCATAGACTTCCATCATCCCTCATATAAAAGTCTCGACTCTCCTCCTTCTGACAAACCAACACAATTTTTGAGATTCTCTCATCTGCCAACTAAGCCTTCCTTATATGATCCAACAAGACTGGCCTCAACTGCAACTGAGACATCAAAGCACCATTATCTCAAGACTCAAATCTAGCATGCAACGCTCTCAACTCAACAAGCAATGAGAGCGAATAAGTAGTCAAACCTGCCAAAGACTTCTGACTTAAGGCATCAGCAACAACATTTGCCTTACCAGGATGATAATTAATCAAACAGTCATAGTCTTTAATCAATTCTAACCACCGTCTCTGCCAAAGATTTAGCTCTCTCTGAACACCTAGGTATTTCAAACTCTTGTGATCCATATAAATGAAACACTTTTCCCCATACAAGTAATGCCGCCAAATCTTCAAGGCAAAAACTATGGCTGCAAGTACCAAATCATGAGTCGGGTAATTTAGCTTATGTGGCTTCAACTGTTGAGAGGTATAAGCAATGACTCTACCTTCCTACATTAGAACACAACCTAAACTACTATGTGAAGCATCTCTGTATATCACATATGGTTTAGCTTCCACAGGCAGGGTAAGGACAGGAGCCTGAGTCAACATCTCCCTCAACTGCTCAAAACTCCCCTAACACTGATCTATCTACACAAATCTAACTTCTTTTCGAAGCAATCCGGTGAGTGGTGTAGCTATCATAGAAAAACCCTTCACAAACTAACGATAATAGCCTACCAATGCCAGAAAACTTCTAACCTCTGTCACAGTCTTCAGTGGACTCCAATTCAAGATAGCCTCAACCTTACTCAAATCAACTCTAATACCCTCTGCTGAAACCATATGACCAAGAAAAGCTATATGATCGAGCCAGAACTCACTGTAGACCCTTAATTTTTGACCCATTCAAATCCGATAGTCTAAAATAATTTTTGTGGTATTTTATTTATTTTAATAATATTTTAATTACTAATAATATTTAATAGTTTTTTAATAAAAATAAAAAATAAAAAATAAAAAATCAGACGGATCGGCGAGCGAATTGGCTTGCCAGCTTGCCCGCCGCGCCCAATTTTGCCAGCACAATTTTTGCGAGCACAGCTAGTGGACCCGAGAGCCCGCGCGCTGCCAATTTTTTTACCAAACCTTGTTTTACCTAGTTTTCTAATTTTTCCTAAACAATTGGTATTTCCTTATTAAAATAGTATTAGGACTCTTTATTTTTATATAAATACTAGCATTAAACACACGGATGAGAGGAGGAGAAAAAAAACCTAGAGGACGGTAATCAAAGAACATTAAGGGAGATTGAAAACAGCAAAGTAGAAAGAGCAAAAAAAAAAAGAAAGCAGAACAAGTATCAATCATCAATCATCAATCCATCAAAGGTAGCAATGCTGCCTTTGTTCTTGTTCAACCAGAAATCAATTTTTTGGAGGAACTAACTAACGGAGGTTTGATTATAAATCTTTTATTTGATTATATTTACAACATTCTTACATTTAGATTCATGAATTGTTTAAGCATATGATGTTATTGCCATATTTTCTTTTAAATGTTTTTATCGTTTGTTTTGATATTGAGTAAGTAACCTAAATTATTAAACTTAGTAATATGTTTTACATATTAAATCGTCCATCCATCTAGTAGCCTAAGTCATTTATCAAAACTTCAAAAACCCTAAATCATCATTCTGTTTCCAAAACTTCAAAAACCCTAAAACTGTTCTTCTATTTCCAAAACTTCAAAAACCCTAAAAACATCCTCCTATTTTCAAAACTATAAAACCCTAAATTATTTTTCCCCAAACTATTTTCTTAATCATCTAGATCCTAACTTATTTGTCTGAAACTTCAAAATATCTTCTTAATACTCCAAAACCCTAATCTTCTTTACAGTTTCTAAAAACCTTAATCATAATTATTTTTATAAAATTGTAAACTGTTTTCTTAAACCCTAAGATCAAATATGTCTTCCAAAAAATCAAAAACCCTAATTTTCTCAAAACCCTATTCCAGTAAACCCTAGTTTTCCTAAACCCTAATTCTTAGAACATCAAAATTTTATGACAAGTTCATCAGCACCTAAAACCATATTCCAGTGGACCTAAAACCCAATCTTTTTAAAATTATAAACCCTAATGTCTTAAGGTTCCAAAACCCTAATTTCATGATGTTTGCTTAAAATCATAACTAAACCTACTTTTTGTTTTTAAATCACAGTAACATTATCTTCATAAAAATATCCAAAACCTTAAATCTTTTTAACATCCAGTAGTTATGTTATTACTTTAAAATATTTCTCAACTAATTAAACTAGTATATCCAAAACCCTAGTTATTGACATAAAACTCTAGAAACCCTAATTAATGCATGAATCCCTAAAGTAAATATATTTACCATTTTATTTAAATTGATGAATGTTTATTATATATTTTGATTGATGTTTGATATATTTGATGAATGATTTATTTATGATGAATGGTTATTTACTTTTATTGATTTATTTTGATTTCCAAATATTGTAAGAGGTATGTTTCCATATTTTTGGATACCTCATGTTATGAGCATCATGTAATTTATTTTATTTTAATGTTTTGGGACTAATGTAAAGGGCATGTTTCCAACTTTCAGTGGGTGTCCTATTTAGTTTGGACATGGATGATGTAAGGACATGTTTTCATCTTCAGATGGGTGTCCATTTATTTGCTTTGTTTGGACCTTGTTTTGATTTTAATATGATGATACTTTATTTTAATTGTTGCATGTAATATGAATAATATTATTATATTTAAGAATTTTATAATATTAAGACCAACAAAGGAGGCCGGTTCCAATGAACCGGGCATTGTGGGGTGCTGGGCCATTTCTCACCTTACTCACACATACCCAACTTTCTGAAACCCATTAGGGCCTTGGAGATTCCTTAGGAATCGAGTTGTAACACCCCTTCCCAACCTACATATGTAAGCTGAGTAGAGGCGCCACACTAACCTAATGTTGCTACCAATTTTACTTAGTCAAATTTTAGTTCCGATTTTTACAAAATTTTTGCCATAGTTTCGCCTAAAAATTGAGTCCCAAGTGTCGACAAAACCGGTTTTTTTTCTTATTTTTAAAAACATTTTACACAAACCAATGCAAACAAAATCATTCTCAGTACACTCCCAATAAATCCCCCTTGTAACCTCAACTACAACCTGCAAAAAGGATTTACACTTCTAGTACAACATAAAATAAAGGTTTTGGGACAACCCCCATATTTAAATATTACACAGCGGAAGTTATAAAATATTTACATATTTACAAATTCATATACATCAAAACTCAAGTTTTACAACACATAAAATTTATACATGATTGGCAAGTCTGCTCTGATCTTTAAGCTCCCAAAATGGATTCTTCAAGGTCTACTCTCACTAGGTCTTGATGAACTCTCGGGTTCAACTCTATCCACTCTACTACCTGCGCGATTAAACACTATCGCGCTAAGCCAACGGCTTAGTAAGATAAAACATGCTAACGGTATGCTTTAATGAAATGCAATGCCACATATGTTATTGATAAGATCAACATCATAAATATAAAGTTAACCACACAATTATGCATTTCACAAATCATAGTCATATGAGCATACCACATTTCAACATTAATCAATCATACTCCATAACCAACATCTCATTTCATTAAACTCATAACATTATTTAGGACATTCATATAACCTTGACACCTATGGGCCCAACAAGTATTTAATACGATATTCAGAGTTCAGAGTTACTGCTTTGGTTCATAGTCACAATAATCACGCCCGTAGGCAATGTATATACATGTATCTCTATCCATGGATAGTGTAACAGACCCAGTCTCTTGGATCATCAACTCAACACATATGAGGAGATCCTCAACCCGGCAAGACTGTTACAAATCATATATCTCATAGTGTAACAGACCCAGTCTCTTGGACCATCAACTCAACACCTATGAGGAGGTCCTCAACCCGGCAAGACTGTTACCTTTCATCATTTCTTAGGCATGCCACCCAAATCCAGAACTCTGAAACTGAATAACATATTAAACAAACAATTCATTTCCATTCTCAATTCTCATCACATTTAGGCAAACATGCCTTCTTTCTTTCAATTACATCATCTTAGCCAATAACAATGGCTTCACATTTCATTTCACAATATAACATCTCATTATTCAAGTATATATATATATATATATCTCATCCATGATCACATTATATCTCACATAGCATCATTCATAAATATCAACATTTCATTCCACATTACTCATGAAACACATTACCATTCACAATGCACAACATAACATTGTTCAATCTCAACAATGCAATTAGGGCAAAGAACAATTGATTATAACATTCATTGATTCAAGTGTGTTTAAAGTGTTTAGGGTTAGGTTTAAGGACCAACCTACCTTTGGAGAACCAAAGCAATGTAAGAAGAACAAAGAATTAAAACCCTAACCATAAATAGTACATTCTGGTTTTAAACTCCATTTTATCCTTATTTTGAAAAATTGTATAAAATAATCTACTTGACTAAAAATTCTAAAATTTTTACAGAATTTAGTTTTGTATCTTAAAATCATCCCTTTAAAATTTCAGATCAAACTGAACACAAAATCGTGGTCAAATAGTTCACCTAACCAGACTGCCCCAAATGCCCTGCATCCTGGAAGCAGTTCTGAACTTTGTGAATTCCATAAATCAAATTCAATCAACGTGGTTCTAAATTATTTTTCTCAAATACTAGACTCACTAAGCAACAACATATCCAAAATTCAATTGGATATGATGTTTCTACATTTTATTAAAAATCCCGAAGTATAGCTGTCCCAGTTAAGGTACCTGCTGGAACAGGTCTAATGAAAATAATTTTTCTAAACTCATAACCATTCCAAAATCGAATCAACATATTTTTCAGTCATTCTAGACTCATAGAGGCACAACATATCAAAAATTCACTTCAAGAACATTTTTCTAAAATTAATTAAAAATCATACAAGTCACAGCCTTTACTAATCCTAAAACAGAAACAATTTCACTAAACACCAATCTTACTCTTCCATCACCAACACCAACCCAACTTCTCATCTATCAAGCAAAATCAATACTTACAATCATACCATAAGCAACTTAATCATACCACTTCAAAAGAATTGAAGAAATTAGAGAAAAGATCTTACCTTAGTTAAAAACTTCTTAAATCAACACTTGAACACTTAATCTTTCTTCAATTTAAGCTTGAAATCATCAAAACCATCACTTGTCTCTTTCTTTCTCTTTGGCTATGGAGGGCCGGCCATCAACAAGAAGAAGAAGAAGAAATGATAAAGAAAACACAAGTCAAACCTTCTTTAAATATCCACCATGTGATTTTATCCAAGCAATTACCAAAGTGCCCTTATTCACATAATTATCTTTTTGTCTTATATGTGCCCAATTAAGTAATTTACCAATCTCAAATAAATATCTTCTCTTGCATTGACCAAGCCTTTTGACCACTTTATATGTCATATATATTAACATATACACAACATATAAATTTGTCTCTAAACCCTATTTCTTCCCAAAATACATATACATATACTTTCTCTTCTCAATTTCTTTTCTCTTACAATTTAACACATATATTCAATCCAATATATAACAATAACAACAACAACAATATGCAAAACTTCTAGGGCATAAATGAGGATATTACACGAGTCATCCACCCCTTTCTTTTTCTTGGACCATTCTGGTGGCAACTCCATTTTCTCCGTGTTTAGGCCCGTGCTCTCTAAGGCCCTGAGCCTAAATAGTGCCGAAGTCGCAAGAACCATTCCACCCGGAGTAGGGGCAAAAATCCCCGCTTACAGTGGCAACTCCACTGGGGACAAGAGAAGTTGATTCCGTTTGTCTTTTTATTATTCTATTCTTTCTTATCATGATATTATCCATTGCATCATATTAGATTTCATCATGTGCTTGAGTTAGGACGCCCGTGTTACCCGTGTTCTGTTATGTAAGGGATACCATACTTTCACATAATATTTATTTTGTTAACCATATACCTAGGAAAAGAGACTCGCCATTCGTGTGTGGATATTATAAGGTTAGAAGGAACGTCCTATTTATCCCTGTTTGTTTATTGTGCATACATGCACATATACATTTGCATCTCATATCATTGATCTTCTCTGGCTCACAGCCCTGGATTACGATAGTTCAAAAGCTTACGACAATCTGACCTACACCGGAGATGAAGAATCTAGTAGCAACTCAATCACTTGCTCACCAAAAGCAATGGAGCCCGAACAAATTCAAAGAATTATGGACGATGCCCTCAATGCCAAGATGGAAGAAATAAAAGAGGCCCTGGCTGAGACCATGAAGAACCAATTGGCTGCAATTTTAGAAAATAATGCCGAAGCATCTGCCAGCACTAAGAAGCCAAAGGACAAGGGGAAGGCTAAAGTTGGTGAAGTGGTTTTTAATGATGATAAGGTGGTCATTGATGATTGGGCTCAATACTTCTAAGATCCTCAAGACAAGAAGAAAGAATCGATGATTGTTGAAAGATCAGCTATGGAGAAAATTGAAACTTCTTATGTTGAAAAGATGATTGCAGATTTGGAAAAGAAATTTGAGAAGAAGCTGAAAACAGAAGAGATGTCTGAGATTGACAAACTATTTGAACAAGATGAGGAGGTCCCTTATAAGTTCAAGATGCCTTCCTTCGCTAGGTACAATTGTGCTGAAAATCCTCATCTCCATGTAAAGCAGTACATCACTGCTATGCAGTCTGCCCAAGCTACTAAAGCTCAAACTCTGAGGTATTTTATGCTCTTATTGGACCCTATTGTCCAAAATTGGTTCAACACCTTAGCAAAAAGTACTCAAAAAGATTGGGACATGTTGTACAAGGCTTTCATTTAGCAATATGGGTATAATGTCGAGCTGAAAGTTACCTTAATGGAAGTCGAGTCCATTAGACAAAGGCGAAATGAGAATTTTGTGGACTATGTGAAAAGATGGAGAAATAAGGCTGCTTTGCTCAAGAAGAGGCCCAATGAATATGATCAAATAAGGATGATTATGAGAGGGGTGTTGCCTAGTCTTCATGAAAGTATGTCTCATACACTCATCCGGGATTTCAAAGATCTCCTCTAAGATGGTCTACAAATTGAAGAGTGGGAAAGGGAGAAGAGCCATTTTTCTGCAAAATGAAATTATCAGCCTAGCAATCAAAGTACACAAAAGGAAGCTGATATCAATACAATTGGTCAAGCAAATAGAAGGCAATTTTTAGATCTGGGGAAGCCTTTGTCTTGGATCTTCAACGAGCTACAAAAGAAGATACTATTATAGCCATTGGCCCCTCGACCTTTGCCTAATCCTTTACCGCTAAAATTTGATACTAAGGCTTTTTGTCAATTTTATCAGCCTCAAGGATATGAGACCGATAGATGTACCTTATTGAAGCATGAGATCCAAGATCTAATCGATAGTGATAAGCTACCTGATCCGGACAAGCCCAATACCAAGAACAATCCTTTGTCTAAGTTTGACAGAGTACCTCCATTGGCAACCTTCATGGTGGGAAAAGGATTGGGAGAAGATTTTGTTTTATCATCCTTTCAAGATGGAAATAATGAAGATGTGAAAGGAGAAGAAGCTTAACTCAACAAAATTCCCTTGGCTTGTTTGTTTTTTTTATTTTCTTCATTTGGTATTTTATGGAACAATTGTGTTTTTTAAATTTAAAGTTGCTTGAATAAATTACTTTCATTAAATTTTTGTTAGTCTTTGTTCATTTTGGTGCTCAACCAATAAGGAATCTAGCTTGATAATTCATGAATTAATATATTTATGCATCATGACTTGAATGACTTTACTAGGTGAGGGAATTGCTCTATAGCATTTAGTTGTGTATGCTTACTTAGAGAGGGCTCCTGCATAATTACCTTTGTCTAGGTCCTAGTCACTCTTAGAACATTCTTTGACAAACTTTCGAGGCAAAATTGAACTTTGCTTATTTAAGAGAGAAATGATCTAGGCATTGTTTGGTTAGCCAACAACTAGTATCCTCCTAATTAAATATCAATCCCTAGTTGTCCTTTTGAACCTCCATAAAATTTTAGCATTATTTTCATTGGCTTACAAACCCCAAAAACCTACCATGAGCTGTTGTGATACTTTTGACAAGTCTTATGATCACTAAGAAGAAGAGGCAAGAAGATCAAAGAATGGAATGCATAGCCAAAACTGTAAGTATAGTTGATGTTCTCAAGACCATAAGGGTAGTTGAAGTTCACATAATATCTCCAATCTATCAAGACAATATCAGAGTAACAAATGATTTATCCCTATTAAAAAATATTTATGTCACTCCACTCATCCATTATTGGAGACCCAAGTTGGTACAAACAAGACAACTCTTTTAGAGCTAGAACCAAAAAAAAAAAAGAAGAAGAAGAAGAAAGAAAAGAAGAAAAAGAAAGAAAAAAGACAAAAAGAGAAAAAAAAAAGACAAAAGATAAAAAAGATAAAAAGATAAAACCTAAAAAGGCGGTTCAGAAAGCCAACTGAGTTCTCTTTTACCTAAAGCAGCAAAAGGCTTCCATTTGGTTTATAAGGACAGTTTGACTTGAATTGGTCCAACCCAACCAAAGATTCAATCAAAATTAGAGAAAAAGGAGAAAGACCATCCAGTTCTTGAAAGTTTTGTACTTGACATTCCTACAAGGAAGAAGGGCAAAATGATAAAATGCTCAAAGAAAGGGAAGAGTAAGAAAAATAAAAAAGAAAGAAAAGGGAGAAGAAGAAAAGAAACAAATTTGGGTAACAAATTTTTTCCAAGGGCAAAGACTATCCTAATCAAGATCCAGATTAATGCCAAGAAGATAGAAAGAATTTAGAGTCTAGCAAGATTGCTCCTAGCTGCCTAAAGTTCAAACAAGAAATTTGTAGTATGAAGGTTTGTCCATTGTGCCACATCGGCTCCAACTTTCAAATGGCCTTCATTTAACCCATGTCCCTTATAGACCCCATTTCAAGCCTATCAAAGACCTGTTGATCTCTCTTGGTAGGTAGAGTCTATTAGTGGAGATAGTTTGAATAAGCATGCATATGAGATAGACAATATTTAAACTCAATGAGACCTTTGGCCAAGTAATGTGTATGTGCCTATCTAAAGTGCAACAATTCTTGCTTAAATAGAAATGATTCCCAAGTTTAGTATGGTAACTAGGGTTATCATGTTATAGATATATTAATTTTAAAGATCGAGTTCTGAGGTAAATTGACATTGATTTGGCAAAGCTAACATTTGGATTTCAAAAAAAAAAAGAATTGAAAAAAAAATTTCAAAACCTTCAAGTTAAGGGAAGTATGTCGAATCATTAAATCTCAAAGGACACATTGGGCAAAGGAAATGATTATTGGCAAGGTCATGAAGAAGCTACCGACTGACATGCCAAAACATAGTTTGGAATGGATGTATCTCTGCTGCTTGGGGCCTCCATGTTCATGTTTTCAATATCTCGAAGATAAAAGCCATAAAAGTGAAGCCTTCTTCCATTCCATTGTAAGACCTGAACGAGCATCTGAAATGAGTAAATGAGAACACTTCTGCTGATCACCTCGGTCTGTGGGTTGATGGAACCATTGTAAGTATTATTCATGCATATCATGCATACATGAGTATATCACATTGTACTTTCTTGTCTTGTATTGTCAAAGTGAACAGCAAACACCTTGTGAAGTAAAGAATCAACAGAAGATATCAAATCAGGGGGCATGGAAAGCCCATTGCTTGAGAAGGCTCCAGTAATTTTGCAAAGAGAAGAAGTGTGTGCTTGTGCGAAGAACTAGATAACAAAACCTTCCATTAAAGCTTGCATAAAAAAAAATCTTTGGTTTGAGCCTACACAGGGGGCAAAGTTTCTTCTTTTCAATTTTTTGAGTTTATATACAAAACATTTTCAAACTCACTTGCAAATATTTCGCCACGCAGGGGACAGGAGAAGATATGAAGGCCAACTAAAAATAGCTGAATTTTTGCAAAAAGGAAGAACAAAAGAATGGAACATTAGAACTATCAAAAGAATGAAGATGCAAATGACAAAAGATCAATCCAGCTAGAAGAGTTGAAGCCAGTATAGGACCTAATCTCTAATGGATGAAGATCCAGCTTAAAGGATGAAGATCCACTTTAAAGGGTGAAGACCCAATTCCAAGGATGAAGATCTAACTTAAAGGATGAAGATCCACTTTCAAAGGTGAAGAACTGATTCCAAGGATGAAGATCCAATTTTAAAGGGTGAAGACCTGATTTCCAAGGATGAAGATCCAGCTAAAAAGATGAAGATCTACTTTCAGGGGTGAAGACCCGATTTCCAAGGATGAAGATTGATTTTCAAAGGTGAAGACCTGATTCTAAGGATGAAGATCCAATTTCAAAGTGAGAAGACCCAAAGTCCAGAGGATGAAGATCCATTTTCAAGGGTGAAGACCCAATGTCAAGGATGAAGATCCAGTTTAAAGGATGAAGATACAATTTCAAGGGTAAAGACCCGATGTCCAAAGGATGAAGATCCATTTTTAAGGGTGAAGGCCAGATCTCAAAGGATGAAGATCCATTTTCAAGGGTAAAGACCCGATCTCCAAGGATGAAGATCCATTTTCAAGGGAAAAGACCCGATGCCCAAAGGATGAAGATCCATTTTCAAGGGTGAAGACCCAATCTCAAAGGATGAAGATCCTTTTTCAAGGGTGAAGACCCAATCTCAAAGGATGAAAATCCATTTTCAAGGGTGAAGACTTGATCTCCAAGGATGAAGATCCATTTACAAGGGTGAAGACCCGATCTCCAAGGATGAAGATCCATTTTCAAAGGTGAAGATCCGATGCTAAGGATGAAGATCCGAGGTCCAATGATGAAGATCCATTTTGAGGATGAAGAACCACAATGCATTAAAGAATAGAAAAATCAGAGGAGTTAGACTTCTCAACTGATAGAAGGTCAGTCAAACTCAGTCTCGAGTCCAAGCACCCAAATTCAATTCAGTCTGGGGTCCAAGTATCCAAATCAAATCAATCTTGGGTCCAAATACCCAAATCAAATTCAATCTCGGGTCCAAGTACCCAAATCAAATTCAGTCTCGGGTCCAAGTACCCAAATCAAGTTTAGTCTCGGGTCCAAGTACCCAAATCAAATCCAGGTACCCATCCTCATTGAAAAATTAGTCAAAGATCTTATTGCTTTTCATTCTCTTTTGCCGTAGTCTCAGATCGTTCAAGCAGGGAGCATATTGTAAACCCTTAATTTTTGACCCATTCGAATCCGATAATCTAAAATAATTTTTGTGGTATTTTATTTATTTTAAAAATATTTTAATGACTAATAATATTTAATAGTTATTTTTAATAAAAATAAAAAATAAAAAATTAAACGGATCGGCGCGCGACAAGCGGCAGGCAGCCCATTTCGCCGCAGATAGCAAACTGGGGCGAATTTGGCACTGCCCAATTCACCGCAGCCAGTTCTACAATGAATTGGCTTGCCAGCTAACCCGCCGTGCCCATTTTTGCCAGCGCAGCCCGCGGGCCCGATAGTCCACGCGCTGCCATTTTTTTACCAAACCTTGTTTTACCCAGTTTTCTAATTTTTCCTAAAATATTGGTATTTCCTTATTAAAATAGGATTAGGACTCTTTATTTTTCTATAAATACTAGCATTAAACACATGGATGAGAGGAAGAGAAAAAAAATGAAAGCAGCAACAAGTATCAATCATCAATCATCAATCCATCAAAGGTAGCAACGCTGCCTTCATTCTTGTTCAACCAAAAATCAATTTTTTAGAGGAACCAATGAATAGAGGTTTGATTATAAATCTTTTATTTGATTATATTTACAACATTCTTACATTTAGATTCATGAATTGTTTAAGCATATGATGTTATTGCCATATTTTATTTTAAATATTTTTAGCGTTTGTTTTGATATTGAGTCAGTAACCTAAATTATTAAACTTAGTAATATGTTTTACATATTAAATCGTCCATTCATCCAGTAGCCTAAGTCATTGATCAAAGCTTCAAAAACCCTAAATCATCCTTCTATTTCCAAAACTTCAAAAATCCTAAAACTGTTCTTCTATTTCCAAAACTTCAAAAACCCTAAAACCGTCCTCCTGTTTCCAAAACTTTAAAACCCTAAATTATTTTTCCCTGAACTATTTTCTTAATCATCTAAACCCTAACTTATTTTTCTGAAACTTTAAAATATCTTCTTAATTCTCCAAAACCCTAATCTTCTTTATAGTTTCTAAAAACCTCAATCATAATTGTTTTTATAAAACTCTAAATTGTTTTATTAAACCCTAAGATCAAATATGTTTTCCAAAAAATCAAAAACTCTAATTTTCTCAAAACCCTATTCCAGTAAACCCTAGTTTTCGTAAACCCTAATTCTTAAAACATCAAAACTTTATGACAAGTTCATCAACACCTAAAACCATAATCCAGTGGACCTAAAACCCAATCTTTTTAAAATTATAAACCCTAATGTCTTAAGGTTTCAAAACCCTAATTTCATGATGTTTGCTTAAAATCCTAACTAAACCTACTTTTTTTTAAATCACAGTAACATTATCTTGATAAAAACATCCAAAACCTTAAATCTTTTTAACATCCAGTAGCTATGTTATTACTTTAAAATATTTCTCAACTAATTAAACTAGTATATGCAAAACCCTAGTTATTGAACATAAAACTCTAGAAACCCTAATTAATGCATGAATCCCTAAAGTAAATATATTTACCATTTTATTTAAATTGGATGAATGTTTATTATATATTTTGATTGATGTTTGATATCTTTGATGAATGATTTATTTATGATGAATGGTTATTTACTTTTATTGATTTATTTTGATTTCCAAATATTGTAAGAGGTATGTTTCCATATTTTTGGGTACCTCATGTCATGAGCATCATGTAATTTATTTTATTTTAATTTTTTGGGACTAATGTAAAGGGCATGTTTCCACCTTTCAGTGGGTGTCCTATTTAGTTTGGACATGGATGATGTAAGGACATGTTTTCATCTTCGGATGGGTATCCATTTATTTGCTTTGTTTGGACCTTGATTTGATTTTTATATAATGATGTTTTATTTTAATTGTTGAATGTAATATGGATAATATTATTATATTTAAGAATTTTATAATATTAAGACCTGCAAAGGAGGCCGGTTCTAATGAACCGGGCGTTAGGCCATTTCTCACCTTCCCCACACGTACCCAACTTTCTGAACCCATTAGGGGGTTGGGGATTCCTTAGGAATAGTCATCCACCCCTTTCTTTTTCCCGACCCATCTAGGTGGTGACTCCATTTTCTTTGGACTTAGGCCCGTGTTCTTTAAGGCCCCGAGCCTAAACAGTGCCGAAGTTGCAAGAACCATTCCAACGGGAGTGGAGGCAAAAATCTCCGCTCATACTCACACTTAGACAACTTAGCATACAATTGCTTCTCTCTCAGAGTCTGTAATACAATCCGCAAATGCCTATCATGATCCTCCTCATTATGTGAATGCACCAAAATGTCATCAATGAAGACCACCATAAACTGATCTAAATATGGTCTGAACACCCTATTCATCATATATATAAAAGCTGCTGGTGCATTTTTCAATCCAAAGGGCATCACTAGAAACTCATAATGCCCATACCTCATGTGAAAAGCTATCTTGGGTATATTCACATCTCTGACTCTCAACTGATGGTACCCTGATCTCAGATCAATCTTAGAGAATACTGCTGCTCCCTTTAACTGATAAAAGAGATCATCTATCCAAGGCAAAGGATACTTGTTATTAATCATCACCTTATTCAACTGCCTATAATCAATACACAATCTCAAGGTGTCATCCTTCTTCTTCACAAACAACACAGGCGCTCCCCACGGGGACACACTAGGGCAGAAGAACCCTTTATCCAACAACTCCTGAATCTACATCTTCAACTCTCTCAACTCAGTAGGTACCATCCGATAAGGGGTAATAGAGATAGAAGTGGTACTAGGCAACAAATCGATATCAAACTCCACTTCTCTCTCAGGAGGTACCCCTGGCAACTCATCAGGGAAAACATCTAAAAACTCGGTAACTGTGGGTATACTATCAAGTTGGCACCCCACTACTCTAGTATCTACAACATGAGCAAGATAAACCTCACATCCCTTCTGAATTATCCTCCCAGCTGAAACAAACTTGGATGAAAGATACCTCTACTCACTAGATACCATCACATCCCTACCATCACGTGTTCTCAAAGTAATATATTTCTTCTGATGGTCTACCACAGTTCCATGCTTGGATAACCAATCCATGCCTAAAATAAGATCATACTCCCTGAAAGGTATCTCAATCAGGTCACCAAGAAACTCTTCCTCCTGAATAACAACTGGACTATCTCGGTGCACCTGCTCATCACAACACTGTGCCCTAAAGGATTTGTGACCAAAACATCAAATCCTAAGGACATAGAATGCAAATCACTAATAGGCAAGATGAATGCACTGATGCAAGAATGAGTCGACCCAAGGTCTAATAATACAAGAACTGAAGTACCAAATAAAGTAAAAGTACCAGCAATGTCATAAACCCACTGTGATGGCCTGCCTCATCTAGTCTACTACCTCCAGCTGTAGAACCTCCTCTCTGACTAGTCCTAGATCAGCCACCACTACCAAGATCTCTGCCATCATGACCCCCTCTGACACTGGGTCGAGAAGCTGCAGTATCTGCCTATCTATCCTCTGGTGGCTCTGGACAATCTCTGATAAAATGGTATGATGACCCACATCTAAAACACATTCTTGAAGCACCTCTCCACCAGCAGACACCTCCGTGTACTTTACAACAATGAACATAAGTAGGTGGAACATGTCTCTTAGCTACTGGGGTCGGAGCACTAGCCACTAAAACTGCAGATCTCTATCTCTGCTGCTGTACTGACCTGCCAAACTACCCCTGGCTCCTACTAAACCTCTGGAAATATCTCTCTCAGTCTCTCTTCAATGATGAAGACCCTACCTCACTCTGGGGTCTCCTAGCACTGGTCTCCTCAACCCTAGCAGCTGCTGCAAGACTCTATGCTCTGTCTACACTCCTAGCAGCTGCAACCAACTAAGAAAAATCTTGATACTAAGAGCCTGCTACGATATACATGATCGAGGGTCTTAGTCCCTCCTCAAATCTCCTACACCTATTAATCTCATCATAAATGATCCCATGAGCATAATGACTCAACCGAATAAACCCGATCTCATACTCTGTCACTGTCCTGGTATCCTATCTCAGACTCAGAAACTCCATCTTTTTTGCATCCTTATACTCCCTCGGAGTATACTCCTGCTCAAATTCCCGCATAAAATCATCATAAGTTAGGACTGGTGGATTAGCCAAAGCATGTGGAACCGTCTTCCACCAATCATATGTAAGAGAACTGGCATAATCAAACTTCTCTTCTGAACTAGCCTGCAACTGAATGAACACTCTTTGAATCATGTCTAGCCACAACTCTGCTACAGCAGGGTCCATAGTACTAATGAAGTCCTCAGCTTTGAACTTTCTCAGCTTATCATACTTCCTCAACGGTAACTGCGGCGGCGGCTGCTGAACTGGAGCCTACCTCAACAACTCTATCATGTGCCGTACCCAGCCAGGTGGAATCTCATCAGCTGTTGGTCTCACAGGTACAGAAACAGATGCCTCACCAGCAGACACAACTCTAGCTCCATTTCTACCCTTATCAGGAGCCACACTCTTTGCATTACCCTCAGCAGCCTAATGCATCCAAGACACCATAACTACCTATATTTGCAAACACAGCAGAAATTACTATATTAGATATCAGAAACTGCCAGTGCCAATGCATGTATTATAAATAAAAACCATTTTCAAATTCCCTATTTTCTATCTCTATCATCCCACCTAGGTCGAGAACTTCAAACCTAGGCTTTGAAACCAAAATAAAGGTAACACCCTTATACCCTATATACGTACAATACATATTTTCAGCATATGTAAAATATGCATATATGGTACAAAAATGTCACAGACCGATTTAATAAAAAATTTTACATTTTTGATTTAAAATTTCAAATACTAAATATATAAAATTAAATAGTATATAAATATTCTTTTCTTGTTATAGGAACCAAAATAAACATTTTATATGAAAATCTCTGGGAAAAATTCGCTAGAGTTTTGTTTGTAATTTGGACATCTGAAAATTTATCAATTACACAACTTGCAAAAAGAATAACACTCCCAATAATTTGAAATCACCATTTCAACCATACTCCTCAATTTCACTAAGTTTCTCAAACATTTATATATATATATATAATTTAGAACACATTTAAACCCCCATTTCAAATAACTTAACCCAAATATTCTTTATAGTTTATAATACATAAAATCCAAAAACATAATATAATATGCATAATACCCAAAATATACAATAACATAAAATATATACATGCTGCTGATAGTGTTTTTGATCTTGATATCAACTCTACAAGCACAATTACAAGTCTAGACCCGACTTGGTCTATAAGAACTCTCCGGCTCAGCCGAATCTACCCTGTCACCTGCGCGATGTAAACAATCGTGTTAAGCCAAAAGCCTAGTAATACAAACTTGATAATGATAAAACTTAAATGCAATGCCAATGCTCAATGCATATGGATATCACATCATTCCATTTTTCTCATACTTTTCAAATATTTCACAATCCACAATTCACATAAAAACAAACACAAACATGGGCCCAAAGATAACTAATATGCTATTCAAATTCCATAGTTACTATTTTGGTCTATAATAACACCATGTGTCTAGCCCCATAGGCAAAATATCAATGTAATAGTCCAACTAGGTCTGAGCTTATGACCCGGTCATTTCACCCAGCCCAGCTTTAAGGACTTATTTTTGAGGCTTATGACCTGGTCATTTCATCTCAAAAGTATTTTCAGAGTGACAACCATCGTCTAGCCCATAGGCAAATCATAGGCACGCCGCCAAACACAGAACTCTAAAAATTGAATAACATACTAGGCACACAATTTATTCATATTTCTCATTTATATCAACATCAATTCATTTCATTATGTTTCCACATATCTCATTACATTATACCACATGTTTGCATTTCCAACACATTATCCAATTACCTTGGGTATTTCAACATAATTCACATATTAATCACATTTAATGTAATCTAGCCAATACAAATGCCTTTTTAACAATGCAGTTAATGCATACACAACAAATGGCATTACCCAAACACTTTGGGTCATTTTCACATAATACACATATTTCACATTTTACACAATTTAGCCATTATCAATGGCTTTTCACAATGCATTTAACACATTTATGACATTACAACACATTTTTTATACATAACCAATGTATCAAGTAGCTTAACACATTTTTCAACCAAAATGTGTTAAGCCCAAATGTCATGCAAACATAACCAATGTATTCAAAGTTTGTACTTACCTCAAATAGCAACCAAAATAAGCTTAAAACAACCTCCAATCCTATCCTTCCAACTTGCCCTTCACAACTTGGATGAAGTAAATCAACCTCCCTCAATACCTAAACCAAAAGTGATAGCAAATAATCATTTAGTATCATATTTAATGGCATTTCTAATATTAAACCATAATTAAACATCACTCCTACAAATTTCAAAAATTTAGCCTTTCCTTACTTTAACATTAGAATTCCATTCTATTCCATTTAAATTAGTGTTTTAAGTTTATTTATATTATTAAAAACATATTTTACCATGTTTCATTCTTACACATTACTTAAATACTCACTCTTATTCAAAACCCTAAAATGGCATAACCTTCACCAATGAAGGTTTTTTCATTCTAACCTATTCCAATTATTAATCTAAGCTTATTTCCTTCACTAATATCATGAATTAACATGATTTAACATTAAAATTCAACAATTCACCATTCTTTAAAAATTCTCTTTTCAAAACAATAAACTCAACACTACCTCATCCAAACTCTAAACAAACTTAACCAAATCTACCATTTAACTTTAAAATCCTTGTTTATGCATCAAAACAACATATTTGGAGTCAATTTTCATAATTAAAACACATGATTCCAAGAATCCAAATTTTTCCATAACCCTAAATTCTCTCTCTTCAACCAACTCATCCCAAACTTAATCCTTTCTTCCATTTAACTTGAAAATCATTAATAATTAATCAAAATAGCTTCATTCATACCAAATTAAACAATTAAATCATGCTAATAGAAAATTTCAAAATCCACATATTCATATTTTCATAGAAAATCAAAAATTAAGAAAAGAAGCTTACTAACCTATTGGAAATCCACCAAAACTTCAATTAATTCTTGAAAATTCTTATCAAAATGAGTATTTGGATGAAGAAAAATCACTCCCATGGAGCCATGAATTTTTTTTTTTTTGAAGAATACTGGTTTTTAATTATTCTTTCCTTTCATCCATATATATATATATTAATATTTTAATAATTAATTAATTATTTATTTATTTAATAAATTAAAAGTCCAAAAATCTCTTTTTCATTCAAAAATTATTTATTTTTGAATTAATTTAATAATTTTAATTTTTTATGATTTAATTACAAAAATACCCTTTTTAACTTTGACTTTTGACTTCTTTTAAAAAGTGTTGACTTTTATATGTTATGTATATTTTACATATATATCACATTTATATTCCACTTTTTCATTTAAAATCCCTTCATTTTTAATTTAAAATCATTAGTTTAATTTATCCAATTTAATTATAATATATTTTATCAAATTTTCAAAAATTAGAAATTTTCAAAAAAAATTTTGGGATATTACAGATGCCCTTTGGATTGATGAATGCACCAACAACTTTTATGGATTTGATGAGCAGAGTGTTCATACCATATTTAGATCAGTTTGTGGTGGTCTTTATTGATGACATTTTGGTGTATTTGCATAATGAGGAGGATCATGATAGGCATTTGCGGATTGTATTGCAGACTCTGAGAGAGAAGGAGTTGTATGCTAAGCTGTGTAAGTGTGAGTTCTGGCTCGATCAAGTAACTTTTCTTGGTCATGTGATTTCAGCAGAGGGTATTAGAGTTGATCCAAGTAAGGTTGAGGCTATCTTGAGTTGGAGTCCACTGAAGACTGTGACAGATGTTAGAAGTTTTCTAGGATTGGTAGGCTATTATCATCGGTTTGTGAAGGGTTTTTATATGATAGCTACACCACTCACCATATTGCTTCAGAAAGGAGTTAGATTTGTGTGGATAGATCATTGTCAGGCGAGTTTTGAGCAGCTGAGGGAGATGTTGACTAAGGCTCCTGTCCTTACTCTGCCTGTGGAAGGTAAACCATATGTGATATACAGTGATGCTTCACATAGTAGTTTAGGTTGTGTTCTGATGTAGGAGGCAGAGTTATTGCTTATGCCTCTCGACAGTTGAAGCCACCTGAGATGAATTACTTGACGCATGATTTAAATTAGTAGCTATGGTTTTTACCTTGAAGATTTGGTGGCATTACTTGTATGGGGAAAAGTGTTTCATTTATACGAATCATAAGAGTTTGAAATACCTAGGTGTTCAGAGAGAGATAAATCTTCGACAGAGATGGTGGTTAGGGTTGATTAAAGACTACGACTATTTGATTGATTATCATCCTGGCAAGGCAAATGTTATTATTGATGCCTTGAGTAGGAAGTCTTTGGCAGGTTTGACTGCTATTTCACTATCGTTGCTTATTGAGTTGAGAGCATTGCTGTGACCTGGGGATTTTTGCCCCCACTCCCGGTGGATTGGTTCTTGCAACTTCGACACTGTTTAGGCTCGGGGCCTTAGAGAACACGGACCTAAGTCCGGAGAAAATGGAGTCGCCACCCGGACGGGCCGGGAAAAA
Organism: Garcia nutans; assembly: GCA_947685225.1. NCBI lineage: Eukaryota > Viridiplantae > Streptophyta > Magnoliopsida > Malpighiales > Euphorbiaceae > Garcia > Garcia nutans. Next base: position 28,643,981 of record CANTUV010000039.1, on the reverse strand, counting down.
GAAAAGGGTGGATGACTCGATTCCTAAGGAATCCCCAACCCCCTAATCGGTTCGAAAAGTTGGGTACGTGTGGGGAAGGTGAGAAATGGCCTAGCACCCCCACAATGCCCGGTTCATTATAACCGGCCTCCTTTACAGGTCTTAATACTATAAAATTCTTAAATATAACAATATTATCCATATTACACACAATAATTAAAATAAAGCATCAATATATTGAAAATCAAAACAATGTCCAAGCAAAAAAAATAAATGGACACCCATCCGAAGATGGAAACATGCCCCTAAATAATCCATGCCTAAATAGGACACCTACCGAAAGGTAGAAACATGTCCTTTACATTGGTTCAAAAATAGAAAAACAATTTAAATTACATGATATTTAACTAATAAGGTACTCACCAAGTGCCTATGCCCCCAAACACAAAACTCTAAAAATTGAATAACATACTAGGCATACAATTCTTTCATAATTTCATTGTCAAATCCTTTCTTATTTTCTCATGATCAGCCTAGGCACAATGCCTCAAATATCTCATTTGTAACGACCCTCCCCGACCAGGTCGGCTGCCCGGCCCACTAGTGGCTTACGGCCAGGCCTTTTCACCACCTGGGCACGGAGTCCGCAGGAGGCAAGCGATCGCTACAGTACTGGACAGCCCTCGCGGCCCACCCAGCAGGATTTGTTAATTTGGCTTAATTCCTTGGAATTAAGTCGCCTCCCTGGATCGAACCCCTGACCTCCCACTTAAGAGAGCCAGCGAGAACCATCCAGTACCATTTCTGCTAGTATTATTATTATTATTATTATTATTATTATTATTATTATATATATGATAAGAATAAAAATAATTGTAATGCCCCCATACTCCATATAAGCACTATACATATACTTGGTATACATACAATGCGTATATGAAGTATAAGAGTGTCACTTTTAATTTCTATTTAAAAGTCTTTATCCAAGTTCAAGCAATATTATGTTCATTTAAGAAACATTTATAGTAATCATTATTCTTATAAAAATATAAAGCATAATGAAAAATCACACATGTATGCATCACCTTCTAGTTGGTCTCGAGACACTCTTACCCATCTCGTGGCATAGCAACTAAGCTTCTAGATCATCCGCATAAAAACCTGCGCGATTACAAAACCACGCTAAGCTAGAAAGCTTAGTAAGACAAATAAGCATTAAAATATACTTTACAAAATAATCATACCTCACGTTCTTAGCATTATGTTCTATAGTTCGCTTATCCCGTTTTTCCTTTCTCAAAACATTCTTCATATAATCCCACTAATCTCAGAAATTATACACATATCTATATACAACATTCACAATACAATACTTACCATTTCTATCTCATATACATATACATATACATCATTTTCAACAAATCACCCTTCTTTGGCATATCCAAACTTTCATGGAAACAATTCTCACATTTACATACATTTTACACATCATACAACATTTTCATAAACTCATATCTCAATAAAACACTTCAAGCCATATTCACTTTCAATATATCAATACACATATTACAAAGTCATATTCCATAACATCATTTTATTCACAATTCATCAAACGTGAATCACATTTCCAATGAGGGCAGCCATAGATCTCTTTAGTCATATCTTTCAACATTTGCATGTCACATAATTCAACAAAGACAGACTCGGGCCCAAACAACACACTAATATGTTATTCAAAGTTCAGAGTTACTGCTTTGGTCTATAATCACAATGATCAAACCCGTAGGCAATATATCTCATATCTCTATCCATGGATAGTGTAACAGACCCAGTCTCTTGGACCATCAACTCAATAACTTGAGGAGATCCTCAACCCGGCAAGACTGTTACTAGTAACAGACCCAGTCTCTTGGACCATCAACCCGACTAAATCGAGAAGATCCTCAACCCGGCAAGACTGTTACTTTTCATATATTTCATATCAATAATTCATATAGTGTAACAGACCCAGTCTCTTGGACCTCAACTCACTCAAATTGAAGAGATCCTCAACCCGGCAAGACTGTTACCTTTTTCACATTTTCTAGGCATGCCGCCAAAACCAGAACTCTGAAATTTGAATCAACATATTAGACACAAAATCTTTTCATTCTCATTTCATTCTCAATTGAATTGCCATAGCCAATAACAATGGCTTCATATCTCATTTGAATCATTAGAGCCAATCACAATGGCTTCACTTCATATTTTAATCATCATAGTCAATAACAATAACTTCACATCATTTTATAACATTTCACTATTCAAATGCACATTTATATCATCAATTAGGCAAACAAGCCTTAATCATAACATTAAGGTAATTCATCATCAATGATCACATGATATTTCACATTGTATATAACACGTCATTATTCATATGCATCATTAATCTACATATAGCACAATACAATTCATAAGATTGATAATGCATAAAGCATAACATAGTTCATATAATATCAACATTATCATCAAATCATATTGATCAATTCAATTTATCACTCAACAATACATAAACAATGGCATTGCACAAACCTTTTTCCATGATCATTATATCTTCCACATTGCCTATACCATCATTGTTATATACAAAACAATTTACATTATACATTAATGTAGAATCTTCTATATACATTTGGTTGGATCATTATTGTTGCAAGTGTATGTAAGTACAAAAGACAATTGAAGATCCAACAATGTATGAAGAACAATTAACAAACACAAAAACTAACACCCTCAAGGGACACGGCCAAGCCTGTGGCCGTGTCTCTCAATTTAAACATCCAGTAGCCAACATGCCCAAGGGACACGGCCGTGTTCGTGGCCGTGTCACTCAACACCAATTCAAGCAGTAGCAAACACGGGCAATGGACACGGCCAAGCCAGTGGCCGTGTCTTTCAACACAACAATCCAGTACCGGACACGGGCAAGGAACACGGCCGTGTCTCTCAACACAATTCAGACAGTAGCGAACACGGGCAAGGGACACGGCCGTGTCAGTGGCCGTGTCTCTCCAAAATTCATTCAACACACTCAAATTTGCCCCAACTTGGCCATGTCTCTCATGACTTGGCCGTGTCCTACAACAATTTAAAGACCAAACAATCAAAAATTCATCCAACTAAACCCCAAATCAACATTTCATCATTTTCCTTACAATTATCTCAACTCATCATCACTTAAATGTTAATTTTACACATTTATATACTTCAATCTCTTGTTATCATCCACTTACACACCAATCAAACCAAACATAACCCAAATCCAAAAGAAATCCAACTAAGGAAATAAAAACTTATAGATATAAGTATAATCAATAAATTCAACTCAAGAGATGATTACTTACTTGAATATGTTGCCAAATCTTCATCTCCATCTTCAATACTCTTAAATTCCTTTAATCCTTGGTGTAATTTGAAGCAAAATCATCTTTCTCTCTCTAGCTTCTCTCTCTCTCTCTCTCTCTCTCGTTCACTAAGAAAAGAAGACGAAGGAGAAGAAGAAAGAAAGATCTAGTTCTTTTCTTTCATTCTTATCATATATATATATATATAATAATAATAATAATAATAACAATAATAATAATAATAATAATAACATTAATACCATTAAATCTCCACCACACACAATTCCTTTTGACTTTCTTCTTCTTTTCTCTTTCCTTCAATACACACATTGAATCCAAGTACAATAGTAACCCCAACACTTTTAGGGTATACTTTAGGATATTACATCATTTATATCAATATAGCCATCACCAATGGCTTCACATACTATCATTAGTGTATACATAACAAATTGCATTATCCATACATTATGAGTCATCATCATATATTTCACATAGTTCACATTATGCAAATCATAGCATATTACTTATGCATCAATAATGTAGTAAATAACTTAATATATTTTCCAACCAAATGTGTTAAGTCCCAATGTCATGTAAATATAAACCATTATTCAAAGTTTGTACTTACCTCTAAAGCAACAAACACCACTTCCAACCTCCTCTTCCAAGATATACCTCAACACTTGGATCGGGGTAGCTCAACTCTCTTCAAAGCCTAAACCAAATGTGATTATACATAATCACTAAGTGATCCACAAATAAAAATAAGGAAATGAACCATCTAGGGAAAAATCTACACATGACATGCTCAACAACACGGGCGTGTCCATGGCAGTGCCCTAAACCCACAACACAAGCTTTGAGATGCTCAGAAACATGGGCGTGTCACTACACGTGCAAATACTCCAACAACACAGTAGCTGTGACACGCTCAGTGACATGGGCGTGTCACTGCTCGTGTCAATTCTATAACATCACAGTACCTGTGACACACTTAGTAACATGGACGTGTCACTGATCGTGCCACCAATACTGAAAATAGAACCATCGACACGCCCAAAGGCATGGTTGTGTCAACGGGCGTATCAGGCTAATAATGTGATATCGACACAAAAATGCCTCATCCAAAAATCATCTTTCATTAACCTTTTCAACTCCATACAAACTCAATCAAAACCATCATTATATCACATAATACTTGTATAAACATCAAAACAACTCAATTAGAAGCAAAATACAAAATCACAACCAAGACTTCTCAACTCAAAAGTTACACAACCCAACACTTTTATTCTCTTCACCAAACTTAACCTTTTTCTTAAATCCAACCCCAAACTTCATAGCAAACTAGACAAAAGAACTTCAAACATACAAAAATCAACCATAGACACATACCACACTAAACATCCAATTCACACATACAAAATTCCAAAGGAAATCAAAGAAACAAGTTGGAAACTTACCAAATATGGAGAAAATCCTTAAAACTCCAACTTGAACACTTGAAATCTTTCAATTTCTTGAGTTAGCAAGAAGAAAATCTCTTTCCATTGATGAAGATGATGGTCGGCTCAATGGAGGAGGAAGAAGAAGATGAAAATGGTGGACTCCTCTTTTTACCAACTAAACCCCTATAACCACACAATTTTCCCTCTTTTAATCTCCACCAAGCAATATATTATTATAATAATAACAAATCTCAAAAATCCACTTTCACTATCCATTAATATTAATATCTTATTAATTAAAATGACATTTGACCATGTTTAAATGTTGACTTGTATATATATTGTATATATCTTCATATATAAAACATATACACACTTCCCTTTTTTCCTTTCTTTTCACTTAATCAAATATATATATATATATACACTTTTAAATCATTTAATTAATTTTCAACAACTAATATTTCCAAAGTTTTTGGGATATTACACCCATAACATGCAAACATAACTCTTACATTATTAATTCCAAGATAAACAAATAATAATAATAATAATAATAATAATAATAATAATAAAGAAAACATCCATGATAAATTAAACAAATCAAACATCGAAATCAAATAAATCAATCATCAAAACATATAATAAACTACATAATCAAATCTAAAACTAAATAAAGTAATAAATGTATAAGTTTAGGGTTTACATCTCAATTTAGGATTTTAGAATTTTAATTACTAAATTAGGATTTTAAATAAAGGGAGTTAAACATAAAGACTCATAATACACAAATAAATATTGACCCCTTCGAGCGGTCCCTGTAACATTTAAGGGTTCAAAGAAAATTATTTTAAACTTAAGAGAATTTGAGAATTTATTTGTTAGGCTACTGGAATTTTAAAAATGGTTTTGACAATACGTTTTGGAAATCAATGAAATTGCCAAAACAAACAATGAAACAAAAACGAAAATAAAATAATGAAAAGGAATAATTGAACTATTGTAATCTTAAAAACAATTTAAATGAAAGATTGCAAACCTCCGTTCTAGGTTTCACCAATATTTAAGCTTGTAAATCTTGGTCAAAATAAGTTGAAGATAGACATAAAGCACTGCCTTCCGGTTGGTGTTCTCAAGCTTTTTAATTTCTTTCTTGTTCTCTATCTCTATTGCTTTTACCGTTTTAAAAGAAAGTCCAAAAGTCCCTCCTTAATATTTTTTTTTTGTGTGTTATTTATAGGCGATTACAAGTAAAAAACCTAACAACTTAAGGAAAATAAAATCTATTAAGGAAATAAAATTAAAAAACCAAGAGAAACAGGGTTTTGGAAAAAATTGCCCGCGGGTGCGGGCTGCGAGAATGCTGGGTGAGCTGCGGGCCAATTGCGCTTGCGCTGCTGCGAGAGGCTGCGAAGATTGGCGGGCGAGCTGCGGGCTGATGCTGTGAGCTACGGGCCATTGTTGTGCGAGGATTAGCTGGGCAGCACAATTCGCCGCAGGCCTCCGCACGTCGCTCGTCGATTCGTCCAATTTTTTATTTTTATTATTTTTATTTCTATTTTTAAAAATAAATAATAAATATTATATTATATTATTATAGTAAATATTATATTATTAAAATAATATAATAAATATTATTAAAATAATAAATATTATTAAAATAAATATTATATTATTAAAATAAATAATAATATTGTATTATTAAAATAAATAATAAATATTATTAAAATAAATATTATATTATTAAAATAAATATTAAAATAAATAATAACTATTAAAATAAATAATAAATATCACAAAAATTATTTCGAAATATTTTAAATCTTTGGACTTGACTTGGTAAAAAAATAAGGGTCTACAGACGCTTTCCTACTTTTTTCTTTGGAACTACTGTGAAGATGCATCTCGGGTAACTGTGAAATTTACTCAACCTTGTTATTATAAAGGTACATAAGTAACTCATTATTTGAACGTGTCCTGAAATTCGAGGAATGTTGAATAGCAACCATTTATGATAAGTGGTAATGCTTTAAAAAAACTTAAAATTATAAGAGTGTTGGAGATGAAGATGTTCTGAATGCAAAGAAACGATCATTTATATAGAAAAATGAGGCAAGTATCAGGTAAAATACATATATAAAAAGGAAAAAGTAAAGTTGCATGCATTACAGTTTCAATAATTCATTCTTAGATCAAATAAATTCAAATTCTTTCATCCATTTCAATAATTGATATTCATTTCCTTGTTAGACAAAATAATTCATTTTTTGTCATCAATAATTCTGAATTCATAATTCAAAATTTGCTTTTGATTATTAGTTTCTTTCTCTGTTTCAATAATTCACACACAGCATATGTCCAAACAATGGATTTGATTAATAATTATTGTGGTTATATATTATTGCGTGTCTAAAATAAATTTTTATACTTAAAAATATTTTTTCCACGCAAGGGGCAATAGTATATAGGTACAGTAAAAAATAACCTAACTTTTTGAAAAATGGACCATTGAAATTATTTTTTGCAGATAGCTCGGGTCCAGAATCCAAACCAATCTGAGTCTAGAACCCAAATCATTTTCGAGTCAAGAACTCAATCCAGGTCTAGAACCCAAACTAATATGGGTCCAGAACCCAAACAAATCTAGGTCCAGAACCCAAATTATTTTTTAGTCTAGAACTCAATTCGGGTCCAAAACCCAAATCATTTTCGAGTTCAGAACTCAATTAGGGTTCAGAAGCCAAACCAATCCGGGTCTAGATCCCAAGTCTTTTTCGAGTCCAAAACTCATTTCGGGTCCAGAATCTAAACTAACTCGGATCCAGAACCCAAGTCTTTTTTTAGTTCAAAACTTAATCCGGGTCCAAAGCCCAAACTATCTCAGGTCCAGAACCCAATTATTTTTTTAGTCCAGAACTCAGTCCGGGTCTAGAACCGAAACTATCTTGGGTCCAGAACCCATTTTTGCCCAAAACTAGTTCAAAAGTCATGTTGTTTTTCACTCTCTGAATAAATTAGAGATCGTTCAAGCATAGGGCAAACTATAGACCATTAATTTTAGCCCTAAGCTAATATGGTCTTAATTAAAGAATACCAAAATAAATTTGATCCGACTTTAAAAGGCTTAAACCTAGTTTATAGCTTTTAAATAGGTCGATTCAGTTTCAAAAGGCATAAATTAAATTGGTTCAACTTTTAAAACCCAAAATTAAATTTGCTCGGCCCAAATACTAAAATTTTTAAATCGATTTGAATTAGGATGGTCCCAAGGCGACATGAGCCAATGCTCATGTCGATTTGGCACACCCAAATTGACATGAGCCTTACCCATGTCAATTTTGGCACTCCAAATGGACATGGGATGGCGCCATGTCAATTTGGACATGCTAATCGACACGACCCTAATTCTAAAATAATTTGGCCAGCAATTTAATTTTCTAGTCAAGCTAGAATTCATTTAAAACCTCGGATTAAGCATATTAGGTTGAGGTTTACCTATAAATATATGATCATCAAGCAACATGGATGAAAAATAAAAACAAAGGAGAGGTGACAAGCAACATTAAAGAGAGAAACCCTAGCAGCATTAAGGGAGCAAAGACAGAACATCAACCATCAACAAACCAAAAGGCAGTGACACATTTCCTTCACCTTGTTCAATCAAGATTCTACAATTGGTGAAAGTACACAGCTTGATCAATGTGAAATATCAGTGGAACCAGCAAAGGGAGGTTTGAAATCCCTTATTTAGTCTTTTTTAAATTTACAGTAGTTCATATTATTTAATTCATTAAATTGTTTTTAGTTTGTCTTTGTGTTTTATTATAAAATCTTTCATAGACTATTTGAGCATAGTTTATATGCATAGAGTTGATTTTAAATGTCCAGTACATTACATTATCCATGGTAGCTTATTTAAAATTTTGTGGGAAATACTAGTTTAATATTACAATAGCTTGCCCAACCAAATTATCATTAAAGCTTAAATGTCATAGTAGCAATAGTAATTGCTCTCATAACTTGAATTAAATATTCCACAGCGGTCCAAAATTTGTAAATATAATCATAGTATCTATTTTCTAAAACCAAAACCTTAAAACCTATTTTCCAAAACCAAAACCCTAAATCTATTTTCACAAAATCCTAAAACCCTAAATCTTATATCCTGAAACCAAAAACCCTAAATTCTATTTTCAAAAACCAAAAACCCTAGCTTTATTTTCTAGACCCTAATTTTGTAAAAACCCAAACACTGTCTTCATAAAAACCCTAAACCCTAGTCCTGTTTTCATAAAAATCCTAAACCCTAATCTTGATTTTATAAAACCCTAATCCTTTTTAAAATTCTAAACCCTAATTGTGTTTTCTAAAATCTTAAAACATTAATCATTTTTTCTTAAAACCCTGATTCATAAATTAAGAACCCTAGTTTTATACATATATTGTTCCATATAACATTAAAACCTTGATTTTTGTGATTTATTATATGTATTGATGGACGATTTATTTTTATTTGATTTATGATTGATAGTTTATTTTTATGGTTAAACATTTTTATTGGTTTATCCTGGTTTCAAGAATTGTAAGAGGTATGTTTTCACTTTGTGGGTACCTCATTAATTAAGCTCGATGTAATTCATTTTAAGTTTTAAGACTATTATAAGGGACATGTTTTCACTTATGGTTGGTATCCCATTTTATTTATTTATTTTGTTTTCTTTTTGGACATTGGACTTTGTAAAGGCATGTTTCCATCATCGGATGGGCGCTTATTTATTATTTTATTTAAACTTGTTTTGATTTTAATACAATGGTTATATATTTTAATAATTGCATGTAGTATGAATAATATCTTAATAAGTTTAAGAATTCAATAATTTTAGACCTGAAAAAGAGGCTAGTTCCAATGAACCAGCGTCTAGGTCATTTTCACCTTTCCCATATATACCCAACTTTTTGAACCCATTAGGGGGTTAGTGATTCCTTAGGAATCGAATTATCCACCCCTTTTTTTTCCGACCTGTCCAAGTGGTGACTCCATTTTCTCCGGGTTTAAGCTTGTGTTCTCTTAGGCTCTAAGCCTAACTGTGCCGAAGTTGCAAGAACTATTCCACATGGGAGTGGGGGCAAAAATTCTCACTCATAGGAACATTGCATTTTGGACTTTGGTATCCTAGAAATACATCATTTGACATTTTAAGTTTTTCAGATACGGATTATGCTGGTAGCCTATTGGATAGAAAAAGCATGACCAGTGCATGCCATTTTCTTGGTTATTGCCTAGTTTCTTAGTTTAGCAAGAAACAAGTGTCGGTTGCTCCTTCCACAGCGAAAGCCGAACATGTTACTGCTTATTTTTGTTGTACACAAGTGTTATGAATGAAGCAACAATTACTTGATTATGGTAAAACACTTGATCACATTCCCATTAAATGTGATAACACTAGTGCCATTAACCTTTCCAAAAATCCAATCCAACATTCTAGGTCAAAACATATAGATGTTAGGCACCACTTCTTAAGAGACAATGTTCAAAACCAAAATGTTGTTCTAGAATTCATTGATACTCAAAACCAACTTGCTGATATCTTTACAAAACACTTAAATGAAGAAAGATTAAATTTTTTAAAACACCACATAGGAATAATAGATGGAAACACCTTGAATTAAAAATATTTCAATAATTGTATTAGAATTGCTCAAAAATATACATTTTACATAACCTAATTGTTCATCCATACCTATTTTTTATCATACTTTGGAAATCCAAAATGAAATACATAAATTTCCCACAAATTTCTTAACTTTTAGAATTTCCCAATCAGACCATACTTATTTGAAAATCTTTGGCCTATAAGTTTTCATGAAAGTATAGTCATACCTTCAGTGGTCCGACTGGCATAATTCAAAAATTTTTTACTGTTGTGATCAAAATTAAAATCCAGTTTGGATTTACTTCAGTCCGATTGAACTTTATATGATTTTTTAAATTTCACCATAGGATTTAGAAGAGTCCGATTGGACTTTGTCTCTGAATTCAAAATTTTCTAGCCATTGGAACTCATTGAAAACATGCAATTTGGTCGTCTAATAGCTATAAACGGCTAGTTTTCAACCAAAACACTATAAATACCCTCTAATATTAGATTTTACAACTTTCTATCAAATTCTATACACTTATACTCTTCAAACACTTAAATCTCTCAAGTCTTCTTCATTTCTCTTTTGATTCACTCTTCAAATGGCACCTAAAGAATACAAAAGAAAAGCTTCTAGAAGTGAGAAAGAGAAAGGAATTGATGCCCCTTCCCAGCAAGAAGAAGTACCAAGAAGGAGTCACAAGATAAGATTCAAGGATGATGATGAGAGGTAAAGGTATGCAATTCTTAAAGAAAAAATTGTTGAACCAAACCGTCTCTTTTCTACCTTGACTCTTGAGTACTTTGGAATTGAAAATGATGTTAGAGGTTGTCTCCAAACTCTAGCTTGGGAAAATTCGTGTTTCATGAGCATGATAATCGTGGTTGGGAATCCTTGACAAAGGAATTCCTCACAACCTTGGTTGTTAGCAAAAAGAGCACCAGTCCCTTAGGTTACTATGATATCTCCTATAAGTTTTTTTTATGAAGAATATGGACTTACTTTAGAAGATTTTTCATCTATATGGGTCTTTCAATTGGAAGGAATTTCACACATCTCCAATGAGATTCTTATCACCAATGTTCAAAGAGAATTTTGGACAGAAATCTATATTGAAATAGCTCTTCACGAACAATCTAATGCCAAGAACCTTAGAACATTGATCTATTGGATGTTGCATAGGATAATCACCTATACAATTAGTACTAAAGGAGAGAGTACTGAAAAAGTAACACAAAAAGATCTCTCTTCCTTTACTGTCTTCCTAGAGGTCATCATGTCCAAATCGAAAAATTCCTGATTGATACTTTTTTCACATTAGGAAGACCAAAGCTGGACTCATCCTTCTCCCTTCACAAATCACGCAATATGTTGGTGCACTAACACCAACAAATAAAGACACACTCTCCAACCCTCTTGATCCCACAATAAAATCCATAAACATTGGTTATCTCAAATATGCCAAATGGATTAGAGATGCATATGGGGCTAGGGCTCAACAAAGAAAAAGACCTAGGATTATGGAAGAAAGTGAGAAAAATTTTCAAATGAAATTTCCTAGAATTCCATCCACTAGACCTCAAGCCTCAATTCTCCAACTTCTTCAAGACATTCATGGTCAAGTTAGCTCCCGAGGGTCTAAAATTGATAGCCTCACCTCTCAAGTATCTCATATTCACATTGACATTCAAAAAATCCAAGGTGCATTAAGACTCTCTCAATGTATTATTTTTAATGAGGAAGAACCTAGTCTCTCTCCATCGATCCATGGTTCATTTCCTCATGAGAGTGAAGGTGAACAGGTTGGAACTCATCTTGAAGAGAGTCAAGAAGAAGAAGGTGAAAAGGAAGGAGATGAAGAAGATGAAGGAGACAATGATGAAGATTAAATACTTTCTTTGCTTTGTAATTTTTTTTCTTTTGTATGATCTCAAACATGTGTGGCATTCTATGTTTCTTTCATTAACACATTCCTTCCTTTTGTCTATTTGTTTTGCCTTTGTCAAAGGGCGAGATATTTTTTAATTGATAAATAATTAATAAACAAATTGAATACATTAAGGGGAAGTGTGAAATACATTACGGGGGAGTATGAAATAGACTTATACATTAAGATGAATTGAATAGGCTCATACATTAAGGGGGTGTATGAAAATAAACTAAAACATTTTATCACATTCTTAAAGTCATAAAAACTCTAACTTTCAAATCAATTCAATTTAATTGCCAAAGTCAAAAAGGGGAGATTGTTAGCCAAACTACTCTATTTCTTTATCATAGGCAATCAAATTGAATAAGACTAAAATTTATATCAAGATAAATTCTACAAGAAGTCAATTTTTGAAGAATTCATTGAAATTCCAATTGGACAACTATGAAGCCCGACGACCATTGATGCACCTACAAGTTAAAATCACACAGAAAGGTTCACAGCGAAGAGAACTCCCAAAATCCCACCATACCACTTGAAGTTTGGTCAAACCATGCCCAAGTTTGATCACACCTTTGGAGGAGAAATTGGTAAATTTATCCAGTAAGGTTCACGGCCAAGGTACTCTCATTTTCTCAGAGTACCATTCAAAGTCCGACCGACCATAGGAAATTTTGACTGTACCATGGTAGTAGAAAATTATTCTCAAATGTCCAATAAGGATCACAAATGTCCAACAAGCCTTTTGAAAATCCTTCAAATATAAATTCGCTATACCTTCACTAAATTAGTGGATGCCACCTGGACCAACCGTTGGAGGAGCGTTTGTCAGAATTTCAAATATTACGATCAGATCTCATGAAGTCCAATTGGCCTTAGTGAAGTACGACTAAACCTTTGCTAGTCTAATCATAAATTTACTCTAGATAATAAGCAAAGTGGGAGACAAGAATCAAACATGTTGGCACCCATCTCAAACAGCTAGTTGAAGGCTTGAATGCTATAATTATCCCACGAAACTTCATTTTTTAGCAAGATTGTGATAGTAATAGCAAAGCAAAACAACTTTTATTTCTTTGCATCAAAAATTTTATTTGTATTGTTTTGAGTGTTGGGTATGAGCATTAAACACCATTGTAAGTTTGAGTGTGAATTTTAAAATACTTAGGCTTTAGAGTAAGCCTAGAAAAACTCTTATTGGGTTGTGAAGAAGTTACTCAAACCTTGTAAAAGTTTGGTGTGAACTTGTGAAAATACCAAGTTAGAGTTGAGCTTGTAAAAACTCAAAATTAGTGAAACCTTAACCAGTTGTTAAGGAAGTGGATGTAGGATAGAAATAATCTAAACCACTATAAATTCCTTGTGTATGTTCTTTTATGCTCTGCTCCTTTCTTGCTTTGTTTGATCTTAAATTTTTAATTTACCATCACTTTTTCAAAATAACCAATTCACCCCACCCCCTCCCTTCTTAGTTGCCATCTTGGGACAACAGGGTTGATGACCACTTATCATTCCAAGCACTCAAATCTAGAGCAAACACAGCAAATTAAAATTCTAAAGCCAACCAGGGGCCAAAACCAAATAATTTCTAGTAAAGCCTAAAGAAAAATTCAATAGGCCAACTGATGGCCAAATAAAATAATGTGCGAAAAGCTAGTACATGGCCAAAAAGAACAAAAAAAAAGTGTTTTAGAAGTTGATTATTTAAAGGAAATGAATGTCAATGCTTTGAAGGATGCTCCATTTGTTGCAACAGTGAGCTATGGTTTTTTACAATATGATGAGTTCGTTGGTCCAAATGGAAGCATGACCCTTTTGAGATTGTAGAGATTATTTGAAGCCATCCATATGCTATTTGTGTTGAGTATATTGAGCTTCCAACTTCTGTCCTACAGCCAACATGTCTCACTATTTTGCCTTGAGTCTCTCAATGACATCTAGATGTTCCTTAATCTAGTCATTGTGGCTAGGGAATTGGGATTTCAGAGGATTGATATATGCAATGTAATCTTTCTTAAGTTGAATTTTAGTCTCATGCTTGGCCTTCTCTTTTTGCATTTGAGAGATTTTTTTACATAGTCAAAATTGATTTTAGTGGAGGAAGTAATAAAGATAAGCATGGACTCTGCTTCCTTTATCATATTGGAAATTATTTCCTTTGATTCTTCACGAGATCAGCTCTACCAATGGAGTAATATCTGTAGTCTCATCCTGGTCCTCTAGGATTGGAGCAATGGTTTTTTTCCCAGGAAAGCTCCTGTAGGAAAAGAATGATGGTAGAACAGTTAAAATTTTGCTTCTAAGAATTGTTAAATTGCAAAGAATGTTGTTGTATCTGAGGAGCAGAGGAGCTGGTGATTGGTCGTATAAGAGTTTCTAGGGGAAAGGAAGATCAGTTTTTATGGGCAAGAGTGCCAAGCTAGTGGCAGCATTTTTTGCTTCATGAGAAGTTGTACTGTGACCGAGGATTTTTGCCCCCACTCTTGGTGAAATGGTTCTTGCGACTTCGGCACTGTTTAGGCTCAGGGCCTTAGAGAACAAGGATCTAAGCCCAGAGAAAATAGAGTCACCACCCGAATGGGTTGGGAAAAAGAAAGGAGTGGATGACTTGATTCCTAAGGAATCCCCAACCCCCTAATGGGTTTGAAAAGTTGGGTATATGTGGGGAAGGTGAGAAATGGCCCAACACCCCCACAATGCCCGGTTCATTGAAAATGGCCTCCTTTGCAGGTCTTAATATTATAAAATTCTTAAATATAATGGTATTATCCATACTACATGCGATCATAAGAATAAACAAATACTTTATTAAAATCACAACAATGTCTAAACAAAGCAAATAAATAGACACCCATCTGAGGATGGAAACATATTCTTACATCGCCCATGTCTAAAACTAAATAGGACACCCACTGAAAAGGTGGAAATGTGTCCTTTACATTGGTCCAAAAACTTTAAAATAAAATAAATTACATGATGCTCACGACTTGAGGTACCCAAGACATAAAACATACCTCTTGTAATGTTTTAAAATCAAAACAAATCAATAGAAAGAGCCAACCATTCATTATGAATAAATCATTCATCAAAGACATCAAACATCAATCAAAATATATAACAATCATTCATCTAATTTAAATAAAATAGTAAGTATATAAATTTAGGATTCATGCATCGATTTAGGTTTCTTTGGTTTCATGTTTAACAATTAGGGTATTGTAATTTAGTTTACTGGATTAACAAAAAATATTTAATGTAAAAGAAGTAATATAGCTACTAGATTTTTTTTAAAGATTTAAGGTTTGAAATAAATTAGGGTTTGAATCTAAGGAATGGATGTTTTGGATTTAGGGTTTCAAAAGTTGTGTGCAAATAATAGTAAAATTTAAGGTTTAATTAAATAAGATTGAAGATCATGAAAATTGGATTTTAAGTTAGGTATTGGGAAAGAATAGGCTACTGTGATTTCAGAAAAATGGGTTTGGTGAGGGTTTTAAGAAAATTGTAACACCCCTATATCCGGTACATGCACACTAAAAACACCACAATGTAATATACATGCACTGAACATAGGGATGCTACGGTTTTCTTTAACATTCAAAAACATTTTAAATGATACCATAATCTTTCTCATTATACATTATAGAAAATAAGTCATTAACCTGTAATATAAAACAAAATAGATATAAATACATTTACTTAATATGCAGCGGAATTTATAAAATATTTACATATATGAATACTTCCAAATCCATATTTACAATTATACATATATTTATATTAAAATCAATACTTTACAAAACATAAAGAAATTATACATGATTGGCAGCTCTTCTCTGATCTTTAAGTCCCAAAATAACTCTTCAATGTCTACTCTCACTCGGTCTCGAGGAACTCTCGGGTTCAACTCTGTTACCTGCGCGATCAACACTATCGTGCTAAGCCAACGGCTTAGTAGTACAAATTATGCTAACATTATGCTTAAATGCAATGCAATATCATACACATTAATACTAAAACAACATTATAGTTGTAAAGATAATACCACACCTTTATATTTCATAACTCATACTCATATAATCATATTACATTTCAAAGTCCTTTCAAGGATCTCATTATTCAATTATTTTAACATCAATAAACCACATTGAAACAAAGACAATCATTGGGCCCAAAAGACACTAATATGCAATTCAATTTTCAGAGTTAATGCTTTGGTTTAATCATCACATTTATCAATATCATAATCCCAACTAGGCTTCAAGGATTAGGTTCAACCAAGCTTCAAGGGGAACAAAGCATGCTAAGTATCAACCCAACTTGGCTTTAAGAACCAACCCAACCTAGCTTCAAGGGTTGTAACATCTCAATTAGGCTTCAAGGATCAAGTCCAACCTAACTTCAAGAGATTGTTACTAATATTAGGCATGCCACCAACAACAAACTCTGAAAATGGAATAACACATTAGCCACACAATTCATTTATCATTTCCATTCTCAATTCTCATCATCATCTAGGCAAACATGCCTTATTTCTTTCATTTGAACCATCATAGCCAATCACAATGGCTTCATATCACATTTGAGTTATCATAGCCAATCACAATGGCTTTATATTCCATCACATCTCAATCTATATTATAGCAATTCATCCTTCAAATACACAAACATTTACATCATATCCTTCACCTTATACATGTGTCATCATTGATATAAATATAACAAAGTACATTATTCATATAACACATTACCATTCACAAGATTCATAATGCATAAACATAACATTGTTCATATAGTATCATATGCATCATCATTATCATCAAATGTGTGTTAAAATCTCAACATTATATGAATGTATGTTCCACACATATTTGTTTAGGTCATTCTTTGTTTTAAAAGTGTTTATTTTGATGTTTAGGTACAAAAATACCTTTGAAGAATCAGAGCAATGTGAGAAAAGCTAAGAACCATCACAGTAGCTAACACCCTCAAGGGACACGGCCAAGCTTGTGGCCGTGTCTCTCAACACCAATTCAAGCCGAGGCAGACACGGGCAAGGGACACAGCCGTGTCTCTCCAAAATTTATCCAACACGGCCAAATTTCCTTAGACTTGGCCGTGTCTCCCAAAAATCTTTAGTTTGGCCGTGTCTCTTCCTTGGTTTGGCCATGTCTCTCAAGAATAAAACCCTAAACATCGCCAAATTTCTTTTGATTGACTTAAAACACATTGTGCACAACCTAACCTCATTCAAATGGATATAATCAATGTCATTAGCACTTATTTTACATGTTCATCACAATATTCACATTAACAATACATCAACAACACATTTAATCACTTACCAAAACCACATAACTCACCATACATCAACAATATATCAACATCCACATACTCACCATCTTCAAACCAAAACCAACACCAATTTAATTTTTTTTTTAACTTACAATCAATTTCAACAATTATAAACACATCTCAAACACACCTAATCATAACATCAACAAATCACAACTCACCTAAAATACAACTTCATAAAATAACAAAGGAAAACAAGAGAGTACTTACCAAAGTTGATGAATTTCACAAATCTCCAACTTCAATCCTTTGATTCTTCCTTCAATTTGATTTTAGAACTTAGAACACCCCGATTACTCTCTCTTTCCTTTGGTATAGCCGGCCACCCAAAATGAGAAGAAAAGAAAATAATCACAAGTCAAACTTCTCTTCTTCTTTAAATCTCCACCAAGCAATTCTAACAAAGCAATTACCTAAATGCCCTTTTCTATTTGTTCTCACTTCCTTTAAAACTCTTGCCCTCTTTAGTAATTTCACACATCCCAAATTAAAATATCTTCTTCCCTTGACTCTCCATTTGACCAACATATATGTTATATATATTAGCATATATACAACATATACATTCCATTAACACAATCATTTCCTTTGCAAAAACATATATACATTTAATTCAATTTAAAACAACAACAATATTCAAAACTCCTAGGGCATACATTGGGATATTACAATTCTCCCCCTCTAAAAAGAAATTTCGTCCTCGAAATTACCTGATATCAAGTCTGAAACAACTGAGGATATTGATCTCGCATTGATTGCTCACTCTCCCAAGTTGCCTCTTCTCTCCCATGATTCTTCCATAGAACCTTCACTAAAGGCACTTTCTTATTTCTCAATTATTTCACTTCACGTGCCAAAATAGCAACTGGTTCTTCTTCAAATGTCAGATCTGAACTCACTTCGATAGATTCAATTGGCAAAACATGAGATGGATCCGACCTCTATCTCCTCAACATAGAAACATGGAATACATTATGGATCCTATCCAACTCAGGTGGCAAAGCAAGCCGATAAGCAACTGGCCCAACTCTTCCCAAAACTTCATACGGTCCAATGAAATGAGGACTCAATTTCCCTTTTCGACCAAACCTCAAGATCTTCTTCCAAGGAGACACTTTCAAAAATACCTTATCTCCCACATTATACTCAATGTCTCTCCTCTTCAAATCTGAATAAGATTTCTGACGGTCTGAAGCTACTTTCAACCTATCTCGAATCATTTTCACTTTCTCTTCAGTTTCTTTAACCAGATCAGGACCAATTATCTTACCTTCTCCAAGCTCATTCCAACATAAAGGTATCCTACTCCGTCTACCATACAGTGCTTCGAATGGTGCCATCCCAATGCTTGATTGATGACTGTTATTATAAGCAAATTCCTCAAGTGGTAAGAATCTATCCCAACCTCCAGAGAAATCGATGACACAGCTTCTCAACATATCCTCGATGATCTGTATCACTCTCTCTGACTGCCCATCTGTCTGAGGATGGAAAACAGTACTGAAATGCAGTCGAGAACCCAAAGCACCATGTAAACTCTTCCAAAACCTTGAAGTAAACCTGGGGTCTCGATCAGACACTATAGAAGTTGGGACACCATGCAGCTTCACAATCTCATGGATATACAGCTCAGCTAACCTCTCCAAAGAGTAATCCATCCGAACCAGAAGAAAATGAGCTGTCTTAGTCAACCTGTCAACAATCACCCAAATAGCATCATGCTTTCTTTGTGTCAATGGTAGACTAGATACAAAATCCATGGTTACTCTATCCCATTTCCATTCAGGCACTGACAAAGATTGAAGCAACCCGGTTGGAACTTGATGCTCAGCTTTTACCCTCTAACATGTGAGACATTTGGATATAAAATCTCCAATGTCTCTCTTCATATCGGACCACCAGTAATACTGCTTTAAATCATGATACATCTTTGTATTGCCCGGATGCATAGAAAATAATGACTGATGTGCTTCTTCTAAAATGATCCTTCTCAAATTAGCATCATCAGGTACACATAATCTGTTCTTAAACCAAAGACTCCCATCACCTCTCACAATAAAATCTCGATTCTTTCCATTCTGGCAATCTGAAACAATCTTTTGAATCTTCTCATCAGCCAATTGAGCCTCTTTAATCTAATCCAACAAAATTGGTCTCAATTGCAACTGTGCCAACAATGCACCATCATCACAAGATACAAAACTGGCATGCAAAGCTCTCAACTCAACAAGCAACGAGAGCGAGTAAACAGTCAAACCTGCTAAAGACTTCCGACTCAAGGCATCAGCAACAACATTTACTTTACCAGGATGATAATCAATCAAACAGTCGTAGTCTTTAATCAACTCTAACCATCTCCTCTGTCGAAGATTAAGCTCTTTTTGGACACCCAAATATTTCAAACTTTTATGGTCTGTATAGATAAAACACTTCTCCCCATACAGATAGTAAGTGGAGTAGCTATCAAAGAAAATCCTTTTACAAACCGTCGGTAATAGCCTGCCAAACCCAGAAAACTTCTAACTTCAGTCACAGACTTTGGTGGACTCCAATTCAGAATAGCTTCAACTTTACTCGGATCAACTCTAATACCCTCTGCTGAAACTATGTGACCGAGAAAAGTTACTTGGTTCAGCCAAAACTCACACTTCAACAGTTTAGCAAACAAGTGCTTCTCTCTCAAAATTTGCAACACAATTCGCAGATGCTTGTCATGCTCCTCTTTATTACGCGAATACACCAAAATATCATCGATGAAAACCACCACAAACTGATCCAAATAGGGCCTAAATACCCTATTCATCAAATCCATAAAAACTGCAGGTGCATTCGTCAAACCAAAAGGCATAACTAGAAACTCATAATGCCCATACCTTGTACGAAAAGCTGTCTTAGGAACATCTTCAGCTCTGACCCTCAACTGATGGTACCCTGATCTCAAATCAATTTTAGAAAACATTGTTGCACCCTTCAATTGATCAAAGAGATCATCAATTCTAGGCAAAGAATATTTATTTTTAATAGTCACCTTGTTCAATTGCCTATAATCGATACACAATCTCATAGTACCATCCTTCTTCTTCACAAACAAAATAGGAGCTCCCCACGGTGAAACACTAGGGCGGACAAACCCTTTATCCAGCAACTCCTGCAACTGCACCTTCAACTCTCTCAGTTCAGCAGGTGCCATTCTATAAGGAGTAATCGAAATAGGAGTGGTACCAGGCAATAATTCAATACCAAACTCCACCTCTCTCTCAGGAGGCAACCCTGGCAACTCCTCTGGAAACACATCTGGAAACTCTGCAACTGTGGGTATACTATCAATTTGAGAACTCACTACTCTAGTATCCACCACATAAGCAAGATAAGCATCACATCCTTTTCTAATCAATCTCCTAGCTGCAACAGCTGAAACAAACAAGGATGCTAGTTGTCCCTGCTCATTAGATACTATCACCTCTCTTCCATCACCAGTTCTCAAAGTAACAATTTTCTTTTTACAATCTACCACAGCTCCATGTCTAGATAACCAGTCCATGCCTAGGATCACATCATATTCCTTAAAAGGCATTTCAATTAAATCTCCAAGGAACTCCTCACCTTGCACCATTACTGCACTATCTCGGTGCACCTTACTAATAATCACACTATGCCCTAAAGGATTTGTCACCAATATATCAAATCCTAGGGATTCAGCATGCATATCAGACACAGGCAAAACAGATGCACTAATATATGAATGTGTGGATCCGGGATCAATCAAAGCAAGTACTGAAATACCAAATGAAGAAAAAGTACCAGCTATGACTGCCGAAGCATCTGGTTGCCTTTGCATCACATAAATCCTCTGAGAAGATCCAGCCCCCTCTGGTCTACTTTCCCTGGATGTAGAACCTCCTCTATAACTAAACCCAGATCTGCCTCCTCTGCTGAAACTTCTGCCTCCTCGACCTCCCCTCACACTAGGTCGAGAAGCTGCAGAATCTACTGACATTTGCTCTTGCCTCTCCGGGCACTCTCTAACAAAATGATCAGGCGATCCACATCTGAAACATACTCCTGCCACACCAGTCCTCCAACAAGTACCACCATGTGGCCTACCACAATGAATGCATATGGGTAGAGTGGATCTCTGAGTCACTGGGGTCGGAGCACTCGCCACTGAAACTGTAGGTCTAGATCTCTGTCTCTGAAACTGTACTGACCTACCAGCTGGTCTCTGACTCCTACTAACCCGAGGAATAAAGCTTCCTTTACCTCTCTTTATAGATGAAGACCCAGCTTCAAACTGGGGTCTTCTCACCCTGATCTCTTCCTCAGAAGCAGCCGTTGCAATACACTGGGCTCTCTCCACACTCTTAGCTGCTGCCACAAGCTGGGAAAAATCATGATATCTAGATCCAGCCACAAGACACATAATAGAGGGCCTCAATCCCTCCTCAAATCTCCTGCATCTATCAATCTCATCAGATATAATACCCCCAGCATAATGGCTCAACCGGATAAACTCAACCTCATATTCCGTTACGGTCCGGTGATCTTGCTTCAAGCTTAAGAACTCCATTTTCTTCACATCTTTGTACTCCCTTGGAGTGTACTTCAATTCAAACTCTCTTAAGAAATCAGCATAGGACAATGTTGGTGGATCATCCATAGCATGGGGCACGGTCTTCCACCAGTCATATGCATCCTTCTGCAACAATGATCTTGCTTAATCAAATCTTTCCTCTGAAGTGGCTTGCAACTGAACAAATATTCTCTGTACTTTATCTAGCCACTGTTCAGCTACAGCTGGATCAATAGTACCTAAGAAATCTTCTGCTCCATACTTCCGTAATTTATCATACTGTCTCACTGATACCAAAGGCTGTGGGGGTGGTGGCGGTGGTTGCACTGGTGCTGGCCTCAAAGCCTCTACCACATGCCTAAGCCAAACTGGTGGAACCTCCTCACCAGCTGGTCTTCCCAACACAGAAGCAGGTACCTCTCCAGCACTATCCACTCTAGCTCCCTCTCTAACCTCATCAGGAGCTACGCTCTCTGCACTACCCTCTACTGACTGTCGCAAGTGAGAATCCATCACAACCTATGTCTGCAAACATAGCATAATACATCTTATTAAAGATTAGAGACTGCCAATCCCAAACATGTATGTTATTCAAAAACCAACTTTTTAAGTCAAAATATTCTTTTTCTTACATTTTACCTAGGTTGAGAATCTCTAACCTAGGCTCTGATACCAAAACAATTGTAACACCCCTATATCCGGTACATGCACACTACAAACACCACAATGTAATATACATGCACTGAACATAGGGATGCTACGGTTTTCCTTAACATTCAAAAATATTTTAAATGATACCATAATCTTTCTCATTATACATTATAGAAAATAAGTCATTAACCTGTAATATAAAACAAAATAGATATAAATACATTTACTTAATATGCAGCGGAATTTATAAAATATTTACATATATGAATACTTCCAAATCCATATTTACAATTATACATATATTTATATTAAAATCAATACTTTACAAAACATAAAGAAATTATACATGATTGGCAGCTCTTCTCTGATCTTTAAGTCCTAAAATAACTCTTCAATGTCTACTCTCACTCAGTCTCGAGGAACTCTCAGGTTCAACTCTGTTACCTGTGCAATCAACACTATCGCGCTAAGCCAACGGCTTAGTAGTACAAATTATGCTAACATTATGCTTAAATGCAATGCAATATCATACACATTAATACTAAAACAACATTATAGTTGTAAAGATAATACCACACCTTTATATTTCATAACTCATACTCATATAATCATGTTACATTTCAAAGTCCTTTCAAGGATCTCATTATTCAATTATTTTAACATCAATAAACCACATTGAAACAAAGACAAGCATTGGGCCCAAAAGACACTAATATGCAATTCAATTTTCAGAGTTAATGCTTTGGTTTAATCATCACATTTATCAATATCATAATCCCAACTAGGCTTCAAGGATTAGGTTCAACCAAGCTTCAAGGGGAACAAAGCATGCTAAGTATCAACCCAACTTGGCTTTAAGAACCAACCCAACCTAGCTTCAAGGGTTGTAACATCTCAATTAGGCTTCAAGGATCAAGTCCAACCTAACTTCAAGAGATTGTTACTAATATTAGGCATGCCACCAACAACAAACTCTGAAAATGGAATAACACATTAGCCACACAATTCATTTATCATTTAATTATCATTTCCATTCTCAATTCTCATCATCATCTAGGCAAACATGCCTTATTTCTTTCATTTGAACTATCATAGCCAATCACAATGGCTTCATATCACATTTGAGTTATCATAGCCAATCACAATGGCTTTATATTCCATCACATCTCAATCTATATTATAGCAATTCATCCTTCAAATACACAAACATTTACATCATATCCTTCACCTTATACATGTGTCATCATTGATATAAATATAACAATGTATATTATTCATATAACACATTACCATTCTCAAGATTCACAATGCATAAACATAACATTGTTCATATAGTATCATATGCATCATCATTATCATCAAATGTGTGTTAAAATCTCAACATTATATGAATGTATGTTCCACATATTTGTTTAGGTCATTCTTTGTTTTAAAAGTGTTTATTTTGAGGTTTAGGTACAAAAATACCTTTGAAGAATCAGAGCAATGTGAGAAAAGCCAAGAACCATCACAGTAGCTAACACCCTCAAGGGACACGGCCAAGCTTGTGGTCGTGTCTCTCAACACCAATTCAAGCCGAGGCAGACACGGGCAAGGGACACAGCCGTGTCTCTCCAAAATTTATCCAACAGGGCCAAATTTCCTTAGGCTTGGCCGTGTCTCCCAAAAATCTTTAGTTTGGCCGTGTCTCTTCCTTGGTTTGGTCGTGTCTCTCAAGAATAAAACCCTAAACATCGCCAAATTTCTTTTGATTGACTTAAAACACATTGTGCACAACCTAACCTCATTCAAATGGATATAATCAATGTCATTAGCACTTATTTTACATGTTCATCACAATATTCACATTAACAATACATCAACAACACATTTAATCACTTACCAAAACCACATAACTCACCATACATCAACAATATATCAACATCCACATACTCACCATCTTCAAACCAAAACCAACACCAATTTAATTTTTTTTTTTTAACTTACAATCAATTTCAACAATTATAAACACATCTCAAACACACCTAATCATAACATCAACAAATCACAACTCACCTCAAATACAACTTCAAAAAATAACAAAGGAAAACAAGAGAGTACTTACCAAAGTTGATGAATTTCACAAATATCCAACTTCAATCCTTTGATTCTTCCTTCAATTTGATTTTAGAACTTAGAACACCTCTCTTACTCTCTCTTTCCTTTGGTATAGCCGGCCACCCAAAATGAGAAGAAAAGAAAATAATCACAAGTCAAACTTCTCTTCTTCTTTAAATCTCCACCAAGCAATTCTAACAAAGCAATTACCTAAATGCCCTTTTCTATTTGTTCTCACTTCCTTTAAAACTCTTGCCCTCTTTAGTAATTTCACACATCCCAAATTAAAATATCTTCTTCCCATGACTCTCCATTTGACCAACATATATGTTATAAATATTAGCATATATACAACATATACATTCCATTAACACAATCATTTCCTTTGCAAAAACATATATACATTTAATTCAATTTAAAACAACAACAATATTCAAAACTCCTAGGGCATACATTGGGATATTACAAAAATAGTTTATTATTTTGTGATTTTAGAAAAGTGTAATTAGGGTTTTAGATTTTAAAAATATGTTTTATGGGTATTAAGATATTACGGTTTTGAAAAATAGTTTTTAGGATTTTAAATGGCGTTTGGATGGTAGACAAAATAATCTATCAAATAACAAAAATATCATTATTGTATGTTTAAACAATTGATCATTTGAATGATGAAGCAACTGTAAACAAAAATAAGTAAATAGAAACTCAAACCTTTGTTGTTGGTTCCACCACAACTTGAATTCTGGTTGAACAATAACCAAAGACAGAGTATGCTACCTTTAATGGATTCCTTCTTTCTTGCTAACTGCCTCTTGCTTTTTAAGTCCAAGGTTCTAAAAAAAGTTTGATCTCCTTTTAAAAGATCAAAGTCTCTAGTCCCCAGACTAAAAGTCTGAATAATTGCTAAAAGTCCCTTCTCTGTGTGTTCTGATGTGGTATTTATAAGAAAAATCAAAACCTAATACTAATTGGTTAAGGAAATAAAAGTCATTTAGGAAATAAATTAAAAACCAAAACCAAGTAGAATAGGATTTTGAAAAAAATTGAGCTAGCAAAAATTGCTGCGAGGCTCATAGGCTGGGCGCGGGCTGGGAGAGGGCCACAGGCCAATTCGTCGTAGGAAAAACCTACGATGAATTAGCTACAAGCTAATTCATCGCAGGTTTTTCCTATGACGAATTGGCCCATGGCCATTTACCCGAGGCAAATTGGCTTGTGGCCAATTCATCGCAGGTTTTTCCTGCGGCGAATTAGCCCAATTCAATTTGTCGCCAGCGACGAAAAATTTCATCGCCGATTTTGCCCATCACCGATTTCTATTTTCAATTTATTTTTTATCTTTCTCTTCTTCTTTTTTTTTATTTTTTATTTTAATTAAAAAAATAAATACTATAAGTAATAAATATTATTAAAAATATCACATAAATTATTTTAGACTGTTTAAAAATATCGAATTGGACTAGGTCAAAAATTAAGGGTCTATAGTTTGCTTCCTACTTGAGCGATATGAGACTACAACAAAAGAGAGCGAAAAGCAATGTGATTTTTTACTGGGTTTAGAGTCATACTGGACTCCATAATCAAAGTTAGTTTGAGTTTTGGACTCAAAAATAATTTGGGTTCTGTACCCGGGATAAGTTTTGGACTTAAAAGATAATTTGAATTCTGGACCCGAGATAAGTTCTGGACTTAAAAGATAATTTGGGTTCTGGACCCGAGGTAAGTTCTAGACTTAAAAGATAATTTGGGTTCTGGATCCGAGATAAGTTTTGGACTTAAAAGATAATTTGGGTTCTGGACCCAAGGTAAGTTCTGGACTTAAAAGATAATTTGGGTTCTGGACCCAAGATAAGTTCTGAACTTAAAAGATAATTTGGGTTCTAGACCCAAGATAAGTTCTGAACTTAAAAGATAATTTGGGTTCTGGACCTGAGATAAGTTCTGGACTTAAAAGATAATTTGGGTTCTGGACCCGAGATAAGTTCTGGACTTAAAAGATAATTTGGTTTTTGGACCCGAGATAAGTTCTGGACTTAAAAGATAATTTGGATTCTGGACCCGAGCGAGTTCTGGACTCAAGAAATAATTTAGGTTCTAGACCCGGTAGTGAGTTTTGGACTCAAACATTATTTAGGTTTTGGACCCGGTGGTGAGTTTCAGACTAAAAAAAATTTGGGTTCTAGACCCGGTGGTAAGTTCTGGACTCATAAATGATTTGATTCTGGACCCGGTGGCTGCAAAAGATAATTGTAGTTAGTAGGATATTAATAAAAAAATCTGCAAAAAATTAGCTATTTTTTAGCTGGCCTTCATATCTTCTCCTTGCCCTCTGCATGGAAAAATATTTGAAAGTGAGTTTCAAAATATTTTGTATACGCATAAACTCAAAAATTAAAATGGAGAAACTTTCCCCCCTGTGTAGGCTCAAACCAATGATTTTTCTCATGCAGGCTCTGATTGATGTTTGTATTTTGTCTGGTTCTTTGCATAAGCATGCATCTCTTCTTTCTTTTGCAAAATGACTAGAGCTTCCTCAAGCAATGGATACTCCGTGCCCCCTGATTCGATACCCGCTTCATCTTTGCTTCATAGAGTATCTTCATTCACTTTGACAAAGAATAGACAATACAATACAAGAAAATGCAATGTGATATGCTCATGTATGCATGATATGTATGAATAACACATACAATGGTTCTATTGACTCACAGACCGAGATGACCAACTGAAGTGTTCTCATTAACTCCTTTCAGATGCCTATTCAGACCTTACATTGGAATGGCAGAAGGCTTTGCATTTATGGCTTTTATCTTTGAGATGTTGAAAACATGAGTGATGAGGCCCAAGCATCAGAGATAGATCCATTTCAAACTAGGATTCAGCATGTCAGTTGGTAACTTCTTCATGACCTTGCCAATTTACTTTGCCCAATGTGTCTTTCGAGATTCGACTATTCAACATTTTTTCCTTAACTTAAAGGCTTTTTAAAATAAGAAAATAATTTTTTTTATACCTTAAAATCATATTTTGGATTTGTATGAAATTATTTTTTTGAATTTTGAATTTTGATTTTAAAATCAAATGTTGGCTTTACCAAATCAATGTCAATGTACCTCAAGACTCAATTTTTAGAATTAACATATCTATAACATGACAACCCTAGTTATCGTACTAAACTCGGGAATCATTTCTATTTGAGCAAGAACTGTTGCACTTCAGATAGACACACACATATTACTTGGTCAAAGATCTCAATTAAGTTTGAATATTGTCTATCTCATATGCATGCTTATCCAAACTATCTCCACTAATAGACTCTACCTACCAAGAGAGATCAATAGGTCTTTAATAGGCTTGAAATGGGATCTATAAGGGACATGGGTTAAGCGGAGGCCAATTGTAAATTGGAGCCATTATGACACTATGGCCAAACCCTCACACTATGATTCTCTATTGGAGCCATAGGCAGTTGAAAACATGAAAAGATAGAGCTTTGAACATTCTTTTGACGTTAATCTGGATCTTGATTGGCACAGTCCTTGCCTTTACAAAAAGTTTAGCACCCATATTCATCATCATTTTTTTCTTTTCCCTTTTCTTTCTCTTTCTTTTCCTTACTCTTCCCTTTCTTTGAGCATTTTATCATTTTGTCCTTCTTCCCTGTAGGACTGTCAAGAATTGGATGACCTTTCTTCTATCTCTCTAATTTTGATTGAATCTTTGGTTGAGTTAGACCAATTCAAATCAAACTGTCCTTATGGAAGTCTTTTATTGCTTTAGGTAAAAGAGAACTTGGTTGGCTTTCTGAACTATTTTGGATTTTATTTTTTCTTTTTATCTTTTTCTTTCTTCTTTCTTCTTTTTTCTCCTTTTTTTTGTGTTTTTTTTCTTCTTTTTTTTTGTCGTAGCTCCAAAAGAGTTATCTTGTTTGTATCAATTTTTATTTATGATAATGGATGAGTGGAGTGGCATAAATCTTCTTTAACAGGGATAAATCATTTGTTACTCTAATGTTATCTTGATATATTGGAGATATTAGGTGAACTTCAACTACCCTTATGGTCTTGAGAACATCAACTATCCTTATTGTTTTGGCTATGCATTCCATTCTTTGATCTTCTTACCTCTTCATCTTAGTGATCATAAGACTTGTCAAAAGTATAACAACAGCTCAGAGCAGGTCATTGGGCTTATAAGTCAATGAAAAGAAAGTTAAAATTCTATGAAGGCTCAAAGGGACAACTAGGAATTGATATTTAATTGGGTGGATACTAGTTGTTGGCTCGTCAAACAATGTCTAAATCATTTCTTTCTTAAATAAGTAGAGTTCAATTTCGCCTCGAAAGTTTGTCAAAGCATGTTCTAAGAATTTTATGATGCAGGTCATTATGCAGGAGCCCTCTCTAAGTAAGTATATACAACTCAATGCTATAGAATAATTTCCTTACCCAGTAAAGTCATTCGAATCATGATGCATAGATATGCTAATTTATAAATATCAAGTTAAATTCGTCATCAGTTGAGCACCAAAATGAACAAAGACCATGAAAATTTTGATGAAAATAATTTATTCAAACAAACATAATTTGGAAAACATAATTATTCCAAATAAGTACTAAAGAAAGTGAAATAAAATAAAAAGAGCAACACTTCAAGCTCAGGGAGATTCGTTGAGTTGGAGTCAAAATATTTCATTTATTTAGGCATATCAAGGTCAAGGATTTTTTCCATCATCAAGGATCATTGCTTCATCATCCACAGTTAGTCCAAGCTTGCTTAGTAGCACATCATCTTTAGCAGTTTCTCTATCCATATCATCACAAGATGACAAAATAAAACTCTTCATGAAGGTTGTAAGCGGTGGTGCCCTTCCAAATTTAGGTAGAGGATTATTCTTAGTGTTGTGCCTATCAGGCTCATGCAGCTTACCACTGTCAATTAGATCTTGGATCTCATGCTTCAATCTAGTATATCTATCGGTCTCATGTCCTTGAGTCTGATAAAATTGACAAAAAGCCTTAGTATCAAATTTTGGGGTTAAAGGATTTGGCAAAGGTCGAGGAGTCAAGGGTTGTAACAATCCCTTCTTTTGTAGCTTATTGAGAATCCAAGATAGCGACTTTCCCAATTTCAAAAACTGGCTCATTCGTCCTTGACCGGTGGCATTAACATCAGCTTCCTTTTGTGTATTTTGATTGCTAGGCTAATAATTCTATTTTGCAGAAAAATGGTTCTTCTCTCTTTTCATTTGACTTTGCCCACGAGGGTGATAGCCACCTTTATTGCTCTATTTAGACAGCATATGGTTCGGCAGGTCTCATAGAATAAGGATTGATCCCTCATTTTTCATTTGATCTCTATTAGTGAATATGTTCTCCGTGGATACTGCCTTTCCCTTCTTTCTTATGTCAATATGAGATGCCTCATTACCATTATTGATGAGCTCCAGAATTTCAATTAACTGGGTCTTCATAATTTCAACCAATTGATCTCATAGCTAGGCCATCCTAGCTTTGACAACATCATCGATTATATCCCTTAGCTGGTTTGCATCCATCCTTCTAATGAAGCACTTGAATCAAAAATCAATGTTGTAGGTGGTGTCATTGTATGCTCTTGAATTGATGTACTCTAGGTCTGTGAGCCAGAAAGGATTAATGATATGTCATGTGATACATGTATGCACAAACAAAAACAAACAAGGATAAATAGGACGTTCCTTCCAACATGGGATATTTTGTTTTTGAAAAGTTCCTTCGGACGGTTCAACCAATAGTTATATTTTCGAAAATGGAAATCAGTTCATGATAATTCCCATTAATTAGGTTTTAATTCATTCAACCAACTATAGTAGCTTTTATGCTATATTGGATTAAAACCAAATTAAGAGGTTTATTATAAGTAGATTTCTCACTTGAAAAAGTAACTAATGATTCATGTCAAAAATAATCCCATGGTTAATAATTCTTAGTATAAACTAGGCTCACAATTGATTTTTGGTATTTTCATAATTGACCTAAATATTCATAAGCTCTTTTAAAAGATTATGAAAAAAAATTTATTTCTAAGCCCATTTGTAAAAAGATTTTAGAAAAAATGGATTTTGGGCTTTGTATTTGGGTCATGAGAAAGAATTTTTTTTTTTTTTAGAAAAATTTTATGTCCAAAGACCATCTTGAAAAGTTTTGAAAATAGTTTTGGTCTTTTGGACTTTAAAGAAAAATTTATTTTGAGCTTACAAATGTACTTAGGTCATATTAGAAAAAGAACAAACCAAATAAGCCATGATTTAAGCCAAGATAAATTAACCATAGTTAAACAACAAGCATTTGGGGTAAAAACCTAAGAAAAGTAACTAGGCCAATTACATGAGCTTTAGTTTTTGGGTTGAAAGGCTTAAGTTCTCATAGCAAGTATATACCAAAAGGTACAAGGCTATGAGTGGTTATGTCATGGTCTATCTCCATACCTTGAGTAAAAGTATGGTATTCCTTACATAACACAACACGGGTATCACAACATAAGTGGCTTAGGTCCTAACTCACACACACGATGCAAATCTAATATGATGAAAAGGATAATATCATGATAAGAAAGAATAGAATAATATAAAGACCAGCGGAATCAACTTCTCTTATCCCTAGTGGAGTCGCCACTGTGAGCGGAAATTTTTGCCCCCACTTCCGGTGGAATGGTTCTTGCGACTTCGGCACTATTTAGGCTCAGGGCCTTAGAGAATACGGACCTAAGCCCAGAGAAAATGGAGTCGCCACTCGGATGGGCCGAGAAAAAGAAAGGGGCGAATGACTCGATTCTTAAGGAATTTACAATCCCCTAATGGGCTCGAAAAGTTGGGTACGTGTAGGGAAGGTGAGAAACAGCCCAGCACCCCCACAATGGCCAGTTCATAGGAACCGGTCTCCTTTGCAGGTCTTAATATTATAAAATTCTTAAATATAACCGTATTATCCATACTACATGTGATCATAAGAATAAATAAATACTTTATTAAAATCACAATAATGTCTAAACAAGTCAAATAAATGGACACCCATCTAAGGATGGAAACATGTCCTTACATCATCCATGTCTAAAACTACACCCACCGAAAAGGTGGAAATGTGTTACATTGGTCCAAAAACTTTAAAATAAAATAAATTACATGATGCTCACGACATGAGCTACCCAAGACATGGAAACATACCTCTTGCAATATTTTAAAATCAAAACAAATCAATAAAAATAGCCAACCATTCATTATGAATAAATCATTCATCAAAGGAATCAAACATCAATCAAAATATATAACAAATATTCATCTAATTTAAATAAAATAGTAAGTATATAAATTTAGGGTTCATGCATCCATTTAGGTTTCTTTGATTTCATGTTTAACAATTAGGGTCTTGTAATTTAGTTTACTGGATTAATAAAAATATTTAATGTAAAAGAAGTAATATAACTACTGAATTTTTTTAAAGATTTAGGGTTTGAAATAAATTAGGGTTTGAATCTAAGGAATGGATGTTTTGGACTTAGGGTTTCAGAAGTTGTGTGAAAATAATAGTAAAATTTAAGGTTTAAATAAATAAGATTAAAGATCATGAAAATTAGAGTTTATGTTAGGTATTGGGAAAGAATAGTCTACTGTGATTTCAGAAAAATAGGTTTGGTTAGGATTTTAAGAAAATAGTTTATTATTTTATGATTTTAGAAAAGTATAATTAGGGTTTTAGATTTCAAAAATATATTTTACGGGTATTAAGATATTAGGGTTTTGAAAAAATAGTTTTTAAAATTTTAAATAGAGTTTGGATGGTAAACAGAATAATCGATCAAATAATAAAAATATTATCTATTATATGTTTAAACAATTGATCAATTGAATGATGAAGCAATTGTAAACAAAAATAAGTAAATAGAAACTCAAACCTTCGTTGTTGGTTACAACTCAAGTTGAATTCTGGTTATACAATAACCAAAGATAGAGTATGCTGCCTTTGATGGATTCCTTCTTGCTTGCTGACTGCCTCTTGCTTTTTAAGTCCAAGGTTCTAAAAAAAAGTCCGATCTCCTTCTAAAAGATTAAAGTCTCCAGTCTCCATATCAAAAGTCTGAATAATTGCTAAAAGTCCCTTCTCTGTGTGTTTTGATGTGGTATTTATAAGAAAAATCAAAACCTAATTCTAATTGGTTAAGGAAATAAAAACCATTTAGGAAATAAATTAAAAACCAAAACCAAGTAGATTAGGATTTCGAAAAAAATTGCACTAGCAAAAATTACTGCGGGCTCGTGGGCTGGGAGAGGGCCACAGGCCAATTTGTCACAGGAAAAACCTAAGACGAATTGGCTTAGGCCAATTCGCCACAGGAAAAACTTACGACGAATTGGCCGTCACCGATATTGCCCGTTGCCGATTTCTATTTTTAATTTATTTTCTATCTTTTATTCTTCTTTTTTTATTTTTTATTTTAATTAAAAAAATAAATACTATAAGTAATAAATATTATTAAAAATACCACAAAAATTATTTTGGACTGTTTAAAAATATCGGACTAGACTAGGTCAAAAATTAAGAGTCTACACTTACTTTGTTAGACACCATTGGAGGAGGAATCACACTTAGACCCAATGGAATCCTTCCATGTGGATAGAGTAGGATCAATTGATTTTTCTACAAGGCAGTAACATATGAGTTAATCATTAGCTAAGAAAAGAAAATTAGAGATGCAAGTTTAGAAATTACCAAGAAGAATCTCATCAGTATCAAGAACTTCGAAAGAGGCGTCTGCGGTATTGGAGAATTTGGTCTTCAAAG
Organism: Garcia nutans; assembly: GCA_947685225.1. Taxonomy (NCBI): domain Eukaryota; kingdom Viridiplantae; phylum Streptophyta; class Magnoliopsida; order Malpighiales; family Euphorbiaceae; genus Garcia; species Garcia nutans. The sequence goes on along the minus strand of CANTUV010000039.1, from coordinate 28,610,103 downwards.
GAATATGATGTGATTTCCTAGAGCCTCATACCGGGAGAGATTCAGACTTCACCTTAGGCTTTTTGCTAGAAGATTTTGAATCCTTAGGAAGGAAATTGGTGCTCTCGCTCATTTTTCTTTCGGGCAAGGAATATGTACATTTGTAATATCAATTAGATTGAGCTAAAAGTGTAAACTTAGAGTAAAAGTCATAATCTGATGATTAAATAGCAAGATATGATTACATGTGGAAGGCAAGAAAGATTGGATGGCATGGAACCACCATTTACTAAAGGTTGAAGCATAAGAGCCTGGGACAGAAATGACATGGCAAAAGAGTGGAAATTGTTTTGCTACATGCTACTCACCATATTGCTGAGAAAGGGCCTCCATGTTTTAAGGAACTCCAAGGGCATTTTTCCCCTTTCTATTAGTAAGAGGTTGTCAATTTCATTGCCTTGAGTTTAATTGCAAGCACCCCCCATCTATAGTAAGGGCCTTTTCAATAAGGCTCGTGCTAGGCGCTCATGTTTTTTTTTGGCTTCCCTTCAGGGATGACAAGGGTTAAGTTGAACTGCGCATTCCACAAACTTGGAGCATAACTTTCTATGAAGATGGGACAAGCAATAGGATAGACCTTAAAAGCATAAGCAGCGCCAACAAACAACAATCTAGGGGTGGTGAAAGCATAGAACAAATGCTTGCCAAGTTTAGTGAAGGCACATACATGGAACACAAAGGCTTTGAGCCACCAGGGTGCATCTATGGTGTAATATCCCAAAGTATGCCCTAGAAGTTTTGGAATTATTGTTGTATTGGATTTAATGTATATGTTTAAGTGGGAAGATTAAAGATGAGAAGAGAGATGTGTATATGTTGTATATATAGAGATATATACAACATATACAAGTCAAATTATTATATGGTCAAAAGAAGAAATAATTGATTTTAATTAATTATTGGAAAATGGAAAATTAATTAATGGAAGAGGATATTTTATAATATTATATTATTTAAAAGTGCTCAGTGGAGATTTAAAGAGAAGAGTTGACTTGGTTTTGTTCCATTCATTTTGTTCTTCTTCTTTTCCTTTTCCTTGGGTTGGCCAGCCATCAAAGAAGCAAGAGAGAAATAGAGAGTTGTGTTTTCCAAGCTCAAAATTGAAGGAAGATTCAAGTGATTAAGTTGGAAATTTAAGAAATTTCATTAACTTTGGTAAGTTTCTTCTTGATTCTCTTGTTTTATTTTAAGTTGTATTTGAGTTTGATGATTGATTGTGGATAGTATGAGTATGTTTGATTATGGTGTGTTTGAGAGTGTTGGATTTAATTGATTGTGATTTTGGAGTTACATGGAAGAGTAAGAGTTGTGTTTATGTTATGGTTTTGGATTTGGTAATTGATGTATGTTGTGAGTTTGATCAATTATTTTGGTAAATCTTCAAGATGTTTGTGTTTAATGGAGTTGAAAGCATAGAATACATGAGTTTGGTCCGAAACAGAAGCAATTTGGATGCCACGCCCGTGGCCCTTGGATGCCACGACCGTGGGGTGTTAAGTAATTTGGACAGATTCGTTTTCTAACCCATGACCGTGGGGGTTTGTAAGGCCACGACCGTGGGGTTGTGAGGCCACGACCGTGGGCCCTAGTTAGTGGTTTTGGTTTGTAATTTGTGATCAATGAGTCTAGTATGAGGCTAATAGGTGAATAATTGTATTGGAATTCATGTGTATCTTTATATAAGTGTGTATTATTCCTTTTGAATTAGGTTGTGAAGAGGTTGAGTTGCCCTAACCTAAGTGTGGAGAATTCTTGGAAGAAGAAGTGTATAGGTTGGTGTGAGTTGCTCTTGAGGTAAGTACAAACTTACATGGTTGCATTCATTTACATGATTTTGAGACTTAACACATTTGGTTATAAATGTGTTAAGTAATCTACTATATTGTTATTACTATTTGATTAATGTTATTATTTGTATAATGTGAAAGATATGATGATCATTCAAAAGGTATGTGCAATGCAATTGGTTATGATGAATACTTTAATGATGAATTACTATAATGTGAATTGAGATATGATGAGATATGATGCGATTGTGGTTGGCTACAATGATTCAAATGAAATAAGTGGGGCATGTTTGCCTAGATGATGATGAACTTAAAATATATGTCCAATGCAATTAATTATGTATACTCTATTGATGAGATGTGAAGCCATTGTTGTTGGCTATAATGATGCAAATGAGATAATTAAGGCATGATTGCCTAAATGATTATGAGAAAATGAGAATAGAATTGATAATGAAATAATGAATGAATTGTGTGTCTAATGTGTTATTCCATTTTCAGAGTTTTGTTGTTGGTGGCATGCGTAATGGTAACAATCTCTTGAAGCTAGGTTGGATTTAGTCCTTGAAGCCTAGTTGAGATGTTACAACCCTTGAAGCTAGGTTGGGTTTGGTTCTTGAAGCCAAGTTGGGTTGATACTTAGCATGCTTTGTTCCCCTTGAAGCTTGGTTGAGCCTAATCCTTGAAGCCTAGTTGGGAAAATGATAATGATAAATGTGATAATTAAACCAAAACATTAACTCTGAAAGTGGAATGGCATATTAGTGTCTTTTGGGCCCATGCTTGTCTTTGTTTCAATGTAATTCTAAATGATGAAACAATTGAATAGAATAATGAAATGTAGTATTATGAACAATATAAAGATATCATTTGTGAATATTGTCTTAATTGTTGAAATGTGTGACATTGGCATTGCATTGAAGCATGTTGTTATTGTAGTTTGTACCACTAAGCCATTGGCTTAGCGCGATTGTGGTTCATCGCGCAGGTGACAGGGTAGAGCCAGAGAGTTCATCTAGACCGAGTCGAGTCTAGACCTTGAGGTGTTGATTGTGGGCGTAAAGATCAGAGACGAACTGCCAAACATGTATAAATGTTATGTTTTTGTAAAAATTGATTTGGATGTTTATGTATTTTGATGTATATGAATATCTGTAAATATAACTATATTTTCCGCTGCGTATTGAATGAACGTTTTTATCTATTGTGTTATATTATAACTTAAATGTTTAAATTTGCTCATATTATTGTATAAAGGGAGGATTTGTTTATTTGAAAGAAAAACTGTGGCATTCCTATATTCAGTATACGTATATTACGATCGTGGTAGCATGCAGTGTATGTATACGGGGTATAGGGGTGTTACAATTGTTTTGGTATCAGAGCCTAGGTTTGAGATTCTCAACCTAGGTCAATTGTAAGAAAAAGAAAATTTTGATTTTAAAATATTGTTTTTAAAGAAGATACATATTTTGGTATTGGCAGTCTCTGATCTTTAATGAGGTATATTCTACTGTGTTTGCAGACATAGGTAGTGATGGCGTCCCAGTCACGTCAGTCTATAGAAGGTAGTGCTGAGAGTGTAGCTCCTGAAGAGGGTAGAGATGGAGCTAGGATTGACAGAGCTAGTGAGGCACCTGCTCTTGTGCCAGAGAGATCAGCTGCTGATGAGGTTTCGCCGGTTTGGTTACTGCATGTGGTAGAATTGTTGAGGCAAGCTCCAATGCAGCCGCAGCCGCCATCGCCACCACAGCCACAAGTGCCGGTGAGACATTATGATAAATTGAGAAAATTTAGGGCTGAGGATTTCTTGGTACTACAGATCCTGCAGTAGCTGAGCAGTGGTTGGATAGAGTGCAGAGGGTATTTATTCAGTTGCAAGCTACTTCTGAAGAGAAATTTGATTATGCTAGGTCTTTACTACAGAAAGATGCTTATGATTGGTGGAAGACGGTTCCTCATGCCATGGATGATCCACCAACATTATCTTATAGTGATTTTCCGAGGGAGTTTGAGCAGAAATATACTCCGAGGGAGTATAAGGATGTCAAGAAGATGGAATTTCTGAATTTGAGACAAGATAATCGGACTGTGACAGAGTATGAGGTAGAGTTCATCCGGTTGAGTCATTATGCCGGGGGGATTATTTCAAATAAGATTGACCGGTGTAGGAGATTTGAGGAGGGGTTGAGGCCCTCTATTATGTGTATTGTTGCTGGTTCTCGATACCAGGATTTTTCTCAGTTGGTTGTAGCAGCCAGAAGTGTTGAGAGAGCACAAGCTTTTGTAGCAGCTGCTACCGAGGAGGAGACCAGAGTTAGGAGATCTCAGTTTGAGGCAGGGTCTTCATCTATTAAGAGAGGCCGAGGAAGTTTTGTTCTAAGAATTAGTAGGAGTCAGAGGCAGTTAAGTAGGTCAGTTCAGTATCAGAGGCAGAGGCCGAGACCTACAGTTTCTGTTGCGAGTGCTCCGACTCCAGTGGTTCAGAGATCTATTCCACCTGTATGTGTTCATTGTGGTAGGACCCATGGGGGTACTTGTTGGAAGACTGGTGGATTAGGAGTATGCTTTAGATGTGGGTCAGCAGTTCATTTTATTAAAGATTGCCCTGAGATGCAGGAGGATAGACAGACTGATACTGCAGCTTCTCGACCTAGTTTTAGCAGAGGTGGTCGAGGGGGCAGAGGTTTCAGTAGAGGCGGTCGACCTGAGATCAGTCAGAGAGGAGGCTCTATATCCGGAGGCAGTAGGCCAGATGAGGCTGGATCTTCTCAGAGAGTGTATGTGATGCAGAGACAACCGGATGCTTCAGCAGTTATTGCGGGTACATTTTCTTGATTTGGTATTTCAGTTCTTACTTTGATTGATCCAGGATCTACTCATTCATACATAAGTGCATCTATCTTGCCTGTGTCTGAATTGCATTCTGAGTCCTTAGGATTTGATGTTTTGGTGACAAATCCTTTAGGACATAGTGTTGTAGTGAGTAAGGTGCATCGTGATAGTTCAGTTGTGGTGCAAGGTGAGAAGTTTTTGGGTGATTTGATTGAAATGCCTTTTAGGGAGTATGATTTGATCTTAGGCATGGATTAGTTGTCTAAGCATGGAGCTGTGGTAGATTGTCAAAAGAAGTGTGTTACCTTGAGAACCGGTGATGATAGAAAAATGATGGTATCTAGTGAGCAGAGACAACTTGCATCCTTGTTTGTGTCAGCTGTTGCAGCTAGAAAGTTGATTAGAAAAGGGTGTGATGCTTATCTTGCTCATGTTGTGGATACTAGAGTAGTGGGTTCTCAACTTGATAGTATACCCACAGTTGTGGAATTTCCAGATGTTTTTCCTGACGAATTGTCAGGGTTACCCCCTGAGAGAGAGGTTGAGTTTGGTATCGATTTGTTGCCTGGTACCACTCCCATCTCTATTACTCCTTATCGAATGGCACCTGCTGAGTTGAAAGAGTTGAAGGTGCAGTTGCAGGAGTTGTTGGATAAAGGGTTTATTCGCCCTAGTGTTTCTCCATGGGGAGCTCCTGTATTGTTTGAGAAGAAAAAAGATGGTACTTTGAGGTTGTGCATCGATTATAGGCAATTGAATAAGGTGACTATTAAGAATAAGTATCCTTTACCTAGGATTGACGATCTCTTTGATCAATTGAAGGAAGCAGTAGTGTTTTCCAAGATTGATTTGAGATCAGGGTACCATTAATTGAAGGTTAGAGCTGAAGATGTTCCTAAGACAGCTTTCCGCATAAGGTATGGGCATTATGAGTTTTTAGTGATGCCTTTTGGATTGACGAATGCACCTGCATCTTTCATGGATTTGATGAATAGGGTGTTTAGGCCCTATCTAGATCAGTTTTGTGGTGGTTTTTATTGATGATATTATGGTGTATTCGCGTAATGAAGAGGAGCATGACAAGCATCTGCGGATTGTGTTGCAGACCTTGAGAGAGAAGCATTTGTATGCTAAGTGGTCGAAGTGTGAGTTTTGGCTTGATCAAGTGACTTTTCTGGGTCATATAGTTTCAGCAGATGGTATAAGAGTTGATCCGAGTAAAGTTGAGGCTATTTTGAATTGGAATCCACCGAAGTCTGTAACTGAAGTTAGAAGTTTTCTAGGTTTGGTAGGCTATTATCGACGCTTTGTGAAAGGTTTTTCTTTGATAGCTATTCCACTCACCAGATTACTTTGAAAGGGAGTTAGATTTGTGTGGACAGATCAGTGTCAAGTTAGTTTTGAGCAGTTGAAGGAGATGTTGACTCAAGCGCTTATTCTTACTTTACTGTGGAAGATAAACCATATGTGATTTACAGTGATGCTTCACATAATGGTTTAGGTTGTGTTTTGATGCAAGAGGGTAAAGTCATAGCTTATGCTTCTCGGCAGTTGAAGCTGCATGAGCTTAATTATCCGATGCATGATTTGGAATTGGCAGCTATAGTGTTTGCTTTGAAGATTTGGCGACACTACTTGTATGGGGAGAAGTGCTTCATTTATAAGGATCATAAGAGTTTGAAATACTTGGGGGTGCAGAGAGAGCTGAATCTTCGACAGAGACGATGGTTGGAGTTAATCAAAGACTACGACTGTTTGATTGATTATCATCCTGGTAAGGCAAATGTTGTTGCTGATGCCTTGAGTCGGAAGTCTTTGGCAGGTTTAACTTACTCGCTCTCGTTGCTTGTTGAGTTGAGAGCATTGCATACTAGTTTTGAGCTTTGTAATGATGGTGCGTTGTTGGCTCAGTTGCAATTGAGCCAATGTTATTGGATCAGATTAAAGAGGCTCAATTGGCAGATGAGAAAATCCAGAAAGTTGTGTCAGATTGTCAAAATGGGGAGAACCGAGATTTTCTTTTGAAAAGTGATGGTAGCCTTTGGTTTAAAGATAGGTTGTGTGTTCCTGATGATGCTAGTTTGAGAAAGATTATTTTAAAAGAGGCACACCAGTCAGTTTTTGCTATGCACCCTGGGAGTACAAAGATGTATCAAGATTTGAAGCAGCATTGTAACACCCCCACATTCGATACACGCACGCTACAAACACCACAATGTAGCATACGTGCACTGAACATAGAGATGCTACGATTTTCATTAACATTCAAATCATTTTAAAAGGTAAGTTATACTTTCTCCTTATACATTATAGAAAATAAGTAATTAACTTGTAATATAAAACAGAATAGATATAATACATTTAATCAGTACACAGCGGAAGTTATAAAATATTTACATATAGAAAACATTTAAATCCATATTTATAAATATACATGTATTCACATTATAAACAATACTTTACAAAATATAAAGAAGCATACATGATTGGCAGCTTTCTCTGATCTTTAAGTCCCAAAATCAACTCTTCAATGTCTACTCTCACTCGGTCTCGAAGAGCTCTCGGGTTCAATTCTATCACCTGCGCGATCAACACTATCGCGCTAAGCCAACGGCTTAGTAAGACAAATCATGCTAATGTTCTGCTTTAGTGCAATGCAATGCCACACACCTTATTAATAAGAACAACATCATAGATGTACAGCTAACAACATACTTTTACATTCCATAAACCACAATATATGAACATATCACATTTCAACATCCTTCCATATACCTCATTTATCAATCATGTTACCATTCATGAATCACATTAAACAAAGAAAAGCATGGGCCCAAAACACACTAATATGCCATTCTATTTTCAGAGTTAATGCTTTGGTTTTGTTATCACATTTATCAATATCATATACCCAACTAGGCTTCAAGGATTAGGTTCAACCAAGCTTCAAGGGGAACAAAGCATGCTAAGTACCAACCCAACTTGGCTTCAAGAACCAACCCAACCTAGCTTCAAGGGTTGTAACATCTCAATTAGCCTTCAAGGACTAGACCCAACCAAGCTTCAAGGGGAGTAAAACATGTTAAACTTCAACCCAACTTGGCTTCAAGGATCAAGCCCAACCTAACTTCAAGAGATTGTTACTATCTTTAGGCATGCCACCAACAACAAACTCTGAAAATGGAATAACACATTAGCCACACAATTCATTTATTATTCAATTATCATTTCTATTCTCAATTCTCATCATCATTTAGGCAAACATGCCTTATTTCTTTCAATAGAATCATCATAGCCAATCACAATGGCCTCATATCTTATCATGTATCAATTCATATTATCACACTTCATTATTCAAGTGTACATTTATATCATCAATTAGGTTAAATCTCAACATCATATGAATGTATGCAAGTATGTACTTTGTACTTACCTCAATCACAAATCACACAACCCTAAATACTTTCCTTTCCAAGATTCTTCACTTCTCAAATCAATGATCAATCACTTGCTTCAAAACCTAATCCAAAAGTAATAACATACACTTGCTTAGAGATACACAAGAGATAATCCAATTAAGAGTTAACTAGGGCAAACCCTAAACTTGACACGCTCACCCACACGGACGTGTTCATGACCGTGCCCTAACTTCACCACACAGAAGCATTTACACGCTCAACAACACGGGCGTGTTCCTGGGCGTGTAATACCTTCTGCCTCTCAAACATAACACGTCCAACATCATGAAAGTGCTCCTGGCCGTGTAAATTCTCAAATCTCACAGTGGCTATGACACGTTCAATAACACGGGCGTGTTACTGGTCATGTCAAACCTACTGCCTCCCACACAATTAACACGCCTAAAGACCTTGGACGTGCTCATGGGCGTGTCCGACCACAAAACAAGATTCCGGCCAAAATAACCAAATACTCAACAACACACTTCTATTCATTAACATCCTCTTCAAACAATCTTCACAAAACATACCCAAAAACCCATCTCAAACTTGCAACCACACCAAAAACAAACCAAAACACACATCAAACACAAAACACCAAATCATCTCAAAACCCTAAACACAACACAACCTCATCTCATCCAATCAACTTACTCTTTCCTTCAACTTATCCTTGAAATCCAAGATCAAACTAATCAAACACCCTTAAACATATCAAAATCAAGTAACACACTTTTAGATCATCTATCAAATCCAAATATCATATCAAATAAACAAAAAGATCAAAAGAGAACTTACCCAAAGTTATAAAACTTCTTGAATCATCAACTTGATCACTTAATCTTCCTTCAATTTGAGCTTAGCTCTTCAAGATCTTCTCTTTGTCTCTTGCTTTCCTTTGTCTATGGAGGAGCCGACCACATCAATGGAGAAAGAAGCAGAAAACATGAAGAAGCAAAGTCAAATTTCCCTTTTAATCTCCACAAAGTGTTTCAATTCAAGCAATTACCAAAACACCCTTCATCCATTTAATTAACCTCTTGTCTCTTATATGCCCAATTAAGTAATTTCACCTATCACAAATGAAAATATCTTCTTCCCTTGACCACTCTTTTGACCAACTTATATGTTATATAAATTATCATATAAGCAACATATACAATTTTCTCTAAACCCTCTTTCTTTCCCAAAACACATATACACAAGCATTCTCTTTCCAATTTCTTTTCTTATCACATAACATATACATTCCATTTAAGCAAACAAAACAATATGCAAAACTTCTAGGGCACATTTAGGGATATTACAAGCATTATTGGTGGTCAGGTATGAAGAGAGACATAGCGGAATTTGTGTCCAAGTGTCTCACTTGTCAGAAGGTGAAAGTTGAGCATCAAGTTCCAACAGGGTTGCTTCAACCTTTAGTAGTGCCTGAATGGAAATGGGAACGTGTGACAATGGATTTTGTATCTGGTTTGCCATTGACTCAGAAGAAGCATGATGCTATTTGGGTGATTGTTGATCGGTTGACAAAGACAGCTCATTTCCTTCCAGTTCGGATGGACTATTCTCTTGAGAAGTTGGCTGAGTTGTATATCAGTGAGATAGTGAAGTTGCATGGAGTTCCAATTTCTTTAGTGTCTGATCGAGATCCTCGGTTTACTTCAAGGTTTTGGAAAATTTTGCATGGTGCTTTGGGTTCTCGATTGCACTTTAGCACTACTTTTCATCCGTAGACAGATGGGCAGTCAGAGAGAGTGATACAGATTATAGAGGATATGTTGAGAAGCTGTGTCATTGATTTTTCTGGAAGTTGGGACAGATTTTTGCCACTTGTGGAATTTGCTTACAACAACAGTCATCAATCCAGTATTGGAATGACACCATTTGAGGCTTTGTATGGAAGAAGATGCAGAACTCCTCTGTGTTGGAATGAAGTTGGAGAAGGCAAGTTGGTTGGTCCTGATTTGATTAAAGTAACGGAAGAGAAAGTGAAGATAATTCGGGATCGGTTGAAAGCAACCTCAGATTGGCAGAAGTCGTATTCAGATTTGAAAAGGAGAGACATAGAATTTAATGTTGGAGATACAGTATTTTTGAAAGTGTCTCCTTGGAAAAAGATTTTGAGATTTGGTCGAAAAGGAAAGCTAAGTCCTCGTTTTAAAGAATTGGACCAGTTGCTTATTGACTTGCTTTGCCGCCTAAGTTGGATAGAATCCATAATGTCTTCCATGATTCTATGCTGCGAAGGTACAGATCAGATCCATCTCATGTTTTACCAGTTGAATCTATTGAGGTGAGTTCGGATCTGACGTTTGAAGAAGAACCAATTGCTATTTTGGCACATGAAGTGAAAGAGTTGAGAAATAAGAAAGTGCCACTTGTAAAGGTTCTTTGGAAGAATCATGCAAAGGAAGAGGTGACTTGGGAGAGTGAGCAAGCGATGCAAGATCAGTATCCTCAACTATTTCAGACTTGATATCAGGTAATTTCGAGGACGAAATTTCTTTTTAGAGGGGGAGAATTGTAATATCCCAAAGTATGCCCTAGAAGTTTTGGAATTATTTTTGTATTTGGATTTAATGTATATGTTTAAGTGGGAAGATTAAAGATGAGAAGAGAGATGTGTATATGTTGTATATATAGAGATATATACAACATATACAAGTCAAATTATTATATGGTCAAAATAAGAAATAATTGATTTTAATTAATTATTGGAACATGATAAATTAATTAATGGAAGAGGATATTTTATAATATTATATTATTTAAAAGTGCTTGGTGGAGATTTAAAGAGAAGAGTTGACTTGGTTTTGTTCCATTCATTTTGTTCTTCTTCTTTTCCTTTTCCTTGGGTTGGCCGGCCATCAAAGAAGCAAGAGAGAAATAGAGAGTTGTGTTTTCCAAGCTCAAAATTGAAGGAAGATTCAAGTGATTAAGTTGGAAATTTAAGAAATTTCATTAACTTTGGTAAGTTTCTTCTTGATTCTCTTGTTTTATTTTAAGTTGTATTTGAGTTTGATGATTGATTGTGGATAGTATGAGTATGTTTGATTGTGGTGTGTTTGAGAGTGTTGGATTTAATTGATTGTGATTTTGGAGTTACATGGAAGAGTAAGAGTTGTGTTTATGTTATGGTTTTGGATTTGGTAATTGATGTATGTTGTGAGTTTGATCAATTATTTTGGTAAATCTTCAAGATGTTTGTGTTTAATGGAGTTGAAAGCATAGAATACATGAGTTTGGTCCGAAACAGAAGCAATTTGGATGCCACGCCCGTGGCCCTTGGATGCCACGACCGTGGGGTGTTAAGTAATTTGGACAGATTCGTTTTCTAACCTACGACAGTGGGGGTTTGTAAGGCCACGACCGTGGGGTTGTGAGGCCACGACCGTGGGCCCTAGTTAGTAGTTTTGGTTTGTAATTTGTGATCCATGGGTCTAGTATGAGGCTAATAGGTGAATAATTATATTGGAATTCATGTGTATCTTTATATAAGTGTGTATTATTCCTTTTGAATTAGGTTGTGAAGAGGTTGAGTTGCCCTAACCTAAGTGTGGAGAATTCTTGGAAGAAGAAGTGTATAGGTTGGTGTGAGTTGCTCTTGAGGTAAGTACAAACTTACATGGTTGCATTCATTTACATGATTTTGAGACTTAACACATTTGGTTATAAATGTGTTAAGTAATCTACTATATTGTTATTACTATTTGATTAATGTTATTATTTGTTTAATGTGAAAGATATGATGATCATTCAAAAGGTATGTGCAATGCAATTGGTTATGATGAAAACTTTAATGATGAATTGCTATAATGTGAATTGAGATATGATGCCATTGTGGTTGGCTACAATGATTCAAATGAAATAAGTGGCGCATGTTTGCCTAGATGATGATGAACTTAAAATATATGTCCAATGCAATTAATTATGTATACTCTATTGATGAGATGTGAAGCCATTATTGTTGGCTATAATGATGCAAATGAGATAATTGAGGCATGACTGCCTAAATGATTATGAGAAAATGAGAATAGAATTGATAATGAAATAATGAATGAATTGTGTGTCTAATGTGTTATTCCATTTTCAAAGTTTTGTTGTTGGTGGCATGCCTAATGGTAACAATCTCTTGAAGCTAGGTTGGATTTAGTCCTTGAAGCCTAGTTGAGATGTTACAACCCTTGAAGCTAGGTTGGGTTTGGTTCTTGAAGCCAAGTTGGGTTGATACTTAGCATGCTTTGTTCCCCTTGAAGCTTGGTTGAGCCTAATCCTTGAAGCCTAGTTGGGAAAATGATAATGATAAATGTGATAATTAAACCAAAACATTAACTCTGAAAGTGGAATGGCATATTAGTGTCTTTTGGGCTCATGCTTGTCTTTGTTTCAATGTAATTCATAAATGATGAAACAATTGAATAGAATAATGAAATGTAGTGTTATGAATAATATAAAGATATCATTTGTGAATATTGTCTTAATTGTTGAAATGTGTGACATTGGCATTGCATTGAAGCATGTTGTTATTGTAGTTTGTACCACTAAGCCGTTGGCTTAGCGCGATTGTGGTTCATCGCGCAGGTGACAGGGTAGAGCCAGAGAGTTCATCTAGACCGAGTCGAGTCTAGACCTTGAGGTGTTGATTGTGGGCGTAAAGATCAGAGACGAACTACCAAACATGTATAAATGTTATGTTTGTGTAAAAATTGATTTGGATGTTTATGTATTTTGATGTATAACGTTTTTATCTATTGTGTTATATTATAACTTAAATGTTTAAATTTGCTCATATTATTGTATAAAGGGAGGATTTGTTTATTTGAAAGAAAAACTGTGGCATTCCTATATTCAGTATATGTATATTACGATCGTGGTAGCATGCAGTATAAGTATACGGGGTATAGGGGTGTTACATATGGTATCATGGTAGGTCTTTGGAGTGGTATATCAAGGGCATAGGAAGAGCTTTAATATTTTAGCAAAAGGCAAGGTTACCTCGCAATTAATGAGTCGTTCTCCTAGTCAATAGTCAATATTCTTTAGTAGAGGGGAGTGAACTGATGGAAAATATAGGTACACCCATAGTTGAACAATCTACATATATCCAGTAAGTTTCTTGGAGATAAAGCATTTTCAGATATTGAAATAAAAAAAAAACCAAGGAAAATAGTTCCTAGGCAAAACGATGGTAGGCAGCCAGTGCCTTGGCCAGGTTTAAGTACTCCATACTGGGTTTTTTACCAATAGGGCAAAAAATGTACCTGCATAGGAGGACCCAAAGGAACTCATTATGCTCCGAGGCTGTAGGATGGTCTTTCAAGCAACAACGAGCTCCAATAAGGTTGCTATAGGAAGAATGGCTGGTAAAAGTGGCATCAATTTTAGGGTAGTTGAGAGATTCAAGGGGTAAAAGGCAGATGGCATCATCCCCCAAGACTAGATATCTAGTAAGATAAAACATGTCTTTTAGGATAATAGACATGGGACTCGAAGAGATGAGGAAAGAATTAAGGACAAGACACCAAAAGTAAAGTTATCCCCACAAGCTTTGTATTAAGCTGTATATGGTGGACTGGCTTATGGCGATAAGTTGGGTGATTCCCATCTAAGACCAGTCCTTTTGGAAATAAGGGTGAAGATGTTCAACCCACAAATACCATTCCTCACTTGAACATGGCTAGGATTTAGAGATGGAGCTAGGCACTCTCAAACATAGTATTAGCTATTTAAAGGGAGATGGAAGGAAGATTGGTGGGTTTAGGGTTTAGAGCAAGAAGACCAATGGTAAGGAAATCATTAGTCTTAGAGCTGGTCAGCTAAAATATTTGAGTGGAGTCCCTATATAAAAGCAAAGATTCAGTAAAAGAAATCAATAGAAGTCGATAAAGAAAGAAAGGGGAAACTTACTCAAACGATAATTGTGATGGCAATTCTTCAGTAGGGAAACGACTTAGAAGCTAAGTCTTTAGTGAGTTTGTGTTAGAAACCATTGTGGAACTGCGAATAAGGAGAGAAATGGACTAAGGAAAGAGTTTACCCTAAGAAAGCAAGGAAGAAGGAAAGACTTTTGGAAAAGATGGGGTTTGTGAATTTGAAATTTGAAAATCAAAGCTAAAGAGGAACAAGAAATCTGAGAAAGGTGAGTAAGTAGAATCCCAAAGTTGATTAGATAGAGGATTTAACGTTCTTTCTGGTTTCCTAAAACTAGAAGCATGTGGGGGCATATGTTTGCACCCCAAAATGCTTCAGGCCCAAAATGTTAGGGCCCAAATAAATTAACTTTAGGAAGCCCCGGAAGAGAAGTTGGCACCGGCGGTTATGAGAAGTGCTTGAAGAATAGGAAATGTTACTGGCCACCTGCTACACTACTGAGGAGTGGAGGCCGAAAAATAGAGACAACTGATTTTAAAAGGAAAAGAAGAGGAAGATAGAAACATCACCATCAACCCTGAGATAACCAAAACTTTAAACTTTTGTAACTAGTTTAGGAAAATACTGTCATTAGCTGTAAAAATTTCATCATTTACTTTAGTTTTTATCAAAGATGTGTTCGAAGTTGCTCCTATTAGCTTATAGTTATCTTAGTGAATTTTTCATTACTGTTAATTTTTTCCTTTGTTTTCTCGTTTTAAAGTTATAAGCATTGCTATGAAATTCAAATAAATCATTATTGAGGAATTCGAGAATCTTTATTTTCTTTGTGGTTCTTGAGGAAATTTACAATTGCTTGAGTCTTTTAACAAATACGTTCTTTTTATTGAGGTTGTATACCTTTTGCATGCCCAAACTATTCAAGGCCAACAATAATTTTTCTAGGTCTCAGAAAAATAGGTAGTTAAAAAGTGTGACGTAGAGTAAGAGAATAAAAAATAATAGTAATCGAGAATTTACATAAATAGAAAAAAAAACAAGGGAATAAAAAAAGATCGAGAATAAAGGTGAGAAAGGAAAAAAAAAAGAAAGTGAAAAAAATAAAACTTGTAAATAAAAAAACTTTTAGTGTCAAAAAGTAAAGATACGCAAAATAGTTAATTTAGGAGAGAGTGAATTCCCTAATATATTTGATAGTCTCTTTTTTTTTTATATATAAATTATTTTTTAAAAATTGAGCAATAAAATCACGAAGAACTATAAAATTCTCTAGGTCAAATTCTCGGTCAAATTTTAAGGCTTCTAAGTATACAGACTTCTAATTAAACTGAACAGGGCAGTGCTATTCTGAATAACAATGGCACATGTAGTAAACCATAACACAATCCATATGATAACATTGGTAAACTTGTCATGAAACAAACAAAGCCTTTTACAAAACCCTTTTTCTTTTCAACGTTTTCCTCTCGCTCACCAAAGACCATTTTAAGTGCCAAGTGGCAGCGACGACAGACAACTACGGACGCACCGTCGACGTCGGCGGCGGGAACGACGAAGAAGTAGAGGAGCAGGTTCTTCTTTTATATTTTCTTCTCATTTCATCAACTATTTCTTTTTTACATTATCAATTTTCTTATTCATTTTTCCCCTTTTCGGGATGCTTGTAGGTTTCGTTATGGTTTTAACTTTTGACAAGTTCAGAGTTTTTTGTTAATCAGTATAATTAGTTGAATTTACTTTCTGATTTAAGCGCCATTGATGCTTTTCTAGTGTAGTTCTTAGCTTTTGTAAAATCACTAACAATGGATGATATATGTAATTGAAGGCTTTTGCTAGATTAGTTTCCATATTATTATTATTTGCAGTCAATTTAATAAACGCTAGAATTTGCCTGAAACCAAGGAATTTTAGTGCAGAGGCACATCACCAAAGTCTTCAAATGGTCTCAATTGCTCGTAGGACTCTCAATAAGTCTTCTTCGAAGGATTGTCTTTGGCATTCTGCCATGATCTGATATTTTATTCATTTTTCTTTTTCAATTTATTAGTTGTGATTTCTCTCATTCTCTGTGTTGTGTGTGCTTGGAGGATTTTTCTCATTCTTCCTTTTCTTTAAAATAATAGGATATTGCTGATATGGCAGGTTAATGGAAGGAAATTTGAATAACTTTCAAGTGGGGAATTTACCTACTGTGATATACAAGCGTGACTTTATAACAGAGAGTGAAGAGTCCCATCTCCTAGATAAGGTGGTGACTCCTTTTTAGTTTTTTCACCTCCCTTTTATTCTTTTGTTGTTCTATTAAAATTGCTCCTTATCGTCTTTACAGATTTATGAGGCTCCTGTATCCAAGTGGAAATCTTTGAAGAATAGGAGACTTCAAAATTGGGGTATGTGGGGAACTTTTTGAAAGCTAGACAACATGCATACACGCTCACAACACAAATACAATTAAGTGGCAGAACTTCCCTTTCATATTAGTTATGATTTTTCTTTCTGGCACTTTTCTTTGGTTGACTGGCAGGCGGTATTGTCCATGAGAAAGGTCTTCTACCACAAGAGTGTAAGTGGAATTTATTTTTAACTCAGTTAGTGATTGAGTACTTGAAAAAAACTTAGCAGTGCAATTTGCTAAGATGTGTTCCCTCTATTTTACTCTATTGGTTTTTTCAGTTTTAATTTGCTTTGCCGTCATACTATGATTCAAACTTCTACATTGGAACTTGCTTCCATAGTTCAGATGCTTCAAAATATGGAGTTGAAATTCATTGCAATTTGCCTTATATTTTGTTTGTAAGTGCAGATTTGTCTGGGTGGAAATGTTTGCATTGCTAACTCTTAGGCCTCGTATTGAAATAGCACATGGTTTAGTGATTTTTTTTTTGGTGTTTGGTCTCAATGTTTGTAGCTTATTTTCTGTTTCTGAGAATTATAATATTCAAGTCATTGACCGCCATGGCATAATGGGTTGCGAAATCTGCATTGTGCATCTGCAACTGCTAAGGTGAGCACCTGGACTGGGGCTGTATTTCTCTACAAATTAGGAGTATTTTTAGGAAATCTTTTGGATCGGTAATTTGAAGTCATTAACTGAATTTTCTGACTATTGGTAAAAGATTTTGGAAGAAATGTTTCAAAGAACAACTAGTATCGAAAAATTGATTTGATCATATGCCTGAAACTTATTTCTCAAGACAAGTGTCCATTGAATGAGTTTGATATCTTTCCTTTCATTATTTGAGTTTCAATTACTCTACAGTTGTCTGAATAGCAACTAAAATCATTGCATCTCAATCCCTTTAGTCAGTCATTGAGCTATTGGTGGCTGTTTCATCAGATGTGCTATCAAAGTTGGGAAGTTCTGGGAATTGGTTACCCCTATGGTTAATATTGAATTTTTCATCTTGGTTATCTATTGTTAATTCGATGTATTATTTTGAGTGCAGTGCCTCCTTGGCTAACGAAGATTACAGAAAGAATATATGAGGAGTCTGGGTTGTTCCCCTCAGCAATCAATCATGTTCTCATCAATGAGTATCTTCCAGACCAGGGAATAATGGTCTGAACTGAACCCTATGTTATTTTCCTTGGTATTTATCCCATAATATATTAGATTTCCATCTTCTTACTGCTAACTGAAAAATAATCTTCTTGGCGCTTTGAGTCTGCAAAGTTCTTATGCCTGAGACATGGGATCTTATTGCTTCATGTTTTGTTCAAAGCTAGGTTTACATTGAAATAATAGATATTTGTCTATTTTCTAGAATGAATCATTTGTTTTAAGAATCCAGCAGGCAGCTCCTTGTGAGGTTTTTGAACATATGTTTGACTCAGTTCCTCATCATGTCATTGTTTGTCATGCAGCCACACCAGGACGGGCCTGCTTATTTTCCTGTAGTAGCTATCCTTTCTCTTGGATCACCTGTTGTGATGGACTTCATTCCACATTCAAGGTTAAGAACATGCACTGATACATGGAAGAATGATGCCAAAATTAAAGGATCTGCTGAGGAAGCTGTAGAGATTGAAACAGATAGATTGATGGATAATCACCATCCTTTGTCTGTTCTATTGATGCCTCGTAGTCTACTGATATTCAAGGACAGTGCCTATTCAGGTGGGTGCCTACTTACGTTGCATAAGAGAAATCTGTTGGCTTTCGCTATTTAGTTATATGTGTATATAGATATATAAATATATAGATATATATTCACAATGCAAAAAATTGAAGTTGCTATTCTGTGGTTTCTAGACTACCTGCATGGTATAAAAGATGGTGAGGTGCATCAATATGACAAGGTAATTAATTGAATTTGTTGGGACCAAATTACTGTTCTAAGGGCTGGCAATCCTTTGCAGCTACTATTCTCACATTTGTTCTTTTTTCTTTTCATTTTCTTTTTCAGGCCATAAATGATGCAGAATCGTTGCAAAGTCATAAATTTGATCAAACATTGTTAGAATCTAATAAAGCTGTTCAAATAGAGGAAAGTACAGATCAGAAAGTCATTCATCGGACAACTAACAGAGTTTCATTAACATGTCGGTTGGTGTTGAAGGTCCACAAGAATTTGTTCAAGTTCTAGTATTTATTCTGTGTGCTCAGTTTTGCATGCTGAACTGGAATTGTGTATCATCTTCTAGCTTTAGTAATTCTCCAGTTCTGATGGGCAGCGGTTTCATGGAGATAGGTTACGCAGATGACTTGTGCACAAGAGAGAGAGAAGTACGTCAAGTTCAGATTAATAGGTAAATATTGTAAGCTGTAGCTGTATTTGTTTTTGAGAAAATTATATTGCATACAGTGGCGTAACCAAGACTAATGAAGAGGTAAAATTTTCAAGCAAAAAAAAAAATAGAGATAAATTTATATTCAATTTTATTTTCATATTAAAAAATTAATATAAATATTTGACTTTAATATTTATATTTTATTTTATTTTTATATTAAATAATTAAATATTAAAATTTTTATTATTTTTATTTTTATTTTAATATTTAAATTTTATTTTTAGAAATTACATAATATATATTATTTTTAAATAATATTTATATTTTTTGAGATATTTAAAAAATTTAAATTAATTATTTTTTAATAAATTTATATTATAGAATATTTTTTAAAAAATAATTAACTTAATTATAAAACTCTAAACTTAATTTATAATCAAATTGTAAAATAATTAGTCTTATTATAAATTCTTAAATTTTTAATTCATATCATAATCAAATCTCAAAATAATTAATTTAATCTTTCAAATTCAAATTTCAATTCATAATCAAATTTTAAAATAATTAATATAATAATCATAACAATAAAATAAAATTTATAAATTAACAATAATTATAAAAAAATTATATTACTCAATAAAATGATCAAAATAATAAATTAAAAACTAATTTTGAATTTTAAAATAATTAATATTTAAAAATAAATTTAAAAAATAAATTTCCATATACATCTAAATATATATAAATATTATATATTATATAAATATATATTATATTATAAATTAATTTTATATTATATAAATATAAATATTATTAATTTTATGTATATATAAATATATATATATTATATATATATTTTCGTCAAAGATATATACATATATATATATATATATATATATATATAAACCTAGGCAATGGACCCTGTGCCTCCTTTGGTTCCACCTCTAATTGCATGTCACTTTTTAACTTCTTTTTTATTTACCGATTTAGTAATGTTTTTAATCTATTAAATGTATATTTATATCTCTAAAAGTGAATTTTTAGTACACTAGATATATATATATATATATATTGGACGTATATCTCATTGGAAATTTAAAAGTTATATATAAACAAAAAACAGAAAAATAAATATTTTTGAAAGTAATTTTATTTTTTATGATATTTTTGAAGAAGTCCCAATCAGAAGTTGGATTAATAGTTAAGGCTATCATATGATACAGACTTTATTTTCAATACTCTCCCTTTGGCATTAGGGTTTTGTGAATGAAGGAAATTTTCTAGAATTAATACATGAAATTAGTAAAATTTTAGGGTTCAAGAGTTAATTTTCTTCTTGAAGTTAGAATTAAAGGAATTTGGTAGTTTATCACTCTCTCCAAAGAAACAATGCAAGTATTTTGGTTTGTTTATTAATAACGTTCAACAATAAAATTAAAAATTAAAAATAAAAGAAAGGATAAAGGTCTAATTTTACTTAACTATAGCGAGAAGTCTGCTTTTAAATTTTTTTTAATTTTTTTTTAAATTTAGTCTATATTATTGACTATTTAATGATTCGACTAAAAAAATAGATAATTTTGATCAAATTTAAAAGAAAAAGTATTAATTAAGTTAAAAAAAATTTTAAAAATAATTTAGACTTTTTACTATGGTTTTAGGGCTAAATTGTATTTTTGTCTTAAAATAAAAAAGATTAATTATAAAAATAGTAATGTCAAAATGAGTTTTAACACTTAAATACGACATGCAAAATATGTAAAATTAGTTGGTTAATGTTAATCTTAAACGAGTTAATATTAGATACGAGTAAATTCGTTTACGATACAATTTTAAAAAGATCGTGTAGCAGATTAACATGTGAATCCGTTATAAAACATTTAACTAAAATAATATAGTTTTAATATAATTCAAAATTATATCATTTTATTATTATTTACTCTAAAAATAAAAAAATATATACATGTTATATATTTATTATATTATTATAATTTTATTATTGCATGATGTATTATTATTTTTTTAGAAATAGTTTATTTAATGTTTTAATTATTTTTATTAAAAATTTATTAATTTAATCTAATTATTAAATTATTTTAATCATTTTATTAATTTAATTATTAATTTATTTAAATTTAATTTTTTATGAATTTTAAAAATTACTTTTCAAAATCAAATGTTAAAAATTAAATAATTTTTATAATTTAAATAATCTAATCTTTTATATTTTATATCAAATAATTTTTTTAATTTAGAATAGAATTTATAATAGAAAATAAAATAAAATTTTTAAAAAAATTTGTTGCAAAATTTATGATAGGCAACTATACATTATTTTCATAATTATTTTTCTTTATTACTAAGTTTTAATATTAAAATATAATAACAATCATTATTTATTTCATATTAATTATGTTATATATATATTTATATTTTTAAAAAAATTTTAATACATTTATATTTTAAAATTATTTTAATCATAATTTTATTATGTGAATAATTTTTTAGTAATTATTTAAAAATATAAAATTATTTTAAATAAAAATAGAAAAAATTACTCTATCCACCACATTTTAAATTTAATTTTCAATTTTACTATTCATTAATTTTTTTTTCAATTTTAACTTTCCCATTTTTCAACTGTACCTTATTTTATTCTTTTTCTTTTCATTTATACGGTTTCTTTATTTTACATTGTTATCTTCTTCCTTTTTTATTTTTCTTTTTTATTGATTTTTCTATACCATCTTCTTGCTCCACTACTATTTTTTAATCTTCAGATACTGTCGTCAACTCTTTTCCACCACGATTCTTCTCCTCCATCTCCAATTTGTATCAAATTAGATTGATATAAAAGTTGGCTCAATGTGATTAGACAAATTGATCTCAATTCGCAATTAGAGTAAATGATAACGAAGATGGAGTTTAAAGATAAACAGAGAAAGAATGGTGGGTAGCTCCTCTCTACAACCAAGGGTTCTCTCTTTTTTACTGGGAGATATTAGAGAAACAAGGTGATTTCATTTTTAGTTATGGTTTTTATTGTTGGTGATGCTAAAGAGGAAGAGTCTGTGTTAAGGATTGAAACAAGAATCACCATATAATCAACATGCAAATTGAAATTGGTGTCAAAATTCTGATTATTTCTTCTCCCAGAGAATCAACAATGTTCTTGGGTCTTTGCATTTGGGCCATTAGGTGTTCAAATCCTTTCTCAATTCGGGATATTGGAGAGTGTTTGGTTTTTTGAAGAGAAAATGGTAGAATTTTTTCTCAGCCTATTAGTTTCTTTGAATTTTTGGTGGGGTATCTTCATGGCAGTGATGGTGTAGCATCGTTGTTAATCGTTGAATTTTTTGTTTGTGGTTGTGATTTTTTCAGTCAAGAGCTATAACTTAAACACAATATTATTTCATTTTTTTCAACATTCATATTTATATTATTTCACTGTGACTTTTGTAAAAGCAGATATGGGTTTGCATTCATTAAAGAAATTATTAGAGAAACCCGATGAATTTATTTTTGTTTGTATTGCTCTCGTTTGTACGAGTCTTCTTGATACTTAATGTGCAGTTAAAGCAAGATTAAAGAATTGTCTCACATGTGAAACAGTGGAAATGCAATCATATTCGAGCATTCTTTAAGGTAAATGACAAAAAGAGCAAAAGTCAAGAATCACATGATAATTAACTAATAAAAATGAGACATCATTTACTATGAACTTAAATAATTACATATAGTTGTAATGATTAAATAATTACAATTGTTCAAAATTATTTACATATTCATGTATTGATTAAATCATCTATGATCAAGATGATTTTGATTTTTTTTATTTTTATTTTGTAAATTTTTTAATTTTATTTGTTTTAATTATTTTTTAGATTTTAAATATATTGGTCGAGAATATTTTTTCTTTTAATGTAACGCACTCTAAATATTTGATAAAATATTTAAAAATAATAATTTTTTTAATTTTTTTAGTAAATTTAACATATTATATCAATTTATATGTAGGTATATTATATATATATAACTAAAGAATATTTATACATGTGGATATATATTATAAAAGAATATCAATATATATTATATATATAAGTATATACTATATATACTTTAACTAAAGAATAATAGTATATGTGAAGAGATATCGATAAATATCAATATATTTTATGTATATTTTAACTAAATAATAATAATATATGTGGGTATAGATCGGTATATGTTAGCATATGTTTTATATAATAATATATACGTGTTAAATTTTAAAACACTAAGAGTATAAAACTATTATATATTTACTTATATATCAGTATATGTTACATATAACAACATATATATATGTACTAAAAATTTTAAAAAATAAGAGTATAAAAGTAATATATATTTAGTTATATGTTAATATGTGGTAAATATAAAAAACATATATGCGTTACATTTCAAAAGAATAAAAGCATAAAAATAATATATATTTAGTTATATATCGATACATGATAAATATAATAACACATATGTGTTAAATTTTAATAGAGTAAGATCATAAAAGTGATATATATTTAGTTATATGTCGGTATATGTTACATATAACAATATATACTTGATAAAATTTAAAAAAAATAAGGATATAAAAATAATATATAGTAAATATAATAACATATATGTGTTAAATTTTAAAATAATAAGAGTATCAAATTAATATATGTTCAGTTATAAGTCGGTGTATATTATATATAACAATATATATATGTATTAAATTTTTAAAAAATAAGAGTATAAAAATTATTATATATTTAGTTACATGTCAGTATATGTTACATATAATAATATATACTTAATAAAATTTAAAAGAATAATGGTATAAAAGTGATATATATTTAGTTATATATCGGTATATGTTACATATAATAATATATACGCGTTAAATTTTAAAATAATAGGAGTATTAAAATATTATATATTTAATTATGTATCGATATATGTTACATATAATAAGATATATTAGTTAAAATTTAAAAAAAATATATAAAAGTAATATAAGTTTAGTTATATGTCAATTTATGTTACATATAATAACATATATGTGTTATTTTTTTAAAAAAAATAAGAGTATAAAAGTAATTTATTTTTAGTTATATATCAGTATATATCAGTATATAATAATATATATGTGTTAAAATTTAAAAGAATAAGACTATAAAACTATTAAATATTTAGTTATATGTTGGTATATATAAAATATAATAATATATAAGTGTTAAATTAAAAAAAATAACAATATAAAATAATTATGTACTTAGTTATATGTTGGTATATATTACATATAACAACATATACTTAATAAAATTTACAAGAATAAGGGTATAAAAGTAATATATATTAAGTTATACGTCGGTATATGTTATACATACTTTAATTAAAGAGTAATAATATATAGGTATATGTAGATATATGTTAGTATATATAGATATATATCAATATATGTTGATATATGTCGGTATATGTTATATAAAAAAATAATATTTTTATATTAATTTTTTTAAAAAAAATTATAGTTATATGCTGTCATATCTTGCATATAACTAGATATATATAGGAATATGTTATAAAATAATAACAATATTATATATATATGGGTATATGTAGGTATATATCGGTATATATTACATATACTTTAACTAAAGAATAAAAATATATGTAGGTATAGGTCGATATATATTGGTATATGTCAGTATATGTTACATATACTTTTGACTAAAAAATAACAATATATAAGGATATATGTCGGTATATATTAGTATATGTTACATATACTTTAATTGAAGAACAATAATATATGTGGATATATGTTGGTATATATTACATATACTTTAATTAAAAAATAATAATATTTGTGAGTATATGTTGATATATGCATGTATATATAGATATGTATTGATAGATAACTATTTTATATTTTTATTTATATGTAGGTACATGTTATATATAACTAGAGATACTAAAAAGAATATCAATATATGTTGGTATATGTTATATATAATTTAACTAAAAAATAGCAGCATTTATCGATATATATGGATATATCAGCATATATGCTACATGTAATTAGATATATATATATATATATATATTTGTATATGTTACATATACTTTAACTAAAAACAATAATATATATCGTATATAACTATTTTATATATTTATTTATATGTAGGTATATGTTACATATAACTAGATATATCGAAAAGAATAATAATATATGTTACATATATATAGATATATGTCGGTTTATCTTACATATATCTTAACTAAAGAATAACAATATATGTAGGTATATATCAATATATATGGATATATGTCGGTATATAATTATTTTAAATATTTATTTATATATGAGTATATATTACATATAACTAGATATATGGATATATGATTTGTTATACCTAGTTATATATATGTATACATATATAACATATAATTAGATATATATATATATATTAAAATTTTAAAAAATAATAGTATATAACTATTATATATATACTCATATGTGGTTATATATTACATATAAGTAAGTAAATGTGTTAAATTCTAAAGGAATAATATATCTAATTATTATATATTTAGTTATATGTATTTAAATGTTATATGTAAGAAGATATATTTAGATATATGTTGATATATATTATATATAAGTAGAAATTTAATATAAATATTTTTAATTTAATATTTAAAAATTTTAATTTAAAATTTGTCCGAAAACTTAAAAATAAATGGTATAAATAATGCAAGCAGTATAAAAAAAAGGGAAAAATGCTAAAAAAACAAAAAAAAAAGATAAAATTAGAAAAAAATAAATAAACAAAAAAAAACAAATAGATAAAAAAATAAAATAAATAAATACATAAAAAAATAATGACCATATAACCAAAAGTATAAAAAAATATTTATAAATTTAGAAATTAAATTTTTGTTAATATTAATTAATTAATTTATAATATTGTAATTGAATGCTAAAAAATAATTTAAAAAATGTTAAATATATTTTTTGTTAAATAAATAATTTTACTTTTATATGAAAAATTGTGAATATCATCTAAAAAAAAAGTGTACAGATATTTTTTTAATATACATATATTTTTTTAATGGACAACTTTGAAGATATAAAAAAGTGTACAGTAAAGATTTAAAAAGTGACCATCGTATATTTGTAATTATAAAAGTAAGTTATCGTATAAGTGAAAGTTTTCTATAACTCTCGTATTTTTGAAAAGTATATTCATTTAAAAGGAATTTATGTAATTATCCCAAACTATTTTCTAGCTCATGGCCCAAACATGAAGCTCAAAATTAATAAACTATTTTGCAATGGGCTTTATTTTTAGAGGTGGGTATAGACCCTTAATTTTTTACTCAGTCCGGTCTAATATATTTTGTTTGGTCCAAAATAATTTTTGTGTTGTCTAATAATTTTTGTTATCTTAATTAAATAATTTTTTCTTTATTATCTAATTTTTATTAATAAAAATTAAAAATAAACAAATAAATAAAAATAAAAATAAAAATCGGCGATGAAAAAAATCATCGCCGAAAACCACCAGCACGGGCTTGGCCTTGGGCCATTTCGCCCGCAGACCGATTCCCCACCCCCTGCCGCAGCCAACTGTGGCAAATTATTTTGCCAGCGCAATTTTTCCTGCGGCAAATTTTTTTGCCAGCTCAATTTTTTCGCAACAGTTTTTTTTCGCCAGCGAAATTTTCCGACGCAAATTTTTCAAAACCTAATACAATTAGGTTTCGGTTTCCTTTTCTTATTCTATAAGGTATACCGCGAGCAACTAGGAAAAAAACTAAAAAAAAACTTTTATAAATATGGACTAAACAACACGGAAAAAAGGAGGCAGAAAGAGGGAAAGAAATCCAAAAGGAAAGAGGAACAAATTTTGATCCAAAACTGAGTAGGAAAGACAGTAATTCAATTCAATTTTTTGAAGGAGCTGAAAAATAATTCAAGGCAATTCAAAGACGGCAAAGCTTGCCTTTGTTTTTGTTCATCCAAGAAGAATTATTTTTGGAGGAACCATCAGAAGCAGTTATGTATTAAATTCTTTTTGTTATATTTTTTCACAGTAGCATAAACTATCTAATTGTGGCTTTGAAAATCAAAAACCCTAGCACTTTAATTTAGCTTTTCTAAAGTTAAAAACACTAATTCGTTGCTTTATTTTCCAAAGAATTTAAAGTTATTAATTTAGTTTCTTCAAAACCCCAAAACCCTAATTTACTTTCCAAATTATCAAAACCCATAAATTATATTTTGTTTCTTTCCAAAAGCTTTAAAAACTTCTTTTTTGCTTTTAAAAACTTTAAATCATTTTTTTATTTTCATAAAACCTCATAAAAGTATCAAATTGATTTTCAAACCCTAAAAGCTTCATGCATCCACCGAAACCCTAATTTTAAAACACTAAACCCTAAACTCAACTCCAAACCTAAAATAGTAAACCCTGCCCCCTTTAAAGCCATAAAACCTAATTTTTTCTAAATCCTAATTCTTTAAAACTTTAAAAACCCTAAAAATACAAAGGTTATATTTTTTACACAGTAAGTTCAAATCAACAATTCATTAACCCTAATTTACTTAGGTCCATGTTCTCTAAGGCCCCGAGCCTAAACAGTGCCGAAGTCGTAAGAACCATTCCACCGGGAGTGGGGGCAAAAATCCCCGCTCACAGTGGCGACTCCACTAGGGATAAGAGAAGTTGATTCCGTTGGTCTTTATATTATTCTATTCTTTCTTATAATGATATTATCCATTGCATCATATTAGATTACATTGTGTGCATGAATTAGGACGCCCGTATTACCCGTGTTGTGTTATGTAAGGGATACCATACTTTCACTCAAGGTATGGAGATTGAGCATGGCATAACCACTCATAGCCTCGTACCATTTGGTATATACTTGCTATGGGAACCTAACCCTTTTAACCCAAAAACTAAAGCTCATGTAATTGGCCTAGTTACTTTCCTTAGGCTGTACCCCAAATGCATGTTGTTTGACTATGGTTGATTTATTTGGCTTAAATCATGGCTTATTTGGTTTGTTCTTTTTTAAATATGACCTAAGTACATTGTAAGCTCAAAATAATTTTTTCTTTAGAAAATCCAAAAGACCAAAGCTATTTTCCAAAATTTTTCAAGATGGTCTTTGGACATAAAACTTTTCTAAAAACATATCTTTGGCTCATGGCCTAAATACTAAGCCCGAAATTTATTTTTCTAAAAATCTTTTTATGGGCTTAGAAATAAGATTATTTTCACCCAATCTTTTCTTACAAAGAGCTTGCAAAATATTGAGGTCAATTATGAAATACCAAAAATCAATTGTGGGCCTAGTTTATACTAAGGATAAATCTACCATGGGCTTGTTTTTGGCATGAATCATCAGTTACCTTTTTCAAGTGAGAAATCTATCTCTAATGAACCTCTTAAATTTAGTTTTAATCCAATATAGCATAAAAGCTACTTTAGTTGGTTGAATGAATTAAAACCTAATTAATGGGAATTATCATGGATGGATTTCCATTTTTGAAAATATAACTATTGGTTGAAATGTCCAAGGGAATTATTCGAAAACAAGATACCCCATGTTGGTATTTTGTTAACCATATACCTAGGAAAAGAGACTCGCCATTCGTGTGTGGATGTTATTGTTAGTGTATGTGCCCTAGGCCATTTATTTGGGTCTTTATGTTATACATTCATTATTAATAAATGAGGTTTTATTATCATTATTGTTTGTTTGCATGTTACACAATTTTGATATTTGTCCCTAGTTTATTATTGTTATAGAGATAAAAAAATAATTCTTAACTAGTATGAATATTGATTTGATAATCATTAGATGGTTATGTGTATAGTGATACAAATCAATTTCATAGATACTTGTTAGAGAACAATGTATTGGATAGACCCATCATGAGATTACTACATGGGTTAGTGTCATAAGTAAACCTCATGATAGTTATGTATTAATTCTTTGACTTGAGATTGTCATAGTTTCCAATATAAGGACTATTATATTTTGACATGATCAAACATTATCCGTAACTGGATAGTAATAAAGGTTATGATCATATATGATAGAAATTATGTAGAGGATAATGAACAATCAAGATAGAATTTGTCCCTCTCTTTGAGAGAATATCTTTTGGGCCCCTCGATAAGTGAGACTGTGAAATGCATGGCCATGCTCAAATGAATTGATAGTGTGATCAATTTCATTTGTTTTTATCAGTCTACTTGGAGATCGAGTAATCATAAGTTTGGACAATATAAGTATGATGTTGACCATGACTTATGTTCAAGCTAGATATCATGTACTATTATTAGGCAAATTGGACATTCCTTATATTAATTGGGTAGTTGTAACGCCTTGCTAGAGGCCAATTACGACTTGTTGGTTTAATAGAGATTAAATTGACTGCCAATTAATATGGGGCCTATCGGGTCACACACAAGAATGCGCTTTGGGCTGGATATAATATTAATAATATTAATATTAGATATTAATATTTATTATTATTATTTTCATTTTTTATATATATTATTAGATAATATATTCATAATCCTTATTAGATTTGGATTCTGATTTTGACTTACCATATCCAATTTCGAATTGGATTCTGGAGTGATTATATTCACTCCAGAAGTTAAGTCTTCTCAGAGGTAACATTAGAAAATGAAAGAGAACAAAAATAAAGGAACCCTAATACGTTTTAGAGAAAATGTTTTTCCAGCCTTTGCCGTTGCAAAGAGCTTGCACTCCAGACGGTAGCATTCGTGTGGATACGCGATAGAGGGTGTTTCGCGATCGAGGCATCTCTTCCAAACTGTGATTTTGAATCATCAACAGGTTAGTTCTTTGAACACTTTCGTCGAATTAAACGAACAGCATGGATCCTGGTGAGAAATCAGAGATTAAAATTTTTTTCCGCTGCGTGTTTTTGGTTTGCAGTGATCTCCTTGATTTCCTAACAGTTATAAGGTTGGAAGGAACGTCCTAATTATCTTTCTTCGTTGATTATTCGTGCATACATGCATACATTTGCATCTCGTTGATCCTCTCTGGCTCACAGCCCTGGATTACGACAGTTCAAAAGCTTACAACAATCCGACCTACGTCGGAGATGAAGTATCTAGCAATGACTCAATCACTTGCTCACCAAAATAATGGAGCCCGAAAAAATTCAAAGGATGGTGGATGAGGCCCTCAATGCCAAGATGGAAGAAATAAAAGAGGCCCTAGCTGAGACCATGAAGAACCAATTGACTGCAATCTTAGAGAATCATGCCGACGCATCTGCTAGCACTAAGAAATCAAAGGACAAAGGGAAGACTAAAGTTAGTGAAGTGGTTTTTGATGATGAAAAAGTGATCATTGATGATGATGATGATTGGGCTCAATACTACCAAGATGCTCAAGAGAAGAAAAAGGAACCAAAGATCGTTGAAAGATCAACTATGGAGAAGACCGAGACTTCTGATATTGAAAAGATGATTGCTGATTTAGAAAAGAAAATTGAGAAGAAGCTGAAAATCGAAGAGATGTCTGAGATCGATAAACTATTTGAACAAGATGAAGAAGTCCCATACAAGTTCAAGATGCCATCCTTTACAAAGTACAATGGCACCGGAAATCCTCATCTCCATGTGAAGTAGTATATCACTATCATGCAGTCTGCCCGAGCTACTAAGGCTCAAACCCTAAGGTACTTTATGCTCTCATTGGACCCTGTTGTCTGAAATTAGTTCAATACCTTAGATGATGGAACACAAAAGAATTGGGATCTACTTTACAAAGCCTTCATCCAACAGTATGGATATAATGTTGACTTGAAAGTTACCTTAATGGAAGTGGAGTCCATTAGGCAAAGGCCGAATGAGAATTTTGTAGATTATGTCAAGAGATGGAGAAACAAGGCCGCTTTACTCAAGAAGAGGCCCGATGAATCCGATCAAATAAGGATGATTCTGAGAGGGGTGTTGCCTAATCTTCATGAGAGGATGTCTCATACACTCATCCGCGATTTCAAAGACCTTCTCCAAGCTAGTTTGCAATTGAAGAATGGGAGAGGGAGAAGAACCATTTTTAAACAAAAAATGAATGAGAAAGGGAGCTATCAATCTGGTAGCCAAATCATGCAAAAGGCCGTCGGTGTTAATGCTACTAACCAAGGAACGAGAAGATAATTTTTGAAATTCGGAAAACCGATGTCTTGGGTTCTCAATAAACTTCAAAGAAAGGGATTGCTACAACCCTTAAATCCTCGTCCTTTGCCTAACCCTCTCCCACCTAATTTTGACTCCAAAGCATTTTGTCAATTTCACCAAATGTAAGGGCATGACACGGATAGATGTGTGAGGTTACGACATGAGATCCAAAATCTAATTAATAATGGGAAGCTACCCGAGCCCAACAAGCCAAACACCAAAGACAACCCATTGCCAAAGTTCAATAGGGTACCACCATCGGCAACCTTCATGATTGGAGGAGGTTTGCATGAGGACTTTGTCATGTCTTTCTTTCAAGATGTGGATGGAGAAGCAACCAAAGAAGAAGAGGTATTTGGTGAAATTAAACAAGCTATGATGGGAGGAGAAGTAACAATTTATGTTGTTAACGAGTTTTGGGATTCAAGTGATAGTGATGATGATATTGTATCCAAGAAGGAGGAGTGGACTTGGTCCGAGCCCGAAGAAGATGAAGTAATGAACACTAGATCTGGTAAGCCTTATGCAAGGCCACAACCTAAGGAGGTAGAAACTAATAAGGGGAAGAAAGTTGAAGTAGAATCAGATGATGCTGTGCTCAAGCAATTGAAAAGAATCCAAGCAAGTGTTAGCATTTAGGACTTGTTAGCTACTTCTAAAAAGCATCGAGAAACTATGGCCAAAGCCTTGGCTAGCATGCCAACTCTACCTCCACAACACTGGAAGAGTTGATCAACTTCATAAAAATTGGGGAAGTAATGAAATGTGAAGAGGTTCAAGAAAAGAGTGAAGTTAATATGGGAGCAGTTTCTTTTTTAGATGCTGATTTACCGGAGGAGGGGAGAGACCACATCTGCCCTCTCTTTATCAAAGTAGAAGTCAAGGGGAAGAGGACTCCATGTGTAATGGTTGATGATGGATTCGCCATAAATGTTTGTCCACTTAAGATATTGCCAAAGCTAGTTGTAATATCCCAAAATGTACCCTAGAAGTATTGGAGTAATTATTGTTATTATTGGATTAAGTGTATTTATTTTATTGGAAAGAGAGTTGAGGTTAGAGTAATGTGTATATGTTGTATATATTGTGATATACTTAACATATACAAATATTTGTTTGAAGGGTATAAAGGTAATTATTTTGAAATTGAGTTAGTGGTTTAAGATGGGTGGATGGTGATGTTTGAGATTATTTTATTTTTTATTTGTGTGGAGGAGAATGTTTTGAGGAGAGAGAGGGTTAATGTTTGACTTTTCTTTCTTTTCCTTTTCTTCCTTCTTCCTCTCTTCTCGTGTCTCTCATTTTCCTTTTCTTCTTCTTTCTTTGCTTTGGACGGCAGCAGCAAGAGAACAAGAGAGAGGGAGAGATTTGACCTTCCAAGCTCAAGATTGAAGAAGTTTTCAAGAGATCAAGGAGGAATTTAAGAGTTTTCTTCATTCTTGGTAAGTTTCCTCTTGATTCCCTTGTTTTCTTTGAGTTTGTGTTGTGGGTTTGGTGATTTATGGTTGTTGGTATGGATATGTTTGAGTGTGTTGTGTTTAAGAGTGTTGGGTTTACTTGATTTTTGATTCTTGGGTTGGATTGAAGAAAAGAGTAAGATTGAAAGGAAGAATAAGTTTGTTGGTTAAGATTGAGTTGTGGTTGTGTTTAGAGTTTTTGATGATGTTGTGATTTGGTGTTGGATGTGTATTTTGAGTTGTGTTGGTGTTTTTGCAAGGTTGTTATGGTTTTGAGTGTGTCTAGTTGAGTTTTGTTGAAGTGGAAGATGGTAGAAGATTGTTGTTTGTTGGTTGGATTGTTGTTTTGGCCGGAATCTGGGTTTTTGGCCTGACACGCTCAGGAGCACGTCCAGGTCTTTAGGCGTGTCAATTGTGTTGGATGGCAGTAGGTGTGACACGGCCATTAACACGCTAGTGTTAGTGAGCGTGTCATCGTGTTAGTGAGCGTGTCATAGCTACTGTGATTTTGGGGAATTGACACGGCCAGGAACACGTTCATGATGTTGGACGTGTCGATACTTCTGAGAGACAGTAGGTATTACACGCCCAGTGACACGCCCGTGGTCCTGAATGTGTAAATGCTTCTGTGTTGTGGAGTTAGGGCACGGTCAGGGACACGCCCGTGTGGGTGAGCGTGTCCAGTTTAGAGTTTGCCCTAATTGATTCTTAGCCTTATGATCTTATGTGAGTTTCCTCATTGTTCTGAATTAGGTTGTGAAGAAGGTGAATTGCCTTAATTATTTGGTGAAGGACTTGTTAAGAGGAAGTGTTTAGAATTGTGTGGATTTCTTTTGAGGTAAGTACAAACCTTGCATTATAACATACATTCATGTGATTTTGGAACTTATACATTTGAGTGTGAATGTACTAAGTAATTTCATTGTATTGTTGATATGTTTGAATAATGTTATGTTTTATACAATATGAACCTCATGAAATGTAATATGGTATATGTATGTGTTATGAAAATGAAAGATGTGATGATAAGATGATGTGTAAAGCCATTGTGATTGGCTATATTGATTCAAATGAGGCATGTTTGCCTAGTTGATTGTGGAATGAGAAATGAATTGAGAAAAAGATTTATAAAGAGATATATGAAATGGTTGTGTGCCTAATATGTTTATTCAAATTTCAGAGTACTGGTTTTGGTGGCATGCCTATATAAAGGTAACAGTCTAGCCGGGTTGAGGATCTCTTCAATTGAATTGAATTGATGGTCCAAGAGACTGGGTCTGTTACACTAAATGAAATGTGAAAATGAAATTTATGAAAAGTAACAGTCTAGCCGGGTTGAGGATCTCCTCGATTAGTCGGGTTGATGGTCCAAGAGACTGGGTCTGTTACTAGTAACAGTCTAGCCAGGTTGAGGATCTCCTCATGTTAATGGGTTGATGGTCCAAGAGACTGGGTCTGTTACACTATCCATGGATAGAGATATGATATATATTGCCTACGGGCTTAATCATTGTGATTATAAACCAAAGCAGTAACTCTGAACTTTGAATATCATATTAAATGCTTGTTGGGCCCATGTGTGTCTATGTTAAATGTGTGAGTAATGGATGATGATACAATTATTGAAATAATGAAATGTAACATCCATAAAATAAAGTGTATTGAGTATGATCTATATTGTTTGAATGTATGACATAGCATAATATCATTATAGTTTGTTCTACTGAGCTGTTGGCTCAGCGCGATTGTGGTTCATCGCGCAGGTGACAGGTTTGAACCCGAGAGTTCCTCTAGACCTAGTGAGTCTAGGCGTTGAAGAGTTGATTTTTGGACTTAAAGATCAGAGAAGTGTAATATCCCGATGCATGCCCCAGAAGTTTTGTATGTTGTTGTTGTTGTTATTGTTGTTGGTTTAAATTGAGAAAAGAACATATATGTATATGTGTTTTGGGAAATTTAGGGTTTAGAGACAAGTTTATATGTTGTGTATATGGTGATATATATAACATATAAAATGGTCAAAGAGAAAGAGTCAATGCAAGAGGAGATATTTTTATATGGCATGTGGAATTAATTAATTGGGTTCATAAGAGACAAAAGCTAAGTTAAGTGATAAGGGATATATGAGTAATTGCTTGAAATGAAATGCTTGGTGGAGGATTTTTGGTAATTAGTAATTATATTATTATTATTATTATTATTATTATTATATACATATATGTGGTTATCGTGGAAGAGGAAAAAGAAATGAAGATATTCTCTTCTTCTTCTTCTTCTTCTCCTTTTGGTTCTTGCACGAGAGAGAGAGAGAGAGAGGTAGAGAGATGAGTTGATCTTCACCAAAACCTTAGGGTTTTAAGAGAATTGAAGGAAGAATCAAAGGATTAAGTGGAGATTTGGTGGAATTCATCAATTGAGGTAAGTACTTACTTGTTTTCCCTTGTTAAGGTTTGAGATAGGTTGTGATGGATTGATTTCATGATTTAGTGTGTTATATATGTGTTTACAAGTATTGAAATTGATTACAAGCTAAAGGATTGGATTGGTGTTGGTTTTGTTGGAAATATGGTAAGTATTCTCTTGTTTTCTTTACTTAATTGGAAGTTGTGTTGGAAGTGAAGTAAGGTTTGATGATTTTGTGATTTGGTGGATTTGAGATGTGTTGTGTTGTGTGTTCAAGTGTTAAATTGATTTTAAGTTATGAGTTTAATTAGTGGTTGTTGTTGGAAATGGTGGAGATGTTGATTTTAGGGTTTTGAGTTGAGATGTGTTTAATTGTTATATTAATGTGTTGTGAAGTAATTCTTGTGATGAATATGTGTTTAAAACATTGATTATATTCATTTGAAGCATGTTATATGATGAATATTGTGTTTGAGTGCAATTAGAAGAGAATTGGTTTTGGTTATGGGTGACACGGCCATAGGCATTGAAGAGACACGGGCGTGTTCATCAATTGAGTTGGGCATGTCAATTGTTTGAATTGGCTACTGCCTCTTTTGTTGTTAGTGACACGGGTGTGTCCATCAAAGGTGCTGGGCGTGTCAATTGTTTGAATTGGCTACTGCCTCTTTTGTTGTTAGTGACACGGGCGTGTCCATCAAAGGTGCTGGGCGTGTCAATTGTTTGAATTGGCTACTGCCTCTTTTGTTGTTAGTGACACGGGCGTGTTCCATCAAATGGGTTGGGCGTGTCCTACAAATGAATTACATATTGCTTTATACTTTGTTTCTTTTTACATTGTTTTGATTCTTCAAAGGTTCCATTGTTTCTAAACTTAAACATGAACATTATA
This sequence comes from Garcia nutans, assembly GCA_947685225.1. Classification (NCBI taxonomy): domain Eukaryota; kingdom Viridiplantae; phylum Streptophyta; class Magnoliopsida; order Malpighiales; family Euphorbiaceae; genus Garcia; species Garcia nutans. The sequence continues at coordinate 28,574,358 of CANTUV010000039.1, read as the reverse complement.
AATATGTTTTAAACACAAGAATGATCTAATCAAAGGAATGTGGAAGATCATAAAGCTATGAATCATATCAATTGTGTTTTGCCCTAATTGCATTGTTGAGATTTAGCAATGTTATGTTATGCACTTTGAATGATATGTTTGCCTAGTTAATGTAATTGATGTTGTATATATATATACATCAATGAGGCTATATGTAAAATGTGAAAAAGAGGATGAAGTGATTGATTATGGATAGCTTGGTGGGAGTAACTCTTGAGGGTGAAAGAGATGAGGATCATCCAAAAAGGTATGTATAATGCAATTTATAATGATGTGAATGATATGTTTACCTAGTTAATGTAATTGATGTTGTATATATATATATATATATCAATGATGGAATATGACATGTAAAGGATATGATGAGGTAAATGATTATGTATGTAAAAGATGAATTGCTATAATGTGGATTGAAATGTGATGTGAAGCCATTGTGATTGGCTATGTTAACTGAAATGTGATGTGAAGCCATTGTGATTGGCTATGTTAACTCAAATGTGATGTGAAGCCATTGTGATTGGCTATGATGATTCAATTGAAAGAAACAAGGCATGTTGCCTAGATGATGATGAGAATTGAAAATGATATTGATGATGAAATAATCAATGAATTGTGTAGCTAATGTGTTATTCTATTCTCAGAGTTTGTTGTTGGTGGCATGCCTAATATTAGTAACAATCTCTTGAAGTTAGGTTGGGCTTGATCCTTGAAGCCAAGTTGGGTTGAAGTTTAACATGTTTTACTCCCCTTGAAGCTTGGTTGGGTCTAGTCCTTGAAGCCTAATTGAGATGTTACAACCCTTGAAGCTAGGTTGGATTGGTTCTTGAAGCCAAGTTGGGTTGATACTTAGCATGCTTTGTTCCCCTTGAAGCTTGGTTGAACCTAATCCTTGAAGCCTAGTTGGGTCAATGATAATGATAAATGTGAAAACAAAACCAAAGCATTAACTCTGAAAATAGAATAGCATATTAGTGTCTGTTGGGCCCGAGTCTGTCTTTGATGTCCATGTGATATACAAATGTTGAATTAGATGAATAATGAGATCTATGATTGACAATGTGACTTATGATTGGTGAATTGTGAATTAAACAATGTTATGAGGTATGATATGTAATGTGTATGCATTGATATGTTGATTGTGAGTATTGGTGATGGATTGTGGTTGGTGTTAATGATTGCCTTGCTGGAAATATTATTCATGATTGGTAAATGGTGAATAAAATAATGTTATGAAGTACGTTGTGGAATGTGGGTATTGAAATATGATTTAGTTGAGATATATGAAAGGTACAATCTAAAAGAAAAGATATGATAAGCTAAAGTTACATGGAATTGATATATCATTATATGCTAATATTTTTATAATGTATGTGTATATTATATATTTGTACTACTAAGCTCTCGGGCTTAGCGCGGTTGTTTGATCGCGCAGGTGACCAGATGAAAGATATAAAGTATTGCGTCATGCCACGAGAAGAGTAAGAGTTTGTCGAGACCAACTAGAGGGTGATGCATACATGTATAATTTAATTATGATGTACTTTTATCAAGAATGTAATCATTTGTATAAATGATGTTTCGAGAAAGATAAGATTATTGTATATTTATAAGATCATTAAAAGTATATCGATTTTGTAAATGTTCTTTAAATTAATGTATTGTGGTTTGAGCTATGTTACAGGTTTTTAAATTGTAACGAAATGTGACATCTTTATACTTTATATATTTACTGTACGTATACCAGGTATATGTGTAGTACTTATATGGAGTATCGGGGTGTTACAATTATTTTGGTATCAGAGCTTAGGTTCGAGATTCTCGGCCTAAGTGAAATTAAAAGAAAAAGTTTTGAAACGCATAAAATGAACCAAAAAGAAGAGTTTTGAAATGCAATTGGTAATACATGCATATGCATTGACACCTAGGTTGGTCTCGGATGTGGCATTATATGAATTGTAGAATATTTGTGTTATATGAGATGTTTAACATAATTAATGATATATGTGTATACCATTTTGATGTGATGAGAAACCATGATTGTTGGCAATAATGTTGGAAATGAATTATAATTGAGGCATAGTGCCTAATTGATTATGAGAAACTAATTGTGAAATGTAATGTGATATATGTATATTGATGATGCATATGGAAATGTCATGTTGTGTGCAATATGGAGTGTAATGTTGATGTTTATGAGTAATATGATGTGGGACATAATATGAATTCAAACATAAAGAGAATAGACTTGAAAATGAGTTGAAAACAAATTAAGATAAGAGTATGTACTCTTTCTTCTACACTTTGAACCTCTTTATATTAAGGTTTATGTTGGGGTTAATAGACAAAGGAAATATTGCTGGATTGTTATTATTGAAAGATATGTTACAAAAATGAGGAAAGAACGGTGGGATATTGAATGAGTTGGTTATTATAGACAAAGTGTGACTATCTAAAGTTTGAAGTATGTACATATATAAAGTTAAGGTTTTGTTTAAAGGAAAAGAGATGAGATTGGTTAAGTAAGAATAAGTTGATATTGTTATTTTAATGTAAACATTGTGAATGCAACGTTAGAAATGTGAGATGCTGGGATATTGTGAAAGCTCATAGTAATGATGGTAATATGTGATATTTGAGATTTCTGAAATGAGCTTAATAATTGGAGAAATTATATGTTTTGACTTTGCTTTGTGATATATATACATAAGATGTTTCTAAAGTGATATTAAGAAAAGATGAGTTTGGCAAATTGAAGTTTAAGCAAAGTAGTAAATTGGAAAGTTAAAGTCTTAGTGGAAAGTGATAAACATTAAATTTGTATTGAATGTGTGAAAAAGAAACATAAAATAAGAATATCTAAGTAAGGGTATACATGTATATGATATGTGAATTGATTTTCAATATGAATGAAATTATGATATATAAACAAATGTGTGAATCACATTATGAAGGTGACCTATGAATATGTATGTGGTATAATTATGGAATAAGTGATATGGAAATGATGCAATATGTATTAGTGGACCTAAGAGATATTAGGTTTTGAACTGTGTAAAGCGGAATGGATTATGAGATGGAAGTGAGTATAGAATGGACTTGAATAATATTGGACAGTGAAAATTGTTATAGTGAGCATTGAATTTGATGATCATATGATATTTAGAGTTCTAAAGTGCTCACATATGGAAATTCCATGTAATTATATATTATAAGAGATTGTAAATGGATTCGAAATGAAGTGACGAAAAGAAATTTTATAGAAATTACATATGGTTAAATATGTATATAGTAATATTGTTGAAACGTGAATTAAGTTGAGATAGACATTATAATCGAGTGCAAAGTGGTTTGAAATGGAGTTGGAATGTATTAACTTTTGTTATAGCAATAGTGTAAAGAAGAAATATGTAATTCTTGAGATACACCTTAGTCTTGTATTTGTAAATTGAGAATAAAATTGTGAAAGAACAGAATTGATTTGAGAGTTCCAGGCTTGAATATTAACCTCTTAAGCCATGTGTTTTGTTCGGTATATTTGTTTGATTAATTTGTTATCCATGGATTTGGGTCTTAGATATAATGATTGTAATACAGATTTGATGAGATTGAAATTATGATGAAAAGTATAGTTAAACGTTATGATGGATAAAGTTGTATCTTATCAATTTGATGTTAAGCATTTGGTTATATTTATGATAGTTAAGAGAGAAAAGGAAATTATGGAAATGTCTCGAGTTATGAATATTATGGCAAAGAGGTAATCAAAATAAGTATAACAAAGAAATGAAATGTGAGGAGAAGTTAAAAAGGGAGAAAATACAAATGTGATTGAAAGTTATACTAAACATGTTTATGATATGTGATGAATAAATAAATAAATTTGAGGTTTAAGTGAATGAGCTATAGATAGTAAATATGGTATAAAATTTTTATGAGAATTGGTTAGAAATTATATTAAGATAATTTGAAGTGATTGGTTATCATGATAATTTGATTGAATATAGATCGGAAGAGATCAGGAATTGAATGTAAGTTTACCCTAATGGAATTAAGTTATATAAATACATATATGAATATTGTGAAATTTTATGATAAGTTTGAATAAATAAATTGTTGGTTGGAATTGAGTAAGATTGGAACGTGGATATATTGTGATAAATAGATCAATGGATCTGAATTGGCTAAGATTATGAATCATTATTGAGATTTGACATGTATAGTTGTGTTAAGAGTATAATTGTTTGCATGATAAAGTATATGATGTAAATTTCAAAGTGTGGGTGAACGTGAATAAAGGGAGTTATAATAGTTATAAATCATGATAAAAAAAAGAAAAGATTGATTATTTATGAAATAAGTTGAAAGGTAATGTATTAAGATGTAATTTAAATAAAAAGCGTGCTAAAGAAATAACTCCATTTGTGAAAAATAAAGATTTTGATATCCATTGAGGTTTGATAAATGTCTATTTAGACGGTGATTGTAATGACGGGATAATTAATGCTAAAATATAAACCAATGATTTTTAAGGATAAAATTAAAAGAGTAATTACAAAGAAGTGAAGGAATAGAATATATTGAATATAAAGATTGGATGAAGTATAAGTGTATTATATAATGATCTAATTCTTGTGTAAAGACATTGATAAAAGATGTAATGAGTTCTTTTGAATGTTTGATCAAGAAAGTAATAAGATATCTAATCTTGGGGCGACCATGGTTTCATCTTCTTGGTGGAGTTCCTTCCACCCTTCATCAAATGATCAAGTTCCCTAACGGAGACGAGACAGTAGTCATTGAAGCTGAAGATAATGAGATTGTTAATGCTCTAATGGTTGAGAAGCCTCTCAATGGTTTTCAAGTAGCCGAAATTTCTGATGATGAAGTAGTAGACTCCAAAGTCTTGAATATGATGAAGAACATGAACTACCTTCCCGGAGCTGGTCTTGGAAAGGGTAAGGCCGGTTTGACAAAGTTGCCAGATTTTAGAACTCAAACTTCCAAGAAGGGGTTGGGATATGATGAAGATAATGATGTTCGGCCAAACAAGAGTGAGAAGATGAGCTTCCCACCACTTGAAGAGATTTTTGTCAAAGCTCCAGATATGGGACCACTCCAAGGAAAGCCCGAGCCAATCATGTTCATGGGTAAGTTAATCCCAGGTTTTAATATTTTTGCAGATGTTGCTGAGCTAGTGGAGCAAGTGAAGAAAGAACTCACCCTACCAACCAGCAAAGAATCCAATCCAAAAGAGAAGAATGAAGCTGTCATGAAAGCCGAGAAGACTCCGGAAGAGATTACTACCCTGGTCGAAGAAAAGTTTAAAGACATCCTGCTTTATGATTCTGAGAACAATGATTTTGATTTTGATTTTAATTTGTCTGCTTCGTATGAGGATGATGATGTTTGTTTTTTCAAAATGAATGCAATAAAGTCTGATTTTACTTACTTGTATGATGTCTCTTCTGATGGTTGCATACATTCAAATAGCAGTTACATGAGCATCTTTAATATTAATTCTGTTAACACACAATCATTAAATTTGGGAACAACTGAAAATCCTAAAAATATTAGCATAGCATCCGACATTACTCCTGATGAAAGAGAGAGATTTGAAAAAATATTCAAAAAATATGAAGAAGTGTTTGCTTGGTCTTATGAAGATATGTCGGGGATAGATTGAGAAATAGCCGAGCATTATATTCCTACTTACACTCACATAAAACCTGTCAAACAAAAGCTTAGGCGATTAAGACCTGAGTGGGCTGAATTGGTTAAAGAAGAGGTCACTAAGCAAATACAAGTGAAGTTCCTTGAAGCGATAGAATATCCAGATTGGTTAGCCAACATAGTACCCGTACCAAAGAAAGATGGAAGAATAAGGGTCTACGTGGATTATAGAGATTTAAACAAGGCTTCCCCTAAGGATGATTTTCATTTGCCTCATATAGATGTCCTCATTGATAGTGCAGCCTCTAGTGTGCTTCATTCGTTTGTAGATGGATTTTCTGGATACAACCAAGTATTAATGGCCCAAGAGGATAAAACCAAAACTGCTTTCATTACTACATGGGGTATATTTTGTTATAGGGTGATGCCGTTCGGCTTAAAGAATGCTGGAGCAACCTACCAAAGGATGGCCACCACACTATTTTATGACATGATGCACAAAGAAGTTGAAGTATATGTTGATGATATGATGGTTAAATCGGATACAAGGGAGCAACACTTCCAAAACTTAGAGTTATTCTTCGATAGAGCTTTGAAATATAAGCTAAGATTAAACTCGAAGAAGTGCATATTCGGTGTTACCTCAGGTAAATTGTTGGGACATGTAATTGGTCCGAATGGCATTGAGATTGATCCTAAAAAAGTCCAAGCAATCAGGGATATGCCAGCCCCAAAGATGGAGAGAGAAGTTTGGGGATTTATTGGTAAACTACAGTACATTAGCAGATTTATAGCAAAGCTCACAACAATCTGTGAGCCTATCTTCAAATTGCTTAGAAAGAATCAGCCAGTCATATGGAATGAAGAATGTCAAAAGGCCTTTGAGCAAATAAAAGAGTATTTGTTGAATTCGCCTATTTTAAAACCACCTAAACCTGTCAAACCTCTATTACTATACTTAGCAGTAGAAGAGGAGTCGATAGGAGCCATGCTAGCCCAAGCAGATAGTCAGGGATTGAGCATGCAGTTACTATTTGAGTAGAAAGCTCCTACCTTATGAAATTAAGTATAGTATCATTGAAAAGACCTGTATAGCCGTGGTTTGGTCTTCTAAGAAGTTGCGGCATTACTTTCAATCGTATAGTGTGCAAGCAATTTCCAGGTTGGACCCTATAAAGTACTTAAGGGAGACACCTTCTTTGATTGGAAAATATGGTCAATGGTTGATAATATTAGAAGAATTTGAGATTGAGTATGTAACCAGAAAAATGATCAAAGGTAGATGATAAGAGTAATTTTATACTAGTTTTTAGTATGATTTCTAAGTGTTTTTAGCTAATGTTTTATTTGATTTTGGTTTAAAGTTTGTTTTTAAAAGTTTGTTTTAGGTTAAAGTGGAAAAATTACCTTGGATGATCAAAGCAATCAAGAAAGAGCATGAATCAAGTAAGACATGGCCAAGCCAAATCAAGCTTGGCTGTGTCACTCAAAAGAATTACATGGCAGTGACTGACACACCCAAGAGACACGGCCAAGCCACTGGCCGTGTCTCACCCAAGGAACAAAACCAAGCAAAGAAGGAAAGAAGAGAAGCAGTAGCTGACACACCCAGGTGACACGCCCAAGCCAGTGGCTGTGTCACATGACACGGCCACAAGCTTGGCCATGTCACCCATTGGAAGCAAAGAAGAGAATTGCCAAAATGAAGAAACAGAAGGTGACACACCCAAGTGACATGGCCAAGCCACTGGCCGTGTCACATGACACGGCCAGGAGCTTGGCCGTGTCACCTCATGAAATAAAGAGAAAAGAAGGAAAGGAAGAGGGGCAGAAGGTGACACGGCCAGCAAGCTTGGCCGTGTCACAAAGCAAAACAAGAGACACTGCCAAGCCACTCATAGCTTGGCTGTGTCACCCTATAAAAACTTGAATTCTTCTGCACGAATTGAGGGACAAGTGGGAGACAAACAAATTACTTTTGCCAAAATAAATACAAAACAAAGAGAGAGTGGGGAACAAGAGAGAGTGGTGTGAGCTGGTGTGAGTTGGGAAGCATGGGCTTGAGTTTTGGAGGGAAATAAAAAGAGAAGAAGAGGCTTGAGCAAGAGAGCTTCTGCAGAGGGCTGGAGGTTTGTGCAGGAAACAGAGAACAGAGGTAGAGAAGAGAGGTTTGAGAGGAGGAGGCTTGGGCATACACGTTGTGAGCAAGGAGGGAGTGGCACTTTCCTTGTCTCTTCATCTTCATCCTCCAGTTCTATCATCTCCACCATCTCCATCTTCCATTGGCAGCTCCTGGAGATTCAAGAAGCTACATTGAAAGGGGGTTTTCTATTTTCTCCTTTTAATTCATTTTAATGTTATTGTTGTTGTTGTTGTTGTATTAAGTGTATTGAACATGAACTAAATCATTCTCTATCTAGATATTGAAGAACCCTAGCTTATTTATATGATTGAATGATTCTAATTGATGGAGTTGTTTTATTCTTGTGATGCTTAATGATTTATTTCCAATGGATAATAGCATGCTTATTGATTAGTTGCAATTTTCATATTATTAACTTGAGAAAGCTTGATATGAATTGATTACTCATAAGGGTTGAGGATTGATTGAGGTGCTAAAGATAGACCTACAAGATCCTTTGGTTTATAGTTCCTTGTTCTTAATTCAAGATCTACTTAATTGTGTTTGAGAAGTAATTCCGGCACTCTACTTAGTGATTAGGGATTAATTCGCTCGAGAGAGGTTTTAGTCTAAGTTAGAGGAATGTCAATTCAACTCTATTATGTGATGTAATTGTGGCTAGGGGGATTCAATATCTGGATAGTATCATTACCATCAAACCTTTTTACACAACACACAATTTATCTTTACTTTCATTTGTTTAAGTTAATTATCTTTAATTATAAAACTTCAGAAAAATATTGATTTGTTAAACAACAGTTAAGATTTGCACTAGTACTTGACCTTGTCCTCAGTGGAACGATAACTCACTCACTACTATATTACTTGGGCGATCCGTGCACTTGCGGTATTGCTATAGCACAACGCATCAAGTTTTTGGCGCGTTGCCGGGGACAACGGCTTCAGTACTAGTAATATAATTAAGACTGTTGATTTAGTTTTATTTTTTTTATCAAGAATGTTTGTTTATTTTCTGTGAATTGTTTGTGTGTTTTTCTTTGAATTGCTTGTTTGTTATCTGTAAATTTGTTTGTTTGTTGTATTTGAATTTGTTTGTTTGTTTTTCTTTAAATTGCTGAGTGCCTTTTGTAAAGTTGCAGTTTTCAAGGCACTGGGGAGTTTATGATAGGGACTATAATTCTAACATGGTATGTGCAGCATGTGGCAATGCAGGACATAGTGCCAATAAATGTTCATTTGGTTTCGAATGATACCAAGAATGGCACGAGGAAGAATATGACTACCAAAATTTCCAGCAATACCAAAATTTTTAGCAGATGGGTGGTAATGACCCATATTCCAATTCTTATAATCCAAGCTGGGAAAGCCACCAAAATTTTTCTTGGGAAAACCAGCAGTACATTCCACCTCAATAATTTTTCAGCCTTACCAAAGAGGTCCTTACTTTTAAGAAGAATTTTCAAACCAAGACCACTTTAAGGAATCCACATTGGAGGATAAGTTAAATGCTTATATTCAAAAACTCACGATGAATCAAGATTATCTTGAGGAACCCATTTCGGAGGAAAGATTGAATGCATTCATTCAAAATAGCCCACAAAATATAGATCAATCTAAGAAACTTACTTTGGAGGAGAGAGTGAATGCCTTCATTCAAGATACCAAGAAATTTCAATGCAATCAATACATAGTGGAAGATAAGTTGAGGTTTGAATCTTTGCAAGAAACACAGAAGAGGTTGGACGCTCTAACTAGGCAGCTGGCACATCTACCCCAAGCATACCAAAAGGAGGAGTCTCTTAGCCAATTGGAGCAAATTGAGGTAATCACAAATTTGAGGAATGAACAAGTAATATATAACAATTTTTGTGATTTCTTTGATGCAGGGACTAATCAGGAAGACAATGGCGAGGAGATACAATCCAACATGGAGGAACCAAACCAATCAACGGAGGAGGAAAATTTGGAGGCATCAACCTCACCCAAGTTGCATGAAACTTCTGATCCTTATAGGCCATTAGATCCACTTCCAAATAATTTGAAGGATGAGAAGCAAGGTACGCAACTTTTTGACATCTATGACATGCACTCCCAAGGAGATAATGAAAATAAGCTTGAGATGGGTATGCCCTTAGAAGAAGAACATGACATACCCAATTTAGAACTTGGCGAGTGTAAACCAATTTTAGATGCTGAGGTTGTTAAGAGGGGACTTGACATTGTTAAAATAGATGAAAAAGTCACCCAACCAACTTTGGTTGAATTTCAAGAATCCCGAAAAGTCATCCCTTCTACTTTTGGTGGTAAGGAAGAGCAGAAATTTGATATGCCCATGTTGCACAAAGACAAAACTATTTACCAAGTTCCTATAGTACTGGAGGATCACCCCGAGGCAACCTTCACATTTCCCTTTGGGACAATTTCTCTTCAAGGAATAATATATAGGGGTTGCCATACATTGGGCGCAATTCAATGTTGCATATTGTTCATCCTCTCAGTCATGGGCCCTACACATCGTATATGGGAATGATGGAAATCAGGTTTCCTCTAAACTCTCTTTTAGTTTATGCATGCTCACATTGAGGACAATGTGAAATTTTAAGTGTGGGGTGCATTTTGTATTTTGTATTTTTACTTTTAAGTTATTTTTGTTTAGGTTTAGTTAATGTTTTCTTTCAATAAATGAATTTTGAAAAGTTCAATTGTTATAAACATTGTTGATTGACGACCTTTGAATTTTTGAAGCACGAATTTAAGAATTGAGTAGAATTGGTGCTTATTGTCAATTTTGTTAGTTTTTCTTTGCATCACTATCAACCTAGTGAGGAATTGAGCCATCAACTTATTATTCTTTTTGTGGGAAAACATCTTTGATTGATGAATTGCTAGAACTTGCTTTGACATACATTTTAAGACTATATAAAAATTTCAATTAGGCATCAAGATGATTAAGGCAATTAGGTGAACCCACTTTGGCTTAAAAAGACCAACCCTACATTCAACCTTAGTTAGCCAATTTTGAGCCTATTTTATTTTCCCTTTATTTCTTTTTCACAACACCATTAGCTTGAACCTTGTTGTTTTAACTCTTACCCTTTCATTAGGTCAAGAGCATTTTAAGAGCGTTTATGACCAAGTGTTGTGTTGAATTAAGTGTGGGGTTAAATTTAGTAGGTTTAAGATTGCAAAAAAAAAATCAAGTAAAAAGAAGAAAAATAATAAGAATAATTGTTGTTCTTGTTGAAAGGGTTGGAATATGTTTGAAATATGTTACAAGATGTAATAAGTGAGTTCCCTTGAAAAATTCTGTCAATGTCAAGGGGTAGATAAGAGGAAGGTGTTTTGAGATCATTGAGTTATACATATGATCGGTTACTTCATTCTTGAAGTGCTCTTGAACTTAATGATTAAGCTCACATTTTATAAATGCCATGCCTTTACCCTAACCCCATTACAACCCAATAAAAGACCTTTTGATTGACGCTTGATTGTAATTAAGTGGTGCCGATTTGATAGATAAGCAAGCCTATGGCAATAATCTTTCATTGATTGTTATGAGTGTAAACACCACCTTGATCAAACACTTTCTAAGAGTTGGTGAGGGAGTGACAATGTAGGTTATGCATGGAAAGCCACTTAATTTTATTGGTATCGATTTTGTTCGATTTGATATTGATTGCGGATTTAGGATAGCGAAGTCTTGATGCAATTTTTATAACTCTTGAACTTGACAAATTTTTGTGTTTAGTCTGTTTTGATTTTAGCCTTGCTTAAGGACAAGCAAGGAATTAAGTGTGGGGTATTTGATAAGAGTAATTTTATACTAGTTTTTAGTATGATTTCTATGTATTTTTAGCTAATGTTTTATTTGATTTTTGTTTAAAGTTTGTTTTAAGTGTTTGTTTTAGGTTAAAGTGGAAAAATTCCCTTGGATGATCAAAACAATCAAGAAAGAGCATGAATCAAGCAAGACATGGCCAAGCCAAATCAAGTTTGGCTGTGTCAGTCAAAAGAATTACATGGCAGTGACTGACACACCTAGGAGACACGGCCAAGCCACTGGCCGTGTCTCACCCAAGGAACAAAACCAAGCAAAGAAGGAAAGAAGAGAAGCAGTAGCTGACACACCCAGGTGACACGCCCAAGCCAGTGGCCGTGTCACATGACACGGCCACAAGCTTGGCCGTGTCACCCATTGGAAGCAAAGAAGAGAATTGGAAAAATGAAGAAACAGAAAGTGACACACTGTTGCGCTCAAATTAACTCTACCACAAAGTGTCACTCGCAAGTATACGAGGTAGCTGTAGCAAAGGTGATCGCCCCAAGGTCGTTCTCTCAAGGAAGCTAAAGTGGTTAATTACTTATCAGATTATGTTTAACAAGTAATAAAGAGATTTATAAATTGCTAAATAATGAAGAAGATTGATTAAAGTTTAAAACAATAAAAGTAAATTGAGCTGTGTTTTGATTCACTTAATAGAATGGTCTAGGGTTTGCACTTCTCTACTACTTATATGTATGAACGGTTATTCCTCTTAACTAATTCAATTTCAAAGATTAAATCTCAAACAACTCAACTAATCGAGTCAAGGAAATAAGCTCTCGCATTCAAACCTCTTTCAACTAATCTTGTTATAAGTGAAATAATCTTTTTAATAGGTTATATTTCTAATTCACCTAAGTCCTTTATTGAATTGTTCAAGTATTAAACTTCATCTCTCGATCTATCATCTAATACCTTAAAACACATAATTGGTGATCAATCAATTATATATTAACAATATTCCATTCAATCAAGGCTAAAGAAATTGTTAGCTAAGAGAATAACCAATTCATACAATCATAGCAGATCCATACAAACCCTAGACTAGATCAAATTAGTTCATAATGCAATCAAACATATTCATCTTATTAATGTTCAAAGAAATCAAAATAGACATGATAATATCCATTCAATGAAAATGAAGAGAATAAGTTCAAGAACAAAACCAAGTTACAAACTCCTTGAAGCTTTTGAAGAATCTCTTGTTCAATCTTGCCAGAAGGATGTCTTGATGGCTAGAACAATTTAATCTAAACTAGTTTTAATCCAAAGTGAAATAAAAATCAAGAAAACAAATGTTTAAAACCCTAACTTTGCTCTTGACGGCTCAAAACTTTGCTCCAAATCCGTTCTAAATCGTCAACCACTAAACCCTATCTTTTCTTTTGCTTTTATACGAAGCGTCGGCTTTAAAATTCGGTGCGCGTTGATTCATGAGGGACACGGCCAGGTGATGAGGGACACGGCCGTGTGAGGGCTTGATGGAGGGACACGGCCAGGTGACACGGCCGTGTCCCCTGCATGTGTCCTCCTCTGTTGCTTTTTGGTCTTCTTTGCTTCTTTGTTGAGTGACACGGCCAGGTAGAGCTTGCCGTGTTGCATCATATTTGAGGGACACGGCCAGATGACACGGTCGTGTCCCTTCCCAGTGTCTGCCTCTGTCTGCTTTACTCTTCCTTTCCTTTGGTAATAAGTGGGACATGGCCAAGTCAAGGTGACTTGGCCGTGTTGCTCTTCTTTGGAGGGACACGGCCACATGACTTGGCCGTGTCCCTTGCTGGTGTCTGCTACTGGGAATTGTTCTTCCTTTTAACTTGGTACGGGACATGGCCAGTGACTTGGCCGTGTCCTCTGCCTGTGTCAGCTACTGCCCATTTCATCTTCAATTCGTTTCCTTGCCTGTTTTAACCTAACACAAAACTCAAAACAAACTTAAAACACTAAGTAAATAAACAATAACCGACAAAACATAAACACAAACTAAAAGCTAAATCAAAAACGACATAAAACTAAAAATAAACTAAAACTACACAATTAAAGAAAACACTAGACAAACCGATAAAAACTAACGAAATAACTAAATAAAACAATAATTAACCTAATAACAAGACACAAAACTTATAACAAAAACTAATAAAACACACACCCAAGTGACACGGCGAAGCCACTGGCCGTGTCATATGACACGACCAGGAGCTTGGCCGTGTCACCTCATGAAACAAAGAGAAAAGAAAGAAAGGAAGAGGGGCAGAAGGTGACACGGCCAACATGCTTGGCCGTGTCCCAAAGCAAAATAAGAGACACGGCCAAGCCACTCATAGCTTGGCCGTGTCACCCTATAAAAACTTGAATTCTTCTACATGAATTAAGGGACAAGTGGGAGACAAACCAATTACTTTTGCCAAAAGAAATACAAAACAAAGAGAGAGTGGGGAACAAGAGAGAGTGGTGTGAGCTGGTGTGAGTTGGGAAACATGGGCTTGAGTTTTGGAGGGAAATAAAAAGAGAAGAAGAGGCTTGAGCAAGAGAGCTTCTGCAGAGGGCTGGAGGTTTATGCAGGAAACAGAGAACAGAGGCAGAGAAGAGAGGTTTGAGAGGAGGAGGCTTGGGCATACATATTGTGAGCAAGGAGGGAGTGACACTTTCCTTGTCTCTTCATCTTCATCCTCCAGTTCTATCCTCTCCACCATCTCCATCTTCCATTGGCAGCTCCTGGAGATTCAAGAAGCTACATCGAAAGGGGTTTTTCTATTTTCTCCTTTTAATTCATTTTAATGTTATTATTGTTGTTGTTGTATTAAGTGTATTGAACATGAACTAAATCATTCTCTATCTAGATATTGAAGAACCCTAGCTTATTTATATGATTGAATGATTATAATTGATGGAGTTGTTTTATTCTTGTGATGCTTAATGATTTATTTCCAATTGATAATAGCATGCTTATTGATTGGTTGCAATTTTCATATTATTGACTTGAGAAAGCTTGATATGAATTGATTACTCATAAGGGTTGAGGATTGATTGGGGTGCTAGAGATAGACCTACAAGATCCTTTGGTTTATAGTTTCTTGTTCTTAATTCAAGTTAGAGGTTTTAGTCTAAGTTAGAGTAATTTCATTTGTATAACCATAGCCAACATCAATGGTTTTATTACATCTCCATTCACATCAAGACAATTCATCATCATACATATAGCACATTACATTCCACAAGATTCACAATGTATAAAATGTCAAATTATTCATATATATATCAACAATGCCACATCAAATGGATGTATGAAACAATGCAATGTTTGTACTTACCTTAAATGCAACCCTCACAATATTAAACACTTATTCCTCCAATAATCTTTCACTTCTTGAATTAGGGTAATTCACCTTCTTCACAACCTATTCAAAAAGGAAGATGAAACCCACATAAGATCATAAGGCTAAGAACCAACTAGGGCAAACTCTAAACTTGACACGCTCAACAACACGGGCGTGTCCCTAACCGTGCCCTAACTCCACAACACAGAAGTTTTTACACGCTCAACAACACGGGCGTATTCCTGGGCGTGTAATATATTCTGCCTCACAACAACAACATTGACACGTCCAACATCATGAGCGTGCTCATGGCAGTGTCAATTCCCCAAAAACACAGTGGCTATGACACGCTCAATAACACGGGCGTGTTACTGGCCGTGTCAATCCTACTGCCACACAGACGCTATGACACGCTCAGTATCCTGGGCGTGTCACTGCTCGTGTCACTCATCCAAAAAACATAACCATCGACACGCCCAAAATCCTAGACGTGCCCTTGGGCGTGTCAGGCCAAAAACCCAGATTCCGGCCAAAACAATAACACAATCAACAAAGCACTTCCTTTCACCAAAATCCACTTCAATCAAAGTCATCTCAACATACCCAAAAATCACAACAAACTTACAAATACACCAAAACAACTAAAAACATACTTCTAACACAATTCAAAATCATCACCAAAAACCTAAAACACAACCACAAAACAATCACTTCCAACAACTTACTCTTTCCTTCAATCCATCCCCAAAACAAGAAATCAGTTACCCAAACACTCTTAAACCCATCTTAAACAAACATAAACACATACCATCCACAAACTCAACTCAAAAACTCAAAGAAATCAAAGAGTCAAGTGAAGAACTCACCAAGGTTGAAGAAACTCTTAACTTTTCAACTTGATCTCTTGAAATCTTCCTTAGATCTTGAGTTTAGAGGTTCAAATCTCTCCCTTGTTCTCTTGTCTCTTTGTTAGCCGGCCAAAACAAAAGCAAAGGAAGGAGAAGAAGATGAGCCATGGCAAGGAAGAAAGAAAGAAGAAAGAGAAACACAAAGTCAACCTCCTTTTCCTTAAAACCCTCTCAACCAAGCAATTATAATATTAAACTAATCCCATTTAATCTCTTCCACTCAATTAATTTCCTTATTATTTAATTATTAAATTCAAAAACACAAAATATCTTCTTCCACTATCATCCTTTTGACTTTCCAATGACTTGTGTATATGTTGTTTATATTCTAATATACACAACATATACACTCTCTTTAAAAATCCTTTTCTCTTCCAAATAAACATATACATTGAATCCAATTTAAACAACAATAAAGCCAAAACATCTAGGGTATATTTTGGGATATTACAATTCTTCCCCTCTAAAAAGAAATTTCGTACTCGAAATTACCTGATATCAAGTCTGAAACAATTGAGGATATTGATCTCGCATTGCTTGCTCACTTTCCCAAGTTGCCTCTTCTCTACCATGATTCTTCCATAGAACCTTCACCAATGGCACTCTTTTATTTCTCAACTCTTTTACTTCGTGTGCCAAAATAGCGATTGGTTCTTCTTCAAATGTCAGATTCGAACTAACTTCAATGGATTCCACTGACAAGATATGAGATGGATCCGATCTATACCTTCTTAACATAGAAACATGAAAGACATTATGGATTTTATCCAATTCAGGCGGCAAAGCAAGTCGATACGCAACTGGTCCAACCCTTTCCAATATCTCATACGGTCCAACAAAACGAGGACTCAGTTTTCCTTTACGACCAAATCTTAAAATTTTATTCCAAGGAGACACTTTCAAAAATACTTTATCTCCCACATTATACTCAATGTCTCTCCTCTTCAAATCTGAGTAAGACTTCTGTCGGTCTGAAGCTGTTTTCAATCTATTCCGAATCATCTTCACTTTCTCTTCAGTCTCTCTAACCAAATCAGGACCAATTAGCTTACCTTCACCAGTTTCATTCCAACATAAAGGTGTTCTACAACGTCTACCATACAATACCTCAAATGGTGCCATTCCAATACTGGATTGATGACTGTTGTTGTAAGCAAATTCCACAAGTGGTAAAAATCTGTCCCAACTTCCAGAGAAATCAATGACACAGCTTCTCAACATATCCTCAATAATCTGTATCACTCTCTCTGACTGTCCATCTGTCTGTGGATGAAATGCAGTACTAAAGTGCAATCGAGAACCCATAGCCCCATGTAAACTCTTCCAGAACTTTGAAGTGAACTGGGGATCTCGATCCGACACTAAAGAAATCGGGACTCCATGCAACTTCACAATCTCATGGATATATAGTTCAGTTAACTTCTCAAGAGAATAATCCATCCGAATCGGAAGAAAATGAGCTGTCTTTGTTAACCGATCCACAATCACCCAAATAGCATCATGCTTACTCTGAGTCAATGGCAACCCTGATACAAAATCCATTGTTACCCTCTCCCATTTCCATTCAGGCACTGTTAAAGGTTGAAGCAACCCTGTTGGAACTTGATGCTCAGCTTTTACCCTTTGACAAGTGAGACATTTGGACACAAATTCCGCTATGTCTCTCTTCATACCAGACCACCAATAAAACTGTCTCAAATCATGGTACATCTTTGTACTCCCCGGATGTATAGCAAAAATCGATTGATGTGCTTCTTCCAAAATAATCCTTTTCAAACTATCATCATCAGGAACACACAACCTATCCTTGAACCAAAGACTACCATCACTTTTCACAAGAAAATCTCGGCTCTCTCCACTTCGGCAATCTGAAACAATCTTCTGAATTTTCTTATCCGCCAATTGAGCCTCCTTTATCTGATCCAACAATACTGGTCTCAACTACAGTTGAGCTAATAATGCACCATCATTACATACTTCAAAACTAGCATGCAACGCTCTCAACTCAACAAGCAACGAGAGCGAATAAACAGCCAAACCTGCTAAATATTTCCGACTTAAGGCATCAGCAACAACATTTGCCTTACCTGGATGGTAATCAATCAAACAGTCATAGTCTTTAATTAGTTCTAACCATCGTCTTTGCCGAAGATTCAGCTCCTTCTGAACACCCAAATATTTCAATCTTTTGTGATCTGTATAGATAAAACATTTCTCTCCATACAAATAGTGGCGCCAAATCTTCAAAGCAAACACTATAGCCGCCAACTCCAAATCATGAGTCGGATAGTTAAGCTCATGCGGCTTCAACTGCCGAGAAGCATAAGCTATAACTTTACCCTCTTACATCAACACACACACTAAACCACTATGTGAAGCATCACTGAAAATCACATATGGTTTATCTTCCATGGGTAAAGTAAGAACAGGTGCTTGAGTCAACATCTCTTTCAACTGCTCAAAGCTAGATTGACACTGATCCGTCCACACAAATCTAAATCCTTTCTGAAGCAATCGGGTGAGTGGAGTGGCTATCAAAGAAAAACCTTTCACAAAGCGTCGATAATAGCCTGCCAAACCCAGAAAACTTCTAACTTCTGTCATAGACTTTGGTGGACTCCAATTCAAAATAGCTTCAATTTTACTTGGATCAACTCTAATACCATCTGCTGAAATAATATGACCAAGAAAAGTCACTTGGTTAAGCCAAAACTCACACTTTGATAATTTAGCATACAGCTGCTTCTCTCTCAATATCTGCAACATAATCCGTAAATGCTTGTCATGTTCCTCATCATTACGTGAATACACCAAGATATCATCAATAAAAACCACCACAAATTGGTCCAGATAGGGTCTAAACACCCTATTCATCAAATCCATGAAAGCTGCAGGTGCATTCGTCAACCCAAAAGGCATTACTAAAAACTCATAATGCCCATACCTGGTGCGGAAGGCTGTCTTAGGAACATCTTCAGTTCTCACTTTCAACTGATGGTACCCTGATCTCAAATCAATCTTAGAAAACACTGATGCTCCCTTCAATTGATCAAAGAGATCATCAATCCTAGGCAAAGGATATTTATTCTTAATAGTCACTTTGTTCAATTGCCTATAATCAATGCATAACCTCATGGTACCATCCTTCTTCTTCACAAACAATACGGGAGCTCCCCAAGGAGAAACACTGAGGCGAATAAATCCTTTATCCAATAACTCCTGTAACTGCACCTTCAATTCTCTCAATTTAGCAGGTGCCATGCGATAAGGAGTGATAGAGATGGGAGTGGTACCAGGCAACAAATCGATACCAAACTCAACCTCTCTCTCAGGTGGCAACCCTAGCAACTCCTCTGGAAACACGTCTGGAAAATCTGCAACTGTGGTAATATTATTAAGTTGAGAACCCCCTACTCTAGTATCCACAACATGGGCAAGGTAAGCATCACACACTTTTTTAATCAACCTTCTAGCTGTTACAGCTGATACAAACAAGGATGCAAGCTGTCTCTGCTCACTGGACACCATTACACTCCTACCATCAAAAGTTCTCAAAGTGACACATTTCTTTTGACAATCAACCACAGCTCCATGCCTAGACAACCAGTCCATGCCCAAAATCAAGTCATACTCTTTAAAAGGTATTTCAATCAAGTCTCCACAAAACTCCTCACCTTGTACCACAACTGCACTATCCCGGTATACCTTGCTAACAACCACACTATGCCCTAATGGATTTGTCACCAACACATCAAATCCTAGGGACTCAGAATGCATTTCAGACACAGGCAAAATAGATGCACTAATATATGAATGAGTTGAGCCTGGATCAATTAAAGCAAGAACTGAAATGCCAAATAAAGAGAAAGTACCAGCAATGACTGCAGAAGCATCTGGTTGTCTTTGCATCACATATACTCATTGAGAAGGCCCAGCCTCATCTGGCCTAGTATCCCTGGATGAAGATCCTCCTCTACGACTATACCTAGGTCTACCCCCTCTGGTGAAACTTCTGCCCCCTCGTCCTCCTCTGACACTAGGTCAAGAAACTGTAAAATCTGCCGGCCTCTGCTCTTGCATCTCTGGACACTCTCTAATAAAATGATCAGGAGAACCACATCTGAAGCACACAGCTGGTCCACTACTCTGCCAACAAGCACCTATATGTGACCCTCCACATTGAGCACACACAGGTAGAAGGGATCTCTGAACTACAGGAGTCGGAGCACTCGCTACTGAAACTGTATGTCTCGATCTCGGTCTCTGCAACTGAACTGACCTACCAGCCTGCCTCTGACTTCGACTGATCCTGGGAACAAAACTTCCCCTACCTCTCTTCACAGATGAAGACCCTGCCTCAAACTGGGGTCTCCTAACCCTGGTCTCCTCCTCTATAGTAGGTGCTGCAATATTTTGAGCTCTCTCCACACTCCTAGCTGCTGCAACAAGCTGGGAAAAATCCTAGTATCTCGAACCGGCCACAAGACACATAATTGAGGGTCTCAACCCCTCCTCAAACCTTCTACACCGGTCGATCTCATCAGAAATAATTCCCCCAGTGTAGTGGCTCAACCTGATGAACTCTAGCTCATACTCTGTAACAGACCGGTGATCTTGCCTCAAGGTCAGAAACTCCATCTTTTTCACATCTTTATACTCCCTCGGAGTATATTTCAGCTCAAACTCTCATAGAAAATCACTGTAGGATAATGTTGGTGGATCATCCATAGCATGCGGAACTGTCTTCCACCAATCATAAGCATCCTTCTGCAACAGTGATCTGGCATAATCAAATTTTTCTGCTGGAGTGGCTTGCAACTGAATGAAAATCCTTTGAACCTTATCCAGCCATTGCTCAGCTATGCTGGATCAATAGTACCCAGAAAATCTTCTGCTCCATACTTTCTTAATTTATCATACTGTCTCACTAGTACCATTAGCTGGGGTGGGGGTGGCGGTGGTTGCACTGGTGCCTGCCTCAATAAATCAACCATATGCCTAAGCCAAACTGGTGGAACCTCCTCACCAGCTAGTCTCCCAGACACAGAAACAGGTACCTCTCCAATTCTATCCACTCTAGCTCCATCATCAGGAGTTACACTCTCCGCACTACCCTCAACAGATTGACGTGAATGAGGATCCATTATAACCTATATCTGCAAACACAGCAGAATACACCTCATTAAAGATCAGAGACTGCCGACACCAAACAGGTATTTTATTCAAAAACCCACTTTTCAAAATCAAAATGTATTTTATTCTTACACTCTTATATCCCGTATACGTACCAAGCATGCTTATACGATCGTAAAATAAGTATACTGAATATAGAAAATGCCACAGTTTAAAAATACACAAAATCATATCTTTAAAAAAATAAGTGACACAAATCTCAACATTTAAAAGAAATACAAAAGACACTATATATAAAAATGTTTAGTAATCCGCAGCGGAAATTATTACAAACTTTTACAAGTTCAAACACATAAAAATCAAAATATACAAAACATAGAATATATACATGATTGGCAGCTTGACTCTCTAATCTTTAAGCTCTAGCCCAACTCTTCAAGCATAAACTCAACTAGGTCTAGAAGAATCCTCCATCTCAAACCAATCAACCCTATCATCTGCGCGATGAACCACAATCGCGCTGAGCCAACAACTCAGTGGTACAAACCATGATGGAATTATGCAATATATATATATATATATCAATGATATGCATTCAACCAATGAAGATCGTAATTATAAATGTTCCATCTCATTAATTCAATAATCATATCATCATCCATTATACTCATTCAAAATAGACACCTATGGGCCCAAACTAGTATTTAATATGATATTCAAAGTTCAGAGTTGCTGCTTTGGTCCATAATCACAATAATCAAGCCCGTAGGCAATAAACATATCTCTCTATCCATGGATAGGGTAACAGACCCAGTCTCTTGGACCATCAACTCAACAAGCTTGAGGAGATCCTCAACCAGGCTAGACTATTACCTGTAACAGACCCAGTCTCTTGGACCATCAACCCGACTAAATCGAGGAGATCCTCAACCCGGCTAGACTGTTACTATTCATATATTTCATATTCAAAATTTTCATAGTGTAACAGACCCAGTCTCTTGGACCTCAATTCAACTCAAATTGAAGAGATTCTCAACCCGGCTAGACTGTTACTTTTTCACATTTATTAGGCATGCCGCCAAAACCAGAACTCTGAAATTGAATCAACATATTAAACATACAATTATTTCATTTGCCTCTTTATCAATCTCTTTCTCAAATCATATCTCATACTCAAATAGGTAATCATGCCTTATTAATTTCATTTGTATAACCATAGCCAACATCAATGGTTTTATTACATCTCCATTCACATCAAGACAATTCATCAACATACATATAGCACATTACATTCCACAAGATTCACAATGTATAAAATGTCAAATTATTCATATATATATCAACAATGCCACATCAAATGGATGTATGAAACAATGCAATGTTTGTACTTACCTTAAATGCAACCCTCACAATATTAAACACTTATTCCTCCAATAATCTTTCACTTCTTGAATTAGGGTAAATTCACCTTCTTCACAACCTATTCCAAAAGGAAGATGAAACCCACATAAGATCATAAGGCTAAGAACCAACTAGGGCAAACTCTAAACTTGACACGCTCAACAACACGGGCGTGTCCCTAACCGTGCCCTAACTCCACAACACAGAAGTTTTTACACGCTCAACAACACGGGCGTGTTCCTGGGCGTGTAATACATTCTGCCTCACAACAACAACATTGACACGTCCAACATCATGAGCGTGCTCATGGCCGTGTCAATTCCCCAAAAACACAGTGGCTATGACACGCTCAATAACAATGGCGTGTTACTGGCCGTGTCAATCATACTGCCACACAGACGCTATGACACGCTCAGTATCCTGGGCGTGTCACTGCTCGTGTCACTCATCCAAAAAACATAACCATCGACACGCCCAAAATCCTAGACGTTCCCTTGGGCGTGTCAGGCCAAAAACCCAGATTCCGGCCAAAACAACAACACAATCAACAAAGCACTTCCTTTCACCAAAATCCACTTCAATCAAAGTCATCTCAACATACCCAAAAATCACAACAAACTTACAAATACACCAAAACAACTAAAAACATACTTCTAACACAATTCAAAATCATCACCAAAAACCTAAAACACAACCACAAAACAATCACTTCCAACAACTTATTTTTCCTTCAATCCATCCCCAAAACAAGAAATCAGTTACCCAAACACTCTTAAACCCATCTTAAACAAACATAAACACATACCATCCACAAACTCATCTAAAAAACTCAAAGAAATCAAAGAGTCAAGTGAAGAACTCACCAAGGTTGAAGAAACTCTTAACTTTTCAACTTGATCTCTTGAAATCTTCCTTAGATCTTGAGTTTAGAGGTTCAAATCTCTCCCTTGTTCTCTTGTCTCTTTGTTAGCCGGCCAAAATGAAAGCAAAGGAAGGAGAAGAAGATGAGCCACGGCAAGGAAGAAAGAAAGAAGAAAGAGAAACACAAAGTCAATTAATTTACACAACAATGAATTTAATATTAAACTAATCCCATTTAATCTCTTCCACTCAATTAATTTCCTTATTATTTAATTATTAAATTCAAAAACACAAAATATCTTCTTCCACTATCATCCTTTTGACTTTCCAATGACTTGTGTATATGTTGTATATATTCTAATATACACAACATATACACTCTCTTTAAAAACCCTTTTCTCTTCCAAATAAACATATACATTGAATCCAATTTAAACAACAATAAAGCCAAAACATCTAGGGTATATTTTGGGATATTACACCATTAGCTTGAACCTTGTTGTTTAACTCTTATCCTTTCATTAGGTCAAGAGCATTTTAAGAGCGTTTATGAAGTGTTGTGTTGAATTAAGTGTGGAGTTAAAATTAGTAGGTTTGAGATTGCAAACTATTATGTTATTTAGTTGCAAACCCTAAAAACAAATAAAATAAAGAAAATAAAAAAATAAAGTAAAAAAAAAGAAAAAGAAAAAGAAAAAGAAAAAAAAAAAGAAAAGGTTGTCGTTCTTGTTGACAGGGTTTGGAATTTGTTTGGGAATAATCATTGCAAAATGTAATAAGTGAGTTCCCTTGAAAAGCTCTTTAATGGGTATATGAGAGGAAGGTGTTTAGGGATTGTTAGTTATACATAAGATCGGTTACTTCACTCTTGAAGTGCTCTTGAACTTAATGATTAAGCTTACATTTCCTAAATGTCATGCCTTTACCTTAGCCCCATTACAACCAAAAGAAAGACCTTTTGATTGATGCTTGATTGAAATTTGGTGGTGGAGATTTGATTGATAAGCAAGCCTATGGTAATAATCTTTCATTGATTGTTATGAGTGTAAACACCACCATGATCAAACACTTGTAAGAGTTGGTGAGGGAGCGACAACATAGGTTTTGCATGGAAAACCACTTAATTGCATGAGTGTCGATTTTGTTTGATTCGATATTGATTGTGGATTTAGGGATAAGGAAGTCTTGATGCATCTTTATAACTCTTGAACTTAACAAAATTCATCTGGTTAGTGTGTTTTGATTTTAGTCTTGCTTGGGGACAAGCAAGGAGTTAAGTGTGGGGTAGTTGTTTAGGTCATTTTTGTACTAGTTTTTAGTATGATTTTATGTGTGTTTTAGTTGATGTTTTGATTGATTTTTGTTTTAAGTTTGTTTAAAGTGTTTGTTTTTAGGTTTGAGAGCAAAAACACCCTTGGAAGATCAAAACAGTGCAAGACTAGCATGAACGAAGCAAGACATGGTTAAGCCAAAGCAAGCTTGGCCATGTCCCTCAAAATTTCTTCAAGGCAGTAGCTGACACAACCAGAGACACGGCCAAGCCTCTGGCCGTGTCTCATTCAAAGGGGAAATCAAAGAACAAGCCAAAGATGAGAAGAAAAACAAGCAAGCAGAAGCAGACACACCCAGTGACACGGCCAAGCTTCTGGCCGTGTCACATGACACACTCAGGAGACTTGGCCATGTCCCATACCAAGCCAAGGAAGAAAAGAAAGAAGAACAAAGAGACAAAAGGTGACACACTCAAGGGACACGGCCAAGCTTGTGGCCATGTCCCTCCAAAAAGCTCAAACACAGCCAAGCAATCCAAACCATGGCCGTGTCACACACCCAGCTCCAAAGAAAAGAAAGAAAGAGAAGAAAAATGCCACAGTGAGGGACACGGCCAGTTGTCTTGGCCGTGTCCCATGGAAATCAAGAGACACGGCCAAGCCAACTTTGGCTTGGCTGTGTCACCTTAATTTCTATAAATTCCTTCGCACGATAAAGAAAGGGGACGACGGCTAGGGTTTTGAGTTAGAGAAAAGAAAAGAGAAAGGGAGGCAAACACCAATTTGGGATGAGGAGAGAGTGACACTCTCCTTGTCCCTCATCTTCATCTTCTCCATCTTCCATTGACAAGATCTTTGAGGTTCTTTGGGATAAGTTGGGTTACAAGCTCTTGAAGGTTAAAGAAGCTTCATTGAAAGGTTTGGTGACTTGAGAAAGCTCCAATCCATCTCTCAAAGGCATAATCAATTGAAGGTTTGGTGACTTGAGAAAGCTCCATTCCATATTGCAAAGGAGAATCAACCATTGAAGAGGGCTTGAGTTCTTCATCAAACATCAATGTGGAGTTAGGAGGAAGATTAGTAATCCTACTCTTGGCATCTTCACAAGGGGTTTTTCTATTCTCTCCTTTAATTCATTTCAATATTGTTTTTGTCGTATTAAGAGATTGATATTACAATGAACAACTCGTATTTGATTTATATTGAGTTGAAAGAATGTTTTAATTTGATGATGTTGAGCTAAATACCCATACCTAGGGTTTGTAGTATATTTGGTTGAATGTTTTGATTTGATATTTACATTGATGTACCTTGTGTTGGTTGATTGCATTGGATTGTATGCTAGGTTAATAGATTAGCTACCTATTGATCTCTAGATATTGAATGAAGGACCAAGAGGTGAAATCCGATATAGGAACTATGCAATCGACTACCCTATGAATGAATTAGAAATATAAGTTCTAGGGTTTTGTTAATTTGTAAATGTAAAATAATTGGTTATTGCTATTTCATGAATGTGAGAACTAATGAATTGGTAATTGACTAATTAACCTTAAGGAACAAATTAATTACAAGGCTATGTTAATGGATAATTGAGAATTGAGCTTTGATTGAATGGACCTATAACCCTAGGCACTTTGTAATATCCCAATTTATGCCCTAGAAGTTTTGAATATTATGGTTGTTTTAATTGGATTGAATGTATGTGTCAAATTGAAAGAGAAAAGAATTTTTAAAGGAAGTGTATATGTTGCATATATGGTAGTATAAATAACATATACATAAGTCAAAAGGGATGGTCAATGGAAGAGGATATTTATGTGTGATATGTGAAATTACTTAAATGGGCATATGAGTGACAAGAGTGAAGTTTAAATGGATGAGGGCATTTAAGTAATTGTTGTGTTAGAATTGCATGGTGGAGATTTAAAGAAGAAGAGAAGTTTGACTTGTCATTATTTCTTTTCTTCTCTTCTCTTTTGGTGTGGCCGGCTATCAAAGGAAAGGGAGAGGAAGGGAGGTGTTCTAAGTTCTAAACATCAAATTGAAGGGAGAATCAAAGGATTAAGTTGGAGATTTGTGAAATTTCTTCAATTAAGGTAAGTACTTTCTTGTTTTCCTTTGTTATTGTTGAAGTTGTGTTTGAAGATGAGTTGTGACTTGTTGATATTATGAATTGGTGTGTTTGAGATGTATTTATAAGTGTTGAAATGGATTGTAAGTTAAAAAAGGTTAAATTGGGGTTGGTTTTGTTTGAAAATGGTAAGTTAAGTGGATGTTGATATTGAAAGAAGAAGATTGATGTTGGTTTAGGGTTTGAAAATGGTAAGTGATTGATTGTATGGTTGATATAGTGTTAATGTGAATATTGTGATGAATATGTGTTAATAACATTGATTACATCCATTTGAATGAAGTTGTATTGTGCATAATGTGTTTTTATTCAATCAAAAGAGAGTTGGCCATATTTAGGGTTTGTATACATGAAAGAAACGGCCAAACTAAGGAAGAGACACGGCCAAACTATAGAATTTTGGGAGACACGGCCAAGTCTAAGGAAAATGTGGCCGTGTTGGATGATTTTTGGAGAGACACGGCCGTGTCCCTTGCCCATGTCTGCCACTGCCAATTTGTGTTGACAGACACGACCACAAGCTTGGCCATGTCCCTTGAGTGTGTTGGCTACTGTGAGTGTCCTTTGCTCTTCTTGCTTTGTTGAGATTGAACACACATATGATGATGCATATGACACTATATGAACAATGTTATGTGTTATGCATTGTGAATCTTGTGAATGGTAATGTGTTGTATGAATAATGTACTTTGTAATGTTACATCAATGATGCTATATGTAAAATGTGAAGGATATGATGAGGTAATTGATTATGTATAGCTTGATGGGAGTAGTTCTTGAGGTAAGGGCAAACTTACCTAGATGCATTCTTTTATATGATTTTGAAACTTAAAACAATGTTAAGTAAATTACTAAATTGTTAATACAATGTGACTAATGTTGTTATTTGTATAGTGTGAAAGCTATAAGGATCATCCAAAAAGGTATGTGCAATGCAATTTGTTATGATAAATGTTTTAATAATGATTAAAATGAAATAAATGGATATGTTGTTTATATGACGATGAATTTGTGACACATGTGCAATGAAATTGATTATGTATGCTTGAAGGATGAAGTGTGTAATGTGAATTGAGACATCAAGAGATGTGGAACTAATGTTCTGAGATATAATGTGATGTGAAGCCATTGTGATTGGCTATGATAACTCAAATGTGATGTGAAGCCATTGTGATTCGCTATGATGATTCAATTGAGAATGGAAATGATAATGAATTAATAAATGAATTGTGTGGCTAATGTGTTATTCCATTTTCAGAGTTTGTTGTTGGTGGCATGCCTAATGATAGTAACAATCTCTTGAAGTTAGGTTGGGCTTGATCCTTGAAGCCAAGTTGGGTAGGAGTTTAACATGTTTTACTCCCCTTGAAGCTTGGTTGGGTCTAGTCCTTGAAGCTTAATTGAGATGTTACAACCCTTGAAGCTAGGTTGGATTGGTTCTTGAAGCCAAGTTGGGTTGAGACTTAGCATGCTTTGTTCCCCTTGAAGCTTGGTTGAACCTAAATCCTTGAAGCCTAGTTGGGATGATGATAATAATAATGTGATAATAAAACCAAACCATTAACTCTGAAAGTCGAATGGCATATTAGTATCTTTTGGGCCCGAGTCTATCTTTGTTGTCAATATGATATACAAATGTTGAAATAAATGAGTAGTGAGATCTATGGTTGACTTTGTTGGAAATGTAATTCATGATTGGTGAACCGTGAATAAGATAATGTTATGAAGTATGTTGTGTAATGTGTGTATTGATATATTGGTTGTGAGTATTAATGATGGAATGTGGTTGGTGATAATGATATGTATATAATATATGAAATTAGTCGAGATATATGAAAGGTGCAATTCAAAAGGAAAAACATGATAAGATACTAATGATACATGGAAGTGATATTTCATTATATGTTATAATTTCTATAATGTATGTTTATATGTTATATTTGTACTACTAAGCTCTCGGGCTTAGTGCGGATGTGTAATCGCACAGGTAACTAGGTGGAAGATATGAAGTCTTTCGTTATGCCACGAGAAGAGTAAGAGTTTGTCGAGACCAACTAGAGGGTGATGCATACATGTTTAACTTTAATTATGATGTATTTTTGGAAAGAGTGTATTTATATGTATAAATGAAGTTTTGATAAAGATAAGATTATGAACCATATGTAAGATCATTAAAAGTATAATGATTTTGTAAATGGTCTTTAAATTAATATATTGTGGTTTGAACTCTGTTAAAGGTTTTAAAAATGTAACAAAAAGTGACATCCTTATACTTTATATATTTACTGTATGTATACCAGGTGTATGTATAGTACTTATATGGAGTATCAGGGTGTTACAATTATTTTGGTATCAGAGCTTAGGTTCGAGATTCTTGGCTTAATGGAAATTAAAAAGAAAAAGTTTTGAAAAGTTTAAATAGAAGTAAAAAGGAAAAGTTTTGAAATGAAATTTGTAATACATGCATATGCATTGACACCTAGGTTGGTCTCGGATGTGGCATTATATGAATTGTAGAATATTTATGCTATATGAGATGGATGTTAGTGTGTGAATGATGTTTTACATGAAAGTAAAGCCAGAGAAAGAAATGATATGGGAAATTTAATATAAGCTTAATTGATAAAATAAATAATGGGAGTTTACTTAAGGTAAGTAAATATTGAAATATTGTTTATTGAGATGTGGTTGTAATATAAAGAAATGAAAAGGAGAATAAATTTGAAAATGAGTTGGAAACAAAATCAAGATTAAAGTATGTACTCTTTCCTCTATACTTTGAACCTCTTTATAATAAAGTTTATGTTGGGTCGGCTAGACAGAGGAAATATTGTTGGATTGTTAATATTGAAAGATATGTTATTAAATGAGGAGAGTATGGTGGAATATTGAATGAGTTGAGTAGTATAGAAAAAGTGTGGTTATTTAAAGTTTGGGATATATATATAAATTGGTATTGTTATTTTAATGCAAACATTGTGAATTCAATGTTAGAAATGTGAGATGCTTGGATATTGTGAAAGCTCATGGTAATGGTGGTAATATGTGATATTTGAGATTTTTGAAATGAGCTTGATAATTGTGAAAATTATATGTTTTGATATTGCTTTGTGATATATATACATAAGATGTTTTAAAGTGATATTAAGAAAAGATGAGTTTGGCAAATTGAAGTTTAAGCAAAGTAGTAAGTTGAAAAGTTAAAGTTTTTGTAACACCCCGATACTCCATATAAGTACTATACATATACCTGGTATACATACAGTAAGTATATAAAGTATAAGGATGTCACTTTTCGTTACATTTTTAAGACCTTTAACAGAGTTCAAACCACAATACACAAATTTAAAGAACATTTACAAAATCATTATACTTTTAATGATCTTACAAATATATCATAATCTTATCTTTATCAAAACTTCATTTATACATGTAAATATACTCTTGTCAGAAATACATCATAGTTAAAAATTATACATGTATGCATCACCCTTTAGTTGGTCTCGACAAACTCTTATTCTTCTCGTGGCAACAAAAGACTTCATATCTTCCACTTAGTCACCTGCGCGATTACACATCCGCGCTAAGCCCGAGAGCTTAGTAGTACAAATATAAAATATAAACATACATTATAGAAATTCTAACATATAACGAAATATCACTTCCATATTCCATTAAATTCTTATCATGTTTTTATTTGCCTTCTTAACTGCACCATTCATATATCTCGCCTAATTTTGTATGTTATCTACATATATACATATCATTATCACCAACCACAGATCCATCATTAATACTCACAATCAATATATCAATACACACATTTCGTATCATATTTCACAACATTTCATGTCATTATTTAATTCACAATTTTCCAATCATGAATCACATTACCAACAAAGGCCACCATAGATCTCATTACTCATTTATTTCAACATTTGTATATCACATTGAAAACAAAGATAGACTCGGGCCCCAAAAACACTAATATACCATTCAACTTTCAGAGTTAATGTTTTGGTTTAATTCTCACATTTATCATTATCCCAACTAGGCTTCAAGGATTTAGGTTCAACCAAGCTTTAAGGGGAACAAAGCATGCTAAGTATCAACCCAACTTGGCTTCAAGAACCAATCCAACCTAGCTTCAAGGGTTGTAACATCTCAATTAGGCTTCAAGGATTTAATCCAACCAAGCTTCAAGGGGAGTAAAACATGTTAAACTTCAACCCAACTTGGCTTCAAGGATCAATTCCAACCTAACTTCAAGAGATTGTTACTAATATTAGGCATGCCACCAACAACAAACTCTGAAAATGGAATAACACCTTAGCCACACAATTCATTTATCAATTTTATTCTCAGTTGAATCATCATAGCCAATCACAATGGCTTCATATATCATTTGAATCATCATAGCCAATCACAATGGCTTCATATATCATTTGAATCATCATATTAATATACAACATCAATTACATTAACTAAACCAACATATCATTATTCAATCATCTAGGCATGCTTTAATCATATCATTCACCTCATTATAACTCAAAACATTAGTTACACAACTCTTTATGTCTCAATTTACATTAAGGTAATTCATCATAAAAGTATTTACAATAATAAATTGCATTGCACATACCTTTTTGAATGATCTTCATCTCTTCCACACTATACAAGTCATAATACTAGTCACATTATAATACTTCATCACTCAAGTATACATAATCAAACACATTAAACATCCATTAAGAATGATCATCATTGATATACACATATATAATTTACCTTATTCTTAGATTTAGAATCCTCAATATACATTTGTTTAGGTCATCTTTGTTTTAAGTATATTCAAAGTGTAAATACAAAAAGACCTTGGAAGGATTCAACAATGTGAGAAAGGCAAGGAACAAATCACAGTAGCAAACACACTCAAGGGACACGGCCAAGCTTGTGGCCATGTCTCTCAACCAAAAGCAACAGAAGCAAACATGGGCAAGGAACACGGCCGTGTCTTCTCCAAAAATCATTCAACACGGCCAAATTTCCATAGACTTGGCCGTGTCTCCCAAAAATATTTAGTTTTGGCCGTGTCTCTTATTAGGTTTGGCCGTGTCTCTCATAAATAAACCTTAAACATAGCCAAAACTCTTCTAATTGAATAAAGAACACATTATACACAATACAACCTCATTCAAATGGATGTAATCAATGTTATTAATACATATTCATCACAATATTCACATTAACCATACATCAACAACACATTTAATCACCTACTACTTCAAAACCCTAAAACCAAACATCACCTTTAACTTATCATCTTCAAACCAAAACCAACACCAATTCAACCTTTTAACTTACAATCAATTTTAACACTTATAAACACATCTTAAACACACTTATTCATAAAATCAACAATTCATAAATCACATCAAACACCATTTCAAAATAACAAAGGAAAACAAGAGAGTACTTACCAAAATTAAGGAAATTCCACAATTCTCCAACTTAATCCTTTGATTCTTCCTTCAATTTGAGCTTAGAATATCACAATCCTCTTTTACTCTCTTGCTTCCTCTTGTCTTTGGGTGAGCCGGCCAACACAAGAAAGAAAGAAGAAAAATCTCTTCAAAAATCAAAGTCAATTTCTCTTTAAATCTCCACCAAGAATTTCACATTAAGCAATTACCTAAACACCCTTCTTTACTTTGTTTTAACTTTCTTTAAAAACAATTGCCCTTTTTGTAATTTCACATATCACAAGTTAAAATATCTTCTTACCTTGACTCCCCAATTAACCAACTTATATGTTATATATATTACAATATACACAACATATACATTCTCTTAACACACTCATTTCCTTTGCAAAAACATATATACATTTAATTCA
This sequence comes from Garcia nutans, assembly GCA_947685225.1. Taxonomy (NCBI): domain Eukaryota; kingdom Viridiplantae; phylum Streptophyta; class Magnoliopsida; order Malpighiales; family Euphorbiaceae; genus Garcia; species Garcia nutans. The sequence continues at coordinate 28,541,762 of CANTUV010000039.1, read as the reverse complement.
AATCAAAACAACAATTGTATCAAAACTTCTAGGCACACTTTGGGATATTACAGTTTTAGTGGAATTTGATAAAAATTATTTGGATATTGATAGTTAAATGTATAATCAATACATGAGCTAGGTGAAATGACTAATATTGCACATGAAAATATTATGAATTGAGTAAAGTGATTGATAGTATGAGAATTTGTTTTGAAGTAAAAAGGGAAGTGGATGAACAAATGAAAATGAGCTATTTTAAGTCATTTTACTGCAAAGGGTAAAAATGGATATGGAAGTATATTAAATGCTTTTAAAGACAAAAGTGAAAGAGATGTCACATTGGGAATGTGACTAAGATAGATGTGAAGTGCTATTATAGTCAGAATATATATATATATATGTGTGTTGTGTGAATAAATACTTTACATCATATTGGAAGAATGAAAATGATAGTGTTTAAAAGAAAGTGATAAACATTAAATGTGTATTGAATGTATGAAAAAGGAAAATAAAATAAGAGCATATAATTAAGTGTATACATGTATATGATATGTGAATTGAGTTTTTCAATATGAATGAAATTATGATAAAAAAATGTGAATCACATTATGAAGGTGACCTATGAATATGTATGTGGTATAATTATAAAATTAGTGATATGGAAACGATGTTGTATGTATTAGTGGATCTAAGAGAGATTAAGTCTTGAACTTTGTAAAGCTAGATGGATTATGTGATGGAAGTGAGAATGGAATGGACTTGAGTAATATTGGACAGTGGAAATTGTTATAGTGAGTATTGAACTTGATGATCATATGATATTTAGAGTCTCAAAGTATTCACAGATGAAAAGTTCTATGTAATTATATATTATAAGAGATTATAAATGGATTAGAAATGAAGTGATGAATAGAAATTTTATAGGAACTGCATATGATTGAATATGTATATAGTAATATTGTTGAAACATGAATTAAGTTAATAAAGATCATATAATCAAGTGCAAATTGGTTTGAAACGGAGTTAGAATGTATTAACTTTTGATATAGCAAAAATGGAATGAAGGAATATGTAATTTTTGAGATACATCTTAGCCTTGTATTTGTAAAGATTAAGAATAAAATTATAAAAAGAACAATATTGATTTGAAAGTTCCAGACTTGAATATTAATCTCTTAAAGCCATGTGTTTTGTTTAGTATATTTGATCGATTAGTTTGTTATCCATGGATTTGGGTCTTAGATAAAATGATTGCAATACAGATTTGGTGAGATTGAAAATTATGTTTGAGAATTATAGTTAAAAGTTATGATGAATAAAGTTGTACCTTGTCATTTTATGTTAAGAATTTGGTTATAATTATGAAGGTAAAGAGAAAAGGAAATTATGGAAATGTTGTGAGTTATGGATAATATGATAAAAAGGTAATTAAAATAAATATAACAATGATATGAAATGTGAGGAGATATTAAAAAGGGAGAAATTATAAAATATGACTGAAAGTTATACTGAATATGTTTATGATATATAATGAATAAATGAATGAACTTGAGGTTTAAATGAATGAGCTATAGATAGTAAATATGGTATAAAATTTTTATGAGAATTGGTGGGAATTATATTAAGATAATTTGAAGTGATTTGTTATCATGATAATTTGATTGAATATGGATCGGAAGAGATCAGGAATTGTATATAAGTTTGCCCCAAGTCGGTGAAGATCATAGCATGTACCTTGATGAAGAGCAGCAAGGGGAACGTACATCAAGTATGTCCGCATGGTGATACGAGAAATCTTCCACTAAGGTACCAACCAACGGATATTGACTTCGGAGCTTGAGTGGATCCAGTCAACTCAGTCAGCATATGAAGAAGCAAGATGGAGTAGCTTCCTAGCAGAATGATGATGTGGCTGGTATCTGGCAAAATCTATGGATGGAGTATCAAGCAAACAAAGACGCTCTTGAAGCCAAATCTGTGAAGAAAGAATTAAATTAAAAAAAATAATAAATAAAAAAATAAAAAAGAGAGTCCGCTAAGTTGAAAACCCGCAAGGGCAGCTTAGGCAAAAATTAGGACAGCTCGCTAGTTCCGAAAACCCACTTGGGCGGACTAGGCAAAAATTAGAGCAATAAAAAAAGAAAGAAAAAGAAAACCTAAATTGAAAACCTGAAAGGGAAGTTTAGGTAATTACCTGAAGCAGCAATGGACCCCAGTCAGTCTCTTTGACAATCCTGATTTAAATCGGTCTAATCTAACTAAGGTCTCGGCTAAAATCACAGGTACCGGTGACAAGCCTCCTTCCATTTGGTCCATAATATCCAATACCCGTGGATCAATATCGCCGTCAGAAGAAACAAGCAAGAATTGACCGAGCAAGCAAAGACAAAGCATGCGTCCCCATGCCTTAGTGTTTTATTAGTTTTTGTCATAAAATTGTTATTTATTTATTATGATAATTATTGTTTTCTTCATGCATTTTGGTAGTTTTAATCTGTTTATTTAGTGATTTCATGCATTTTGGTAGTTTTGATTCATCCTAGTGTTTAGATCATTTTTGTACTAGTTTTTAGTATGATGTTTTGGTGTTTTTGGTTAATGTTTCATTTGATTCTTGTTTAAAGTTTGTTTTAAGTGTTTGTTTTAGGTTAAAGTGCAAAAACTCCCTTGGAAGATCAAAGCAAAGAAAGAAGAGCATGAAACAAGCAAGACATGGCCAAGCCAAACCAAGCTTGGCCGTGTCACCTCAAGAAAATTTTTGATAGATCATGACACGGGCAGGAGACAAGGCCAAGCCACTGCCGTGTCTCACCTAAAGGGCAAAACTAAAGGAACCAAGAAAGAAAGGAAAATTTGGCAGAAGCTAACACTGGCAGGTGACACGGCCACAACCTTGGTCGTGTCCCATCCTAAGCCAAGAATAAAGAAGAACCAAAGAAAAGACACAGAAGCTGACACACCCAGGAGACACGGCCAAGCCACTGGCCGTGTCACATGACACGGCCACAAGCTTGGTCGTGTCACTCTCATCTCCACAGAAGCAAAGAAGAGCAAGGAGACACAGAAGCTGACACACCCAGGTGACACGGCCAAGCCACTGGCCGTGTCACATGAGTGCTAAAGAAAGAAAGAAAATGCAGATTTTCAGCTAGGGTTTTGTATAAATAAGAAGATTAGGGCAAGAGAAAAAGGATCATCCACACTTCCAGCCGTCAAACACATACTTTTCAACTATTCTTCACTTCACTTTGCTTTTGAATTTTGATTTCACTTTCATGCAAACACTCTAGATCAAATTAGTTTTAGCCATTGCATTATTCTTTTAGCAAAAATCTGAGCAAGAGATTCTTCAGAAGCCAAAGGAAGTTTGTAATTTGGTTTTGTTCTTAAACTCTATCTCTTAAGTTTCATTGAAATTGTATTTATGAATTCTCTAATGTCTAAATTAATTTCTTTGAATTTTAATGAGATGAATTTGTTTGATAGCATCATTATGAACTAATTTTGATCTAGTCTAGGGTTTGTATGGATCTACTATGATTGTATGAAATGGTTATTGCTCTTAACTGAATTATTTCTTTTATCCTTAATTGAATGGACTAATGATAATATATAATTGATTGGCCACCAATTATGTGTTCGAGGTATTTAGATGAAGGATTGAGAAATGAAGTCTAATGCTGGAACAATTCAATTAGGGACTTAGGTGAATTAGAAATATAAACCTAAGGAAAAGATCATTTCGATTGTAACAAGATTATTTGAAAGAGGTTTGAATGTGAGAGCTTATTTCCTTGATTTGATTAATTAAGTTGCTTGAAATCTGATCTTTGAAATTAAATCAGTTGAGAGGAATAGCCGTTCATACATATAAGTTAGTAGAGAAGTGCAAACCCTAGACTTTTCTATTAAGTAAATCAATATATCTGTTCAGGTTACTTTCATTGTTCTAAATTCAAATCGTTCTGCTTTCATTAGTTGTTTAGCTATTTAATTTTATTGATAATTTGTTATTTACGATCTGATAAATAATTAGCTTATCTAGCTTCCTTGTGAGATGACCTTGAGGTGTTCACCAAAATACTATAGCAGCCTTGTATACTTACGAGTGTAGTTCTAGTAGTGTTTATTAGAGCGCAACAAGTTTTTGGCGCTGCTGCCGGGGAAGCTAATTGGCATAATTGTTTATTAGTCATAAATATTTTAAATTATTTTCCATAGTTTACATTTTATTTTTCTTTTGCTTTTAATAATTCCTTTTTCCAGAAATTTTGTTTATGCAAGGCAGGAGATCACTCGGAGGAGGGCTTTGCCCAGTTATTCTAGAAATTCAAAGAGTGAAAAGGAGCAGAGAAGAGTTTGAATTGTATACCGGGTTTGATATAGAGGAGAAAATTTTTGATTTTGAGTCAGATACTACACAATCTACCGATATGGGAGACGAAAGGCAAAGAACTATGAGGGATTTTGCCAGACCTATCATTGGGACTTCCACCTCATGTATAAGATTGACAGATGCAGCAAAAAATTACGAGTTGAAGAATATCCATTACAACATGCTGCCATCATTCTATGGAGTTCCGAATGAAGATCCTTTGAATTTTATCCGAGATTTCTACTCCACCCTCAACACATTTCCATTGGGAGGACTAACAGAAGACCAGTTGAGGATGAGGTGTTTTCCGCACACATTAAAGGATAGGGCAAAGAGCTGGCTTATGATGTTGCTTGAAAATTCTTTGACAACTTGGGAGCAAGTCTATAACAAGTTTATGGGCAAATTTTACTCACATCAGAAGACAGCTGAATTAAGAGGAAAAATAGCTACATTTGCTCAATTTGAAGGAGAGCCATTTCATGAGGCTTGGGACAGGTTTAAGATGTTGTTAATCCAGTTTCCACACCATCACTACCCACTTCAACTGCTGAATCAGTTTTTCTACGATGGTCTAACCCAGCAATTTCAGAATAGTGTTGATAATGCAGCTGGGGGTGTTATGGGAGAAAAGACAGCAGAAGAGACTTATGAAATCTTTGAAATGTTGGGAGCTAATTCCTAACAGAAAAGTGTAAGAGGAAGAAGTAAAGGGGTAAATCAAGTGGAAGCCAACAGTGAGATGGTCAATCAGATAGCTGAATTGACAAGACAAGTGCAGATGCTGAACATGAAGAACAATGATTTCTCATCCACTCAAGAAGTGTGTGGAATTTGTGGAACTTTTGGGCATGGAGCAACTATATGCCCCTCTGCATATGAGTCTTATGGAAATGAGGCTGAGCAAGTTAACGCTATGGGGGATATCAACCAAGAGCCCGGAATGATCCTTTCTCAAACACTTACAATCCTGGTTGGCGGAATCATCCAAACTTTTCTTGGGCAAGAAATAATTCTCAACAGCCTTTCCATTTGCTCCAAAGATAAAATCAACCGCTAGGGCAATCTTCAAATCAAGGGTAGCCTAAGAGAGAGAGTTTGGAGGATAGTTTACATGCTTTTATCCAAGTTAGTACCAAGAATAAAGAGATGAATAACAAAAGGTTGGATTCATTGGAAGCATCTTTCAAGAAAGTGGAGACCCAAGTGGGACAACTTGCACAACAGATGCAGATTCAGCAAAAAGGAAAATTTCCTAGTCAACCTGAGCAAGCACAAGCAGTGGCTATTCTTAGAAGTGGCAAGGTAATAAATAATGGTGTTGAAAATAATTCTGTGAATGTAGGCGATCAAGAGAACAAAAAGGAAGGAGAACCAGAGGACAAGGGTGCTGGAGAAAAATCAATGGAGAAATCTCCTTCAGCAGATTTACACAAGGCAAGTAATCCTTACTGGCCACCTATACCATTCCCCAGTAGGTTGAAGAATGATAAACAAGATAAGCAATTTTCAGACATCTTCAACATGCTGTCTAAGGTAAGTATTAACTTACCTTTACTTGAAGCAATAAATAACATGCCAGCTTATGCCAAATTCTTCAAGGAATTGAATACCAAGAAAAAGAGGTATGAGCCAAATGAAAAGGTGATAGTATCAGAGGTAGCTAGTGCTGTTCCGCAACATAAACTACCTCCGAAGGTAAAGGATCCTGGCAGTTTCATAATTAAAATTACTATGGGTAATGGAAAGGGGACTGATGGCATGTGTGATTTAGGAGCCAGTGTTAATTTGATGCCTTATTCTGTGTATCTTGAATTAGAACTTGGGAAACTTAAACCTACCAAAATGGTCTTGCAATTAGATGACAGATCTCTTAGATTCCCGAAAGGAGTTATAGAATATGTGTTAGTTAAGGTTGGTGGGTTGATAGTGCCTATGGATTTTATAGTTCTAGACATGGAAGGAAATAACCCTACACCATTCGCACACACTATTCTACTGGGTAGGCCTTTTATGGCTATGACCAACACCTTGATTGTTGTTAAAAATGGTAAATTGTCAATGACTGTCTTGGGACAAAAGGTTGAATTTTCTATTTTTAACTCTTCTCCCATTCTTACAACTGCATTATATGAGGATCGCTCTTTGATTGATTGTATTGACACAGCTGTTTCAGATGTTTTCTTGCAAATAGGTTCTTCGGATAAATTAGAGCTGGCACTGTCCGTAGATCGTGAATTGGATATTTTTGACTCAGAAGTAGCCAGTTGCATTGATATTTTAGAAAGTGCTGAAATAGAGGAGCTTAAAGAGGAACCATCATTTGAGCTCCCCTCTATCCAAAAAGAAGAGAATAACCCTTCACTTGAGTTAGAGCTAAAAGAGTTGCCTAAAAATCTGAAATATGTGTTTTTAGGAGATCAAAACACCTTACCTGTGATAATTTCTAGCGAACTTAGTGAAAGGGAAGAGATACGGTTGGTGAGTGAATTCAAAAAAATTGAAAAGAGCAATAGGATGGGGGTTGAGTGATATCAAAGGTATTAGCCCTTCAATGTGCATGCATAGAATTATCTTAGAAGAGGGAGCTAAACCTGTGAGAGAAATCCAAAGGCGCCTTAACCTAAACATGAGTGAAGTGGTTAAGAAGGAAGTGCTTAAATTGCTTGATGAAGGAGTGATATGCCCGATAGCCAATAGTGAGTGGGTTAGCCCAGTACATGTAGTGCCTAAGAAATCAGGAATCACTGTGGTAAAAAATAAAAAGAATGAATTGGTTCCTACTAGGACTACCACTGGGTGGAGGATGTGTATAGACTATAGGAAGTTAAATAATACCACAAAGAAAGATCATTTCCCTCTTCCTTTTATTGATCAAATGCTGGATAAACTTTCTGGACACTCACATTATTGCTTTTTGGATGGACTTTCAGGTTATTATCAAGTGCCGATATCACTAGAGGATCAATCCAAGACCACTTTTACTTGCCCTTTTGGGACTTATGCATTTTGGCGTATGCCCTTTGGCTTGTGCAATGCGCCTGCAACTTTTCAGAGATGCATGATGTCTGTTTTCATGGACATGATAGATGACTTTATTGAGGTATTTAAGGATGATTTTTCTGTTTTTGGTGACTCTTTTGATAATTGCCTCAGTAAACTTATTCTTGTGCTTGAGAGATGTATTGAATGTAACCTCACTTTGAGTTGGGAAAAGAGCCATTTCATGGTTACTCACGGCATTGTATTAGGCCATGTTGTATCTAGTAAAGGGATTGAGGTGGATAAAGCTAAGGTAGAGTTGATTGCTAAGTTACCCCCACCTACCTCTGTTAAGGGAATAAGAAGCTTTCTAGGGCATGCAGGTTTTTACCGGAGGTTTATTAAAGATTTTTCTAAAATAAGCCAACCATTGTGTCATTTGCTTGGGAAAGATGTTCCATTTGAATTTACTGCACAATGCATGCAAGCTTTTAATTCCCTTAAGGAAAAATTGACCAGTTGTAGACCCTTAATTTTTGACCCAATCCGGTCCAATATGTTTTATTTAGTCTAAAATGATTTTTGTTGTCTAATTGGTCCAAAATAATTTTTATTAAATAATTTTGCTTTAGTATCTAATTTTTATTAATAAAAATAAACAAAAAAAAACCAAAAAATAAAAATAAAAATTAGAGTCGGAAAAATCGACAGCAAAAAAAACAGTCGCGCGGGCCCGTGGGCATTTCGCCTGCAGGAAACTCCTGCGGGTGAAATCACTGTGCTATTTCGCACGCAGAAATTTTCTGAGTGCGAAATAGCTATTTCGTACGTAGAAATTTTCTGCCTGCGAAATAGCTTACGGGCCCGCTCCGCGTGCTGGCGCAGCCAGCTGCAGCAGATTTTTTTTGCCAGCGCAGTTTTTCCGCAGCAGTTTTTTTCGGCAGCGCAAATTTTCCGACGCAAATTTTTCGAAACCTAATCCAATTAGGTTTTGGTTTCTTTTTTTTTATTAATATTACTTACCTTAGCTAATTAGGAATAAACAACCTCAAACCACTATAAATAAGGACCAAAGGCAATTAATTTAGGGGAGGCAAAAATCCAAGAGGAGTTTGGAAAATTTGAAACCAAATCAAGGAAGGAAAAGAAGAAATTCAATTCAACTTTTTTTTTTTCTGGAACAGCAGTAGCACGATTTAGAGGATTCAAAGGCAAAAAGAGCTTGTCTTTGGAGCTAGTTCATCCAAGAAGAATTGTTTTTGGAGAAATCATCAAAAGAAGGTATGTGTTAATTAATTTTCTTTAATTGTTTTTTTTTACATAGTAGCAAATCTATGAAATCAAAATTAAAAACCTTTGAACTTTAATTTAGTTTTTCTAAAGCAAAAAAAAAAAACCTTATTTCGTTGGTTTATCTTCCAAAAGGCTTAAAATTGTTATTTTTTCTTCTTAAAAACCTTAAAACTCTAATTGAACATATTTTTCAACAAAACTAAGATGTAAATTATGCTTCTTTTAAAATCTTAAAGTAGGTTCTATTTCATTCAAAAAGTCTTCTAAAACATCTTTTCTACTTATAAAAACTTTAATTTATTTGTTTAAATTCATAAAACTTCATGAAATTATCAAATTGATTTCTAAAACCCTAAAAATTATTCACCACCCGTGACCCTACTTCTAAATCCTAAAATCATAAATTCAACTTTTAAACCCAAAATAATGAACACTAACCCTTTTAAAACCTTAAACCCTAATTTTTATGAACCCTAATCCTTTTAAAACATTAAAAAAAATATAAAAACATAAAAACCTAAACTTTATACAGTAGCTTAGGAACCCAATAACCAAAAATCACAAATTAAAGTATTTTAAAGTGTTTAAAACCCTAGTTTCATGATATCATCATTCAAACCTTAATTTTGTTAATCAAAGAGTCTTACCAACCCTTTAAAACATAAAACCCTAATTTATTTTAATTCCATAAAAAGTCACAGTTATAATATCCCAAAATGTGCCCTTGAAGTTTTAGTATAATTGTTGTTTTATTTGAATTAAAATGTATAGGTGTAATTGGAAAGAGGAAAGAATTTAAAAGAGAGTGTATATGTTGTATATATGGAAATATATATAACATATACATAAGTCAAATGAATGGTCAAAGGAAGAAGATATTTAAATTGTTATTTGTGAAATTACTAAAGGGCAAGTAAATGAAAGGGAGTTAATATATATAGTAGAGGGTATTTAAGTAATTTTCTTTTCAAATTGCTTGGTGGAGGTTTAAAGAGATGAGAAGTTGACTTTGTCTCTTTTATTTTTCCATTTTCTCTTCTTTTCTCTTTGTGTGGCCGGACCTCAAGGAAACAAGAGAGCAAGTGAGAGTTTTGAATTTTAATAGCTAATTGAAGGAAGATTTCAAATAAACAAGTTGGAATTTCAAGAAATTTCATTATTTTGGTAAGTTCTCTCTTGGTTGCTCTTGTTGTTTTTGAAGTTATTTTTGAGTTTGATGAAGTGTTATTGATAATATGGTTAGGATTGCTTGTGGTGTGTTTGTATATGTTGAAATGGAATTAAAGATAAGAAGTTAGGTTGGTGTTGGTGATGGAAGAGTAAGAGTGGTGTTTAGTGAAATGTTTTTTTTTTCTGTTTTACAATTTGTAAAGGCTGTGACTTGTATGATTTTTAATTAAATATAGAAAAATTTTCTTGAAGCAAATTTTTGATATGTTGTGCCTCTATGAGTCTAGAATGACTGAAAAATATGTTGATTCGATTTTGGAATGGTTATGATTTTGGAAAGATTATTTTTATTAGACCTGTTCCAGCAGGTACCTTAACTGAGACAGTTATATTTCGGGATTTTTAACAAAATGTAGAAAAATGATATCCAATTGAATTTTGGATATGTTGTTTCTTAGTGAGTCTAGTATTTTAGAAAAATAATTTGGAACCAAGTTGATTGAATTTAATTTATAGAATTCACAAAGTTCAGAACTGCTGCCAGGATGCAGGGCAATTGGGGCAGTCTGGTTGGGTGAACTATTTGACCAAGATTTTGTATTCAGTTTGATCTGAAATTTTAAAGGAATGATTTTAAGATGTAAAATTAAGTTCTGTAAAAATTTTAGAGTTTTTAGTCAAGTAGATTATTTTATACAAATTTTCAAAATAAGGATTAAGTTGAGTCCAAAACCAGAATTTACTATTCATATGGTCATTTTGCTAATACTCCTTTTTGGATTAGGTTGTGAAGAGGTTGAATTGCCCTAATCTAAGTGTTGAGGATTCTTGGAAGAGTAAGTGTATAGATTGGTGTGAGTTGGTTTTAAGGTAAGTACAAACCTTGCATTTTTGCATACATTCATGTGATTTTGGAACTTACACATTTGGATATGAATGTACTAAGAAATCTTATTGCATTGTTGATATATATATATATGAATAATGTTAACCTTGTGAAATGTAATGTGTTATATGTATATTGATGATGATATATGAAATGTGAGTTGAGATATAATGAAGCCATTGTTGTTGGCTATGATTATGCAAAATGAAATTATTAAGGCATGTTTGCCTATGTGTTTATGAGATATGAATTGAGAAAGAGAATGGTAAAGAAGTGAATGAATTGATTGTATGTTTAATATGTTATTCAATTTCAGAGTTCTGGATTTGGCGGCATGCCTATAAAATGTAAAAAGGTAATAGTCTTGCCGGGTTGAGGATCTCTTCAATTTGAGTTGAATTGAGGTCCAAGAGACTGGGTCTGTTACACTATATGAATTGTGAATATGAAATATATGATAAGTAACAGTCTTGCCGGGTTGAGGATCTCCTCGATTTCAGTCGGGTTGATGGTCCAAGAGACTGAGTCTGTTACAGGTAACAGTCTGGCCGGGTTGAGGATCTCCTCAAGTTTATTGGGTTGATGGTCCAAGAGACTGGGTCTGTTACACTATCCATGGATAGAGATGTATATATATATTGCCTACGGGCTTGATCATTGTGATTATGGACCAAAGCAGTAACTCTGAACTTTGAATAACATATTAGTTTCTTTTGGGCCCTTGCTTGTCTTTGTTTTCTATGTGATTTATAAATGATGAAATAAATAAATATTGAGATCTATGCTTGTTTTGAGTTCAATATGTCCTATAATTGATAACACAAATGTTGGATACAATGAAAGGTAATGTCATGAAATATGAAATTCTTGAGAATTACTTGTATGTTGGATAATATGACATTGGCATTTCATTATGGCATGATATCATTGTAGTTTGTACCACTAAGCCGTTGGCTTAGCGCGATTGTGGTTTATCGCGCAGGTGACAGGGAAGATCCAGAGAGTTCCTCTAGGCCGGGTCGAGTCTAGATTTTGAGGTGTTGATAGTGGGCTTAAAGATCAAAGACTGACTGCCAAAAATGTATAAATTTTATGGGTTGTAAAGCTTGAGTTTGGATGTATATGAATTTGTAAATATTGTTACTTTTCGCTGCATAGTGAACAAATATTTTATCTACTGTATTTCATAATAAACCTTTACTTTATGTTGTACTAGAAGTGTAAATCCTTTTTGCAGGTTGTAGTTGAGGTTATAAGGGGGATTTATTGGGAAGTGTACTGAGAATGATTTTGTTTGCATTGGTTTGTGTAAATGTTTTTAAAAATAAAAAAACCAGTTTTGTCGACACTTGGGACTCAATTTTTAAGTGAAACTATGGCAAAATTTCTATAAAAATTGGAACTAAAATTTGACTAAGTAAAATTGGTAGCAACATTAGGTTAGTGTGGCACCTCTACTCAGCTTACACACGTAGGTCAGGAAGGGGTGTTACAATTTTTGGTATCAGAGCCTAGGTTTGAGATTCTCAACCTAGATCAATTGTAAGAAAAAGAATATTTTGATTTTTAAAGTGGGGTTTTGAGTAAAATACATGTTTTGGTATGGCAGTCTTTGATCTTTAATGAGGAATATTCTGCTGTGTTTGCAGATATAGGTAGAGATGGCATCTCATTCGCGACAGTCTGTTGGGGGTAGTGCGGAGAGTGTAGCTCCTGAAGTGAGTAGAGAGGGAGCTAGGAGTGAGAGGGTTAGTGAGGCACCTGTTTCTGTGCCAGAGAGATCTGCTACTGAGGAGGCTCCACCGGGTTGGTTAAGGCATGTGGTAGAACTGTTGAGGGGAGCTCCAGTGCAGCCACCACCACCACCACCACAGCCTCAGATGCCGGTAAGACATTATGACAAGTTAAGAAAATATGGGGCTGAGGATTTCTTGGGCACTACCGATCCTGCAGTGGCTGAGCAGTGGTTGGATAAGGTACAGAGGATATTGATTCAGTTGCAAGCCACTTCGGATGAGAAGTTTGACTATGCCAGATCCCTCCTTCAGAAAGATGCTTATGACTGGTGGAAGACTGTTCATCATGCTATGGATGATCCACCTACGCTATCTTATAGTGATTTTCTAAGAGAGTTCAAGCAGAAATATACTCCGAGGGAGTATAAAGATCTTAAGAAGATGGAATTTTTGAATTTAAGGCAAGACAACCAGACGGTAACAGAATATGAGATTGAGTACATCCAGTTAAGTCGCTATGCTGGGGGAATTATCTCTGATGAAATAGACCGATGCAGAAGGTTTGAGGCCCTCTATCATATGTATTGTGGCTGGTTCTAGATACCAGGATTTCTCTCAGCTTGTTGCAGCAGCTAGAAGTGTTGAGAGAGCGCAGAGTATTGCAGTAGCTGCTAGTGAGGGGGAGACTAGAGTGAGGAGACCCCAGTTTGAGGCAGGGTCTTCATTTGTGAAGAGGGGTAGAGGACGTTTTGTTCTGAGGATCAGTAGGAGTCAGAGACAGCCGGGTAGATCAGTGCAGTATCAGAGACAGAGACCAAGACCTATAACTTCTATAGCCAGTGCCCCGACTCCCGTGATGCAGAGGTCTACTCCACCTGTATGTGTTCAGTGTGGTGGAAGACATGTGGGTGTTTGTTGGAGGTATAGTAGATCAGCTGTATGCTTCAGGTGTGGATCGCCTGACCATTTCATTAGGGAGTGTCCTGAGATGCAAGAGCATAGACAGGCTGAGTCTGCAGCCTCTCGACCCAGTGTTAGCAGAGGTGGTCGAGGAGGCAGAGGTTTCAGTAGGGGTGGTTGATCCGGGTATAGTCAGAGAGGAGGATCATCATCCGGAGGCAGTAGGCCAGAGGAGGCCGGATCTTCTCAGAGGGTGTATGTGTTGCAGAGGCAGCCAGATGTTTCAGCAGTTATAGCGGGTACATTTTCTTTATTTGGCATTTCAGTACTTGCTTTAATTGATCCAGGATCTACTCATTCATACATAAGTGCATCCATATTTCCTGTGTCTGAATTGCATTCAGAATCCTTAGGATTTGATGTTCTGGTGACAAATCCTTTAGGACATAGTGTGGTTGTTAGTAAGGTGCACCGTGATAGTGCAGTGGTGGTTCAGGGTGAGGAGTTTCTTGGTGATCTGATTGAAATGCCTTCTAAAGAATATGATTTGATCTTAGGCATGGATTGGCTGTCTAAGCATGGAGCTGTGGTAGATTATCAAAAGAAATGTGTCACCTTGAGAACCAGTGATGGTAGGGATGTGATAGTATCTAGTGAGCAGAGACAACTTACATCCTTGTTTGTATCATTTGTAACAGCTAGGAAGTTGATTAGAAAAGGGTGTGAAGCTTATCTAGCTCATGTTGTGGATACTAGAGTAGGGAGTTCTCAACTTGATGATATAACCACAGTTGCAGATTTTCTAGATGTGTTTCCTGAGGAGTTGCCAGGGTTACCCCCTGAGAGAGAGGTTGAGTTTGGTATCGAATTGTTGCCTGGTACCACTCCCATCTCTATCACTCCTTATCTAATGGCACCAGCTGAATTGAGAGAGTTGAAGGTGCAGTTACAGGAGTTGTTGGATAAAGGGTTTATTCGCCCTAGTGTTTCACCGTGGGGAGCTCCTGTATTATTTGTGAAGAAGAAGGATGGTACTATGAGGTTATGCATCGATTATAGGCAATTGAACAAAGTGACTATTAAGAATAAATATCCTTTGCCTAGAATTGATGATCTCTTTGATCAATTGAAGGGAGCATCAGTGTTTTCCAAGATTGATTTGAGATCAGTGTACCATCAGTTGAGGGTTAAAGCTGAAGATGTTTCTAAGACAGCTTTCCACACTAGGTATGGGCATTATGAGTTTTTAGTAATGCCTTTTGGGTTGATGAATGCACCTGCAGCTTTCATGGATTTGATGAATAGGGTATTTAGGCCTTATCTGGATCAGTTTATGGTAGTTTTCATCGATGATATTTTGGTGTATTCACATAATGAGGAGGAGCATGTTAAGCATCTGCGAATTGTGTTACAGATCTTAAGAGAGAAGCAGTTGTATGCTAAGCTGTCAAAGTGTGTGTTTTGGCTTGATCAAGTAACTTTTCTGGGTCACATAGTTTCAGTAGATGGTATAAGAGTTGATCCGAGTAAAGTTGAGGCCATTTTGAATTGGAGTCCACCAAAGTCAGTGACTGAAGTTAGAAGTTTTCTGGGTTTGGCAGGCTATTATCGAAGGTTTGTGAAAGGTTTTTCTTTGATAGCTACTCCACTCACTAGATTGCTTCGAAAGGGAGTTAGATTTGTGTGGACAGATCAGTGTCAAGCTAGTTTTGATCAGTTGAAAGAAATGTTGACTCAAGCACCTGTTCTTACTTTACCCATGGAAGATAAACCATATGTGATTTACAGTGATGCTTCACATAATGGTTTAGGATGTGTTTTGATGCAAGAAGGTAAAGTCATAGCTTATGCTTCTCGGCAGTTGAAGCTGCATGAGCTTAATTATCCGACTCATGATTTGGAGTTGGCAGCTATAGTGTTTGCTTTGAAGATTTGGCGACACTACTTATATGGGGAGAAATGTTTTATCTATACGGATCACAAAAGTTTGAAATATTTGGGTGTTCAGAAGGAGCTGAATCTTTGGCAAAGGCGATGGTTAGAACTGATTAAAGACTACGACTGTTTGATTGATTACCATCCTGGTAAGGCAAATGTTGTTGCTGATGCTTAAGTCGGAAGTCTTTGGCAGGTTTGGCTGTTTATTCGCTCTCGTTGCTTGTTGAGTTGAGAGCGTTACATGCTAGTTTTGAAGCATGTGATGATGGTGCATTGTTGGCTCAGTTGCAATTGAGACCAGTATTACTGGATCAGATTAAGGAGGCTCAATTGACAGATGAGAAAATTCAGAAGATTGTTTCAGATTGCCAAAATGGGGAGAGTCGAGATTTCTTTGTGAGAAGTGATGGTAGCCTTTGGTTTAAGGATAGATTGTGTGTTCCTAATAATGATAGTTTGAAAAAGGTTATTTTGGAGGAAGCACACCAATCGGTTTTTGCTATGCATCCGGGAAGTACAAAGATATACCATGAATTGAGACAGCATTATTGGTGGTCTGGTATGAAGAGAGACATAGCAGAATTTGTGTCCAAATGTCTCACTTTTCAGAGGGTGAAAGCTGAGCATCAAGTTCCAACAGGGTTGCTTCAACCTTTAACGGTGCCTGAATGGAAATGGGAGAGAATCACAATGGATTTTGTGTCTAGTTTACCATTGACACAGAGGAAGCATGATGCTATTTGGGTGATTGTTGATAGGTTGACAAAGACAGCTCATTTTCTTCCGGTTCGGATGGACTATTCACTTGAGAAGTTGGCTGAGCTGTATATTAGTGAGATAGTGAAGTTGCATGGAGTTCCAATTTCTTTAGTGTCTGATCGAGATCCTATATTTACTTCAAGATTTTGGAAGAGTTTACATGGTGCTTTGGGTTCTCGATTGCATTTTAGCACTGCTTTTCATCCGTAGACAGATGGGCAGTTAGAGAGAGTGATACAGATTATTGAGGATATGTTGAGAAGATGTGTCATTGATTTCTCTGGAAGTTGGGACAGATTTTTACCACTTGTAGAATTTGCTTACAACAACAGTCATCAATCTAGTATTGGAATGGCACCATTTGAGGCATTATATGGAAGAAAATGTAGAACGCCTCTATGTTGGAATGAAGTTGGGGAAGGAAAATTGGTTGGTCCTGATCTAATTAAAGAGACTGAAGAAAAAGTGAAGTTGATTCGGGATAGGTTGAAAGCAGCTTCAGACCAACAGAAGTCTTATTCAGATTTGAAGAGGAGAGACATAGAGTTTGATGTTGGAGATAACGTATTTTTGAAAGTGTCTCCTTGGAAAAAGATATTGAGATTTGGTCGAAAAGGGAAGCTAAGTCCTCGTTTCATTGGACCGTATGAGATATTAGAAAGAGTTGGGCCAGTTGCTTATCGTCTTGCTTTACCGCCTGAGTTGGATAGAATCCATAATGTCTTCCATGTTTCTATGTTGCGAAGGTATAGATCTGACCCATCTCATGTTTTACCAGTTGAATCTATTGAGGTGAGTCCAGATCTAACTTTTGAAGAAGAACCAATTGCTATTTTGGCACATGAAGTGAAAGAGTTGAGAAATAAGAAAGTGCCACTTGTAAAGGTTCTTTGGAAGAATCATGGTAGAGAAGAGGCAACTTGGGAGAGTGAGCAAGCGATGCGAGATCAATATCCTCAACTGTTTCAGACTTGATATCAGGTAATTTCGGGGACGAAATTTCTTTTTAGAGGGGGAGAATTGTAATATCCCAAAATGTGCCCTAGAAGTTTTAGTATAATTGTTGTTCTATTTGAATTAAAATGTATAGGTGTAATTGGAAAGAGGAAAGAATTTAAAAGAGAGTGTATATGTTGTATATATGGAAATATATATAACATATACATAAGTCAAATGAATGGTCAAAGGAAGAAGATATTTAAATTGTTATTTGTGAAATTACTAAAGGGCAAGTAAATGAAAGGGAGTTAATATATATAGTAGAGGGTATTTAAGTAATTTTCTTTTCAAATTACTTGGTGGAGGTTTAAAGAGATGAGAAGTTGACTTTGTCTCTTTTATTTTTCCATTTTCTCTTCTTTTCTCTTTGTGTGGCCGGACCTCAAGGAAACAAGAGAGCAAGTGAGAGTTTTTGAATTTTAATAGCTAATTGAAGGAAGATTTCAAATAAACAAGTTGGAATTTCAAGAAATTTCATTATTTTGGTAATTTCTCTCTTGGTTGCTCTTGTTGTTTTTGAAGTTATTTTTGAGTTTGATGAAGTGTTATTGATAATATGGTTAGGATTGCTTGTGGTGTGTTTGCAAATGTTGAAATGGAATTAAAGATAAGAAGTTAGGTTGGTGTTGGTGATGGAAGAGTAAGAGTGGTGTTTAGTGAAATGTTTTTTTTCTGTTTTACAATTTGTAAAGGCTGTGACTTGTATGATTTTTAATTAAATATATAAAAATGTTCTTGAAGCAAATTTTTGATATGTTGTGCCTCTATGAGTCTAGAATGACTGAAAAATATGTTGATTCGATTTTGGAATGGTTATGATTTTGGAAAGATTATTTTTATTAGACCTGTTCCAGCAGGTACCTTAACTGAGACAGTTATATTTCGGGATTTTTAATAAAATGTAGAAAAATGATATCCAATTGAATTTTGGATATGTTGCTTCTTAGTGAGTCTAGTATTTGAGAAAAATAATTTGGAACCAATTTGATTGAATTTAATTTATAGAATTCACAAAGTTCAGAACTGCTGCCAGGATGCAGGGCAATTGGGGCAGTCTGGTTGGGTGAACTATTTGACCAAGATTTTGTATTCAGTTTGATCTGAAATTTTAAAGGAATGATTTTACGATGTAAAATTAAGTTCTGTGAAAATTTTAGAGTTTTTAGTCAAGTAGATTATTTTATACAAATTTTCAAAATAAGGATTAAGTTGAGTCCAAAACCAGAATTTACTATTCATATGGTCATTTTGCTAATACTCCTTTTTGGATTAGGTTGTGAAGAGGTTGAATTGCCCTAATCTAAGTGTTGAGGATTCTTGGAAGAGTAAGTGTATAGATTGGTGTGAGTTGGTTTTAAGGTAAGTACAAACCTTGCATTTTTGCATACATTCATGTGATTTTGAAACTTACACATTTGGATATGAATGTACTAAGAAATCTTATTGCATTGTTGATATATATATATATATGAATAATGTTAACCTTGTGAAATGTAATGTGTTATATGTATATTGATGATGATATATGAAATGTGAGTTGAGATATAATGAAGCCATTGTTGTTGGCTATGATTATGCAAAATGAAATTATTAAGGCATGTTTGCCTATGTGTTTATGAGATATGAATTGAGAAAGAGAATGGTAAAGAAGTGAATGAATTGATTGTATGTTTAATATGTTATTCAATTTCAGAGTTCTGGATTTGGCGGCATGCCTATAAAATGTAAAAAGGTAATAGTCTTGCCGGGTTGAGGATCTCTTCAATTTGAGTTGAATTGAGGTCCAAGAGACTGGGTCTGTTACACTATATGAATTGTGAATATGAAATATATGATAAGTAACAGTCTTGCCGGGTTGAGGATCTCCTCGATTTCAGTCGGGTTGATGGTCCAAGAGACTGGGTCTGTTACAGGTAACAGTCTGGCCGGGTTGAGGATCTCCTCAAGTTTATTGGGTTGATGGTCCAAGAGACTGGGTCTGTTACACTATCCATGGATAGAGATGTATATATATATTGCCTACGGGCTTGATCATTGTGATTATGGACCAAAGCAGTAACTCTGAACTTTGAATAACATATTAGTTTCTTTTGGGCCCTTGCTTGTCTTTGTTTTCTATGTGATTTATAAATGATGAAATAAATAAATATTGAGATCTATGCTTGTTTTGAGTTCACTATGTCCTATAATTGATAACACAAATGTTGGATACAATGAAAGGTAATGTCATGAAATATGAAATTCTTGAGAATTACTTGTATGTTGGATAATATGACATTGGCATTTCATTATGGCATGATATCATTGTAGTTTGTACCACTAAGCCGTTGGCTTAGCGCGATTGTGGTTTATCGCGCAGGTGACAGGGAAGAACCAGAGAGTTACTCTAGGCCGGGTCGAGTCTAGATTTTGAGGTGTTGATAGTGGGCTTAAAGATCAAAGACTGACTGCCAAAAATGTATAAATTTTATGGGTTGTAAAGCTTGAGTTTGGATGTATATGAATTTGTAAATATTGTTACTTTTTGCTGCATAGTGAACAAATATTTTATCTACTGTATTTCATAATAAACCTTTACTTTATGTTGTACTAGAAGTGTAAATCCTTTTTGCAGGTTGTAGTTGAGGTTATAAGGGGGATTTATTGGGAAGTCTACTGAGAATGATTTTGTTTGCATTGGTTTGTGTAAATGTTTTTAAAAATAAAAAAACCAGTTTTGTCGACACTTGGGACTTAATTTTTAAGTGAAACTATGGCAAAATTTCTATAAAAATTGGAACTAAAATTTGACTAAGTAAAATTGGTAGCAACATTAGGTTAGTGTGGCACCTCTACTCAGCTTACATACGTAGGTCGGGAAGGGGTGTTACAACAGTAGCCATAATTGGACTTTTATTTGCTTTATTCAATTCCATACTTGATTATGCTTTGATTTATTTCTTATGCTTTAATTTGTTTAATTTCAATACTTGGATTATTTAATTTATCATGGATGGATGTTTATTTTATATATTGATTAATAGCTTTGATGAATGATTTATTTATGATGAATGATTATTTAATTTTATCAATTAATTTAGATTTCCAAAAGTTGTAAGAGGTATGTTTCCACTTGGTGGGTACCTCATTAGTCAAACATCATGTAATTTAATTTGCTTTTCTATTTTAGAACCTATGTAAAGGGCATGTTTCTACCTTTTGGTGGGTGTCCTATTTAGGCATGTGATGTAAGGACATGTTTCCATCCTTGGATCGGTGTCCATTTATTTGCTTTGTTTGGACATTACTTTGATTTTAATATATTGATGCTTTCTTTTAATTTTTGTGTGTAATATGGATAATGTTATTATATTTAAGAAATTTATAATATTAAGACCTGTAAAGGAGGTCGGTTCCAATAAATCGGGCGTTGTGGGGGTGCTGGGCCATTTCTCACCTTCCCCACACGTACCCAACTTTCTGAATCCATTAAGGGGTTGGGGATTCCTTAGGAATCGAGTCATCCACACCTTTCTTTTTCCCGGTCCGTCCGGGTGGCGACTCCATTTTTCTCCGGACTTAGGTCCGTGTTCTCTAAGGCCCCGAGCCTAAACAGTGCCGAAGTCGCAAGAACCATTCCACCGGGAGTGGGGCAAAAATTCCCACTCACAGTGGCGACTCCACTGGGGATAAGAGAAGTTGATTCCGTTGGTCTTTATATTAATCTTTACTTTCTTATAATGATATTATCCATTGCATCATATTAGATTGCATTGTATGCATGAGTTAGGACGCCCGTGTTACCCGTGATATGCTATGTAAGGGATACCATACTTTCACTCAAGGTATGGAGATCGAGCATGCCATAACAACTCATAGCCTCGTACCATTTGGTATATACTTGCTATGGGAACCTAAGCCTTTTAACCCAAAGACTAAAGCTCATGTAATTAGCCTAGTTACTTTCCTTAGGTTTTATCCCAAATGCATGTTGTTTGACTATGGTTAGTTTATCTTAGTCTAAATCATGGCTTATTTGGTTTGTTATTTTTCTAATATGACCTAAGTATATTGTAAGCTCAAAATAAATTTTTCTTTAAAATCCAAAAGACCAAAACTATTTTTAAAATTTTTCAAGATGGTCTTAGGACATAATACTTTTCTAAAAAATAATTAAATAAATTCTTTGGCCCATGGCCCAAATACTAAGCCCAAAATCCATTTTCTAACCTTTTTTACAATGGGCTTAGAAACAAAACTATTTTCACCTAACCATTTTTTACAAAGATCTTGCAAAAATATTTAGGTCAATTATGAAATATCAAGAATCAATTGTGGGCCTAGTTTATACTAAAAATAAATTAACCATGGGCTTGTTTTTAGCATGAACCATTAGTTACTCTTTTCAAGTGAAAAATCTATTTATAATAAACCTCTTAATTTCGTTTTAATCCAAAAAGCTACTTTAGTTGGTTAAATGGATTAAAACCTAATTAATGGGAATTATCATGGATTGATTTCCATTTTCAAAATTATAACTATTGGTTGAAACGTTCGAGGGAATTATTCAAAAACAAGATGCCCCATGTTGGTATTTTGTTAACCATATACCTGGAAAAAAAAAACTCGCCATTCGTGTGTGGATGTTATAAGGTTGGAAGGAACGTCCTAAGTATTCTTGTTTGTCTATTGTTTGTACATACATGTATACATGCATACATTTGCATCTCATATCATTGATCCTCTCTGGCTCACAGCCCTAGATTACGATAGTTCTAAAGCTTACAACAATCCGACCTACGCCGGAGATGAAGTATCTAGGAACGACTCAATCGCTTGCTTACCTAAAACAATGGATCCCGAACAAATTCAAAGGATGGTGGATGAAGCCCTTAATTCCAAGATGAAAGAAATCAAAGAGGCCCTAGCTGAGACCATGAAGAACCAATTGACTACAATCTGTTGCGCTCGAATTAAGTATACTACAAGCGGCACTCGCAAGTATACGAGGTAGCTGTAGCAAAGGTGATCGCCCCAAGGTTGTTTCCCTAAGAAGGTGTGGTTCGTAATAGCTTGATTAAAGCAATTAAATTAAAAGTGAGAGTTTGTTGTTTGGAATGCTAAAGAACAATTTAAACCTAAGATTAAGGAGTATAGGGTTGAAGTGTGTGATGAGTGCACAAGATCAATTCAGTTCTTGGGAAAGTGCCTAGGGTTATAGGTCCATTCAATCAAAGCTCAATTCTCAATTATCCATTAACATAGCCTTGAAATTAATTTGTTCCTTAAGGTTAATTAGTCAATTACCAATTCATTAGTTCTCACATTCATGAAATAGCAATAACCAATTATTTTACATTACCAAATTAATGAAACCCTAGAACTTATATTTCTAATTCATTCATAGGGTAGTCAATTGCATAATTTCGATATCAAATTTCACCTCTCGGTCCTTCATTCAATATCTAG
This sequence comes from Garcia nutans, assembly GCA_947685225.1. Taxonomy (NCBI): domain Eukaryota; kingdom Viridiplantae; phylum Streptophyta; class Magnoliopsida; order Malpighiales; family Euphorbiaceae; genus Garcia; species Garcia nutans. The sequence continues at coordinate 28,519,294 of CANTUV010000039.1, read as the reverse complement.
AGATCAATAGGTAGCTAATCTATTAACCTAGCATACAATCCAATGCAATCAACCAACAACAAGGTACATCAATGGAAATATCAAATCAAAGCATTCAATCAAATATACTACAAACCCTAAGCATGGGTTTTTAGCTCAACATCATCAATTTAAAACATTCATTCAACTCAATATAAATCAAATACAAATTGTCCAATTGCAATATCAATTCTCTTAATATAACAAAAAAAAATATTGAAATGAATTAAAAGAGAGAATAGAAAAACCCCTTGTGAAGATGCCAAGAGTAGGATTACTAGTCTTCCTCCTAGCTCCACTTTGATATTTGATGAAGAACTCAAGCCCTCTTCAATGGTTGATTTCCCTTTTGCAATATAGGATGGAGCTTTCTCAAGTCACCAAACCTTCAATTGATTATGCCTTTGAGAGATGGATTGGAGCTTTCTCAAGTCACCAATCCTTTCAATGAAGCTTCTTCAACCTTCAAGAGCTTGTAACCCAACTTATCCCAAAGAACCTCAAAGATCTTGTCAATGGAAGATGGAGAAGATGAAGATGGAGGCTAAAGATGAGGGACAAGGAGAGTGTCACTCTCTCCTCATCCCAAAATATAAATGCCCTCTCTTCTCTTTTCTTTTCTTTTTTTTTCAAAACCCTAGCCGTCCTCTATTTTTCTTTGTTCGTGCGAAAGAATTTATAGAAATTAAGGTGACATGGCCAAGCTTGGGTGAGCTTGGCCGTGTCTCTTGGCCTTTTCCTCGCTTTCCTTTAGGTGACATGGGCAAGATTTGGTTGGCTTGGCCGTGTCCCTTAATATCCATGGGACACGGCCAAGCCAACTGGCCGTGTCCCTCACTGTGACTCTTTCTTTCTTTCTTTCTTTTCTTTGGTGAGAGGTGAGTGACATGGCCAAGCCATATGGAGCTTAGCCGTGTCTCTTGATTTTCTTTCTTGGGACACGGCCAAGCTCCAGGCCGTGTCCCTCACTGTTTGTTTCTTCTTTCTTTCTTTCTTTTCTTTGCTCTTCAAAGAGGTGACACGGCCAAGCCAAGAGTGGCTTGGCCGTGTTTGACATGCTTGGAGGGACACGGCCAGTGGCTTGGCTGTATCCCTTGGGTGTGTCACCTACTGCTCTTCGTTCTTTGCTCTTCTTTCTTTGGTCTTCTTTAATTTGGTCTTTGAGTGAGACACAGCCAGAGGCTTGGCCGTGTCTCTGGGTGTGTCTCTCTCTGCCCTCTTCATTTTTTGCTCTTTCTTTGCTCTGTTTTGATCTTCCAAGGGTGTTTTTGCTCTCAAACCTGAAAACAAACACTTTAAACAAACTTAAAACAAAAATCAATCAAAACATTAACTAAAACACACATAAAATCATACTAAAAACTAGTACAAAAATGACCTAAACAACTACCCCACACTTAACTCCTTGCTTGTCCCCAAGCAAGACTAAAATCAAAACACACTAACCAAATGAATTTTGTTAAGTTCAAGAGTTATAAAGATTCATCAAGACTTCCTTATCCCTAAATCCACAATCAATATCGAATCAAACAAAATTGACACTCATGCAATTAAGTGGTTTTCCATGCAAAACCTATGTTGTCGCTCCCTCACCAACTCTTACAAGTGTTTGATCAGGTGGTGTTTACACTCATAATAATCAATGAAAGATTATTACCATAGGCTTGCTTATTAATCAAATCTTCACCACCAAATTTCAATCAAGCATCAATCAAAAGGTCTTTCTTTTAGTTGTAATGGGGCTAAGGTAAAGGCATGACATTTAGGAAATGTAAGCTTAATCATTAAGTTCAAGAGCACTTCAAGAGTGAAGTAACCGATCATATGTATAACTAACAATCCCTAAAACACCTTCCTCTCATATACCCATTGACATTAAAGAGCTTTTCAAGGGAACTCACTTATTACATTTTGCAATGATACATTCCAACCCTTTCAACAAGAACAACAATTATTCTTATTATTATATATATATATTTTTTCTTTTTTTTTTCTTTTTTTTTCTTTTTTTTTTCTTCTTTTTATTTTATTTTATTTTATTTTATTTTTATTATTTTATTTTGCAATCTTAAACCTACTAAATTTAACCCCACACTTAATTCAACACAACACTCGGTCATAAACGCTCTTAAAATGCTCTTGACCTAATGAAAGGGTAAGAGTTAAACAACAAGGTTCAAGCTAATGGTGTTGTGAAAAAGAAAGAAAAGGAAAAATGAAATAAGCTCAAAATTGGCTAACTAAAGTTAAAAATATGGTTGGTCTTTTTAAGCCAAAGTGGGTTCACCTAATTGCCTTAATCATCTTGATGCCTAATCATCAATTTTTATGTAGTCTTAAAATGCATGTCAAAGCAAGTTCTAGCAATTCATCAATCAATGATGTTCACCCACAAAAAGAATAATAAGTTGATGGCTCAATTCCTCACAAGGTTATTGGCAATGCAAGGAAAAACCAACAAAATTGACAATAAGCACCAAATCTACTCAATTCTCCAAATCATGCTTCAAAAATTCAAAGGTCATCTATCAGCAATGTTTAAAACAATTGAACTTCTCAAAATTCATTTATTCAATGAAAAACATTAAAAACATTAACTAAACTTAAACAAAAATAACTTAAAAGTAAAAACACAAAAACACAAAATGCAATTAAAAGTAAAAACACAAAACACCAAATGCACCCCACACTTAAAAATTCACATTGTCCTCAATGTGAGCATGCACACTACAGAGAAAGTTTAGATGATACCTGATTTCCATCGTTCCCATATACGATGTGTAGGGCTCCTTCCACCCATAATGCAATTGGAGCCCATGACCGAGAGGATGAACACCATGCAACTTTGAAAAGTCCCCGGCAGCGGCGCCAAGGTTGTTTCCCTAAGAAGGTGTGGTTCGTAATAGCTTGATTAAAGCAATTAAATTAAAAGCGAGAGTTTGTTGTTTGGAATGCTAAAGAACAATTTAAACCTAAGATTAAGGAGTGTAGGGTTGAAGTTGTTTTATTAGTTTTTGTTATAGATTTGTGTCTTGTTTATTATGATAATTATTATTTTATTTAGGTATTTTGTTAGTTTTTATCGGTTTATTTAGTGCTTTCATTAATTTTGTTAGTTTTAGTTTATTTCAGTGTTTATATCATTTTTTATCTAGTTTTTAGTATGTGTTTATGTTTTGTTGGTTAATGTTTATTTACTTCTTATTTACAATTTGTTTAAGTTTTGTTTTAGGTTAAAAAAAAGCCAAGGAACCAAGACTGAAGGAAAAATGGACAGTAGCTGACACAGGCAGAGGACACGGCCAAGTCACTGGCCGTGTCCCATATCAAGCTGAAAAGAAGCCACAAGACACAGTGATGGACACAGGCAAGGGACACGGCCAAGTCACTGGCCATGTCCCTCCAAAGAAGCTCAAACACGGCCAAGTCACTCCAACTTGGCCGTGTCTCACCTAAATCAAAAGCAAAGAAGAGCAATTCTCACAGTAGGTGACACATGCAAGGGACATGGCCAAGTCACTGGCCGTGTCCCTCCAAAATGGTCCAACTTGGCCGTGTCACCATCAACTTGGCCGTGTCTCTCCCTTCAATTCACCTCCAACACGGCCAAGTTCACTCTAACTTGGCCGTGTCACTCATGGATCAATGAAGACGCGCAGAGGTTTCGTATAAATAAAAAGGTTAGGGTTTTTCTTAAGGAACTGTTGGCGATTTTGAGCTAAGATTGAGCCGTCAAAGAGATTAGGGTTTTGATAACTTTGTTTTTCTTTGATTTTTGATTACACTTTGTTTTATCTAGCTTAGATTAGATTGTTCTAGCCATTGAAACATCCTTCTTGCAAGATTTGAACAAGAGATTCTTCAGAAGCTTCAAGGAGTTTGTAATTTGGTTTTGTTCTCGAACTTTACCTCTTTATTTTCATTGGAATTATATTTATGGATATTATCATGTCAAAATTGATTTCTTTGAATATTAATGAGATGAGTATGTTTGATTGCATTATGAACTAATTTGATCTAGTCTAGGGTTTGTATGGATCTGCTATGATTGTATGAATTGGTTATTCTCTTAGCTAATAATTTCTTTAGCCTTGATTGAATGAAATATTGTTAATATATAATTGATTGGCCACCAATTATGTGTTTTAGGTATTAGATGATGGATTGAGAGATGAAGTCTAATGCTGGAACAACTCAATTAGGGACTTAGGTGAATTAGAGATATAACCTATTAAAAAGATTGTTTCAATTATAACAAGATTAGTTGTAAGAGGTTTGAATGCGAGAGCTTATTTCCTTGACTCAATTAATTAAGTTGTTTGAGATTTAATCTTTGAAATTAAATTAGTTAAGAGGAATAACCGTTCATACATATAAGTAGTAGAGAAGTGCAAACCTTAGACCTTTCTATCAAGTGAATCAAAACAATCAGCTTAATTTACTTTTATTCGTTTTAAACTTCAATCAATCTTCTTCATTAGTTAGCAATTTAAATTTTCTTCATTACTTGTTATTCATAATCTGATAATCAATTAGCCACTTTAGCTTCCTTGTGAGATGACCTTGGGGCGATCACCTTTGCTACAGCTACCTCGTATACTTGCAAGTGACGCTTTGTGGTAGAGTTAATTTGAGCGCAACAAGTTTTTGGCGCTGCTGCCGGGGAGGCTAATTGGCGAAATTGTTTATTGGCATAGATATTTTAGATTATTTTTCATTATTTCCTTTTGATTATATTTTGTCTTTTGCTTTTAATAATTTCTTTTTCTAGAAAATTTTGTTTATGCAAGGCAGGAGATCACTCGAAGGAGAGCTGTATCCATTTATTCCAGAAATTCAGAGAGTGAAAAGGAGCAGAGAAGTGTTTGAGCTCTACACCGAATTTGATACAGAGGAGGACACTTCTGAAGTTGAGTCAGATACTGCACAATCAGTTAACATGGGAGAAGAAAGGCAAAGAACCATGAGAGATTTTGCTAGACCTGTCATTGGGACTTCTACATCTTGTATAAGGTTGACAGATGCAGCAAGGAACTATGAGTTGAAGAACATTCACTACAACATGTTGCCATCATTCTATGGAGTTCCAAATGAAAATCCTTTGAACTTTATTCGGGATTTCTACTCCACCCTCAACACTTTTCCATTGGGAGGATTAACAGAGGATCAGTTGAGGATGCGGTGTTTTCCATATACTTTGAAGGATAGGGCAAAGAGCTGGCTTATGATGTTGCCCGAAAACTCTTTGACAACTTGGGAGCAAGTTTATAATAAATTCATGGGCAAATTTTACTCTCATCAAAAGACAGCTGAATTGAGAGGAAAGATTACTACATTCTCTCAATTTGAAGCAGAACCATTTCATGAGGCTTGGGACGGATTTAAGATGCTTTTGATCCAGTGTCCACATCATCATTACCCACTTCAACTTCTTAATCAGTTTTTCTACGATGGTTTACCCCAGCAATTTCAGAACACCGTTGATAATGCAGCTGGGGGAGCTATGGGAGAAAAGACAGCTGATGAAACTTATGAGATCTTTGAGATGTTGGGAGCTAATTCTCAACAGAAGAGTTTAAGAGGAAGAAGTAAAGGGGTGAACCAATTGGAGGCCAATAGTGAGATGGTAAATTAGATAGCTGAGCTAACAAGGCAAGTGCAGATGCTGAACATGAAGAACAATATTTCTTCATCCACTCAAGAAGTGTGTGGAATCTGTGGAACTCTAGGGCATGGAGCAAACATTTTCCCCTCTGCATATGAGTCTTTTGGGAATGAAGTTGAGCAAGTCAATGCCATGGGGGGATTTCAACCAAGAGCCAGAAATGATCCCTACTCAAATACTTACAATCCTGGTTGGCGGAGTCACCCAAATTTTTCTTGGACAACAAATAATGCTCAGCAGCCTTTCCATTTGCTTCAGAGACAGAACCAACAACAGGGTCAATCCTCAAATCAAGGGCAGTCTAAGATAGAGAGTTTGGAGGAAAGTTTACAGGCTTTTATCCAAGTCAGTGCTAAAAATCAAGAGGTGACCAACAAGAGGCTGGATTCCTTAGAAGCATCTTTTAAGAAAGTGGAGACTCAAGTAGGGAAACTTGCACACCAGATGCAGATTCAACAAAAGGGGAAATTCCCGAGTCAACCTGAGCAGGCACAATCAGTGACTGTTCTTAGAAGTGGCAAGGTAATTAACAACAATGTTGAAAATAATTCTGTGAATGCAGGTGAGCAAGAGAATAAAAAGGAAGGAGAACCAGAGAACAAAGGTGCTGAAGAAAGATCAATGGAGAAGTCCCCTACAGCAGATTTGCATAAGGCAAGCAATCCATAGCGGCCTCCTATACCATTCCCCAACAGGTTGAAGGATGATAAACCAGATAAGCAATTTTCTAACATCTTCAACATGCTGTCTAAGGTAAGTATTAACTTACCCTTACTGGAAGCAATAAAGAACATGCCGGCTTATGCAAAATTCTTCAAAGATCTGATCACCAAGAAAAAGAGGTATGAGCCAAACGAAAAGGTGACAGTTTCAGAGGTAGCTAGTGTTGTTTTGCAGCATAAACTACCTCCCAAGCTAAAGGATCCTGGTAGCTTTATAATTCAGCTTACTATAGGGAATGGAAAGGGGACTGAGGGCATGTGTGATCTAGGAGCTAGTGTGAATTTGATGCCTTATTCTGTTTATAAAGAATTAGAACTAGGGGAACTGAAACCGACCAAAATGGTGTTGCAATTAGCTGATAGATCTTTTAGATTCCCGAAAGGGATTATAGAAGATGTGTTAGTTAAGGTTGGAGGGTTGATAGTACCTGTGGATTTTATAGTTCTTGACATGGAAGGAAGTAACCCTGCACCATCAGCACACACTATTTTGTTGGGTAGGCCTTTTATGGCTACTACCAACACCTTAATAGATGTTAAAAATGGTAAGTTGTCAATGGCTGTCTTAGGACAAACTGTTGAATTTTCTATTTTTAACACCTCTCCTATTCCTACAACTGCTTTATATGAGGAATGTTCTTTAATTAATTGTGTTGAAGCAGTTGTTTCAGATGTTGTATTACAGAGAAACTCCTCAGATAAAATGGAGCTGAAACTGACCCTAGAAGAGGGGGTGAAATCAGTGAGGGGGACTCAAAGATGCTTTAACCCAAAGGCATATGAGAGCTCGAGAGTTTACAAGGATCGCACTAAGGCACTGCATGACAAATTTATTGTGCGATAGACATTGAGTCCAGGTATGAAAGTTTTACTTTTTAATTCTCGACTCAGTCTGTTTCAAGGTAAACTCAAATCTCGATGGAGTGGTCCTTTCGAGGTAACTAAGGTATGTCCTTCTGGTGCCATTGAATTGCTTAACTCTAGAACCAATAAGATTTTTAAAGCAAATAGACATAGAGTTAAACTATATAATGAAGGATTTTAGGAAGTGAGGATCATTGACAGCACTTTGATCCATGATCCATAAGTCTTGCAGTGATGTCCAGCTTTATGACATTAAAGAAGCGCTAAATGGGAGGCAACCCATCGGTTTGCATTTCTTTTTCATATTTTTAATTTTATATTTTGCAATTTTGATTTTATTTTTAGTTTAAATAAATAGAAACCTTAAAGCTCTCTTGTGTTTTGTTTTTGAACTTTTGTGTTTGTGATGGAAAGTTAGTGTTTTGCCTCACTAGGGTATGATGGAAGACAGGTTGTCCTTTAATTCTTTTTCTTTATTATTCTTGTTTTCCATTGAGGACAATGGAAATTCTAAAGTGTGGGGTAATCTTTTAGCTGTTCCTTAATTCTTGTTTTGTTTGTCTTGGTGTGTTTTATTGTGTGTGTGCATGGCATAATTGTTGAAAATTTATTGATCTTTTATGTGATTCTAGCATTATAGTTGAGACTTTAGTATCAGCATAGAAATGAGCATTTGAATTCATTAAGGATCAATTTTCACATTCTGCAATTTATGACATATAAATCTTTGAGAACCCACCTGTGTGAGTTTTGAGCCTCATAATTTGATATTATTATCAGTTGATTTTCTTTTCTTAAGTGTGCACCTTCATGATTTTGCATCTCTAGAGTTTTCTTTTGCATACTAATTGAACTCACATTATGATTTAATCTCAAGTTTTAAAATGATGAAGGCAAATTAGGTTAGCCCTTTAGCTTAAAAAGACCTCCCTTAATATTGATTTCCTTAGTGAGCCAAGTTGAGCCTTTGACTTTTTCTTGTTTGATCAACACAATTCTCAACTTAACATGTTCTTATTATCATCATACCTGCATTAAGGAATGGAGTTTTATGATATGACAATAGGGTGGTTTGTTTCAAAGTGTGGGGTAAGCAAGTAAAAAAAAAGAGAAGAAAAATGGAATTGCTAATTGGGGTTGAAATGCATACTTTGCACATTGTATTTGATTAAGAGTCATTATTCTTTTCCTCTACATTTTAAGCTAGATGTTCCATGCAATTCATAATTTTGTATATATATATATTAAAAAAATGATAAAAGTAAAAAAAAAGAGAGAGAGAGAAAATAAAAGAAAAGTTATATATATATATACAAAATTCATATATGTTCTAGCATTGGTTATCAAAAGAGGAATGTTGACTCATGTATTTTTATGCAAGTATGTAAGATTATCAAGGGTTGGTGAGTATGCCATTTGAGGGAGTTATGAGTTCCTTAGCAAGAGTAGTGTCTAATTTAGATACTCCATTTCTTGATGCTCCAGCTTAAATGTCTTTTCTCATACCTTCACCTTAGCCCCATTACATCCAAATAAAAGACCTTCGTATTATTTCTTGAGACAATCAGTGAGGGAGATTGGATAATTAAGTAAGTTTATGGTAGTATGCAGTCATGAGAGGTTTGAGTGATTAATCTTTGAAATCGAGAGAAACACTTAGATGAGAGATAAGATTTGTATGTCTGGATTAATGTATGAGTTAAGAAAATCCTTGATTGAAGTAAGATGCAAATATTTATGGCTGAGTCTTAAAGGATTTTATCTTTATACTGGAATTATAGTTAAGGTTGTTTGAGTTTTTAATTTATGCCATGTGAATTTGCTTGAGGACAAGCAAAGTTTTAAGTGTGGGGTAGTTGTTTTATTAGTTTTTGTTATAGATTTGTGTCTTGTTTATTATGATAATTATTGTTTTATTTAGGTATTTTGTTAGTTTTTATCGGTTTATTTAGTGTTTTCATTAATTTTGTTAGTTTTAGTTTATTTCAGTGTTTATATCATTTTTGATCTAGTTTTTAGTATGTGTTTATGTTTTGTTGGTTAATGTTTATTTATTTCTTATTTACAATTTGTTTGAGTTTTGTTTTAGGTTAAAAAAAAAAGCCAAGGAACTAAGACTGAAGGAAAAATGGACAATAGCTGACACAGGCATAGGACACGGCCAAGTTGGGTAGAAGCTTAGCATGCTTTGCTCCCCTTGAAGCTTGGTTGAACCTAATCCTTGAAGCCTAGTTGGGATTATGATAATGATAAATGTGATGATTAAACCAAAGCATTAACTCTGAAAGTCGAATGGCATATTAGTGTTTTGGGTCCGAGTCTGTCTTTGTTGCTAATGTGAAATACAAGTATTGAAATATTGATTGTGAGTATTAATAATGAATCATGATTGGTGAATTGTGAATAAGATAATGTTATGAAGTGTGATATGTAAATGAATTGTGGTTGATAATAATGGTTGTCTTTATTGGAAATGTGATTAATGATTGGTATGATATGTAATGTGTGTATTGCAATAATGATTGGTATGATATGTAATGTGTGTATTGCAATAATGATTGGTATGATATGTAATGTGTGTATTGCAATAATGATTGGTATGATATGTAATGTGTGTATTGCAATAATGATTGGTATGATATGTAATGTGTGTATTGCAATAAGGATTGGTATGATATATATAATGTGGGTGTATTTTTAATATCCCTATGTATGCCCTAGAAGTTTTTTATGTTGTTGTTGTTGTTGTTGTTGGTTTAAATTGGGAAAAGAATGTATATGTATATGTGTTTTGGGAAAAATTTAGGGTTTAGAGACAAGTTTATATGTTGTGTATATGGTGATATATATAACATATAAAATGGTCAAAGAGAGAGAGTCAATGCAAGAGGAGATTTTTATATGGCATGTGAAATTACTTAATTGGGTTTATAAGAGACAAAAGCTAAGTTAAGTGATGAGGGGTATATGAGTAATTGCTTGAAATGAAATGCATGGTGGAGATTAAAAGAAGAAAAAGTGTTTGACTTGTGCATTTTTCTTCTTTCTTTCTTGAACTGGCCGGCTCTCCAAATAGCAAAGAGAAAGGGAGGTGTTCTTGAGGCAAGAAGTAAATTGAAGAAGGAATCAAGGGTGTTGGTTAGAGATTTGTGGAAATTCTTCATTTAAGGTAAGTAATTTCTTGTTTTCTTTTATTAATTTTGAAGTTGTGGCTAAGGTGTATTGTGAATTGTTGAGTTGATGATTTGGTGTGTTTGATATGTGTTTACAAGTGTTAAAGTTGATTGTTAGTTAAAAGATTGAATTGAGGTTGGTTTGGTTGTGAAGGTTGTAAGTTTAAATGGATTTTGATAGTGGAAGATCAAGAGTAAAGTTTGAGTTAGGGTTTTGAGATGGTTTGTGTTCAAATGTGTTGTTTAAGTGGTTATTGTGATTAATATGTGTTATGACATGAGTTATATCCATTTGAGTGAGTTTGTGTTGGGAATCATATGTTAAAATGCATTTGGAAGAGGGTTGGTTACATTTAGGGTTTTGGTGATGAGTGACACGGCCAAAGGAAAGGAGAGACATGGCCAAGCCAAGGAAATTTGGGCGTGTTGGTTGAGTTTTTGAGAGACACGGCCATGTCCCTTAGCCGTGTTCACTACTGGATTTTGGTTTTGGGAGACACGGTCACAAGCTTGGCCGTGTCCCTTACCCGTGTTGCTTACTGTCCAATTGGTTTGAGTGACACGGCCACAAGCTTGGCAGTGTCCCTCAAGTGGCTGCCCGTGTCCCTCAATTGTGTGGGTTAGGGTTTTAATTCTTTGTTCTTCTTACATTGCTTTGGTTCTCCAAAGGTAGGTTGGTCCTTAAACCTAACCCTAAACACTTTAAACACACTTGAATCAATGAATGATATAATCAAATGCATGTGTAAGGTTCTAAAGCTATGAATCATATCAATTGTTCTTTTCCCTAATTGCATTGTTGAGATTGAACAATGTTATGTTATGCATTGTGAATGGTAATGTGTTTCATAAGTAATATACATTGAAATGTATATCAAAGATGCAATAATAATTCAAATAAGACATGATATGAGACAATGCCATTGTGTTTGGCTATGATGATGCAATTGAAAGAAATAAGGCATGTTTGCCTAAATGTTGTTGAGAATTGAGAATGAAAATGATAATTGAATAATAAATGAATTGTGTGGCTAATGTGTTATTCCATTTTCAGAGTTGGTTGTTGGTGGCATGCCTAATAAGTGTAACAATCTCTTGAAGTTAGGTTGGATTGAATCCTTGAAGCCCAATTGAGATGTTACCACCCTTGAAGCTAGGTTGGGTTAGTTCTTGAAGCCAAGTTGGGTAGAAGCTTAGCATGCTTTGCTCCCCTTGAAGCTTGGTTGAACTTAATCCTTGAAGCCTAGTTGGGTATATGATATTGATAAATGTGATAACAAAACCAAAGCATTAACTCTGAAAATTGAATGGCATATTAGTGTGTCTTGGGCCCATGCTTGTCTTTGTTTAGTGTTGATTATGAATGGTTAAATGAATACTAATGAGGTATATGAAAAGATATTGAAATGTGATATGTAATGTGAAAGTATGTTGTTAGTTTTGCATATATGATTTTCCATGTATAATATGGATTGAGAAATGACATTGCATTGCACTAAGTCATATCATTTGTATGATTATCTTACTAAGCCGTTGGCTTAGCGCGATAGTGTTTAATCGCGCAGGTAGTAGAGTTGATAGAGTTGAACCCGAGAGTTCATCAAGACCAAGTGAGAGTAGACCTTGAAGAATCCATTTTGGGAGCTTAAAGATCAGAGCAGATTTGCCAATCATGTATACTTCTTTATATTTTGTAAAGAAATGTTTAATATGTAAATATGTACATATTTTATAACTTCCGCTGTGTAATATTTAAATGTATATATATATAACTAATATGTTTTTTTTTATAATGTATAATGATAAGGGTATTGTATCAAGTTTAAAGTGTTTTGAATGTTAAAAGAACCGTAGCATCCCTATGTTTGGTGCACTTATGCTACATTGTTGTGGTTGTAGTGTGTGTGCATTGGATATGGGGGTGTTACAGTATTAATATATTGATTTGGAGTATTTGTGATGGATTGGGGTTAGTGATAATATTATGTATATATGTACATCATATATGAGATTAGTTAGGATCTATGAAAGATACAAGTAAAAAGAAAAGAACTAATTATACATTGAATTGATATATCATTATATGTTAATACTTCTATACTATATGTTTATAATTTTATATTTGGACTATTAAGCTCTCGGGCTTAGCGCGGGTGTTTATTCGCGCAGGTAAATAGGTGGAAGATATGAAGTCTTTCGTTATGCCACAAGAAGAGTAAAAGTTTATCGAGACCAACTAGAGGGTAATGCATACATGTATAACTTTTATATTGATGTATTTATGTCGAGAAAGTAATTATATGTATAAATGAAGTTTTTGATAAAGATAATGATTTGGTAAATGTTAATTAAATTAATGTATTATGTTTTGGAATTCTTTTACAGGTTTTAAAAAAAAATTAACGAAGTGGCATCCTTATACTTTATATACTTACCGTATGTATACCAAGTATATGTATAGTACTTATATAAGGTATTGGGGTGTTACAATTGTTTTGGTATCAGAGCTTAGGTTCGAGATTCTCGGCCTAGGTGAAACTAAAAAGAGTTTTGAAAAGTTTAAATAGAAGTAAAAAGGAAAAGTTTTGAAATGAAATTTGTAATACGTGCATATGCATTGACACCTAGGTTACTCTCGGATGTGGCATTATATGAATTGTAGAATATTTGTGTTATATGAAATGTTCAATATAATTGATGATATATGTGTATACTATTTTGATGTGATGAGAAACCATGATTGTTGGCAATGATGTTGGAAATGAATTATAATTGAGGCATAGTGCCTAATTGATTATGAGAAACGAATTGTGAAATGTAATGTGAAATATGTATATTGATAATGCATATGAAAATGTCATGTTGTGTGCAACATGGAATGTAATGTTGATGTTTATGAACAATATTATGTGGGACATAATGTGAATTGAAACATAAAGAAATGTGAAATTAATGCTATTGAGTAATGTTGGAAATGATATGATTGAAGCATGTCTAGATGTTATGATTGAATATGTATATGGAAATTTATACAAAGTAAAGTGAGTTGTTAGATGTGTTGAAGTATAAAGAAATGAAAAGGAGAATAAAGTTGAACCTGAGATAAAATCAAAATTAAGATAAGAGTATGTACTCTTTCCTCTACAATTTGAATCTCTTTATAATAGAGTTTATGTTGGGTTTGCTAGACAGAGGAAATAATGTTGGTTTGATAATATTGAAAAGTATGTCGTTAAAATGAGGAAAAAAATGTTGGAATATTGAATGAGTTGGCTAGTATAGACAAAGTGTAACTATTTAAAGTTGGGATATATATATATAAAGTAAAGGTTTTGTTAAAGGAAAAAAATAGATGATATTGGTTAAGTAAGAAAATAAGTTTGATATTGTTATTTTAATGCGAACATGGTAAATTCAATGTTAGAAATGTGAGATGCTTGAATATTGTGAAAGCTCATGGTAATGGTGATAATATGTGATATTTGAGATTTTTGAAGTGAGCTTTATGATTGTGGAAATTACATGTTTTCATATTACTTTGTGATATATATATTTGTAAGATGTTTTTAAAGTGATATTAGAAAAGATGAGTTTGGCAAATTGAAGCTTAAACGAAGTAGTAAATTGAGAAGTTAAAGTCTTAGTGGAAATTGATAAAGATTATTGGGATATTGATGGTTTAATGTATATTCAATACATGAGCTAGGTGAAATGACTAATATTCCATATTAAAGCATTATGAATTGAGTAATGTGATTGATAGTATGAGAAATTGTTTTAAAGTAAAAAGGGGAAGTGGATAAGCAAATGAAAATGAGTTATTTTAAGTCATTTTAACTGCAAAGAGTAAAGATGGTTATGGAAGTATATTAAGTGTTTAAAAAAAAAAAACGAAAGTGAAAGAGATGTTACTTTGGGAATATGATCAAGATGAATGTGAAGTATTAGTATAGTCAGAATACATATATACATTGTAGTGTGAATAAATGGTTTACATCATATTGGAAGAATAAGAATGACAATGTTTAAAAGAAAGTGATAAACATTAAATTAGCATTGAATGTATGAAAAAGGGAAATAAAATAAGAGCATATGATTAAGTGTATACATGTATATGATTTGTGAACTGAGTTTTTTTTCAATATGAATGAAATTACGATATATATATATATAAAATGTGAAAATTATTATGAAAGTGAGTTACGAATATGTATGTGGTATAATTATAGAATTTGTGATATGGAAATGATGTAGTAGGTATTAGTGGACCTAAGAGAGATTAGGTCTTGAATTGTGTAAAGCTAGATGGATTATGTGGTGGAAGTGAGTATGGAAGGGACTTGAGTAATATTGGACAATGGAAATTATTATGATGAGCATTAAATGTAATGATCATGTGATATTTAGAATTTTAAGGTATTTACATATGGAAAGTTCTATATATATATATATTATAAGAGATTGTAGATGGATTAGAAATGAAGTGACGAATAGAAATTGTAAGGGAACTGCATATGACTGAATATGTATATAATAATATTGTTGAAAAATGAATTAAGTTGATAAAGATCATTTATTCGAGTGCAAATTGGTTTGAAATAGAATTGGAATATGTTAACTTCTGATATGGCAAAAATGCAAAGAAGGAATATGTAATTCTTGAGATATACCTTAGCCTTGTATTTGTATAGATTGAGAATAAAATTATGAGAAGAACAGTATTGATTTGAAAGTCCCAGGCTTGAATATTAATCTCTTAAAGCCATGTGTTTTGTTCAGTATATTTGATTTGTTAATCTGTTATCTATGGATTTGGATCTTAGATAAAATGATTGCAATACAGATTTGGTGAGATTGAAAATTTTGTTTGAGTAGTATAGTTAACAGTTATGATGGATAAAGTTGTACTTTATCATTTTATGTTAAAAATTTGGTTATAATTGTGAAGATTAAGAGAGGAAAGAGAAATTATGGAAATGTTTTGAGTTATGGATGATATGACAATAAGGTAATCAAAATAAATATAACAACGATATGATATGAGAAGAGATATTAAAAAGGGAGAAATTATAGAATATGACTGAAAGTTATAATGAATATGTTTAAGGTATGTAACTCGAGGTTTGAATGAATGAATTATAGATAGTAAATATGGTATAAAATGTTTATGAGAATTGGTGGGGATTTATAATAAAATGATAGAGAATAAATTATGTGTATATTAAAAGATAATTTAAAGTGACTTGTTATCATTATGATTTGACTGGAAATGGGTCGGAAAAGATTAGAAAATTAATATAAGTTTGTCCTAATGGAATGAAGTTATATATATACATATATGAATATTATGAAATTTTATGATAAGTTAAGTAAATTAATCGTTGGTTGGAATTGAACAAGATTGGAATATGGGTATAATGTGACAAATAGATCAATGGATCTAGAATTGGCTAAGATTATGAATCATTATTGAAATTTAATGTGTATAGTTGTACCAAGAGTGTAATTATTTACATGGTAATATATATGGTGTAAAATTTTTAAAGTGTGATTGGATGAATGAATGAAGTTATAGTAATTGTAAATCATGATAAGAAAAGAAAAAGATTGGTTATTTATAAAATAAGTTGAAAGGTAATGTATTAATATGTAAGTTAAGTGAAAAGCATGCTAAAGAAATAACTCCATTTATGAAAAATCAGGATTTTGTTATCTATTGAAGGTGATAAATATCTTTTTAGACAGTGATTGTAATGAAGGGATAAGTAATGTTCAGAGATAAGTCAATGGTTTTTAAGGTTAAAGTTAAGAGAGTAATTACAAAAAAGTGAAAGAATAAAATATATTAAATATAAAGATTAGATGGAGTATAAGTGTACTATAAAATGATCTGATTCTTGTATAAAGACATTAACAAGAAATGTAATGAGTTCTTTTAAATGTTTGATTAAGGAAGTAACAAGATGTATAAGCATATAGAATGATGAGTTATGGAATTTAAAGAAGGTGGTTGATGTTAAGAGGAGAGTTGAAGCTATATGATTTGATGATATAATGACTTAAACGTATAATTAACTTCATATGGAAGTTAAAATGGTATGGTATTATGAATGGATTACGATTATACTAGATAATTTCGAGGACGAAATTATTTAAGGGGGAGAGAATTGTAATATCCTCATGTATGCCTTAGAAGTTTGGATTATGTTGTTGTTGTAAGTTGGATTGAATGTATATGTTATGTGAAGAGAAAAGAAATGGGAAGAGAAGGTTTATGTATATGTGTTTTGGGAAAGAAAAGAAGGTTTAGAGAGAAATGTATATGTTGTTTATATGATGATATATATATCATATAAATTGGTCAAAGGGAGAGTCAATGCAAGAGGATATTTTTGTGGGATATGTGAAATTACATGTATGGGCATATAAGAGACAAGTGGTTAGTTAAATGATTAAAGGGTGTTTTGGTAATTGCTTGAATTGAACTCTTGGTGGAGATTAAAAGAAAAATTTTACTTTGCTTCTTCATCTTTTCCTCTTCTCTTCATGTGTGGCCGACTCCTCCATAGACAAAGAGAAAGAAAGAGCTAAGAGAGGTTCTTGAGATGCTAAGCTCAAAGTTTAAGGGAGAATCAAAAATTTGTGTAATTACTTCATCTAAGGTAAGATCTTTTCTTTGATTCCTTTCATTCTTTTGAAGATAATTAGGGTTTGTTGGTTTGATGATGAGATGTGTTTGTGTTGTGTTTTTAAGTGTTAAAATTGGTTTTAAGTTAAGAGTTTAAAGAGATTTTGTTGTTGGAAGTGGTGGATGTTGATTTTGAAAGATGGAGAAGAATGTTGGTTTTAAGATTTTGAGATGGTATATGTTTAATTGTATTGTTACTGTGTGGTTTAATTGATTATGTAAGATATGTGTTTATGTTATTGATTGTATCCATTTGAATGAGGTTTTTGTTGTGAAAAAGGGTGTGTAAATGCAATTGGAAGAGTGTTGGTTTTTTGGTTAGGGTATGTTTTGAGTAACACGGCCAAAAGCATGGAGAGACACGGCCAAGACATGGAAATTTTGGGCGTGTTGGGTTGATTTTTGAGAGACACGACCGTGTCCCATGCCAGTGTCTGCCACTGCCAATTTGTTTTGGGAGACACGGCCACAAGCTTTGCCGTGTCCCTTGCCCGTGTTGTTTACTGCCAATTGTGGTTGAGAGACACGGCCACAAGCTTGGCCGTGTCCCTCAAGTGGGCTGCCCGTGTCCTCAAATGTAATGATTATTGTTTTTATTCTTTGTTCTTTTAGCATGGCTTTGATTCTTCAAAGGTATTATGGTACCTAAACCTAAACATAAACACTTTAAACATGTTTAAAACAAAGAATGCCCTAATCAAATGTATGTAGATGATTCTAAACCTATGAATAATGATCTTTGGATTAGGTTTTGAAGAGATTGTGTTGCATTAACCTAAAGGTGGAGAATTCTTGGAAAAAGGAAATGTATAGATTGATGGGAGTAGTTCTTGAGGTAAGTACCAATACATATGATTGTATTTATTTACATGATTTGAGGCTTAACACATTTGTTTACAAATGTGTTAAGTGGTTTACTATATTGTTAATATAATTGGATTAAGGTGATGACTGAATGATGTGAAGGATGTGAAGATCATTAAAAAGGTAAGCATGAACCTTATTTGATTGTATATCCTTATATGTCTTTGAACCTTAACACATTTGGATGAATGTGTTAAATACTTTATTATATTGTGGATGTAAATGAATAATGTAAATTGATATATAGATATATATATATATATATATATAAAGGATGAAATATGAAATGGGAAAGGTAGGAAGAAATGAGGATCATTCTTAAGGTATGTATAATTTGCTATGATAAATGCTCTAATAAGGAATGGTGTTAATATGTTTTGAGAAATGATGAAAGGTTATGTTATATGTATTGTGAATGGCAATGTATTATATGAATAATATATTTTGAAATGTTATATCAATGATGTTATATGTATCATATGGATTGAGATATGATATGTTGTGAAGCCATTATGATTGGCTATGACAATTCAATTGAGATATGTGAGGCATGTTTGCCTAAATGATGATGAGAATTGTGAATGATATTGATGATGAAATGATCAATGAATTATGTATATAATATGTTATTCATTTTCAGAGTTTTGTTGTTGGTGGCATGCCTAATAGTAACAATCTCTTGAAGTTAGGTTGGACTTGATCCTTGAAGCCTAATTGAGATGTTACAACCCTTGAAGCTAGGTTGGATTGGTTCTTGAAGCCAAGTTGGGTAGAAGCTTAGCATGCTTTGCTCCCCTTGAAGCTTGGTTGAACCTAATCCTTGAAGCCTAGTTGGGATTATGATAATGATAAATGTGATGATTAAGCCAAAGCATTAACTCTGAAAGTCGAATGGCATATTAGTGTTTTGGGCCCGAGTCTGTCTTTGTTGCTAATGTGAAATACAAGTATTGAAATATTGATTGTGAGTATTAATAATGAATCATGATTGGTGAATTGTGAATAAGATAATGTTATGAAGTGTGATATGTAAATGAATTGTGGTTGATAATAATGGTTGTCTTTATTGGAAATGTGATTAATGATTGGTATGATATGTAATGTGTGTATTGCAATAATGATTGGTATGATATGTAATGTGTGTATTGCAATAATGATTGGTATGATATGTAATGTGTGTATTGCAATAATGATTGGTATGATATGTAATGTGTGTATTGCAATAAGGATTGGTATGATATATATAATGTGGGTGTATTAATATATTGATTTGGAGTATTTGTCATGGATTGGGTTTAGTGATAATATTATGTATATATGTACATCATATATGAGATTAGTTAGGATCTATGAAAGATACAAGTAAAAAGAAAAGAACTAATTATACATTGAATTGATATATCATTATATGTTAATACTTCTATACTATATGTTTATAATTTTATATTTGGACTACTAAGCTCTCGAGCTTAGCGCGGGTGTGTATTCGCGCAGGTAAATAGGTGGAAGATATGAAGTCTTTCGTTATGCCACAAGAAGAGTAAAAGTTTGTCGAGACCAACTAGAGGGTAATGCATACATGTATAACTTTTATATTGATGTATTTATGTCGAGAAAGTAATTATATGTATAAATGAAGTTTTTGATAAAGATAATGATTTGGTAAATGTTAATTAAATTAATGTATTATGTTTTGGAATTCTTTTACAGGTTTTAAAAAAAAATTTAACGAAGTGGCATCCTTATACTTTATATACTTACTGTATGTATACCAAGTATATGTATAATACTTATATAAGGTATCGGGGTGTTACAAAAATGGTCTAACTTGGCTGTGTCACCATCAACTTGGCCGTGTCTCTCCCTCCAATTCACCTCCAACACGGCCAAGTTCACTCTAACTTGGCCGTGTCACTCATGGATCAATGAAGACGCGCAGAGGTTTCGTATAAATAAAAAAGTTAGGGTTTTTCTTAAGGAACTGTTGGTGATTTTGAGCTAAGATTGAGCCGTCAAAGAGATTAGGGTTTTGATAACTTTGTTTTTCTTTGATTTTTAATTACACTTTGTTTTATCTAGCTTAGATTAGATTGTTCTAGCCATTGAAACATCCTTCTTGCAAGATTTGAACAAGAGATTCTTCAGAAGCTTCAAGGAGTTTGTAATTTGGTTTTGTTCTTGAACTTTACCTCTTTATTTTCATTGGAATTATATTTATGGATATTATCATGTCAAAATTGATTTCTTTGAATATTAATGAGATGAGTATGTTTGATTGCATTATGAACTAATTTGATCTAGTCTAGGGTTTGTATGGATCTGCTATGATTGTATGAATTGGTTATTCTCTTAGCTAATAATTTGTTTAGCCTTGATTGAATGAAATATTGTTAATATATAATTGAATGGCCACCAATTATGTGTTTTAGGTATTAGATGATGGATTGAGAGATGAAGTCTAATGCTGGAACAACTCAATTAGTGACTTAGGTGAATTAGAGATATAACCTATTAAAAAGATTGTTTCAATTATAACAAGATTAGTTGTAAGAGGTTTGAATTCGAGAGCTTATTTCCTTGACTCAATTAATTAAGTTGTTTGAGATTTAATCTTTGAAATTAAATTAGTTAAGAGGAATAACCGTTCATACATATAAGTAGTAGAGAAGTGCAAACCCTAGACCTTTCTATCAAGTGAATCAAAACAATAAGCTTAATTTACTTTTATTAGTTTTAAACTTCAATCAATCTTCTTCATTAGTTAGCAATTTAAATTTTTTTCATTACTTGTTATTCATAATCTAATAATCAATTAGCCACTTTAGCTTCCTTGTGAGACTGTAACACCCCTATATCCCGTATACGTACCAAGCATGCTTAAATGATCGTAATATATGTATACCGAATATAGAAAATGCCACAGTTTTAAAATAATACACAACAAATATCTTTGTAAATAAGTGAAACCAATCTCAAACATTTTAAAAGAAATCCAAAAGACACCATATATAAAAACATTTATTAATTCACAGCGGAAGTTAGTACAAATATGTTATAAATCAAAGATTACAAAACATAGAATATATATATATATACATGATTGGCAGCTTTTCTATGATCTTTAAGTCCCAAAAGAAAATCCTCAATGTCTAGTCTCACTTGGTCTTGAGGAGCTCTCAGGTTCAACTCTATCACCTGCGCGATCAAACACTATCGCGCTAAGCCAACGACTTATTAGTACAAAGTATACTAACATGATGCTTTAATATGATATAATGTCACAATTAATCTCATACATCATTTAAAAGAATATCACATTTCCACATCATACTTTGTTCAATGTCATAACAACATTCATATTACATCTTCATAGTTCCATTAATTTTACCATTCAAGAATCACATTAAATACAAAGACAAGCATGGGCCCATAACACACTAATATGCCATTCAATTTTCAGAGTTAATGCTTTGGTTTTGTTATCACATTTATCATCATCATAATCCCAACTAGGCTTCAAGGATTAAGCTTCAAGGGGAACAAAGCATGCTAAGTATCAACCCAACTTGGCTTCAAGAACTAACCCAACCTAGCTTCAAGGGTTGTAACATCTCAATTAGGCTTCAAGGATCAAATCCAACCTAACTTCAAGAGATTGTTACCATTAGGCATGCCACCAACAACAAAACTCTGAAAATGAATAACACATTAGACACACAATTCATTTATTATTTCATTCTCAATTCTCATCATCAATTAGGCAAACATGCCTTATGTCTTTCAATTGAATCATCATAGCCAATCACAATGGCTTCACATCATATTTGAGTTATCATAGCCAATCACAATGGCCTCATATCATATCATATCTCAATTCATATTACACATATAGCATCATTGATATAACATTTCAAAGTACATTATTCATATAACACATTACCATTCACAAGATGCACAATGCATAAAACATAACATTGTTCATATAGTATCATATATATATATACCTAACACTTTACATTATTCATTGATTTGTAATCTTCCACATGCATTTGTTTGGATCATTCTTTGTTTTAAAAGTGTTTAGAGTGTTTACTTTTAGGTTTAGGTACAAAAGGATCTTTGAAGAATCAAAACAATGTAAGAAAAGCAAGAAACAATCACAGTAGCTAACACACTCAAGGGACATGGCCAAGCTTGTGGCCGTGTCTCTCAACACAAAAATCCAGTAGCAGACACGGGCAAGGGACACGGCCGTGTCTCTCCAAAAATCATCCAACACGGCCAAATTTCCTTAGACTTGGCCGTGTCTCCCAAAAATTCTTTAGTTTGGCCGTGTCTCTTCCTTAGTTTGGCCGTGTCTCTCATGGCTAAAGGTTTTAAACAAAGCCAAATCTCCTTTAGTTGAATTATATCACATTGTACACCACATAACCTTATTCAAATGGACATAATCAACATCGTTAACCCTTACTTTACATGCTCATCACAATATTCACATTACTAATATACATTAACAATACATTTGATTCCTTGACACATTTACAAACAAGTGTGTGTTAAGTTTAAACATCATATGCACATATACAACAATATAGTTTGTACTTACCTTAAGCACCACTTATACAACTCTAAACACTTTCTTTTTCCAAGAATTCTTCACTTCTCAATTTAGGGCAAAAGCCTTCTTTCAAAACCTAATCCAAAATAATACAATACAATTAATCACTCACCACATCAAAACCCTAAAGCCAACATCACTCTTCTTCTTTCAATATCAACATCCACTTCACTTATCATCTTCAAACCAAACCAACACCATGGTTAATTAAATCAATTATATTCCCACATATAACCATCAACACAACCTTACTATCAAAATCACAATCAAACTTACAAACAACTCAAAATAACAAAAGGAATCAAGAGAAAGAACTTACCAAAATAATAAAACTTCTTGGATTTCCACTTAATTCCTTGAAAACTCCTTCAATATGCTCTTAGAATTCAAAACCTTTCTCTTGCTCTCTTGTCTTAAGAATGGCCGGGCACCACTTGAAAAGAAAAGAAAATGAAGAAACAAAGTCAACTTTCTCTTCTCTTTAAACCTCCACCATGCAATTTTAAAAGAAAAATTACCTAAATGCCCTCTTTAACATAATTAAACTTCCTTTCATATAGCATGCCCTTTTGTAATTTCACCACTAACCAAATAAATATCTTCATCCCTTGACAATCCATTTTGACTTATGTATATGTTATTTATTCTAACATATATACAACATATACATTCCATTAACACAATCATTTCCTTTGCAACAACATATATACATTTAATTCAAATCAAACAACAATTGTATTAAAACTTCTAGGGCATACATTGGGATATTACAATTCTCCCCCTCTAAAAAGAAATTTCATCCTCGAAATTACCTGATATCAAGTCTGAAATAGTTGAGGATATTGATCTCGCATTGATTGCTCACTCTCCCAAGTTGCCTCTTCCTTTGCATGATTCTTCCACAAAATCTTCACAAGTGGCACTTTCTTATTTCTCAATTCTTTCACTTCATGTGCCAAAATAGCAACTGGTTTTTCTTCAAATGTCAGATCTGAACTTACTTCGATAGATTCCATTGGCAAAACATGAGATGGATCCGACCTGTATTTCCTCAACATAGACACATGGAATACATTATGGATCCTGTCCAACTCAGGTGGCAAAGCAAGCCGATAAGCAACTGGCCCAACTCTTTCCAAAACTTCATACGGTCCAATGAAACGAGGACTCAATTTCCCTTTCCGACCAAACCTTAAGATCTTCTTCCAAGGAGACACTTTCAAAAATACCTTATCTCCCACATTATACTCAATGTCTCTCCTCTTCAAATCTGAATAAGATTTCTGTCGATCTGAAGCTGCTTTCAACCTATCTCGAATCATTTTCACTTTCTCTTCAGTTTCTTTAACCAAATCAAGACCAATTAACTTACCTTCACCAAGTTCATTCCAACATAGAGGTGTCCTACACCGTCTACCATACAATGCCTCGAATGGGGCCATACCAATGCTGGATTGATGACTGTTATTGTAAGCAAATTCAACAAGTGGTAAGAATCCATCCCAACTTCCAGAGAAATCAATGACACAGCTTCTCAACATATCCTCAATAATCTGTATCACTCTCTCTGACTGCCCATCTGTCTGTGGATGAAAAGCAGTGCTGAAGTGCAGTCGAGAACCCAAAGCACCATGTAAACTCTTCCAAAATCTTGAAGTAAACCGGGGATCTCAATCAGACACTATAGAAGTTGGGACACCATGCAACTTCACAATCTCATGGATATACAGCTCAGCTAACCTCTCCAAAGAGTAATCCATCCGAACTGGAAGAAAATGAGCTATCTTAGTCAACCTGTCAACAATCACCCAAATAGCATCATGTTTCTTTTGTGTCAATGGTAAACCAGACACAAAATCCATTGTCACTCTTTCCCATTTCCATTCAGGCACAGACAAAGGTTGAAGCAACCCTGTTGGAACTTTATGCTCAGCTTTTACCCTCTGACATGTGAGACAAACTCCGCTATGTCTCTCTTCATACCAGACCACCAATAATACTGCTTCAAATCATGATACATCTTTGTATTGCCCGGATGCATAGCAAACACTGACTGATGTGCTTCTTCTAAAATGATCTTTCTCAAATTAGCATCATCAGGTACACATAATCTGTTCTTAAACCAAAGACTCCCATCATTTATCACAATAAAATCTCGACTCTTTCCACTCTGACAATCTGAAATAATCTTTTGAATCTTCTTATCAGCCAATTGAGCTTCTTTAATTTGATCCAACGACACTGGTTTCAATTGCAATTGTGCCAACAATGAACCATCATCACAAGATACAAAACTAACATGCAACGCTCTCAACTCAATAAGCAACGAGAGTGAAAAAACAGTCAAACCTGCTAAAGACTTCCGACTCAAGGCATCAACAACAACATTTGCCTTACCAGGATGATAATCAATCAAACAGTCGTAGTCTTTAATCAACTCTAACCATCTCCTCTGTCGAAGATTGAGCTCTCTTTGGACACCCAAATATTTTAAACTCTTATGATCAGTATAGATAAAACACTTCTCCCCATATAAATAGTGTCGCCAAATCTTCAATGCAAACACAATGGCTGCTAACTCTAAATCATGGGTCAGATAATTGAGCTCATGCGGTTTCAACTGTCGAGAAGCATAAGCTATAACTTTACCTTCTTGCATCAGAACACAACCCAAACCACTATGTGAAGCATCACTGTAGATTACATATGGTTGGCCTTCCATAGGTAAAGTAAGAACAGGCGCTTGAGTAAACATTTCTCTCAATTGATCAAAGCTAGCCTGACACTGATCTGTCCACACAAATCTAACTCCCTTTCGAAGTAATCTGGTAAGTGGAGTAGCTATCAAAGAAAATCCATTCACAAACCGTCGATAATAGCCTGCCAAACCCAGAAAACTTCTAACCTTAGTCACAGACTTTGGTGGACTCCAATTCAAAATAGCTTCAACTTTACTCGGATCAACTCTAATGCCTTCTGCTGAAACTATATGACCGAGAAAAGTTACTTGATCAAGCCAAAACTCACATTTCGACAGTTTAGCAAACAATTGCTTCTCTCTCAAAATTTGCAACACAATCCGCAGATGCATGTCATGCTCCACCTCATTACGTGAATACACCAGAATGTCATCAATAAAGACCACTACAAACTGATCCAGATAGGGCCTAAACACCCTATTCATCAAGTCCATAAAAACTGCAGGTGCATTCGTCAAACCAAAAGGCATAACTAGAAACTCATAATGGCCATACCTGGTCCGAAAGGCGGTCTTAGGAACATCTTCAGCTCTGACCCTCAACTGATGGTACCCTGATCTCAAATCAATTTTGGAAAACACTGCTGCACCCTTCAATTGATCAAAGAGATCATCAATTCTAGGCAAAGGATATTTATTTTTAATAGTCACCTTGTTCAATTGCCTATAATCGATACACAATCTCATAGTACCGTCTTTCTTCTTCACAAACAAAACAGGGGCTCCCCACGGTGAAACACTAGGGCGAACAAACCCTTTATCCAACAACTCCTACAATTGCATCTTCAATTCTCTTAATTCAGCAGGTGCCATTCTATAAGGAGTAATAGAGATAGGAGTGGTACCAGGTAATAATTCAATACCAAACTCCACCTCTCTCTCAGGAGACAACCCTGGCAATTCCTCTGGAAACACATCTGGAAACTCTGCAACTGTGGGTATACTATCAAGTTGAGAACCCTTTACTCTAGTATCCACAACATAAGCAAGGTAAGCATCACACCCTTTTCTAATCAATCTCCTAGCTGCAACAGCTGAAACAAACAAGGATGCTAGTTGTCCCTGCTCACTAGATACTAACACCTCTCTACCATCGCTGGTTCTCAAGGTAACAACTTTCTGTTGACAGTCTACCACAGCTCCATGTTTAGATAGTCAGTCCATGCCTAGGATCAAATCATACTCCTTAAAAGGCATTTCAATCAAATCTCCAAGAAACTCCTCACCTTGCACCCTTACTGCACTATCTCGGTGCACCTTACTAACAATCACACTATGCCCTAAAGGATTTGTCACCAATACATCAAATCCTAGGGATTCAGCATGCAATTCAGACACAGGCAAAACAGATGCACTAATATATGAATGTGTAGAACCCGGATCAATCAAAGCAAGTACTGAGATATCAAATAAAGAGAAAGTACCAGCAATGACTGCAGTAGCATCTGGTTGTCTCTGCATCACATAAATCCTCTGAGAAGATCCAGCCTCCTCTGGTCTACTCTCCCTGGATGCAGAACCTCCTCTAGGACTGAACCCAGATATGCTTCCTCTGCTGAAACCTCTGCCTCCTCGACCTCCCCTCACACTAGGTCGAGAAGCTGCAGTATCTACTGACATCCGCTCCTGTCTCTCAGGACAATCTCTAACAAACTGATTGGGAGATCCACATCTGAAACATACCCCTGCTACACCAGTCTTCCAACAAGTACCACCATGTGGCCTACCACAATGAATGCATATGGGTAAGGTGGATCTCTGCATCACTGGGGTCGGAGCACTCGCCACTGAAACTGTAGGTCTAGATCTCTGCCTCTGAAACTGTACTAACCTACTAGCTGGCCTCTGACTCCTACTAACCCGAGGAACAAAACTTCCTTTACCTCTTTTCGCAGATGAAGACCCTGCCTCAAACTGGGGCCTTCTAACCCTGATCTCTTCCTCTGAAGCAGCTGCAATAACCTGAGCTCTTTCCACACTCCGAGCTGCTGCCACAAGCTGGGAAAAATCATGATATCTAGATCCAGCCACAAGACACAAGATAGAGGGCCTCAATCCCTCCTCAAATCTCCTGCATCTATCTATCTCATCAGATATAATACCCCCAGCATACTGGTTCAACCGGATAAACTCTAGCTCATATTCCGTCACAGTCCGGTGATCTTGCTTCAAACTTAGAAACTCCATTTTCTTCACATCTTTATACTCCCTTGGAGTATACTTCAATTCAAACTCTCTTAGAAAATCAGCATAAGACAAGGTAGGTGGATCATCCATAGCATGAGGCACTGTCTTCCACCAGTTATATGCATCCTTCTGCAATAAGGATCTTGCATAATCAAATTTTTCTTCTGGAGTGGCTTGTAACTGAACAAATATTCTCTGTACTTTATCTAGCCACTGCTCAGCTACAGCTGGATCAATAGTACCCAAGAAGTCTTCTGCTCCATACTTCCTTAATTTATCATATTGTCTCACTGATACCAAAGGCTGTGGGGGTGGCGGTGGTTGCACCGGTGCTTGCCTCATAATCTCTACCACATGCCTAAGCCAAACTGGTGGAACATCCTCACCAGCTGGTCTCCCCGACACAGAAGCAGGTGCCTCTCCAGCACTATCCACTCTAGCTCCAACATCAGGAGCAACACTCTCCGCACTACCCTCAACTGACTGACGCAAATGAGGATCCATCATAACCTATATCTGCAAACACAGCAGAATACTTCTCATTAAAGATCAGAGACTGCCAATACCAACATGTATGTTATTCAAAAATCCACTTTTTAAAATCAAAACATTATTTTTCTTACACTTAACCTAGGTTGAGAATCTCAAACCTAGGCTCTGATACCAAAACAATTGTAACAGCCCTATATCCGTATACGTACCAAGCATGCTTAAACAATCGTAATATACGTATACCGAATATAGAAAATGCCACAGTTTTAAAATAATACACAACAAATATCTTTGTAAATAAGTGAAACCAATCTCAAACATTTTAAAAGAAATCCAAAAGACACCATATATAAAAACATTTATTAATTCACAGCGGAAGTTAGTACAAATATGTTATAAATCAAAGATTACAAAACATAGAATATATATATATACATGATTGGCAGCTTTTCTCAGATCTTTAAGTCCCAAAAGAAAATCCTCAATGTCTAGTCTCACTTGGTCTTGAGGAGCTCTCAGGTTCAACTCTGTCACCTGCGCGATCAAACACTATCGCGCTAAGCCAACGGCTTAGTAGTACAAATTATACTAACATGATGCTTTAATATGATATAATGTCACAATTAATCTCATACATCATTTAAAAGAATATCACATTTCCACATCATACTTTGTTCAATGTCATAACAACATTCATATTACATCTTCATAGTTCCATTAATTTTACCATTCAAGAATCACATTAAATACAAAGACAAGCATGGGCCCATAACACACTAATATGCCATTCAATTTTCAGAGTTAATGCTTTGGTTTTGTTATCACATTTATCATCATCATAATCCCAACTAGGCTTCAAGGATTAGGTTCAACCAAGCTTCAAGGGGAACAAAGCATGCTAAGTATCAACCCAACTTGGCTTCAAGAACTAACCCAACCTAGCTTCAAGGGTTGTAACATCTCAATTAGGCTTCAAGGATCAAATCCAACCTAACTTCAAGAGATTGTTACCATTAGGCATGCCACCAACAACAAAACTCTGAAAATGAATAACACATTAGACACACAATTCATTTATTATTTCATTCTCAATTCTCATCATCAATTAGGCAAACATGCCTTATGTCTTTCAATTGAATCATCATAGCCAATCACAATGGCTTCACATCATATTTGAGTTATCATAGCCAATCACAATGGCCTCATATCATATCATATCTCAATTCATATTACACATATAGCATCATTGATATAACATTTCAAAGTACATTATTCATATAACACATTACCATTCACAAGATGCACAATGCATAAAACATAACATTGTTCATATAGTATCATATATATATATACCTAACACTTTACATTATTCATTGATTTGTAATCTTCCACATGCATTTGTTTGGATCATTCTTTGTTTTAAAAGTGTTTAGAGTGTTTACTTTTAGGTTTAGGTACAAAAGGATCTTTGAAGAATCAAAACAATGTAAGAAAAGCAAGAAACAATCACAGTAGCTAACACACTCAAGGGACATGGCCAAGCTTGTGGCCGTGTCTCTCAACACAAAAATCCAGTAGCAGACACGGGCAAGGGACACGGCCGTGTCTCTCCAAAAATCATCCAACACGGCCAAATTTCCTTAGACTTGGCCGTGTCTCCCAAAAATTCTTTAGTTTGGCCGTGTCTCTTCCTTAGTTTGGCCGTGTCTCTCATGGCTAAAGGTTTTAAACAAAGCCAAATCTCCTTTAGTTGAATTATATCACATTGTACACCACATAACCTTATTCAAATGGACATAATCAACATCATTAACCCTTACTTTACATGCTCATCACAATATTCACATTACTAATATAAATTAACAATACATTTGATTCCTTGACACATTTACAAACAAGTGTGTGTTAAGTATAAACATCATATGCACATATACAACAATATAGTTTGTACTTACCTTAAGCACCACTTATACAACTCTAAACACTTTCTTTTTCCAAGAATTCTTCACTTCTCAAATTAGGGCAAAAGCCTTCTTTCAAAACCTAATCCAAAATAATACAATACAATTAATCACTCACCACATCAAAACCCTAAAGCCAACATCACTCTTCTTCTTTCAATATCAACATCCACTTCACTTATCATCTTCAAACCAAACCAACACCATGGTTAATTAAATCAATTATATTCCCACATATAACCATCAACACAACCTTACTATCAAAATCACAATCAAACTTACAAACAACTCAAAATAACAAAAGGAATCAAGAGAAAGAACTTACCAAAATAATAAAACTTCTTGGATTTCCACTTAATTCCTTGAAAACTCCTTCAATATGCTCTTAGAATTCAAAACCTTTCTCTTGCTCTCTTGTCTTAAGAATGGCCGGCCACCACTTGAAAAGAAAAGAAAATGAAGAAACAAAGTCAACTTTCTCTTCTCTTTAAACCTCCACCATGCAATTTCAAAAGAAAATTACCTAAATGCCCTCTTTAACATAATTAAACTTCCTTTCATATAGCATGCCCTTTTGTAATTTCACTACTAACCAAATAAATATCTTCATCCCTTGACTCTCCATTTTGACTTATGTATATGTTATTTATACTAACATATATACAACATATACATTCCATTAACACAATCATTTCCTTTGCAACAACATATATACATTTAATTCAAATCAAACAACAATTGTATTAAAACTTCTAGGGCATACATTGGGATATTACAAAGACGACCTTGGGGCGATCATCTTTGCTACAGCTACCTCGTATACTTGCGAGTGACGCTTTGTGGTAGAGTTAATTTGAGTGCAACAAAAGTGTGTGATGAGTGCACAAGATCAATTCAGTTCTTGGGAAAGTGCCTAGGGTTATAGGTCCATTCAATCAAAGCTCAATTCTCAATTATCCATTAACATAGCCTTGTAATTAATTTGTTCCTTAAGGTTAATTAGTCAATTACCAATTCATAGTTCTCACATTCGTGAATTAGCAATAACCAATTATTTTACATTACCAAATTAATGGAACCCTAGAACTTATATTTCTAATTCATTCATAGGGTAGTTAATTGCATAATTCTGATATCAAATTTCACCTCTCGGTCCTTCATTCAATATCTAGAGATCAATAGGTAGCTAATCTATTAACCTAGCATACAATCCAATGCAATCAACCAACAACAAGGTACATCAATGGAAATATCAAATCAAAGCATTCAATCAAATATACTACAAACCCTAAGCATGGGTTTTTAGCTCAACATCATCAATTTAAAACATTCATTCAACTCAATATAAATCAAATACAAATTGACCAATTGCAATATCAATTCTCTTAATATAACAAAAACAATATTGAAATGAATTAAAAGAGAGAATAGAAAAACCCCTTGTGAAGATGCCAAGAGTAAGATTACTAGTCTTCCTCCTAGCTCCACTTTGATATTTGATGAAGAACTCAAGCCCTCTTCAATGGTTGATTTCCCTTTTGCAATATAGGATGGAGCTTTCTCAAGTCACCAAACCTTCAATTGATTATGCCTTTGAGAGATGGATTGGAGCTTTCTCAAGTTACCAATCCTTTCAATGAAGCTTCTTTAACCTTCAAGAGCTTGTAACCCAACTTATCCCAAAGAACCTCAAAGATCTTGTCAATGGAAGATGGAGAAGATGAAGATGGAGGATAAAGATGAGGGACAAGGAGAGTGTCACTCTCTCCTCCTCCCAAAATATAATGCCCTCTCTTCTCTTTTCTTTTCTCTGTTTTTCAAAACCCTAGCCGTCCTCTATTTTTCTTTGTCCGTACGAAAGAATTTATAGAAATTAAGGTGACACGGCCAAGCTTGGGTGAGCTTGGCCATGTCTCTTGGCCTTTTCCTTGCTTTCCTTTAGGTGACACGGCCAAGCTTTGGTTAGCTTGGCTGTGTCCCTTAATTTCCATGGGACACGGCCAAGCCAACTGGCCGTGTCCCTCACTGTGACTCTTCCTTTCTTTCTTTCTTTTCTTTGGTGAGAGGTGAGTGACACGACCAAGCCATATGGAGCTTGGCCGTGTCTCTTGATTTTCTTTCTTGGGACACGGCCAAGCCCCAGGCCGTGTCCCTCACTGTTTGTTTCTTCTTTCTTTCTTTCTTTTCTTTGCTCTTCAAAGAGGTGACACGGCCAAGCCAAGAGTGGCTTGGCCATGTTTGACATGCTTGGAGGGACACAGCCAGTGGCTTGGCCGTGTCCCTTGGGTGTGTCACCTACTGCTCTTCGTTCTTTGCTCTTCTTTCTTTGGTCTTCTTTAATTTGTTCTTTGAGTGAGACATGGCCAGAGGCTTGGCCGCATCTCTGGGTGTGTCTCTCTCTGCCCTCTTCATTTTTTGCTCTTTCTTTGCTCTGTTTTGATCTTCCAAGGGTCTTTTTGCACCTAAACCTAAAACAAACACTTTAAACACACTTAAAACAAAAATTAATCAAAACATTAACTAAAACACACATAAAATCATACTAAAAACTAGTACAAAAATGACCTAAACACAATCTTAGAGAATCATGCCGACGCATCTGCTAGCACTAAAAAACCAAAGGACAAAGGGAAGACTAAATTTAGTGAAGTGGTTTTTGATGATGAAAAGGTGATCATTGATGATGATGATGATTGGGCTCAATACTACAAAGAGGTTCAAGAAAAGAAGAAAGAACCGAAGGCTGTTGAGAAGGCAAATATTGAAAAGACCGAGACATCCGATGTTGAAAAGATGATTACTGATTTAGAAAAGAAATTTGAGAAGAAGTTGAAAATTGAAGAGAAGTTTGAGATCGACAAACTATTTGAACAAGATGATGAGGTCCCTTATAAGTTCAAGATGCATTCCTTTGCTAAGTACAATGGCACTGGAAATCCCCATCTTCATATGAAGCAGTATATCACTGCCATGCAATTTGCCCGAGCTACTAAGGCTCAAACCCTAAGGTACTTTATGCTCTCATTGGACCCTGTTGTCCAAAATTGGTTCAATACCTTAGATGATGGAACACAAAAGAGTTGGGATTTACTTTACAAAGCCTTCATCCAACAATATGGATATAATGTTGAGTTAGAAGTTACTTTAATGGAAGTGGAGTCCATAAGGCAAAGGTCAAATGAGAATTTTGTGGACTATGTGAAGTGATGGAGAAACAAGGCCGCTTTACTCAAGAAGAGGCCCGATGAATCCGATCAAATAAGGATGATTGTGAGAGGGGTATTGCCTAGTCTTCGTGAGAGGATGTCTCATATACTCATCTGTGATTTCAAAGACCTTCTCCAAGCTGGTTTGCAAATTAAAGAATGGGAAAGGGAGAAGAGCCGCTTTGCAACAAAAAGGAACAAGAAAGGGAGCTATCAACCTGGTAGCCAAAGTATGCAAAAGGCTGTCGGTGTTAATGCTACTAACCAAGGGACAAGGAGACAATTTTCGAAATTGGGAAAGCCGATGCCTTGGGTTCTCAACAAGCTTCGAAGAAAAGGATTACTACAACCCTTAAATCCTCGTCCTTTGCCTAACCCTCTCCCACCTAATTTTGACACCAAAACATTTTGTCAATTTCACCAAATGCAAGGGCATGACACTGATAGATGTGTGTGGTTGAGACATGAGATTCAAAATCTAATTGATAATGGGAAGCTACCTGAGCCCAACAAGCCAAACACCAAAGACAACCCATTACCAAAATTCAATAGGATACCACCACCGGCGACCTTCATGATTGGAAGAGGTTTACATGAGGACTTTGTCATGTCTTCTTTTCAAGATGTGGATGAGAAAGGAATCAAAGAAGAAGAGGCATTTGAACAAGCTATGATGGGTGGAGAAGTAGCAATTTGTGTTGTCAACCGGTTTTGGGATTCAAGTGATAGTGATGATGATATCATACCTAAGAAGGAGGAGTGGACTTGGTCTGAGCCTGAAGAAGATGAGGTGATGAATACTAGATCCGGTAAGCCTTACGCAAGGCAACTACCTAAGGAGATAGAAATGAATAAGGGAAAGGAAGTTGAAATGGAAGAAGATGATGCTGTGCTAAAGCAATTGAAAAGAACCCAAGCAAGTGTTAGCATTTGGGACTTGTTAGCTACTTCTAAAAAGCACCAAGAAACTATGGCCAAAGCCTTAGCTAGCATGCCCATTTCTACCTCCACAACACCGGAGGAGTTGATCAACTTCATAAAAATTAGGGAAGTAATGAAATGTGAAGAGGTCCAAGAAAAGAATGAAGTTAATATGGGAGCAGTTTCTTTTTCTGATGCAGACTTACCGGAGGATGGAAGAGACCATATCCGCCCTCTCTTTATCAAAATAGAAGTCAAGGGGAAGAGGACTCCATGTGTAATGGTCGATGATGGGTTTGCCATAAATGTTTGTCCACTTAAGATATTGCCAAAGCTAGCCATGTCAACAAGAGATCTAAACCCAACCGAGATGACAATTCGTGCTTATGACAACACTAAGAGGCATGCCGAAGGGACTTTCAAAGCGGCCATCAAGGTTGGTCCAATTGAATCTATTATTGAGTTTGTTGTTTTAGATATTTTTTCATTATTGTACAAGATTTTACAATTGCTACAATATTTACATATCACTAAGAGGGTGGTGGTAGGTCATCAAATAAAGCCTTCAAAAAGTCATCGCCTGTTAGAGTAGGGGGCAAATCACTCGTCCCGAGTCCACCCAAAGCAGAAGCACCAAAACTCGGCAAATTACTCGTCCCAGGATCACCCGAAGTGGGAGCACCAAAATCTTTATTACCTTGAAGTTCTGATCCGTCATGGTCCTCATCAGAAGCAGACGAAAGGATCTCATGGTCGTCAGTCTGGGGGCCTCTTGATGAAGAAGCGCCGAGATCCCTCATCCCCTGAAATCGGAAGTCTCAAAAATGTTGTTCGGATTGATGATATAAACATTCAAAATGAGAAGCCTGCTGACGACTTGCTGCCAACTCTTCTTAAAGTTTCCTATTTTGTTCTTCGAGCATCCGCTGTGAGCCAAGAAGGAAACGGTAAAAGCATACATAATCATGCATACATATAGCATAAGTTACCATGAAATAAGGAACGTACCAGGTAATTCAAATCAATACCCTGCGGATGAGATGGCATATCTGGCGGACTAGAACGAGCAAATGAAGGGGCAGTAAAGGAAGGTCCAGCCTCATGACCAAATGAGCCAACAGCCTACAACAATCATTGAAGAGTCAAAAAAAGAAAGAAGCAGTTGCAAGGGAAAAGTGGTAAAAGTTTTACCTGAGAAGTACTAGTCCCAAGATGTGGAACAGACTCTCCTATATTTTCGTGATGTTCCTCTTCATCTCTACCCTCATTTTCATCGAAAATCTCCCGTGCACCAAGAGGAGATATATCAAAGTTCAAGAGTCTTATTCGAATAAAATGGGCATAAAATAGACCCGGTAAATGGAGAAAGACTCGGCATCATAACCATACCGGGCCGACCACCATGCATCCTCCGGCATTGACATGATATTTAAAGTATATTCCGGGATTTGCATCGAAAACCTCCGCTGCTCTGGACCGAGAAACCATTCATAAACTCTCTCCCCG
Organism: Garcia nutans; assembly: GCA_947685225.1. Lineage (NCBI taxonomy): Eukaryota > Viridiplantae > Streptophyta > Magnoliopsida > Malpighiales > Euphorbiaceae > Garcia > Garcia nutans. The sequence continues at coordinate 28,483,651 of CANTUV010000039.1, read as the reverse complement.
AGAAACCAGCCACTAGACACTGGGCCAGCAATAATTCGGCGAGAATGTTGGAAAGACAGTGCAACCTTCATCAAAGGAGACCAGTTTGCTCGCTCTTCTGGGCTCCACCAGGCCAAATTCACTTGCAAAATAACATAAGGTAAGTAAAACTTTCACATAAAATTTAAAGCATACTAATGTTATTTTACCTGGTCCCAAGTTAAGAGGCTCAACACATAGCAGTGAGTATGCACAAGATGAGAGCTTGGAACGTCCACACGATCAGACAACCAGAAATTTAATCTCGGATACCAGACTCTCTCTCGGGAAATACCAGGTACCCTCACGAGGTTATGTTCATATGCCCATACCTACAACAATAATAGTAAAGATCAAATTCATGCAAGAAAAGTGGAAATAACATTGGTGAAGGAAAAGAATACCTTGACAACTGGCATCAAGCCGACAAAAGACTTCTTATTTCGACAAAGCTTATCAAGACCATGGTAAAGACATGTGAGACCAGCTTCACCCCAACCAGAAGATGGTACCATTCTGAGATAAGAAAGGGCACTCAACACTGACAAGTGAATGGAGTATTTATTGCTGCCTAAGATGGTCAACCCGAGCAGATATAACAAAAATCCTCGAGCGTACTGTTCGGCCGTGTCTCTGCCAACCCGTCCTTCGTAGTTCATCCAATAACTACGAATTGGCTAAATTTTTATCTTAAAAGGCCCTTTATATGATGGTTCCATACCAATTAATTCATGAATTTCTTTAAATGTTAAAATATCGTTGGTCAGAGGAACTGGAACACCATCATATAGAAGGCCGGTTATGGCAGTAAAATCGACCAGACCAATTGTCATTTCCCCAATGGGCAAGTGAAAAGTGTAGATTGTATCCAACCATCGCTCTGCAAGCGCCTGGACTACGCTCCAGTCTATCTGATATTCCTCGTATGGCAATTGTAAGATGAACTACTCAAAGCCGCAATCTCGGATAATCCGCCTTACCCAAGAAGGCACTACATCGTACCATTGTCGGGCTTTATAAATACATCATCCAGCCTGAAAAACACAAGGATCATGCTAACATAGACCCAGGCAAGTTAATACCAGGTAAGTACATATTATTCTATTTGCTTAATTTAATTTATTTTTCTAAAAAATAATGATACAAAATAAACATACAGGTAAAAAATAAGTAAAATTTTTTTAATTTAATATATATATAATGAAAAAATCAAGAGAAATAAAAAAGGGGAAAAAATAATTACCTCGCTCTTTTGATTGAAACTGTGATGGAGCGGCATCCCGGCCAGTATATCTAAATTTCTATCTTCATGATGCCGAATAAACTCTAATAACTCGGCATTAGAATGAGTCCCTAACCTCGAAGCATGCATTGTTTTTAAAAAATATGCTAACATTGAAATGAAATTTGAGAGAATTACGAAATTGAAATCGTGCTATGAAATGAAATGAAGGAATGGTGGCATTTTATAGAGAAATGACAAGCAAAAAACAAAATTCAAAACTGTTCATAAATAGTAAACTTTACTATTTTTGAATAGTAAACTTTACTATAGATGAATAGTAAATTTTACTATTTATAAATAGTATTATTATTGATAAACAGTAAATTTACTATTCGCAAATAGTATCAAATAATACTATTTGATACTCTTTGCGAATAGTAAATTTACTATTTATGAATAGTAAATAGTGCATAAACAATGATACATAGTAAATAAATAGTAAATTCATTTATTCATTTTAATCATTCAAATAATTGCAAGTATATAAATATTTTTACACCCAGGGGGCAATAAGAAGACATATGTATAAAAATTAGCCAAACTTTTTGAAATAAAATTTTTTTAGCTCGGGTCCAGAACCAAATTTTCCTTAGGTCCAGAACCTAGAATTATCCTTGAGTCCGGAACTTGAACCGGGTCTAGAATCCAAACTTTTTTTAGGTCCAGAACCTAGAATCTTCCTTGAGTCCAGAACTTGAACCGGGTCCAGAACCCAAATTTTCCTTAGGTCCAGAACCTAGAATTTGTTTCTAAGTCCAGAACTTAGCTCGGGTCCAGAACTCAAATTTTTCTTAGGTCTAAAACCTAGAATCTTCCTCGAGTCCAGAATCCAAATTTTCCTTATGTCCAGAACCTAGAATTATCCTTGAGTCCAGAACTCAAACCTGGTCCAGAACCCAAATTTTCCTTAGGTCCAGAACCTAGAATTATCCTTGAGTCCGAAACTCGAACCGGGTCCAGAACCCAAATTTTTCTTAGGTCCAGAACCTAGAATCTTCCTTGAGTCCAGAACTCAAGCTGGGTCCAGAACCCAAATTTTCCTTAGGTACATAACCTAGAATTTATTTCTAAGTCCAGAACTTAGCTCGGGTCCAGAACTCAAATTTTTCTTAGGTCCAGAACCTAGAATCTTCCTCAAGTCCAGAACTCAAACTGGGTCCAGAACCCAAATTTTTCCTATGTCCGGAACTTAGAATTATCCTTGAGTCCAGAACCTAAATTTTTCTTAGGTCCATAACCTAGAATTATCCTTGAGTCAAGAACTCGAACCGAGTCTAGAACCCAAAATTTCCTTAGGTCCAGAACCTAGAATTATCCATGAGTCCAGAACTCGAACCGGGTTTAGGACCCAAATTTTTCTTAGGTCTAGAGCCTAGAATTATCCTTGAGTCCAGAACTCGAACCGGGTCCAGAACCCAAATTTTCCTTAGGTCTAGAACCTAGAATCTTCCTTGAGTCCTGAACTCGAACCGGGTCCAGAACCCAAATTTTCCTTAGGTCCAGAACCTATAATTTATTTCTAAGTCCAGAACTTAGCTCGGGTCCAGAACCCAAATTTTTCTTAGTTCCAGAACCTAGAATTATCCTTGAGTCCAGAACTCAAACCAGATCCAGAACCCAAAACCTCCACCATCTCAAAAATTAAGTCTTGTTGCTTTTCACTCTCTTTCACTAAAGTTTCAGATCATTCAAGTAGGGGGCAAACTGTAGACCCTTAATTTTTGACCAGTCCGGTCCAATATATTTTGTTTGGTCCAAAATAAATTTTGTGTTGTCTAATAATTCTTGTTATCTTAATTAAATAATTTTTACTTTATTATCTAATTTTTATTAATAAAAATTAAGAATAAACAATTAAAAATTAAAAATTAAAAATAAAAATAAAAATAAAAATCGACGATGGAAAAATCGGTGACAAAAAAAATCATCACCGAAAACCACCAGCGCGGGCTTGGCCGTGGGCCATTTCGCCTGCAGGATTTTCCTGATAGGCGAAATGGCCCGCAGGACGATTCCCCACCCCCTACCGCAGCCAACTACGGCAAATTATTTTGCCAGTGCAATTTTTCCTGAGGCAAATTTTTTCGCCCGTGCAATTTTTCTGCAGCAGTTTTTTTTCGCTAACAAAATTTTTCGACGCAAATTTTTAAAAACCTAATACAATTAGGTTTCGGTTTCCTTTTCTTATTCTATAATGTATGCTGTGAGCAACTAGGAAAAAAACAAAAAAAAAACTTCTATAAATATGGACTAAACAACACGGAAAAAGGAGGCAGAAAGAGGGAAAGAAATCCGAAAGGAAAGAGGAACAAATTTTGATCCAAAACTGAGTAGGAAAGGCAGTAATTCAATTCAATTTTTTGAGGGAGCCGAAAAAAAATTCAAGGCAATTCAAAGGCAGCAAAGCTTGCCTTTGTTTTTGTTCATCCAAGAAGAATTATTTTTGGAGGAACCATCAAAAGGAGGTATGTATTAAATTCTTTTTGTTATATTTTTTCACAGTAGTATAAACTATCTAATTGTGGGTTTCAAAATAAAAAACCCTAGTACTTTAATTTAGCTTTTCTAAAGTTAAAAACACTAATTTGTTGCTTTATTTTCCAAAGAATTTAAAGTTATTAATTTAGTTTCTTTAAAATCCCAAAACCCTAATTTACTTTCCAAATTATCAAAACCCTTAAATTATATTCTGTTTCTTTCCAAAAGCTTTAAAAACTTCTTTTTTGCTTTTAAAAACTTTAAATTGTTTGTTTATTTTTATAAAACCTCATAAAAGTATCAAATTGATTTTCAAACCCTAAAAGCTTCATGCATCCATCGAAACCCTAATTTTAAAACACTAAACCTTAAACTCAACTCCAAACCTAAAATAGTAAACCCTACCCCCTTTAAAGCCATAAAACCTAATTTTTTCTAAACCCTAATTCTTTAAAACTTTAAAAACCCTAAAAATACAAAGGTTATACTTTTTACATAGTAAGTTCAAATCAACAATTCATTAACCATAAATCACAAAATCTAAGTGTTTTAAAGTGTCCAAACCCTAGTTTCATGATTTCACCATTCAAACACTAATTTGGTTAATCAAAGAACTTTACTAACCTTTTAAAACATAAAAGTTCAATCTATTTTAATTCTTTAAAAAAGTCACAGTAGCCTAATTCTATAAATCCCAAAGCCCTAAACACATGAAATAAGGATCCTAAATGGAAACAGTAGCTATAATTTAGATTTTTATTTGTCTTATTCAATTCTATATTTGATTATGCTTTGATTTATTTTATATGCTTTAATTTATTTAAGTTCAATGCTTGGTTCATTTAATTTATCATAGATAGATGTTTACTTTTTATTGATATTTAATACCTTTGATGAATGATTTATTTATGATGAATGGTTATTTACTTTTATCAATTTATTTAGATTTCCAAATGTTGTAAGAGGTATGTTTCCACTTGGTGGGTACCTCATTAGTTAAATATCATGTAATTTAATTTGATTTTCTATTTTAGAACCTATGTAAAGGGCATGTTTCTACCTTTCGGTGGCTGTCTTATTTAGGCATGTGATGTAAGGACATGTTTCCATCTTTGGATGGGTGTCCATTTATTTGTTTTGCTTGGACCTTACTTTGATTTTAATATATTGATGCTTTCTTTTAATTATTGTGTGTAATATGGATAATGTTTTATATTTAAGAATTTTATAATATTAAGACCTGTAAAGGAGGCCGGTTCTAATGAACCGGGCTTTGTGGGGGTGCTGGGCCATTTCTCACCTTCCCCACACGTACCCAACTTTCCGAACCCATTAGGGGGTTGGGGATTCCTTAGGAATCGAGTCATCCACCCTTTTCTTTTTCCTGGCCCATCCCGGTGGCGTGGGGGCAAAAATCCCCGCTCACAGTGGGCCTAAAATTATTTTTCAATTTATGGCCCAAAACTTTTCTTCAAATCAAGTTTTCATTGAGCTTTGAAAATTAAAACCTTTTTCAATGGGTCAAAATTTTTGAAATGGGCTTTTAATTAGTTAGGTCAATTATGGAATATTAAAATTATTTGTGGGTCTTATTTATACTAAGACTTGATAGTTACGGGCTTGTTTGTTGTATAAATCATTAATTATTTTTCCATGTAAGAAACATATTTATAATAAACCTATTAATTTAGTTTTAATCCAAAACATGGCAAAAAAACTTAAATCTTTCTAGTGGACCCAAAGGATTAAAGCTTAATTAATGAAAATTATCATAGACTGAATTCTATATTTGAAAACACGATTAATGATTTGAGAGATTATTGAAAACAAAGCATCCCCTATTGATATCTTTGTTAACCATAACACCTAGGAAAAGAGACTCGCCATTGGTGTGTGGAAGATATAAGGTTAGAAGGAACGTATAAACTTTACTTGTTTTTTTTGCTACACATGCATACATGCATTGCATTAAATTGCATTGATTCTTTGTAACACCCCTTCCCGACCTATGAATAAACCAAGGAGGAATGCTACATCGGGATACGAGCTCTGGTTATGTCAGCTTACTTAATGTTCCTTATAAAAATTTTCCAAAAATTTTGACGGAGTCTCCCTTAAAATTCTAGGTCCCAAGTGTCGACAAAACTGATTTTTCTTATTTTTGAAAAACATTTTGTTTCACAATTCAACTCAAGCACACTCCCAATAATCCACCCTTATAACCTCAACTACAATCCTGCAAGAAGAATTCACACTTCTATATTCACAACCCAACTCAATTTAAAACCATACAGTTATTATACATTACTAGATTTATATGCTACATCAAGTTATCTCTTTGTATTGTTCAAATAAGTACATGCCAGTTTCTAATACCAAAATACAAAATGAAGAGCACCACCTATGTTTGTTGATGACCGACAGATCGCAGGACTCCTTTGCTCGCTACAGGCTCCTTGCTAATAGCCTACGAGTTTAGAAGAAACTAAACTCACTAAGCATTGCTTAGTGGGTACTTTAACTAATTACGAAAAATAAATAATAAAAGCATAATGCACTTTTAAAAAGCAATGAGTTGTATTGAAAAATAATATCACAGTAAAAACAATCCATACATGTCATATATTCAGTTATTATCATTTTATCAGTTCGCTCCACAAGGTAATTTGGTAGACTAACATATGGTAAGGAACTAACTAAAACAACTGTATATATATATTCTGTGGCTGTGGCCCTAAAAAATTGCGGACCAAGCCCTGTGGAATCTGTGGTCGAAGCCCTCGGACCGGAGTCCTATATAACTCGGGCGATTGCCCTATATAACTCGGACCGAAGTCCTATATAGCTCGGGTCGTCACCCTATATAACTCAGATTGAAGTCCTATATTAAAGCAGCACTGCATATAGTATGATATATCATACCGTTACCCTACTCAGTACTATCCCAGATACCCAGTGGAGCCAAAATTTTCATGCCATTTTTTAATCGAATATGCATTATACAATTATCGACTTATGTTTCTTATATTATTTCAACGTGAAATATCATATTTTGTAACGACCCTCCCCGACCAGGTCGGCTGCCCGGCCCACTAGTGGCTTACGGCCTGGCCATTTCACCACCTGGGCACGGAGTCCGCAGGAGGCAAGCGATCGCTACAGTACTGGACAGCCCTCGCGGCCCACCCAGCAGGAATTTGTTTATTTGGCTCCCTAAGGAGTCGCCTCCCTGGATCGAATCCCTGACCTCCCACTTAAGAGAGCCAGCGAGAACCATCCAGTACCATTTTACTGTAGCGATCGCTTGCCTCCTGCGGACTCCGTGCCCAGGTGGTGAAAAGGCCGGGCCGTAAGCCACTAGTGGGCCGGGCAGCCGACCTGGTCGGGGAGGGTCGTTACATATTTTGTCATTTTAATAACATATTATGCTCATTTATATGCATAAGGAATCAATTGGATTAATTTTGAAAAATGACCAAATGTATATTAGCAAAATGACCAAATGAATATTAAATTCTGGTTTTGGACTCAACTTGATCCTTGTTTTAGAAAATTTGTATAAAATAATCCACTTGAATAAAAACTCTAAACTTTTTACAGAATTTAGTTTTACATCTTAAAATCATTCCTTTAAAATTTCAGATCAAACTGGACACAAAATCTTGGTGAAGTAGTTCACCCAACCAAACTGCTCCTCTGCTCCAGTTGCCCTGCATCCTGGCAGCAGTTCTGAATTTTGTGAATTCCGTAAACTAAATTCAATCAATGTGGTTCCAAATTATTTTTCCCATATACTAGACTCCCTACAAAACAACATATCAAAAATTCAATTGAATATTATTTTTCTAAATTTTATTAAAAATCCGGAAACATGGCTATCTCAGTCAAGGTACCTGCTAGAGCAAGTCTAATAAAAATAATCTTTCCAAAATCATAACCATTCCAAATTCAACTCAACATATTTTTCAGTCATTATAGACTCATTGAGACACAACATATCAAAAATTCACTTCCATAACATTTTTATATATTTAATTAAAAATCATACAAGTCACAGCATTTCACTAATTCTAAAACAGAAAAATTTCAAGAAAATGAACAAACAATTAGTTAAAGTACCAAACCTTGCTTTTTCTTAGTCCTTTATCTATATCACTTCCTTTCCTTCCTTGTCTCCTTGATTTCCTATGAAATTTAACATCACATATACAAAGGTAAGAACCCTAGGTATAGACATAGTCTTATCTTATGATTTTTCTAATGGCTGCTAGCTTATTTTCACCATTAAACACCATTATTTCTTTCATCAAGTCCTTCAAATAATTATTTCTTGAATTTTCTCCAAATCTATCTATATGAACCCTAATTTCAATCTCTTAAATTAACCATTAATCCATGAAACTAAAACTAGAGATAGGTTTCTCTTACCTTATAATCTTGTTTGTCACCAAAATCTTCAACCAAAAGCCTTAAACTTTGGAAAAAATCACCTCTTTCTTCCTTCTCTTATGGTTTGGACGAGTTCACCATGTAAGAGAGGGCTTTTATATTCTTTCCTTAGCTTATTTTGATCCAAATGGCAGCCAAGAGAGGTTAAGATGTGTTGGTGTAAGTGTTGATTTCCCATTGGTATAGCTTATGGCAAAAATGGCCACTTTTAATTGGTCCAAATGTCTCTTTCTTTTATTTATTTAAAACCCAAGCCATTGGGCTTTCTTTTATTCATATTTTGACCCCCCCTCAACTTTCTTGTGCTGTAATTTTATAGTCTAGGGTGTGAAAATACCAACATACCCTCCAACGATTAATCGATTGTAACTTTTAAACCGTGTGTTTTTGGGAAAAATTGAAACCCACGGTTATGACCCGATTAATCTCGAGAATATTCTTTCGGGGTCGGATATGGGCACTATTAATAACTTTCGACACTTAATTTTTAACTTTACATAGTTGCCCCTAACTTTTGAGAAATTTCCACTTAGGTCCTCGGCCTTTCGAAAAATTACCTTTAGGTCCCGTCGACTTCACGGGCCTCCTTTGCACATCGATTTTGTTTTTTGACTATCTCGAGCCTCTATTTGACCACTTATTTATGTCCTTCTTGCCTAATACTCTACTACCTAAACTTTGGGATGTGACATTCTTTCTAGCTCATAGACCTGAAGTTCAACAGTTCAGGGTTTACAACTACCTGACCTACAACAGTGACCCAAAATTTAGTAAAGGTTCCATTAACTTCGCGCCAAAATCAATGGATTGTGAGCAAATTCAGAACCTGGTGAGCAAGGCCCTGCCTCAAAGATGAAAGTACTGAGGGGGATTCTGGCTGAGGTTGTAAGCTATACTATTGGAAGATAATATTGCTGAAGCATCCGCTAATACCAAGAAGTAGAAAGACAAAGGAAAATCTAAGGTAGGCAAGGTAGTTTTTGATGAAGAAAAGGCATGACTAATGATGATGAAGACTGGGATGCATACCTCCAAGAAAAATAGAAAGAGAAAAAGGCTATAAAGAACATTGAATTTGCTAGCATTGAAAAGATGATTGTTGATTTAGTAAAGAAGTTTGAAAAGAAGCTAAGGATAGAAGAAGTGTCGAAGGTGGACAAGCTATTTGAAGATGATGAGGGGATCCCTTACAAATTCAAGATGACTCCCTTTGCGAAGTTTGATGGAATATGAAATCCTCACTTGCATGTTAAGAAGTAAATCACTGCCATGCAGTATACTAGAGCTACTAAGGATCAAACCTTGAGGTATTTCATTCTTTCCCTTGATCCTATAGTAAAGAATTGGTTCAATGCCTTAGAAGAAAACACCCAAAAAGATTAGGATTTATTGTACAAGGCTTTCATCTAGTAGTACGGGTATAATACTGAGCTAGAAGTAACCCTAATGGAGGTGGAAATTAGCAGACAAAAGTAGAATGAGAATTTTATCTATTATGTGAAGAGGTGGAGAAATAAGGCTGCTCCTCTCGAAAAGAGGCCTGATGAGTCTGACCAGATTAGGATGATAGTGAGGTGCGTTCTACCCAACCTCCATGAGCACTTATCTCATACTCTTATAAGAGATTTCAAAGACCTTCTCCAAGCTGGCTTGCAAATAAAAGAGTGAGAAAGAGAGAAGAATCATTTTTTTAGAAGAAGGAATGAGAAGGAAAATTACAAATATGGTGGTTAGAGTACACAGAAAGTGGTGGATGTCAATGAAACTACTAGTCAAGGGAATAGGAGGCAGTTTTCAAATCTGGGGAGACCTTTATCCTAGGTTTTCAATAAGGTACAAAAGCAAGGGCTATTGCAGCCACTGGCTCCTCAACCATTACCAAACCATATGCCACCAAACTTTGATGCCAAGGCAATATGTTAATTCCATCAGACATAAGGGCATGAAATAGATAAGTGCATTTGGTTAAGGCATGAGATCCAAGATCTGATTGATAGTGGTAAGCTACCCAAGCCCAACAAAGTAAGGACAAAAAATAACCCTTTGCCTAAGTTTGGCAGAGTTCCTTCACCAGCAACCTTCACAATAGGGGAGGGCTAAGGAAGATTTTGTTTTATCCTCTTTTTGAGATGTGGGTATAGAAAATATGAAGAAGGGGGAGAATTCATCCAGTGGATTCAAGACAGCTATGAGAAAGGAAGCATTAACTATTTATGCCATGAATGCGTTTTGGGACTCAACTGATAGTGATGATGAATAAGAAACTAAGGAAGGATGATGGGCCTCTGAACCTGAAGTAGAAGAGGTAAAAAATGATAAGATCCTTGCCCCTAGCATATCTAAGTAGATGAAGCATTTTCGACTCCAATTATGTTTTTCAAATTAAAATTATTTGAATAAATTACTTTTATTGCTTTTTGACATTCTTGTGCTCAACAAATGACAAATCTAGCTTGATATTCATAAATTAGTGTAAATATGTATCATGATTCAAATGACTTTACTATGCGAGGGAATTATTCTATGGCATTAAGCTATGTATGTTCACTTAGAGAGGGCTCCTTCATAATTACCTGTGTCAAGGTTCTAGTCGATCTTAGAACATGCTTTGACAAACTTTTGAGGTAAAATTGAACTCTGCTTATTTGAGAGAGATGATCGAGGCATTGTTCGGTAAGCCAACAACTAGTATCCACCCTGTTAAATCAATCCCTAGTTTTCTCTTTTGAGCCTTCATGAGATTTTAGCTTGCTTTTTATTGGCTTGTAAACCTTGATAATCTACCCTGAGCTTGTGTGGCACTTATGATAAGTCTGATGATTACTAAGCTACTGAAAAGCAAGAAGATTGAAGAAAGGGATGCTTAGTCAAGACCATAAGTGTGAGCGGGGATTTTTCCCCCTACTCTCGGTGGAATAGTTCTTGTGACTTCGGCACTATTTAGGCTCGGGACCTTAGAGAACATGGACCTAAGTCCGGAGAAAATGGAGTCGCCACCCGGATGGGCCGAAAAAAAGAAAGGAGTGGATGACTGGATTCCTAAGGAATCCCCAACCCCCTAATGGGTTCGGAAAGTTGGGTACGTGTGGGGAAAGTGAGAAATGGCCTAGCACCCCCACAACGCCCGGTTCATTGGAACCGGCCTCCTTTACAGGTCTTAATATTATAAAATTCTTAAATATAATAATGTTAACCATATTACACACAATAATTGAAATAAAGCATCTTTATATTAAAAATCAAAACAAAGTCCAAGCAAAACAAATAAATGGACACCCATCCGAAGATAGAAATATGCTCTTACATCAACCATGTCTAAGCTAAATAGGACACCCACCATGAGGTAGAAACATGCCCTTTACATTGGTCTAAAATATAAAAGCAATTTAAATTACATAGAACTTAATTAATGAGGTACCCACAAAGTGGAAGCATACCTCTTACAACATTTGGAAATCAAAATAAATCGATAAAAGTAAATAACCATTCATCATAAATAAATCATTCATCAAAGATTTTAAACATCAATCAAAATATAAAGTAAACATCCATCCATGATAAATTAAATAAATCAAGTATTGGAATTAAATAAATCAAATCATATAATAAAATACATAATAAAATAAGGTAAGTAAAGATACAAATTGAAGTTTACTGTTTCTCATTTAAAGCTCTTTAATTAATATTTAGGATTTTGGAATTTATTGGTTTAGGTTATTGTAAGTTTTTAAGGGCATTAAAATTGATTAAGGTTTTATAATTTAAGAGATTGATAAGGTTCTTTGATTAACCAAATTAGGGTTTGAGGGGTAAAATCATGAAATTAGAGTTTGGATTTTAAAACATTAGGTTTATGATTTACGGTTACTGGATTACTATTTTGGATTTACTATATTGGGTTTGAATGTTTTAGGTTTATAAGGTTTTAAGGTTGTAAGGATTAAAGGGTTAGGGTTTAGGAAACTAGGGTTGTAATATCCCAATGTATGCCCTAGAAGTTTGGATATAATTGTTGTTTGTTTGAATTATGTGTATATGTTATGTTGATAAGAAAAGAAATTGAAAAGAGAATGTTTAGGTATTGTTTAAAAAAGGAAATTAATGTGTAGAGAGAAAGTGTATATGTTGGGTATATGGCAATATATATAACATATACATTAGTCAAAGTGGATGGTCAATGCAAGAGGATATTTATTTGTTATTTGTGAAATTACTTAAGTGGGCATATAAGTGACAAAAGCTAAGTTAAATGGATGAAGGGCATTTAGGTAATTGCTTTGTTAAAATTGCTTGGTGGAGATTTAAAGAAGAAGAAAAGGTTGACTTGTGTTGATTTTTCTTTTCTTCTCATTGTGTGGCTGGTTACCAAAGGAAGAAGAGAGGAAGAGAGGTGTTCTTGATGCTAGAATCAAATTGAAGAAGGAACCAAAGGATTTGGTTAAAGATGTGTGAAATTTCTTCATTTAAGGTAAGTACTCTCTTGTTTTCCTTTGTTATTCTTGAAGTTGTGTTTGAAGTGAATTTTGATTTGATGAGATTATAATTTGGTGTGGTTGAGATGTGTTTTTAAGTGATGAAAGTGATGGTAAATTAAATTGGTGTTGATTTTGGTTTGAGGATGGTAAGTTAAGTGGATGTTGGTTTTGAAAGAATAAGAATGATGTTGGTTTAGGGTTTTGAAGTGGTATGTGTTTAAATGTGTTGTTAATGATTTGTAAATGATAAACATGTAAAGATAAGTGTTAATAACATTGTTTATCTCCATTTGAATAAGGTTATGTTGTGTATAATATGTTTGAGTGCAACCAAAGGAGATTTGAATATGTTTAGGGTGTTGATTCATGAGTGACACGGCTAAGCAAGGAGAGACACGGCCAAGTTAAGGAAATTTGGCCGTGTTGGATTGAATTTGGAGAGACACGGTCACTGTCTCAGCCGTGTCATCTGCCCGTGTCTGTTACTGGATGATTTTTGTTGAGAGACACGGCCGTGTCCCTTGCCCGTGTCTGCCACTGCCTGATTTTTGGTTGAGAGACACGGCCAAGCTAGGGAAGTCCTGGCCGTGTTAGAGCTTTTGGTTGAGAGACACGGCCACAAGCTTGGCCGTGTCCCTCAAAGGTGTTAGTTGGTATTTTATTTCTTTGTTCTTCTTGCATTATTGAGTTTGAACATACATTTGATGATAATGATGATGCATATGATGCTATAGGTAAAATGTGAAGAGATTGTGTTGCATTGACTTAAATATTGAGAACTCTTGGAAGAGGAAATGTATAGTTTGATGGAGAGTAGTTCTTGAGGTATGTACAAATTTATATGAATGCATTCTTTTACAAGATTGTGAGACTTAACACATTTAGTTATAAATGTGTTAAGTAATTTATTATATTGCTAATATAATGTGACTAATGTTACGATTTGTATAGTGTGAAAGATAAGATGATCGCTCATAAAGGTATGTGTTATGTGATTTGTTATAATAAATACGTTATTGACGAATTCAAAGTATATTATGTATATACTATTGATGAGTTGTTTTAATGTGAGTTGTGGAATGATAAGAGGTAAAATCATTGTGATTGGTTGAGATGATTCAATGAAATATACGCTCTTGATGTGATGGGAATCTAAGATTGTTGAATATAATGAGGAATTGCTTTGATGTTAATGTATATTATAATGATGTGAATGATATGTTGGTTTAGTCAATGAAATTGATTATGAATATGTGAAAGATGAAGTATTATAATATGAATTGAGACATGATGATTTAAATGTGATGAGAAGCCTTTATGAATGATTATGATTATACAAATGATATTGTTAAGGCATGTTTGCCTATTTGATAATGATGAGAATGATGGAGAAGGTAATGTTAAAAGATCTAAATGAGTGAACCTATCTGCCTCCTGCGGAACCATGCGGACCCATTGGTTGGGCAACCGAACTTGGACTACCGACCTGGTTGGGGGAAAGGTTCGATATGATAAGTATTACGTATTTATCTGCCTCCTGCGGAACCATGCGGGCCCTGTGAGTGGGCAACCGAACTTGGACTACCGACCTGGTTGGGGGATAATACGTGGTTGATAGTCTTATACGTTCCTATCTGCCTCCTGCAGAACCATGCGGACCCAGTGGGATGGGCAACCGAACTTGGACAACCGACCTGGTTGGGGGAAAGATCGTTACTGATAGTTTTATACGTGCTTATCTGCCTCCTGCGGACCCCTGGGATTGGCAGTGGCCTGAGGCCCAGTGGGCAACCGACCTGGTTGGGGGAAAGTTCGTATATGACGCCATGGTTGTTGGCTATAATGATGAACTTTGTATAATATATTAGTGTCTTTGGACCCATGCTTGTGCTTGATTGCATGTGATTCTTAAATGATGAACCAAATGAATAATGTAAATGGAGACATAGAGAATTGTGAATGATATGATTGAAGCATGCCTTGATGATATGATTGAATAATAATATGTGTGTTTAGTTAATGTGAAATGTGCAAGATGTGATGATGAAATGAATTGTGGAAAACATAATGTTATGTGATAAATGATGATAATCATGAAATGTGATGTATACAATATATAAGTAAATTATTGTAAGTGAATATAGCTTGAGAAGCTATGTTGAATAATGAGTTTATGAATAAAAGAATATTATGAAGTATGATGTGTAATATATATATTGAGATATGGATTGTGAATATTAGTGAGGGATTGTGGTTGGTGATAATGAGATGTATATATGTATATAGTATATGAAATTAGTCGAGATATATGAAAGGTGCCATTCAAAAGGAAAAACATGATAAGAAACTAATGGTACATGGAATTGTTATATTATTGTATGTTAGAATTTCTATAATGTAAGTTTATATTTTATATTTGCACTACTAAGCTCTCGGGCTTAGCGCGGATGTGTAATCGCGCAGGTGACTAGGTGGAAGATATGAAGTTTTTCGTGATGCCACGAGAAGAGTAAGAGTTTGTCGAGACCAACTAGAGGGTGATGCATACATGTATAACTTTTAATTATGATGTATTCCTGACAAGAGTGTATTTATATGTATAAATGAAGTTTTGATAAAGATAAGATTATTTATATGTAAGATCATTAAATGTATAATGATTTTGTAAGTGTTCCTTAAATTAATGTATGATGGTTTTAAATTCTGTTTAAAGGTTTTTAAATTGTAACGAAAAGTGACATCTTTATACTTTATATACTTACTGTATGTATACCAGGTATATGTATAGTACTCATATGGAGTATCGGGGTGTTACAATTATTTTGGTATCAGAGCTTAGGTTCGAGATTCTCGGCCTAAGTAAAATTAAAAAGAGAAAGTAAAGAAAATTAAGAAGAAAAGTTTTGGAAATGAAATTTATAATACATGCATATGCATTCATACCTAGGTTGGTCTCGGATGTGGCATTATGTGAATTGTAATGTAATTGAATTTGATGAGATGAATAATAGCATGTGGATGAAGTTCTACATGAGAGGAAAATTAAAGAAATGATAATTAATATAAGCTTAATTGATAAAATGAATAATGGAAGTTTATTTAAGGAAAGTGAATATTGAAATATTGATTGCTGAGGTGTGGTTGTAATATAAAGAAATGATATGGATTTATATAAATTTAATTGAAAATATATATATATATATATATATGGAAATTTATGTAAGTAAAGTGAAGTGTTAAATGTGTTGAAGTATAAAGAAATGAAAAGGAGAATAAAGTTGAAAATGAGTTGAAAACAAAATCAAGATTTGAGTATGTACTCTTTTTTCTACACTTTGAATCTCTTTATAATAAAGTTTATGTTGAGTTTGCTAGATAAGGGAAATAATGTTGGATTGTTAATATTGAAAGATATGTTATTAAAATAAAGAGAGTATGGTGAAATATTGAATGAGTTAATTAATATAGACAAAGTGTGATTATTTAAAGTTTGAGGTATATATATATAAAGTTAAGGTTTTGTTTAAAGGAAAAAGAGATGATATTGGTTAAGTAAGAATATAAATTGGTATTGTTATTTTAATGTAAACATTGTGAATTCAATGTTAGAATTGTGAGATGCTTGGATATTGTGAAAGCTCATGGTAATGGTGGTAATATGTGATAATTGAGATTTTTGAAATGAGCTTGATAATTGTGAAAATTATATGTTTTGATAATGCTTTGTGATATATATATATATATAAGATGAGTTTGGCAAATGGAAGTTTAAGCAAAGTAGTAAGTTGAAAAGTTAAAGTTTTAGTGGAATTTGATAAAGATTATTGGGATATTGATAGTTTAATGTGTATTCAATACATGAGCTAGGTGAAATGACTAATATTGCATATGAAAGTATTATGAATTGAGTAATATGATTGATAGTATGAGAATTTGTTTTGAAGTAAAAAGGAAGTGGATAAGCAAATGAAAATAAGCTATTTTAAGTCATTTCACTACAAAGGGTAAACATGGATGTGGAAGTATATTAAATATTTTAAAGACGGAAATAAAAGAGATGTCACATTGGGAATGTGACCAAGATAGATGTGAAGTGTTATTATAGTCAGAATATATATATATACAATTGTTGTGTGAATAAATACTCTACATTATATTGGAAGAATGAGAATGATAGTGTTTAAAAGAAAGTGGTAAACATTAAATTTGTTTTAAATGTATGAAAAAGGAAAATAAAATAAGAGCATATAAGTAAGTGTATACATGTATATGATATGTGAATTGGGTTTTTCGATATGAATGAAATTATGAATCACATTATGAAGGTGATCTATGAATATGTATGTGGTATAATTATAGAATTAGTGATATGGAAACGATGTTGTATGTATTACTGGACCTAACCGAGATTAGGTCTTGAATTGAGTAAAGCTAGGTGGATTATGTGATGGAAGTGAGAATGAAATGGACTTGAGTAATATTGGACC
Organism: Garcia nutans; assembly: GCA_947685225.1. Lineage (NCBI taxonomy): Eukaryota > Viridiplantae > Streptophyta > Magnoliopsida > Malpighiales > Euphorbiaceae > Garcia > Garcia nutans. The sequence continues at coordinate 28,466,459 of CANTUV010000039.1, read as the reverse complement.
GTGGGAATTGTTATAGTGATCATTGAACTTGATGATTATCTGATATTTAAAGTCCCAAGGTAATCACGTATGGAAAGTTCTATATAAATATATATTATAAGAGATTGTAAAAGGATTAGAAGTGAAGTGACAAATAAAAATTTTATAAGAACTGCATACGATTGAATATGTATATGGTAAGATTGTTGAAACATGAATTAAGTTGATAAAGATCATATAATCGGGTGCAAATTGGTTTGAAACGAAGTTGGAATGTATTAACTTTTGATATAGCAAAAGTGTAAAGAAGGAATATGTAATTCTTGAGATACACCTTTGCCTTGTATTTGTAAAGATTCAGAATAAGATTATATAATGAACAGTACTGATTTGAAAGTCCCAAGCTTGAATATTAATCTTTTAAAGCCATGTGTTTTGTTCAGTATATTTGATCGGTTAATTTTGTTATCTATGGATTTGGGTCTTAGATTAAATGATTGTAATACAGATTGGGTGAGATTGAAAATTTTGTTTGAGAAGTATAGTTAAAAGTTATGATGGATAAAGTTGTACTTTATCATTTTATGTTAAGAATTAGGTTATAATTATGAAGGTAAAGAGAGAAAAGGAAGTTATGGAAATGTTTTGAGTTATGGAAAATATGACAAAAAGGTAATCAAAATAAATATAATAATGATATGATATTGTGAACACTCGAATTTTGAGGCTCGGAAAGTCAATTTTTTCAGACTGCTGACGATCGGACCGGACCGGAGGTCCACGGTAAAGTTCACCGGAAATATATCAATATGGTACTTGAAATGTCCGGGACGGCGTGAGGATCACGGATATGGTCCCAGAATATTTTTCAGAGGCTCGTGGCTGCAGAAAAATCAGTTTTGTCACCAGTAGCGCGAGCCCGGCCCCTTTTTTGGGGCCAGAGCCGGCAGCCCGGCCGCCGTGGCTCCTACGGCCCGTCCGCCGCCAGGGATGACGAAATTTTTATGCTTAAGAATTTCTAATATTGTGTTATAGAAAGCAAGAATCATACTCAAAAGTGTAAGGAAACAAGATCTGAAACTTAGAAGTGGAAAAATTCTAATCAAGGTAATATCATAATTCATCTTTGGTCAATTCGAGCATATCATAAGCATTCTAATCTTCTTCTTAATTTCTTCTTGGTCAAAGACCCAATCTTTTTAGGTCTGAGGGCCTAATGGACTAATCAATCAACCTTTCAGCATTAAGCCGTGAATAAAATCAACCTTTTGGCACGGAGCCTAAATTACATTCTTTAAATACGAAGTATTTAAATATTACAATTAAGATCAAAATTTGGCATGAAGACTAAATCGAACTCTTTTGGTACCAAGTACCCGAAATTATACAATTTTTGCACTAAGTGCTAAAACTCACAACTCTGGCAAAATGCCTGAAAAATGCACGAAGCATACACACACACATGCATGAAGCATAATTTTTATCGCCTTTAAATAGGCTTTTCCGAACTACATGGGCTTTGATCTCCTATTCAAACGGGAGTATGTAGGCATGTTTAGGATTCACCCCAAATAGCAAGTCCACAATTTACCAACAATCTGTCGGTTTTTATTTCTTTGCTCCTTTTGTTTGCAAGTTAGTCAAATGCATGACATAGTCCTCGAATCCTCCTTGGGTTCGCAGACTATAAACCTTTACATTGGATGCATTAATTGGAGTCAAACAAGGGTTTTCTTAGTTTTTCCCTTTGAACAGAAAAAACTGAGTGGCGACTCCCGACAACGAGTGAACGTTCGCCCGGATCCTTTTCGGGCGAAAAAACCGAGGTTCACAAATATGTTAATAGATATTAAAAAGGGAGAAAATATAAAATGTGACTGAGAATTATACTGAATATGTTTATGGTATATAATGAATAAATGAATAGACTTGAGATTTAATATGTATAGTTGCACTAAGAGTATAATTATTTACATGATAATGTATATGATGCAAAATTGTAAAGTGTGATTGGACATGAATGAATGGAGTTATAATAGTGATAAATCATGATAAAAAGGGAAAAGATTGGTTATTTATAAAATAAGTTGAAAGGTAATGTATTAATATGTAAGTTAAGTGAAAAGCATGCTGAAGAAGTAACTCCATTTGTGAAAAATAAAGATCTGGTTATCCCTTGAGGGTTGATAAATGTCTATTTAGACAGTGATAGTAATGATGGAATAATTAATACTCAGATATGATGACTCAAATATGATGTGAAGCCATTGTGATTGGCTATGATGATTCAATTGAAAGAAATAAGGCATGATTGCCTATGTGTTTATGAAATGTGAATTGAGAAAGAGAATGATAAAGAAGTGAATGAATTTATTTTGTGTGTTAATATGTTATTCAATTTCAGAGTTCTGGATTTGGTGGCATGCCTATAATATGTGAAAAGTAACAGTCTTGCCGGGTTGAGGACCTTCTCGAGTTTAGCCGAGATGATGGTCCAAGAGACTGGGTCTGTTACACTATCCATGGATAGAGATATGAGATATATTGCCTACGGGCTTGATCATTGTGATTAGGGACCAATGCAGTAACTCTGAACTTTGAATAGCATATTAGTGTCTTATAGGGCTGAGCCTGTCTTGGTTGTTAATGAGATATACAAATGTTGAAATAAATGAGTAATGAGATCTATGGTTGCCTTTGCTGGGAAATGTGAATTATGATTGGTAAATTGTGAATATAAAATAATGTTATGAAATAGGAAGTGTAATGAGTTCTTTTGAATGTTTGATCAATGAAGTAATAAGATATATAAACATATAGAATGATGAGTTATGGAATTTTGAGAAGATGATTGATTCTAAAGGGAAGAGTTGAAGGTATATAATTTGATGACATAATAACTTAAATATATAATTAATTCCATATGGAAGTTAAGATAGTATTTGGTTAAGAATGGATTGTTACGGTACTGATAATTTCGAGGACGAAATTATTTAAGGGGGAGAGAATTGTAATATCCCAATGTATGCCCTAGAAGTTTGGATATAATTGTTGTTTGTTTGAATTATGTGTATATGTTATGTTGATAAGAAAAGAAATTGAAAAGAGAATGTTTAGGTATTGTTTAAAAAAGGAAATTAATGTGTAGAGAGAAAGTGTATATGTTGGGTATATGGCAATATATATAACATATACATTAGTCAAAGTGGATGGTCAATGCAAGAGGATATTTATTTGTTATTTGTGAAATTACTTAAGTGGGCATATAAGTGACAAAAGCTAAGTTAAATGGATGAAGGGCATTTAGGTAATTGCTTTGTTAAAATTGCTTGGTGGAGATTTAAAGAAGAAGAAAAGGTTGACTTGTGTTGATTTTTCTTTTCTTCTCATTGTGTGGCCGGTTACCAAAGGAAGAAGAGAGGAAGAGAGGTGTTCTTGATGCTAGAATCAAATTGAAGAAGGAACCAAAGGATTTGGTTAAAGATGTGTGAAATTTCTTCATTTAAGGTAAGTACTCTAGAAGTTGTGTTTGAAGTGAATTTTGATTTGATGAGATTATAATTTGGTGTGGTTGAGATGTGTTTTTAAGTGATGAAAGTGATGGTAAATTAAATTGGTGTTGATTTTGGTTTGAGGATGGTAAGTTAAGTGGATGTTGGTTTTGAAAGAATAAGAATGATGTTGGTTTAGGGTTTTGAAGTGGTATGTGTTTAAATGTGTTGTTAATGATTTGTAAATGATAAACATGTAAAGATAAGTGTTAATAACATTGTTTATCTCCATTTGAATAAGGTTATGTTTTTTATAATATGTTTGAGTGCAACCAAAGGAGATTTGAATATGTTTAGGGTGTTGATTCATGAGTGACACGGCTAAGCAAGGAGAGACACGGCCAAGTTAAGGAAATTTGGCCATGTTGGATTGAATTTGGAGAGACACGGTCACTGTCTCAGCCGTGTCATCTACCCGTGTCTGTTACTGGATGATTTTTGTTGAGAGACACGGCCAGGTCCCTTGCCCGTGTCTGCCACTGCCTGATTTTTGGTTGAGAGACACGGCCAAGCTAGGGAAGTCCTGGCCGTGTTAGAGCTTTTGGTTGAGAGACACGGCCACAAGCTTGGCCGTGTCCCTCAAAGGTGTTAGTTGGTATTTTATTTCTTTGTTCTTCTTGCATTATTGAGTTTGAACATACATTTGATGATAATGATGATGCATATGATGCTATAGGTAAAATGTGAAGAGATTGTGTTGCATTGACTTAAATATTGAGAACTCTTGGAAGAGGAAATGTATAGTTTGATGGAGAGTAGTTCTTGAGGTAAGTACAAATTTATATGAATGCATTCTTTTACAAGATTGTGAGACTTAACACATTTAGTTATAAATGTGTTAAGTAATTTATTATATTGCTAATATAATGTGACTAATGTTACGATTTGTATAGTGTGAAAGATAAGATGATCGCTCATAAAGGTATGTGTTATGTGATTTGTTATAATAAATACGTTATTGACGAATTCAAAGTATATTATGTATATACTATTGATGAGTTGTTTTAATGTGAGTTGAGGAATGATAAGAGGTAAAATCATTGTGATTGGTTGAGATGATTCAATGAAATATACGCTCTTGATGTGATGGGAATCTAAGATTGTTGAATATAATGAGGAATTGCTTTGATGTTAATGTATATTATAATGATGTGAATGATATGTTGGTTTAGTCAATGAAATTGATTATGAATATGTGAAAGATGAAGTATTATAATATGAATTGAGACATGATGATTTAAATGTGATGAGAAGCCTTTATGAATGACTATGATTATACAAATGATATTGTTAAGGCATGTTTGCCTATTTGATAATGATGAGAATGAATGGCTTAGGATGGGACACGACCAAGCTTGTGGCTGTGTCATGTGACACGGCCACTGGCTTGGGCGTGTCACCTGCCAATGTCAACTTCTGCCTTCATTTTCCTTTCTTTCTTTGGTTTCTTTGGATTTGCTCCTTAGGTGAGACACAGCCAGTTGCTTGGCCATGTCTCCTGCCCGTGTCGACTACTGTCTTGCACTTCTTTTGAGTGACACGACCAAGCTTACTTTGCCTTGGCCATGTCTTGCTCGATTCATGCTCTTTCTTCATTGTTTTGACCATCCAAGGGAGATTTTGCACTTTAACCTAAAACAAACACTTAAAACAAACTTTAAACAAAAATCAAATGAAACATTAACTAAAAACACATAGAAATTCATACTAAAAATAGGTATAAAATGATCTCATCAGGCATCAGCCATATGATTTTCTTCTCTTGATAGGTGTATAAACCTACACTCCTTAAAGTTCTTCTTCATCATGGTCAGGTAATGGTGGTATGATTTTAATTTTTCCTCTTTCAACTCCCACTCTCCATTTACTTGGGATACTACTAGCAATGAATCACCAAAAACTTCCACCTTATCCACCTTTATAACCATTAGGGTTTCCAAACCAAAAATACAAGCTTCGTATTCCACCATATTATTAGTTGCCCTAAATTTTAACTTTTTGGCTAAAGGGATAAGTTCCCCTTCAGGTGATTCTAGTATAACTCCCAAACCTGCTCCTTTCCTGTTTACTGCTCCATCAAAATACATTTTCCATCCTTGTACTTCAATTGCCTCTAAATGTTCATCCAAAAATTCCAAGATTACCTCTTCGCTATCTGGTAGTGGTTGTTGGGTCAGGAATTCTGCCACTGCTCTACCTTTGATTATTTTCTTGGTTACATATTTAATCTCAAATTCTTCTAATATTATCAACCATCGACCATATTTCCCAATCAAAGAGGGTGTCTCCCTTAAGTACTTCACTGGATCCAACCTGGAAATAGCTTGCACACTATAAGATTGAAAGTAATGCCGCAACTTCTTAGAAGACCAAACCACGGCTATACAGGTCTTTTCAATGATACTATACTTAATTTCATAAGGTAGGAGCTTTCTACTCAAATAGTAAACTGCATGCTCAATCCCTAACTCATCTGCTTGGGCTAGCATGGCTCCTATTGACTCTTCTTCTACTGCTAAGTATAGTAATAGAGGTTTTCCGGGTTTAGGCGATTTTAAAATAGGTGGATTCAACAAATACTCTTTTATTCCCTCAAAGGCCTTTTGACATTTCATTCCATATGACCGGCTGATTCTTTTTAAGCAATTTAAAGATAGGCTCACAAATTATTGTGAGTTTTGCTATGAATCTACTAATGTATTGTAATTTACCAATAAATCCCCAAACTTCTCTCTTCGTCTTACAGGCTGGCATATTCCTGATTGCTTTAACTTTGTCAGGATCAATCTCAATGCCATTCAGACCAATCACATGTATTAATAATTTACCTGAGGTAACACCGAATACACACTTCTTCGGGTTCAATCTTAGCTTATATTTTAATGCTCTATCGAAGAATAACTCTAAGCTTTGGAAGTGTTGTTCCCTTGTGTCTGATTTCACCATCATATCATCAACATATACTTTAACTTCTTTGTGCATCATGTCATGAAATAATGTGGTGGCCATCCTTTGGTAGGTTGCCCCAGCATTCTTTAAGCCGAATGGCATCACCCTATAACAAAATATATCCCATGTAGTAATGAAAGCAGTTTTGGCTTTATCCTCTTAGGCCATTAACATTTGGTTGTATCCGGAAAATCCATCTATAAATGAGTGTAGCACGCTAGAGGTTGCACTATCAATGAGAACATCTATATGAGGTAAAGGAAAATCATCTTTAGGGGAAGCCTTGTTCAAATCTCTATAGTCCACACAGACCCTTATTCTTCCATCTTTCTTTGGCACAGTTACTATGTTGGCTAACCAATCTGGATATTCTATCACTTCAAGGAACTTCACTTGTATTTGCCTAGTGACCTCTTCTTTAACCAATTCAGCCCACTCAAGTCTTAATCGCCTAAGCTTTTGTTTGACAGGTTTCATGTGAGTGTAAGTAGGAATATGATGCTCAGCTATGTCTCGATCTATTCCAGGCATATCCTCATAAGACCAAGCAAACACCTCTTCATATTTTTTTGAATATTTTTTCAAATCTCTCTCTCTCATCAGGAGTAAATCGGATGCTATGCTAATGTTTTTAGGATTTTCGGTTGTTCCCAAATTTAATGATTGTGTGTTAACATAATTAATGTTAAAGATGCTCATGTAACTGCTAGTTGAATGTATGCAACCATCAGGAGAAACATCACACAAGTAAGCAAAATCAGACTTTATTGCATTCATTTTGGAAATGAAAACATCATCATCCTCATACAAAGCAGACAAATTAAAATCAAAATCAAGATCATTGTTCTCAAAGTCAAAAGGCAGGATGTCTTTAAACTTTTCTTCAATCAGGGCAGCAATCTCCTCCGGAGTCTTCTTCTCTTTTGGATTGGATTCTTTGTTGGCTGACAGGGTGAGCTCTTTCTTCACTTGCTCCACTAGCTCAGCAATATCTGCAAAATTTTCAAAACCTGAGATCAACTTTCCCATGAAAATGATTGGCTCGGGCTTTCCATGGAGTGGTCCCATATCTAGAGCTTTGATAAAGATTTCTTCGAGTGCTGGGAAATTCATCTTCTCATTCTTCTTTGGTGGGGCATTTTTGGTTTCATCATATCCCAACCCCTTCTTGGAAGTTTGAGTTTTAAAATCTGGCAGTTTTGTTAGACCGGCCTTTCCCTTTCCAAGACCAGCTCCGGGAAGGTAGTTCATGCTCTTCATCATATTCAAGACTTTGGAGTCCACTACTTCATCACCAAAAATTGCAGCTACGTGGAAACCGTTGAGGGGTCTCTCAATTATTAGAGCGTTAACAATCTCATTATCTTCAGCTTCGATGACCACTATCTCATCTCCATTGGGGAACTTGATCTTTTGATGAAGGGTGGAAGGAACTCCACCAAGAGGATGAAAACATGGTGGCCCCAAGAGTAAGGCAAAGGTAACCGGTATGTCTAAAACAACAAATTCAATAATAGATTCAATTGGACCAACCTTGACAGCAGCTTTAAAAGTTCCTTCGGCATGTCTCTTAGTGTTGTCATAAGCCCAAATGGTTACCTCGGTCGGTTTTAGATCCCTTGTTGACATGGCTAGCATTGGCAATATTTTAAGTGGACAAACATTTATGGCAGACCCATCATCGACCATTACACATGGAGTTCTCTTCCCTTTGACTTCTATTTTGATAAAGAGAGGGTGGATGTGATCTCTCCCCTCCTCTGGTAAGTCCGCATCTGAAAAAGAAACTGCTCCCATATTAACTTCACTCTTTTCTTGAACATCTTCAAATTTCATTACTCCTCCAATTTTTATGAAGTTGATCAGCTCCTCCGGTATTGTGGAGGTAGAGATTGGCATGCTAGCTAAGTCCTTGGCCATAGTTTCTCAGTGCTTTTTAGAAGTAGCCAATAGATCCCAAATGCTAACACTTGCTTGGGTTCTTTTCAATTGCTTGAGCACAACATCGTCATCCTCTTCGTTATTTCCTACTTCAACTTCCTTCCCCTTATTAGTTTCTACCTCCTTAGGTGGTGGCCTTGCATAAGGCTTACCGGATCTAATGTTCCTTACGTCATCCTCTTCGAGCTCGGACCAAGTCCATTCCTCCTTCTTGGATACAAGATCATCATCACTATCGTTTGAATCCCAAAACCCATTGATAACACAAATTTCTACTCCTTTACCCATCATAGCTTGTTTAATTTTGCCAAATACCCCTTCTTCTTTGGTTGCTTCTCTACCCACATCTTGGAAAGAAGACAAGACAAAATCTTCATGCAAACCCCCTCCAATCGTGAAAGTTGCCGGTGGTAGTACCCTATTGAACTTTGGTAATGGGCTGTCTTTGGTGTTTGGTTAGTTGGGCTCAGGTAGCTTCCCACTATCAATTAGATTTTAGATCTCATGCCTCAATCTCACACATCTATCCATGTCATGCCCTTGCATTTGATGAAACTGACAAAATGCTTTAGTGTCGAAATTAGGTGGGAGAGTGTTAGGCAAAGGATGAGGATTTAAGGGTTGTAGCAATCCCTTTCTTTGAAGCTTATTGAAACCCAAGACATCGGTTTCCCCAATTCCAAAAACTGTCTCCTTGTTCCTTGGCTAGTAGCATTAACACCAACTACCTTTTGCATGCTTTGGCTATCTGATTGATAGTTCCCTTTCTCGTTCCTTCTTGTTGAAAAATGGTTCTTCTCTCTCTCCCATTCTTCAATTTGCAAACCAACTTGGAGAAGGTCTTTGAAATCACGGATGAGTGTATGAGACATCCTCTCACGAAGATTAGGCAACACCCCTCTCACAATCATCCTTATTTGATTGGATTCATCGGGCCTCTTCTTGAGCAAAGCGGCCTTGTTTCTCCATCTCTTCACATAATCAACAAAATTCTCATTCGACCTTTGCCTAATGGACTCCACTTCCATTAAGGTAACTTCCATTTCAACATTATATCCATATTGCTGGATGAAGGCCTTGTATAGCAAATCCCAACTCTTTTGTGTTCCATCATCTAAGGTATTGAACCAATTTTGGACAACAGGGTCCAATGAGTGCATGAAGTACCTTAGAGTTTGAGCCTTAGTAGCTCGAACAGATTGCATAGCAGTGATATATTGCTTCACATGGAGATGAGGATTTCTGATTCCATCAAACTTTGTGAAAGATGGCATCTTGAACTTGTGTGGAACTTCTTCATCTAGCTCAAATAATTTGTCAACTTCAGACATTTCTTTGGTCTTTAGTTTCTTCTCAAATTTCATTTCTAAATTAGCAATCATCTTTTCAACATCAGAAGTATCGGTCTTCTCCATAGTTGATCTTTCAACAATCTTCGATTCTTTCTTCTTGTCTTGATGATCTTAGTAGTATTGAGCCCAATCATCATCAATGATCACTTTTTCATCATCAAAAATCACTTCACCAACTTTAGTTTTCCCTTTGTCCCTTGGCTTCTTAGTGCTAGCAGATGCTTCGACGTGATTTTTTAAAATTGCAGTCAATTGGTTCTTCATGGTCTCAGCTAGGGCCTCTTTTATTTCTTCCATCTTGGCATTGAGGGCATCATCCACCATTCTTTGAATTTTTCGGGATCCATTGCTTTTGGTGAGCAAGTGATTGAGTCATTGCTAGATACTTCATCTCCAGCGTAGGTCGGATTGTTGTAAGCTTTTGAACTATCGTAATCCAGGGCTGTGAGCCAGAGAGGATCAATGATGTGAGATGTAAATGTATGCATGTATGCATTTATGCATAAACAATCAACAAAGAAAGATAATTAGGACGCTCCTTCCAATCTTATAACATCCACACACAAATGGCGAGTCTCTTTTCCTAGGTAGTATGGTTAACAAAATACCAACATGGGGTATCTTGTTTTCGAATAATTCCCTCGGATGTTTCAACCATTAGTTGTATTTTCTAAAATGGAAATCAACTCATAATAATTCCCATTAATTGGGTTTTAATCCATTTAACCAACTATAGTAGCTTTGATGCTACATTGGATTAAAACTAAATTAAGAGGTTTAATATAAATAGATTTCTCACTTGAAAAAAGTAACTAATGGTTCATGCGAAAAACAAGCCCATGACTAATTACTCTTAGTATAAACTAGGCTCACAATTGATTTTTGATATTTCGTAATTGACCTAAATATTTTGCAAGCTCTTTGAGAGAATAGGTTGGATAAAAGTAATTTTATTTCTAAACCCATTGTAAAAAGATTTTAGAAAAAAAGGATTTTGGACTTAGTATTTGGGCCATGATCAAAAGAATTTTTGATTTGTTTTTAGAAAAGTCTTATGTCCAAAGACCATCTTGAAAAAGTTTTAAAAATAGCTTTGCTCTTTTAGACTTTAAAGAAAATTTTATTTTGAGATTAAAAATGTACTTGGGTCAAATTAGAAAAAGAACAAACCAAATAAGCCATGATTTAAGCTAAGATAAATTAACCATAGTCAAACAACATGCATTTGGGGTAAAACCTAAGGAAAGTAACTAGGCCAATTACATGAGCTTTAGTCTTTGGGTTAGAAGGCTTAGGTTCCCATAGCAAGTATATACCAAATGGTATGAGGCTATGAGTGGTTATTCCATGCTCGATCTCCATACCTTGAGTGAAAATATGGTATCCCTTACATAACACAACACGGTTAACATGGGCATCCTAACTCACGCACACGATGCAATCTAATATAATGCAATGGATAATATCATTATAAGAAAGAATAGAATAATATAAAGACCAATGGAATTAACTTCTCTTATCCCCAGTGGAGTCGCCACTGTGAGCGGGGATTTTTCCCCCCACTCCCGGTGGAATGGTTCTTGCGACTTCGGCACTGTTTAGGCTCGGGGCCTTAGAGAACATGATCCTAAGTCTGGAGAAAATGGAGTAGCCACCCGGACGGGCTGAGAAAAAGAAAGGGGTGGATGACTCGATTCCTAAGGAATCTCCAACCCCCTAATGGGTTCGAAAAGTTGGGTATGTGCGGGGAAGGTAAGAAATGGCCCAGCACCCCCACAATGCTCGGTTCATTGGAGCCGGCCTCCTTTACAGGTCTTAATATTATAAAAGTCTTAAATATAATAATGTTATCCATATTACACACAATAATTGAAATAAAGCATCATTATATTAAAAATCAAAACAAAGTCCAAGCAAAACAATTTAAATTACATTGGTCTACCATGAGGTAGAAACATGCCCTTTACATTGGTCTAAAATATAAAAGCAATTTAAATTACATAGAACTTAATTAATGAGGTACCCACAAAGTGGAAACATACCTCTTACAACATTTGAAAATCAAAATAAATCGATAAAAGTAAATAACCATTCATCATAAATAAATTATTCATCAAAGATTTTAAACATCAATCAAAATATAAAGTAAACATCCATCCATGATAAATTAAATAAATCAAGTATTGAAATTAAATAAATCAAAGCATATACTAAACTACATAATCAAATAAGGTAAGTAAAGATACAAATTGAAGTTTACTGTTTCTCATTTAAAGCTCTTTAATTAATATTTAGGATGTTAGAATTTATTGGTTTAGGCTACTGTAAGTTTTTAAGGTAATTGAAATGAATTAAGGTTTTATAATTTAAGAGATTGATAAGGTTCTTTGATTAACCAAATTAGGGTCTGAGGGCTAAAATCATGAAATTAGGGTTTGGATATTAAAACATTAGGTTTATGATTTACGGTTACTGGATTATTATTTTGGATTTACTATTTTGGGTTTGAATGTTTTAGGTTTATAAGGTTTTAAGGTTGTAAGGATTAAAGGGTTAGGGTTTAGGAAAACTAGGGTTTAAGGTTTTAAGGGAATTAGGGTTTAAGAAAACTAGGGTTTAATGTTAGCTAGTTTGGGGTTACTATCTTAGTTTTAAAGTTGAATTAGGGTTTTTAGTGTTTCGGAGAATGTATTTGATTTTAGAATTTGAAAAGACAATTTATAGTTTTATGAAGCTTTATGTAATTTTTGGAAACTGTAAAGTGAGTTTGAGTTTGGATATTTAACAAAACATTTGGAATTTTGGAAAAGAATTAGAAGAAAACTAGTTTAGAGTTTTATGGTATTTTTTGGAAATAAACAAAATGATTTAAGGTTTATAGAAATAGAAAAGATATTTTTTAGGGTTTTTTGAAAGAAAAGGATTCAATTTAAGGTTTTGGAAAATTGGAAAGTAGATTAGGGTTTTGGTAAATTAATGAAACGATTTAAGATTTTGAAAAGTTGGAAAGTAAATTAGGGTTTTAAGATTTTGAAGAATTAGAAACAACAATTTTAAGATATTTGGAAAACAAAGAAACGAATTAAGGTTTTTAGATTCAAAAGAAACAATTGGATGATTGAAGCTACTGTAAGGAAAAAAAAAGATTAGATATTCATACCTTCGTTTGTTGGTTCCACCAAAATTTGCTTCTTGGATGAACAAGAACAAAGGCAAGATGGTTGCCTTTGATGGATTGAATTTCTTGTTTGCTTCTTCTTCTCTAAAAAGTTCGATCGTTTTCCCTGCCAAAAAGTTTTAAAGTCCAATCTCTTTTTCTAAGTTTTTCCTTCACTCGATTGTCCTCCCTTTATGTGTTGTTTTTTAGTCTTATTTATAGAAAATTTTGATGATTAATTCAACTTGTTTATGGAAACTAACATTAATTAAGAAAAGAAAACCGAAACCAAATAGAATTTGGTTTCGGAAAAAATTACATCGGAAAAATTTCGCTGGCGAAAAAAAACTGCCGCGGAAAAATTTCGCTGGAGAAAAACAATTGTCGTGGCAGGCTACGAGGACTGGCGAGCGAAAAACTGCAAGGGCAGGCTGCGGGCCATTTCGTCCAACCTGTTTTTCAGCGACAAATTTTTTCGTCGCCGATTTTTCCGTCACCGATTTATTTATCATTATTAATTTTTATTTTTTATTAATTATAAAAACTAAATACTAAGACACATATTATTCAATTAAGATAACACAAAAATTATTTTGGACTAATTAAATATATTGGACCGGACTGGGTCAAAAATTAAGGGTCTACAATAAGGACAATTGAAGTTTACCTGAACTATTCCTGAGATCTCAGATCTCTTTCATCATTAAGATGGCATCTAGGCAATGAAAGAATCCATCCTCATTGAAGCAGACTCGTGCTCCTCCATAGTTAGAAGCATAGCACATCACAAACAAAACAACTTTCTTAGGACTAGGACCTGTAGACCCTTTATTTTTTTCCAGCTTAAATATGGTTTTACCTAAAAAAGCCTAGACCAAGTTTGGTTTAAAAATAATATGATCTAGTTAAATTAAAATTAAAATGGATTTGGTTCCCCTACCCAATTCGATATGAGTCACTAATATGAATTGGCTTGGCCTAATTCGATATGAGTAAAGACTCATATATAATTGGCCATAGCCAATTCGATATGAGGGGCCATGATGCAAGAAAGGATCCCTTGAAGCTAGCAAGTGGACCAATCACTAGGAGCAAGGCAAAGAGATATCAAGCTAGTGTTGCTTTGCATATTCAAGAAGAGATTTCCAAAGAGCTTCAAAAATTATCATTCAAGAAGATAGAGATAGAGCTTGAAGAAGGCACACCAAAGCTGATTATGATGCTTAGTGTGAATATGGAAGCTAAAGGCTAGCTAAAGAGGTCCAACGTGCAAGAAAGGTCCATGGGGATTCATATAAAGCCTTGGGAAGTAATTTAAGGCCTTAGTAAGATGATGGAAGTGATTGGAAGAAAAGTTTGGAGTGCAGCCAGTTTCATATTCACACTAAGCTTGGAAGAAAAACGTGACCTATAACTTGAGCTCGAATTTCATCCAAGTTAATGATAAAATTAGAGAGTCTCAAAGAATACTTAATTGTTTATTTGTGTCTTAGATAGATTTATAACTTAAAATTACTCAATTTGGAGTTGTACAGAATAAGATATGATGGATTTAGTAGAAAATGTGCAAGCTGCCTCAGGACAGCATAGTAGGTTTGAATTCGAAGGACAGTCAAAAATCAGATATAGCTCAGATCGACCTTAAATTTTGATACAATATATCCCCGGATGTCTAGTTTCAGTGGGAATAAGAATTACTTAATTTGGAGTTGTGAGTAAAAAGATATTAATAAAGAAAGACAGCAAGGTCAAGAAGGGATATCAAAAGGACCTAAGTGGAAATTTCTCAAAAGTTAGGGGCAACTATGTAAACTTAAAAATTAAGTGTCGGAAGTTCTTAATAGTGCCCATATCCAACCCCGGAAGAATATTCTCGAGATTAATCGGGTCATAACCGTGGGTTTCAATTTTTCCTGAAAACGCACGGTTTGTAAGTTACGGGCGATTTTCCGATAAGGACATTTTGGACATTTCCACTGGAGGGGCAATTTTGTAATTAAATATAACTTTGGGGGCAAAATATTAAAAGAACAAAAAAACCACTTTCAAGTGGCCAAATCCTAGCCAGTAAATCCAAATGTGTTGGACAAATCATGGCCATTGAAAATAAACCAAATCCTAGCCATTAAATCCAAATGTGTTGGACAAATCATGGCCATTGAAAATAAACCAAATCCTAGCCATTAATTCCAAATGTGTTGGACAAATCATGGCCATTGAAAATAAACCAAATCCTAGCCATTAAATCCAAATGTGTTGGACAAATCATGGCCATTGAAAATAAACCAAATCCTAGCCATTAAATCCAAATCATGGCCATTAAATCCAAATGTGTTGGACAAATCATGGCCATTGAAAATAAATAAATTAATTAAATGGAAATTAAATTATAAATAACTAATTATGGTCTTCCAAACACAAGTAAGGATCAAAAAGACACCACCATCACCACTTTTCTTCTTCTTTAATTCGTGCTCCCCCTCCCTTCCATTTTCAAGGAGACAAGTTTCAAGTCCAAGCCATTTCTCAAGTGAAATTCAATAGGAAATAAGGTAAGATAAGGTATGTTGTCGACACTGTGTAAAATGTTTTCAAAAATCAGAAAAACAAGTTTTGTCGACACTTGGGATCCAAATTTCTAGGCAAAACTATGGCAAAATTTCTGTAAAATCGGAACAAAAATTTGACTAAGTAAAATTGGTAGCAACTTTTGGATAGTGTGGCGCCTCTACTCGGCTTACACATGTAGGTCGGGAAGGGGTGTTACATCTATGATTTAGGGTTCTTAGAGAGTCTAGTCTTTAATTTTTGAAAAAGAGTCATATATCAAAATTCAAAAAGTCTAAAGATTGTTCAAAGAGTAATTCAAAACCTAGGAAAAGGAGTCTGATTGAATTTCGAAACCTAAGCCTTGCATCTGAATTGGATTCGAAACCAAGATAAGGGTTCTTGAAAGAAAACAAAAGCTAGAGTTTTTGTTCAAGTTTGATTTTGATTTGATTTTGAGTGAATCTGGGGTTGCGAATTAAGTCCAGATTTCGAAAAGCTCTTGGGAGTAAATTAAGACCCGAATCAAGGGGATAGTGAGAGAAAAAAAAAAGAAAAGAAAAAAAAAGTACAAAATCACCTTACCAAAAATTGTTTGATATTCTTGCTATTTGGCTTTTCGAATTCGAAAATCATACCTTAATATTCATGTTATTTGAGTGTTATAGGTGGGAATTAGAGTCTAGAAGCTAGCGTTTTGGGTAGAATTGATTAGGTCCATAAAGCAGCTTGCCAAGTGTGGGTTGTTTTTGATTCATTATATCCAAATTTGTCTTGTTTATTGTCTTCATTGTTTATGATTTCTTTATCTAGCTTTTAATTCCGTTACATTGCTAAGTATCATTTGCTTGTGTCGATACTTGGTTCTATATCGAGTAGTGCAAATTACCTTGCATTGCCTCTGGATACTTGTCTTGTTTTCTATCTAGTTCTAGGATTTAGGTTCTAGTTTCTTGAACGACTTGACAATTGTTGGTTGGTGAGCTTGGTTCTGAAGTGCAATCAAGGAAGACAAGAAAAGTGAGGTAATTCTAAACACTTGAGTGAATTTTGATTATTACTAATCTTGTTTCTTTGAGTTTGTTTGTTTTTTAACATGGCTGGAAAAGGAGAAGAGACTAGCAAAGAAGGAGCTATGGCCGAAAGCTTGGCTAGGCTTAATGAGACTTTGGCAGCAATGCTTGGTCGAATGGAGATGATGGATACTAGATTGCAAGAGAATGCAGCACGACAAGCACAACAAATGCAACAAGGGCAGCCAGCCGCACATCCAAATCCCATAATGCGAGCTAGGAGAGTGCTTAAGAGAGAAGGGCAAGGAAATCTTGAAGCCCTAGAAGCAGCCGAAAGGGTAGAAGATGAAGATGAAGGTGGAAATCAACCTACCACTGATGGTGACCTTACTTCCATCAAGATGAAGATTCCTTCCATTGAAGGGAAGAACAACGCAGAAGAGTTCATAGAATGGGAGAGGAAAGTTGAGCAGATTTTTGAATGCCATAACTACACCAAAGAGAAGAAATCAGTTTTGGCAGCTGTAGAGTTCAAAGGGTATGCTACCTTTTGGTGGGATCAATTGAAAGCTAATAGAAGAGGGAAAGGTATGAGGCCTATTCCTGAATGGTCAACCTTGAAAGAACTAATGAGGAGCCAATTTGTACCATCTCACTACATTCGGGATTTGTACAATCGACTAGCAAGATTAGTTCAAGGTGGAAGAAGTGTGGAAGAGTACCACAAAGAGATGGTGATGATCATGGCTAGGGCAAATATTGATGAAGATGAAGACAAGAAGATGTCACAATTTCTTGGGGGATTGAATTTGAACATAGCCAATGAATTGGACATGTATGAATTCAACACAATGGAAGAGTTAGTTCAAAAGGCCATGAAGATAGAGAGAAGATTGAAGAATAAAGCTATTTCAAAAACTGGCTACTCTAAAGCTAGTGGAAATTTTTCAAACTTCAAGGGTTCAAGTTCGAGTGGAGGTTCCTACAAAGGGGATTACAAGGGTTCTTTCCAAAAGAATTCTTCCTACAATCCTAATTTCAAGAAGCCGAATGATGGGGATGCAAAAACAGCTAAGGAAACACCTTCTAGACCTACTCCAAGTAGGGAAATTAAATGCTACAAGTGTTTGGGAAGTGGACACATTGCTTCTCAATGTCTGAATAAGAGGGTGATGATTGCAACCCATGAAGGGGAAATTGAATCAAAATCTGAACATGAAGAAGAAGAGGAGGCCGAATGTGGTGATAGGGCAAAATATGATGAAGAGGCTTGGGAGAATCAAGTCTTGAATGCTGAACATGGAGAGATGCTTGTTACTAGAAGAGCCTTGAATATTCAAGTCAAGGAAGAAGGCTTGGATCAAAGGGAGAATCTTTTCCACTCTAGGTGTTTGGTGAATGGTAAGGTTTGTACACTTATCATTGATGGTGGAAGTTGTACCAATGCTGCTAGTACTACAATGGTGGATAAATTGGGGTTAGCTTGTTTTAAACATCCCAATCCTTACAAGTTGCAATGGTTCAATGACGCTGGGGAAGTAAAAGTGTTGAAGCAAGTCAAGGTACCATTCTCCATTGGGTGGTATAAAGATGAGGTTTTGTGTGATGTAGTGCCAATGCAAGCTAGACATTTGCTATTAGGAAGACCATGGCAGCATGATAGAAGGGCACAACATGATGGCTTTTCTAATAAGTATACCTTTACTTATGAGGGAAAGAAGGTTGTTCTAGCACCATTATCACCTCAAGAGGTGTATGAAGATCAGAAGATGATGCTAGAGAGGGAGAAAGAAGTTTCAGCCAACATGAACCAAGGGGGTTCAAATTCGGTCAATGATGTTTCTTCAACACCCAAGGGTAATTCTAAGGGTAGGGAGAGAGAAAATAGTAAAGTGAGTGAGTGCAGAAAGGGAAAAGAGACCGAGAGTCAAAAGAAAGTAAGCAAACAAATAAATGGCCCATTGGTGAGAGAAAATAAGCAAGGAGAAAAAGCAAAACATACTTTTTATGCAAGAGCAAGAGAGATAGATGTAGGGCAGCCTGTACTCATTATTATGTATAAAGAATTGTTACTTGCTAATAGTGAAGAATCTCTTGATTCTTTACCTTCTAGTTTTGTGTCTTTGTTGCAGGATTTTAAGGATGTGTTTCATGAAGACCTTCCTAGTGGTTTGCCGCCATTAAGAGGGATTGAACATCAAATTGATTTCATACCCGGTTCTACAATTCCAAAACGGCCAGCATATAGGAGCAATCCTATGGAGACAAAAGAGATGCATGAGAAAGCAAGGGCGAATATTGAGAAAAAGAATAAGAGATATGCTGATTCTGCAAATAGAGGGAGACGTGAGATGAAGTTTCAAGTAGGAGATTGGGTTTTGGTGCATTTTTGAAAAGAGAGGTTTCCTAACCAAAGGAAGAACAAGTTGCAAGCTAGAGGAGATGGCCCATTCCAAGTGCTGGTGAAGATTAATGACAATGCCTACAAGATCGACTTACCAGGTACGTATAATATTAGTGCTACTTTCAATGTAAATGATCTTTCTCCTTTTGATGATGCAGATTTGAGGACAAATCTTTTTGAAGAGGGGGAGAATGATGCAAGAAAGGATCCCTTGAAGCTAGCAAGTGGACCAATCACTAGGAGCAAGGTAAAGAGATATCAAGCTAGTGTGGCTTTGCATATTCAAGAAGAGATTTCCAAAGAGCTTCAAGAATTATCATTCAAGAAGATAGAGATAGAGCTTGAAGAAGGCACACCAAAGCTGATTATGATGCTTAGTGTGAATATGGAAGCTAAAGGCTAGCTAAAGAGGTCCAACGTGCAAGAAAGGTCCATGGGGATTCATATAAAGCCTTGGGAAGTAATTTAAGGCCTTAGTAAGATGATGGAAGTGATTGGAAGAAAAGCTTGGAGTGCAGCCAGTTTCACAGCGTACCTGTGAGATTTCTGAAGCCCTGTGAGAATAGCTGGATGGACCCACTGCTTAATGATTATTAATTCTGTTTAATGGGTCACGTTTTATATCATTATGGAAGGCTTAAAAATAGGATTTTGTTTCCATACTTTATATTTTCCTTAGTGGATTAGGATTTTGTTTCCATACTTTATATTTTCCTTAGTGGATCAGGATTACTTTATGTTTTTCCTTATGCAATTAGGAATGTTTTTCCTTATGCAATTAGGAATGTTTTCCTTATGCAATTAGGAATGTTTTCCTTATTCAATTAGGAATGTTTTAGTCTTAATTTTCCATATGCAATTAGGAATTTTGTAACCCTTATTTAAGGGCACTATTAGGCCGAATTTAACATACAACATTTAATAAAAATTTTTGAATTCTTCTACAAGTTCTTCTTGTGAATTTTCGTGTGAGAGAGATTAGAGTGGATTCTTTAATTCTTTCTTTGCATCAAGAATTAGGTTTACTTATCAACAAGAGTTGTGGCATTTTCCTTCTTCTTACCAACTAAATCCTTCAATCATAGTGAGTTCGAGTCTCTTTATAGGCGTTGGGTTCCTTAGGAGGTGATTATCAAGTTTCAAGGAGTTCTCTACCACTGTTATACGTTGGGTTTGCTACCATCGTTGCTAAGGGTCCGCGTCAGGCCATAGCCTTAGAATTGGCCATAGCCTTGACTTATATTGAGTTGGTTGTAGCCAATTCGACATGAGCTCATCCAGATACACTCTTAATTGTGTTGAAACTCTAATAAGTTGCGGATAAGCAGAGGTTTTTTTTGGATTGAATGAGGATTAGCCGATTTTGGTCACCCTAAATGTAGCTTTATAAATACAAAAATGATATTCAGAAATCGGGGCCAAAATTACCCATAATTAATCAAACCAACAATAATTCAGAAAAGAACGATCCATAACAGCCGTAAGAAATAAGCCAAGAGACAAAAGCAGGAGCCATCTTTGATTAGTAACCACAAAACCAAAGACACAAAGAGTGAACAAAATAAGAAATAGAAAATCCAGAATACGATATTAAAGCTTATTTTATCTAAGCAAATTGCACAATAGCTAGGTAGAATCTGTGAGGTTGTTCTCAAGTTTGGATCAACGCAATTACTTGGTGGAACCAATGAACAAAGGTATGGTTTTTATAAATTAAATCCATACAATTGATCCTTTTCATTTAATCTTCATAAATTTGCTATCAACTATTTTAAGTTTATTCAAGTTATATATTGGAACCCATGATTTTGCATATATTAAAACTTAGATATTAATCCAAAACCCTAATTCGTAATCCAAAACCCTAATTTGTAATGATCAAGATTTTAAACATGGAACTTTTTGACTAATATTGATAATTGATAATGTATAGTGATAAAAGTAATGTAGATAAATGCTATAAGCAGAGAATAGTGAATAGTATATCTCAAAATTTACTAAAGAAATTATTTTTAAGATTTTATAGGACTAAAAATAAAATTTGAATCAAAGACTAAGGGTGAGGGTGCACCATAACTAAGAAGAGATTGACCAAACTAGATTGAGCATATTATATATATATGTGGACATATGTGTGTGTAGAACTCTCTCCTTTCTTCTTGCTTCATCATCCACGAACATCATCACCAACACCACCAAAGCTCCTTCTTTCTTTCTTCTTTTTAAGAATTTGGCTAAAATTTAAGAGAATCACATCTAGCTATGAGTTTTTAAAAGAATAAGCTAGAAAAGGTGAGATTATCAGCAAGTGATCAAAGAAAAAGAGGAAAAAGAGAGAAGAAGAGAGAAATTGAAAGAGGTATGTGCTTTTGTATTATAATTTGAAAATATATAAATTTTTATGAGTTTTAATGTTTGAATTGATTAATTGAGTTATTTATAATGAAACATTTCTTCAAAGTATTGATTAAATAGATTGATGAGTGAAAAATAACTTTTATGTGATGGGTTTGATTCTTAATTCAACTCTTAAGAGAATTGAGTGGTTTGATGATGTTTTTTGCCATGTGAGATGGTTGAAAGTTTGATTAAGTAAAGTTTTAGTAAATTATTTGATATGAACTCTTTTTATGTTAAAAATTTGGTCTTGATATATTTTTTGTAGCACCCCTTCCCGGCCTACGTGTGTAAGCCGAGTAGAGGTGCCACACTAACCTAATGTTGCTACCAATTTTACTTAGTCAAATTTTAGTTCTGGTTTTACAGAAATTTTGCCAGAGGTTCGCCTAAAAATTTGGTCCCAAGTGTTGACAAAACTGGTTTTTCTGATTTTGAAAACATTTTTACACAAACCAATGCGAATACAATCAGTTTCAATACACTCCAATGAATCCACCTTATAACCTCAACTACAACCTGCAAGAAGAATTCTCACTTCTAGTACAAAATAAAGTAGAGATTTATTATTATTACATACTACTAACGTACAATATAACATAGTAATTCTCAATCTTATATATACTTATACATGCCACAACTAGCTAACTCATAATGGAAACTAGGAGATCTACCCTGAGATGCTGTGGGTCTGGTCGTCGCTTCCCAAGAGTTAGCTACTGCTCCGAACCTACGAGTCAAGGAAAACTTAACTCGCTGAGCAATGTCGCTCAGTGGGTACTTTACCGATGAAAATATAGTTAAAACATGAAAGCATTTGAAATAAACGAAAATAATTAAATCATAAATCAACCAACATTAAACCAATGGAAATTATTGTACATTCAGTGTAAATATGCTTCCAACAAATGTAAAAACCATAATTCAAACTCATGTTGCATTACGTAGTTTAGAAAAAATAATAACCGGACTTTGGCTCTACTGGTATAGGGAACCATAGCGATAAGGCAGTGGCCCTCACCACTGTAACATAGGTGGCCCTCACCACTGACATCAAATCACAGGAATGGCCCTCACCATCCTGGTTATAACCAATGGCCCTCACCATTGGCCCCCAATGGCCCTCACCATTGAGTTTGGATCATAACAATTCAATCACAATATCAAGCAGTACTGCATAGGTTAGTATAGTGCACCATACCCTTATCTACCACCCCCACTACCCAGTAGAGCATAAAGGTTAAAATGATTCAATTTAAGTCTCAAACTTCATTTTAGAATGACTCGAGAAATTATTTTAATTTCCGTTTCCCTTTGCCATTTACGCCGCGCACCACATTTTTTAGTCAAACCATTACCCTTTTTCACATATTTAACATCAACAATAAACATATCAAACATTTCAAAGCATTCTTCAAAGAGTCACAAATTGACCAAATGAATAGTGTCCGGCGCGTAAAATCGGCAACGCAAAATGGCATGACCAAATGAATAGTAAAATCTGGATTTTTGTCAAACTTTTAGTCCGTTTCAGTCATGCATTTGACCAGGTAAATGATCTTATTTTTGACTGAAATTTTACAGGAAACTTATTTCATATGTTCACTAATTGCATGTAAAATTTTGTTGAAAAATTCCATCGTTTGCTGCCTCAACTTGCTGCCCAAAATTAGGTCCAGAATTGGGTCCCAAAGGCACCAATTCGGCCCACACTTGCACTTGGTGCAAAATTGTTTATTTTTCTGTTTTAAACCCATTTCAAAGCTTCCCTAATAATGTAATGAAGACTTAAACACTTTCCTTTTAAAATAACTTGATTTTTTAAATCAATTTGGACTAAATTGAGTCCATAAACTCTTTTACCAAAATCTTTGGAATCAATAGATTTCAATTGAATTTAACAACTCAATCACCACATGGGTTTAAAAATATCACTCAACAAATGAATTCAAACTCAAACAATACATTTATGCATCCATAGAAAAAGTTCCATAGATAAAGTTTTGGTAAGAAAATGAAAGAAAAATTAATTCTTCAAAGGTAAAGTACCAAACCTTGTTCTTTTAATTCCCCTTTTGCTTTTCCTTCTTCTCCTTCCTTAATCTTTGTTTCCCCTTCAAGAAATTCAAGAACACAACCTTAAACATAAACCTTAGAAATTTAGAACTATAAGCTACCCTTCATTTCTTTTCAAACTAAACCCTAATCTAACCTTATTAAACCTTAGAAACCTTGATTCTTCCATTTAATTAATCAATATCATCACTAATTAAAATTTTCCCAAATCCACAATAACAACCCTAATTTCCAACCTTCCAATAGATATATAAATACTTAAAATTGATACTAGAATTGGAATCTACATGCTTTAAAACCTTAAAACTCACCTTGAACTTGAATCAAACTTGACAAAAATTGGAAATTCTTTGGTGTTCTTCCTATGGAGGCCGACGGTTTGGAGTGGTTGTGGGAGAGAGATTTTGCTCTTCTTGCCATGATATATATAATCGAAATGATGTCCACTTTTGGGTTGGATGAATGGTTTATGACCATTTGTCCACACCTTTTTCTTTTCTTCTTTTTATAACTTTTAAATGGCTAATTATGATTGGCCATCATAAGATTTTTATATTTTTCTTTCCAATTAAGTCCTCCAACTTGTCCCTCTTCCCATTTGATACCCCAATTTGTTCCATGTCATCCATATGGTACCCACACGGAACCGGGCCCATTTTACGCTCCGGCGATTAATTGATCGTAACTTTTAAACCGTACAGTTCCACGAGGCAAACTACATATGGTTTTGATCCTCTCGACCTCTACTTTCTATTTTTAAGGTCTATTTTAGGTTTCCAAGTCATTTTGAAAAATTACCAATAAGCCCTCAACTTTTTACAAAATTCCCTTTAGGTCCTTTCTTTGCTCGGGTTTTGCCTGGACTCCGTTTCTACTGTCGATCATTTCATATTCAACCCCTCGATGTCCTCTACGCACTCGTGTGTTTATTTTCTACTTTGGATTCATGTATAAATTTTAATTAAAATGCCCAAAATTCCCCTAGTCTACATGTCTTTGTTTCTCTATAACGGGGTGTTTTCTGGAAAAACCGTTACGCGTCATTGCGACCCGATTTTTCTCTACTCTCCATTTTTGGAATCTTTTATGTGCACTATTAAGAACATCCAATACAACTTTTTGAAATTACAGCCACCTCCCCAAAATTTTTTGAAATTATAGTCACCTCCCCAAAACTTTGCATTTTTGTAATTAAGTCCCTTTGGTCCTGCGACCTTCTCTAGGAACTGCCATCAGAGATGACCTCTCCCGATCCTTTCTCTTGCTGTGCCCATGACTGCTAGACATAAATACAGTGGGCGGATGTGACATTTTTAGCTTAGATCTTCAATATATTTGTGTTTAATGAAGTTAAAAGTGTAAAATACATGATTTTAGGATGCCATGGGCATGGCTTAAAGGTGCCATGGGCATGGCTTAAAGGTTCCATGGGCGTGGTATCAAAGTCAGAATTGTTGGAGGAAGAATTATCCTGAAAACAGACCTAAAACCAACACGGGCGTGGTAATTGAGTGCCACGACCGTAGGGTTGAGAGTGAGGCTATTTGTTTAAATTTTTTTTTTTAAAACAGAGCTGTTCTAAATGTCACGGTCATGGCCCTTGAATGCTACGACCGTGGCCACGACCATGGGGATCTAGAAAGGAATGTGACAGCTTCATTTTGTATCCCATGGGCGTGGGGTTGAGATACCATTACTGTAGGGGTACCTTGATGATGTTTTTGGCTTGTATTTTATGATATACGGGCCTAGTATAAGGCTAATATGTTTGCGTTTCTTACTTTTGTGTTGAGCATTCATGTTTATGTGTTAAAAGTATGGAAAAGAGTGATAAACTTTGGATATGAGACAAATATATATAATACTAAATGTTGATAAAAGTATTGTACCATTGAAATGATATACACAATTCAGTGTTAATCAAAACTAATGAATTGCCCAAATCATACTAATTTTAGATCTAGCTTTGGATTGAATGGCTAACCAGAGGAAGGATAACCATAGTAATAGTGGGCATCTCATGCCATTAATGGACACATTGTATCATCAGTGACAGTGGGCATAATTGCCATTATATATATATATATATTCTTAAGACTTGGTATTAAAATTGCTACACTAATCTGTTATCCAAACCTATGATCTGAGTTTGGTATGTATATGCATATTTAATGAAGTTATCCAAATTGAAAATATTTGTGGATATAATGTTATGAATAATGGAAGAAATGCAAAATAATAATATAAGTCAATTACTTAAAATCGACTTACTGTGTTACAATGTGAAAGTGATTGGTAATGAATATATTAATGTTTACAAGTGAAAGTTCTAATGCACGGAATAAAAATGTTATGCTCAAGTTATTGAATTGATTAATAACTTTCTATGTGTTATAGTCATTGAAAGTGTATATAATGATATAAGATACAAAGTGCTCCAAAATATAGTACTAAATTTAAGTGCTGAAAATTATAGATTGAATGAAATTATTCTATATGTGAAATTGAAAAGTAAGACTTACTGAAAAACAAAATAAGTGTGTTGTAAGCAATGTTATCAAATGAGAAAGCAAGTCTTAAATAAAATGATTCATAAAGAGAAAAGTTGCAATACCGAAAGTATAGTATAACATGATGACTTTATAAAGTTAAAGTTATTATTTTGTGTAATCAAAATATTATGTTGGTTTGTTATTGAAAATAGTTAATATATTGAAATATTTCTTAAAACTAAGTGTTATTACTATATTTCCATAAGTATTTTTCTTTAATATTGAGTGACAAAATATGTTTATACAAGCACCACTAAGCTTTGTTTAGCATGTTAGAATTGTTTTCTGACACGCAGGTATCAGGACATTGGAGCAAGTTAAGAAGTGAAATTAAGAATCTCAGAAAATTACCTATAGTACATATAGAGATCTTTTATATATTATATTTATAAGTTATAAAATGTATATATATAATTTAGTTTGGCTATTTGAGAGATTGTATAAATTTGTAAACATGAAAGGAATATATGTATTTAGAGGACGAAGTTTGAGATTCTAGTGAATGATTATCAAATAAAGCAATGTATTATATATTTATTTGTTTTGACAAACTTATAATGGTTATATGATTTATAATTAGTATTTAGATTATTGGAGATATTGGAAAATAATTTAAATGTTGGATTTATAAGTGTTGTATTATACAGATTGTTTTATTATTTGAAAATTTTTGTTAGTTGGAAGAGAATTTTGTAAATGAATTGATTGGAGCATGGATGGTATATCGAATAATATTCTCTGACAGTTTTTATGTAAGAATTATCAGGGGATGTTACATTTAGTGGTATCAGAGCCTAGTTTAGACATTTTTGGCATGTGGAGTTATGAGAGAAGTGAAATACAATTGCCTAAGTTATGTGAATCGAATAAGTGGGTATATGTTTGATACAATAGATATTTCATATGTTTATGGTAGTAGAATGTTTTCTAAAAATAGACTGAGAATTCATAGTTCATTTTTTGGAGTGCACTAGACCTATTTGTGAAAAAGAAGGATGTGAAAAGAAAATAAGATATGAGTAGTTAAAGAGATATATCAAAGTACTACTGTAAAACTCTTGTACCCCATAAACGCACACCACATACACCCACTTATGTAATATACGTATACTGGATACAAGAGTGTCACAATCCATTTTAAACAAACCAATTTTTAAACTTTAACATCATATCATCATTTCTACAATCTTAGTAAAATTAAAACATTTAACTTATATTTTAGAAAGTAATAGATAAAGCATTCCTTGTTAAAATACAAATATATATAAATTTTTACCCAAAAGTTTATCCAAAACATTTGTTTAATAAGCAGTGGAATATGTAACGGAATATACATATGTATACATCAAAATCAATAGTTACAAAAATATGGAATTTATACATGTTGACAGTTCATCTCTGATCTTGATGTCCAAATCAACACTGCTCCCATAATCTCAAGCCTAGACTCAACTCGGTCTAGCAGAACTCTCCGGCTTAACCAGATATACCCCATCACCTGCGTGATAAATCACAATCGCGCTAAGCTAGAAGCTTAGTGGTACAAATATTAATAACAATATGGTTCAAATATAATGCCAATGTCAAACTTTCAAGAACTAGCAACAATACACAAGGATAACATATTTCATAACATTAAATTTCATTATATTGTTCAATTGTTCCATCATTTATAATTCACATTAAAGCAAAGACAAGTATGGGCCCAAAAGAATCTAATATGTCATTCAAATTCTAGAGTTACTGCTTTGGTTCAATAATCACATTTATCTAGCCCGAAGGCGAATCATAATCACAATGAGGATTTCCTCATATGTAACATCCCAACTAGGCTTCAAGGACTAGGCCTAACCCAGCTTCAAGGGGAGCACAACATCACCCAACTAGGCTTCAAGGACCAAGCCCAACCCAGCTTCAAGGGATTGTTAGTTTTAGGCATGCCACCAACAACAAAACTCTGAAAATTGAATAGCATACTAGGCACACAATTCTTTCATAATTTCATTATCAAATCCTTTCTCATTTTCTTATGATCATCATAAGCACAATGCCTCAAATATCACATTTATATCAATATAGCCATCACCAATGGCTTCACACACTATCATTAGTGTATACTTAACAAATTGCATCATCCATGCATTTTGAATCATCATTATATATTTCACATAGCTCATATTATGCAAATCATAGCACTATTCTCATACACCAACAATATAGAAGGTTTAATACCTCGATTTTGGTGTACATTGGAGTAGTAGTTGTGAGAAGATATGTTGGTAAAATATGTAAGGAAAATATTATAAGAGATAGATGTATATGAAGGATGATATGTATATATGGTATTTGAAAAATATGGGAAATATAAATACAATATATAAGAGATATACATATAGCAACATATACATCACATATATATGATGTATATATTGGTGTAGGAAAAGTAAGTTGTAAATAATAATAATAACAAGAGAAAAAGAAGAAAAGGAAGTCAAAGGGAATGACAAGTGTGTGGTGGAGAATTTTAAGGGATTTAATTATATTATTATATATATATAAGATAAGATTGAAAAAGGAAGAAAATATCTTCTTTATTTCTTTCTTTCTTCTTCTTCTTCTTCTTGAACGAGAGAGAGAGAGAGAGAGAGAGAGAGAGAGAGAGAGAAAGAGATGTGATTTTGTTGGCATACACATCAAATTCTTAAGGGCTTTAAGAGAATTGAGGGTGGATATTGAAGATTTGGCAAAGAATTCAAGTAAGTGTTCATTTCTTTATGTTGATTTCTATTGATTGTGTTTATATTTGATATGGTTAGTGTGTGAAGATGATGATAATGAAAGATTGAAGTATATATATATATGTTGAATTGGTATTTAGATGATGATAATATGGTTATTTGTGAGGATGATGATGGATTGTTGAAATTGTTTAGTAAGGGTTTAATATAAATGAGTTGGAGAAATTGAGTAATTGATATATGGATGATGCATATAATGATTATTATTATGATATGTTGAAGTTATATAAGTGTTAAATTAATAGGTGATTTATGTGTATTTAAACCAAGATGTTGATTAAGGATGTTGTAGTATGGATTTTGGAGTGTTTGTGTTTTCATCGATGAGAGTTCGGAATGAATAATTCTTGCTTGACACGGCCAGTGACACGGCCATGTCGTTGGGCGTGTCAACGGTACTGCATTTGACGTTTGTGACATGACCTATATGATTGTATGTATTTGCATGACTATGGTACTTAACACATTTGATTGGAAAATGTGTTAAGTTATTTATTATATTGTTGATGTGTGAGAAATGTGCTATGATGTGTATTATGTGTACTATGTGGAATGTATGTTGAAGATTCTAAATATATGAATAATGTAATTTGCTATGTATATTTCAATGATGAAATATGAAACTATTATAAATGGATATAAAGGTGAAATGTGAAAGATATGATGATCATTCAAATTATATGTACAATGCAATTGGTTATGTATACCCTAATGATGAGATGTGAAGCCATTGTTGTTGGCTATAATGATGCAAATGAAATAATTGGGGCATGTTTGCCTAGATGATTATGAAGAAATGAGAATGGAATTGATAATGAAATAATAAATGTATTGTGTGCCTAATGTGTTAATTCACTTTTCAGAGTTTTGTTGTTGGTGGCATGCCTAATAGTAACAATCTCTTGAAGCTGGGTTGGGCTTGATCCTTGAAGCCAAGTTGGGTTGAAGTTTAGCATGCTTAACTCCCCTTGAAGCTTGGTTGGGTCTAGTCCTTGAAGCCTAGTTGAGATGTTACAAACACTTGAAGCTAGGTTGGGTTTGGTCCTTGAAGCCAAGTTGGCTTGATGCTTAGCATGCTTCGCTCCCCTTGAAGCTTGGTTGGGCCTAATCCTTGAAGCCTAGTTGGGATAATGATAAATGTGAAAATTAAACCAAAACATTAACTCTGAAAGTTGAATAACATATTAGTTTCTTTTGGGCCCATGCTTGTCTTTGCTTAAAGGTGAATTATGAATAATGAATTAATTGAATAATATAATGACATGTAATGATATGAAGTATGATATGATTACAATACATAAGTAAATTATTGAAAAGAAATGTGCCTGAGAAGCTATGCTGAAAGATGAGATTATGAAAGTACAATATGACGTGTAATATGTATATGGATGTGGACATTGTGAGTATTATTTTATGAACGTTCTAATAAGTCATGGAATTGTGGTTTGTGTTAATGATATATGTGTATATGTATATAATTATGAGATTAGTAGAAATATATGAAAAGTGTAATTGAAAATGGAAAACATGATAAGAAAATAATGATACATGAAGATAATATATGAGTATGATTTTCTGTAATGTATGTTTATAATATTTATTTGTACTACTAAGCTTTCGAGCTTAGCGCGGTTGTGTAAATCGCGCAGGTGAGTAGGTGGTTGATCTGGAAGTCAAATCGTTATGCCACGAGAAGGGTAAGAGTATTTTGAGACCAACTAGAAGGTGGTGCATACATGTACAATTTATTATGTTGTATTTTGATAAAAATATATTCATATGTATAAATGAATTTTGGTAAAGACAAGATAAATGTATATATGTAATATTATCAAAAGTATAATGAATTTGTAAATGAAATTTAATTAAAATGTATTATTGTTTGGAACTAAAGTAAAGGTTTTTAATCTGAAATGAAAAGTGACATTCTTATACTTTATATACGTACTGCATGTATACAAGGTATATGTATAGTACTTATATAGAGTATGGGGGTGTTACAGAAGGTAACTTAACACATTTTCCAACCAAATGTGTTAAGTTCCAAAGTCATGTAAATGTATGCAATCATTTAAGGTTTGTACTTACCTCTAAAAGCAACAAACACCAATTCCAATCTCCTCTTCCAAGATATCCTTCAACACTTGGATTGGGGTAACTCAAATCTCTTCAAAACCTAATCCAAAGGTGATTATACATACTCACTTAGTGATACACATAAGAAAAATAAGAATAAGAACTATATAGGGCAAACTCTACACATGACACGCTCAACAACACGGGCGTGACCCTGAACGTGCCCTAAATCCACAACACAGAAGCTTTGACACGCTCAGTGACATGGGCGTGTCACTGCATGTGTCAATCCTCCCCAACACAGAAGCTATGACACACTCAGTGATATGGGTGTGTCATTGGACATGTTAATTCTCTAACACCACAGTAGTTGTGACACACTCAGTGACATGGGCTTGTCACTGGACATGTCACCCGCCTTGAAAATAAAACCATCGACACAAAAATGCCACATCCAATAAACAACTTTCATCACCCCTTTCAAAACCACACAACTCAACCAAAACTATCAACATACCACAATAAACTTGCATAAAAATCCACACAACTCAAAATAAACAAAAGTACACAATCACAACCGTAACTACTCAACTCAAAACTTACACAATCCATAACTCTTATTCTCTTCACCAACTTAACCCTTTTCTTTCTTCAATCCAACACCAAATTCAAAGTTAACAAGACAAAACAACTTCAAACATACCAAAATCATCCATACACACAACTACGCCAACCATTCACCAAACTCAAATACACAAACTCAAAGGAAATCAAAGAAACAAGTTGGAAACTTACCAAATATGAAGAGCAATCCTTAAAACTCCAACTTAATCACTTGAAATCCTTCAATTGCTTGAGGTAGCACGCAATAATTTCTCTCTTTCCTTTGCTAATGGTGATGGCCGGCCTCTTGGAGAAGAAAGAAGATGATGATGAAAAGTCAATTCTCCACTAAACTCATAAACCTCTTAAACCACACAAAAACGCTCATTTAATCTCAACCAAGAAATTAAATTATTATAATAATATAAACAAAAATCAACTTCCACTATCAATATTTAATATATAATTAATTCAAATATCTTTTGACATTATTATTAAAATGTTGACTTATATATGTTATATAATATGTTGTATATATATCTCTATATATACAACATATACACACTCCTTCCTCTTATCTTTTCACTTAATCATATATACACTTTGAATCATTTAATTCAATTTCAACAATTAGCATTTCTAAAATTTTAGGATATCATTTGGGATATTACAATTCTCCCCCTCTACAAATAAATTTCATCCTCGAAATTACCTACTCTCAAGTCTAAAACAACTGGTGTTACTGATCTCGTATTACTTGTTCACTCTCTCAAGTTGCCTCTTCCTTAGCATGATTCTTCCAAAGAACATTAATAAGTGGCACTTTCTTATTTCTCAATTCTTTCACTTCATGTGCCAAAATAGCCACTGGTTCTTCTTCAAAAGTCAAATCCGGACTCATCTCAATAGATTCCACTGACCAAATATGAGATGGGTCTGACCTGTACCTCCGTAGCATAGAGACATGGAAGACATTGTGAATTTGAACCAATTCAGGCGGCAAAGCGAGTCTATAGGCTACTGGTCTAACTCTTTCCAGTACCACATAAGGTTCAATGAAAAGAGGACTCAACTTCCCTTTACGGTGAAATCTCAAAATTTTCTTCCAAGGAGACACTTTCAAAAATACTTTGTCTCCTACATTAAACTCTATGTCTCTTCTTTTTAAATCTGAATAAGATTTTTATCGGTCTAAAGCTGCTTTCAAACAATCCCGAATTATCTTCACTTTCTCTTTTGTTTCTTTAATCAAATCGAAACCAACCAACTTACCTTCTCTAACCTCTTCCCAGCATAGAGGCATCCTACATCTTCTACCATACAATGCCTCATAAGGTGCCATTCTAATACTGGACTAATGACTGTTGTTATAAGCAAATTCAATCAATAGTAATAATATGTCCCAACTCCTAGAGAAATTAATGATACAACTTCTCAACATATCCTCTAAAATCTGTGTCACTCTCTCTGACTGCCCATCTGTCTGAGAATGGAAAGCAGTGCTAAAATACAATCGAGAACCCAAAGCATCATGCAAACTTTTCTAAAATCTCGAAGTAAACCGGGGATCTCGATTTCGACACTAAAGAAATCGGGACTCCATGCAATCTCACTATCTCACTAATATACAACTCAGCTAACTTCTCAAGAGAAAAATCCATCCAAACTGAAAGAAAATGAGTTATCTTCGTCAACCGATCAACTATCACCCAAATTGCATCATGCTTCTTCTGAGTCAACGGCAACCCAGCCACAAAATCCATCGTTACGTTCTCCCATTTCTGTTCTAGCACTGTTAATTGTTGAAGTAATCCAGAAGGAACTTGGTGCTCAGCTTTCACTCTCTGACATCTGAGACATTTGGATACAAACTTTGCTATGTCCCTCTTCATACCTGACCACCAATAATATTGCTTCAAATCGTGATACATCTTAGTACTCCCAGGGTGCAAAGCAAAAGCCGACTGATGTGCTTCCTCCAAAATTATTTTTTCAATCTTGCATCATCAGGAACACAATCTATCTTTGTACCAAAGACTGCCATCATTCCTCACATGGAAATCTCAGTTCTCCCCCTTTTGGCAATCCGATACAACTTTCTAAATTTTCTTATCTGCTGACTGAGCCTCTCTAATTTGATCCAACAACATCGACCTCAATTGCAATTGTGCCAACAAAGCACCATCATCACATGATTCAAAACTAGCATGCAATGCTCTCAATTCAACAAGCAACGAGAGTGAATGAGCGGTCAAACTTGCCAAAGACTTTCGACTCAAGGCATCAGTGACTACATTTGCCTTACCAGGATGATAATCAATCAAACAGTCATAGTCTTTAATCAACTCCAACCACCGTCTTTGCCAACGATTCAGCTCTCTCTGAACACCCAAATATTTCAAACTCTTGTGATCCGTATGAATGAAACACTTCTCTCCATAAAGGTAATGTCGCCAAATCTTCAGAGCAAAAACTATGGCTGCCAATTCCAAATAATGCATCGGGTAATTAAACTCATGTTTCTTCAACTACCGAGAAGAATAAGCTATGACTCTACCCTCCTGCATCAAAACACAACCTAAACCACTATGTGAAGCATCACTATAAATCACATATGGTTTATCTTCCACAGGTAAGGTAAGAACAAGAGCTTGAGTCAACATCTCCTTTAACTACTCAAAGCTCGCCTGACATTGATCTGTCCACACAAATCTAACTCCCTTCCGAAGTAATCTGGTGAGTGGAGTAGCTATCATAGAAAAACCTTTTACAAATTGTAGATAATAGCTTGCCAGACCCAGAAAACTTCTAATTTCTATCACAGTCTTCGGTGGACTCCAATTCAAAATGGCCTCAACTTTACTCGGATCAACTCTAATACCATCTGCTGAAACCACATGACCAAGAAAAGTCACTTGATCAAGCCAAAACTCACACTTAGACAGCTTAGCATATAACTGCTTCTCTCTCAAAGTATGCAACACAATCTGCAAATGCTTATCATGATCCTCCTCATTGCATGAATACACCAAAATATAATTAATAAAGACCGCCACAAACTGATATGGATAGGGTCTAAACACCCTGTTCATCAAAACCATAAAAGCTGTTGGTGCATTCGTCAATCCAAAAGGCATTACTAAAAACTCATAATGCCCATACCTTGTGCAAAAACTTATCTTGGGTACATCTTCCTCTTTGACTCTCAACTAATGGTACCCTGATCTCAAATCAATCTTAGAGAAAATTGCTGCTCCCTTCAACTGATCAATGAGATCATCTATCCTAGGCAAAGGATATTTATTCTTGATGGCCACTTTATTCAACTGTCGATAATCAATGTATAGTCTCAAAGTACCATCCTGCTTCTTTACAAACAAAACAGGCACTCCCTATGGAGACACACTAGGGCGAATGAACCCTTTATCCAACAACTCCTGCAACTGCACCTTTAACTCTCTCAATTCAGTAGGTGCCATTTGATAGGGAGTAATAGAGATGGGAGTAGTACCAGGCAACAAATCAATACCAAACTCAACCTCTCTCTCAGGGGGTATCCCTGGCAACTCCTCAGGAAAAATATCTGGAAATTCAGCAACTGTGGGTATACTATCAAGCTGAGAGCCCACTACTCTGGTATCTACCACATGAGCAAGATAAGCCTCACATCCCTTCCAAATCAACTTCCTAGCTGTAACAGCTAAAATAAACATGGATGAAAGATGTCTCTGCTCACTAGATACCATAACACTTCTACCATCACAGGTCCTCAAGGTAACACACTTCTTTTGACAGTCTACCACAGCCCCATGCTTAGATAACCAATCCATGCCTAAAATCAAATCATACTCCTTGAAAGGCATCTCAATCAAATCACTAAGAAATTCCTCATCTTGTACCAAAACTGAACTATTACGATGCACCTTGCTAACTACCACACTATGCCCTAAAGGATTTTTCACCAAAACATCAAATCCTAGGGACTCTGAATGCAATTCAGTCACAGGTAAGATTGATGCACTTATGTATGAATGAGTAGATCCAGGATCTATTAGGGAAAGAACTGAAATACCAACTAAAGAAAATATACCTGCAATGATGGCTAAAGCATCCGGCTGCCTTTGCATCACATACACTTGCTGTGATGGCCCTGCCTCATCTGGTCTATTGCCTTTGACTATAGAACCTCCTCTCTGATTAATCCCAGGTCGACCACCTCTACTAAAACTTCTGCCCCCTCGACCTCCTCTAACACTGGGTTGAGAAGTTGCAGTATCGGTCTGTCTATCCTCCGGTAGCTTAGGGAAATCTCTGAGGAAATGATCTGGTGACCCACATCTAAAACACACTCCTGGTCCACCTGTCTTCCAACAATCACCCCCATGTGCCCTACCACAATGGACACATGTATATGAAACTGGTCTCTGAACCACTGGAGTCGGAGCACTAACCACAGAAACTGTAGTTCTCGATCTCTGCCTCTCTGCCAAATCATCATAAGTCAAGGTTGGTGGATCATCCATCACATATGGAACCATCTTCCACCAATCATATGCATCTCTGTGCAGAAGTGATCTGGCATAATCAAATTTTTCTTCAGGAGTAGCTTGCAGCTGAATGAATAACCTCTAAACTCTATCTAACCACTGCTCAGCTACTGCAAGGTCTATAGTGACAAAGAAGTCCTCAGCTCCAAACTTCCTCAATTTATCATACTACCTCATCGATACTTATGGCTGTAGTTGCGGTGGTGACTGCTGCACTGGAGCCTGCCTTAACAACTCTACCATATGCAGTAACCAAACTGTCAAAATCTCATCAATTGCTGGTCTCTCTGGCACAGGAACAGGTGCCTCTCCTTCTATCTCAACTCTAGCTCTATCTCTACCCTCAATAGGAGCTACAATCTCAGCACTACCCTCTACAGATTGACGTGTCTGAGATGCCATAACTACCTATATCTGCAAACATAGCAGTAGATTACCTCATCAAAGATAAAAAACTGTCAGTGCCAATGCATGTATCCTATTTAAAAACCATTTAAAAAAAATATCCATTTTCATTTCTTACAGTTCACCTAGGTTGAGAACTTTAAACCTAGGCTTTGATACCAAAACAAAGGTAACAACCTTGTACCCCATATAGGCACATGACATACACCCATATATTTAATATACATATAACAGATACAAGAGTGTCACAATCCATTTTAAACAAACCAATTTTTAAACTTTAATATCATATCATCATTTCTACAATCTGAGTAAAATTAAAACATTCAACTTATATTTTAGAAAGTAATAGACAAAACATTCCTTGTTAAAATACATATATATATATATATTTACCCAAAAGTTTATCCAAAACATTTGTTTAATAAGCAGTGGAATATGCAGCGGAATATACATATGCATACATCAAAATCAATATTTACAAAAATATGGAATTTATACATGCTGACAATTCATCTCTGATCTTGATGTCCAAATCAACACTGCTCCCATAATCGGTCTAGCACAACTCTCCGGCTCAACCGGATCTAACCTGTCACCTGCACGATAAATCACAATCATGTTAAGCCAAAAGCTTAGTGGTACAAACCTTTAATAACAATATGGTTCAAATATAATGCCAATATCAAACTTTCAAGAACTAGCAACAATACACAAGGATAACATATTTCAGAACATTAAATTTCATTATATTGTTCAATTGTTCCATCATTCATAATTCACATTAAAGCAAAGACAAGCATGGGCCTAAAAGAATCTAATATGCCATTCAAATTCTAGAGTTATTGCTTTGGTTAAATAATCACATATATCTAGCCCGAAGTCGAATCATAATCACAATGAGGATTACCTCATATGTAACATCCCAACTAGGCTTCAAGGACTAGGCCCAACGCAGCTTCAAGGGGAGCACAACAACACCCAACTAGGCTTTAAGGACCAAGCCTAACCCATCTTCAAGGGATTGTTACTTTTAGGCATGCCACCAACAACAAAACTCTGAAAATTGAATAGCATACTAGGCACACAATTCTTTCATAATTTCATTATCAAATCCTTTCTCATTTTCTTATGATCATCATAAGCACAATGCCTCAAATATCCCATTTATATCAATATAGCCATCACCAATGGCTTCACACACTATCATTAGTGTATACTTAACAAATTGCATTATCCATACATTTTGAATCATCATTATATATTTCACATAGTTTACATTATGCAAATCATAGCACTATTCTCATACACCAACAATATAGAAGGTAACTTAACACATTTTCCAACCAAATGTGTTAAGTTCCAAAGTCATGTAAATGTATGCAATCATTTAAGGTTTGTACTTACCTCTAAGAGCAACAAACACCAATTCTAATCTCCTCTTCCAAGATATCCTTCAACACTAGTATTAGAGTAACTCAAATCTCTTCAAAACCTAATCCAAAGGCGATTATACATACTCACTTAGTGATACACATAAGAAAAATAAGAATAAGAACTATCTAGGGCAAACTATACACATGACACGCTCAGCAACATAGGCGTGACCCTGAACGTGCCCTAAATCCACAACACAGAAGCTTTGACACGCTCAGTGACATGGACGTGTCACTGCATGTGTCAATCCTCCTCCAACACAGAAGCTATGACACATGGGCATGTCACTGAACGTGTTAATTCTCCAACACCATAGTAGCTGTGACACACTCAGTGGCATGGGCGTATCACTGGATATGTCACCAGCCCTTAAAATAGAACCATCGACACAAAAATGCCACATCCAGCAAACATCTTTCTTCACCTCCTTTCAAATCCACACAATACAACCAAAACCATCAACATACCACAATAAACTTGCATAAACATCCACACAACTCAAAACAAACAAAAATACACAATCATAACCATAACTACTCAACTCAAAACTTACACAATCCACAACTCTTATTCTCTTCACCAACCTAACCCTTTTCTTTCTTTAATCCAACACCAAATTCAAAGTTAACAAGACAAAACAACTTCAAACATATCAAAATCAGCCATACACACAACTACGCCAACCATTCACCAAACTCAAATACACAAACTCAAAGGAAATCAAAGAAACAAGTTGGTAACTTAACAAATATGAAGAACAATCCTTAAAACTCCAACTTGATCACTTGAAATCCTTCAATTGCTTGAGGTAGCAAGAAACAATTTCTCTCTTTCCTTTGCTAATGGTGATGGCTGGCCTCTTGGAGAAGAAAGAAGAAGATGGTGAAAAGTCAATTCTCCACTAAACTCACAAACCTCTTAAACCACACAAAAACCCTCTTTTAATCTACACCAAGAAATTAAATCATTATAATAATATAAACAAAAATCATCTTCCACTATCAATATTTAATATATAATTAATTCAAATATCTTTTGACCTTATTATTAAAATGTTGACTTGTATATGTTGTATATATATCTCTATATATACAACATATACACACTCCTTCCTTTTATCTTTTCACTTAATCATATATACACTTTGAATCATTTAATTCAATTTCAACAATTAGCATTTCCAAAATTTTAGGATATCATTTGGGATATTACAACTACAGTGGAAGTGTAATAATTTATTGGAATATGAGGAATGAATTATGACAGATAGATAAATTTCGAGAATGAAAATTTCTTACGAGAATAAGAATTGTCATGCTCTAAAATTTTAAGTATTGATTTTCTGCATTAAGTGAATAAATGAGTGTAAATTGGATTGATTATGATATTATGTGTAGCTTGAGCATTTGAAACTGATAGTGATAAGGTTAAATAGGCCTTAATAAGAGTAACATTAAATCCGAGTATGGATAATATCCATATTATTAGAAAAGATTTTGAAGAGGTAAGAAATTATAAAAATACCCTTATAGCTCGAAATGAATTTGAGTTGTAATTTCGATGTGAAATATGGATAATGGGGTTTTAAAGTGTAACATCCTAAAATTTTTGAAAATTTCTAATTTTTAAAAAATTTGATAAAATAAATTATAATTTAAAAGGATAAATTAAATTAATGATTTTAAATGAAAAATAAAGGGATTTTAAATGAAAAAGTTGAATATATATGTGATATATATGCAAAATATACATAAAATATATAAAAGTCAACACTTTTTAAAAGAAAAGGGTATTTTCGTAATTAAATCTTATAAATTCAAAATTAATAAAATAATTCAAAAACAAATTATTTTTGAATGGAAGAGGGAAATTAGGACTTTTAATTTATTAAAAAAATATTAAATAATTAAATATTAAATTATTTTATTTATATATGTGTGGTTAAAAAAAAAGATGTGTAGACCCTTAATTTTTTACCCAATCTAATCCAATTAGTCAAAAATAATTTTTGTGTTGTCCAATATATTTTAATTAGTCCAAAATAATTTTTATGGTATCTTGATTAATTTTAATATTTTATTTGAGCAAAAAATGGAGAAGTGAATAAAAAATCAAAAATAATAAAAAATAAAAAATAACAAAAAAAATCTGTGACAAAAAATTGGCGACGAAAAATTTGTCGCCGAAAGTCAGCGCGGGCCCGTGGGCATTTCGCCTGTAGGAGTTTCGTACAGGCGAAATGGCCAGGCCATTTTGCCAGCAGGAATTTCCTACGGGCGAAATTGCCCGCAGGCCCGTTCTGCTGCAGCTTTTTCTCTAGAGCAATTTTTCCTGTGGCAAATTTTTTTTCTAGCGCAATTTCTCCGTAGCAGTTTTTTTTCGCCAGCAAAATTTTCTGACTTTTCTTAATAAATAATGTATGTCGTGAGCAACTAGGAAAAAACCATAAAAACTTCTATAAATAAGGAGGCAGAGAGAGGGAAGAGATCAAGCAGAAATTGGGACAAAATTGAGAGAGTTTTGAAACCGAATCTATGAAGGAAACTTTAATCAAGCTGATTTTTTGAGAAAGCAGGAAAGCAATTCAAACAATTCATCAAAGGCATCAACTGCCTTTGTTTTTTTTTCATCCAAGAAAAATGATTTTTGGAGGAACCATCAAAAGGAGGTATGTATTAAATTCTTTTTTGCTTTTCACAGTAGCTTAGATTATACAATTGGGTCTTTTAAAATAAAAAAATCCCAGAACCTTAATTCCCTTTGTTCAAAGTTTAAAAACCTTATTTCGTTGCTTTGTTTTCCAAAAAAATTTATAATTGTTATTTTTGTTTCATCAAAATCTTAAAACCCTAATTGAACATGTTTTTCTTCAAAACCAAAATTTGATTATGTTTCCTTCAAAACTTTAAACTTGATTTTGTTTCTTTCAACAAACCTTAACAAATATCTTTTCTATTTATGTAAACTTAAAATCGTTTGTTTATTTTCATAAACTTCATAAAATTATCAATTACTTTTTCCAAATTCTAAAAAACCTAAGCATCCACCGAGACACTAGTTCTAAAACACCAAACCCAAATGCAACTTCCAAACCTAAAAAAGTAAACCCTAACCTCTTTAAAACCTTAAACCCTAATTTTTTTAAACCCTAATCCATTAAAACTTTAAAAACCATAAAAAACAAATATTTTAATTTCACACAGTAAACTTGAAAACATAAATCAAAAGTATTCTAAAGAGTCCAAATTCTAGTTTCATGATTTTACATAACAAACCCTAATTTTGTTAATCAAAGAATTTTATCAACCTTTTAAAACATAAAATCCTCAATCTATTTTAATTCTCTTAAAGTTACAGTAGCCTAATTCTATAAATTTCAAAATCCTAAACACATGAAATAAATAACCCAAAATGGAAACAGTAGCTATAATTTAGATTTTTATTTGCCTTATTCAATTCTATATTTGATTATGCTTTGATTTATTTTATATGCTTTAATTTATTTAAGTTCAGTGCTTGGTTTCTTTAATTTATTATGGATGGATTTTTACTTTCTATTGATATTTAGTGAATGATTTTATTTATGATGAATGATTATTTACTTTTATCAATTTATTTAGATTTCCAAATGTTGTAAGAGGTATGTTTCCACTTGGTGGGTACCTCATTAGTTAAATATCATGTAATTTAAATTGCTTTTCTATTTTAGAACCAATGTAAAGGACATGTTTCTACCTTTCGGTGGGTGCCCTATTTAGGCATGGGATGTAAGGACATGTTTCCATCCTTGGATGGGTGTCCATTTAATTGTTTTATTTCGACTTTGTTTTGATTTTCAATATATCAATGCTTTACTTTAATTATTGTATGTAATATGGATAATGTTGTTATATTTAAGAATTTTATAATATTAAGACCTATAAAGGAGGCCGGTTCCAATGAACCGAGTGTTGTGGGGGTGCTGGGTCATTTCTCACCTTCCCCACAAGTACCCAACTTTCCGAACCCATTAGGGGGTTGGGGATTCCTTAGCAATCAAGTCATCCACCCCTTTCTTTTTTTCCGGCCCATCCGGGTGGCGACTCCATTTTCTCCGGACTTAGGTCCGTGTTCTCTAAGGCCCTGAGCCTAAACAGTCCGAAGTCGCAAGAACCATGCCACTGGGAGTGGGGACAAAAATCCCCGCTCACAAGATGAAAGGAAAAGAATATAAAAGTCTTCATCTTCTTCTTCTTCTTCAAGAACGTGTTTTCCATGGGAGTTTGAAGACCAAGGATTTTGCTTCTTCCATACTCCATAAATTGAAGGAATTAACAAATTTCAAGAGGATTTTTGGTGATTTCCACCAAAATTAGTAAGTTTCCATCTCTTTTCTTTGAATTTCTTGGAAATTAGGATTATGTGAGAATTTGGATTTTTATGTAGTATGTTATAATTGTTGGAATTGGTGTGTATGATGTTATTTTAGGTAGTTAACAATGATTCTAAGGTTAGATTGAAGAGATGATAGAGAATGGAGTTTGAGAATGGAAGTGGAGATTTAGGGTTTTGGAAAAGTGATTTTCCAAAGTGGTTAAATTGTGTGATTTTATTTTTTTAAGCATATTGTTTAGTGTTAAAAGTGATGAATATAAGCTTGGAATGAGTGATGGATTATGTTGGAATGGAAAACCTTCAATGGGGGAAGGTTATGCCATTTTTGAGATTTTGTGTATAAGAGTGTATTTTTATAATGTAAATGATTTAAATGTATTAAAATATGTTTTTAATAATATAAGTAAACTTAAAACACTAATTTAATTGTAGTAGAATGGAATTCCAATGTTGAAGTAAGGAAAGGCTAAATTTTTGGAAATTTGTAGGAGTGATGTGTAATTATGGTTTAATGTTGGAAATGCCATTAAATGTGATACTAAATGATTATTTGTTATCACATTTGGTTTAGGCATTGAGGGAGGTTGATTTACTTCATCCAAGTAGTGAAAGGCAAGTTGGAAAGATTGGATTGAAGGTTGTTTTTAGCTTGCTTTGGGTTGCTAGTGGAGGTATGTTCAAACTTTGAATATAATGTCTATATTTGCATAACATTTGGACTTAACACATTTTGGTTAAAAAATGTGTTAAGTTACTTGGTTCATTGATTGTGTATGAATAATGTGCTATGACATTTGTAATGTCATATATGTGTTAAATGAATTGTGAAAAGCCATTGATAATGGCTAAATTGTGTAAAATGTGAAATATGCATATTATGTGAAAATACCCAAAGTAATTGGGTAATGTGTTGTGAATGCAAAAATGAGATATGTGTAATAATGAAATGAATTGATATTGATAAAAATGAGAAAAGTGAGAAAAGTGAGAAAGATGTGAAAAATGAG
Organism: Garcia nutans; assembly: GCA_947685225.1. NCBI lineage: Eukaryota > Viridiplantae > Streptophyta > Magnoliopsida > Malpighiales > Euphorbiaceae > Garcia > Garcia nutans. Next base: position 28,423,294 of record CANTUV010000039.1, on the reverse strand, counting down.
AAAAAAAAAAGTGAAAATAAGGCAATGTGCCTAAATTGAATATGTAAAAATGAGAAAGAGATTAATAATGAGAAATATGAATAAATTGTGTGCCTAGTATATTATTCAATTTTTAGAGTTCTGGGTTTGGCAGCATGCCTATGATTGCCTACGGGCTAAACGCTAGAATGGTGAAAAGACTGGGTCGTAAGCCAGGCCAGCTGATAAATATGATGTTTTTGGGGTGAAAAGACTAGGTCGTAAGCTTCAAAAATTATAGGAGTCTAGCTGGGTTGAGGACCAAGATATTGGGGCCTAAGGGTCTAGCCGGGTTGAGGTCCAAGAGACTAGAGCTGTTACATTATCCATGGATATATATATTGCCTACGGGGCTAGACACATGGTGTCATTATGGACCAAAGCAGTAACTCTAAAATTTGAATAGCATATTAGATCCTTTTTAGGGCCATGCTTGTCTTTGTTTTAATGTGAATTATGAAATATTTGAAAAATATAAGAAAGTGGATTGCTGTGACATCTATATGCATTGTGCATTTGGTATTGCATTGAGTTATATTGTTATTATCAAAGTTTGTACCACTAGGCTTCGGCTTAGCGCGATTATTTCCATCACGCTGGTGACAGGGTAGACCCAGTTGAGCCAGAGAGTTCTTCTAGACCAGATCGGGTCTAGACTTGTAGTTGAGCTTGTTGAGTTGCTATCGAGATCAGATACACTACCAGCAGCATGTATATATTTTTATGTTATTGTACATTTTGAGTAATATGCATAATATATTATGTTTTGAATTTTACATATTGTATATTATAAAGAATGTTTTGGTCAATGTATTTGAAATGAGAGAGTAAGTGTGTTTTAAATTATTTATATATATCTATATATATATATAAATGCTTGAGAAACTTGGTGAAATTGAGAAGTATGGTTGAGATGGTGGTTGGAAATTATTTGGGAGTGTTTTCTTTTTGCAGGTTGAGTAATTGCTAAATTTTGGGATATCCAAAATACAAACAAGACTCTAGCGAATTTTTCCCAGAGATTTTTATATATATTATTTATTTTGGGTTCTTATAACAAGTAAAGAATATTTATATTCTATTTAATTTTTATATATTTAGAATTTGAAATTTTAAATTGGAAATGTAAAAAAAAAATTAGTAAACCAGTCTGTGACATTTTTGAACCGTATATGCATATTTTACATCTACTGAAAATACGTATTGTACGTATATAGGGTATAAGGGTGTTACATAAAGTGTCTAAAGTAATTATTTTTATAATGTTTCGGCGTTAAAAATTGAAGTGATAGTTAATTAAAGAAAGTGAATGCATCGAAAGTATTGTATAAGTGAATATATTGGATAAAAGCCCTAAAGCCTATTTAAAAATTTCTAGTGTCTTCTATTGTCCTTTAAAACATCATCAAAATAAAATATTGAAAGGAAAAGTGATGGAAAAGTATTTTTAAAGAGATTAGTGCTTATATAATACTTATTTTGCTATTTATTGAATTGATCTTGATTTTTATTATGAAAAGAGATTTGTGAATTGATAAAACGCCATTACTAGTGAAAGATATTATATATTGAATAATTGTGAAAATATGAGTATAAAACTTTACTCCTATTATAGTAAAGTGATTCTTGCAATTTGTAAATGTGTATTTATAGATTATTAACTAAAATAATGATTAAATCTATCATTGAATCATTTATAAGTTGATATAAGGTTGTGGAAGAAAATAAGGTTTTGAAAGATTTTAGGGTAATGGAAGTTTAGATTTTAATTTGATTGTGCTTTGAAGAGTTGGATCCTATTTCTTGAATTTGTTTGAGTTGAATTATTGATAACTTATTGATTAAATCATGAAACGAAATTTTAGTAGAGATATGAATGATCATTTGTATAGTCAAGCATATGTTTGTGCAAATTTCTATTCTTCAAACTTTGGAAATAAATCCCAACAGTGATGTGCATGATCACTTTTATGATCATGCATTTGCTCATGCATATGTTATATTCTTATACCTTCACAAAGAAGAATTTATGAGTGGAATTAGTAGTGAATTATTGAATACGTCTTGGAAACAGTTATAATTGACAAAAGATTGCTTATAAGATTGAAATGAAATCAATCCATTAAATGATGAAACTTAGATGTGAAGAAAACTTGAGGAAAGTATGGATAAATGTAATTGGAAATTTGAAATAAGTGTAAGGTTAGAGAAAAGATAAAAGATGATTACAAGTGATTAGTGGATTTAACATTATTCATGAAGAAATAAGATAATTTATGAAGCAAGGTGAGAAGAATGATATATTGATGAATTATTAATGATTTTAAATAGTTTGAAGACCATGATAAAGAAAATAAAGAGGTGTATATACGAATTGATTGAGTAATAAAAGTAAGAATGTGAGATTTACATATTGTGTACTTATGAAATACGTGATAGAACATTATTTGGTGATTAAAGACAAGTTATAGATTATATATGGAAGTGTTAAAGAGTTAACTGATGCTAATTGATACAATAGAAAGAAAGAAATTGATAATGTGAAAAGGAAAGAATGTAGTGAGATTTGTAGGTAGTTTAACCCTTCTAGTGAAATAATAAATTGCGGATCAAGTTAGAAATATATATGTGTGTGAGTGTGTGTATTAAACATAGTGAATACATTATATATGTACATATACTCTTAAAGTGAAAGAATAGTTATAAATTCTTAATATGTTAAGAAAAGAATTAAACAATTAAGAGTGGAAATCTATTTAGATTTCATTATTACAGTGGAAACATGGAAATGATTTGAAAAGATAAAGATTGATGAATAAATAAAATTAGTCAAACTTGTAACACCCCGATACCCTATATAAGTACTATACGTATACCTAGTATACATACAGTAAATATATAAAGTATAAGGATGTCACTTTTCGTTACCTTTTAAAAAAAACCTGTAACAGAGTTCAAACCATAATACATTAATTTAAATAACATTTACAAAATCATTATCTTTATCAAAACTTCATTTATACATATAAATACTCTCTCGTCAGAAATACATCATAATTAAAATTTATACATGTATGCATTACCCTCTAGTTGGTCTCGACAAACTCTAGCTCTTCACGTGGCATAATGAAAGACTTCATATCTTCCACCTATATACCTGCGCGAATTCACACCCGCGCTAAGCCCGAGAGCTTAGTAGTCCAAATATAAAATATAAACATGTAGTATAGAAGTATTAACATATAATGATATATCAATTCAATGTATAATTAGTTCTTATCATATTCTCTTTTCTTTTTAATTGCATCTTTCATATATCCTAGCTAATTTCATATATGATGTACATATATACATAATATTATCATCAACCCCAATGCATTACCAATACTCAAAATCAATATATTAATACACCCACATTATATATTTTATGCCAATTATTATTGCAATACACACATTACATATCATACCAATCATTATTGCAATATAACATTACATATCATACTAATCATTATTGCAATACACACATTACATATCATACCAATCATTAATGCAATACACACATTACATATCATACCAATCATTATTGCAATACACACATTACATATCATACCAATCATTATTGCAATACACACATTACATATCATACCAATCATTAATGCAATACACACATTACATATCATACCAATCATTAATCACATTTCTAATGGAATCCACCATAGATCTCACTTATTTCAACACTTATATTTCACATTAGCAACAAAGACAGACTCGGGCCCAAAACACTAATATGTTATTCAAAGTTCAGAGTTACTGCTTTGGTCTATAACCATAATTATCAAGCCCGTAGGCATCATATATCAATATCTCTATCCATGGATAGCGTAACAGACCCAGTCTCTTGGATCATCAACTCGGCTAAACTCGAGGTGATCCTCAACCCGGCAAGACTGTTACCAATCATATATCTCATAATCACAATTTCTCATAGTGTAACAGACCCAGTCTCTTGGATCTCAATTCAACTCAAAATGAAGAGATCCTCAACCCGGCAAGACTGTTACCTTTTTCATTTTATAGGCATGCCTCCAAACCCAGAACTCTGAAATCGAATAACACATTAGTTACACAATTCATTTATTATTTCATTATCAATCTCATCATCAATTAGGCAAACATGCCTTATCTCTTTCAATTGAATCATCATAGCCAATCACAATGGCTTCACAACATATCTGAGTTATCATAGCCAATCACAATGGCTTTCCATCACATTTGAACCATCATAGCCAATCACAATGGCTTCATATCATATCATATCTCAATCCATATGATACATATAGCATCATTGATATAACATTTCAAAGTATATTATTCATATAATACATTGCCATACACAAGATTCACAATGCATATAACATAACATTTTCTTATTTCTCAAAACACATTAACATCATTCATTACTAGAGCATTTACCATAACAAATTGCACATACCTTAAGAATGATCCTCATTTCTTCCTACCTTTTCCATTTCATATTTCATCCTTTATATATATATATATATAGCAATTTACATTCTTCATTTACATTCACAATATAATAGCTTATTTAACACTTTCATCCCAATGTGTTAATGTTCAAAGACATATAAGGATATACAATCAAATAGGGTTTATGCTTACCTTGTTAATGATCTTCACATCCTTCACATCATTCAATTATCACCTTAGTCCAATTATATTAACAATATAATAGATCACTTAACACATTTGCAAACAAATGTGTTAAGCCTCAAATTATGTAATTAAATACAATCATATGTATTGGTACTTACCTCAAGAACTATTCCCATTCCTCTATACATTTCCTCTTCCAAGAATTCTCAACATTTAGGTTAATGCAACACAATCTCTTCAAAACCTAATCCAAAAATCATTATTTATAGGTTTAGAATCATCCACATACATTTGTTTAGGTCATTCTTTGATTACAAAGTACTTAGAGTGTATATAAAATGTTTAGGAGCACAAGACTTTTGAAGAATCAAACAATGCATGAAGAACCAAAACCATCACAGCAGCAAACACACCCAAGGGACACGGCCAAGCTTGTGGCCGTGTCTCTCAATACCAATTCAAGCCGAGGCAGACACGGGCAAGGGGACACGGCCGTGTCTCTCCACAAAATTCAGGCAGTGGCAAACACACTCAAGGGACACGGCCAAGCCAGTGGCCGTGTCACCCCAAAACATAACCAACACGGCCAAAATCCCTCCAACTTGGCCGTGTCACCCAAATTTCTCAAGTCTTGGCTGTGTTTCTCATCGATTCTAGCCGTGTCACTCAAGAACACAACCCTAATCAAAACCAACACTCTTCCAAATGCATTTTCACACCCTTTGCACAACAATAACTTCATTCAATTTGTTCTAATCAATGTTATTAACACATATCTTACATATTCATCACATTAACCACTTAAACAACACATAAACATTACATTAAAACATTCACCAATACCAAACCTTAAAACCAACTTCCCACTTGATCTTACACAATCAACCTTCACATATCTTACCATATTCACAACCAAACCAACACCAATTCCATCTTTTAACTTACAATCACTTTAAACACTTATAAACACATATCAAACAAACCAAATCATCACATCAATAAATCACAATTTCTTTTAGACACAACTTCAAAATTGACAAAGAAAAACAAGAGAAGTCTTACCTTAGATGAAGAAATTTCACAAATCTCTAACCAATCCCTTTGATTGCCTCTTCAATTTGGTTCTAGCTTCAAGAACACCTCTCTTGCTCTCTCTTTTATTCAATGGCCGGCACACACATGAGAAGAGAAGAAGAATGAATACAAATCAACCATTTCTTCTTCTTTAAATCTCCACCACCCAATTTAACAAAACAATTACCAACATGCCCTCATCCATTTAATTAACCTTTTGTCTCATATGTGCCCATTTAAGTAATTTCACAATTCTCAAATAAATATCCTCTTGCATTGACCAACCCTTTTGACTTATGTATATGTTAATTATATCAACATATAAACAACATATAAACTTGTCTCTAAACCCTCTTTTCTTCTCAAAACACATTTACATATACATTCTTTTCCCAATTTCTTTTCTTAACACATAACATATACATTCAATCCAATATAAACAACAACATATATAAGACTTCTAGGGCATACATAGGGATATTACAAAACTAATTAGAAATAAATATAATGTGTATATATGTTCATATGATAAATGTGTTTGAAATAATTGCTCATATCTTATAAATTCACAGTAATAAACAAACACTTCAAAGAGAAAGTGTTATATTCCAAAAGATATTATAATTGACAGTAATTTGTAACAATGAAATAAATGTATTGATCGATTATACTGATGTTAAATCTAGTTTTTGGATTAGCTAAAGGGTATATGTTCAAAGTGATGGTGGGCATTTTATGCCATATTGAAAGTGGACACTTTGTGCCATAGAGGACACTTATGTCCCATATTCAAAGTGGACACTCTGTGCCATAGAGGACACTTATGTACCATATTGAAAGTGGGCACTCTGTGCCATAGAGGACACTTATGTCTCATATTAAAAGTGGGCACTTTGTGCCATAGAGGACATTTTTTTATATATGTCCTAGTGATATTGGCATCTATGCCATCAGTGGACGCTTTGCGTCATAGAGGACCTTTGGTCCCTTTCTCTCAGTGGACACTTTGTGTCATCATATATAGTGGACATTCGTGCCATAATGGGCCTTTGTCCATATTTATACAGTGGGCATTTACTTGCCATCTGTAACCCGCTATCCGAAACTAGGATTTAAAGTTCAGTGTATAAGAGAAAGAAAGAGATATATATATTTATAGTGGAATGTAATGACACAAATTATATTTAAAAAAATCTAAAGAGAATTAAAGGCAATTACTGGATTGAACTTGAATAGTATAAGTGTGTAGAGCTGAATCTTCTGCAGTTCTATCATAAGATTATTCTGAAAGTGTTACATTGATTGATATCAAACATAAATAAAAGTTATGTAAATTAATAAAATAATTGATTTTATGTGAGATTTGAGATTAGTTATAAATTAAATGGCTTATTTCCATAGCATGTAAATTTTGAGGATGAAATTTCTTTAGTGGAGGAGAATTGTAATGGTCAAGATTTTAAACATGGAACTTTTTAACTAATATTGATAAATGATAATGTATAGTGATAAAAGTAATGTGGATAAATACTATAAGTAGATAATAGTGAATAGTATATCTCAAATTTACTGAAGAAATTATTTTTACGGTTTTACAGGACTAAAAATCAAATTTGAATCAAAGGCTAAGGGTGAGGGTGCACCATAACTAAGATGAGATTGACCACACTAGATTGAACATATTATATATATATATATATGTGGACATGTGTGTGTGTAGAATTCTCTCCTTTCTTCTTGCTTCATCATCCAAGATCATCATCACCAACACCACCAAAGTTCCTTCTTTCTTTCTTCTTTTCAAGAATTTGGCTAAAATTTAAGAGAAAATCACATCTAGCTATGAGTTTTTTAAAAATAAGCTAGAAAAGGTGAGATTATCAGCAAGTGATCAAAGAAAAAGAGGAAAAAGAGAGAAATTGAAAGAGGTATGTGCTTTTGTATTATAATTTGAAAATATATGAATTTCTATGAGTTTTAATGTTTGAATTAATTAATTGAGTTATTTATAATGAAATATTTCTTCAAAGTGTTGATTAAATAGATTAATGAGTGAAAATAACTTTTATGTGATGAGTTTGATTTTTAATTCAACTCCTAAGAGAATTGGGTAGTTTGATGATGTTTTTAGCCATGTGAGATGGTTGAAAGTTTGATTAAGTAAAGTTTTAGTAAATTATTTGATATGAACTCTTTTTATGGCAAAAATTTGGTCTTGATATATTTTTAACTTAGATCTTCAATATATTTGTGTTTAATGAAGTTGAAAGTGTAAAATACATGATTTTAGGATGCCACAGGCGTGGCTTAAATGTGCCATGGGCGTGGTATCAAAGTCAGTACTATTGGAGGAAGAATTACTTCGAAAATAGACCCAAAACCAACGCCACGGGCGTGGTAATTGAGTGCCATGACCGTGGGGTTCAGAGTAAGGTTGTTTCTTTACAAATTTTGATAAAACGGAGCCATGACCTTGGGGATCTACAAAGACATGTGACAACTTCATTTTGTATCCCATGGGCATGGCGTTGAGATGCCACGGCCGTGGGGTACCTGGATGATATTTTTGGCTTGTATTTTGCGATATACGAGCCTAGTATAAGGCTAATAAGTTTATGTTTCTTACTTTTGTGATGAGAATTCATGTGTATGTGTTAAAAGTATGGAAAAGAGTGATAAACTTTGGATATGAGACAAATATATATAATACTAAATGTTGATAAAAGTATTCTACCATTGAAATGATATACACAATTCAGTGTTAATCAAAACTAATGAATTGCCCAAATCATACTTATTTTAGATCTAGCTTTGGATTGAATGGCTAACCAGAGGAAGGATAGCCATAGTGATAGTGGGCATCTCGTGCCATTAATGGACACATTGTGTCATCAGTGACAGTGGGCATAATTGCCGTTATATATATATTCTTGAGACTTGGTATTAAAATTGCTACACTAATCTGTTAACCAAACCTATGATCTGAGTTCAGTATGTATGGGCATATTTAATGAAGTTATCCAAATTGAAAATATATGTGAATATGACATTATGAATAATGAAATAAATGCAAAAAAATAAAATAAGTCAATTACTTAAAGTCGACTTATTGTGTTACAATGTGAAAGTGATTGGTAATTGTTGCGCTCGAATTAACTCTACCACAAAGCGTCACTCGCAAGTATACGAGGTAGCTGTAGCAAAGGTGATCACCCCAAGGTCGTTCTCTCAAGGAAGCTAAAGTGGTTAATCTTTTATCAGATTATGTTTAACAAGTAATAAAGAGATTTAAATTGCTAACTAAAGAAGAAGATTGATTTAAGTTTAAAACAAAGAAAAGTAAGCTGTGTTTTGATTCACTTGATAGAATGGTCTAGGGTTTGCACTTCTCTACTATTTATATGTATGAACGGTTATTCCTCTTAACTAATTCAATTTCAAAGATTAAATCTCAAAGAACTCAACTAATCAAGTCAAGGAAATAAGCTCTCGCATTCAAACCTCTTTCAACTAATTTTGTTATAAGTGAAATAATCTTTTTAATAGGTTATATCTCTAATTCACCTAAGTCCCTAATTGAATTGTTCAAGTATTAAACTTCATCCCTCGATCCATCATCTAATACCTTAAAACACAAAATTAATGGTCAATCAATTATATATTAACAATGTTTCATTCAATCAAGGCTAAAGAAATTATTAGCTAAGAGAATAACCAAATCATACAATCATAGCAGATCCATACAAACCCTAGACTAGATCAAATTAGTTCATAATGCAATCAAACATATTCATCTCATTAATGTTCAAAGAAATCAAAATAGACATGATAATATCCATTTAATGAAAATAAAGAAAATAAGTTCGAGAACAAAACCAAGTTACAACTCCTTGAAGCTTCTGAAGAATCTCTTGTTCAAATCTTGCAAGAAGGATGAAACAATGGTATGAACAATCTAATCTAAAACTAGTTTTGATCCAAAGTTTAATCAAAATCAAGAAAACTAATGTTAAACCCTAAAACTTTTCTCTGACGGCTCAAAACTTTGCTCCAAATCGTCAACCCCTTCAACCCTAGCTCTTCCTTTTCCTTTTATACGAAACATACGCTTTAAAATCCGTTGCGCGTTTAGTTCATGAGGGACACGGCCAAGTCAGAAGTGACTTGGCCGTGTGAGTGTTCTTTGGAGGGACACGACCAAGTGACTTGGCCGTGTCCCTTGCCTGTGTCCACCACTGCTTGCCTCTCTTCTTTTCTTCTTTGTTGAGTGACACGGCCAAGTGGAGCTTGACTTGGCCGTGTTGAAGCCTTTTGGAGGGACATGGCCAGGTGACTTGGCCGTTTCTGAGCTTCATTGGAGGGACACGGCCACTGACTTGGCCGTGTCCCTTGCATGTGTCTGCTTCTGTGAGTTGCTCTTCTTCTTTAACTTGATATGGGACACGGCCAGTGACTTGGCCATGTCCTCTACCTGTGTCAGCTACTGTGCATTCTTCCTTCAGTCTTGGTTCCTTGGCTTTTTTAACCTAAAACAAAACATCAAATAACTTTAAACAAAAACTAAATAAACAATAACTAACAAAACATAAACACATACTAAAAACTAGATCAGAAACAACATAAACACTGAAATAAACTAAAACTATCAAAATTAATGAAAACACTAAACAAACCGATAAAAACTAACAAAATACCTAAATAAAACAATAATTATCATAATAAACAAACTACAAATCTATGACAATAACTAACAAAACAACTACCCCACACTTACAACTTTGCTTGTCCTCAAGCAAATTCACATGGCATAAATTAAAAACTCAAATACCTTAACTATAATTCCAACATATAAGATGAAATCCTTCAAGACATTAGACATAAATAATTGCAATTTCCTTCAATCAAGATTTTCTTAACTCATTCATTAATCCAGACATACAAATCTTATCTCTCATCTAAGTGTTTCACTCGATTTCAAAAGTTAATCACTCAAACCACTCATGATTGCATACTACCATAAACTTGCTTAATTATCCAATCTCCCTCACTGATTTTCTAAAGAAATAATCTGAAAGTCTTTTATTTGGATGCAATGGGGCTAAGGTGAAGGTGTGAGAAACGACATTTAAGCTAGAGCATCAAGAAATGGAGTATCTAAATTAGACACTACTCTTGCTAAGGCACTCATAACTCCCTCAAATGGCATACTCACCAACCCTTGATAATCTTACATATTTGCATAAAATACATGAGTCAACATTCCTCTTTTGATAACCAATGCTAGAACATATATGAATTTTGTATATATATATATATATATATGTAACTTTTCTTTTATTTTCTCTCTTTCTTTTTTTTTACTTTTATCATTTTTTTTAAATATATATATATACAAAATTAAGAATTGCATGGAACATCTAGCTTAAAATATAGAGGAAAAGAATAATGACTCTTAATCAAATACAATGTGCAAAGTATGCATTTCAACCCCCAATAGCACTACTTTTTTTTTACTTGCTTACCCCACACTTTGAAACAAACCACCCTATTGTCATATCATAAAACTCCATTCCTTAATGCAGGTATGATGATAATAAGAGAAAGTTGAGCTGTGAATTGTGTTGATCAAACAAGAAAAAGTCAAAGGCTCAACTTGACTCACTAAGGAATTAAATATTAAAGGAGGTCTTTTTAAGCTAAAGGGCTAGCCTAATTTGCCTTCATCATTTTAAAACTTGAGATTAAATCATAATGTGAGTTCAATCAGTATGCAAAAGCAAACTCTAGAGATGCAAAATCATGAAGGTGCACACTTAAGAAAAGAAAATCAATCATTTAATCTATAAGGCTCAAAACTCACAAAGGTGGGTTCTCAAAGATTTATATGTCATGAACCGCAGAATGTGAAAATTGATCGTAATGATTTGAAATGCTCATATCTACACTGATACTAAAGTCTCAACTATAATGCTAGAATCACAGAAAAGATCAATAAATTTTCAACAATTATACCATGCACAACACAATAAAACATACCAAGGCGACCAAAACAAAAATTAAAGAAAAGCTAAAAGATTACCCCACACTTTAGAATTTACATTGTCCTCAATGGAAAACAAGAATAATAAAGAGAAAGAATTAAGGGACAACCTGTCTTCCATCGTACCTTGGTGAGGCAAAACCTAATTTTCCATCACAAACACAATTGTTCAAAAACAAGATGCAAGAGACTTTAGGGTTTCTATTTATTTAAACTAAACATAAAATCAAAATTGCAAAATATAAAATTATAACTATGAAAAAGAAATTCAAACTAATGGGTTGCCTCCCATTTAGCGCTTCTTTAATGTCATAAAGCTGGACATCATGCAAGACTAGGAACCATGGATCAAAGTGCTGTCACTGATCCTCACTTCTTGAAATCCTTCATTTTATAGTTTAACTCTATGTCTATTTGCCCTAAAAATCTCATTGGTTTTAGAGTTAAGCAATTCAATGGCACCAGAAGGACATACCTTAGTTACCTTGAAAGGACCACTCCATCGAGATTTGAGCTTACCTTGAAACAGACTGAGTCGAGAATTAAAAAGTAAAACTTTCATACCTGGACTCAATGTCTTTCGCACAACTCTGTCATGAAATGTTTTAGTGCGATCCTTAAAGTTCCTCAAGCTCTCAAATGCTTTTGGGTTAAAGCACCTTTGGGTCTCCCTCACTGATTTAGCCCCCTCTTCTAAAGTCAGTGTCAACTCCAATTTATCTGGGGATCCTGTCTGCAAGAAAGCATCTGAAACAACTACTTCAACACTATTAATTAAAGAACATTCCTCATATAAAGCAGTTGTAGGAATAGGAGAAGTGTTAAAAATAGAAAATTCAACAGTTTGCCCTAAGACAGTCATTGACAACTTACCATTTTTAACATCTATTAAAGTGTTGGTAGTAGCCATGAAAGGCCTACCCAGCAAAATAGTGTGTGCTGATGGTGCAGGGTTACTCCCTTCCATGTCAAGTACTATGAAATCCACAGGTACTATCAACCCTCCAACCTTAACTAACACATCTTCTATAACCCCTTTCGGGAATCTAAAAGACCTATCAGCTAATTGCAACACCATTTTTGTCGGTTTAAGCTCCCCTAGTTCTAATTCTTTAAACACAGAATAAGGCATTAAATTCACACTAGCTCCTAGATCACACATGCCTTCAGTCCCCTTTCCATTCCTCATAGTAATTTGAATTATAAAACTTCCAGGATCCTTTAGTTTGGGAGGTAGTTTATGCTGCAGAACAGCACTAGCTACCTCTGAAACTATCACCTTTTCATTCGTCTCATACCTCTTTTTCTTGGTGATCAGTTCTTTGAAGAACTTGGCATAAGCTGGTATGTTCTTTATTGCCTCAAGTAAAGGTAAGTTAATACTTACCTTAGACAGCATGTTGAAGATGTTAGAGAATTGCTTATCTGGTTTATCATCCTTCAACCTGCTGGGGAATGGTATAGGTGGCCGGTATGGATTGCTTGCCTTATGGAGGTCTACTGCAGGGGACTTCTCCACTGATCTTTCTCCAGCACCTTTGTTCTTTGGTTCACTTTCCTTCTTATTCTCTTGGTCACCTGCACTCACAGAATTATCTTCAACATTATTGTCAATTACCTTACCACTTCTAAGAACAGTCACTGATAGTGCCTGCTCAGTTTGACTTGGGAATTTCCCCTTCTGTTGAATCTGCATCTGTTGTGCTAGTTGTCCTACTTGAGTCTCTACCTTCTTAAAAGATGCTTCTAAGGACTATCTTAGACTTACCTTGATTTGAGGATTGACCCTGCTCTTGGTTCTGTCTTTGAAGCAAATGGAAAGGCTGCTGAGAATTATTTGTTGCCCAAGAAAAATTTGGGTGATTCCTCCAACCAGGGTTGTAAGTGTTGGAGTAAGGATCATTTCTGGCCCTTGGTTGGAATCCTCCCATAACATTGACCTGCTCAGCTTCATTCCCATAAGTCTCATATGCAGAGGGGCATATATTTGCTCCATGCCCAAGAGTTCCACAGATTCCACACGCTTCATGAGTAGAAGAAGAAATATTGTTCTTCATATTCAGCATCCGCACTTGCTTTGTCAACTCAGCTATCTGATTGACCATCTCACTATTGGCTTCTAGTTGATTCACCCCTTTACTTCTTCCCCTTACATTTTTTTGTTGACAATTAGCTCCCAGCATCTCAAAGATATCATAAGTTTCAGCTGCTCTCTTTTCTCCCATGGCTCCCCCAGCTGCATTATCAACAGTGTTCTGAAATTGCTGGGTTAGACCATCATAGAAAAACTGGTTCAGAAGTTGAAGGGGGTAGTGATGATGTGGACACTGGATCAATAACATTTTAAATCTGTCCCAAGCCTCATGAAATGGCTCTCCTTCAAATTGAGAGAATGTAGCAATCTTCCCTCTCAATTCAGCTGTCTTCTGATGTGAATAAAACTTGCCCATGAATTTATTATAAACTTGCTCCCAAGTTGTCAGTGAGTTTTCGGGCAACATCATAAGCCAGCTCTTTGCCCTATCCTTCAAAGCATATGGGAAACACCTCATCCTCAACTGATCCTCTGTTAATCCTCCCAATGGAAAAGTGTTGAGGGTGGAGTAGAAATCCCAATAAAGTTCAAAGGATCTTCATTTGGAACTCCATAGAATGATGGCAGCATGTTGTAGTGAATGTTCTTCAACTCATAATTTCTTGCTGCATCTGTCAGTCTTATGCAAGAAGTGGAAGTTCCAATGACAGGTCTAGCAAAGTCTCTCATCGTTCTTTGCCTTTCTTCAGCCATTTTAACAGATTGTTCAGAATCTGACTCTAATTCAGAAGTGTCCTCCTCTGTATCAAATATGGTATAGAGCTCAAACTCTTCTCTGCTCCTTTTCACTCTCTGAATTTCTGGAATGAATGGATATAGCTCTCCTTCGAGTGATCTCCTGCCTTGCATAAACAAAATTTCTAGAAAAAGAAATTATTAAAAGAAAAAGACAAAATAAAATAAAAAATAAACAATGAAAAATAATTTAAAATATTTTTGCCTAATAAACAATTTCGCCAATTAGCTTCCCCGGCAGCGGCGCCAAAAACTTGTTGCGCTCGAATTAACTCTACCACAAAGCGTCACTCACAAGTATACGAGGTAGTTGTAGAAAAGGTGATCACCCCAAGGTCGTTCTCTCAAGGAAGCTAAAGTGGTTAATTGCTTATCAGATTATGTTTAACAAGTAATAAAGAGATTTAAATTGCTAACTAAAGAAGAAGATTAATTTAAGTTTAAAACAAAGAAAAGTAAGCTGTGTTTTGATTCACTTGATAGAATGGTCTAGGGTTTGCACTTCTCTACTATTTATATGTATGAACGGTTATTCCTCTTAACTAATTCAATTTCAAAGATTAAATCTCAAACAACTCAACTAATCAAGTCAAGGAAATAAGCTCTCGCATTCAAACCTCTTTCAACTAATTTTGTTATAAGTGAAATAATCTTTTTAATAGGTTATATCTCTAATTCACCTAAGTCCCTAATTGAATTGATCAAGTATTAAACTTCATCCCTCGATCCATCATCTAATACCTTAAAACACAAAATTAATGGTCAATCAATTATATATTAACAATGTTTCATTCAATCAAGGCTAAAGAAATTATTAGCTAAGAGAATAACCAAATCATACAATCATAACAGATCCATACAAACCCTAGACTAGATCAAATTAGTTCATAATGCAATCAAACATATTCATCTCATTAATGTTCAAAGAAATCAAAATAGACATGATAATATCCATTTTATGAAAATAAAGAGAATAAGTTCGAGAACAAAACCAAGTTACAACTCCTTGAAGCTTCTGAAGAATCTCTTGTTCAAATCTTGTAAGAAGGATGAAACAATGGTATGAACAATCTAATCTAAAACTAGTTTTGATCCAAAGTTTAATCAAAATCATGAAAACTAATGTTAAACCCTAAAACTTTTCTCTGACGGCTCAAAACTTTGCTCCAAATCGTCAACCCCTTCAACCCTAGCTCTTCCTTTTCCTTTTATACGAAACGTACGCTTTAAAATCCGTTGTGCATTTAGTTCATGAGGGACACGGCCAAGTCAGAAGTGACTTGGCCGTGTGAGTGTTCTTTGGAGGGACACGGCCAGGTGACTTGGCCGTGTCCCTTGCCTGTGTCCACCACTGCTTGCCTCTCTTTTTTTCTTCTTTGTTGAGTGACACGGCCAAGTGTTGCTTGACTTGGCCATGTTGAAGCCTTTTGGAGGGACACGGCCAGGTGACTTGGCCGTGTCTGATCTTCATTGGAGGGACACGGCCACTGACTTAGCCGTGTTCCTTGCATGTGTCTGCTTCTGTGAGTTGCTCTTCTTCTTTAACTTGATATGGGACACGGCCAGTGACTTGGCCCTGTCCTCTACCTGTGTCAGCTACTGTGCATTATTCCTTCAGTCTTGGTTCCTTGGCTTTTTTAACCTAAAACAAAACATCAAATAACTTTAAACAAAAACTAAATAAACAATAACTAACAAAACATAAACACATGCTAAAAACTAGATCAAAAACAACATAAACACTGAAATAAACTAAAACTATCAAAATTAATGAAAACACTAAACAAACCGATAAAAACTAACAAAATACCTAAATAAAACAATAATTATCATAATAAACAAACTACAAATCTATGACAAAAACTAACAAAACAGTAATGAATATATTAATGTTTACAAGTGAAAGTACTAATGCACATAATAAAAATGTTATGCTGAAGTTATTGAATTGATCAATAACATTCTATGTGTTATAGTGATTGAAAGTGTATATAATGATATAAGATACAAAGTGCTCAAAAGTATATTACTAAATTTAAGTGATGAAAATTATAGATTAAATGAAATTATCCTATATGTGAAATTGAAAAGTAAGAATTGCTGAAAAATAAAATAAGTGTATTGTGAGCAATGTTATCAAATGAGAAAGCAAGTCTTAAATAAAATGATTCATAAAGAGAAAAGTTGCAATACCGAAAGTATAGTATAACATGACGACTTTATAAAGTTAAAGTTATTATTTTGTGTAATCAAAATATTATGTTGGTTTGTAATTGAAAATAGTTAATATATTGAAATATTTCTTAAAACTAAGTGTTATTATTATGTTTCCATAAGTATTTTTCTTTCATATTAAGTGACAAAATATGTTTATACAAGTACCACTAAGCTTTGCTTAGCGTGTTAGAATTATTTTCTGACACGTAGGTATCAGGACATCGGAGCAAGTTAAGAAGTGGAATTAAGAATCTCAGGAAATTACCAGTACATATAGAGATCTTTTGTGTATTGTAGTCATAAAATGTATGTAAACAATTTACTTTGGCTATTTGAGAGATTGTACAAATTTGTAAACATGAAAGGAATAAATGTATTTAGAGGACGAAGTTTGAGATTCTAGTGAATGATTATCAAATAAAGCAATGTATTATATATTTATTTGATTTGACAAACTTATGATGGTTATATGATTTATAATTAGTATTTAGATTATTGGAGATATTGGAGATTAATTTAAATGATGGATTTATAAGTGTTGTATTATACAGATTGTATTATTATTTGAAAATTTTTGTTAGTTGGAAGAGAATTTTGTAAATGAATTGATTAGAGCACTGACAATATATCGAATAATATTTTTTGATAGTTTTTATGTAATAATTATCAGGGGATGTTACATAATTTGCATGTTTTAGCCCTTAATTGCACATTAAACCCTAGTTTGCATGTTTAAATATGGATTTGCATCTTAAACCCTAATTGCATATTACCTTTACAATCTATAACCCTATTCTTGCATATTGAATCTTATATTTAGGATTAAAACCCTAATTCCATAACCAAACCCTAATACCACAATAAAACCCTATCTTGTAAATCATTTACCTTGACTCCCGCCTATTAATCGGCTAGCGAGACAATCGTGTGCGTTGCGCACTATAATTTGTTAAGGGGTTAATATTATGATTTATTTATGGATTGCATTTTTTGTTGTTGATCCTAATTTCATTAGTTTAGCCCTATTTTTATAATTCTTCATATATTTATGGATTGCAATTTCTTATTATTTAGATTTTTGAGCTTGTAAAAGGAATGTTTCCACCTATGGTAAGTGCCTTAGTTTATTTAAATTGTTTATTTTGTCATGTTGCTTATTTTAATTTATTTTTGGGACAATTGTAAGGGACATGTTTCTACCTTTTGGTGGGTGTCCTATTTTATTTGTATTTTGGATTTGGATATTATAAGGCCATGTTTTCGTCTACTATGGGTGCCCATTTTATTCGTTTGATTAATGATATGATGCTATTTCTTTCAATTGCTTGTAATGTGAATAATATCATAATAATTTAAGAATTTAATAATATTTAGACCTGAAAAGGATGCCGGTTCCAATGAACATTAAATTATGGGGGTGTTGGGTCATTCTCACCTTCCCCATGTGTACCTAACTTTCTGAACCTAAGTAAGGGGTTGGGGATTACTCAGGAATTGAGTCATCCACCCCTTTCTATTTCTTTCCTAGCCCGTAGTGAGTGGAGATTTTCACCTTCACTCATATGTGGAATGATTATTGCTACTTCGGCATTGTTAGGCTCATGGACTTAGAGAACATAGGCCTAAATCCGAAGAAAGTGGAGTCACCACCTGAACCCCTTATTAGGTTCAAAAAGTTGGGCACACATGGAGAAGGTGAGAAATAGCCCAGCACTCCCATGATGCCCGGTTCATCGAAACCGGCCTCTTTTTCAGGTCTAAATAT
Source organism: Garcia nutans (assembly GCA_947685225.1). NCBI lineage: Eukaryota > Viridiplantae > Streptophyta > Magnoliopsida > Malpighiales > Euphorbiaceae > Garcia > Garcia nutans. The sequence goes on along the minus strand of CANTUV010000039.1, from coordinate 28,404,676 downwards.
TATCGAATTCTTTAAGCCTTAAAATAATATCCAAACTACATGCAATTATTGAAATAAGTAATCATTATATTATAAATCAAACAAACAAATAAAATGGATACCCATCCAAAGATAGAAACATGCCCTTATAAATGTGTAAATGTCTACAAAGAAAATATATAAAATAGGACACCCACCAAAAGGTGAAAATTTGTCCCTTACAATTTTCTCAAAGTCTTTAAATAAATTAAATTATAGAAAATAAACAAATTAAACAGATAAGGCACCCATGAGTGAAAACATGCCTTTTACAATTTTTAAAGCTAAATAATAAAATTAACACCATTCAATCATTCATAGCAAAACAAATAATCCAAATATGTAGTTTAATCATCACAATAATAATAATAAATTAAAGTTTAATAAAAGAAAATTAAGGTTAATCATAAAGAATTACAATTCATAAAAAAATATTGACCCAATTAATGAGAAGTTGCGTACGACAGTCCCACTAGCCAATTAGCTAGCTAAGGTCAAGGGGGTAGTGCCCTCGAAAGTAGATGGTTTACATGATATGGTTTTGTTGGAGAATTTGGGTTTCTATCTAGGATAGGGTTTTATATTTATACAAATTAGAGTTTTGAATTTATAAAAATAATGGCATAATACATATATTGATGCTACTATCTATATATATAGATTGATGCAAACTATAATTAAATCTAGGGGTCCACATTAATTTAAGTTTCATATTAAATTAAAGAGTAAGGTTACAATTTGTTGAATGAAATTCATAAAGTCAATCACAGTGAACCTAACTCATGGCTTGATCCACACCGAACCAAACTCATTCTTAATTCTAATCAGACCTAATTCTGGCTTTAAAAATTGAACCAGCTTATTTTAGGCCTTATAAAATTGGACAATCTAATTAAAAGCTTTAAACTAGGTTTAAGCCATTAATAATGGACCGAACTTGACCTAGCCTCTATAAATTGGGATCATACCAACTAAGGCCAAAATTAAGGGTCTACACCCGTCTAGGTGGTGACTCCAATTCTCCAGGCTTAGGCCTGTGTTCTCTAAGATCCAGAGCCTAATAGTGTCTAAGTTGTAAGAACCATTCCACTAGGAGGTGAAAATCCCAGCTCACAGTAGCGACTCCATTGGGGATAAGAGAAGTTGGTTACGTTGGACTTTATATTATTTTATTCCTTATTATTATGGTATTAGTCATTGCATCATTTCATATCTGCATTATGTGTGTGAGGTAGGATGCCCTATGGAACCCGTATTATGTGTATGTTATACTTTCATTCAAGGTATGTAGATTGAGCATCGTATAACCACTCATAACCTAGTGCCTTTTGGTATATACTTGCTATGAGGACCTAATCCTTTTTCAATCCAAAGACTAAAGCCCATGTAGTTGGCTTAGTAATTTTCCTTAGGTTTACCCTAGTTGCTTGTTGATTGACTATGATTGACATATCTTAGTTGAGTTTTGGCCCATTTGGTTTTTCTTATCCTAATATGACCTAATTATGACCTAATTCTTTTAAGCCCAAAGCCTAAATTATTTTCAAAACTTTTGTTAATCACTTTCTTATGGCCCAAAGTATGAAGTCCAAAATTGATTTTTGAAATAAAATATTTTCAAAATAGGCCAAAAATCATTTTTCACCTTATGCACCAAACATAAAGCTCAAAATTAATGAACTATTTTGTAATGGGCTTATTTTTTTTAAAGGTGAGCCGAAAATCATTTTTCAGTTTATGACCCAAAACTTTTTCTCTAATTCAAGTTTTTATTGGGTCAAAATTTTTTAAAATGGCCTTTCAATCAGTTAGGTCAATTATGGAATATTAAAATCAATTGTGAGCCTTACTTATGCCAAGATTTGTTAGTTGTAGGACTGTTTGTGGCATAGTCATTAATTGTTTTTCCAAATAAGAAGTGGTGAGCGAGATTTTTGACCCCACTCCCATGTGGAATGGTTCTTGCGACTTCGGTTAGGCTCAGGGCCTTAGAGAACACGAGCCTAAACCTGGAGAAAAAGGAGTCGCCACTTGAACGGGCTGAGAAAAAAGGGGTAGATGACTCAATTTCTAAGAAATCAATCCCCAACCACCTATTGGGTTCGAAAAGTTGGGTACGCATGGGGAAGCTGAGAATGACCCAATAATCCCATAACTCCCGGTTCATTGGAGCTGGCATCCTTTTTAGGTCTAAATATTATTAAATTCTTAAATATTATAAAATTACTATAGTATACACAATTTTAAAGAAATGAACATCCATCATTTTATTAAAATAAAACAAACAAAATAGGCACCCATCCATGGATGGAAACATGCCTTTACAATATCCAATGTCCAAAAAAGAAAAACAACATAAATAAGATGGGAAACCCACCATAGCTAGAAATGTGTCTCCTACATTGATCTCCAAATACAAATAAAATTAAAAGGATCAAATTAAATAAATAAGGCACCCACAATGTGGAAACATGCCTTTTAAAACTTTAGCACCCAAATAAATAAATATAGTTCAATTAAATAAAATGAGCAATAAAACAACTAAAATTCATCATTCGTCATAAAAGCATGTAATAAATATATCAAATAATCAAATCTAGAGTTTAATCTTAAGTTAGGCTTTAAACATGCAAAATTAGGGTTTCTAACCTAAAACTAGGGTTTTAATTATCCAATTAGGGTTTTATGATGCCATTAGGTTTTGATTTGGAAAGTATGGTTTTAGGTTAGAAATTAGGGTTTTGGGGTTTTAGGATTATGGTTAGGCATTTGGGATTAGGTTTAGGCAGATTAGGGTTTTAGGGTTTTATAGATTGGGGTTTTGGAAATTAGGATTCATAATTTAGAGGTTTGGAAATTAAAGTTTTGGATTAAGCAAATAAGGAGTTAGGGTTTTGGATTTTGTGAATAGATTTTACAGATTAGGGTTTACAGAAAATAGATTATCTAAAGTTATGTTACTTAGATTGGATTCATGATTTTAAATACTCTAACATGTAAAAATACCAAACGTAGCTACTGGATAAAAGAGTATATCAATTTGGTCATGTTATTAAAGTTTATGCAAAGTTACATATCAAAATTAATTAGCTACTGGATCAATCAACAATCAACTTTCAATATTTAAAAGAAAAGCATAACTTTTGCATATTTAAAATAAATAGAGTTTAGAAAGCAAAACCTGCATTGGTTGGTTCCTCAAATATCAATATGTTGAATTCAATATGTGCTACTACCTGATCAACCTTGATCTTGGATGAATTGAAGCAAACTTGAGACAATCATTACTGCCTCTTTGGTTGCTATCTTTAATTGTGTTTTTACTTTTTGTTGCTCTAAATTCTTAATTGCTAATACTTAGTTGCTTCATGTTAATTGCTAATCAATCCTCCTAATTGCCGATCCCCTCTTTTAATAATTAATTGCCTTTTATAGGCAACATTAGGACATCCCATAATCCCTCTTAACTTCAGATATATCAAACCTACACGACCTTGGAGAGTCTGAGTATGAAACTGTGCGCAATAAGGTAAATGTTAGCCCGTTGAATTGGCTATTGCCAATTTGGCACAAGCAATTGCTCATATCGATTTGGCAGGGGCCAATTTGACATGAGCTTACTTCCATTGAATTTGTCATGGGCCAAGCCAAATGGTCCGATCGAATTACATATTAACCACAACAGTCAAAATAAAACCGAATCGACATAATCCAAATATTAAATAATTATAATTGGTTTATTTTGTGCCTTGTTATTAGATTTAGACTTGATCTATCCTTTAAATGAAAAATATATTTGGACTGATATCAAAATTAAGGGTCTACAGTCTTGCCCCCTGCTTGAATAATATTGAATTTATTCAAAGAGTGAAAAGCAATTTAATTTGAAAAGATCTGGTCGGTTCAGATTTTAGACCTTGATTAAGCTCTGGACTCGAATTGGTTTGGGTTCTGGACTCGGATTGAGTTCTGGACTAGAAAAATAATTTGGATTCTAGACACTGATTGAGTTATGGACTAGAAAAATAGTATGGGTTTTGGACCCGGATTGAGTTCTGGACTCAAAAAATAGTTTGTGTTCTGGACCTGGATTGAGTTCTTGATTTGAAAAGTAATTTGGGTTCTGGATCCAAATTGAGTTCTGAACTTAAAAAATAGTTTAGATTTTGGCCCCAGATTGAGTTCTTAACTCAAAAATTAATTTGGAATCTAGACCCGGACTGAGTTCTGGACTCAAAAATTATTTGGATTATGGACCTGAGCTATCTGCAAAAATAAATTTCAATGGCCAATTTTGCAAAAAATTAGGTTATTTTTTGCTATACCTATTTATTCTTGCCCCCTGCATGGAAAAAAATATTTGTAAGTATAAAAATATTTTTTAGATACGCAAAAAATAAAATAAAAAAATCAATTTACTATATGCGCGTGTGTTGATTGTTGTGATTTATTGAAATTAAAAGCAAATGAATTATTATTTTGAGAAAGAAAGTATTCAGAAGCAAACAAATGAATAAAAAGAAATGAAGAAGAAAGTCATGCATGTGACCTTTTTACTTTTTATTTTATATTGTATATGCTTTACTTATCAGAATGTATAAGTGATTACTTTATTTATCCTATTACTCATTCCATGCACTACATCTATAAATACTAAGCAAGATATCAACATTTCTGCATTCAAATCCTCTCTAAAACTATCTAACTCTCAAAATTCATTACTATTCTAAACTCATAAAAACAATTTCCATTGTTATAAATGGCAAGTAATCAACATTAGTCCCGGGCAAGACCCCATTCTGATGCTGAGCTACTTAATCATATTCGGGTGTATGAGTATGGAAGAGTAACATTATTAGCTAACATGGAGTTACATCATAGCTAAGATGAGAAAACTGAGGTAAATATAATTTATATTAACAAACTAGTTATTTAATTGTGTAGAAGAATAACTAAGTATGATAAGTGGTGTGCTGTCAATTTATATTTATTGCTACATATATTTTTAAATTTTTATTTCGTGTCTTATTATTTTGATTTATATATGCATTATTATTTTTTTATATTTATCTATATTTATTATTGCACAAAAAATATGAGTATCATTATTATATTTAATTATGATACAAAAATTATGAATATCATTATTATTTTTATTTGTATCTAGTTATTTAATTGCATAAAAAATATTTTTATAGTTAGTTTTATATTTTTATATATTTATTTGCTATATACGAGCAAAAGTGAGAAAATATTTTAATATTGGGGAGTTTACAAACCTTATTACGACTTACCTATGTTGTGGCAGTATGACAGTTGTGTTGTTCATGGCAGTGGAAACATCCACAAAGCCCGTCAATTGTATAATCATGCTCTATCTCGAGTAAAGTGGATGATAAGGCTATACGGCTTTGAGGACTTTGTCATCCAGTTACCGGTGAAAGGATACCAAATAGATAGGAGCATAATCCAAGAGCTTACAAAAAGGTGGATCGATACCACCCATACCTTCCACTTGACAGTGGACGAAATGACTATCAGTCTGATTGATTTTACTTCCATAATCGGTGTCCCGTGCCATAGAGTTCACATCCCTTCTTACAACATCTTGACGCTTAATGAAATTCGAAAACTAATAGGCATGGAACCTTCCTTAAAAGAGCCATTTAAGATCAAGTATGAACCTATTTGGGTGAGCCGACAAGATATCGCTCATTTTTAAGATCTACATTATATGTCAGAATAGAGCTTTTGGGACTTCTGGTTTCATGGCTACAGGGATCCTGGTGCTTCTTCTTCAAGGGAGCCCTGGACCGATGACCATGATGTGCCTCCTCCTTTTTCAAGCGAAGACTATTACGAACCCAACTTTCAGGGTGATAGGGACTCATGTGCTTTTCCCTTGAGTGGATTCCAAGAGGATGATATACCTCCTTCTCCATCAGGCAATGACTTTTTTAGGGATTTATTTGATTTTGGACCGCCTCCCCCTTCTCAATAATAAATAGCTTGTAATAATAATAATAATAATAATAATAATAATAATAATAATAATAATAATAATAATAGTAACATGACATTTCCTTTTTTTGTAACTTTGACTTTTCACACATTTCTTTTTATCAATTTGTATCATTATCAATTTTTTTTATCAATTTGTATCATTATTTTTAAATATATATTCGTACAGAACGTCCATGTTGAATTAACAAATCTGAATTCATCATGGACTTAGATTTACAAAACCAAGATGAACGTGACATTCCAACAACTACTCAATGTAAACGTGTTTCCTTGCGCGTCTTGGTTTCAAGTCAATGCCTATTCCTTATGCACTTCGATCTATAAGCTATTATCTATTTAAATTAGTCACAATCCTTCATTCAAGACAAGTTAACCCTTATGCTCATTCAACAACCAATTTTCCTTACAATTTTAGCTACGGTAACAGGAGTAAATCTTCGAAAATCAATTCAAATAGCTTCAATTCTTTTCAAACCCTAACAATGTCTGAGCTCAATTTAAAGAAAATCAAAAGTTTATTTAAAACCATTAAAGCTGCATGTGAGCGGGGATTTTTGCCCTCACACCCGGTGGAATGGTTCTTGCGACTTCGACACTGTTTAGGCTCGGGGCCTTAGAGAACACGGACCTAAGTTCGCAGAAAATGGAGTCGCCACCCAGACGGGTCGGGAAAAAGAAAGGGGTGGATGACTTGATTCCTAAGGAATCCCCAAGTTCGAAAAGTTAGATACGTGTGGCGAAGGTGAGAAATGGCCCAGCACCCCCACAACGCCCGGTTCATTGGAACCGACCTCCTTTACAGGTCTTAATATTATAAAATTCTTAAATATAACAACATTATCCATATTACACACAATAATTAAAAGAAAGCATCAATATATTAAAATCAAAGCAAGGTCCAAGCAAAACAAATAAATGGACACCCATCCGAAGATGGAAATATGTCCTTACATCACATGCCTAAATAGGATACCCACCGAAAGGTAGAAACATGTCCTTTACATAGGTTCTAAAATAGAAAAGCAAATTAAATTACATAATATTTAACTAATTAGGTATCCAACAAGTGGAAACATACCTCTTACAACATTTGAAAATCTAAATAAATTGATAAAAGTAAATAATCATTCATCGTAAATAAATCATTCATCAAAGATATTAAACATCAATAGAAAGTAAACATCCATCCATGATAAATTAAATAAACCAAGCATTGAACTTAAATAAATTAAAGCATATAAAATAAATCAAAGCATAATCAAATATAGAATTAAATAAGGCAAATAAAAATCTAAATTATAGCTACTGTTTCCATTTAGGGTTCTTTATTTCATGTGTTTAGGATTTTGGAATTTATGGAATTTAGGCTACTTTGATTTTAAGGGAATTAAAATGGATTAAAGATTTTATGTTTTAAAAGGTTGCTAAAACTCTTTGATTAACCAAATTAATGTTTGAATGGTGAAATCATGAAACTAGGGTTTGAACACTTTAAAACATTAAGTTTTGTGATTTACGATCATTGAGTTAGGGTATTTAAGCTTATGTCCCCATTTCTCCTTCGATTTCTTCCTTATTTATAGAATAATTCTATTATTAATCCTAGTTACTCACGGCATACAATATTAAATAAGAAAAGGAAACCGAAACCTAATTGTATTAGTTTTCGGAAAATTTGCGTCTAAAAATTTTGCTGGCGAAAAAAACTGCTGCGGAAAAATTGCACTAGTGAAAGAAATTGTCGCAGGAAAAATAGCACTAGCGAAAAAGCTGCCGCAAATGGCCCCAGGCCATTTCCCACAGCCGACTTCTTTTTTTTTTCTTTTATTTATTATTATTATTATTTATTAATAAAAATTAAATAGTAAAGCAAAAATTATTTAATTAAGATAACACAAAAAATCGGCAATGCACGAGCTGTCGGGCCCATGGGCTGTGCTTGCAGCAATTGCGCTGGCAAAAATGGGCACAACGGGCCACTAGCTGCAAATTGGGTCGCGCAGCAGCGCTGCCGCACGATGCTCGCCGATCCGTCCGATTTTTTATTTTTTTTATTTTTTTTATTTTTATTAAAAATAACTATGAAATAATATTAGTAATTAAAATATTATTAAAATAAATAAAATACCACAAAAAATTATTTTAGATTATCGGATTTGAATGGGTTAAAAATTAAGGGTTTACAGTTTGCCCCCTGCTTGAACGATCTGAGACTTTAGAGAGTGAAAAGCAACAAGACTTAATTTTTTATGAGATGGTTATTTGAATTTGTTTTGGGTACTTGGACCCTAGACTGAACTTGATTTGGGTACTTGGACCCGAGATTGGATTGAATTTGGGTACTTGGACCCGGGATTGGGTACTTGGACCCGAGATTGGGTATTTAGACCCGTGATTGGGTACTTGGACCCAAGATTGAATTTGATTTGGGTGCTTGGACCTGAGATTGATTGAATTTGACTGACCTTTTATCATTTAAGAAGTCTGACTGCTCCGGTTATTCTATGCATTGTGGTTTTTCGCCCACAAAATGGATCTTCATCCTTTGAGATCGGGTCTTCATCCTTGAAAATGGATCTTCATCCTTTGAGATCGGGTATTCACCCTTGAAAATGGATCTTCATTCTTTGAGATCAATGGATCTTCATCCTTTGAGATCGGGTCTTCACCCTTGAAAATGGATCTTCATTCTTCGAGATCAATGGATCTTCATCCTTTGAGATCGGGTCTTCACCCTTGAAAATGGATCTTCATCCTTTGAGATCGGGTTTTCACCCTTGAAAATGGATCTTCATCCTTTGAGATTAGGTCTTCACCCTTGAAAATGGATCTTCACCCTTTGAGATCGAGTTTTCACCCTTTGAAAATGGATCTTCATCCTTTGGACTTTGGGTCTTCACCCTTGAAAGTGGGTCTTCATCCTTAAAACTTCGGGTCTTCATCCTTTAAAATTGGATATTCATCCTTGGAATCAGGTCTTCACCTTTGAAAATGTATCTTCATCCTTGAAATTTGGGTCTTCACCTTTGAAAATGGATCTTCATCCTTGAAAATCGGATCTTCACCCTTGAAAATGGATCTTCATCCTTTGAGATTGGGTCTTTGCCCCCTGTGTAGGCTCAAACCCATGATTTTTCTATGCAAGCTCTGATTGATATTTTTTCCCTCTAATTCTTTGCACAAGCAAGCATTTCTTCTCTTTACAAAATTACTAGAACTTTCTCAAGCAATGGGCTTTCTATGCCCCCCTGATTTGATATCTTCTTTTGATTGTTTACTTCACAGAGTGTTTACTGTTCACCTTAATAAAGAATAGACAATACAAGACAAGAAAGTGTGATGTGACATGCTCATGTATGCATGATATGTATGATAATACTCACAGCGGTTTCATTGACTCACAGACCGAGGTGATCAGCAGAAGTGTTCTCATTAGTTCCTTTTTGACGCTTGTTCAAGTCTTACATTGGAATGATCGAAAGCTTTGCATTTATGGCTTTTATCTTCAAGATGTTGAGAACATGAGTGGTGGAGACCCTAAGCAGCAGAGTCAGGGATGCATCCATTTCAAACTATGTCTCAACATGTCAGTTGATAGTTTCTTCATGACCTTGCCAATAATCATTTCCTTTGCCCAATGTGTCATTTGGATGTTCAACATACTTCCCTTAACTTAAAGGCTTTGTACGACAAAACTCTTTTTTATTTTATTTTATTTTTTTGAATTTTTGAATTTTTGAATCAAATGTTGGCTTTTGCCAAATTAATGTCAATGTACCTAAGGACTTGATTTTCTAAATTAACATATCTATAACATGACAACCTTAGTTGCCGTACTAAACTCGGGAATCATTTAAGCAAGAATTGTTGCACTTTAGATAGGCACATACACATTACTTGGCCAAAGGTCTCATTTGAGTTTAAATATTGTCTATCTCATATGCATGCTCATCCAAACTATCTCCACTAATAGACTCTACCTACCAAGAGAGATCAACAGGTCTTTAATAGGCTTGAAATGAGGTCTATAAGGGACATAGGTTTAAATGAAGGCCATTTTGAGATTGGAACTAATGTGACACAATGGAAAAACCCTCATACTGCAAATTTCTTGTTGGAACTTTAGGCAGCTTGGAGCAATCTTGCTATACTCCAAATTCCTTCTATCTTCTTGGCATTAATCTGGATCTTGATTAGGACAGTCTTTGCCCTTGGAAAATGTTTAAGACCCAAATTCATTTCTTTTCTTCTTCTCCCTTTTCTTTCTTTTTATTTTTCTTACTCCTCCCTTTCTTTGAGCATTTTATAACTTTGTCCTTCTTCCTTGTAGGACTGTCAAGTACAGAACTTTCAAGAACTGAATGGTCTTCCTCCTTTTTCTCTAATTTTGATTGAATCTTTGGTTGGGTTGGACCAATTCAAGTCAATCCATCCTTATAAACCAAATGGAAGCCTTTTGTTGTCTTAGGTAAAAGAGAACTCAGTTGGCTTTCTGAACCGCCTTTTGGGTTTTCTTTTCTTTTTTCTTTTTTTTTCTTTTTTTTTCTTTTCTTTTGTCTTTTTTGTTTTCTTTTCTTCTCTTTTTTTTCGGTTCTAGCTCTAAAAGAGTTATCTTATTTGTACTAACTTAGGCTTCCAATAATGGATAAGCGGAGTAACATAAATCTTCTTTAATAAGGATAAATCATTTGTTACTCTGATGTTGATGTTGATATATTGGAGATATTAGGAAAACTTCAACTACCCTTATGGTATTGAGAACTTCAACCACCCTTATGGTTTTGAGAACTTCAACTAGCTTCATGGTCTTGAGAACTTTATCTATCCTCATGATCTGGACTAATCATTGTTTTCTTTGATCTTCTTGTCTCTCCACCTTAGTGATCATAAGACTTGTCAAAAGTATCACAATAGCTCAGGGTAGGTTATTGGGGTTTTATGCCAATAAAAAGAAAGCTAAAATTTTATGAAGGCTCAAAGGGACAACTAGGGATTGATGTTTAATTGGGTGGATACTAGTTGTTGGCTAACAAAACAATGCCTAGATCATTTCTCTCTTAAATAAGCAGAGTTCAATTTCGCCTCGAAAGTTTGTCAAAGCATGCTCTAAGACTAACTTAGACCTAGACAAAGGTAATTATGCAGGAGCCCTCTCTAAGTAAGCATACACAACTCAATGCTATAGAGCAATTTCCTCACATAGTAAAGTCATTCAAGTCATGATGCCTAGACAGATTAATTTATAAACATCAAGCTAAATTCCTCATTGGTTGAGCACCAAAATGAACAAAGACCAACAAAAATTTTAATGAAAGTAATTTATTCAAACCAATTTAAATTTGAAAAACATGATTGTTCTAATTAAATATTAAAGAAAGTAAAATTGAAAAGCAACATTCAAGCTAAGGAAAGTTTGTTGAGTTTAAGCTTCCTTTACCTTCACATCTTCAATATTTCCATCTTGAAAGGATGATAAAACAAAATCTTCTTCCAATCCCTTTCCCACCATGAAGGTTTCTTATGGAGGTACTCTATTGAACCTTGGTAATGGATTGTCTTTGGTGTTGGGCTTATCCGGCTCGGGTAGCTTGCCACTATCAATCAAATCTTGGATCTCATGCCTTAATTGGGTACATCTATCAGTTTCATATCCTTGAGTCTGATGAAATTGACAAAAAGCCTTAGTATCAAATTTTGGGGGTAATGGACTAGGCAAAGGTCGAGGAGCCAACGGTTGCAACAACCCTTTCTTTTGCAGCTTGCTAAAAACCCAAGATAGAGGTTTCCCCAATTCTAAGAATTGTCTCATTCCTCCTTGACTAGTGGCATTAACGTCAACTTCTTTTTGTGTGCTTTGATTGCCCGACTGGTAGTTCCCTTTCTCATTCTTTTTTTATTGAAAAGCGATTCTTCTCCCCTTCCCATTCATTAATTTGTAGACCAGCTTGGAGAAGATCTTTAAAATCCCTTATAAGGGTGTGAGACATCCTTTCATGGAGATTGGCCAGGACACCTCTCACGATCATCCTTATTTGATCAGATTCATTAGGCCATTTCTTGAGCAAAGCAGCCTTATTTCTCCATCTCTTCACATAGTCCACAAAATTCTCATTTGGCCTTTGCCTTATGGACTCCACTTCCATTAAGGTAACCTCCAACTTGATATTATACCCATATTGCTGGATGAAGGCCTTGTACAGCAAATCCCAATTCTTTTGTGTTCCATCATCTAAGGTATTGTTTTACTAGTTTTTGTTATAGATTTGTGTCCTGTTTATTATGATAATTATTGTTTTATTTAGGTATTTTGTTAGTTTAAATCAGTTTATTTAGTGTTTTTGTTAATTTTGGTAGTTTTAGTTTATTTCAGTGTTTATGTCGTTTTTGATCTAGTTTTTAGTATGGTGTTTATGTTTTTGTTGGTTATTGTTTATTTACTTTTTGTTTAAAGTTTGTTTGAAGTTTTGTTTTAGTTAAAAAGCCAAGGAACCAAAACTGAAGGAAAAATGGACAGTAGCTGACACAGGCAGAGGACACGGCCAAGTCACTGGCCGTGTCCCATACCAAGTTAAAGAAGAAGAGCAAGTCACAGAGAAGGACACAAGCAAGGGACACGGCCAAGCTTGTGGCCGTGTAACTCCAAAAAGGCTCCAACACGGCCAAGTCACTCCAACTTGGTCGTGTCTCACTTAGTTCCAAAGGCAAAGAAGAAGCAACTCACACAGAAGCAATCACAGGCTCCAAAATGATCCAACACGGCCAAGTCACTGGCCGTGTCCCTCCAAAGACCACCAACACGGCCAAGTTTCATCCAACTTGGCCGTGTCTCTCATGAACCAAAGACGTAGCGGATTTTTTATAGTGGAGAATTCATATAAAAGAGAAAAAAAGAAGCTAGGGTTGAGTTGTTGCGATGTTGAGAGTAGATTGAGCCGTCAAAGAGAAGAACTTAGGGTTTACATTTGTTTTTCTTTAATTTTGATTATACTTGGATTAAACTAGCTAGATTAGATTGTTCATGCCATTGATACATCCTTCTTGCAAGATTTGAACGAGAGATTCTTCAGAAGCTTCAAAGAGTTTGTAATTTTGTTTTGTTCTTGAACTTTATCTCTTTATTTTCATTGGAATTGTATTTATGGATATTATCATGTCTAAATTGATTTCTTTGAATATTAATGAGATGAGTATGTTTGATAGCATTATGAACTAATTTGATCTAGTCTAGGGTTTGTATGGATCTGCTATGATTGTATGAATTGGTTATTCTCTTAGCTAATAATTTCTTTAGCCTTGATTGAATGAAATATTGTTAATATATAATTGATTGGCCACCAATTATGTGTTTTAGGTATTAGATGATGGATTGAGAGATGAAGTCTAATGCTAGAACAATTCAATTAGGGACTTAGCTGAATTAGAGATATAACCTATTAAAAAGATTATTTCAATCGTAACAAGATTAGTTGAAAGAGGTTTGAATGCAAGAGCTTATTTCCTTGACTTGATTAATTAAGTTGCTTGAGATTTAATCTTTGAAATTAAATTAGTTAAGAGGAATAACCATTCATACATATAAGTAGTAGAGAAGTGCAAACCCTAGACCTTTCTATCAAGTGAATCAAAACATCAGCTTAATTTACTTTTGTTCGTTTTAAATTTCAATCAATCTTCTTAATTAGTTAACAATTTAAATTTTCTTTATTACTTGTTATTCATAATCTGATAATCAATTAGCCACTTTAGCTTCCTTGTGAGACGACCTTGGGGCGATAACCTTTGCTACAGCTACCTCGTATACTTGCGAGTGACGCTTTGTGGTAGAGTTCATTCGAGCGCAACAAGTTTTTGGCGCCGCTGCCGGGGAGGCTAATTGGCATAATTGTTTATTAGTTTTAGAAATTTTAGATTATTTTTCATTGTTTACTTTTGATTTTATTTTGTCTTTTGCTTTTAATAATTTCTTTTTCCTAGAAATTTTTGTTTATGCAAGGCAGGAGATCACTCAAAGGAGAGCTATATCCATTCATTCCAGAAAGTCAGAGAGTGAAAAGGAGCAGGGAAGAGTTTGAACTGTACACAGAATTTGATACTACAGAGGAGGACACTTCTGATTTTGAGTCGGAATCTACATAATCTGTTAAAATGGCTGAAGAAAGGCAAAGAATGTAATATCCTCATTTATGCCCTAGAAGTTTTGTTGTTGTTGTTGTTGTTGTTGTTGTTGTTGTTGTATTGTTGGTTTAAATTGAGAAAAGAAAAGTATAAGTGTTTTGGGAAAGAATTTAGGGTTTAGAGACAAGTTTATATGTTGTGTATATTGTGATATATATAACATATACATTGGTCAAAAGAGTTGGTCAAGGCAAGAGGAGATATTTTTTTTAGGTCATGTGAAATTACCAAAATGGGCAAGAGATAACAAAGAGAATTAAGATATGTATGAGGGCATTATAGTAATTTTCCTTTGGATGGGTATTTAATGAAGTTTGACTTTGTGATTCTTCATCATCTTTTCTTCTTTCTTTCAAGAGGTGGCCGGCTCTCCATTAGCAAAAGGGAAGGAGAAGTGTTCTTGATACTAAGATCAAATTGAAGAAGGAATTGAGAGCTTTGGTGAAAGAATTGTGGAATTTCTTCATCTAAGGTAAGAATTCTTTTGTTTCCTTTACTTATTTTGTAGTAGTGTTGAAGTTATGATTAGGGTGATTTGTGATTTGTTGGTTTGATGATTAGATGTGTTTGTGTTGTTTTTCAAGTGTTGAATTGGTTTTAAGTTAAGAGTTTAAATAGGTGTTGTTGTTGGAAGTGGTGGATGTTGATTTTGAAAGATGGTGATTTTAGGGTTTTGAGATGATTTGTGTTTAAGTGTAATATTAATGTGTTATGAGGTGATTCTTATGATGAATATGTGTTTAGAACATTATTTATGTTCATTTGAAACATGTTGTATGGTGTATATTGTGATTGAGTGCAATTGAAAGAGGGTTGAAGATGGTTAGGGTTTGGTTTGGGTGACACGGCCACAAGCTTGGCCGTGTCCCATACCCGTGTTGCCTACTGTCCAATTGAGTTGAGAGACACGGCCACAAGCTTGGCCGTGTCCCTCATGTGTGCTGCCCGTGTCTCTCATATGGGTTAGGTAAGTTTTGTTTTCCTTGACCTAGTTGCAATGTTTTGGTTCTTCAAAGGTAGGTTGGTTCCTAAACCTAAACTTAAACACTCTAAACATACTTTAAACTATGAATGAGCTAATCAAATGCATATGAAAGATCCTAAAGCTATGAATCATATAAATTGTTCTTTGCCCTAATTGCATTGTTGAGATTTAAACAAGGTTATGTTATGCATTGTGAAAGGTAATGTGTTTTATGAGTAATGTACCTTGAAATGTTATATCAAAGATGTGATATCAATGATGCTTTATGCATAATATGAATTGAAATGTGAAATGTAATACAAAGCCATTGTTATTGGCTATGATGATGATATTGAGAGAAAGAAGGCATGTATGCCTAACTGTTGATGATAATTGGAAATGGAAATGATAATTGAATAATAAATGAATTGTGTGGCTAATGCGTTATTCTATTTTCAGAGTTTGTTGTTGGTGGCATGCCTAGTAAGTGTAACAATCTCTTGAAGTTAGGTTGGATTGAATCCTTGAAGCCTAATTGAGATGTTACCACCCTTGAAGCTAGGTTGGGTTGGTTCTTGAAGCCAAGTTGGGTTGAAGCTTAGCATGCTTTGCTCCCCTTGAAGCTTGGTTGAATCTAATCCTTGAAGCCTAGTTGGGTATATGATATTGATAAATGTGATGATAGAACCAAAACATTAACTCTGAAAATTGAATGGCATATTAGTGTGTCTTGGGCCCATGCTTGTCTATGGTTAATGTGAGTCATGAATGATGCTTGCCTTTGCTTATTGTTGATGATGAATGATTAAATGAATATAAATGAGGTCTATGATAAGATGTGAAGTATGATATGCCTATATATATATATATGTTGAGTTATAAAATGGAAAGCTATGTTATCAACTTGGCATAGATGATGTTACATGCATAATATGGATTGAGAATTGGTACTGCATTGCATTAAAGCATAACATTAGCATGATTATCTTACTAAGCCGTTGGCTTAGCGCGATAGTGTTTAATCGCGCAGGTAATAGAGTTGATAGAGTTGATCCCGAAAGCTCTTCGAAACCGACTGAGGGTAGGCAGTGAAGAGTTGATTTTGGAGACTTAAAGATCAAAGAAAACTTGCCAATCATGTATAACTCTTTTATATTTTGTAAAGTATTGATTAAATGTACATATATGTATATTTGTAAATATGGAATTAAGTGTTTTCAAATATGTAAATATGTAAATATCTTATGACTTCCGCTGTGTAATAACTATATGTATGTATATATATATATATAATGTGTTTTATTTTAAAAGTAAATGATATACTTTTCTATAATATATAATGATAATAGTATTGTATCTATTTAAATGTTTTGAATGTTGAAGAAAATCGTAGCATCCCTATGTTTGGTGCACTTATGCTACATTGTTGTGGTTGTAGTGTGTGTGCATTGGATGTGGGGGTGTTACAATTGTTTTGGTATCAGAGCCTAGGTTTGAGATTCTCAACCTAGGCAATATGTTATAAAAAGAATATTTTGAATTAAAAAGTGAGTTTTTGAAATAAAATACATGTTTGGGATTGGCAATCTTTGATCTTTAATAAGGTGTGTCCTGTTGTGTTTGCAGTGTTAGGTGTTGATGGATTCTCATTTGAGACAGTCAGTTGAGGGCAGTGAGGAGAGTGTTACTCCTGATGAGGGAGTTAGAGTTGAGAGTGCTGGGGAGGCACCTGCTTCTGGGTCGGGGAGACCAACTGGTGAGGAGGTTCCACCAGCTTGGTTTGTGAATATGATGAAGACTTTCAGGCAAGCGCCAGTACAACCAGTGCCACCACCCCCTCAGCCTTTGGTGCCAGTGAGGCACTATGACAAGTTAAGGAAGTATGGAGCTGAGGATTTTATTGGTACCACTGATCCAGCTGTAGCAGAACAGTGGCTTGACAAAGTTCAGAGGATCTTTATTCAGTTGCAAGCCACCCCTGAGGAAAAGTTTGATTATGCAAGATCTTTGTTGCAGAAGGATGCATATAGTTGGTGGAAGACAGTGCCCCATTCTATGGATGATCCATCAACCTTGTCATATGCTGACTTTCTGAGAGAATTTGAATTGAAGTATACTCCAAGGGAGTATAAAGATGGGAAGAAAAGAGAATTTTTAGATTTGAAGCAAGATCACCGGACCGTAACTGAATATGAGGTTGAGTTTATTCGATTAAGTCAGTATGCTGGGGGCATAATATCAGATGAGGTAGATAGATGTAGGAGGTTTGAAGAGGGATTGAGGCCCTCTATCATGTGTCATGTGGCTGGATCCAGATATCAAGATTTTTCCCAGCTAGTGGCAGCAGCTCGGAGTGTGGAGCGAGCTCAGGGTATTGCAGCTGTTTCAGAGGATGAAGTTAGGGTGAGAAGGCCCCAGTTTGAGGCAGGGTCTTCTTCAGTGAAGAGGGGTAGCGGAAGCTTTGTTCCTCGGAGTATTAGGAGTCTGAGACCAGCAGGTAGATCAGTGCAGTTCCAGAGACAAAGATTCAGACCTGCAGCTTCAGTGGCAAGTGCTCCAACCCCTATGGTTCAGAGATCCACCTTACCTATCTGCATCCATTGTGGGAGGCCCCATGGTGGTCCTTGTTGGAAGGCTGGTGTTGCAGGGGTATGTTTCAGGTGTGGGTCACCTGACCATTTTGTGAAAGATTGCCCTGAGAGGCAAAGGCAGATGCCAGTTGATTCTGCCGCTTCTCGAGCCAGTGTGAGGGGAGGCAGAGGTGTCAGCAGAGGAGGTAGATCAGGGTTCAGTGCTAGAGGAGGTGCTACATCCAGGGAGAGTAGACCAGAGGAGGTTGGATCTTCTCAGAGGATTTATGTTATGCAGAGGCAGCCAGATGCATCGGCAGTCATAGCTGGTACTTTTTCTTTATATGATACTCCAGTACTTGCTTTGATTGATCCGGGTTCCACACATTCATATATTAGTGCATCTGTTTTACCTGTATTTGATGTGCATGCTGAATCCCTAGGGTTTGATGTTTTGGTAACAAATCCGTTAGGGCATAGTGTGATTGTTAGTAAAGTGCACAAAGATAGTGCAGTAGTGGTGCAGGGTGAGGAGTTCCTTGGGGATTTGATTGAGATGCCATTTAAGGAATATGATGTTATTTTGGGCATGGACTGGCTATCTCGACATGGAGCTATGGTGGATTGTAAAAAGAAAATTGTTTCTTTGAGAAATGGTGATGGTAGGGAGGTGATAGTATCTAATGAGCAAGGACAGCTAGCCTCCTTATTTGTTTCAGCTGTTGCAGCTAGGAGGTTGATTAGGAAAGGGTGTGAAGTCTATCTTGCTCATGTGGTAGATACTAGAGTAAGAGGTTCTCCTATTGATAACATTGCCACAGTTGCAGAGTTCCCAGATGTATTTCCAGAGGAGCTGCCAGGATTGCCTCCTGAGAGAGAGGTGGAGTTTGGTATTGAATTGTTGCCTGGTACCACTCCTATCTCTATTACTCCTTACAGAATGGCACCAGCAGAATTGAGGGAGTTGAAAGTACAATTACAGGAGCTGTTGGATAAAGGATTCATTCGCCCCAGTGTTTCTCCTTGGGGAGCTCCTGTGTTATTTGTAAAGAAGAAAGATGGTACTATGAGGTTGTGCATCAATTATAGGCAATTGAACACGGTGACCATTAAAAATAAGTATCCTTTGCCTAGAATCGATGATCTCTTTGATCAGTTGAAGGGAGCGTCAGTATTCTCTAAGATTGATCTGAGATCGGGGTACCATCAGCTGAGAGTCAGAGCTGAGGATGTTCCGAAGACCGCATTTTGGACCAGGTATGGGCATTATGAATTTTTAGTTATGCCTTTTGGTCTGACAAATGCACCTGCAGCTTTCATGGATTTGATGAACAGGGTGTTTAGGCCCTATTTGGATCAGTTTGTAGTGGTCTTCATCGATGATATTTTGGTGTATTCGAGGAATGAAGAGGAACATGATAAGCATCTGCGGATTGTGTTGCAGATTTTGAGAGAGAAGCAGTTAATTGCCAAATTGTCGAAGTGTGAGTTTTGGTTGGATCAAGTAGCTTTTCTTGGACATATAGTTTCAGCAGAGGGTATTAGAGTTGATCCGAGCAAAGTTGAAGCTATTCTGAATTGGAGTCCACCCAAGTCTGTGACTGAGATTAGAAGTTTTCTGGGTTTGGCAGGCTATTATCGGCGGTTTGTGAAAGGGTTTTCTTTGATAGCTACTCCACTCACCAGATTACTTCGTAAGGGAGTTAAATTTGTGTGGACTGATCAGTGTCAGGCGAGCTTTGAGCAGTTGAGAGATATGTTGACTCAAGCGCCTGTTCTTACTTTACCTATTGAAGGCAAACCATATGTGATCTACAGTGATGCTTCACATAGAGGTTTGGGGTGTGTGTTGATGCAAGAAGGTAAAGTGATAGCTTATGCATCTAGACAGTTGAAATCGCATGAGCTTAATTATCCTACCCATGATTTGGAGTTAGCAGCCATTGTGTTTGCATTGAAGATTTGGCGCCACTATCTGTTTGGGGAGAAATGTTTTATCTACACTGATCACAAGAGTTTGAAATATTTGGGAGTTCAGAAGGAACTCAATCTTCGCCAGAGGAGATGGTTAGAATTGATTAAAGACTACGACTGCTTGATAGATTATCATCCAGGTAAAGCAAATGTTGTTGCTGATGCCTTGAGTCAAAAGTCTTTAGCTGGTTTAACTTTTTACTCGCTCTCGTTGCTTGTTGAGTTGAGAGCATTGTGTGCTAGTTTTGTACCTTGTGTTGATGGTGCATTGTTAGCACAGTTGCATGTGAAACCAGTTTTGTTGGATCAGATTAAAGAGGCTCAGTTGGTTGATAAGAAGATTCAGAAGATTATGTCAGATTGTCAGAATGGAAAGAGTAGAGATTTTGTTGTGAAAAGTGATGGAAGCCTCTGGTTTAAAAACAGATTGTGTGTACCCGATGATGCTGATTTGAAAAGGATCATTTTGGAAGAAGCACATCAGTCAGTGTTTGCTATGCATCCGGGCAATACAAAGATGTATCATGACTTGAGACAACATTACTGGTGGATTGGGTTGAAGAGAGACATTGCTGAATTTGTATCTAAATGTCTCACTTGTCAGAAGGTTAAAGCAGAGCATCAAGTTCCAACCGGGTTGCTTCAGCCGTTGTCAGTGCCTGAATGGAAGTGGGAAAGAGTGACAATGGACTTTGTGTCTGGATTGCCATTGACACAAAGGAAACATGATGCCATATGGGTGATTGTGGATAGATTAACTAAGACAGCTCATTTCCTTCCGATTCGGATGGATTACTCTTTGGAGAGGTTGGCTGAACTATACATCCATGAGATTGTGAGATTGCATGGTGTTCCAACTTCTTTAGTGTCTGATCGAGATTCCAGGTTTACTTCGAGATTTTGGAAGAGTTTGCATAGTGCTTTGGGTTCTCGACTGCATTTTAGCACTGCTTTTCATCCACAGATGGATGGACAGTCTGAGAGGGTGATACAGATCATTGAGGATATGTTGAGAAGCTGTGTCATCGATTTCACTGGAAGTTGGGATAGATTCTTACCTCTTGTAGAGTTTGCTTATAACAACAGTCACCAATCCAGCATTGGTATGGCACCATTCGAAGCACTGTATGGTAGACGGTGTAGGACACCGCTATGTTGGATTGAACTTGGGGAAAGTAAGTTAATTGGGCCTGATTTGATTAAAGAAACTGAAGAGAAAGTGAAGTTGATTCGGGGCAGGTTAAAAGCAGCTTCAGACCGACAGAAGTCCTATGCAGATCTGAAGAGGAGAGACATTCAGTTTGATGTTGGGGATAAGGTATTTTTGAAGGTATCTCCTTGGAAGAAGATTTTGAGGTTCGGTCGGAAAGGGAAATTGAGTCCTCGTTTCATCGGACCGTATGAAGTGTTAGAAAGAGTTGGGCCAGTGGCGTATAGACTTGCTTTGCCACCTTAGTTGGATCGTATTCATAATGTGTTCCATGTATCTATGTTGAGGAGGTACAGGTCGGATCCATCTCATGTGTTGCCATTTGAATCTATTGAAGTGAGCCCATACTTGACTTTTGAAGAGGAACCAGTTGCTATCTTGGCACGAGAAGTGAAAGAGTTGAGGAACAAGAGTGTACCATTGGTGAAAGTGCTATGGAAGAATCATGGAAAAGAAGAAGCAACTTGGGAAAGTGAGCAATTTATGCAAGAGCAGTATCCGCAGTTGTTTCAGACTTGATATCAGGTAATTTCGAGGACGAAATTTCTTTTTAGAGGGGGAGAATTGTAATATCCTCATTTATGCCCTAGAAGTTTTGTTGTTGTTGTTGTTGTTGTTGTTGTTGTATTGTTGGTTTAAATTGAGAAAAGAAAAGTATAAGTGTTTTGGGAAAGAATTTAGGGTCTAGAGACAAGTTTATATGTTGTGTATATTGTGATATATATAACATATACATTGGTCAAAAGAGTTGGTCAAGGCAAGAGGAGATATTTTTTT
Source organism: Garcia nutans (assembly GCA_947685225.1). Taxonomy (NCBI): domain Eukaryota; kingdom Viridiplantae; phylum Streptophyta; class Magnoliopsida; order Malpighiales; family Euphorbiaceae; genus Garcia; species Garcia nutans. The sequence goes on along the minus strand of CANTUV010000039.1, from coordinate 28,382,964 downwards.
TAGGTCATGTGAAATTACCAAAATGGGCAAGAGATAACAAAGAGAATTAAGATATGTATGAGGGCATTATAGTAATTTTCCTTTGGATGGGTATTTAATGAAGTTTGACTTTGTGATTCTTCATCATCTTTTCTTCTTTCTTTCAAGAGGTGGCCGGCTCTCCATTAGCAAAAGGGAAGGAGAAGTGTTCTTGATACTAAGATCAAATTGAAGAAGGAATTGAGAGCTTTGGTGAAAGAATTGTGGAATTTCTTCATCTAAGGTAAGAATTCTTTTGTTTCCTTTACTTATTTTGTAGTAGTGTTAAAGTTATGATTAGGGTGATTTGTGATTTGTTGGTTTGATGATTAGATGTGTTTGTGTTGTTTTTCAAGTGTTGAATTGGTTTTAAGTTAAGAGTTTAAATAGGTGTTGTTGTTGGAAGTGGTGGATGTTGATTTTGAAAGATGGTGATTTTAGGGTTTTGAGATGATTTGTGTTTAAATGTAATATTAATGTGTTATGAGGTGATTCTTATGATGAATATATGTTTAGAACATTATTTATGTTCATTTGAAACATGTTGTATGGTGTATATTGTGATTGAGTGCAATTGAAAGAGGGTTGAAGATGGTTAGGGTTTGGTTTGGGTGACACGGCCACAAGCTTGGCCGTGTCCCATACCCGTGTTGCCTACTGTCCAATTGAGTTGAGAGACACGGCCATAAGCTTGGCCGTGTCCCTCATGTGTGCTGCCCGTGTCTCTCATATGGGTTAGGTAAGTTTTGTTTTCCTTGACCTAGTTGCAATGTTTTGGTTCTTCAAAGGTAGGTTGGTTCCTAAACCTAAACTTAAACACTCTAAACATACTTTAAACTATGAATGAGCTAATCAAATGCATATGAAAGATCCTAAAGCTATGAATCATATAAATTGTTCTTTGCCCTAATTGCATTGTTGAGATTTAAACAAGGTTATGTTATGCATTGTGAAAGGTAATGTGTTTTATGAGTAATGTACCTTGAAATGTTATATCAAAGATGTGATATCAATGATGCTTTATGCATAATATGAATTGAAATGTGAAATGTAATACAAAGCCATTGTTATTGGCTATGATGATGATATTGAGAGAAAGAAGGCATGTATGCCTAACTGTTGATGATAATTGGAAATGGAAATGATAATTGAATAATAAATGAATTGTGTGGCTAATGTGTTATTCTATTTTCAGAGTTTGTTGTTGGTGGCATGCCTAGTAAGTGTAACAATCTCTTGAAGTTAGGTTGGATTGAATCCTTGAAGCCTAATTGAGATGTTACCACCCTTGAAGCTAGGTTGGGTTGGTTCTTGAAGCCAAGTTGGGTTGAAGCTTAGCATGCTTTGCTCCCCTTGAAGCTTGGTTGAACCTAATCCTTGAAGCCTAGTTGGGTATATGATATTGATAAATGTGATGATAGAACCAAAACATTAACTCTGAAAATTGAATGGCATATTAGTGTGTCTTGGGCCCATGCTTGTCTATGGTTAATGTGAGTCATGAATGATGCTTGCCTTTGCTTATTGTTGATGATGAATGATTAAATGAATATAAATGAGGTCTATGATAAGATGTGAAGTATGATATGCCTATATATATATATATATGTTGAGTTATAAAATGGAAAGCTATGTTATCAACTTGGCATAGATGATGTTACATGCATAATATGGATTGAGAATTGGTACTGCCTTGCATTAAAGCATAACATTAGCATGATTATCTTACTAAGCCGTTGGCTTAGCGCGATAGTGTTTAATCGCGCAGGTAATAGAGTTGATAGAGTTGATCCCGAAAGCTCTTCGAAACCGACTGAGGGTAGGCAGTGAAGAGTTGATTTTGGAGACTTAAAGATCAAAGAAAACTTGCCAATCATGTATAACTCTTTTATATTTTGTAAAGTATTGATTAAATGTACATATATGTATATTTGTAAATATGGAATTAAGTGTTTTCAAATATGTAAATATGTAAATATCTTATGACTTCCGCTGTGTAATAACTATATGTATGTATATATATATATAATGTGTTTTATTTTAAAAGTAAATGATCTACTTTTCTATAATATATAATGATAATAGTATTGTATCTATTTAAATGTTTTGAATGTTGAAGAAAATCGTAGCATCCCTATGTTTGGTGCACTTATGCTACATTGTTGTGGTTGTAGTGTGTGTGCATTGGATGTGGGGGTGTTACAAAGAACGATGAGAGACTTTGCTAGACCTGTCATTAGAACTTTCACCTCTTGCATAAGACTGACAGATGCAGCAAGAAATTATGAGTTGAAGAACATTCACTACAACATGCTGCCATCATTCTATGGAGTTCCAAATGAAGATTGTAACGACCCTCCCCGACCAGGTCGGCTGCCCGGCCCACTAGTGGCTTACGGCCCGGCCTTTTCACCACCTGGGCACGGAGTCCGCAGGAGGCAAGCGATCGCTACAGTAAGCAGGAATTTGTTTATTTGGCTCCCTAAGGAGTCGCCTCCCTGGATCGAACCCCTGACCTCCCACTTAAGAGAGCCGGCGAGAACCATCCAGTACCAGATGAAACTTATGATATTTTTGAGATGTTGGGAGCTAATTCTCAACAGAAGAGTGTAAGAGGAAGAAGTAAAGGGGTGAACCAATTGGAGGCCAATAGTGAGATGGTAAATCAGATAGCTGAGTTGACAAGGCAAGTGCAGATGCTGAACATGAAGAACAATATTTCTTCATCTGCTCAAGAAGTGTGTGGAATCTGTGGAACTTTACGGCATGGAGCAAACAGTTGCCCCTCTACATATGAATCATTTGGGAATGAAGCTGAGCAAGTCAATGTTATGGGAGGATTCCAACCAAGGGCCCAAAGTGATCCTTACTCCAGCACTTATAATCCTGGTTGGCGGAATCACCGAAATTTTTCCTGGGCAATAAATAATTCTCAGCAGCCTTTCCATTTGCTCCAGAGACAGAACCAACAACAAGGTCAATCCTCAAATCAAGGGTAGTCTAAGATAGGGAGTTTGGAGGAAAGTTTACAAGCTTTTATCCAAGTCAGTGCTAAAAATCAAGAGGTGACCAACAAGAGGCTGGATTTATTAGAAGCATCTTTTAAGAAAGTGGAGACCCAAGTAGGGTAATTGGCACAACAAATGCAGATTCAACAGAAGGGGAAATTCCCAAGTCAACCTGAGCAGGCACAATCAGTGGCTGTTCTCGGAAGTGGTAAGGTAATTAACACTAATGTTGAAAATGACTCTGCAAATGTAGGTGACCAAGGGAACAAGAAGGAAGGAGATCTAGAGAACAAAGGTGCTGGAGATAAATCAATGGAGAAGTCCCCTTCAGCAGATTTACATAAGGCAAGCAATCCATACCGGCCTCCTATACCATTCCCCAGCAGGTTGAAGGATGATGATAAAAGAGATAAGCAATTTCCTAACATCTTCAACATGCTGTCTAAGGTAAGTATTAACTTACCCTTACTTGAAGCAGTAAAGAATATGCCGGCTTATGCCAAATTTTTCAAAGAGCTGATCACCAAGAAAAAGAGGTATGAGCCAAATGAAAAGGTGATAGTTTTCGAGGTAGCTAGTGCTATTTTGCAGCATAAACTACCTCCCAAACTAAAGGATCCTGGAAGCTTTATAATTCAAATTACTGTGGGAAATGGAAAGGGGACTGAGGGAATGTGTGATCTAGGAGCTAGTGTGAATTTGATGCCTTATTCTGTGTATCAAGAATTAGAACTAGGGGCACTTAAACCAACCAAAATGGTGTTGCAATTAGCTGATAGATCTTTTAGATTCCCGAAAGGGGTTATAGAAGATGTGTTAGTTAAGGTTGGAGGGTTGATAGTACCTGTAGATTTCATAGTTCTTGACATGGAAGGGAGTAACCCTGCACCATCAGCACACACTATTTTGCTGGGTAGGCCTTTCATGGCTACTACCAACATCTTAATAGACGTTAAAAATGGTAAGTTGTTAATGACTGTCTTAGGACAAACTGTTGAATTTTCTATTTTCAACACTTCTCCTATTCCTACAACTACTTTATATGAGGAATGTTCTTTAATTAATTGTGTTGAAGCAGTTGTTTCAGATGTTGTATTGCAGACAGACTCCTCAGATAAATTGGAGCTGAAACTGACCTTAGAAGAGGGGGCAAAACCAGTGAGGGGGACTCAAAGATGCCTTAACCCAAAGGCATATGAGAGCTCGAGGAATTATAAGGATCACACTCAAGCAATTCATGACAGATTTATTGTGCGACAAACATTGAGTCCATGTATGAAAGTTTTACTTTTTAATTCTCGAATCCGTCTGTTTTAAGGTAAACTCAAGTCTCGATGGAGTGGTCCTTTCGAGGTAACTAAGGTATGTCCTTCTGGTGCCATTGAATTGCTTAACTCTAGAACCAATAAGACTTTTAAAGCAAATAGACATAGAGTTAAACCATATAAAGAAGGATTTCATGAAGTGAGGATCATTGACAGTACTTTGATCCACGATTCCTAGTCTTGCATGATGTCCAGCTATATGACATTAAAGAAGCGCTAAATGGGAGGCAACCCATTAGTTTGAATTTATTTTTCATAGTTATAATTTTATATTTAGCAATTTTGATTTTATGTTTAGTTTAAATAAATGGAAACCCTAAAGCTCTTTTGTATCTTGTTTTTGACTATTTGTGTTTGTGATTAAAAGTTAGGGTTTTTCCTCACCAGGGTACGATGGAAGATAGGTTGTACTTAACTCTTTCTCTTTATTATTCTTGTTTTCCATTGAGGACAATGGAAATTCTAAAGTTTGGGGTAATCTTTTAGCTTTCTTTTTGTTTTGTTTGCCTTTGTGTGTTTTATTGTGTGTTGTGCATGGCATAATTGTTGAAAATTTATTGATCTTTTCTATGATTCTAGCATTATAGTTGAGACTTTAGTATCAGCATAGAGATGAGCATTTGAATTCATTCAGGATCAATTTTCACATTCTGCAATTCATGACATATAAATCTTTGAGAACCCACTTGTGTGAGTTTTGAGCCTCATAATTTGATATTATTATCAGTTGATTTTCTTTTCTTAAGTGTGCACCTTCATGATTTTGCATCTCTAAAGTTTGCTTTTGCATACTACTTGAACTCACATTATGATTTAATCTCAATTTTTAAAATGATGAAGGCAAATTAGGTTAGCCCTTTAGCTTAAAAAGACCTCCCTTAATTATGAATTCCTTAGTGAGCCAAGTTGAGCCTTTGACCTTTTTATTGTTTGATCAACACAATTCTCAACTTAACTTTCTCTTATTATCATCATACCTACATTAAGGAATGGAGTTCTTATTATATGATAATAGGGTGGTTTATTTCAAAGTGTGGGGTAAGCAAATAAAAAAAATGGTATTGCTATTTGGGGTTGAAATGCATACTGTGCACATTGTATTTGATTAAGAGTCGATTATTCTTTTCCTCTACATTTTAAGCTAGATGTTCTATGCAACATTCATATTTTGTATATATATATATATATTAAAAAAATTTATATGATATAAAAAAAGAGAGAAAATAAAAAAAAGTATATATATGTATACAAAATTCTTATATGTTCTAGCATTGGTTTTCAAAAGAGGAATGTCGACTCGTGTATTTTTCTTGAAGTATGCAAGTATGTGAAGTATTAATGGATTGTGAGTATGCCATTTGAGGGAGTTATGAATTCCTTAAGCAAGAGTATTGTCTAATGTAAATACTCCATTTCTTGATGCTCCAGCTTAATTGTCTTTTCTCACACCTTTACCTTAGCCCCATTGCATCCAAATGAAAGACCTTCGGATTATTTCTTGAGAAAATCAGTGAGGGAGATTGGATAATTAAGCAAGTTTATGGTAGTATGCAGTCATGAGTGGTTTGAGTGATTAACCTTTGAAATCGAGTGAAACACTTAGAAGAGAGATAAGGTTTGTATGTCTGGATTAATGAATGAGTTAAGAAAATCTTGATTGAAGGAAATTGCAAATATTTATGGCTGAGTCTTAAAGGATTTCATCCTATATGCTGGAATTATAGTTAAGGTTGTTTGAGTTTTTAATTTATGCCACGTGAATTTGCTTGAGGACAAGCAAAGTTTTAAGTGTGGGGTAGTTGTTTTATTAGTTTTTGTTAAATATTTGTGTCCTGTTTATTATGATAATTATTGTTTTATTTAGGTATTTTGTTAAATCGGTTTATTTAGTGTTTTTGTTAATTTTGGTAGTTTTAGTTTATTTCAGTGTCGTTTTTGATCTAGTTTTTAGTATGGTGTTTATGTTTTTGTTGGTTATTGTTTATTTACTTTTTTTTTAAAGTTTGTTTGAAGTTTTGTTTTAGGTTAAAAAGCCAAGGAACCAAAACTGAAGGAAAAATGGACAGTAGCTGACACAGGCAGAGGACACGGCCAAGTCACTGGCCGTGTCCCATACCAAGTTAAAGAAGAAGAGCAAGTCACAAAGAAGGACACAAGCAAGGGACACGGCAAAGCTTGTGGCCGTGTCCCTCCAAAAAGGCTCCAACACAGCCAAGTCACTCCAACTTGGTCGTGTCTCACTTAGTTCCAAAGGCAAAGAAGAAGCAACTCACACAGAAGCAAACACAGGCAAGGGACACGGCCAAGTCAGTGGCCGTGTCCCTCCAAAATGATCCAACACGGCCAAGTCACTGGCCATGTCCCTCCAAAGACCACCAACACGGCCAAGTTTCATCCAACTTGGCCGTGTCTCTCATGAACCAAAGACGTAGCGGATTTTTTAAAGCGGAGAGTTCATATAAAAGAGAAAAAAAGAAGCTAGGGTTGAGTTGTTGCGATGTTGAGAGTAGATTGAGCCGTCAAAGAGAAGAACTTAGGGTTTACATTTGTTTTTCTTTGATTTTGATTATATTTGGATTAAACTAGCTAGATTAGATTGTTCATGCCATTGATACATCCTTCTTGCAAGATTTGAACAAGAGATTCATCAGAAGCTTCAAGGAGTTTTTAATTTGGTTTTGTTCTTGAACTTTATCTCTTTATTTTCATTGGAATTGTATTTATGGATATTATCATGTCTAAATTGATTTCTTTGAATATTAATGAGATGAGTATGTTTGATAGCATTGTGAACTAATTTGATCTAGTCTAGGGTTTGTATGGATATGCTATGATTGTATGAATGGATTCTCTTAGCTAATAATTTCTTTAGCCTTGATTGAATGAAATATTGTTAATATATAATTGATTGGCCACCAATTATATGTTTTAGGTATTAGATGATGGATTGAGAGATGAATTCTAATGCTGGAACAATTCAATTAGGGACTTAGGTGAATTAGAGATATAACCTATTAAAAAGATTATTTCAATCGTAACAAGAATAGTTGAAAGAGGTTTGAATGCGAGAGCTTATTTCCTTGACTCGATTAATTAAGTTGCTTGAGATTTAATCTTTGAAATTAAATTAGTTAAGAGGAATAACTGTTCATACATATAAGTAGTAGAGAAGTGCAAACCCTAGACCTTTCTATCAAGTGAATCAAAACATCAGCTTAATTTACTTTTATTCGTTTTAAATTTCAATCAATCTTCTTAATTAGTTAACAATTTAAATTTTCTTCATTACTTGTTATTCATAATCTGATAATCAATTAGCCACTTTAGCTTCCTTGTGAGACGACCTTGGGGCGATCACCTTTGCTACAGCTACCTCGTATACTTTCGAGTGACGCTTTGTGGTAGAGTTAATTCGAGCGCAACAGGTATTGAACCAATTTTGGACAACAGGATCCAATGAGAGCATGAAAGACCTTAGAGTTTGAGCCTTAGTAGCTCGGGCAGACTGCATAGCTGATATACTGCTTGACATGGAGATGAGGATTTCTAGTACCATTATATCTATCAAAGGATGGCATCTTAAACTTATAAGGGATCTCCTTATTTTGTTCAAATAGTTTATCGATCTCGAACATCTCTTCGGTTTTCAGCTTCTTCTCAAATTTCTTTTCTAAATCAGCAATCATCTTTTCAACATCGGATGTCTTGGTCTTTTCAATAGTTGATCTTTCAACAATCTTTGGTTCCTTTTGTTGTCCCAAGATGGCAACCAAGAGGGGGGGTGAATTGGTTTCCTCACGAAATGATGGCAAATTAAAAAACTCAACAAACACAAATGCGGAATAGAAAGTTGGTTGAGTAATGAAAGAAAGAAAGAACACACAAGATTTATAGTGGTTCGGATTTACCTCAATCCTACATCCACTTCCTTAACAACTTGTTAAGGTTCCACTATTCTTTGAAGTTTTTACAAGCTCACTTCCAACTTTGGTGTTTTCACAAGTTCACACCTAACTTCACAAGTGTTTTTCTAAGGGTCACACTTACAACCCAATCAAGAGTTTTACAAGGCTCACTCTCACAACCCAAGTGTTTCCCAAGCTTACACTCAAACTTATACAATGGTGTTTTCAATGATCACACCTAACATTCATTACAATTTAATTGTAAGTTTAAGTAAAAGAAAATTTGTTGCTTGGCTATGAAAATCTGATTTCTTGATTGTTCTTTTCACTTCTCTATTTGTTTTCTCATAGAGACATTGTATTTATAGCCAATGTGGTCTTACTAGCCGTTATTGAAGTTTTGAATAAAGTCTTGGCAGAATAGACCTTCTTTACTTAAACTGTCCGAAGCACTTCGCGGTCGCCCTTCATGCAAGGATGGTCGCGCTCATGCTTCTCGCGGTCGTCCTTTAACAAGGGATGGTCGCTGCTTTTGAAAAAGCTACAACGGTCGAATTTTAGTGCTCTGCAGCTGGAATCTTGTCCATGCTGTGTTTGTCGGACCGTTTCTTGCCCATGCTTTGTTTGTCGGGACGGTCACGCCAAGCAGAGGTGCGGTCGCCCTTTTTGAATCTTCAAGTGGGTTTACAACGGTCATATTACGTGTCATTCTCTGACAGAGCAAAACTGAATGTCCGCCATAATTTGAATCCCGCGGTCGCCCTATGCAGAATCTCGCGATCGAACTCACAGTTTCGCGTCGAACTTCTGGACGCACCTGTGGACGCGAACACTACTGTCTCTTTGAGCAATTTCTTCTTGAATTGTTGGGCGGTCGTGATTCTGAATGGGCGGTCGCTAAATTGATTAGCGAGGTCGAATCATTCACCGTTCTTGTCACCGCGAACCTTACTGTGATTGTAATGATTTAAGTTCCTTGAGTAGCGGTCGGGCAAGTATTTTGGACGGCTGCCATTCTTGAGGCGCGGTCGCGACTGAGGTCGAACTTCTGACCGCGAAACCTACTGTGATAAGGTTTCATTCTGTAATTGCATGTAGCGGTCGTATTCTGGTCTGGTGCGACCGCTAGAATTGTTCTGTCTTGCTTTACTTAAGGCAACCTAATCCTGCAACAAGATTCTTAAACACAAGTTAAATAGATCATCCATTTGAGTTGTCAAGGATCAAAATAGAGATCTTTTGTCTAACACCTTTTGTCTTGAGGATCTTGGTAGTATTGAGCCCAATCATCATCATCAATGATTACCTTATCATCATCAAAAGCTACTTCACTAACTTTAGTCTTCCCATTGTCCTTTGGCTTCTTGGTGCTAGCAGATGCTTCAGCATTGTTTCCTAAAATTGTAGCTAGTTGATTCTTTATGGTCTCAGCCATGGCCTCTTTGATCTCTTCCATTTTGGCACTGAGGGCTTCATCCACCATCCTTTGAATTTGTTCGGGCTCCATTATTTTTGGTGAGCAAGTGATTGAGTCGTTGCTAGATACTTCATCTCCGGCGTAGGTCGGATTATTGTAAGCTTTTGAACTATCGTAATCCAGGGCTGTGAGCTAGAGAGGATCAATGATATGAGATGTAAATGTATGCATGTATGCATGAATAATTAACAAACAAGGATAATTAGGACGTTCCTTCCAACCTTATAACATCCACACACGAATGGAGAGTCTCTTTTCCTAGGTATATGGTTAACAAAATACCAACATGGGGTATCTTGTTTTCGAATATTTCTCTAGGACGTTTCAATCAATTGTTATATTTTTGAAAATGGAAATCCATTCATAGGAATTCCCATTAATTAGGTTTTAATCCATTCAACCAACTATAGTAGCTTTTATGCTATATTAGATTAAAACTAAATTAAGAGGTTTATTATAGATAGATTTCTCACTTGAAAAGAATAACTAATGGTTCATGCCAAAAACAAGCCCATGATTAATTATTCTTAGTATAAACTAGGCTCACAATTAATTTTTTGTATTTCTTAATTGACCTAAATAATTTGCAAGCTCTTTTTAAGAAAAGGTTGGATAAAAATAATTTTATTTCTAAGCCCATTGTAAAAAGATTTTGAAAAAAAATGGATTTTGGGCTTAGTATTTGGATTGTAAGAAAAAGAATTTTGATTTATTCCATCTTGAAAAGTTTTGAAAACAGCTTTGGTCTTTTGTACTTTAAAGAAAAATTTTATTTGAGCTTGCAAATATACTTAGGTCATATTAGAAAAAGAGCAAACCAAAAAAACCATGATTTAAGCTAAGACAAATTAACCATAGTCAAACAACATGCATTTGGGGTAAAACCTAAGGAAAGTAACTAGGCCAATTACATGAGCTTTAGTCTTTGGGTAAAAAGGCTTAGGTTCCCATAGCAAGTATATACCAAATGGTACGAGGCTATGAGTGGTTATGCCATGCTCGATCTCCAAACCTTGAGTGAAAGTATGGCATCCCTTACATAACACAACACGGGTAACACGGGCGTCCTAACTCACGCACACAATGCAAACTAATATGATGCAATGGATAATATCATTATAAGAAAGAATAGAATAATATAAAGACCAACGGAATCAACTTCTCTTATCCTAAGTGGAGTCGCCACTGTGAGCGGGGATTTTTGCCCTCACTCCTGGTGGAATGGTTCTTGCGAATTCGGCACTGTTTAGGCTTGGGGCCTTAGAGAACACGGACCTAAGTCCGGAGAAAATGGAGTCGCCACCCGGAACGGCCGGGGAAAAGAAAGGGGTGGATGACTCATTCCTAAGGAATCCTCAACCCCCTAATGGGTTCGAAAAGTTGGGTATGTGTGGGGAAAGTGAGAAATGGCCCAGCACCCCCACAATGCCCGGTTCATTGAAACCGACCTCCTTACAAGTCTTAATATTATAAAATTCCTAAATATAACAACATTATCCATATTACACACAATAATTAAAAGAAAGCATCAATATATTAAAATCAAAGCAAGGTCCAAGCAAAATAAATAAATGGACACCCATCCGAAGATGAAAACATGTCCTTACATCACATGCCTAAATAGGACACCCACCGAAATGTAGAAACATGTCCTTTACATAGGTTCTAAAATAGAAAAGCAAATTAAATTACATGATATTTAACTAATGAGGTATCTAACAAGTGGAAACATACCTCTTACAACATTTGGAAATCTAAATAAATTGATAAAAGTAAATAATCATTCATCATAAATAAATCATTCATCAAAGATATTAAACATCAATAGAAAGTAAACATCCATCCATGATAAATTAAATAAACCAAGCATTGAACTTAAATAAATTCAAGCATATAAAATAAATCAAAGCATAATCAAATATAGAATTAAATAAGGCAAATAAAAATCTAAATTATAGCTACTGTTTCCATTTAGGGTTCTTTATTTCATGTGTTTAGGATTTTGGAATTTATGGAATTTAGGCTACTTTTATTTTAAGGGAACTAAAATGGATTAAAGATTTTATGTTTTAAAAGGTTGGTAAAACTCTTTGATTAACCAAATTAATGTTTGAATGGTGAAATCATGAAACTAGGGGTTGAACACTTTAAAACATTAAGTTTTGTGATTTACAGTCATTGAGTTAGGGTATTTAAGCTTATTGTGTCTAAATATGTTTTTAAAGTTTTAAAGAATTAGGGCTTAGAAAAATTAGGATTTAGGTTCTAAAGGAGTGAGGGTTCACTTGTTTTGATTCTAAAGTTGAATTAGGGTTTAGTGTTCTAGAATTAAGGTTTAGTGTTCTTAGAATTAAGTTTTTTAGAATTTGTAAATCAATTGATAATTTTATGAAGTTTATGAAAGTAAACCAAACAAATTAAAGTTTTTATAAATAGAAAAGATATTTTTAGGGCTTTTGGAAGGAAACAGAACACAAATTAAAGTTTTGATAATTTGGAAAGCAAATCTTAGTTTTGGGGTTTTGAAGAAATAAAACTAATAGCTTTAAACTTTTGGAAAATAAAGCCATGATTTAAGATTTTTAAACTTTGAACAAAGGGAATTAGGGTTCTAGGGTTTTTAATTAAAAGAAAGAATGAGATGCTTAGCTACTGTGACAAAATATAATAATTAATACATTCCTCCTTTTGATGGTTTCTCCAAAAAAAATCTTCTTGGATCAACAAAAAGAAAGGCAGCTGCTGGCTTTGATCGTTTGTTAATGGCTTTTCTGCTCTCTCAAAAAATCAGCTTGATTAAAGTTTTCCTTCACAGATTCGGTTTCCACTTTTGTTCCAGTTTCTGTCCCCATTTCTCCTTCAATTTCTTCCTTATTTATAGAAGAATTCTATTATTAATCATAATTACTCACGGCATACAATATTAAATAAGAAAAGGAAACCGAAACCTAATTTTATTAGGTTTGGAAAATTTTGCGTCGAAAAATTTTGCTGGCGAAAAAAAACTGTTACGGAAAAATTGAGCTAGCAAAAAAAATTGCCGTAGGAAAAATTGCGCTGGCAAAAAAGTGCGGGCGAAATGGGCCTGCGGGCCATTTTGCTCGCAGGATTTGGCCCCAGGCCATTTCACGCAGCCGACTTCTTTTTTTTTCTTATATTTTTTATTTTTTATTTTTTATTTTATTAATAAAAATTAAATAGTAAAGCAAAAATTATTTAATTAAGATAACACAAAAAAATCGACAGAGCATGAGCCGTCGGGCCCGTGGGCTGTGATGGCAGCAATTGCGCTGGCAAAAATGGGCGCAGCGGGCCAATTCGCAGCCAGTGGCATCTGGCTGTGAAATTGGTGTCCCAATTCGCAGCCAGTTGCATCTGGCTGCAAAATTTATATTTTATATTTTATATTTTTTATTGTTGCATCATTCGATTTTTTATTTTTTTTTATATTCTTTATATTTTTTATATTTTTTATTGTTATTAAAAATAACTATGAAATAATATTAGTAATTAAAATATTATTAAAATAAATAAAATACCATAAAAAATTATTTATGACTATCGGATTTGAATGGGTTAAAAATTAAGGGTCTACACTACACATTGGGAACAAATATCTTGGTCTTAAATTAGTGCTTTGAAGTGCTTTCAAAATGTCAAATTGGTCCATTCCTTTTTACATGCTATAGCTTCCTTTTGGGATGTGAAAACTAGGACTTTCAAGATAACCAACTTTGAAATTTGTCCTATGATTGAAGAATTTGAATCTATTCTTGGATATCCAAGTGATCATCCAATGGCATTACCCATACTAACTTCCAAGATTCATCAAAAGATGCAGATACTATTTTAACTCTCGAAACTTGAAGTTCCGCAATTGACCAGAGGTGAGAAAATCTTGTTTGGTTCATTGATCAATTTTTGTACTTCCTATTTGGTTCCCACCAAAAAATGGGGTCACATGTTTTGTTTGTGCTTGCTTGTTCAATTCTTACTTGTTTCTCCTAATGGTGACATTGATCTGTGAGTACTAAACATTGTGGACCAGTTGGAGGGAGGATTATCACCAGTACCGTGATCTTGGCTGAAACCCTAACAAATTGGATTGGATCAATTCAAGATAAATTCTTCAAGGAGATTAGCTAGAAGTCCCTTACTTCTTTAGGTAATTACCTAAATAGCCCTTTCGGGTTTTTAATTTAGGCTCTTTTTTTATTGCTCTAATTTTTGCCTAGTCTGCCCTTGTGGATTTTCAGAACTAGCGAACTGTCCTAATTTTTATCTAAGCTGCCCTTGCAGATTTTCAACCTAGCAAACCTTTTTTTCTTTTTTATTTGTTTTAATTTTTGCCTAGACTACCCTTGTAGGTTTTCGGAGCTATCGAACCGCCCTAATTTTTGGTTAGGCTGCCCTTGTGGGTTTTTGACCTAACATGCTTTTTTTGAATTATTGCTCGTCTTTACAGATTTGACTACAGGAGTATTTCTGCTTGCTCGGCACTCCATCTATGGACTTTACCAAATATTTGCCACGATATCATTCTTCCAGGAAACTACTCCATCCTGCTTCTTTATATGCTGACTAGATTGACTAGGTCCACTCAAAAGCTGTGATTAATAGCTGTTGGTTAGTACCTTGGTGGAAGATTACCCATGTCACCATTCGGATGCATCGGATGTATATTCCTCTTGCTGCTCTCCGTCGAGGTACTTGCTATGATCCTCATGGACTTGACCGCCGGTATGGAGGCGAGCCTTAAGGTTCTGAGTTCACTCCTGATTTGTACATGCCCCGTTTGACTGAAGCCTTCTTGGATCAAATTAAACAAAGTTGGCCTGCATGTTACACTTATCGTCTGCCATAGATTCTACTTTTCCTAATTCTTTAGATAAAATTATGTTAGGATGAACAATAATAATAAATATTTTCTTTCCTTTTATAATTGGTCATCACCTTTCGCTATTGTGTGATTTATTTTACCATATTTGGTCAGATACTTGAAATAGAACACAAAGAACAATTTTAATATTAACTCTATTTTATTAAATTGGGGAACAACCAAAAACATAAAGCCAACATACACAAGATCAATCATGTCGCCAACCAGCCCTTTTGGGTTTTTTAATTGATATTTTTCTCTCATTTAGCCTAATTGTTGCCTAGTCCTCCGTTTAGGATTTTTGGAACTAGCGGACTATTCTAACTTTTGCCTAGGCCGCCCTTTCTTGGTTTTCAACCTAACGAGCTCCTTTTTTTTTAATTTAAATATAAAACCTCTTCAACCTATCAATGTTCATTGGTTCACTGTCTCACTAAACTCATTCCCATCCATGTCTGATAGCTTGACTGCACCCTTATTCATGATTTGCTTCACAACATACAACCTTTCTCAACTAGGTCTAAACTTCCCTTTCAGATCAGGAACATTAGGCTTGCATTGTTTTAATGCCAAGTCATCGACCTTAAGCTTTCTAACCTTAACCCTCCTGTTGTAAGCTCGAGCTATCTTTCTTTGACACAGGTGATGATGATACAATACTTTTAACCTTCTCTCGTCTAATAAGGCCAACTGTGTGTACCAACTCATTACCCATTCCATCTCAGGCAATTCAGCTTCCAGGATCACCCTCAATGATTTGATCTCAGTCTCAATTGGAAACACTGCTTCCATCCCATAAACCAATGAAAATGGCATCATTCCAATCAGGGTTCGCACACTAGTCTTGTACCCCCTTAAAGCAAAAGGAAGCATCTCTAACCAATCCTTGTATGTTTTGGTCATTTTGGATAGAATCTGCTTAATTGTCTTGTTTGTTGCTTCCACTGCACTATTAGCCTTTGGTCTATAACTGGAGGATTGGTGATGACATATATGATGTAATATCCCAAAGTGCACCCTAGAAGTTTTGATATTATTGTTGCAATTGGATTGAATGTATATGTTAAATTTGAAAGAGAAAGGAATTTAAGAGAGAGTGTACGTAATATCCCAATGTATGCCTTAGAAGTTTTGAATATTATTGTTGTTTTAAATTGGATTGAATGTAGATGTTAATTTGCATGAGAAAAGAAATTAAAAGAAAGTGTATATGTTGTATATATGGAAGTATAAATAACATATACATAAGTCAAATGGAGAGTCAAGGGATGAAGATATTTATTTGTAATTTGTGAAATTACTAAAAAGGGGGTAAGTGCTTTAAAGGAAATCAAAACAATTTGTAAGAGGGTGTTTAGGTAATTTCTTGTTTTGGGATACTTGGTGGAGATTTAAAGGGAAGTTTGACTTTGTTTCTTCATCATCTTTTCTTCTTTTTCATGTGTGTGGCCGGCTCCTCCAAAGACAAGAGAAAGAAAGAGAGCAAGAGAGGATTTTAAGGTTCTAAGCTCAAATTGAAGGAAGATCTATGTGATCAAGTTGGTGATTCAAGAAGTTTCATTACTTTGGTAAGTTCTCTTTTGATTTCTTTGCTTATTTGAAGTTGTGTTTGAGTTTGATAGATTTTTAAGAGTGTGTTGTTTGATTGTGATATGTTTAAGAGTGTTTGATTGAATTGATTATGGATTATAAGGATGGATTGAAGAAAAGAGTGAGTTGGTCGGAAGAGATGGTGTTGTGTTTAGGGTTTAGGGTTTTGTGATGATATTTGTGATTTGTGTTTGTTATGGATGTGGAGTTGTTTTGGTGTTTTTGTTAGTTTAAGATGGTTTTGAGTATGTTTTGTTAAGTTTGTTTGAAGAGGATGTTGGTGAAAAGAAGTGTTTTGTTGGGTGTTTTGTGGTTTTGGCCGGAATCTGAGTTTTTGGCCCGACACGCCCGGGAGCACGTCTAGAGTCTTAGGCGCGTCAATTGTGTTGGAGGCAGTAGGTTTGACACGACCAGTAACACGCCCGTGTTATTGAGCGTGTCATAGCTACTGTGAAATTGGAGAGTTTGCACAGCCATGAGCACGCTCATGATGTTGGACGTGTTGATATTTTTTTCAGAGAGGCAGAATGTATTACACGCCCAGTGACACGCCCATGGTTCTGAGCGTGTAAAAGCTTCTGTGTTGTGGAGTTAGGGCACGGTCAGGGACACGCCCGTGTGGTTGAGCATGTCATGTTTAGGGTTTGCCCTAGTTAATTCTTAATTTGATTATCTCATGTGTATCCCTAAGCAAGTGTATATTATTATTTTTGGATTAGGTCTTGAAGAAGGTGATTTGTCATTGATCTAAGAAGTAATAGAATCTTGGAAAAGGAAGTATTTAGAGTTGTGTAAATTGTTATTGAGGTAAGTACAAACCTTGCATTGTTGCATACATTCACTTGATATGACATCATTGTCATATATGAATAATGTTATGTTTTGCACATTGTGAATCTTGTGAAATGTGCTATATATATAATGTGAAATGAGATAATTGAGATATGTACGCATATATGATTATGTTCAATGTAATTGATTATGAATATGTGAAAGATGATGTATTATATTGTGAATTGAGACATGATTGATTCAAATGTGATGAGAAGCCATTGTGAGTGGCTATGGTTATACAAATGAAAGTGTTGAGGCATGATTGCCTATTTGATATTGAGATACAAATTGAGAAAGAGAATAATGATATAATTGTATGTTTAATATGTTATTCAGTTTCAGAGTTCTGGATTTGGGTGGCATGCCTATGAAATTATAAATAGTAACAGTCTTGCCGGGTTGAGGATCTCTTCAATTTGAGTTGAATTGAGGTCCAAGAGACTAGGTCTGTTACATTATGAGAATTGTGAATATGAGATATATGATTGGTAACAGTCTTGCCGGGTTGAGGATCTCCTCGATTTAGTCGGGTCGATGGTCCAAGAGACTGGGTCTGTTACAGGTAACAGTCTTGCCAGGTTGAGGATCTCCTCAATTTGTTGAGTTGATGGTCCAAGAGACTGGGTCTGTTACACTATCCATGGATAGAGATATATCTATATATGTTGCCTACGGGTTTGATTATTGTGATTATGAACCAAAGCAGTAACTCTGAATTCTGAATATCGTATTAAATGCTTGTTGGGCCCATAGGTGTCTATGTTATGTTGATGTTATGAATAATGTTATAATGTGATGAAATAATGTAATGAAATACTAGTATTACTTAAATGATGAAATGTAATATTCATGAAATATTGTATGTTGAGTATGATCTTTATTATTTGATTGTATATCATTGTTATTGATTAAGCATAATAGCATTATGGTTTGTACTACTGAGTTATTGGCTCAGTGCGATTATGATTTATCGCGCAGGTGATAGATGTGATAGAGTTGAGACGGAGGATTCCTCTAGACCTAGTTGAGGTTGTTTTGATTGTGAAGAGTTGGATGAAAGCTTAAAGATCAGAGAGTCAAGCTGCCAATCATGTATATATATTTCATATTTTGTAATATTTGATGTTTAATGTATTTGTATTTGTAATTTTGAATATAACTTCCGTTGTGTATTAAACAAATGATTTTATCTATTTTGTTTTATGATTTTCATATAAACATTTAGTATTTATTTAATTTTTATTTTATTTAAATGTGATTTGTATATTTTTAAAGAATAGCATTTCTATATTCGGTATACGTATATTACGATCGTATAAGCATGCTATGTACGTATACGGGTATAGGGGTGTTACAGTGTATATGTTGTATATATAGAAATATATATAACATATACACAAGTCAAATAAGAAAGCCAAAGAAGAAGATATTTATGTTTATTATTGTTGAATTAATTAATTAATGGAAAATAGAAATTTAGATGATGGGAAGAGAGTTTATATGTTATATATATGGAAATATATATAACATATATACAAGTCAAAATGGATGGTCAAAGGAAGAAGATATTTAATTTGTTATTTGTGAAATTACTAAAAAGGAAAGTAAGGGAAAGGGAGCTAAAATATATAGATGAGAGTATTTAAGTAATTTTCTTTTTGGAATACTTGGTGGAGGTTTAAAGAGATTAGAAATTTGACTTTTCCATTCATTTTTATTTTTCTTCTTCTTCCTTTGTGGTTTGGTCGGCCATCACTCAAGCAAGAGAGCAAGAGAGGGATTTGATTTTCCAAGACCAAAATTAAAGGAGTTTTCAAAAAAAAACAAGTTAGAAATTCATGAAGTTCATCATTTTTGGTAAGTTTTCTCTTGATTTCTCTTGTTCTATTTGGAGTTTTGTTTGAGTTTGATAGAGTGTTGTTGATGGTTGGAGTGTATTTGTGTATGGTGTGTGTAAAAGTGTTGAAATGGAGTTAAAGATAAGAAGTTAGGTTGGTGTTGTTGATGTAAGAGTAAGAGTAGTGTTTAGTGAAATTTTTATGTTTTGTAATTAGTAAATGCTGTGATTTGTATGATTTTTAATTAAATATAGAAAAATGTTCTTGAAGTGAATTTTTGATATGTTGTACCTCTATGAGTCTAGAATGACTGAAAAATATGTTGATTCGATTTTGGAATGGTTATGATTTTGGAAAGATTATGTTTATTAGACCTGTTCCAGCAGGTACCTTAATTGAGACAGCTATCTTTCGGGATTTTTAATAAAATGTAGAAAAATTATATCCAATTGAATTTTGGATATGCTGTTTCTTAGTGAGTCTAGTATTTGAGAAAAATAATTTGGAACCACGTTGATTGAATTTGATTTATGGAATTCACAAAGTTCAGAACTGCTGCCAGGATGCAGGGCAATTGGGGCAGTCTGGTTGGGTGAACTATTTGACCAAGATTTTGTGTTCAGTTTGATCTGAAATTTTAAAGGAATGATTTTAAGATGTAAAATTAAGTTCTGTAAAAATTTTAGAGTTTTTAGTCATGTAGATTATTTTATACAATGTTTCAAAATAAGGATTAAGTTGAGTCCAAAACCAGAATTTACTATTCATATGGTCATTTTGCTAATACTCCTTTTTGGATTAGGTTGTGAAGAGGTTGAATTGCCCTAATCTAAGTGTTGAGGATTCTTGGAAGAGTAAGTGTATAGATTGGTGTGAGTTGGTTTTAAGGTTAGTACAAACTACACTATTGCATACATTCATGTGATGTTGAGACTTGACACACATTTGATTGTAAATGTGATAAGGAACCTAATGCATTGTTTATGGATATTAAAAATCACATTATGTTTGGTAATATGTGAATGTTGTGATGAGCATGTAAAATATGTGTTAATGCCATTGATTATATCCATTTGAATAATGAACTGATTAATGTGATTTGAGATATTATGAATTTTGAGGCCATGATTGTTGGCTATGATAATGCAAATGAGATAATGGAGGCATGATTACCTATTTGATTATGAGAATGAGATGAATTGAGAAAGGAATGTACAAAGATATAAATAAATGAAAAGATTGTGTGTCTAATGTGTTATTCAACCTTCAGAGTTCTGGTTTTGGCGGCATGCCTATAAAGTACTGGATAGGTGAAAAGACCAAGTCGTAAGCTGATTCCAGTTGATAAATGTAAAATGTGAATTATAGTAACAGTCTTGCCGGGTTAAGGATCTCCTTGGTTTATCCGGGTTGAGGTCCAAGAGACTGGGTCTGTTACAGGTAACAGTCTTGCCGGATTGAGGATCTCCTCGAGTTTAGTGGGTTGAGGTCCAAGAGACTAGGTCTGTTACCCTATCCATGGATAGAGATATATATATATGTGTTGCCTATGGGCTTGATGATTATGATATGGACCAAAGCAGTAACTCTAAACTTTGAATAACATATTAGTTTCTTTTGGGCCCTTGCTTGTCTTTGTTTTCTATGTGATTTATAAATGATGAAATAAATAAATATTGAGATCTATGCTTGTTTTGAGTTCACTATGTCCTATAATTGATAACACAAATGTTGGATACAATGAAAGGTAATGTCATGAAATATGAGATTCTTGAGAATTACTTGTATGTTGGATAATATGACATTGGCATTTCATTATATCATGATATCATTGTAATTTGTACCACTAAGCCATTGGCTTAGTGCGATTGTGGTTTATCGCGCAAGTGACAGGGAAGAACCAGAGAGTTCCTCTAGGCCGAGTCGAGTCTAGATTTTGAGGTGTTGATAGTGGGCTTAAAGATCAAAGACTGACTGCCAAAAATATATAAATTTTATGGGTTGTAAAACTTGAGTTTGGATGTATATGAATTTGTAAATATTGTTACTTTTCGCTGCATAGTGAACAAATATTTTATCTACAGTATTTCATAATAAACCTTTACTTTATGTTGTACTAGAAGTGTAAATCCTTTTTGCAGGTTGTAGTTGAGGTTATAAGGAGGATTTATTGGGAAGTCTACTGAGAATGATTTTGTTTGCATTGGTTTGTGTAAAATGTTTTTAAAAATCAGAAAAAAACCAGTTTTGTCGACACTTGGGACTCAATTTTTAGGCGAAACTATGGCAAAATTTCTGTAAAAATCAGAACTAAAATTTGATTAAGTAAAATTGGTAGCAACATTAGGATAGTGTGGCACCTCTACTCAGCTTACACATGTAGGTCAGGAAGGGGTGTTACATATGATACTTAGAGAATAAGTACTTGAATGCTCCTTGGAACTGTACCCCATTGTCTGATATTACACTATGTGGGACCCCATACCTGCAGATTAGAATCTTTTCAATAAATCTCACCATTTGCCTTGCCCCCATCTTGTCAAAAGATTCAGTCTCAACCGACTTTGAAAAATAATCAACTACTACTACAATGAATCGATGACCATTTGAAGCCGTCGGATGTACCTCACCAATAATGTCAATCCCCCAAGTTTCAAAAGGCCAGGGTGAAGATATAGAATGTAATTCTTTAGGAGATAGGTGATTTAGGTTTTTGTACATCTGGCACTGTTGGCACCTCTTCACAAACTCAATATAATCTCTCTCCAGGGTCAACCAGTAGTCACCTTGTCAAATTATCTTCTTAACCAAGGCTAATCCATTCATGTGTGGTCCATAACTTCCCGCATGTATTTTTGACATGATATGCTCAACTTTAGGCTTTTTTAAGCATCTCAAGTATACTTCATCAGGCCATCTTTGATACAACTATGAGCGGAGATTTTTGCTCCCACTCCCGATGGAATGGTTCTTGTGACTTCAGCACTGTTTAGGCTTAGGGCCTTAGAGAACACGGGCCTAAGCCCAGAGAAAATGGAGTTGCGACCCGGACGGGACAAGAAAAAGAAAAGGGTGGATGACTCGATTCCTAAGGAATCCCCAACCCCCTAATGGGTTTAAAAAGTTGGGTACGTGTGAGGAAGGTGAGAAACGGCCTAACACCCCCCACAACGCCCGGTTCATTAGAACCAGCCTCCTATACAGGTCTTAATATTATAAAATTCTTAAATATAACAATTTTATCCGTATTACATGCAATAATTAAAATAAAGCATCATTGTATATAAAAATCAAAGCAATGTCCAAACAAAGTAAATAAATGGACACCCATCCGAGGATGGAAACATGTCCTTACACTATCCATGTCTAAAACTAAATAGGACACCCACTGAAAGGTGGAAACGTGTCCTTTACATTGGTCCAAAAACTTTAAGATAAAATGAATTACATGATGTCTCAACATGAGGTACCCAAAAAATATGAAAACATACCTCTTACAATATTATGAAATCAAAATAAACCAATAAAAGTAAACAACCATTCATCATAAATAAATCATTCATCAAAGATATCAAACATCAATCAAAATATAGAATAAACATTCATCCAATTTAAATAAAATAGTAAATATATTAACTTTAGGAGTTCATGCATCAATTAGGGTTTCTAGGGTTTTATGTTTAATAACTAGGGTTTTGCATATACTAGTTTAATTAGTTGAGAAATATTTTAAAGAAATAACATTGCTACTGGATGTTTAAAGATTTAGGTTTTTGGATGTTTTTATGAAAATAATGCTACTGTGATTTATAAAAATAGGTTTGGTTAGGGTTTTAAGCAAATAGATTGTTGTTTTGGATTTTAGAAAGGTGTAATTAGGATTTTAGATTTGAAACACATGTTTTTAAAGCTATTAAAGTTTTTTTGGGTTTTATGGTTAAGATATTAGGGTTTTATGATTTGAAATCTTGATTCTGTAGATTATGATCTTAAATTTAGAATTTGATGCTTTTCTGTGATCAAAGTTGAGTGTGCTTTTAATATTGACTATATCAACTACTTATGTATTTTTAGGTGAAACAAATATAGAAAGCCAAATTTATTGTTGAAAGATTAAAATTGCTCACTAAATAAACTTATAACAAAATAGCTACTATGAAGGTTTGAAAACAAAGTTAATTAAGATTTAGGGTTTAAATAACTTAGGGTTTATGAAATTAGATTTATGTTGAATGATTATATTATTTACTTTAATTAAGATCTTAAGTATTGTATGAATTAATTTATGCTACTGCCTAAACTAGATTGAAGGAAGAATTAAATAACTAAGGCAGTGTGATGATAGCTTAAAAGATGAAGATGATTAATGATTTAATAAACTAAAGTTAGAGTAATTTACCTACATTTGAAGGCTCCACCAAATTGAAGAAATTAAACCAAGTTGTTGCCTGCTTCAGATTCAGTTTTAGTTGAGCAAAGCAATCTGGAGACAATTGCTTGTTGCCTCCTTGGGTTGCTATTTCTTCTTGCTTGCTAGGATTTTCTTTTGGCCGAAAGATTTTCAGAGCCCTCTAGTTTGGTTCCAAAATCTCCTTTTTAAAAGATCCAAGTTCCGTCGTCCAAGTCCCTTTCTGAAGCGTTTTAATGTGGTATTTATAAGAAAAAAATCCAAACCTAATTCTAATTGTCTAAGTAAATCATAAGCATTTAGGAAAAGAAATTAAAACCAAATAGAATTCGGTTTCGAAAGAACCTGCTCTAGAAAAAATTGCGCTGGCAAAAAATTGTTGTGGGCTACAAGTAAGCCAGCACAAAAATTGCAAGCGAACTGGGGCACTGGCCAGCCAATTCGCTTTCGGCGACGAAAAATTTTCGTCGCTGATTTTTTATTTACTTATTTTATATATTTTTTAATTTACTAATATTACCTTTTTTATTTTTATTAAAAATTATAAATATTAAAATAAATATTATTTAATTAAAATACCAAAAAATTATTTTAGACCGTTTTAAAAATATTGGACTGGACTAGGTCAAAAATTAACGGTTTACAGTTTGCCACCTTCTTGAGCGATCTGAGACTACGACAAAAGAGAGCAAAAAGAAATGTAATTTTTGACTGGATTTAGAGCCATACTGGACTCCTTAGCCAAGGTTGATTTGAGTTCTAGACTAAAAAATAATTTGGGTTCTGGACCCGAGTTAGATTTATAATTTGGGTTCTAGACCCGGGGTAAGTGTAACACCCCTTCCCGACCTACATGTGTAAGCTGAGTAGAGGTGCCACACTAACCTAATGTTGCTACCAATTTTACTTAGTCAAATTTTAGTTCCGATTTTTTTTTCAAAAATTTTGCCATAGTTTCGCCTAAAAATTGAGTCCCAAGTGTCGACAAAACCGGTTTTTTTCTTATTTTTAAAAACATTTTACACAAACCAATGCAAACAAAATCATTCTCAGTACACTCCCAATAAATCCCCCTTGTAACCTCAACTACAACCTGCAAAAAGAATTTACACTTCTAGTGCAACATAACATAAAGGTTTTGTGACAATCCCTATATTTAAATATTACACAGCGGAAGTTATAAAATATTTACATATTTACATACTAAACATTTCTTTACAAAATATAAAGAAATATACATGATTGGCAAGTCTACTCTGATCTTTAAGCTCCCAAAATGGATTCTTCAAGGTCTACTCTCACTTGGTCTTGATGAACTCTCGGGTTCAACTCTATCAACTCTATTACCTGCGCGATTAAACACTATCGCGCTAAGCCAAGGGCTTAGTAAGATAAAACATGCTAATGGTATGCTTTAATGTAATGCAATGCCACATATGTTATTGATAAGATCAACATCATAAATATAAAGTTAATCACATAATTATGCATTTCACAAATCATAGTCATATGAGTATACCCCATTTCAACATCTTTCCACATTCAACATTACTCAATCATACTCAATAACCAACATCTCATTTCATTAACTCATAACATTATTTAGGACATTCATATAACCTTGACACCTATGGGCCCAACAAGTATTTAATACGATATTCAGAGTTCAGAGTTACTGATTTGGTTCATAGTCACAATAATCACGCCCGTAGGCAATGTATATACATGTATCTCTATCCATGGATAGTGTAACAGACCCAGTCTCTTGGACCATCACTCAACACATATGAGGAGATCCTCAACCCGGCAAGACTGTTACAAATCATATATCTTATATTCACAATTCTCATAGTGTAACAGACCCAGTCTCTTGGACCATCAACTCAACACATATGAGGAGATCCTCAACCCGGCAAGACTGTTACCTTTCATCATTTCTTAGGCATGCCACCCAAATCCAGAACTCTGAAACTGAATAACATATTAAACAAACAATTCATTTATTATATAGTTACCATTTCCATTCTCAAATTCTCTTCACATTTAGGCAAACATGCCTTCTTTCTTTCAATATCATCATCATAGCCAATCACAATGGCATTGTCTCATATCATGTCTTATTTGAATTATTATTTCAATTTCAATGTATATTATTCATGAAACACATAACCATTCACAATGCATAACATAACATTGTTCAATCTCAACAATGCAATTAGGGCAAAGAATAATTGATATGATTCATATGAATAATACATTCTGGTTTTAGACTCCATTTTATCCTTATTTTGAAAAATTGTATAAAATAATCTACTTGATTAAAAATTCTACAATTTTTACAGAATTTAGTTTTGTATCTTAAAATCATTCCTTTAAAATTTCAGATCAAACT
The DNA here is from genome assembly GCA_947685225.1 of Garcia nutans. Lineage (NCBI taxonomy): Eukaryota > Viridiplantae > Streptophyta > Magnoliopsida > Malpighiales > Euphorbiaceae > Garcia > Garcia nutans. The sequence goes on along the minus strand of CANTUV010000039.1, from coordinate 28,357,290 downwards.
GAACACAAAATCTTGGTCAAATAGTTCACCTAACCAGACTGCCCCAATTGCCCTGCATCCTGGCAGCAGTTCTGAACTTTGTGAATTCCATAAATCAAATTCAATCAACGTGGTTCTAAATTATTTTTCTCAAATACTAGACTCACTAAGCAACAACATATCCAATATAGCTGTCTCAGTTAAGGTACCTGCTGGAACAGTTCTACTAAAAATAATCTTTCTAAACTCATAACCATTCCAAAATCGAATCAACATATTTTTCAGTCATTCTAGACTCATAGAGGCACAACATATCAAAAATTCACTTCAAGAACATTTTTCTATAATTAATTAAAAATCATACAAGTTACAGCCTTTACTAATTGTAAAACAGAAAAAGAATTCACTAAACACACTCTTACTCTTCCATCACCAACACCAACCTAGCTTCTTATCTTTATTTCCATTTCAACACTTGAGAATAAATCATAAACACATCTCATCATCAAATCATCAAACCCTAATTAACTTCCCATACCACTTCAAAAGTAGGAAAGAAATCAAAGGAAAGATCTTACCTTAGTTAAAACTTCTTGAATCAACACTTAAACACTTAATCTTCCTTCAATTTGAGCTCAACACATCAAGATCCTCTCTTCACCACTTGCTTTCCTTTCTCTATGGAGGAGCCGGCCACACACATGAAGAAGAAGAAGAAATTATGAATAAACCAAAGTCAACTCTTCTTTAAATCTCCACCAAGAGTTCCAATTCAAGCAATTACTTAATTACCCTTAATCATTTAATTTAACTTTTGTCTCATGTATGCCCATGATAGTAATTACACATATCACATAAAAATATCTCTCTCTTCCTTTGACTCTTCCTTTGACCCATTTATATGTTATATATATCCTCATATACACAATATATACCATTCTCTCTAAACCCTAATTCTTTCCCAATACACATATACACAAGCATTCTCCTCCCAATTTCTTTTCTTATCCCATCATATACATTCAATCCAATTTATAACAATAACAACCACAACAATATGCAAAAATTCTAGGGAATAAATGAGGATATTACAATTCTCCCCCTCTAAAAAGAAAATTTCGTCCTCGAAATTACCTGATATTAAAGCTGAAACAATTGCGGATATTGCTCTTGCATGGATTGTTCACTTTCCCAAGTTGCTTATTCTTTTTCCATGATTCTTCCACAAAATCTTCACAAGTGGCACTTTCTTGTTTCTCAACTCTTTCACATCACGTGCCAAAATAGCAACTGGTTCCTCTTCAAATGTCAAATCAGGATTTACTTCAATTGACTCAATCGGCAACACATGAGATGGATCCGACCTATACCTCCTCAACATAGAAACATGAAATACGTTATGAATACGATCCAACTCAAGTGGCAGAGCAAGTCGATACGCCACTGGCCCAACTCTTTCTAACACTTCATACGGCCCAATGAAACGAGGACTCAATTTTCCTTTCCGACCGAACCTCAAAATCTTCTTCCAAGGAGACACTTTCAGAAATACCTTATCTCCAACATCAAACTCTATATCTCTCCTTTTCAGATCTGCATAAGATTTCTATCGGTCTGAAGCTGTTTTTAACCTGTCTCGAATCAACTTTACTTTTTCTTCAGTTTCTTGAATCAAATCAGGACCAATCAACTTATTATCTCCAAGCTCATTCCAACAAAGAGGTGTCCTACACCGTCTGCCATACAATGCTTCAAACGGTGCCATACCAATGCTGGATTGGTGACTGTTGCTGTATACAAACTCCACAAGAGGTAAAAATCTATCCCAACTTCCAGTGAAATCAATGACACAGCTTCTCAACATGTCCTCAATAATCTGTATCACCCTCTCTGACTGTCCATCCGTCTGTGGATGAAAAGCAGTGCTGAAATGCAGTCGAGAACCCAAAGCACTATGCAAACTCTTCCAAAATCTTGAAGTAAACCTGGGATCTCGATCAGATACTAAAGAAGTTGGAACACCATGCAACTTCACAATCTCATGGATATACAGCTCAGCCAACTTCTCCAAAGAGTAATCCATCCGCACCGAAAGGAAATGAGCTGTCTTAGTCAATCTATCCACAATCACCCATATGGCATCATGTTTCCTTTGTGTCAATGGCAACCCAGACACAAAGTCCATTGTCACTCTTTCCCACTTCCATTCTGGCACTGACAACGGTTGAAGCAACCCGGTGGGAACTTGATGCTCTGCTTTAACCTTCTGACAAGTGAGACATTTTGATACAAACTCAGCAATGTCTCTCTTTAACCCAATCCACCAATAATGCTATCTCAAATCATGATACATCTTGGTATTGCCTGGATGCATAGCAAACATCGACTGATGAGCTTCTTCCAAAATAATCTTCTTCAAATCAGCATCATCGGGTACACATAATCTGTTTTTAAACCATAGGCTCCCATCACTCTTCACAACAAAATCTCTACTCTTTCCACTCTGACAATCTGAAATAATCTTCTGAATCTTCATATCATTCATCTGAGCCTCTTTAATCTGATCTAACAAAACTAGCTTCAATTGCAACTGTGCCAACAATGCACCATCATCACAAGGTACAAAACTGGCATGCAATGCTCTCAACTCAACAAGCAACGAGAGCGAGTAAACTGTTAAACCAGCTAAAGACTTCCGACTCAAGGCATCAGCAACAACATTTGCTTTACCTGGATGATAGTCAATCAAGCAGTCGTAGTCTTTAATCAATTCTAACCATCTCCTCTGACGAAGATTGAGTTCTTTCTGGACACCCAAATACTTCAAACTCTTGTGATCAGTGTAGATGAAACATTTCTCCCCAAACAGATAGTGGCGCCAAATCTTTAATGCAAACACAATGGCAGCCAATTCCAAATCATGGGTCGGATAGTTAAGCTCATGCGGTTTCAACTGCCTAGATGCATAAGCTATAACTTTACCTTCCTGCATCAATACACACCCCAAACCTCTATGTGAAGCATCACTGTAGATCACATATTGTTTGCCTTCCACAGGTAAAGTAAGAACAGGCGCTTGAGTCAACATATCTCTCAACTGCTCAAAGCTAGCCTGACACTGATCCGTCCACAAAAACCTCACTCCCTTACGAAGCAATCTGATGAGTGGAGTAGCTATTAAAGAAAACCCTTTCACAAACCGCCGGTAATAGCCTGCCAAACCTAGAAAACTTCTAATCTCTGTCACAGACTTAGGTGGACTCCAATTCAGAATAGCTTCAACTTTACTTGGATCAACTCTAATGCCTTCTGCTGAAACAATATGTCCGAGAAAAGCTACTTGATCCAACCAGAACTCACACTTCGACAATTTAGCAAACAACTGCTTCTCTCTCAAAATCTGCAACACAATCCGCAGATGCATATCATGTTCCTCTTCATTCCGCGAATACACCAGAATGTCATCAATGAAAACCACTACAAACTGATCCAAATAGGGCCTAAACACCCTATTCATCAAATCCATAAAAGCTGCAGGTGCATTTGTTAAACCAAAAGGCATAACTAGAAATTCATAATGCCCATACCTAGTCCGAAAGGCGGTCTTCGGAACATCCTCAGCTCTGACTCTCAGCTGATGGTACCCAGATCTCAAATCAATTTTAGAAAATACAGCTGCACCCTTCAATTGATCAAAAAGGTCATCAATTCTAGGCAAAGGATATTTATTTTTAATAGTCACCTTGTTCAATTGCCTATAATCGATACACAACCTCATAGTACCATCTTTCTTTTTCACAAATAGCACAGGAGCTCCCCAAGGAGAAACACTGGGGCGAATAAATCCTTTGTCCAATAACTCCTGTAATTGCACTTTCAACTCCCTTAATTCTGCTGGTGCCATTCTGTAAGGAGTAATCGAGATAGGAGTGGTACCAGGCAACAATTCGATACCGAACTCCACCTCTCTCTCAGGAGGCAATCCTGGCAACTCCTCTGGAAAAACATCAGGGAACTCTGCAACTGTGGCAATACTATCAATAGGAGAACCCTTCACTCTAGTATCCACCACATGAGCAAGATAGGCTTCACACCCCTTCCTAATCAATCTTCTAGCTGCAACAGCTGAAACAAATAAGGAGGCTAGCTGTTCCTGCTCATTAGATACTATCACATCTCTACCATCAACAGTTCTCAAAGAAACAATTTTCTTTTTACAATCAACTACAGCTCCATGTCTAGCTAACCAATCCATGCCTAGGATCACATCATATTCCTTAAATGGCATCTCAATCAAATCTCCAAGGAACTCCTCACCCTGCACCCTCACTGCACAATTCCGGTGCACTTTACTAACCATCACACTATGCCCTAACGGATTTGTCACCAACACATCAAATCCTAGGGACTCAGCATGCACATCAAACACAGGCAAAACGGATGCACTAATATATGAATGTGTGGAACCCGGATCAATCAAAGCAAGTACTGAAATATCAAATAAAGAAAAAGTACCAGCTATGATTGCCGATGCATCTGGCTGCCTCTGCATAACATACATCCTCTGGGAAGATCCAACCTCCTCTGGTCTACCCTCCCTAGATGTAGCACCTCCTCTAGAACTGAACCCAGGTCTACCTCCTCGGCTGGCACCTCTGCCTCCTCGGCCTCCCCTCGCACTAGGTCGAGAAGCTGCTGTATCAACTGACATCTGTTCCTGTCTCTCAGGACAGTCTCTCACAAAGTGATCAGGTGATCCACACCTGAAGCATACCCCTGATCTACTATACCTCCAACAAACGCCCCCATGTCTTCCACCACACTGGTTACACACAGGTAAGGTGGATCTCTGAACTCCAGGAGTAGGAGCACTCGCTACTGAAGCTGCAGGTCTAAATCTCTGTCTCTGTAACTGCACTGACCTACCCACTGGTCTCTGGCTCCTACCACCCCGAGGAACAAAACTCCCTTTTCCTCTCTTTGCAGAAGAAGACCCTGCCTCAAACTGGGGCCTCCTAACTCTAGTCTCTTCCTCTGAAGCAGCTGCAATAACTTGAGCTCTCTCCACACTGCGAGCTGCTGCCACAAGTTGAGAAAAATCATTATATCTTGAACCAGCCACATGACATATAAGAGAAGGCCTTAACCCCACTTCAAATCTCCTGCATCTATCTATCTCATCAGCAATGATACCCCCAGCATACTGACTCAGTCGAATAAACTCAACTTTATACTCAGTAACAGTCTTGCTGTCTTGCTTCAAGCTCAAGAACTCCATCTTCTTCATGTCTTTATACTCCCTAGGAGTATACTTCAACTCAAATTTCCTCAGAAAATCAGCATATGACAAAGTTGGTGGATCATCCATAGAATGGGGCACTGTCCTCCACCAATCGTAGGCATCCTTCTGCAGCAAAGATCTTGCATAGTCAAACTTTTCCTTAGGGGTGGCTTGCAACTGAACAAATATTCTCTGAACTTTGTCTAACCATTGCTCAGCCACAACTGGATCAGTAGTACCTATAAAATCCTCTGCTCCAAACTTCCTTAGTTTATCATATTGCCTCACTGCAACCAAAGGCTGTGGGGGTGGTGGTGGTGGCTGTGGTTGCACTGATGCTGGCCTCAAAGCCTCTATCACATGCCTAACCCAAGCTGGCGGAACCTCCTCCCCAGCTGATCTCCCTGACACCGAAGCAGGTGCCTCCTCAACACTAACAACCCTAGCTCCATCATCAGGGGCAATACTCTCGGCACTACCCTCAACCGACTGTCGTGAGTGAGAATCCATCACAACCTAAGTCTGCAAACACAACATACTACATCTTATTAAAGATCAGAGGTTGCCAATCCCAAACATATATGTTATTCAAAAACCAATTTTTTTTTAAAATCAAAATAGTCTTTTTATCACATTTTACCTAGGTTGAGAATCTCAAACCTAGGCTCTGATACCAAAACAATTGTAACACCCCTTCCCGACCTACATGTGTAAGCTGAGTAGAGGCGCCACACTAACCTAATGTTGCTACCAATTTTACTTAGTCAAATTTTAGTTCCGATTTTTTTTTCAAAAATTTTGCCATAGTTTCGCCTAAAAATTGAGTCCCAAGTGTCGACAAAACCGGTTTTTTTCTTATTTTTAAAAACATTTTACTCAAACCAATGCAAACAAAATCATTCTCAGTACACTCCCAATAAATCCCCCTTGTAACCTCAACTACAACCTGCAAAAAGAATTTACACTTCTAGTGCAACATAACATAAAGGTTTTGTGACAATCCCTATATTTAAATATTACACAGCGGAAGTTATAAAATATTTACATATTTACATACTAAACATTTCTTTACAAAATATAAAGAAATATACATGATTGGCAAGTCTACTCTGATCTTTAAGCTCCCAAAATGGATTCTTCAAGGTCTACTCTCACTTGGTCTTGATGAACTCTCGGGTTCAACTCTATCAACTCTATTACCTGCGCGATTAAACACTATCGCGCTAAGCCAAGGGCTTAGTAAGATAAAACATGCTAATGGTATGCTTTAATGTAATGCAATGCCACATATGTTATTGATAAGATCAACATCATAAATATAAAGTTAATCACATAATTATGCATTTCACAAATCATAGTCATATGAGTATACCCCATTTCAACATCTTTCCACATTCAACATTACTCAATCATACTCAATAACCAACATCTCATTTCATTAACTCATAACATTATTTAGGACATTCATATAACCTTGACACCTATGGGCCCAACAAATATTTAATACGATATTCAGAGTTCAGAGTTACTGATTTGGTTCATAGTCACAATAATCACGCCCGTAGGCAATGTATATACATGTATCTCTATCCATGGATAGTGTAATAGACCCAGTCTCTTGGACCCATCACTCAACACATATGAGGAGATCCTCAACCCGGCAAGACTGTTACAAATCATATATCTTATATTCACAATTCTCATAGTGTAACAGACCCAGTCTCTTGGACCATCAACTCAACACATATGAGGAGATCCTCAACCCGGCAAGACTGTTACCTTTCATCATTTCTTAGGCATGCCACCCAAATCCAGAACTCTGAAACTGAATAACATATTAAACAAACAATTCATTTATTATATAGTTACCATTTCCATTCTCAAATTCTCATCACATTTAGGCAAACATGCCTTCTTTCTTTCAATATCATCATCATAGCCAATCACAATGGCATTGTCTCATATCATGTCTTATTTGAATTATTATTTCAATTTCAATGTATATTATTCATGAAACACATAACCATTCACAATGCATAACATAACATTGTTCAATCTCAACAATGCAATTAGGGCAAAGAACAATTGATATGATTCATATGAATAATACATTCTGGTTTTAGACTCCATTTTATCCTTATTTTAAAAAATTGTATAAAATAATCTACTTGATTAAAAATTCTACAATTTTTACAGAATTTAGTTTTGTATCTTAAAATCATTCCTTTAAAATTTCAGATCAAACTGAACACAAAATCTTGGTCAAATAGTTCACCTAACCAGACTGCCCCAATTGCCCTGCATCCTGGCAGCAGTTCTGAACTTTGTGAATTCCATAAATCAAATTCAATCAACGTGGTTCTAAATTATTTTTCTCAAATACTAGACTCACTAAGAAACAACATATCCAAAATTCAATTGGATATGAGTTTTCTACATTTTATTAAAAATCCCGAAATATAGCTGTCTCAGTTAAGGTACCTGCTGGAACAGTTCTACTAAAAATAATCTTTCTAAACTCATAACCATTCCAAAATCGAATCAACATATTTTTCAGTCATTCTAGACTCATAGAGGCACAACATATCAAATATTCACTTCAAGAACATTTTTCTATAATTAATTAAAAATCATACAAGTTACAGCCTTTACTAATTGTAAAACAGAAAAAGAATTCACTAAACACACTCTTCTCTTCCATCACCAACACCAACCTAGCTTCTTATCTTTAATTCCATTTCAACACTTGAGAATAAATCATAAACACATCTCATCATCAAATCATCAAACCCTAATTAACTTCCCATACCACTTCAAAAGTAGGAAAGAAATCAAAGGAAAGATCTTACCTTAGTTAAAACTTCTTGAATCAACACTTAAACACTTAATCTTCCTTCAATTTGAGCTCAACACATCAAGATCCTCTCTTCACCACTTGCTTTCCTTTCTCTATGGAGGAGCCGGCCACACACATGAAGAAGAAGAAGAAATTATGAATAAACCAAAGTCAACTCTTCTTTAAATCTCCACCAAGAGTTCCAATTCAAGCAATTACTTAATTACCCTTAATCATTTAATTTAACTTTTGTCTCATGTATGCCCATGATAGTAATTACACATATCACATAAAAATATCTCTCTCTTCCTTTGACTCTTCCTTTGACCCATTTATATGTTATATATATCCTCATATACACAATATATACCATTCTCTCTAAACCCTAATTCTTTCCCAATACACATATACACAAGCATTCTCCTCCCAATTTCTTTTCTTATCCCATCATATACATTCAATCCAATTTATAACAATAACAACCACAACAATATGCAAAACTTCTAGGGCATAAATGAGGATATTACAGTAAGTTCTGGACTTAAGGGTAATTTGGGTTCTGGACCCGAGCTAAGCCTTGGACTTAAGGGTAATTTGGGTTCTAGACCCGAGCTAAGTTCTAGACTTAAGAGAGATTTGGATTCTGGACCCGAGCTAAGTTCTGGACTTAAGAGAGATTTGGGTTCTGGACCCTAGCTAAGTTTTGGACTTAAGAGAGATTTTAGGTTCTGAACCTAAGCTAAGTTCTGGACTTAAGAATAATTTGGGTTCTAGACCTAAGCTAAGTTATGAACTTAAGAGAGAATTTAGGTTCTGGACCTAAGCTAAGTTCTGGACTTAAAAATAATTTGGGTTCTGAACCCGAGGTAAGTTCTGGACTTAAGAGAGAATTTAGATTCTGGACCTAAGCTAAGTTCTGGACTTAAAAAAATTTGGGTTCTGGACCCGAGGTAAATTCTGGACTTAAAAGAGAATTTAGGTTCTGGACCTAAGCTAAGCTCTGGATTTTAAAATAATTTGGGTTCTGGACCGAGGTAAGTTCTGGACTTAAGAGAGAATTTAGGTTTTGGATCTAAGCTAAGAGAGATTTGATTATCTGCAAAAAAAATAATTGTAGTCAGTAGGATACTAAAGGAATTTGCAAAAAAAATAGGTAATTTTTACCATGCCCATATTTTTTGCCCCCTGTGTGTAAAAATATTTTAAAAGTGCAAAAATATTTATATACACGCAAATATCTAAATGATTGAATTGAATAACCGAATTTCCTATTTATTCACTGTGTAATTACTATTTATATACTATTCACCAACTATTCATTTACTATTTATCAATAGTAACATTTACTTCTTTTTTTTTACGAGAATACTGTTTTTCTCTTTTTTATTTTTGTCTTTTTCCTTTGCAATTTTTCTATATAAACCTCAGCTAATTTCTTCATTTCATCCATACTCATACAAATTTGAAAATCAGAGGGTTTAACAATGAGCTAAGGAGAAAATGCATTCTTCAAGATCAGGAACTCGATCTAATACTGAGTTATTGGAGTTTATTCGGCGACATGAAAATGGAAATATAAGTCTACTAGCCAGGATGCTGCTTCATCGCAGTTCAAATAAAAAAACCAAGGTAATAATTCAATTATTTATTTTAACAGTAAATTTTTTTTTTATTTTTATGTTTTTTTTGCTTTTTATTTTTTTTCTTTTTCTCTCTTTTTTTTTAAGATTTAGGAAAAATAATTTAATTAGATGAATATATTTAAGAATTTAACAAACAAGTAAATAGATAGACTAAAAATAGAACATAAATAAATTTAGCCTAAAAATCAGTAGTATTGATATGATGATATACTTACCTGGCTCCGTGTTAGCGTGATCATTGCATTATTCAGGGCGGAGGGTGTGTCTATAAAGCCCAACAATGGTATGATGTAACACCTTCTTGGGTAAAACAGATTATCCGAGATTATGGTTTTGAAAGCTTTATCTTGCAATTACCATCCGAGGAGTGTCCGATAGACTGGAGTGTAGTTCAAGCATTGTCAGAGCAATGGATGGACAAGACCCATACTTTTCACCTACCTATAGGAGAAATGACCATTGGCCCAGTTGATTATACATCCATAACTGGTATCTGGTACTATGGCCTTCCGGTCCCTCTCACCAATGATATTCTAACATTCGAAGAAGTCCAACAGTTAATCAGTATGGAATCGTCATTTAAAGGGCCTTTCAAGATAAAAATTGAACTGATTCAGAGTTATTGGATGAACTACGAAGGACGGGTTCGTAGGGAAACAACCAAACAATATGCTCGAGGATTTTTATTGTATTTGCTAGGGTCGACCATTTTATACAGCACCGAATCTGCCATCCATTTATCGGTGTTGAGGGCCCTTACTGATATGAGTATGGTATCACTTTACGGCTGGGGTGAAGCTAGCCTTGCTTGTCTTTATCATGGACTTGATAAGATTTGCAGAAATAAGAAGTCTTTTGTTGGCTTTATGGTGGTTGTCGAGGTATTCTTCTTCTACCAATGTCAATTCCATTCTTATTGTTGCATGAATTTGATTTTTATTATTGTTGTAGGCATGGGCATATGAGCATAATCTTGTGAGGCTGCCTGACATTTCTTGAGAGAGATTCGGGTACCGGAGATTAAATTTTTGGTTGTCAGATCGTGTAGAAGTTTCCGGCTCTCACCATGTGCACACCCAACGCTATCTCTTGAGTTGCTCAACCTGGAGCCAGGTAAAATAGCATTAGTATACTTTAAAATTTATATAAAAGTTCACTTACCTTATGTCATTTTATAGGTCAATTTGGCTTGGTGGAACACAGAAGAGCGGATGAACTAGACTTCTTCCCTGAATGCTACATTACCTTTTTAACATACCCACCGAGTCATTGCCGGTCCTGTGTCTAGTGGCTAGTTTCTCGAGGAGAGATTATATGAGTGGTTTTTTGGTCCCGAGCACCAGAGGATCCCGATGAGTTGCCTAGAGTATACTTTAAATATCACATCAATGCGAAGAATACATGGTGGTTGGCTCGGCACGGTTATGATGTTGAAACCTTTCTCTATCCACCGGGTGCATCTTATATCCAGTTTATTCAAATAGGACTCTTGATGTAATATCCCAATGTATGCCCTAGAAGTTTTAATACAATTGTTGTTTGATTTGAATTTAATGTACATATGTTTTTGCAAAGGAAATGATTGTGTTAATGGAATGTATATGTTGTATATATGTTAATATATATAACATATATGTAGGTCAAATGGAGAGTCAAGGGAAGAAGATATTTTAAGTTGGGATGTGTGAAATTACTAAAGAGGGCAAGAGTTTTAAAGGATATGTGAACAAATAGAAAAGGGCATTTAAGTAATTTTCCTTTTTGGAATGCATGGTGGAGATTTAAAGAGATGATAATTTGATTTTTTTTCTTCATTTCTTCTTCTCTTTCCCATATGTTGGCCGGCCATTTCAAAGGAAGGGAGCAAGAGTGAGATTTGTTTAATTCAAATTCAATTTGAAGGAAGAATCAAAGGATTAAGTTGGAGATTTGTGAAATTTCTTCATTTAAGGTAAGTACTCTCTTGTTTTCCTTTGTTATTTTGAAGTGGTGTTTGAGGTGATTTATGAATTGTTGATTTTATGAATAAGTGTGTTTAAGATGTGTTTATAAGTGTTAATTTGATTGTAAGTTAAAAGGTTGAATTGGTGTTGGTTTTGGTTTGAAGTAAGTTAAGAGTGATGTTTGGTTTTAGGGTTTTGAAGTGGTAAGTGATCAAATGTATTGTTGATGTATTGTTAGTGTGTATATTGTGATGAATATATAAATTAAGTGTTAATGACATTGATTATATTCATTTGAATGAGGTCATGTTGTGTATAAGGTGTTCTTAATTCAATCAAAGGAGTTTTGGTTATGTTTAGGGTTTTATTCATGAGAGACACGGCCAAACCAAGGAAGAGACAAGGCCAAACTAAGGATTTTTGAGAGACACGGCCAAGTCTTAGGAAATTTGGCCGTGTTGGATGATTTTTGGAGAAGACACAGCCGTGTCCCTTTCCCATGTTTGCTTCTGTTGCTTTTGGTTGAGAGACACGGCCACAAGCTTGGCCGTGTCCCTTGAGTGTGATGGCCACTGTGATTTTTCCTTGCTCTTCTTACATGGTTGAGATTGAACTTACATTTGATAATGCATATGATACTATATGAACAAGGCTATGTATTATGCATTGTGAATCTTGTGAATGGTAATGTGTATATGAATGATGTACTTTGAAATGCTATATTAATGAGGCTATATGTATAATATGAATGGAGATATGAAATGATATGAGGCCATTGTGATTTGGCTATGATGATTCCATTGAAAGAACATAAGGCATGTTTGCCTAATTGATGATGAGAATTGAGAATGAGATAATAAATGAATTGTGTGTCTAATGTGTTATTCATTTTCAGAGTTTTGTTGTTGGTTACATGCCTATTGGTAACATTCTCTTGAAGTTAGGTTGGATTTGATCCTTGAAGCCTAATTGAGATGTTACAACCCTTGAAGCTAGGTTGGGTTGGTTCTTGAAGCCAAGTTGGGTTGATACTTAGCATGCTTTGTTCCCCTTGAAGCTTGGTTGAACCTAAATCCTTGAAGCCTAGTTGGGTTGATGATAATGATAAATGTGATAATAAAACCAAAGCATTAACTCTGAAAATTGAATGGCATATTAGAGTGTTTTGGTCCCATGCTTGTCTTTGTATATAATGTGATTCTTGAATGGTAAAATCAATGGAACTATGAAGATGTAATATGAATATTGTTATGACATTGAATGTAGTATGATGTGGTAATGTGATGTGCTTCTATGTGTATGGTTTATGAAATATAAAGGTATGATGTTAGCTTTTCACTTATGATGTTAACTTTATGATTTAGATGTGTAACATTACTTTGCCTTAAAGTATAATGTTGGTATATTTTGTACTACTAAGCCGATGGCTTAGCGAGATAGTGTTTGATCGCGCAGGTGACAGAGTTGAACCTGAGAGCTCCTCGAGACCAAGTGAGACTAGACATTGAGGAATTTCTTTTGGGACTTAAAGATCAGAGAAGAGCTGCGAATCATGTATATATTCTATGTTTTGTAAACTTTGATTTATAACATATTTGTAATAACTTCCACTGTGAATTATTAAACATTTTATATATAGTGTCTTTTGGATTTCTTTTATTTGTTTGAGGTTGGTTTCACTTATTTACAAAGATATTTGTTGTGTCTCTTTAAACCGTGGCATTTTCTATATTCAGTATACGTATATTACGATCGTTTAAGCATGCTTGGTACGTATACAGGGTATAGAGGTGTTACACTTGAACTTTGATGTATCTCCTGTTGGTATACGGGAGATTCCCAAGGAAAATGAGGATAGAGATGAGGAGGAATATCATGGAGAGGGAAGAGAGTCTATCTAGCATCTCGGGGCTAGCACTTATCAGGTAAACTTTTACCATTTTTCCATTGTAATTGCTTCTTTCTTAACTTGTTTTTACTTTTTTAATGATTATTTTCAGGCTGCTGGCTCATTTGGTCATGAGGTGGGACCTTCCTTTACCATTCCTCCATTTTCTCATTCTAATCAACCGGATATGCCATCTCATCCACAGAGCGTTGATATGGATTACCTGGTAGGTTTTCTTGTTCCATGATAATTTATGCTATATGTATGCATGATTATGTATGCTCTTACTCTTTTCCTTTCTAGCTCACAGCAGATGCTTGAGGAACAAAATAAGAAACTTCAAGAAGAGTTGGCTGCTAGTCATCAACAGGTTGCCCATTTTGAAAAATTATATCACAAGTCAGAGCAAGATTTTTGAGACTTCCGATTTCAGGGGGTGAGAGATCCTGATGCTTCGTCATCTAGAGGCCCCCAAGCTGATGACCATAAGATCCTTTCATCTACTTCAGATGAGGACCGTTACAGATCTGAATTCCAAGGAAATAGAGATTTACGTACTCTTATTTTGGGTGGACTCGGGATGGGGGATATGCCTCCTTCTTCAATAGGCGATGACTTTTTTAAGGCTTTGTTTGATCATGATCCACCACCTCATTCTTAGTGATCTATCAGTATTGTATAAATTGAGAAAATATTATATAATATGTATAATGATAAAAATAATAATGATGATATGTAATTTGCATTTTTACTGCAACTTTCTTTTTGGTTTTTATCATCATTATTATTCATATGATACAATTATTGGCCTTTCCTCTTTACATTTAATATTTCCACAGTATCACCAACCTACAAAACCAAAGGCAACGTGGCAATTCAAGATCCTTTCATCGCAAATTTCCTATCCTCACACATCTTAGTCTCACACTTTTCCTTGTCAATTTTGGAATAGCCAATCATCCCAAATAAATCTCTTTTCACGCCATAATTTCATACAGAAGCCAAGAGATTTTCTACTTCAACGTAAAAATTCCTTTTAACAATTCCAATTTTCCTTCAATTGTTAATAATGACCGAACTCAATTTGAGCAAAAGTTCTATTTAAAAATATGAATTCCATTCATTGGAAACAAATATCTTGGTCAAAAATTGATACTTTGAAGTGTTTTCAGAATATTAAATTGGACCATTCTTTTTTACATGCCATGGCTTATTTTTGGAATGTGAATTCTAGGACATTTAAAATTAATGGCTTTGAAATATGTCCCTTGATTGAAGAATTTGAGGCCATCCTTGGATATCCAAGCAATCAACAAATGGCATTACCTATATTGATTTCCAAGACTCAACAAAAGATGCAAATGTTATTTCAACTTTCAAAGCTTGAAGTTCTACAGTTGATCAGAGGTGAGAAAATTTTGCTTGGTCCCTTAATTGACTTTTGCCTTTCTTATTTGGGTCCTACTAAGGCATGGGGACGTATGCTTTGTCTATGCTTTCTTGTCCAATTCTTGCTTGTTGATTCTAATGGCGATATTGTTCCATGAGTATTGGATATCATAGACCAAATAGAAGGAGGTTCGTCGCCAATACCCGTGATCTTAGCTGAGACTTTAGTTGGATTAGACCAACTTAAATCGGGATTATCAAAGAAACTGATCAGAGTCCATTGTATGCTGCCATTTCAGGTTTTCAATTTAGGGTTTTTTTAGTGCTCTAATTTTTCCTAGTCCGCCCATGCGGGTTTTCGAAACTAGCAAGTTGTCCTAATTTTTGCCTAAGCTGCCCCCTTTTTATTATATTTTATATTGCTCTAATTTTTGCCTAGTCCACCCATGTGGGTTTTCGGAACTAGCGAGCTGTCCTAATTTTTGCCTAAGCTGCCCTTGCAGGGTTTCAACTTAGTGGACCCCTTCTTCTCTTTTTTTTTTAAATTTTTAAATTTTAATTTTTATTCACATATTTGGCTTCAGGAGCATCTCTGCTTGCTCGATACTCCATCTATGGATTTTGCCAAATATCTTCCATGACATCATTCTACTAGAAAACTACTCCATCCTGCTTCTTTGTATGTTGGCTGGGTTGACTGGATCTACTCACGCGCTGAAGTCAACATCCATTAGTTAGTACCTTGGTGGAAGATTTCTCATATCACCATGCGAACGTACTTGATGTATGTTCCTCTTACTGCTCTTCGTCGAGGTACTTGTTATAATCCTCACTGGCTTGACCATCAGTATGGAGCTGAGCCTCGAGGTTCTGAATTCACTTCCGATTTAGACATGCCTTGTCTGACTAAAGCCTGCTTGGATCGGCTGAAGCAAAGCTAGCCTGCACGTTACACTTATCGTCTTTTGCTATTGTGTTTATCCATATCTGATCAAATACTTATAACAGTGTAATAGAATAATTTTAATATTAATTTTATTTTATTAAATTGGGGAACAACCAAACATAAAGCCAGCATACACAAGATCACTCCTATTGCCAACTAGCCCTTTCGGGTTTTCTAATTGACGATTTTCTCTCATTTAGCCCTAATTGTTGTCTAGCCCACCCTTTCGGGTTTTTGAAACTAGCGGACTGCTCTAACTTTTGCCTAGGCTGCCCTTTTTGGGTTTTCAACCTAGCGAGCTCTTTGTCTTTTTCTCCTTTTTTTTATACATAAAACCTCTTCAACCTGTCAATGTTCACTGGCTCACTAAACTCGTTCCCGTCCATGTCTGATAACTTTATTGCACCCTTGTTCATGACTGGTTTCATAACATATGGCCCTTCCCAGCTAGGCCTAAATTTTTTCTTGGATCAGATACATTAGGTTTACATTATTTTAACACTAAATCACTAATTTTGAGTTTTTTGGTCTTAACTCTTCTATTGTAGGCCCGAGCTATCTTCCTTTGATACAGTTGATGATGATACAGTGCTTTTAACCTTCTCCCCTCTAGTAAAGCTAACTGCATGTATCTGCTCACTACCCATTCAGTCTCAGGCAATTCAGCTTTTAAGACCACTCTTAATGACTTGATCTCAATTTCAATTGGCAACACTGCTTCCATCCCGCAAACAAAAGAGAACGGTGTTATTCCAGTTGGTGTTCGTACACTTGTTCTATATCCCCATAAAGCAAAAGGAAGCATCTCTGACTAATCCCTATATGTCTTGGTCATTTTGGATAGAATTTGGTTAATTGTCTTGTTTGTTGTTTCTACTGCACCATTAGCCTTTGGTCTATAAGGAGAGGATCGGTGATGATGGATTTGGTACTTTGAGAATAAGTCCTTAATTACTCCTTGAAACTGTCTGATATCACACTGTGCGGGACCCCATACCTGCAGATGAGGTTTTTTTTCAATAAATCTAGCCACTTGACTTGCCCCAGTTTGTTGAAGGATTCAGCTTCGACCCATTTTGAAATATAATCTACTGCTACTACAATAAAACAGTGACCGTTTGAGGCTGTCGGATGTATCTCTCCTATAATGTCGATACCCCAAGTGGCAAAGGGCTAGGGTGAAGACATAGAATGCAATTCTTCAGGAGGCATATGATTCAAATTACCATACATCTGACATTGTTGGCACTTTGTTGCGGACTTAGCCTAGCTATCTGCAAGTGCACAGATCGTTAACAAGTAATATATGATGAGTAGAGTATCGTTCCCACAATGAGGTTATTTCTAAGTACAAAACAATTAAAATGATTAATATTTGGATAATCAAATTCGATTTTATGATTTAACTAGCTAAAATGACAATAAATCAAGAATAAATTTCTAATAATTTAAGACATAGGGTTTGGTCACCTTTATTGATTTATCATGATTTTTCTAGGGTATTGATTTAATTGTGTTTTCCTTTGATTAATGGTTAGATTTTCCTAAATTAAGCTCAAGTCTCTCTTAAGTACTAGAACTAATATCAATTTTAATCCTTACGTCTACTCTCATGATCATAAGTAATCAAATCAATTTATTAAGTTTTTTGAGAATCTTGAATTAACCTCTTAAGGGTTTAACCTTATCTCTAAGTGAGAAACTTACTTAAGATTATTATCTCCTTGGACTAATGTCATGCTTCCACTCTCACTCCATCACACAACATCTCAAATCAATTAATCATTGGCCAGATAATCAAAGCATTAAGAATAAAGACAACATATTAATCAAAGCATAACTAAGTTAACCAAATAGACATTTATAACTCCATGATAAATTCAATTAAAGGGACCAACCCTAAAAAGGATTAGTTCTTCATTATTGAAATAAAAACATTACAAATATTCAAAATGGTAAATGAAGACATAATTTAAAAGGAACAAGAAATATCAAAATCTATTTCTTTGAAGAAGATCTTGACTTGGATCTTGAACTCCCCCTTGAAGTAGAATTTCACACTTCTTTTCTAAGAAGCTCTAAATTTATTTGGATGAATCTAATCTAATTCTTGTACAATCCTTCCACCCTTCAAATCTTAGAGGAAGTGTGTTTAAATAGAGTGTTTGGAAGCTTCATTAGTGAGGAAAGACTGAAAGGGTTAGGCCACATCTTGTTTGGTTCACCACTAACCCAATTGTCTGCTCAAAGTCATGAATTTTGGCCCCAAGGTCGTGGCTTTTGAATGCCATGATCATGGCATGAGTTGGATTGGTTTGTTTGAGCACTTTAGAGCTGTAAAATGGTCAAAAGGGGAGGCCACGGTCGTGGCATTGAAGTGGAGACTGCCAACTTGAATTTTCTTCTTTTTCTTAGCTCAGGTAGTGGGGAAATGAAACCCACAGTCGTGGCTTTTGGAGTGCCATGGTCGTGGCTTTCATTTTTCTTCTGGAACTTCAATTTTGTAAAGTGGCAGTCTCAAATTTATTCCCAGGGTCGTGGCCTTTGGAAGGCCATAGTTGTGGCTTTCATACTTCCTTTATTTTTGCTTGCTTTTCTTGAATTTTGCCTCACTAATCATTAAAAACCTTTAATCTTGTCTTCCATGCTCAAAAAGTGTAATTCTAACTCAAATAATCAAACTCATGAAATTCAGTTAGAAAATAGTTAAAAATCAGAGTTAAAATTGCATAAAATAATTATTATAATTTCTCTCTATCAAACTCCCCCAAACTTAAATTATTGCTTGTCCTCAAGCAGTTAGAGTTATATATTTCTCTACATGTTAGTTTATATGCAAAATCTTAAACAATCAAAGTTTTAAAATTTTAAGTTGCAATTAGCTTCATAACTTTACCTACTTAATTCTTCCCTCCTTTACTCAAGAACTTAATTAATTGCAATCAATAATCAAATCTTAGATAAGCAAATATTTTATTTTATCCTAGTCTCATATGCATGCTTAATCGAGCCTTTTCCACTAATAGACCACACTAAATTAAGGGAAATCAAAAGGTCTTTAATAGGCTTGTAATGGGGTCTATAAAGGTATGGGCTAAAATAAGGTTTAGATGAAAAATAGGTTAAGTATCTTCAAAAAATTTTCCTTGTAGCTTTGTAGAGGATTTTTGAATGCTTTGATCCTTTTTAGGGAATCAATTTTTTTTTTTTTATAAAACTCCTCCAAACTTTAAATTTAGGAGCTTCTTATTGTAAACTTGTATGCTCTTAGTAATTTTTTAAAAAAATATTTTTAAAAGATTATTAACCTTGAAATGGGTGGTTTTTGTTGCTTGTCAAGTCGAAGAAATTCTTAAGCTAAAATATTCTTTAGGCTCAAAGAGGGACAACTAGAGGCAATGTTGATTTTGGTGGATATAAGTATTTATTTTTTTCAAACAATGCCTAAATCATTTTTCCCTTTTATCTAGCTGGATTCATTTTTGCCTCAAAAGCTCTTTTAAATATGTTTTAGGCCTTGGTAAAAGAATATAAACTCAATCTAAAATTTAATAACTAACCACTTTTAATTGCGTTGAAGAGCTCAGTTGGTAAAAAAAAAATTCATAAGGTATTATTATTCCACCGAATTTTAACTTTAAAATTAAAACTTAACTGAATCAAATTTTTACATATAAAAGAACATATAAGGAAATAAAAAATACTAATAATTAACTTGCAAACCATATAATAATCCATAAAACCAATAAAATTAAACCATAAGTAACTTGTAATAAACAAAAATACCAACAAAATATAAAAGTACCACAAATGTGCATAAGAGTAAACAATATTTAAGGAAAAACTCCCACAAACTTGAATTACCACTGTCCTCAGTGGTTGCCTGCATCAGGGCCATCACCAGGCGGAGGTGGATGCTGTGAAGGTGGGTAATGCAGTCGAAATTGAGCAAAGAAAGTGTTGAACTATTCACTAAGACCCGTCATCTGAGTGGAAATGGTAAGTACCTCATGCTCAACTCCTCCAAAATGCTGCTCCATATTGTCAAAATGTTGCTCCTAGACTTCATTCCTACGATTCATCTCATTTTCAAAAGAGTCAAGTCTGTTAGTGTAACACCTCTATACCCTGTATACGTACCAAGCATGCTTAAATGATCGTAATATACGTATACTGAATATAGAAAATGCCACGGTTTAAAAAGACACAACAAATATCTTTGTAAATAAGTGAAACCAATCTCAAACAAATAAAAGAAATCCAAAAGACACTATATATAAAATGTTTAATAATTCACAGCGGAAGTTATTACAAATATGTTATAAATCAAAGTTTACAAAACATAGAATATATACATGATTGGCAGCTCTTCTCTAATCTTTAAGTCCCAAAAGAAAAATCCTCAATGTCTAGTCTCACTTGGTCTCGAGGAGCTCTCAGGTTCAACTCTGTCACCTGCGCGATCAAACACTATCGCGCTAAGCCATCGGCTTAGGAGTACAAAATATACCAACATTATACTTTAAGGCAAAGTAATGTTACACATCTAAATCATAAAGTTAACATCATAAGTGAAAAGCTAACATCACACCTTTATATTTCATAAACCATACACATAGAAGCACATCACATTACCCCATCATACCACATTCAATGTCATAACAATATTTATATTACATCTTCATAGTTTCATTGATTTTACCATTCAAGAATCACATTATATACAAAGACAAGCATGGGCCCAAAACACTCTAATATGCCATTCAATTTTCAAAGTTAGTGCTTTGGTTTTATTATCACATTTATCATTATCATAAACCCAACTAGGCTTCAAGGATTAGGTTCAACCAAGCTTCAAGGGGAACAAAGCATGCTAAGTATCAACCCAACTTGGCTTCAAGAACCAACCCAACCTAGCTTCAAGGGTTGTAACATCTCAATTAGGCTTCAAGGATCAAATCCAACCTAACTTCAAGAGAATGTTACCAATAGGCATGCCACCAACAACAAAACTCTGCAAATGAATAACACATTAGACACACAATTCATTTATTATCTCATTCTCAATTCTCATCATCAATTAGGCAAACATGCCTTATGTTCTTTCAATGGAATCATCATAGCCAAATCACAATGGCCTCATATCATTTCATATCTCCATTCATATTATACATATAGCCTCATTAATATAGCATTTCAAAATACATTATTCATATACACATTACAATTCACAAGATTCACAATGCATAATACATAACCTTGTTCATATAGTATCATATGCATTATCAAATGTAAGTTCAATCTCAACCATGTAAGAAGAGCAAGGAAAAATCACAGTGGCCAACACACTCAAGGGACACGGCCAAGCTTGTGGCCGTGTCTCTCAACCAAAAGCAACAGAAGTAAACATGGGCAAGGGACATGGCCGTGTCTTCTCCAAAATTTATCCAACACGGCCAAATTTCCATAGACTTGGCCGTGTCTCTCAAAAATTCTTTAGCTTGGCCGTGTCTCTTCCTTGGTTTAGCTGTGTCTCTTATGAACAAAAACCCTAACCATAGCCAACACTCTTTTGATTGAAATTAAACACATTATGCACAACATAAACTCATTCAAATGGATGTAATCAAAGTCATTAACACTTATTTTGCATGTTTAACACAATATTCACATAAACAATACATATAATCATTTACCACTTCAAAACTCTAAAACCAACTTCACTCTTGATCTTTCACCATCAACATCCACTTAACTCACCATCTTTAAAACAAAACCAACACCAATTCAATTTCTTTTAACTTACAATCAATTTCAACACTTGTAAACACATCTCAAACACACCAAATCATAATATCAACAAATTATAACTCATCTTATACACAACTTCAAAATAACAAAAGGAAACAAGAGAGTACTTACCTTAAATGAAGAAATTTCACAAATCTCCAACCAAAACCTTTGATTCCTCCTTCAATTTGATTCTAGCATTAAGAACACCTCTCTTGCTCTCTCTTTTCTTGGATAGCCGGCACACAAATGAGAAGAAAAGAAAAATAAACACAAGTCAAACTTCTCTTCTTCTTTAAATCTCCACCAAGCAATTCTAACAAAGCAATTACCTAAATGCCCTCATCCAATTAACTTAACCTTTGTCACTTATATGCCCATTTAAGTAATTTCACATATCACAAATAAATATCCTCTTCCATTGAACATCCCTTTTGACTAATGTATATGTTATATATATAACCATATACCCAACATATACACTTTCTCTCTACACATTACTTTCCTTTTTAAACAATACATAAACATTCTCTTTTCAATCTTTTTTTTTCTTTCAAATCAACATATACATTAAATCCAATTAAAACAACAATAATATTCAAAACTTCTAGGGCATACATTGGGATATTACAGTTAGAATATATTCAAATGTGTTTGGTGGTGGAGCAGATGGTCTGGCCTCAGAAGGTGGTGGTGCGGATGGACCAGCCTCAAAAGGTGGAGGTGGTGGTTGATCTTCAGGTTCATAAAAATCTTCCCCTTCTCCAAATAACTCATCTATGTCAATGTTTATGTCTTCATCCGGTGGCCCTAAAATCTCATATTGGTTTCCTCTTTTTCTTGCTATCTGCATGGCTAAAACAGTGACCATATCAATTGTAATTTTACCAGGGATGGGGGCAAGGTGATCAAATCCAATATTTAGATAATGAGAAATTTTTGTAATCATTCCCCCAATTACAATTTTTTCACTTCTTTGCCTAACTACTTCCTCACATCTCTTGGCAAACCAATAACCAACATTAAACACCTTTTCCTCCATAGCACAATAAAAGAAATGCAATTCTTTTGAATTTACTATTCCTTGATTCTCACCTCTCCCAAAAATTGTGTTTGCTAGGACAACATGAATATACCTATAAAATGGGTTTGTAAAATTAGAAGCTTTAGATATTTTGCTATTAGATCGTCTCATGCCTCCTAATCTAGTCCATGTGGAATTTTCATCAAACCCCTCAATTCTACCAGGTGTCCCCTGCAAGTCTGATAATCCAAGTGCATCCCTAAATTCAAGCATAAGCCAATTATAATTTTGATTTGCTAATCTAAATTTCACTTTTCCATTATGGGCAGTAACATTGTTTGGTGGGATAAACTTAAAACTGCTAAAAAATTCAAGAGTCAATTTAGCATAAGTAGGGTAACACATACTAGCAAACATTATCCATTGCATGTCGGTAAACATTTTCATCAATTCATCATTCCATCTTAATTTTCTCACAACATTTCCATCAATAAATCGAGAAGGAATAATTTTTCTAGAGCTTAAATTTTGGTACCATTGCCTTTGTTCTTCATCACGAAAATGAATTTCTGGATACATGCATGATCCTTGAGGTGTTGGAGATGTTGGTGGAGATGGTGTTAATGACGATGAGGAAGATGTTTCTTGACATCTTCTTTTAGATCCATCTCCCCTTGATCCTCCATCTTTTGATTTTATGGCAAAAGTCTTGCTTCTCACCATTTTTGTGTTTGATTTGATGAAAATATAGAAGAATTGAAGAAAATTGAGTGCAAATTGGAGTTGAGGCTGTGGGTTGAGAGGTTTTGGTCGTGGCTTTCAAACATGGGTGGCCAGGGCTTCAAAATTTGAAAGGGAGGAGAAAAATAAGATGCTTATATAGTTCTGCAAGGCCACGGTCGTGACCTATAAGTGCCACAGTCGTGGCCTATAAGTGCCACGGTCGTGGCCATTAGGTTGACTAGGTCAAAGGCGGGTTTGCATGGTTTGCCACAGTTGTGGCCATTGGGATGCCACAGTCATGTATTTGGTTTTGCGTCTACCACCTTGTTTCCTTTCAGAGATTCATCTTGGCAGTCCAAACTTTAATCCCACGATCATGGCCCTTGGGAGCCCATGGTCGTGGGATGTATTTCCTTGTTGTTTCATTAAAATTCTTCCTCCATCTCCATTTTTACAATTTCAAATTGATTCCCACGACCCTGGGGATGAATTACCACGGTCATGGCATCCAAAATCCTTCAATTTCTTGTGGATATGCACCTTAAATTACCTTCAAAACAAGATTTAAACAACATCTATTAAAAAAATTTTAAAAGAAAATCAATTGAAAAGATCAAAAGGAAAAAGAATTGGGTTGCCTCCCAAAAAGTGCTAGGTTTATTGTTGATAGCTCGACATTCACTGGTTTAGATACTTATCAGTTGAAGTGATTGATGGTTTCGACATCTATGGGATCACCAATGAGATAAGGTTTCAGTCGTTGGTCATTAATCTTGAAGATTTCACCCTTTTGATTTTGAATATCACATGCACCGTAAGGATAAACCTTGACAATTGTAAAGGGTCTAGACCAACGTGATTTAAGTTTTCTAGGAATGAGTCTTAATCTTGAGTTGTACAACAAAACCTGTTGTCCTTCATGAAACTGCTTAAATTTGATAAATCTATCATTCCATGACTTGGTTCTTTCTTTATAAATTTTAGCATTCTCATATGCTTGAAACCTAATCTCATCTAATTTACTCAATTGCAAAAGGCGCATTTGTCCAGCCTTATTCCAATCCATGTTCAATTGCATAATAGCCCAATATGCCCTATGTTCTAACTCAATTAGTAAATGACATGCTTTCCCAAAGACAAGTCTATATGGTGACATACCGATCGGACTCTTAAATGCTATTCTATAAGCCCAAAGAGCATCATCCAACTTGATTGACCAATCTTTCCTTGAATTTCCACTTAAGTTTTCTCTAAGATCCACTTAAGTTCTCTATTAGAAATCTCCACTTGTCCACTAGTTTGAGGGTGATAAGGTGTTATCACCTTATGTTGTACTCCATATTTCCCAAGAATAGCATCAAAAGTCTTATTACAAAAATGAGTACCCCCCATCCCTAATTATGGCCCTAGGAACTCCAAATCTAGTGAAAATATTTTTCTTTACAAATCTAGTAACAACCTTGGAATCATTTGTTGGACTGGCTATTGCTTCTATCCACTTTGAAACATAATCTACAGCCACTAAAATGTATTGATTATTAAATGATGGTGGAAATGGTCCCATAAAATCAATTCCCCAAACATCAAACAATTCCACTTCTAAGATGGAGCTAAGCAGCATATCTTGTCTTTTGGAAATATTACCTACCCTTTGGCATCTATCACATGACTGAACAAAATTTTTGGCATCCTTATACATACTTGGCCAGAAGAATCCAGATTTCTAAATTTTAGCAATTGTCTTCGATGTGCCAAAATGACCCCCACATTATTTCAAATGGTAGAATTTTAAAATACTTTTCATTTCCTCTTCTGGAACACACCTACGTATCATTCCATCCCCACAATGTTTAAATAATAATGGTTCCTCCCATATGCAATGTTTAACATTAGAAAGAAATTTCTTCTGTTGAGCATAAGTCAATTCTGATGGAAGGACACCACCTGCTAAATAATTCACAAAATCAGCATACCAAGGGATGTAATTTTTAACAAAAAAAAGTGGTTCATCAGGGAATGATTCTTTAATAGGTAAAATATCCTGATTTGCTTGCTTCTCTATTCTGGATAGGTGAACTGCTACAAGATTCTCAGCTCCTTTTTAATCTCTAATTTCAAGATCGAATTCGTAAAAGAGTAAAATCCATCTAATTAGTGTTGGTTTAGCTTCCTTTTTGCTCATAAGATATCTGATAGCTGCATGGTCAGTATGAACAATAACTTGGTAACCTAAAAGGTAAGATCAAAATTTATCCAATGCAAAAACTATGGCAAGCATTTCCTTTTCTGTAGTGGCATAATTGATTTGAGTATCGTCAAGGTTTTGGCTTGCGTAGTAGATGACATGATTTTTCTTATCCTTTCTGTTGTCCCAAGATGGCAACCAAGAGGGGGGAGTGAATTGGTTTTCTAAGAAATTGATAGCAAATTAAAAAACCCAACAAACAAGAAATGTAAAAGAGATAAATGGTCGAGTAGTGAGTAGAAGAAAGAACACAAAAGATTTATAGTGGTTCGGATTTTCTCCAATCCTACATCCACTTCCTTAACAACTTGTTAAGGTCCCACTAACTTTGAAGTTTTACAAGCTCACTTCCAACTTTGGTGTTTTTACAAGTTCACACCCAACTTGACAAGTGTTTTCCTAAGGTTAACACTCAAACCCTTTACAAGAGTTTTTCTTTTTAGGCTCACTCTCACAACCTTTACAAGAGTTTTTCCCAGGCTCACTCTCATAACCTAAGTATTTCCAAGCTCACACTCAAACTTTTACAATGGTGTTTTTAATGCTTACACCGAACACTCATTACAATTCAAATGTTAATTGTAGTAATGAAAGAAAATATGTTGCTTGGCTATAAAATTCAGAATCTCTTATTTTTAATAGAATAATAATGTATTTATAGCCAATGTGGTCTAACTAGCCGTTATAGAAAGTGAGAAATAAGTCTTGGTAGTTTAGACCTGTTTCGATAGACTGTTCGAAGCAATTAGCGGTCGTCCTTGATACTAGGACGGTCGCGTCAATGTCTCAAGCGGTCGCCCTTGGATAAGGGACGGTCGCTGCATTCAAAATTGCTTCAACGGTCAAATTTAAGTGCTCTGCTACTGGAATCTTGCCCATGTTGTGGTTGTCGGGATGATAGCACATAAGCTAGGTGCGGTCGCCCTTTTTGAATATTGAAGTGGGTTTATAACGGTTATTACATGTGACATTCTTTAACTGGGAAAAATAAACTTTCACCTAAATATGAATTTCACGGTCGCCCTACGTGCTAATTAGCGGTCGAATTGAGAGGCTCGGGTAAAATTTCTGGGTGCACCTAAGGACGGGAACACTATTGTCAGTTTGAGTAGTTTTCTCTTGAATCAGTAGAGCAGTCGCGGAGTTTGAAGGACGGTCGCTATATTAGTAAACGAGACAATATTCTTCACCGTGCTTGTCACCGCGAACCTTACTAGAATTTGGATGATTTGGGTTACTCATGTTGCGGTCATCCTTTTTAGTTGGTTGCTCATGTTGATGGGTGGTCGGTACTGTGGTCGAGTTTATGACCGCAAACCCTACTATGATATGGTTTCATCCTTCAATTCAATGGGGCGGTCGTCTTCATGTTTTGTGTGATCGCTAAATGTGCCCTGTGTTGATTTATTTGAAACAATCTAATCCTGCAACAAGGTTCTTAAAACACATGTTAAATAAGTCATTCAATTTGAGTTGTCAAGTATCAAAATTGAGATCATTTGGCTAACAATCTCCCCCATTTTGACTTTGACAATCAAATGGAATGATGATATAAATTGAAAGAGATGAAAATTCAAGGAAAGAAATTTAAACTTCTCATGTATTAAGGGTTAATACATTTCTGGAGGAATTCTATAAAGCTCCCCCTAAACATATGCATGTATCATGTTTATTTTGGAGTGTATAGCTTATAACTTGGCACATTAGTAAAATAACACATATACACTTTACACACATGTATATTTCTTCTATTTGTAATTTCATTTCTCCCATATTATATATGTGTATTATATGTAAATTTCTCCCCCATTGTACAATAACATTTGTATATCTCTCCCCCTTTGTCTTAGGCAAAATGTATAAGAAGAATATAAAAGATCATATGAACATAAAAACCATAATTACTGGATCTTCATCCTCATCTAGCTCTTCTTCTTCTAAAGGAGCTTTTCCCTTATCAAGAGGGACATTGCTGGTAGAGCTAGTGCTGATGGATTCTTCTTCTTCAGGAGGACTCTCTGTATGATCACTTATATCCCAATCCTCAAGATTGCATTGAGGCAAATTCATTTTGCCTCGCATGTCATAGAGATCATGATGCATGTGAGATATAAGGTCAATCCTTTTTTTCAAGTGATGGAATCTCTTGGATATGCTTTTCTTCAAGTGAGAGAGTTTCATGGAAAGAGATTTGATGGCTCTCAAAATGAATTTTGTAGGAGAGCAGGTTTGGGTAGGTTTAGATGAGGAAGCCTTGGGAGGTAGTTCAACAGCAACTACCAAGGAGTCTCCTTCTTCCTCAATGGTGTACCTTGGTCTTTTCTTGTGTCTATCAACAACTCCTCTTTTGCAAAAGTAGTACACATATGTTCCTTCAATCTTCCTTACATAGCCAGCATGTTCTAGATAGTCTATTGTGATGGCACTAGAGGCAAGATTGAAAGGGTTTCTCAAAGTGGCTAAGTTAAGATCATTGAGTAAGTTTAGGTGCCTAGCTATTTGAGTGATTTGGGAAGATAAGAAGAAGGTTCCTGTTCTTGTGACAACATGATGATACAATGTGTCAATCAAGAATTTTGTTGTGTTCATTTGGACGTTATGGGTGAAAGCATATAAGAAGATCAAATCCCTTTTTGTTACCTTTTCATTCCCATCAACCCTTTGGTGAATAGTATAGGTTATAATTCTATGAAACATCCAGTGGGTGAGCGACTTGATGTGTCTAGCTTTTGACTCTTTTTCAAATGAAGTCTCTACAGAAATTTCTTGCCAAAAGGTAGAGAGGGTTTGGTTGGAGAAGGCTAAATCATTGTAGGAGGTGACTCCACCAACAGGAAAGTCCCAAATTTTTCCAAAGTCCTCTAAGGTTAAGGCTAGGTATTGGTCAAACAGTTTAAATCTAACCCCATACCACCCTAGTGTAGAATTTGCACTCTTTTCAATCTGAAAGGACATGAGAAATTCCTTACTTAAACTAGAGTAACCTACCTCATCAAGGAAAACAAATTTCCTCCAGCCAAGAACATCAAGTAGACTCTCAATCTCTTTCTTAATGTTGAGGGCAGAGAGCATGCCACCAAATGGAGATTTGGTTCCTTCAAATTTCTTTCTTTTCAGCATAGCATATCTCACATCTTCCTCAGGGTTTTGGTGGTGAGTTTTATGAATTTTCTCACCTCTTCTAGATTGTGGAGGAGATGGAGGAGCATCTTGAGGTTCACTGATGGCGATTCCTAAAGGTTTCTTTCCTTTCCCTTTGGAAGTAAGTTTCTTTTTAGGGGCCATGAGAATTGAAAAAGTAGAAGAAACTTGAAAACAGAGTGGTGATGATCTTGAGAGGATTTGAAGATATGGAGGGAAGTTTGTATGTTATAAGTGATAAAAGTCCTATGCAACTGATGTATGATGGTTTTAAATAGAAGAAATTAAGAAAGTAGCCATTTATGACTGTTGAAGGTTGGAAAATCACGACCTGTCATACTGCTAACGGTCATAAAATTTTGAGCAGAGTGTATAGAGTGTGGTCGCCTATCTGTATAGCGCGATCGCTAAAAGAACTATAGCAACCGTTAGAATAAATTGAGCGCTTGCGAGAGAAGAGAATGTCTGTAACGGTCAAAACTATTCAAATTATTGTGACCGCTAATTAATGTTTCCCGACTGCTCGCTGAAGGGAAAATTCAGATGAGTCTGACTGGCAAAATTGTGACCGCAATAATCATTGGAACGACCCGAGTATCTCAAGAAAATGAAAAAGGCAAAAATGATGGATTGTTATAGTTTTTAAACAAAGTGATCAAAGTTGATGCTTAGAGATGTTTAAGAAATTTTTGCTAATAGGCAATATTTTATTCATTCATGGATGTTCCATCAATCATACCTAAATTATGCTTAATGAAGTTAAGCCTATCTTCATTCAACGGTTTTGTAAAGCTATCAGCAAGTTGATTATGTGTATCTATAAACTCTAAAATAATAATTTGGTTTTGTACATTATCTCTCAAAAAATGATGTCTAATGTCTATATGTTTAGATCTAGAGTATTGGATAGGATTTTTGGCCAAGTTGATAGCACTAGTGTTATCACATTTAATGGAAATATTATTAAACACTTTACAATAGTCAAGCAATTGTTGCTTCATCCATAACACTTGTGTGCAATAGAAACATGCTGTAACATATTCTGCTTCTGCCATAGACAAGGCTACCGAAACTTGTTTCTTACTATGCCAAGAAACTAGACAATTGCCAAGAAAGTGACATGCTCCTGTTATGCTTTTTCTATCCAAGATACTGCCAGCATAGTCCACATCCAAAAAACCTAAGATATGAAATGATGTGTTTCTAGGATACCAAAGACCTATAAGCAATGTACCGTTTAAGTATTTCAAAATTCTCTTAGTAGCATTCAAGTGTGATTCTTTAGGACAAGTTTGAAATCTAGCACAAAGACATACACTATACATTATATCAGGTCTAGAAGCGGTTAAGTAAAGTAGTGTTATGATAATACCTCGATATTTCTTTTTATCTATTGCTTTACTATTTTCATCTTTACCCAATTTCAAGGATGTGCTCATAGGAGTCTTGCTAGTCTTGCAGCCATCCATTCCAAATTTCTTGATGAGTTCCTTTATATATTTGGATTGGTTAATGAAGATTCCATCTTTGCATTGCTTGATTTGCAGTCCAAGGAAGAACATGAGTTCACCCATCATGCTCATTTCAAATTCTTTAGTCATACAACAAGCAAATTCTTTACACAAGGTTTCATTAGTTGCTCCAAATATTATGTCATCCACATAAATTTGTACAATTAAAATGTTATGTTTGTCCTTTTTAACAAATAGAGTTGTGTCCACTTTTCCTTTTGAAAAACCATTTTCATGTAAATATGCACTAAGTCTATCATACCATGCTTTTGGTGCTTGTTTCAATCCATATAAAGCTTTGGTGAGTTTGAAAACATGATTTGGAAAATTGTAGTTTTCAAAATCAGGAGGTTGTTCAACATAAACTTCTTCGTTTATAAATCCATTTAGAAATGCACTTTTAATATCCATTTGAAAGAGTCTAAAATTCATATGACATGCAAAAGTAAGTAATATTCTAATAGCTTCTAATCTAGCTACAGGGGAAAATGTTTCATCATAATTAGTGCCTTCTTCTTGATTATAGCCTTTGGCTACTAATCTTGCTTTATTCCTAGTGATGTGACCATTTTCATCAAGCTTATTTCTATAGACCTACTTGCATCCTATGATTGAATGATCTTTAGGTCTAGGAGTGAGTTCCCATACATTATTTCTTTCAAATTGATTAAGTTCATCCTTCATCGCAATCATCTAACTTTCATCATTTAGAGCCTCCTCAATGGCCTTTGGCTCAATTTGAGAAACAAAAACAAAATTAACATCTATATGATTAATTTTAGATCTAGTAATTACTCCCTTAGATGTTTCACCAATGATGAGTTCCTTAGGATGATCTTTCTTGTATTGCCAATCCTTAGGTAGAACTTGTGTCTTTTCTTTAAGTTCATTATGATTGATCCTTGGAGCATCAATAGTTTCCTATGGTTTAATAGTACCTACAAGGTCATCAAAAGTACTACCTTTCCTTTGATCAAGTTTAGATGATTCAATAAAAACAACATGCATTGATTCTTCTACTACCAGAGTTTTCTTGTTAAATACTCTATATGCTTTGCTAGATAATGAGTATCCTAGGAATATGCCTTCATCCGATTTGGATGAAAATTTTCCAAGATTTTCCTTGGTGTTTAATATGAAGCATTTGTATCCAAATACTCTAAAATATGAAATTCTGGGAATTCTTCCATTCCATAGCTCATAAGAAGTTTTATTAATTAAAGGCCTTTTGTAAACACGATTTGTAATGTAACAAGCGGTATTAACGGCTTCCGCCCAAAAATAAGATGGTAATTCATATTCGTTGAGCATTGTTCTAGCCATTTCAACCAAGGTTCTATTTTTCCTTTCAACCACACCATTTTGTTGTGGAGTTCTTGGAGCAGAAAAATTATGTGAAATGCCAATTCATTACAAAAATTTTCAAAATTTTCATTCTCAAATTCTTTGCCATGATCACATCTAATAGATGTGATCACATATCCTTTTTCATTTTGAATATGAATCTAGAGTAATCATCAACAAGAACAAATGAATATGACTTGCCACCTAGGCTTGTAACTTTATTTGGTCCAAACAAATCCAAATGAATGAGCTCTAATGGTCTAGAGGTACTTGCAACATTTTTTTTTATTTAAATGAGCTCTTATGTTGCATACCAAGTTGACAAGGTTCGCAAGTTCTATCTTTGTCATATTTTATTTTTGGGAGACCATCAACTAGGTTTTCATTACAAATGCATTATAATTGATCCATACTTGCATGTCCTAGTCTTTTATGCCATAACCAAGCATCATTATTAGTAGAGATTAAACATTTAAATGAATTATTGGAATGTATATCAATTTTATACGTGTTGTTTACCCTAGTTCCTTTAAATACAATAACACCATTTGAATTAGTGATCTTGCATCCTTTGGAATCTAAATTCACAACGTATTTTCTATCACATAATTGACTAACACTTAGCAAGTTATGTTTCAAACCATCAACAAGCCGTACATCTTCAATTAAGGCTTTACCAAGTATTCCAATGGAGCCGACATTAATAATTTTACCTTTAGCATTATTTCCAAAAGTTACATTACCTCCAAATTTGTATGTAATACTTGTAAAAAGCTTTGCATTCCCGATAATGTACCTTGAGCATCCACTATCCACAAGCCATGTGCTTTTGTTGATAGTAGATTTTAGGCATACCAACAAGGCAATAGTAGTTATCTTTTCTTAGGTACCCAAATGAAGTTGGGCCCTTGATGGTTAGCAATAGAGGCATCTTCTAACTTGAGATGAGTCTTTCTAACATGATAAAAAAATGCTTTTATGTCCAAATTTCATTCAATATGTACATTGCCACAAATGTTTTATATTTTTGCACTTTCCTATTCATATTCCATGTGTTATGCATACAACTACAAGTATGTGATTTCTTTTATGCATGTTTAGTTTATATAAATGCATGATTACTTTTTGAGAACTTAGTTCTATTTCCTAGTGAGCCATTAGTAGTTTTTTTGGAATTCTCAGACTTGGTGTGAGAAGCTTTATTCTTAACAACATTAACATTAGAGATTCTAGTTGTAGAGGCTTTTACAAATGTTGGTGTGCTAAGTGCAGTGTTGGTTGAGCCATTGAATCCTAATCCATATTTGAAGGAAGGTGATCTTTGGCTACCAATTAATGTGTCTAAGGCTTCTTTTCCTTTATGAAATCTTAAAATCGATTCTTTTAGTTTCTTTTAGTTCATGATTCAGAATTTCATTCTCTTTAATAACTTTTTCTAAATCATGTGAGTTTTTATTTAACTCTTTTATTGAATTCTTCAAGTGTTCATTTGAGGTTTTCAATTCTAGGGTAGAGTTCTTTAAGCATATAAAATCCTTTTCTAACTTAGAACTCTTTTCCTTATAGAGCATCATCTTGGAGAAATATTTTTCTATTTTAAAATTCATGTGCTCAATCAAATCACTATCATCTAGGTCATCAATATCATCATGTGCTATTAGATTCAAGGATTGGGTACTTACCTCATTGGAGTCATCTTCAATAGCCATGAGACATAGGTTTGCAATTCCTTCTTCTTCTTCTTCGCTTGAAGAAGAGTCATCCCATGTGGCTTTGAGAGACTTTTTCTTTTCTTTATCCCATTTCCTTTTGTTCTTCACTTTGAAGTAATCCGATTTGATGTGACTAGATTTACTACATTCATAGCACTTTACCTCATTTTTCTTTTCTTTATATTTGAAGGAGGATTTAGGAAGTGTACCTTTGTTAGCTTGTAATATTTTCTTTCTTTTCCATTCACTTATTCTTTTTGAGAACATTGCCATTTCATCTTCATCATCAGTACCTTCATTACTTGAGCTCTCAACTTCTTTTATTGCTTTGAGAGCAATTGGTTTTCTCTTTTCTTTCTCACCTTGATCTTCTTCTTTTTCACTGTGTAGCTCAAATGTGAGTAGTCTTCCCACAAGCTCTTCGGTTCTCGATATGCTAAGATCATGAGCTTCTTCAATGGATGATACTTTTTATTCAAAGTTCTTCCTAGCTCTTAAGGCTCTCAGGATTTTTCTATTTACATCACCTTGATCATATATCTTGCCATACTTCTTTAGCTCATTGACAATAGCAAGCAAGCGATTCATCATGTCGGTGATGTTTTCATTTGGTTTCATCTTGAATAGCTCATACTCATGAACATGCATTTGTTTCTTGGTGAATCTCACTTGAGTCGTACCTTCATGATAGTTTTCAAGTGTCTTCCAAATGCAATGTGCACAAGTTAAGTGTTGAACTCTTCCACCTTCTTCTCTTGAAATGGAGTTCATCAAGATGGAAGCGGCTCTATTGTTCTTGAATCGATCTTTAACATTGACAATTGACCATTGTGCTTTGGGAAGAGGAACTTGAATACCATCAACTTCATGAGTAGGAGGTTTCCACTCACTTTCCACAAAATCCCATAGCTCAATCCCTTCACTACCTAGAAACAAATACATTTTGTGTTTCCAATAGGAATAATATGTTCCATCAAAATAGGGTCTAAGGATAATGTTAAGATTTCCATGAGAGGTTGAGTTTGATGAAGAAGAAGTTGCCATATAGTGGATCAAATTTCACAATTAAGTTTAAGAAATTTCAAGCTCTAATACCAGTTGTTGTCCCAAGATGGCAACCAAGAGGGGGGGGGGGTGAATTGGTTTTCTGAGAAATTGATGAAAAATTAAAAAACCCAACAAACAAGAAATGTAAAAGAGATAAATGGTTGATTAGTGAGTAGAAGAAAGAACACACAAGATTTATAGTCGTTCAAATTTTCTCTAATCCTACATCCACTTCCTTAACAACTTGTTAAGGTCCCACTAACTTTGAAGTTTTACAAGCTCACTTCCAACTTTGGTGTTTTTACAAGTTCACGCCCAACATGACAAGTGTTTTACTAAGGTTAACACTCAAACCCTTTACAAGAGTTTTTCTTTTCAGGCTCACTCTCACACCTGTACAAGAGTTTTTCCTAGGCTCACTCTCACAACCTTAGTGTTTCCAAGCTCACACTCAAACTTTTACAATGGTGTTTTTAATGCTTACACCCAACACTCATTACAATTCAAATGTTAATTGTAGTAATGAAAGAAAATATGTTTCTTGGCTTTAAAATTTAGAATCTCTTATTTTTTTAACAGAATAATAATGTATTTATAGCCAATGTAGAATAACTAGCCATTATAGATAGCGAGAAATAAGTCTTGGTATTTTAAACCTATTTTAATAGACTATTCGAAGCAGTTAGTGGTCATCCTTGATAATAGGACGGTCACGTCAATGTCTCACGCGGTCGCCCTTGAATAAGGGACGGTCACTGCATTCATAATTGCTTTAATGGTCGAATTGAAGAGCTCTGCTACTAGAATCTTACCCATGCTGTTGTTGTCAGGACGGTCGCACATAAGCTAGGTGCGGTCGCCCTTTTTGAATATTGAAGTGGGTTTATAATGGTTATTACACGTGGCATTCTTTAACTGGGCAAAATAAACTTCCGCCTAAATATGAATTTCGCAGTCACTCTAGGTGCCAAATAGCGGTTGAATTGAGAGACTAGCGTCGAAATTTTGGGTGCACCTAAGGACGTGAATACTACTGTCAGTTTGAGTAGTTTTCTCTTGAATCAGCAGAGCGGTCGCAGAGT
This sequence comes from Garcia nutans, assembly GCA_947685225.1. Taxonomy (NCBI): domain Eukaryota; kingdom Viridiplantae; phylum Streptophyta; class Magnoliopsida; order Malpighiales; family Euphorbiaceae; genus Garcia; species Garcia nutans. The sequence continues at coordinate 28,321,766 of CANTUV010000039.1, read as the reverse complement.
CTGAAGGACGGTCGCTACATTAGTAAGCGAGACCATATTCCTTACCGTGCTTGTCACTGCAAACCTTACTAGAATTTGGATGATTTGGGCTACTCATGTTGCGGTCATCCTTGTTAGTTGGTCACTCATGTTGATGGGCGGTCGCTACTGTGGTCGAGTTTATGACTACGAACCCTATTGTGATATAGTTTCATCCTTCAATTCAATGGGGTAGTCATCTTCATGGTTTGTGCGATCGCTAAATGTGCCCTGTGTTGACTTATTTGAAACAATCTAATCCTGCAACAAGGTTCTTAAAACACATGTTAAATAAGTTATTCAATTTAAGTTGTCAATGATCAAAATTGAGATCATTTGGCTAACACTTTTTTTGACTCAAAACTGCCCCAATTGCATAATCACTGGCGTCACACATAAGTTTGAATGGTAATGACCAATCTAGTGGTGAGACAATAGGAGTTGTTGTGAGTGCTGCTTAACCTGTTAAAGGAAATTAAACATTCATTAGAAAAGTTAAAAACGACATCCTTATTTAATAATTCACACAAATGTTTAGTAATTTTTTGAAAAATCTTTTATAAAACATCTGTAAAACCCTGTATGTCCTAAAAAACTTTGAACTCCTTTCACATTGATTGGTGGTGGTAGTTTTTTAATGATTTCCACTTTTGCTCTACCTACTTCAATTCCTTCTTTTGAAACCTTGTGTTCAAGTATAATTCCTTGTTCTACCATAAAGTGACATTTTTCCCAATTGAGGACAAGGTTAGATTCTTCACATCTTTTCAGTACCTATTCCAAATGTTGTAAACAATCATCAAAGGTTGAACCATAAACTGTAAAATCATCCATAAAAATCTCAACAATTGATTCTACATTATCAGAAAATATGGCCATCATGCATCATTGAAAAATTGTTGGTGCATTGCACAATCCAAAGGGCATTCTCCGATAGACGAAAGTGCCATAAGGACATGTGAATGTGGTTTTCTCTTGATCTTCTGGTGCTATAGGAAGTTGAAAATATCCTAAATAACCATCCAATAAACAAAAATAAGCATTTCCTGCAAGTCTTTCCAACATTTGATCAATGAATGGTAACGAAAAATGATCCTTTCGGGTGGCTTTATTCAACTTCCTATAATCTATGCAAACTCGCCATCCAGTGACTGTCCTTGAAGGAATCAATTCATTATTTTCATTTGTTATAACTGTCAACCCTCATTTTTTTGGAACTACACGTATAAGACTTACCCACGAACTATCAGAAATGGGATAAATAATTCCTGCATCTAAAAGCTTAGTCACTTCTGCCATTACTGCCTCTTTCATATTTGGATTTAATCTTCTTTGTTGATCTATCACAGGTTTAGAATTTTCTTCCAACAATATTCTATGCATACAAATTGAAGGGCTAATTCCCTTAATATCAGATATAGTCCAACCTATTGCTTTTTTATATTGTCTAATTAAATTCAAGGTTTGACTTAATTGATCTTCAGACAATTTAGTACTGACAATAATGGGCAAAGAATTATTTGTTTCAAGATATACATACCTGAGATGAATTGGTAGAGGTTTCAACTCTAATTCTGGTGCCCTATCAATGGACGGAAGTGGTAAAGTTTTACCTTTTTCTAGAGGTTCCAGTCTTTGAAAGTACATGAGTGGATTTTGTTGAAATGTTGAAGCATAAGTGGTTATCTCTTTGTTTCCATCTTCAGATGTAGAACTTTGTGCAAGACATATTTCCAAAGGATCATCATGCATTTGGTCACGTATTTCCTGCACACATTCATCTATAACATCAATTAGAAAACAATCATCAAGAGATGCTGGGTGTTTTGTCGCTTTTGTCAAGTTAAATTCCACTTTCTCCTCTCCTACTTGGAGAGTAAGTTTTCCTCCACAAACATCTATCATGGCTCCAGTTGTAGCTAAAAATGGCCTTCCTAAAATGAGTGCAATTTCAATGTCTTCGTCCATTTCCAAAATTATAAAATCTACTAAAATGTAAAGTTTATCTACTTTCACAAGAACATCTTCAACTATGCTAAGAGGATATTTTATGGATCGATCGGCTAATTGAAGAGACATTTTTATTGGTTGTAATTGTGTGAAGCCAAGTTTTTTGCAAATAGGACTAGGCATTAGACTAACACTAGCTCCTAAATCACATAATGCTTTATGAAAATCAACTTCACCAATGGTGCAAGGTATAGAAAAACTCCCTGGATATTTTAACTTTGATGGAAGCTTGTTTTGAATCACTGCACTGCACTCTTTTGTTAATGTAATTTTTGCATTATCCTCCAGTTTCCTTTTATTAGATAGCAATTCTTTAAAAAACTTCACATAAGTTGGCATCTATGCAAGAACTTCTGCAAAAGGAATATTAATGTGAAGTTGTTTAAATACTTCTAAAAATTTTTCATACTGCTTATCTAATTTTTGCTTCTTAAGTCTTTGAGGAAAAGGAATTTGAGGAACATATGGTTTGACAATTTCTTTTGGTATTTCCTTCTCCTTGACTTCTTCTTCTTTTTCCTTCACCAATTTTGGGATTTGGGTTGGTGAAGGATCTTCTAGTTGCAAACCACTCCTTAAGGTCACAGCCTTGCAATGATCTCTTTGATTTATTTCTGTCTGACTAGGAAGAGCTCCTTGATTCTGATTATGGAGAGAACTTTCAATTTAACCTATCTGTGTTTCAAGGCTCCTGTTCTGAGTTGGTAGAAGTTCAATCTTTTGCTCAAGCCTTTCATGTTGCTTTTCAATTATATCAAATCTTTCCAATGTTGCTCCAATGAATTTTTCCAATGCTACTTCATATGATGGCTTTTCGGGAGGATGGAAGCCTTGATTTTGATTTTTCATGTATGATGGTTGATATGGTGCTTTTTGATTGCTTTGATTTCCCCATGCCAAGTTATGGTGATTTCTCCATATGGGGTTGTAAGTGTTTCCTTGTGGGAAAGTTGGACCTCTATTTTGATTTCCCAAAAACTGGACATACTCCATAATATTGCAATCAGCTATGTCGTGGCTTCCTCCACATCCTTCACAAATTATAGATGATGATGACAAATTGACATGCACCAATTTTTTTCCAATTGTATCCACTTTAGCTGCAAGTAAAGAAAAATTGTCAATTTCATGTAAACCTGCAACTCTTTTATGCATATCTCATTCTGAAGTCCAATGATAATTATTTGCTGCCATTTCTTCAATTAAATAGGATGCTTCAGAAGAAGCTTTGTTCATTATTGCACCTCCTGCTGCTGCATCAATCATACCCTTAATATTTGGATGAAGACCATTATAAAAGGTTTGAATCGAAATCCATTCCGGGACTTCATGGTGAGGGTATTTTCTTTGTAAATTCTTAAACTGCTCCCAAGATTCATATAAACTTTCCCCATCTTGTTGACCAAAGCTTGTGATATCATTCCTTAATTTAGCCATCTTTGTAGGTGGAAAATATTTTGCCAAAAATGCAACGGCTAATTGATCCCATGTGGAGAATGTACCTAGTGCCTTAGAAATGAGCCAATCTTTTGCTTGATCCCTTAAAGAAATTGGAAAAAGTCACAACCGAATAGCATCATCAGATACACCATTAATTTTAAAAGCATCACACATTTCTAAAAAATTTGAAATATTAGCATAAGTATCCTCATGTGGTAAGTCATGAAAAACAGATTGTTGAATTAAATTAATAAGTGCTGGTTTTAGATCAAATGTGTTGGCTTGCACAGGAGGTTTAACTATGCTAGATCTTGGTTGAGCAAATGGCATAGCATATTGTTTCAGGGTCATATTCTGTGGATCTCCCATGATTTCTTCTTCTGAAGAAGAAAATGCTACGTCTTCTAAATGGATTTCAGTTAAAGTTCCTTCTCCTCTTTGTCTTTCTCTTCTTTCCTTATTTTTCTTTCTATAAAATTTTTCAATTTCGGGATTATAGGGTACAAGTTGAGTGTGTGGATTGCAACACATATAACCCTTAAAATTTAAAGAAATAATGCAGAAAAGTAAAAAATCCAAAGTAATAATAGTTTAATATTATCAATATTAGAATGATTGCCTCCCCGGCGACGGTGCCAAAAACTTATTACGGACTTAGCCTAGCTATCTGTAAATGCACATATCGTTAACAAGTAATATATGATGAGTAGAGTATCGTTCCCATGAGGAGGTTAATTCTAAGTACCAAACAATTAAACTGATTAATATTTGGATAATCAAATTCAATTTTATGATTTAACTAGCTAAAATGACAATAAATCAAGAATAAATTTCTAATAATTTAAGACTTAGGGTTTGGTCACCTTTATTGATTTATCATGGTTTTTCTAAGGTATTGATTTAATTTAGTTTTCCTTTGATTAATGGTTAGATTCTCCTAAATTAAGCTCAAGTCTCGCTCAAGTACTAGAACTAATATTGATTTTAATCCTTACGTCTACTCTCGTGATCATAAGTAATTAAATCAATTCATTAAGTTTTATGAGAATCTTGAATCAACCTTTTAAGGGTTATCTATAAGTGAGAAACTAACTTAAGATTATTATCTCCTTGGACTAATGTCATGCTTCCACTCTCACTCCATCACACAATATCTCAAATCAATTAATCATTGGCCAGATAATCAAAGCATTAAGATTAAAGACAACAAATTAATCAAAGGATAGCTAAATTAACGAAATAGACATTTATAACTCCATGATAAATTCAATTAAAGGGACCAACCCTAAAAAGGATTAGTTCTTCATTATTGAAATAAAAACATTACAAATCTTCAAAATGGTAAACGAAGACATAATTTAAAAGGAACAAGAAATATCAAACTCTATTTCTTTAAAGAAGATCTTGACTTGGATCTTGAACTCTCCCTTGAAGCTGAATTTCACACTTCTTTTCTAAGAAGCTCTAAATTTATTTGGATGAATCTAATCTAATTCTTGTATAATCCTTCCACCCTTCAAACCTTAGAGGAAGTGTGTTTAAATAGAGTGTTTGAAAGCTTCATTAGTGGGGAAATACTGAAAAGGTTAGGCCACATCTTGTTTGGTTCACCACCAACCCAATTGTCTGCTCAAAGTCATGAATTCTGGCCCCACGATCGTGGCTTTTGAATGCCATGGTCGTGGTATGAGTTGGATTGGTTGGTTTGAGAAATTTAGAGCTATAAAATGGTCGGCAGGGGAGGCCACGATTGTGGCTTTGTAATGCAACAGTCATGGCATTGAAGTGGAGACTGCCAACTTGAATTTTCTTCTTTTTCTTGGCTTAGGCAGTGGGGAAATGAAACCCACGGTCGTGGCTTTTGGAGTGCCACGGTCGTGGCTTTCATTTTTCTTCTAGAACTTCAATTTTGTAAAGTGGCAGACTCAAATTTATTCCCAGGGTCGTGGCCTTTGGAAGGCCACGGTCATGGTTTTCATACTTCCTTCATTTTTGCTTGCTTTTCTTGAATTTTGCCTCACTAATCATCAAAAACCTTTAATCTTTTTTTCCATGCTAATTCTAACTCAAATAATCAAACTCATCAAATTCAATTAGAAAATAGTTAAAAATCAGAGTTAAAATTGCATAAAATAATGATTATAATTTCACTCTATCACACTTCTTTACAAACTCAATACAATCTCTCTCCATGGCTAGCCAATAGTAACCTCTTCGAATTATCTTCTTAACTAAGGCTAAACCACTCATGAGTGGACCGTAACTTCCCGCATGTATTTCTGACATGATATGCTTTACTTCAGGCTTCCTCAAGCATCTCAAGTGCACCCCATTAGGCCATGTTCAATGTAACTCTCCATGGAAGGTGATGTATTATAAGGACCACTGCCTTATGGATCTTCTTTCTTTTTTTGTTGCCCCCAACGGGTATTCCATTTCCTCTAAAAAACATCTTATAGTATCATACCATGCATCATGGTCTGTATTAGTTTCCATGATTGTCTCATATTTAAAGCAAGGAGTTCATGAACTGGTCAAAATCAGAGGCTTAAGGAATAGGTTGATAGGATTTTCCCATACCGAAGCCAATGTGGCTAGGGCATTAGCCATCTAGTTTTCTTCTCTTGGTAAGTGTATAAACCTACACTCCTTAAAGTTCTTCTTCATCATGGTCAAGTAATGGTGGTATGGTTTTAACTTCTCTTCTTTCAACTCCCACTCACCATTTACTTAAGATACTACTAGCAATGAATCGCCAAAAACATCCACCTTATCCACCTTCATAATCATTAGGGTTTCCAAACCAAAGATACATGCTTCGTACTCCACCATATTATTGGTTACCCTGAATTTCAACCTTTTGGCTAGGGGATAAGTTCCCCTTTGGGTGATTCTAGTATGACTTCTGAACTTGCTCCTTTCCTATTCACTGCTCCATCAAAATACATTTTCCATTCTTGTACTTCAATGGCCTCTAAATGTTCATCCGAAAATTCCAAGACTACATTTTCGCTATCCGGTAATGGTTGTTGGGCCACGAATTCTGCCACTGCTCTACCTTTGATTATTTTCCTGGTTACATACTTAATCTCAAATTCTTCCAATATTATCAACCATCGCCCATACTTCCCAATAAAAGAGGGTGTCTCCCTTAAGTACTTTATTGGATCCAACCTGGAAATTGCTTGTGCACTATAAGATTGAAAGTAATGCCTTAACTTCTTAGAAGACCAAACCACAGCTATACAAGTCTTTTCAATGATACTATACTTAATTTCAAAAGGTAGGAGCTTTCTACTCAAATTGTAAACTGCATGCTCAATCCCTGACTCATCTGCTTGGGCTAGCATGACTCTTATTGACTCTTCTTCTACTACTAAGTATAGTAACAAGGTTTTTCCGGGTTTAGGTAGTTTCAAAATAGGTGGATCTAGTAGTTACTCCTTTATTTACTCAAAGGCCTTTTGACACTCTTTATTCCACAGGACTGGCTAATTCTTTTTAAGCAATTTGAAGATAGGTTCACAGATTGTGGTGAGCTTTGCTATAAACCTGCTGATGTATTGTAATTTACCAATGAATCACAGAACTTTTCTCTCCATCTTAAGGGCTGGCATATCCCTAATTGCTTTAACTTTGTCAGGGTCAATCTCAATGTAATTTGGACTAATCACATGTCCCAACAATTTGCCTGAGGTAACCCCAAACACACACTTATTCGGGTTTAATCTTAGCTTATATTTCAATGCTCTATTGAAGAATAATTCTAAGTTTTGGAAGTGTTGTTCCCTTGTATCTGATTTTACCATCATATCATCAATATATACTTTGACTTCTTTGTGCATCATGTCATGAAATAGTGTGGTGGCCATCCTTTGGTAGGTTTATCCAGCATTCTTTAATCTAAACGGCATCACCCTATAACAAAATATACCCCATGTAATAAGGAAAGCAGTTTTGGCTTTATCCTCTTGGGCCATTAACACTTGGTTGTATCCAAAAAATCCATCTACAAGCGAGTGTAGCACGCTACAGGCTGCACTATCAATGAGAACATCTATATGGGGTAAAGGAAAATCATCTTTAAGGGAAGCCTTGTTTAAATCTCTATAGTCCACACAGACCCTAATTCTTCCATCTTTCTTTGGCACGGGTACTATATTGGCTAGCCAATCTGGATATTCTATCACTTCAATGAACTTAACTTGTATTTGTTTAGTGACCTCTTCTTTAACCAATTCAGCCCACTCATGTCTTAATCACCTAAGCTTTTGTTTGACAAGTTTCATGTGAGTGTAAGTAGGAATAAGATGTTTGGCTATGTCTCGATCTATTCCGGGCATATCCTCATAAGACCAATCAAATACTTCTTCATATTTTTTAAATATTTTTTCAAATCTCTCTCTCTCTCTCTCAACAGGAGTAAGGTCAGATGCTATGCTAATGTTTTTAGGATTTTTGGTTGTTCCCAAATTTAATGGCTGTGTATCAACAGATTTAATATTAAAGATGCTCATGTAACCACTATTTGAATGTATGCAACCATCAGGAGAAACATCACATGTAAGCAAAATTAGACTTTATTGCATTCATCTTGGAAAAGAAAACATCATCATCCTTATATAAAGCAGACAAATTAAAATCAAAATTAAAATCATTGTTCTCAAAATCATAAAGCACAATATCTTCAAACTTCTCTTCAACCAGGGCAGCAATCTCCTCTGGAGTCTTCTCAACTTTCAGGATAGCTTCCTTCTTCTTTTCTGGATTGGGCTCCTTGTCTGCTGGCAAGGTGAGCTCATTCCTCACTTGCTCCACTAGCTCAGTAACATCAGTAAAAATTTTAAAACCCGGGATCAACTTTCCCATGAACATGATTAGCTCAGGCTTTTCTTGGAGTGGTCCATGTCTGGAGCCTTGACAGAGATCTCTTCAAGTGGTGGGAAGCCCTTCTTCTCACTCTTCTTTGGATGGATATCTTCGCTGGCTTCTTCATACCCTAACCCTTTTTTGGAAGTGTGAGTTTTGAAATCTGGAAGCTTTGTCAAACCGGCCTTACCCTTTCCAAGACCAACTCTGGAAAGGTATCTCATGTTCTTCATCATGTTTAAGACCTTAGAGTCCACTACTTCATCATCAGAAATTGCAGCTACATGGAAACCATTGAGAGGCCTTTCAATTAATAGAGCATTAACAACCTCATTATCTTCGGCCTCGATGACCACTGTCTCATCTCCGTTAGGGAACTTGATCTTTTGATGAAGGGTGGAAGGAACTTCACCAAGAGGATGAAACCATGGTCATCCCAAGAGTAAGGCAAAGGTAACAGGTATGTCCAAAACAACAAATTCAATAATAGATTCAATTGGACTAACCTTGACAGCAGCTTTGAAAGTTCCTTCGACATGTCTCTTGGTGTTGTCATAAGCCCGAATGGTTACCTCGGTTGGGTTTAGATCCCTTGTTGACATGGCTAGCTTTGGCAATATTTTAAGTGGACAAACATTTATGGTAGACCCATCATCAACCATTACACATGGAGTCCTTTTCCCTTTGATTTCTATTTTGATAAAGAGAGGGCAGATGTGATCTCTCCCCTCTTCCGGTAAATCCGCATCTGAAAAAGATACCGCTCCCATATTATCTTTGCTCTTCTCTTGAATATCTTCACATTTCATTATTCCTTCAATTTTTATGAGGTTGATCAGCTCCTCTGATGTTATAGAGGTGGAAATTGGCATGCTGGCCAAGGCCTTGGCCATAGTTTCTCGGTGCTTTTTAGAAGTAGCCAATAAGTCCCAAATGCTAACACTTGCTTGGGTTCTTTTCAATTGCCTGAGCACAGTATCATCTTCCTCTTCTTTATTCCCTACTTCGACTTCCTTTCCTTTATTAACTTCTACCTCCTTAGGCGGTGGCATTGCATAAGGCTTATCAGATCTAGTGTTCATTACTTCATCTTCCTTGGGCTCGGACCAGGTCCATTCCTCTTTCTTGGGTATAAGATCATCAACACTATCACTTGAATCCCAAAACCCATTCACAACACAAATTGCTACTTCTTTACCCACCATAGCTTGTTCAATTTCGCTAAATACCTCTTCTTCATTGGTTGCTTCTCTACCCACATCTTGGAAAGAAGACATGGCAAAACTTTCATACAAACCTCCTCCAATCATGAAGGTTGCTAGTGGTGGTACTCTATTAAATCTTGGTAATGGATTGTCTTTGGTGTTCGATTTGTTGGGCTCGGGCAGATTTCCACTATTAATCAAATTTTGGATCTCATGCCTCAACCTCACACATCTATCTGTATCGTCTCCTTGCATTTGATGAAACTGTTGTTAGGCAAAGGACGAGGATTTAAGGGTTGTAACAATCCCTTCCTTTGAAGCTTATTGAGAACCCAAGACAACAGTTTCCCCAATTCTGAAAATTGCCTTCTTGTTCCTTGGCTAGTAGCATTAACACCAACTGCCTTTTGCATGCCTTGTTTACCAGACTGATAGTTTCCTTTCTCATTCCTTCTTGTTGAAAAATGGTTTTTCTCTCTTTCCCATTCTTGGCAACACCCCTCTCACAATCATCCTTATTTGATACGATTCATCAGGCCTCTTCTTGAGAAAAGCAGCCTTATTCCTCCATCTTTAAACATAATCCACAAAATTCTCATTTGGTCGTTGCCTAATGGACTCAACTTCCATTAAGGTAACTTCCATCTCGACATTGTATCCATATTGTTGGATGAAGGCCTTGTATAGCAGATCCCAACTCTTTTGTGTGCCATCATCTAAGGTATTAAACCAATTTTGAATAATAGGGTCCAATGAGAGCATGAAGTACCGTAGAGTTTGAGCCTTGGTAGCTCGGGTAGACTGCATAGCAGTGATATACTGCTTCACATGGAGGTGAGGATTTTTTACTACATCAAACTTTGCAAAGGATGGCATCTTGAACTTGTACAGAACTTCTTCGTCTAGCTCAAATAATTTGTCAACTTTAGACATTTCTTCAGATTTCAGTTTCTTTTCAAATTTCTTTTCCAAGTCCGCAATCATCTTTTCAACATTAGAATTTTCATTTTTCTCCATAGCTGAACTTTCAACAATCTTTGGTTCTTTCTTCTTGTCTTGAGGATCTTGGAAGTATTGAGTCAAATTGTCATCATCATCAATGATCACCTTATCATCATCAAAAACCACTTCACTAACTTTAGCCTTCCCCTTGTCCTTTGGCTTCTTAGTGCTAGCAAATGCTTCGGCATTGTTTCCTAAAATTGTAGCCAATTTGTTCTTCATGGTCTCAGTTAGGGCCTCTTTTATTTCTTCCATCTTGGCATTGAAGGCATCATCCACCATTCTTTGAATTTGTTCGGGCTCCATTGCTTTTGGTGAGCAGGTGATTGAGTCATTGCTAGATTCTTCATCTCCGGCATAGGTCGGATTGTTGTAAGCTTTTGAACTATCGTAATCCAGAGCTGTGAGTAAGAAGGAATCAATGATATGAGATGAAAATGTATGCATGTATGCATGTATGCATAAACAATAAATAAACAAGGATAAATAGGACTTTCCTTCCAATCTTGTGACATCCACACACAAATGGCAAGTCTCTTTTCCTAGGTATATGGTTAACAAAATACCAACATGGGGTATCTTGTTTTTCTAATAATTTCCTCGGTCGTTTCAACCAATAGTTATATTTTCAAAAATGGAAATCAGTTCATGATAATTCCCATTAATTAGGTTTTAATCCATTTAACCAACTAAAGTACCTTTTATGCTATATTGGATTAAAACTGAATTAAGAGGTTTATTATAAATAGATTTCTCACTTGAAAAAAGTAACTAATGATTCATGCCAAAAACAAACCAATTATTAATAACTCTTAGTATAAACTAGGCTCACAATTGATTCTTGGTATTTCATAATTAACCTAAATATTTGTGAGCTATTTTAAATGTTGAAAATAATTTTGTTTCTAAGCCCATTGTAAAAAGATTTTAGAAAAAATGGATTTTGGGCTTTATATTTGAGTCATGAGAAAAGAATTTTTTTCATGGGAAAGTTTTATATCCAAAGACCATTTTGAAAAATTTTAAAAATTTCTTTGGTCTTTTGGACTTTAAAGAAAAAATTTATTTTGAGCTTACAATGTACTTAGGTCATATTAGAAAAAGAACAAACCAAATAAGCCATGATTTAAGCCAAGATAAATTAACCATAGTCAAACAACAAGCATTTGGGGTAAAACCTAAGGAAAGTAACTAGGCCAATTACAGAGCTTTAGTCTTTGGTTGAAATGGCTTAGGTTCTCATAACAAGTATATACCAAATGGTACAAGGCTATGAGTGGTTATGCCATGCTCGATCTCAATACCTTGAGTGAAAGTATGGTATCCCTTACATAACACAACACGGGTAACACGGGCATCCTAACTCACGTACACGATGCAATCTAATATGATGCAATGGATAATATCATGATAAGAAAGAATAGAATAATATAAAGACCAAAGAAATCAACTTCTCTTATCCGCAGTGGAATCGCCACTATGAGCAGGGATTTTTGCCCCACTCCCGGTGGAATGGTTCTTGAGACTTCGGCACTGTTTAGGCTCGGGGCCTAAGAGAACACGGCCTAAGCCCAGAGAAAGTGGAGTCTCCATCCGAACGGGCCGAGAAAAAGAAAGGGGTGGATGACTCAATTCCTAAGGAATCCCCAACCCCCTAATGGGTTCAAAAAGTTAGGTATGTGTGGGGAAGGTGAGAAACAGCCTAGCACCCCCACAAAACCCGGTTCATTGGAACCGGCCTCCTTTGCAGGTCTTAATATTATAAAATTCTTAAATATAATAATATTATCCATATTACATGCAACAATTAAAATAAAGCATCATTATATATAAAAATCAAAGTAATGTCCAAACAAAGTAAATAAATGGACACCCATCTGAGGATGGAAACATGTCCTTACATTATCCATGTCTAAAACTAAATAGGACACCCACCAAAAGGTGAAAACGTGTCCTTTACATTGTTCCAAAAACTTTAAGATAAAATGAATTACATGATGCTCTCGACATGAAGTACCCAAAAAATATGGAAACATACCTCTTACAATATTTTGAAATCAAAATAAATCAATAAAAGTAAACAACCATTCGTCATAAATAAATCATTCATCAAAGATATCAAACATCAATCAAAATATAGAATAAACATTCATCCAATTTATATAAAAATAGTAAATATATTAACTTTAGGGGTTCATGCATCAATTAGGGTTTCTAGGGTTTTATGTTTAATAATTAGGGTTTTACATATACTAGTTTAATTAGTTGAGAAATATTTTAAAGAAATAACATAGCTACTGGATGTTTAAAGATTTAGGGTTTTGGATGTTTTTATGAAAATAATGCTACTGTGATTTAAAAAAATAGGTTTGGTTAGGGTTTTAAGGAAATAGATTGTTGTTTTGATTTTTAGAAAGGTGTAATTAGGATTTTAAATTTGAAACAAATGTTTTTAAAGCTATTAAAGTTTTAGGGTTTTATGGTTAAGATATTAGGGTTTTATGATTTGAAATCTTGATTCTATAGATTATGATCTTGAATTTAGAATTTGATGCTTTTCCGTGATCAAAGTTGAGTGTGCTTTTAATATTGACTATATCAACTACTTATGTATTTTTAGGTGAAACAAATATAGAAAGCCAAATTTATTATTGAAAGGTTAAAATAGCTCACTAAATAAACTTATAACAAAATAGCTACTGTGAAGGTTTGAAAACAAAGTTAATTAAGATTTAGGTTTTGAATAACTTAGGGTTTATGAAATTATATTTGTGCTGAATGATTATATTATTTACTTTAGTTAAGATCTTAAGTATTGTATGAATTAATTTATGCTACTGCCTAAACTAGATTGAAGGAAGAATTAAATAACAAGGCAGTGTGATGATGACTTAAAAGATGAAGATGATTAATGATTTAATAAACTGAAGTTAGAGTAATTTACCTACGCTTGAAGGCTCCATCAAATTGAAGAAATTGAACCAAGCTGTTGCCTGCTTCAGATTTGGTTTTGGTTGATCAAAGCAATCTGGAGATGATTGCTTGTTGCCTCCTTGGGTTGCAATGTCTTGGATTTCTTCTTGCTTGCTAGGGTTTTCTTTTGGACGAAAGATTTTCAGAGTTCTCTAGTTTGGTTCCAAACTCTCCTTTTTAAAAATCCAAGTTCCATCATCCAAGTCCCTTTCTGAAGCGTTTTAATGTGGTATTTATAGGAAAAAATCCAAACCTAATTCTAATTGTCTAAGGAAATTAAAACCATTTAGGAAAAGGAAATTAAAACCAAATAGAATTCGGTTTCAAAAAAAATGCACTGAAAAAAAATTGCGCTGGCAAAAAATTGCTGGGGGCTACGGGCAAGGCAACATGAAAATTGCGAGCGAACTGGGGCGTTGGCCAGCCAATTCGCCACAGGAATTTCCTACGGCGAATTGGCCTAATCCAATTCACTTTCGGCGACAAAATTTTTTTGTCACCGATTCTTCCGTCGTCGATTTTTTATTTATTTATTATATATATATTACTTTACTAATATTACCTTTTTATTTTTATTAAAAATTAAAAATAATAAATATTAAAATAAATATTATTTAATTAAAATACCACAAAATTTATTTTAGACTGTTTTAAAAATATAGGACTGGACTGGGTCAAAAATTAAGGGTCTACAACAACTCTCCATGAAAGGTGATGTGTTGTAAGGACCATTGCCTTATAGCTCTTCTCTCTTCCCTTGTTGCCCCCAGTGGGTATTCCTTATTCTCCAAGAATCGTCTTATAGTGTCATACCAGACATCATGGTTTGTATCAGTTTTCATGACTGTTTTATATTCATAGCAAGGAGTTGTTGAACTGGTCAAAATCAGAGGCTTAAGAAATAAGTTGACAGGATTCTCCCACACCGAATCTAATGTGGCTAGGGCATCATCGGCCATCTGGTTTTCTTCTCTCGGCAAGTGTATAAATCTACACTCGTCTTTCAACTTGGGGGTGTATAAAATTCTTCGTCATCATAGTCAAATAATCATGGTATGGTTTTAACTTCTCGTCTTTCAACTCCCAATCTCCATTCACTTAGCTTACCACAAATAATGGATCACCAAAGACTTGCACCTTATCCACCTTCATAATCATCAGGATTTCCAAGCAAAAAATACATGCTTCATATTCCACCATGTTATTGGTTTCCCTGAACTTCAAGTTTTTAGCTAGAGGAATGAACTTCCCATCAGGTGATTCCAGTATCACTCCCAAACCTGCTCCCTTTCTATTTACTGCTCCATCAAAATATATCTTTGATCCTTGTACTTCTATTGCCTATAAATGTTCATTTGGAAATTCCAAAACAACTTTCTCACTATCTTAGATGGCAATGGTTGTTGAACCATGAATTTTGCTACTGCTCTACCTTTAATGGTTTTCCTGGTTACATATTCAATCTCAAATTCATCTAAAATTATCAACTACCAGCCATATTTCCCAATCAACGAGGGTGTCTCACTTAAATATTTTACTGGATCCAACCTAAAAATTGCTTGGACACTATAAGACTAAAAGTAACACCATAATTTCTTAGAAGACTAAACCACAGCTATATCGGTTGTGAGCGGGGATTTTTGCACCCACTCCAGATGGAATGGTTCTTGCGACTTCAGCACTGTTAGGCTCGGGGCCTTAGAGAACACGGACCTAAGTCTGAAAAAAATGGAGTCGCCACCCAGACGGGCTGGGAAAAAGAAAGAGGTGGATGACTTGATTCCTAAGGAATCCCCAACCCATAATGGGTTCGAAAAGTTGGGTACGTATGGGGAAGGTGAGAAATGGCCCAGCACCCCCACAACGCCCGGTTCATTGGAACCGGCCTCCTTTACAGGTCTTAATATTATAAAATTCTTAAATATAACAATATTATCCATATTACACACAACAATTGAAATAAAGCATCGTTATATTAAAAATCAAAACAATGTCCAAGCAAAATAAATAAATGGACACTCATTCCGAAGATGAAAACATGCCCTTACATAATCCATGCCTAAATAGGACACCCACCGAAAGGTAGAAACATGCCCTTTACATTGGTTCTAAAATAGAAAAGCAATTTAAATTACATTATATTTAACTAATAAGGTACCCACCAACTGGAAACATACCTCTTACAACATTTGGAAATCTAAATAAATCGATAAAAGTAAATAACCATTCATCATAAATAAATCATTCATCAAAGGTATTAAACAAAATATAAAATAAACATCCATCCATGATAAACTAAGTAAATCAAGCATTGAACTTAAATAAATCAACAAAGCATTGAAAATAAATTAAAGCATATAATAGACTACAAAATCAAATATAAAATTGAATAAGGCAAATAAAGATTCAAATTAGGGCTACTGTTTCTATTTAAGTTTCTTTATTTAATATGTTTAGGATTTTGGGAATTCATGGGTTTAAACTACTGTGAATTTTAAAAGAATTGAGATGGAGCCAACTTTTATGATTTAATAGGTTGATAAAGTTCTTTGCTTAACCAAATTAGTATTTGAGAGGTGAAATCATGAGACTAGGGTTTGGACACTTTAAAACATTTAGATTTATGATTTACGGTTACTGAATTAGGGTCTTTAAGCTTACTGTGTTTGAATATTAACATTTAGATTTATAAGGTTTAAAGGTTTAAAGGATTAGGGTTTATAAAAATTAGGGTTTAAGGTTTTAAAGGAGGTAGGGTTTATTGTTTGGGTTTTGGAATTGAATTATGGTTTTAGAATTTTAAGAAGCAATTAATAATTTTATGAAAGTTTATGAAAATAAATAAAATGAAGGTTTATATAAACAGAAAAGATGTTTTTAGGGTTTGTGGAAAGAAACAGACTGAAATTTAGGATTTTGAAAAGAAACAGGTTCAATTAAGGTTTTAAGATTTTAAAGAAGCAAAAATAACAATTTGAAGATTTTTGGAAAATAACAACGAATTAAGGTTTTTAAACTTTAGAAAAGGGGAATTAAGGTTCTAGGGTTGAATTAAAAGAAACAATGGGATGATTTAAGCTACTGTGAAGAAATTAGACAATTGATGCATACCTCCGTTTGTTGTTTCCACCAAAAATTTCTTCTTGGATGAACAAAAACAAAGACAAGCTTTGCTGCCTTTGATGGATTGAATTGTTGTTTGCTCTCTAAAAAAAATCAGATTGATTCAAAGCTTTTCCTCCTCAGTTTCGGTCTCCAATTTCTCCTCAAAATTTCCTCCGATCGATCCCCCCTTTTTGTGTTGTTTTAGTCCTTATTTATAGAAGATTTCTATGGTTAATTCTAGTTATTCACGGAATATAACATTCATTAAGAAAAGGAAAAATTAGGTTTCAGAAAATTTACGTCGAAAAAATTTCGCTGGCAAAAAAAAAACTACTGTGGAAAAATTACGTTGGCGAAAAAAACTGCTGCGGAAAAATTGCACTAGCAAAAAAGCTGCCTGCCGGGGAAATGGCCCACGGCTATTCGCCCGGCGCTAAATCGTAGCCGATTTTTCCATCACCGATTTTTATTTTTATTTTTATTTTTTTTGTTTATTTTTATTTTTTTTTATTTTTTATTAGTAAAAATTAGATACTAAAGCAAATATTATTTAATTAAGATAACAAAAATTATTTTGGACTAATTAAAATATATTGGACCAAACTGGGTCAAAAATTAAGGGTCTATAGTTTGCCCCCTGCTTGAATGATCTGAGACTTTAGTGAAAGAGAGTGAAAAGCAATAAGACTTAATTTTTAAGATGGTTGAGGTTTTAGGTTCTGGACCCGGTTCGAGTTTTGAACTCAAGGATAATTTTAGGTTTTGGACCTGAGATAAGTTCTAGACATATAAAAGATTCTAGGTTCTGGACCTAAGAATAATTTGGGTTCTGGACTCGAGCTAAGTTCTGGACTTAGAAGAGATTCTAGGTTCTGGACCTAAGGAAATTTTGGGTTCTGGACCTGAGCTAAGTTCTGAACTTAGAAGAGATTCTAGGTTCTGTACCTAAGGAAATTTTGGGTTCTGGACCCGAGCTAAGTTCTGGACTTAGAAGAGATTCTAGGTTCTGGACCTAAGGAAATTTTGGGTTCTGGACCCGAGCTAAGTTCTGGACTTAGAAGAGATTCTAGGTTCTGGACCTAAGAAAATTTTGGGTTCTGGACCTGAGAGATTTTGG
Source organism: Garcia nutans (assembly GCA_947685225.1). Taxonomy (NCBI): domain Eukaryota; kingdom Viridiplantae; phylum Streptophyta; class Magnoliopsida; order Malpighiales; family Euphorbiaceae; genus Garcia; species Garcia nutans. The sequence goes on along the minus strand of CANTUV010000039.1, from coordinate 28,304,027 downwards.
ATACTCGATCCTAAACTAGACTTGGATACTCGATCCTAACTGGATTCGGATACTCGATCCTAAACTGGATTTGGATACTCTATCATAATTGGATTTGGATACTCGATCCTAACTGGACTTGGATTTGGATACTCGATCCTAAACTAGATTTGGATACTTGATCTTAAATTGGATTGGGATACTCGATCCAAACTAGACTTGGATTTGGATACTCAATCCTAAATTGGATTGGGATACTCGATCCTAACTGGACTTGGATACTCTATCCTAAATTGGATTTGGATACTCGATCCTAAATTGGATTGGGATACTCGATCCTAACTTGGATTGGGATACTCGATCCTAAACTGGATTTGGATACTCGAGCCTAAACTAGGTACTTTGACTCGAGATTTGAATTTGATTTGGTTACTTGGACCCTAGATTGGATACTTAGACCCAAGATTGATTTGATTTGGGTACTTGGACTGAGATTGGATTCTTGGACCTGAGATTGGGTACTTGGACCCAAGAATGAGTTTGACTGACCTTTTATCAGTTGAGAAGTCTGACAGCTCCGGCTGTTCTATGCATTGTGGTTCTTCACCCTCAAAATGGATCTTCATCCTTTGAGATCAGGCCTTCACCCTTGAAAATGGATCTTCATCCTTTGAGATCGGGTCTTCACCCTTAAAGATGGATCTTCATCCTTTAAGATCGGGTATTCATCCTTTGGAAATGGATTTCATCCTTGGAGATTGGGTCTTCACCCTTGCAAATGGATCTTCATCCTTAGATATTGGGTCTTCACCCTTGAAACATGGATCTTTATCCATTGGAGGTCGGGTCTTTACCCTGGGCTCAGCTCTTTTAGCTGAACTGATCTTTTGTCTTTTGCATCTTCATTCTTTTGATAGTTCTAATCTTCCATTCTTTTGTTCTTCCTTTTTGCAAAAATTTAGCTATTTTTAGTTGGCTCTCATATCTTCTCCAGACCCCTGCATGACGAAATATTTGCAAGTGAGTTTGAAAATGTTTTATATATAAACTCAAAAAAAATTAAAAGGAGAAACTTTGCCCCCTGTGTAGGCCCAAACACATGATTTTTCTATGCGGGCTCTGATTGATGTTTTTGTTGTTTTGTTCTTCGCACAAGCACGCATTTCTTCTCTTTGGAAAATACTAGAACTTTCTCTGGTAATGGGCCTTCTATGCCCCCCTAATTTGATATCTTCTTTGATTGTTTACCTCACAAGGTGTTTTCCATTTACCTTAATAAAGAATAGACAATACAAGACAAGAAAGTGTGATGTGATATGCTCATGTATGCATGATAATACTCACAGCGGTTTCATTGACTCACAGACCGAGGTGATTAGCAGTAGTATTCTCATTGACTCCTTTTCGACGCTCGTTCAAGTCTTGCATTGGAATGATCAAAAGCTTTGCATTTGTGGCTTTTATCTTCAAGATGTTGAAAACATGAGTGGTGGAGACTCCAAGCAGCATAGTCAGGGATACATCCATTTCAAACTATATTTTAGCATGTCGGTTGGTAGTTTCTTCATAACTTTGCCAATAATCATTTTCTTTGTCCAATGTGTCCTTTGGAGGTTCAACATACTTCCCTTAACTTGAAGGCTTTGTATGACAAAACACTTTTTTTTTTGAATTTTGATTTTGAAATCAAATGTTGGCTTTGCCAAATCAATGTCAATATACCTCAAGACTTGATTTTCCAAACTAACATATCTATAACATGACAACCCTAGTTACCGTACAAAACTCGGGAATCTTTTCTATTTAAGCAAGAATTGTTGCACTTTAGATAGGCACATACACATTACTTAGCCAAAGGTCTCATTTGAGTCTAAATATTGTCTATCTCATATGCATGCTCATCCAAACTATCTCCACTAATAGACTCTACCTACCAAGAGAGATCAACAGGTCTTTGATAGGCTTGAAATAGGGTCTATGAGGGACATGGGGTAAATGAAGGCCATTTTGAGATAGGAGCTGATGTGACACAATGGACAAACCCTCACACTATAAATTTCTTATTTTAATTTTAGGCAACTTGGAGTCAATCGTGCTAGACTCCAAATTCCTTCTATCTTCTTGGCATTAATCTGGATCTTGATTAGGACAATTTTTGCCCTTGCAAAAAGTTTGTTTCCCAAATTCGTTTCTTTAATTATCTTCATGGTCTTGACTTAATTATCACATTTGTTTCATAAATTTCTCACCCTTGTGGTCTTGAGAATTTCAACTACCCTTATGGTCTTGAGAACTTCAATTATCTTCATGGTCTTGACTATTCATTACTTTCTTTGATCTTCTTACCTCTTCATCTTAGTGATCATAAGACTTGTCAAAATTATCACAACAGCTCAGGGTAGGTTATTGGGGTTTGTAAGCCAATGAAAAGAAAGCTAAAATGTTATGAAGGCTCAAAGGGACAAGTAGGGATTGATATTTAATTGGGTGGATACTAGTTGTTGGCTAACCAAACAATGGCTAGATCATCTCTCCCTTTAATAAGCAAAGTTCAATTTTGCCTCGAAAGTTTGTCTAAGCATGTTCTAAGACTGACTAGGACCTAGACAAAGATAATTATGCAGGAGCCCTCTCTAAGTAAGCATACACAACTCGATGTTATAGAGCAATTCTCTCATCTAGAAAGTCATTCAAGTCATGATGCCTAGACACATTAATTTATAAACATCAAGCTAGATTCCTCATCGGTTGAGCACTAAAATGAACAAAGACCAACAAAATTTTGATAAAAGTAATTTATTCAAACAAACTTGAAAAACATAATTGTTCAAATTAAATATTAAAGAAAGTAAAATCGAAAAGCAACATTCAAGCTGAGGAAAGTTCGTTGAGTTTAAGCTTCTTTTCCTTTCATATCTTCAATATTTCCATCTTGAAAGGATGATAAAACAAAATCTTCTTCCAATCCTTTTTCCACCATGAAGGTTGCCGGTGGAGGTACTCTTCCAAACTCAGGCAAAGGATTGTCTTTTGTGCTGGTCTTATCAGGCTCAGGCAGCTTACCACTGTCAATTAAATTTTGGATCTGTAGACCCTTAATTTTTGACCCGGTCTGGTCCAATATATTTTAATTAGTCCAAAATAATTTTTATGTTGTCCAATATATTTTAGTTAGTCCAAAATAATTTTTATGTTGTCCAATATATTTTAGTTAGTCCAAAATAATTTTTATCGTATCTTAATTAATTTTAATATTTATTTTAGTAAAAAATGGTAAAATGAATAAAAATTCAAAAATAAAAAAAATCGGCGACGGAAAAATTGTAGCCAAAAGTCAGCGCGGGCCCGTGGGCATTTCGCCCGCAGGAATTTACTGCAGATGAAATGGCCTACGGGCCCATTCCCCGAGCGCTGCCGCAGATTTTTTTGCCAGCGCAGTTTTTCCGCAGCATTTCTTTTCGCCAGCGAAATTTTTCCGACTCCAATTTTTCAAAACCTAATACAATTAGGTTTTGGTTTCCTTTCTTATTCAATAAAGATGCCGTGAATAATTAGGAATGAATGATATAAAATTTCTATAAATATGGACTAAATACAAAAAAAAAAGGGAGGGAGAAAGAGGAAAAGAAATCCGAGAGGAAAAAGGAGAAAAATTGTAGACGAAATTGGGACTTTTTAGAGAGAAGCAGTGAAGGGAATTCAAGAATTCAAAGGCAACAAAGCTTGCCTTTGATTTTGTTCATCCAAGAAGCAATTTTGGTGAAACTTACAAAATAAGGTTTGAATTCTTAATTTCTTTTATTTTGTCACAGTAGCTAAACATCTCATTCTTTCTTTTAATTCAAAACACTTTAAAACCTCAAATCACTTTTTTTTAAGGTTTAAAAATCTTATTTCGTTGATTTCTTTTCCAAAAAGCTTAAAACTATTAGTTTTATTTCTTCAAAACCCCTAAACCAAAATTTGTTTTCTAAATTTTCAAAACTCAAAATTGTGTTCTGTTACTTTCCCAAAAGCTTTAAAAATATTTTTTTTTTGCTTTATAAACTTTAAATCGTTGGTTTATTTTCATAAAATTCCATAAAATCTTAAATTGCTTTTTCCAAATCCCAAAAGCTTCATGCATCATGGAAACCCTTATTTTAAACATACTAAACCCAAATTCAACTTCCAAACTCAAAATAGTAAAACCCTAATCCTTTAAAATCTTAAAAATCATATAAACACAAATATTTTAATTTTACACAGTAAGCTTGAAATCACCATTTAGAACCACAAATCAAAAGTATTTTAAAGTGTCTAAAACCCTAGTTTCATGATTTCACCATTCAAACCTTAATTTGTTTAATCAAAGAGTTTTACCAAACTTTTAAAACATAAAATCCTCAATCTATTTTAATTCCATAAAAAAGTCACAGTAGCTATAATTGGACTTTTATTTGCTTTATTTAATTCTATAATTGATTATGCATTGATTTATTTTATGTGATTTAATTTATTTAAATTCAATGCTTAGTTTATTTTATTTATCATGGATGGATGTTTACTTTTTATTGATATTTAATATCTTTGATGAATGATTTATTTATTATGAATGGTTATTTACTTTTATCAATTTATTTAGATTTCTAAATGTTGTAAGAGGCATGTTTCCACTTGGTGGGTACCTCCTTAGTTAAATATCATGTAATTTAATTTGCTTTTCTATTTTAGAACCTATGTAAAGGGCATGTTTCTACCTTTCGGTGGGTGTCCTATTTAGGCATGTGATGTAAGGACATGTTTCCATCCTTGGATGGGTGTCCATTTATTTGCTTTGTTTGGACATTGCTTTGATTTTAATATAATGATGATTTCTTTTAATTATTTTGTGTAATATGGATAATGTTGTTATATTTAAGAATTTTATAATATTAAGACCTGTAAAGGAGGCTGGTTCCAATGAATCGGGCATTGTGGGGGGTGCTGGGCCATTTCTCACCTTCCCCACACGTACCCAACTTTCTGAACTCATTAGGGGGTTGGGGATTCCTTAGGAATCGAGTCATCCACCCCTTTCTTTTTCCCGGCCTGTCCCGGTGGCGACTCCATTTTCTTCGGACTTAGGTCCGTGTTCCCTAAGGCCCCCAGCCAAAATAGTGCTGAAGTCGCAAGAACCATTCCACCGGGAGTAGGGGCAAAAATCCCTGCTCACAGTGGCGACTCCACTGGGATAAGAGAAGTTGATTCCATTGGTCTTTATATTATTCTATTCTTTCTTATAACGATATTATCCATTGCATCATATTAGATTGCAATGTGTGCGTGAGTTAGGATGCCCATGTTACCCGTGTTATGTTATGTAAGGGATACCATACTTTCACTCAAGGTATGGAGATCAAGCATGGCATAACCACTCATAGCCTCATACCGTTTGGTGTATACTTGCTATGGGAACCTAAGCCTTTTCACCCAAAGACTAAAGCTCATGTAATTGGCCTAATTAATTTCCTTAGGTTTACCCCCAAATGCATGTTGTTTGACTATGGTTAATTTATCTTGGCTTAAATCATGGCTTATTTGGTTTATTCTTTTTCTAATATGACCTAAGTACATTGTAAGCTCAAAATAAATTTTTCTTTAGAAAATCCAAAAGACCAAAACTATTTTCTAAATTTTTCAAGATGGTCTTTGGACATAAGGCTTTTCTAAAAACTAATCAAAAATTCTTTGGCCCATGGCCCAAATATTAAGCCCAAAATATGTTTTTTTCTAAAATCTCTTTACAATGGGCTTGGAAATAAAATTATTTTTATCCAACCTTTTCTTTCAAAGAGCTTGCAAGAATATTTAGGTCAATTAAGAAATGCCAAAAATCAATTGTGGGCCTAGTTTACACTAAGAATAAATTAACCATGGGCTTGTTTTTGGCATGAACCATTAGTTACTCTTTTCAAGTGAGAAATCTATCTATAATAAACCTCTTAATTTAGTTTTAATCCAATATAGCATAAAAGCTACTATAGTTGGATAAATGGATTAAAACCCAATTAATGGGAATTATTATGAGTTGATTTCCATTTTTGAAAACATAACTAATGATTGAAACGTCCGAGGGAAATATTCAAAAACAAGATGCCCCATGTTGGTATTTTGTTAACCATATACCTAGGAAAAGAGACTCGCCATTCGTGTGTGGGTGTTATAAGGTTGGAAGGAATATCCTATTCATCCTTGTTTGTTGATTGTTTGTGCATACATGCATACATTTTCATCTCATATCATTGATCCTCTCTGGCTCACAGCCCTGGATTACGAGAGTTTAAAAGCTTACAACAATTCGACCTACGCCGGAGATGAAGTATTTAGCAACGACTCAATCACTTGCTCACCAAAATCAATGGATCCCAAACAAATTCAAAGAATGCTGGATGATGCCCTCAATGCCAAGATGGAAGAAATAAAAGAGGCCATGGCTGAGACCATAAAGAATCAACTAGCTGCAATTTTAGGAAACAATGCCAAAGCATCTGCTAGCACCAAGAAAGTCAAGGGGAAGGCTAAAATTGATGAAGTAGCTTTTGATGATGATAAGGTGATCATTGATGATGATGAGTGGGCTCAATATTACCAAGATCTTCAAGACAAAAAGGAACCAAAGGTTGTTGAGAAGGCAACTATTGAAAAGACCAAGACTTCTGATGTTGAAAAGATGATTGCTGATTTAGAAAAGAAATTTGAGAAGAAATTGAAAACCAAAGAGGTGTCCGAAATCGACAAATTGTTTGAGCTAGATGAAGAAGTTTCGTACAAGTTCAAGATGCCATCTTTTGCCAAGTACAATGGCACCAAAAATCCTCATCTCCATGTGAAGCAGTATATCATTGCCATGCAATTTGCCCGAGCTACTAAGGCTCAATCCCTAAGGTACTTTATGCTCTCATTAGACCTTGTTGTCCAAAATTGGTTCAATACTTTAGATGATGGAACACAAAAGAGTTAGGATCTACTTTACAAAGCCTTCATCAAACAATATGGATATAATGTTGAGTTGGAAGTTACCTTGATGGAAGTGGAGTCCATTAGGTAAAGGCCGAATGAGAATTTTGTGGACTATGTGAAGAGATGGAGAAATAAGGCTGCTTTACTCAAGAAGAGGCCCGATGAATCCGATCAAATAAGGATGATTGTGAGAGGGGTGTTGCCTAATCTCCGTGAAAGGATGTCTCACACCCTTATAAGGGATTTCAAAGATCTTCTCCAAGCTGGTCTACAAATTGAAGAGTGGGAAAGAGAGAAGAATCGCTTTTCAATAAGAAGGAATGAGAAAGGGAATTACCAACCTAGTAATCAAAGCACGCAAAAAGAAGTTGATATTAATGTAACCGGTCAAGGAAATAAAAAGACAATTTTCAGATCTGGGGAAGCCTTTATCTTGGGTTTTTAGCAAGCTACAAAAGAAAGGGTTGTTACAACCGTTAGCTCATCGACCTTTTCATAATCCATTGCCACCAAACTTCAATGCCGAGGCCTTCTGTTAATTTCATCAAATGCGAGGGCATGAAATAGATAAATGTACTCGTCTAAGGCATGAGATCCAAGATTTAATCGACAGTGGTAAGCTACCCGAGCCGGATAAGCCCAATACAAAGAACAACCCTTTGCCTAAATTTGGAAGAGTGCCACCACCGGCATCCTTTATGGTGGGAAAAGGATTGGAAGAAGATTTTATTTTATCCTCTTTTCAAGATGGGGATATTGAAGATGTGAAAGGAAAAGAAGCCTACCTAACTCAATGAACTTTCCTTAGCTTGAATGTTGCTTTTCAATTTTGCTTTCTTTAATTGGAACTATCGTGTTTTTCAAATTTAAAGTTGCTTGAATAAATTACTTTCATTAAAATTTTTGTTGGTCTTTATTCATTTTGGTGCTCAACCAATGAGGAATCTAGCTTGATGTTCATGAATTAATATATTTATGCATCATGACTTGAATGACTTTACTAGGTGAGGGAATTGCTCTATAGCGTTGAGTTGTGTATGCTTACTTAGAGAGGGCTCCTGCATAATTATCTTTGTTTAGGTCCTAGTCAGTCTTAGAACATGTTTTGACAAACTTTTGAGGTAAAATTGAACTATGCTTATTTAAGAGAGAAATGATCTAGGCATTATTTGGTTAGCCAACAACTAGTATCCACCCAATTAAATATCAATCCCTAGTTGTCCCTTTGAGCCTTCATAAAATTTTAGCTTTCTTTTCATTGGCATATAACCCCAACAAATCTGCCCTGAGCTGTTGTGATACTTTAGGAAAGTCTTATAATCACTGAGATGAAGAGGCAAGAAGATCAAAGCAAACAACGATTAGTCAAGATCATAAAGATAGTTGAAGTTCTCAAGACCATAAGGGTAGTTGATGTTTTTAAGATCATAAGTGTCACATCCGTCACCGCATTTATGCATAGCAGTCACGTGCACAGTGAGAGAAGGGGAGAGGAGAAGTCAATTTCAGACAACGGCCCCAGATAAGGCTATAGGATCAATGGGACCTAATTGAAAAAATGCAAAAGTTTTGGGGAGGTGACTGTAATTTCCAAAAAGTTTTGGGGAGGTGACTGTAATTTCCAAAACGTTTTGGGGAGATGATTGTAATTTCCAAAAGTTGTACTGGAGGTTCTTAATAGTGAACATAACAGACTCCAAAAATATAGAGTAGAGAAAAATCGGGTCACAACGACGCGTAACGGTTTTTCCAGGAAACGCCCCGTTAAAGAGAAACGAAGACTTGTAGGCTAGGGCCATTTTGGTCATTATTAATTAAAATTTATACATGAATCCAAAGTAGAAAATAAACACACGAGTGTGTAGAGGACATCGAGGGGTTGAATATGAAACGATCGACAGTAGAAACGGAGTCCGGGCAAAACCCGAGCAAAGAAAGGACTTAAAGGAAATTTTGTAAAAAGTAGAGGGATTATTGGTAATTTTTCAAAATGACTTGGAAACCTAAAATAGACCTTAAAAATAGAAAGTAGAGGTCGAGAGGATCAAAACCATATGTAGTTTGCCTCGTGGAACTGTACGGTTTAAAAGTTACGATTGATTAATCGCTGGAGGGTATTTTGGTCTTTTCACACCCTAGATATAAAATTTCAGCACAAGGAGGTTGGGGGGCCAAAATATAATTAAAAGAAAGTCCAAGGGCTTGGGTTTTAAATAAATAAAAGAAAGAGACAAATGGACTAATGGAAATTAGCCATTTAAAAGTTATAAAAAGAAGAAAAGAAAAAGGTGTGGACAAATGGTCATAAAACATTCATCCAACCCAAAAAGTGAGCATCATTTCTCCTATATATATATCATAGTAAGAAGAACAAAACCTCTCTCTCTCACCTCCAAACCGTCGGCCTCCATAGGAAGAAAACCAAAGAATTTCCAATTTTTGTCAAGTTTGATTCAAGTTCAAGGTGAGTTTTAAGGTTTTAAAGCATGTAGATTCCAATTCTAGTATCAATTTTAAGTATTTATATATCTATTGGAAGGTTGGAAATTATGGTTCTTATTGTGGATTTGGGAAAATTTTAAGTTGTGGTGATATTGATTAATTAAATGGAAGAATCAAGGTTTCTAAGGTTTAATAAGGTTAGATTAGGGTTTAGTTTGGAAAGAAATGGAGGATAGATTATTGTTCTAAATTGCTAAGGTTTATGTTTAAGGTTGTGTTCTTGAATTTCTTGAAGGGGAAACAAAGATTAAGGAAGGAGAAGAAGGAAAAGCAAAGGGGAATTTAAAAGAACAAGGTTTGGTGCCTTACCATAATAGGAATTTAATTTTTCTTACAAACTTTGGTTTATGTTTGGTTTATGGAATGTTTGATGTTGATGCTTAAATGTATTGATTGAGTTTAAATTAAATGTTTGAGTTATGTTCTTGGTTTCTTATGACAATTGAATTGTTTAAATTTAATTTAAACCAAAGGTTTTGAGAAAAATTTGGCAAGTTGATTTGATGAATTTTAATTAGTTTGATTTAAGTTAAACATGCAAAAGTTGTCAAAGGGAAGTGTTTGAATCCTCACTTTACCATTAAAGAAGCCTTCATATTGATTTGAGAAAGAAAAATAAACTATTCCATGTATTTCATATGTTTGGGCCGAAATGGTCCCAAAATGGCAGTTTTCTGGACTCTTTTTGTGGCAGTTGTTTGAGGTAGTAAATGAATGAAATTTTCAACAAAATTTTACGTGTAATTATTCAACATATGAAATAAGTTTCCTGTAAAATTTCAGTCAAAAATAAGATCATTTACCTGGTCAAATGCATGACTGAAGTGGACTGAAATCTTGACGAAAACCCAGATTTTACTATTCATTTAGTCATGCCATTTTGCGTTTCCGATTTTACGTGCCGCGACACTATTCATTTGGTCAATTTGTGACTCTTTGAGGAATGCTTTGAAATATTTGATATGTTTATTGTTGATGTTAAATATGTGAAAAAGGGTAATGGTTTGACTAAAGAATGTGGTGCGCGGCATAAATGGCAAAGTGCAACGGAAATTAAAATAATTTCTCAAGTCATTCTAAAATGAAGTTTGAGACTTAAATTGAATCGTTTTAACCTTTATGCTCTACTGGGTAGTGGGGGTGGTAGATAAGGGTATGGTGCACTATACTAACTTATGCAGTACTGCTTGATATTGTGATTGAATTGATATGATCCGAACTCAATGGTGAGGGCCATTGGGGGCCAATGGTGAGGGCCATTGGTTATAACCAGGATGGTGAGGACCATTCTTGTGATTTGATATCAGTGGTGAGGGCCACCTATGTTACAGTGGTGAGGGCCACTGCCTTATCGCTATTGTTCCCTATACCAGTAGAGCCAAAGTCCGGTTATTATTATTTTTTTAAACTACGTAATGCAAAATGAGTTTGAATTATGGTTTTTACATTTGTTGGAAGCATATTTACACTGAATGTACAATAATTTCCATTGGTTTAATGTTGGTTGATTTATGATTTAATTATTTCCATTTATTTCAAATGCTTTCATGTTTTAACTATATTTTCATCGGTAAAGTACCCATTGAGCGACATTGCTCAGCGAGTTAAGTTTTTATTGACTCGTAGGTTCGGAGCAGTAGCTAACTTTTGGGGAAGCACGACCAGACCCACAGCATCTCAGGGTAGATCTCCTAGTATTCATTATGAGTTAGCTAGTTGTGGCCTGTATATGTATATGTTTATTGAGAATTACTATGTTATATTGTACGTTAGTAGTATGTAATAATAATTAACTTCTACTTTATGTTGTATTAGAAGTGTGAACTCTTCTTGCAGGTTTGTAGTTGAGGATATAAGGTGGATTCATTGGGAGTGTATTGAAACTGATTGTAGTCGCATTGGTTTGTGTAAAAATGTTTTAAAAATCAGAAAAAACCAGTTTTGTCGACACTTGGGACCAAATTTCTAGGCAAACCTTTGGCAAATTTTCTGTAAAACTAGAACTAAAATTTAACTAAGTAAAATTGGTAGCAACATTAGGTTAGCGTGGCGCCTCTACTCGACTTACACATGTAGGTCGGGAAGGGGTGTTACTGTAACACCCCTATATCCTGTATACGTACCAAGCATGCTTAAACGATCGTAATATACGTATACTGAATATAGAAAATGTCACAGTTAAAAAAAACACAACAAATATCTTTGTAAATAAGTGAAACCAATCTCAAACAAATAAAAGAAATCCAAAAGACACCATATATAAAATGTTTAATAATTCACAGCGGAAGTTATTACAAATACGTTATAAATCAAAGTTTACAAAACATAGAATATATACATGATTGGCAGCTCTTCTCTGATCTTTAAGTCCCAAAAGAGAAATCCTCAATGTCTAGTCTCACTTGGTCTCAAAGAGCTCTCAGGTTCAACTCTGTCACCTGCGCGATTAAACACTATCGCGCTAAGCCAACGGCTTAGTAGTACAAAGTATGCTAGCATTATGCTTTAATGCAATGTAATGTCACACATTTTATTAATAAATCAACATCATAGATGGAAGGCTAACAACATACCTATATATTTCATAAAGTACACATATATAAACATATCACATTTCAACATCCTTCCATATAACTCATTAGTCAATCATTTTACCATTCATAAATCACATTAAACAAAGACAAGCATGGGCCCAAAACACACTAATATACCATTCAATTTTCAGAGTAGATGTTTTGGTTCAATCATCACATTTATCATTATCATAAACCCAACTAGGCTTCAAGGATTAGGTTCAACCAAGCTTCAAGGGGAACAAAGCATGCTAAGTCTCAACCCAACTTGGCTTCAAGAACCAACCCAACCTAGCTTCAAGGGTTGTAACATCTCAATTAGGCTTCAAGGACTAGATCCAACCAAGCTTCAAGGGGAGTAAAACATGTTAAACTTCTACCCAACTTGGCTTCAAGGATCAAGCCCAACCTAACTTCAAGAGAGTGTTACTATCATTAGGCATGCCACCAACAACAAACTCTGAAAATTGAATAACACATTAGTCACACAATTCAATTATTATTTCATTCTCAATTCTCATCATCAATTAGGCAAACATGCCTTATTTCTTTCAATTGAATCATCATAGCCAATCACAATGGCTTCACATCACATTTGAGTTATCATAGCCAATCACAATGGCCTCATTGATATAACATTTCAAAGTACATTATTCATATAACACATTACCATTTACAAGATTCACAAGGCATAAAACATAACATTGTTCATATTGTATCATATGAATCATCATTATAATACTTAACACTTTAGATTATTCATTGATTTATAATCTTCCACATACATTTGTATGGATCATTCTTTGTTTTAAAAGTGTTTAGAGTGTTTACTTTTAGGGTTAGGTACAAGAAGATCTTTGAAGAATCAAAACAATGTAAGAAAAGCAAGGAACAATCACAGTAGCCAACACCCTCAAGGGACACGGCCAAGCTTGTGGCCGTGTCTCTCAACCCAAAAATCTAGTAGTAGACACGGGCAAGGGACACGGCCATGTCTCTCAACAAAAATCAGGCAGTGACAAACATGGGCAAGGGACACGGCCAAGACAGTGGCCGTGTCTTTCCAAAAATCATCCAACACGGCCAAATGTCCTTAGACTTGGCCGTGTCTCCCAAAAATTCTTTGGTTTGGCCGTGTCTCTTATGAATAAAACCCTAAACATGGCCAAACCTCTTTTGATTGAATTAAAACACATTGTGCACAATATAACCTCATTCAAATGGATACAATTTATGTCATCAACACTTATTTTACATGTTCATCCCAATAGTCACATTAACAATACATCAACAACACATTTAATCACTTACTACTTCAAAACTCTTAAACCAACTTCACTCTTATTCTTTCAACCTCAACATCCACATAACTTACCATCCTCAAACCAAAACCAACATCAATTTAACTTTTAAACTTACAAACAATCTTAACACTTATAAACACATCTAATCTTAATATCAACAAGTCACAACTTATCTCAAATACAACTTCAAAAATAACTAAAGAATCAAGAGAGTACTTACCAAAAATTAAGGCAATTCCACAAATCTCCAACTTAATCACTTGATTCTTCCTTCAATTTGAGCTTAGAACTTCAAGATCTTCTCTTGCTCTCTTGCTCTCTTTTGTCTTCGGATGAGCCGGCCACCATAAGGGAAAAGAAGAAAAGATGATGAAGAAAAGTCAAATTATCATCTCTTTAAATCTCCACCAAGCAATTCTAACAAGACAATTACCAACATACCCTCTTCTCACTTGTTCTAACTACCCTTCATCCACATGCCCTTTTTAGTAATTTCACTCATCCCAAATTAAAATATCTTCTTCCCTTGACTCTCCATTTGACCTACATATATGTTATATATATTAACATATATACAACATATACATTCCATTAACACAATCATTTCCTTTGCAAAAACATATATACATTAAATTCAAATCAAACAACAATTGAATTAAAACTTCTAGGGCATACTTAGGGATATTACAGTTACAATAAGGGTAGTTGAAGTTCCCTTAATATTTCCAATATGTCAAGACAACATTAGAGTAACAAATAATTTATCCCTGTTAAAGAAGATTTATGTTACTCCACTTATCCATTATTGCAAGCCCAAGTTGGTACAAACAAGACAACTCTTTTAGAGCTAGAACAAAAAAAAACAAAAAAAAAGAGAAAAAGAAGAAAAAAAAAAGAAAAAAAAAGAAGAAGAAAAAGAAAAAGAAAAGAAAACCCAAAATGGTTCAAAAAGCCAACTGAGTTCTCTTTTACCTAAGACAACAAAAGGCTTCCATTTGGTTTATAAGGACGGTTTGACTTGAATTGGTCCAACCCAACTAAAGATTCAATCAAAATTGGAGAAAAGGAGGAAGACCATCCAATTCTTGAAAGTTCTATACTTGATAGTCCTACAAGAAAGAAGGACAAAATGATAAAAGAAAGGGAAGAGTAAGGAAAGAGAAAAAAGGGAAGAGTAAGAAAAATAAAGAAAAAAAAAAGAAAAGGGAAAAGAAGAAAGGAAACAAATTTGGGTCTTAAACTTTTTGCAAGGGCAAAGACTGTCCTAATCAAGATCCAGATTAATGCCAAGAAGATAGAAAGAATTTGGAGTCTAGCAAGATTGCCTCCAAGCTGCCTAAAATTCCAACAAGAAATTTTTAGTGTGAGGGTTTGTCCATTATGTCACACCAGCTCCACTCTCAAAATGGCCTTCACTTAAACCTGTGTCCCTTATAGACCCCATTTCAAGCTTATCAAAGACCTATTGATTTCTCTTGGTAGGATGAGTCTATTAGTGGAGATAGTTTGAATAAGCATGCATATGAGATAGACAGTATTTAAACTCCATGAGACCTCTGGCCAAGTAATGTGTATGTGCCTATCTGAAGTGCAACAATGCTTGCTTAAATAGAAATAATTCCCGAGTTTAGTACAATAACTAGGGTTGTCATGTTATAGATATGTTAATTTGAAAAATCAAGTCCTCGGGTCCAAGTACCCAAATCTAATTCAAGCTCAGGTCCAAGTACCCCATCTCTTATCCAAGTAACTAAATCAAGTTCAGTCTCGGGTCCAAGTACCCAAAATAAATTTAAATCGCCATCTCAAAAATTAAGTCTTATTGCTTTTCAATCTCTTTCACTAAAGTTTCAGATCATTCAAGCAGGGGGCAAACTGTAGACCCTTAATTTTTGACCCGGTCCGGTCCAATATATTTTAATTAGTCCAAAATAATTTTTATGTTGTCCAATATATTTTAGTTAGTCCAAAATAATTTTTATGGTATCTTAATTAATTTTAATATTTATTTTAGCAAAAAATGATAAAATGAATAAAAATTCAAAAATAATAAAAAATAAAAAATAACAATTAGGTTTTGGTTTCCTTTTCTTATTCAATAAAGATGCCGTGAATAATTAGGAATGAAGGATATAAAATTTCTATAAATATGGACTAAAAACAAAAAAAAGGGAGGGAGTGTAGACCCTTAATTTTTGACTCAATCCGATCCAATATGCTTTATTTAGTTCAAAATGATTTTTGTTGTCTAATTGGTCCAAAATAATTTTAATTAAATAGTTTTTGCTTTATTATCTAATTTTTATTATTAAAAAATAAAAATAAACAAATAAAAATAAAAATCGGAGTCGAAAAAAAAATCGGCAGCGAAAAACAGTCGTGCGGGCCCGAGGAGGTTTTGCCCAGCAGGAAAATCCTGCGGGAAAAACCTTCGCCCGCAGGAATTTCCTGCTGGCGACGTGCCCGTAGGCCCAGGGCCTCATCCGCAGGCCTGCGGGCGAGTTATTTCACCCGCAAGAAATTCCTGGGGGCGAAATAGCCACCTGCAGGAATTTCCTGCGGGATGGCCAGCCATTGGCCAGCTGCCGCAAAATTTTTTTGACCCAATTTTTGGAAACCTTATCCAATTAGGTTTTAATTTCTTTTTTTATTAATATTAATTGCCATGTGTAATTAGGAATAAACAACTTAAAAACCATTATAAATAAGGACCAATAGAACCAAATTGGGGGGAAAAAAAGAGGCAGTAGCTTGATTTTTTGAAACCAAATCAATAAAGGAAAAGGGAAACTCAATTCAATTGATCTTTAAAGCAGCAGCAGCACGAATAAAGCAATTAAAAGGCAAAAAAGGCTTGTCTTTGGAGCTAGTTCATCCAAGAAGAAGCAATTTTGGAGCAACTTACAAAAGAAGGTATGAAATTCTAAATTCTAATTTTTTTACACAGTAGCAAAACTATGATTTTTTTTTGTTTTTCAAAAGTTAAAATCTTAGAACTTTAATTTAGTTTTCCAAAGTTAAAACACTAAAACGTGACCTTATTTTCTAAAAAGACTTAAATTTGTCATTTTTTCTTCTTAAAGACCTTAAAACACTAATTGGACATATTTTTCAACAAAACCAAAATCAAATTCTGTTTCTTTTAAGATTTTAAAGTAGGTTCTATTTCATTCAAAAAGCCTTAAAAAACATCTTTTCTACTTATAAAAACTTTAATCCATTTGTTTAAATTCACAAAACTTCATAGAATATCAAATTGATTTCTAAAACCCTAAAAATTCTTCATTACCCGAGAACCCTAATTTCAAAACCCTAAAACCCTAATTCAACTTTTAAACCTAAAATAATGAACCCTAATCCTTTTAAAACCTTAAACCCTAATTTTTATGAACCCTAATCCTTTTAAAACATTAAAAAACATAAAAACATGAAAACCCAAAAATTGCACAGTAGCTTGAAATTCAATAACCAAAAATCACAAATTAAAGTATTTTAAGGTATTTAAAACCCTAGTTTCATGATTTCATCATTCAAACCTTAATTTGGTTAATCAAAGAGTCTTACCAATCTTTTAAAACATAAAACCCTAATTTATTTTAATTCCATAAAAAGTCACAGTAGCTATAATTGAACTTTTATTTGTTTTATTCAATTCCATATTTATTTATACCTTGATTTATCTCTTATGCTTTAATCTATTTAATTTCAATACTTGATTTATTTAATTTATCATGGATGTATGTTTATTTTATTGATAATTAAATACTTTTGATGAATTATTTATTTATGATGAATGATTATTTACTTTTATCAATTAATTTAGACTTTCAAAAGTTGTAAGAGGTATGTTTCCACTTAGTGGGTACCTCATTAGTTAAACATCATGTAATTTAATTTTCTTTTCTATTTTAGAACCTTTGTAAAGGGCATGTTTCTACCTTTTGGTGGTTGTCCTATCTAGGCATGTGATGTAAGGACATGTTTCCATCCTTGGATGGGTGTCCATTTATTTATTTTGTTTTGTTTGAACATTGCTTTGATTTTAATATAATGCTGCTTTCTTTTTATTGTGTGTAGTATAAATAATATTATTATTATATTTAAGAATTTTATAATATTAAGACTTGTAAAAGAGGCCGGTTTTAATGAACCGGGCGTTATGGGGGTGCTAGGCCATTTCTCACCTTCTCCATATGTACCCAACTTTTCGAACCCATTAAGGGGTTGGGGATTCCTTAGGAATCGAGTCCGGGTGGCGACTCCATTTTCTCTGGACTTAGGTCCGTGTTCTCTAAGCCTAAACAGTACCGAAGTCGCAAGAACCATTCCACCGGGAGTGGGGGCAAAATCCCCGCTCACAGTGGCGACTCCACTGGGGATAAGAGAAGTTGATTCCGTTGGTCTTTATATTATTCTATTCTTTCTTATAATGATATTATCCATTGCATCATCTTAGATTGCATCGTGTGCGTGAGTTAGGATGCCCGTGTTACCCGTGTTATGTTGTGTGAGGGATACCATACTTTCACTCAAGGTATGGAGATCAAGCATGGCATAACCACTCATAGCCTCGTACCATTTGGTATATACTTGTTGTGGGAACCTAAGCCTTTCTACCCAAAGACTAAAGCTCATGTAATTGGCCTAGTTACTTTCCTTAGGTTTTACCCCAAATGCATGTTGTTTGACTATGATTGATTTATCTTGGATTAAATCATGGCTTATTTGGTTTGTTCTTTTTCTAATATGACCTAAGTATATTATAAGCTCTAAATAAATTTTTTCTTTAAAAACCAAAAGACCAAAACTATTTTTAAAAATTTTTCAAGATGGTCTTTGGACATAAGACTTTTCTAAAACAAATCAAAAATTCTTTGGCCCATGGCCCAAATACTAAGCCCAAATTCCATATTTCTAAAATCTTTTACAATGGGCTTAAAAACAAAACTATTTTCACCCAACATTTTCTTACAAAAGTGCTTGCAAAAATATTTAGGTCAATTATGAAATACCAAAAATCAATTGTGGGCCTAGTTTACACTAAGAATAAATTAATCATGGGCTTGTTTTTGGCATGAACCATTAGTTACTCTTTTCAAGTGAGAAATCTATCTATAATAAACCTCTTAATTTAGTTTTAATCCAATATATCATAAGAGCTACTTTAGTTGGTTGAATGGATTGAAACCTAATTAATGGGAATTATCATGGATTGATTTCCATTTTCGAAAATATAACTATTGGTTACGTCCGAGGGATTATTCGAAAGCAAGGTACCTCATGTTGGTATTTTGTTAACCATACACCTAGGAAAAGAGACTCGCCATTCGTGTGTGGATGTTATAAGGTTGGAAGGAACGTCCTAATTTGTCCTTGTTTGTCTATTGTTAGTGCATTCATACATACATGCATACATTTGCATCTCATATCATTTATCCTCTCTGGCTCACAGCCCTGGATTACGAAAGTTCAAAAGCTTACGACAATCCGACCTACGCCGGAGACGAAGTATCTAGCAACGACTCAATCACATGCTCGCCTAAAACAATGGAGCCCGAACAAATTCAAAGGATGGTGGATGAAGCCCTCAATGCCAAGATGGAAGAAATCAAAGAGGCCCTAGCTGAGACCATGAAAAACCAATTAACTGCAATCTTAGAAAACCATGCCGAAGCATCTGCTAGCACTAAGAAACCAAAGGACAAAGGGAAGACTAAAATTAATGAAGTACCTTTTGATGATGAAAAGGTGGTCATTGATGATGATGATGATTGGGCTCAATACTACCAAGAGGTTCAAGAAAAGAAGAAAGAACCAAAGGCTGTTGAGAAGGCAACTATTGAAAAGAACGAGACATCCGATGTTGAAAAGATGATTGCTGATTTAGAAAAGAAATTTGAGAAGAAGTTGAAAACCGAAGAGATGTCTGAGATCGACAAACTATTTGAACAAGATGAGGAGGTCCCTTATAAATTCAAGATGCCTTCCTTTGCTAAGTACAATGGCACCGAAAATCCTCATCTCCATGTGAAGCAATATATCACTGCCATACAATCTGTCCGAGCTACTAAGGCTCAAACCCTAAGGTACTTTATGCTCTCATTGGACCCTGTTGTCCAAAATTGGTTCAATACCTTAGATGATGGAACACAAAAAAGCTGGGATCTACTTTACAAAGCCTTTATCCAACAATATGGATATAATGTTGAATTGGAAGTTACCTTAATGGAAGTGGAATCCATTAGGCAAAGGCCGAATGAGAATTTTGTAGACTATGTCAAGAGATGGAGAAACAAGGCTGCTTTACTCAAGAAGAGGCCCGATGAATCCGATCAAATAAGGATGATTGTGAAAGGAGTGTTACCTAGTCTTCGTGAGAGGATGTCTCATACATTCATCCATGATTTCAAAGATCTTCTCCAAGCTGGTTTACAAATTGAAGAGTGGGAAAGGGAGAAGAGCCGCTTTGCAACAAAAAGGAACGAGAAAGGGAGCTATCAACCTAGTAGCCAAAGCATGCAAAAGGATGTCGGTGTTAATGCTACTAACCAAGGAACAAGGAGACAAATTTCAGAATTGGGAAAACCAATGTCTTGGGTTCTCAAGAAGCTTCAAAGAAAGAGATTGCTACAACCCTTAAATCCTCGTCCTTTGCCTAATCCTCTCCCACCTAATTTTGACACCAAAGCATTTTGTCAATTTCACCAAATGCAAGGACATGACATGGATAGATGTGTGAGATTGAGACATGAAATCCAAAACTTAATTGATAATGGGAAGCTACCCGAGCCCAACAAGCCAAATACCAAAGACAACCCATTGCCAAAGTTCAATAGAGTACCACCACCAGCAATCTTCATGATTGGAGGAGGTTTGCATGAGGATTTTGTCTTGTCTTCTTTTCAAGATGTGAGAGGAGGAGCAATCAAAGAAGAAGAGGAATTTAATGAAGTTAAACAAGCTATGATTGGTGGAGAAGTAACAATTTGTGTGGTCAATAGGTTTTGGGATTCAAGTGACAGTGATGATGATATTATACCCAAGAAGGAGGAGTGGACTTGGTCCGAGCCAGAAGAAGATGAGGTGATGAATACTAGATCCGGTAAGCCTTATGCAAGGCCACCGCCTAAGGAGGTAGAAACTAATAATGGGAAGGAAGTTGAAATAAAAGAAGATGATACTGTGCTCAAGCAACTGAAAAGAACCCAAGCAAGTGTTAGCATTTGGGACCTGTTAGCTACTTCTAAAAAGCACCGAGAGACTATGGCCAAAGCCTTGGCTAGCATGCTGATTTCTACCTCCACAACACCGGAGGAGTTGATCAACTTTATAAAAATTGGGGAAGTAATGAAATGTGAAGAGGTTCAAGAGAAGAGCGAAGTTAGTATGGGAGCAGTTTCTTTTTCCGATGCGGACTTACCAGAGGAAGGGAGAGACCACATCCGCCCTCTCTTTATCGAAATAGAAGTCAAGGGGAAGAGGACTCCTTGTATAATGGTCGATGATGGGTCTGCCATAAATGTTTGTCCACTTAAGATACTACCAAAGCTAGCCATGTCAACAAGAGATTTAAACCCAACTGAGGTAACAATTCGTGCTTATGACAACACTAAGAGGCATGCCGAAGGAACTTTCAAAGCAGCCGTCAAGGTTGGTCCAATTGAATCTATTGTTGAGTTTGTTGTTTTAGACATACCAGTTACCTTTGCCTTACTCTTGGGGTGACCATGGTTTCATCCTCTTGGTGGAGTTCCTTCTACCCTTCATCAAAAGATCAAATTTCCCAACGGAAATGAGATAGTGGTCATTGAAGCTGAAGATAATGAGATCGTTAACGCCCTAATGATTGAAAGGCCTCTCAATGTTTTTCAAGTGGTTGCAATTTCTAATGATGAAGTAGTGGACTCCAAAGTCTTGAATATGATGAAGAACATGAACTACCTTCCTGGAGCTGGTCTTGGAAAGGGTAAGGCCGGTTTGACAAAATTGCCAAATTTTAGAACTCAAACATCCAAGAAAGGGTTAGGATATGATGAAGATGACAATTTCCAGCCAAAGAAGAGTGAGAAGATGAGCTTCCCACCACTTGAAGAGATCTTTGTCAAAGCTCCAGATATGGGACCACTCCAAGGAAAGCCTGAGCCAATCATGTTCATGGGTAAGTTAATCCCCGGTTTTGAAATTTTTGCAGATGTTGCTGAGCTAGTGGAGCAAGTGAAGAAAGAGCTCACCCTGTCAATCAACAAAGAGAAGAATGAAGCTGCCCTAAAAGTCAAGAAGTCTCCGGAAGAGATTGCTGCCCTGGTTGAAGAAAAGTTTGAAGACATCCTGCTTTATGATTCTGAGAACAATGATTTTGATTTTGATTTTAATTTGTCTGCTTTGTATGAGGATGATGATGTTTTCTTTTCCAAAATGAATGCAATAAAGTCTGATTTTGCTTACTTGTGTGATGTTTCTCCTAATGGTTGCATACATTCAAATAGTAGTTACATGAGCATCTTTAATATTAATTCTGTTAACACACAATCATTAAATTTGGGAACAATTGAAAATCCTAAAAACATTAGCATATCATCCGACCTTACCCTTGATGAGAGAGAGAGATTTAAAAAATATGAAGAAGTGTTTGCTTGGTCTTATGAGGATATGCCTGGGATAGATCAAGACATAGCCGAGCATCATATTCCTACTTACACTCACATTAAACCTGTCAAACAAAAGCTTAGGCGACTAAGACCTGAGTGGGATGAATTGGTTAAAGAAGAGGTCACTAAGCAAATACAAGTGAAGTTCCTTGAAGTGATAGAATAACCAGAGTGGCTAGCCAACATAGTACTTGTGCCAAAGAAAGATGGGAGGATAAGGGTCTGCGTGGACTATAGAGATTTAAACAAGGCTTCCCCTAAGGATGATTTTACTTTACCTCATATAGATGTACTCATTGATAGTGCAGCCTCTAGCGTGCTACACTCATTTATGGATGGATTTTCCAGATACAATCAAGTGTTAATGGCCCAAGAAGACAAAGCCAAAACTGCCTTCACTACTACATGGGGTATATTTTGTTATAGGGTAATGCCTTTCGGCTTAAAGAATGCTGGAGCAACTTACCAAAAGATGGCCACCACATTATTTCATGACATGATGCACAAAGAAGTTGAAGTATTTGTTGATGATATGATGGTTAAGTCGGATACAAGGGACCAACACTTCCAGAATTTAGAATTATTCTTTGATAGAGCTTTGAAGTATAAGCTAAGATTAAACCCGAAGAAGTGTGTATTCTGTGTTACCTCAGGTAAATTGTTGGGACATGTAATTGGCCCGAATGGCATCGAGATAGATTCTGAAAAAGTCAAAGAAATCAGGGATATGCCGGCCCCTAAGACGGAGAGAGAAGTTCGGGGATTCATTGGTAAACTACAGTACATTAGTAGATTTATAGCAAAGCTCACAATAATATGTGAGCCTATCTTCAAGTTGCTTAGGAAGAATCAGCCGGTCGTATGGAACGAAGAATGTCAAAAGGGCTTTGATCGAATAAAAGAGTATTTGTTGAATCCACCTATTTTGAAACCACCTAAACCCGGCAAACCTCTATTACTATACTTAACAGTAGAAGAAGAGTTGATAGGAGCCATGCTAGCCCAAGCAGATGAGTCGGGGATTGAGCATGCCATTTACTACTTAAGTAGAAGGCTCCTACCTTATGAAATTAAGTATAGTATTATTGAAAAGACATGCATAGCCGTGATTTGGTCTTCTAAGAAGTTGCGGCATTACTTTCAATCATATAGTGTGCAAGCAATTTCCAGGTTGGATCCAATGAAATACTTAAGGGAGACACCCTCTTTAATTGGGAAATATGGTCGATGGTTGATAATATTAGAAGAATTTGAGATCAAGTATTTAACCAGAAAAACAATCAAAGGTAGAGCGGTGGCAGAATTTCTGGCTCAACAACCATTACTAGAATGTGAAGAGGTAATCTTGGAATTTCCAGATGAACATTTAGAAGCAATTGAATTACAAGGGTGGAAAATGTATTTTGATGGAGCAACAAACAAGAAAGGAGCAGGTTTGGGAGTTATACTAGAATCGCCCGAAGGTGAACTCATCCCTTTAGCCAAAAAGTTGAAATTTAGAGCAACAAATAATATGGTGGAGTATGAAGCTTGTATTTTTTGTTTAGAAACCCTAATGATTATGAAGGTAGATAAGGTGGAAGTTTATGGTGATTCATTGCTAGTAGTATCCCAAGTAAATGGAGAGTGGGATTTGAAAGAAGAAAAATTGAAACCATACCATCATTACCTGACCATGATAAAGAAGAATTTTAAGGAGTGTAAGTTTATACACTTGTCAAGAGAAGAAAATTAGATGGCTGATGCCCTAGCCACATTGGTTTCGGTATGGAAAAATCCTGTTAGCTTATGCCTTAGGCCTCTGGTCTTGACCAGTTCATCAACTCCTTGTTATGAATATTGTAATATCCCAATGTATGCCCTAGAAGTTTTGAATATTATTGTTGTTTTAATTGGATTGAATGTACATGTTAATTTAAAAGAGAAAAGAATTTTTAAAGGAAGTGTATATGTTGCATATATGGTAGTATAAATAACATATACATAAGTAAAGATGGATGGTCAATGCAAGAGGATATTTATTTGTGATATGTGAAATTAATTAAATGGGCATATAAGTGAAAGAAGCTAAGTTAAATGGTTAAGGGCATTTAGGTAATTGCTTGGTTAGAATTGCTTGGTGGAGATTTAAAGAAGATGAGAAGTTTGACTTATCTTTATTTTTCTTCTCTTCTCATTTGGTGTGGCCGGCTATCAAAGGAAAGGGAGAGGAAAAGAGGTGTTCGAAGTTCTAAACATCAAATTGAAGGGAGAATCAAAGGATTAAGTTGGAGATTTGTGAAATTTCTTCAATTTTGTAAGTACTTTCTTATTTTCCTTTGTTATTGATGAAGTTGTGTTTGAAGATGAGTTGCGATTTGTTGATATTATGAATTGGTGTGTTTGAGATGTGTTTATAAGTGTTAAAATGGATTGTAAGTTAAAAAGGTTAAATTGGTGTTGGTTTTGTTTGAAGATGGTAAGTTAAGTGGATGTTGATATTGAAAGAAGAAGATTGATGTTGGTTTAGGGTTTGATGTGGTAAGTGATTGATTGTATGGTTGATATAGTGTTAATGTGAATATTGTGATGAATATGTGTTAATAACATTGATTACATCCATTTGAATGAGGTTGTATTGTGCATAATGTGTTTTTATTCAATCAAAAGTGAGTTGGCCATATTTAGGGTTTGTATACATGAGAGACACGGCCAAACCAAG
Source organism: Garcia nutans (assembly GCA_947685225.1). Taxonomy (NCBI): domain Eukaryota; kingdom Viridiplantae; phylum Streptophyta; class Magnoliopsida; order Malpighiales; family Euphorbiaceae; genus Garcia; species Garcia nutans. The sequence continues at coordinate 28,279,339 of CANTUV010000039.1, read as the reverse complement.
GAAGAGACAGAGCCAAACTAAAGTATTTTTGAGAGACACGGCCAAGTCTATGGAAATTTGGCCGTGTTGGATGATTTTTGGAGAAGACACGGCCGTGTCCCTTGCCATGTTTGCTTCTGTTGCTTTTGGTTGAGTGACACAGCCACAAGCTTGGCCGTGTCCCTTGAGTGTGTTGGCTACTGTGAGTGTCCTTTGCTCTTCTTGCTTTGTTGAGATTGAACATACATATGATGATGCATATGACACTATATGAACAATGTTATGTGTTATGCATTGTGAATCTTGTGAATGGTAATGTGTTGTATGAATAATGTACTTTGTAATGTTAAATCAATGATGCTATATGTAAAATGTGAAGGATATGATTAGGTAATTGATTATGTATAGCTTGATGGGAGTAGTTCTTGAGGTAAGGGCAAACTTACCTAGATGCATTCTTTTATATGATTTTGAAACTTAAAACAATGTTAAGTAAATTACTAAATTGTTAATACAATGTGACTAATGTTGTTATTTGTATAGTGTGAAAGCTATAAGGATCATCCAAAAAGGTATGTGTAATGCAATTTGTTATGATAAATGTTTTAATAATGATTGAAATGAAATAAATGGATATGTTGTTTATATGACGATGAATTTGAGATTCATGTGCAATGAAATTGATTATGTGTAACACCCCTTCCCAACCTACATATGTAAGCTGAGTAGAGGCGCCACACTAACCTAATGTTGCTACCAATTTTACTTAGTCAAATTTTAGTTCCGATTTTTACAAAATTTTTGCCATAGTTTCGCCTAAAAATTGAGTCCCAAGTGTCGACAAAACCGGTTTTTTTCTTATTTTTAAAAACATTTTACACAAACCAATGCAAACAAAATCATTCTCAGTACACTCCCAATAAATCCCCCTTGTAACCTCAACTACAACCTGCAAAAAGGATTTACACTTCTAGTACAACATAAAATAAAGGTTTTGGGACAACCCCCATATTTAAATATTACACAGCGGAAGTTATAAAATATTTACATATTTACAAATTCATATACAACAAAACTCAAGTTTTACAACACATAAAATTTATACATGATTGGCAAGTCTGCTCTGATCTTTAAGCTCCCAAAATGGATTCTTCAAGGTCTACTCTCACTAGGTCTTGATGAACTCTCGGGTTCAACTCTATCCACTCTACTACCTGCGCGATTAAACACTATCGCGCTAAGCCAACGGCTTAGTAAGATAAAACATGCTAACGGTATGCTTTAATGAAATGCAATGCCACATATGTTATTGATAAGATCAACATCATAAATATAAATTTAACCACACAATTATGCATTTCACAAATCATAGTCATATGAGCATACCACATTTCAACATTAATCAATCATACTCCATAACCAACATCTCATTTCATTAAACTCATAACATTATTTAGGACATTCATATAACCTTGACACCTATGGGCCCAACAAGTATTTAATACGATATTCAGAGTTCAGAGTTACTGCTTTGGTTCATAGTCACAATAATCACGCCCGTAGGCAATGTATATACATGTATCTCTATCCATGGATAGTGTAACAGACCCAGTCTCTTGGATCATCAACTCAACACATATGAGGAGATCCTCAACCCGGCAAGACTGTTACAAATCATGTATCTCATAGTGTAACAGACCCAGTCTCTTGGACCATCAACTCAACACCTATGAGGAGGTCCTCAACCCAGCAAGACTGTTACCTTTCATCATTTCTTAGGCATGCCACCCAAATCCAGAACTCTGAAACTGAATAACATATTAAACAAACAATTCATTTCCATTCTCAATTCTCATCACATTTAGGCAAACATGCCTTCTTTCTTTCAATTACATCATCTTAGCCAATAACAATGGCTTCACATTTCATTTCATAATATAACATCTCATTATTCAAGTATATATATATATATCTCATCCATGATCACATTATATCTCACATAGCATCATTCATAAATATCAACATTTCATTCCACATTACTCATGAAACACATTACCATTCACAATGCACAACATAACATTGTTCAATCTCAACAATGCAATTAGGGCAAAGAACAATTGATTATAACATTCATTGATTCAAGTGTGTTTAAAGTGTTTAGGGTTAGGTTTAAGGACCAACCTACCTTTGGAGAACCAAAGCAATGCAAGAAGAACAAAGAATTAAAACCCTAACCATAAATAGTACATTCTGGTTTTAAACTCCATTTTATCCTTATTTTGAAAAATTGTATAAAATAATCTACTTGACTAAAAATTCTAAAGTTTTTACAGAATTTATTTTTGTATCTTAAAATCATCCCTTTAAAATTTCAGATCAAACTGAACACAAAATCTTGGTCAAATAGTTCACCTAACCAGACTGCCCCAATTGCCCTGCATCCTGGCAGCAGTTCTGAACTTTGTGAATTCCATAAATCAAATTCAATCAACGTGGTTCCAAATTATTTTTCTCAAATACTAGACTCACTAAGCAACAACATATCCAAAATTCAATTGAATATGATTTTTCTACATTTTATTAAAAATCCCGAAATATAGTTGTCCCAGTTAAGGTACCTGCTGGAACAGGTCTAATGAAAATAATTTTTCTAAACTCATAACCATTCCAAAATCGAATCAACATATTTTTCAGTCATTCTAGACTCATAGAGGCACAACATATCAAAAATTCACTTCAAGAACATTTTTCTAAAATTAATTAAAAATCATACAAGTCACAGCCTTTACTAATCCTAAAACAGAAACAATTTCACTAAACACCAATCTTACTCTTCCATCACCCACACCAACCCAACTTCTCATCTATCAAGCAAAATCAATACTTACAATCATACCATAAGCAACTTAATCATACCACTTCAAAAGAATTGAAGAAATTAGAGAAAAGATCTTACCTTAGTTAAAAACTTCTTAAATCAACACTTGAACACTTAATCTTTCTTCAATTTAAGCTTGAAATCATCAAAACCATCACTTGTCTCTTTCTTTCTCTTTGGCTATGGAGGGCCGGCCATCAACAAGAAGAAGAAGAAGAAATGATGAAGAAAACACAAATCAAACCTTCTTTAAATATCCACCATGTGATTTTATCCAAGCAATTACCAAAGTGCCCTTATTCACATAATTATCTTTTTGTCTTATATGTGCCCAATTAAGTAATTTACCAATCTCAAATAAATATCTTCTCTTGCATTGACCAAGCCTTTTGACCACTTTATATGTCATATATATTAACATATACACAACATATAAATTTGTCTCTAAACCCTATTTCTTCCCAAAATACATATACATATACTTTCTCTTCTCAATTTCTTTTCTCTTACAATTTAACACATATATTCAATCCAATATATAACAATAACAACAACAACAATATGCAAAACTTCTAGGGCATAAATGAGGATATTACAATTCTCCCCCTCTAAAAAGAAAATTTCGTCCTCGAAATTACCTGATATCAACTCTGAAACAACAGCGAATACTGTTCTCGCATGGAATATTCACTTTCCCAAGTTGCTTCTTCTTTTCCATGACTCTTTCAAAGAATCTTCACCAATGGCACTTTCTTGTTCCTCAATAATCTGTATCACCCTCTCTGACTGTCCATCCGTCTGTGGATGAAAAGCAGTGCTGAAGTTCAGTCGAGAACCTAAAGCACTATGCAAACTCTTCCAAAATCTGGAAGTAAACCTGGGATCTCGATCAGACACTAAAGAAGTTGGAACACCATGCAATTTCACAATCTCCTGAATATACAGCTCAGCCAATCTCTCCAAAGAGTAATCCATCCGCACCGGAAGGAAATGAGCTGTCTTCGTCAATCTATCCACAATCACCCATATAGCATCATGCTTCTTTTGTGTCAATGGCAAACCAGACACAAAATCCATTGTCACTCTTTCCCATTTCCATTCTGGCACTGACAATGGTTGAAGCAACCCGGTTGGAACTTGATGCTCTGCTTTAACCTTCTGACAAGTGAGACATTTAGATACAAACTCAGCAATGTCTCTCTTCAAACCAATCCACCAATAATGCTGTCTCAAATCATGATACATCTTCGTATTACCCGGATGCATAGCAAACATTGACTGATGAGCTTCTTCTAAAATGACTCTTCTCAAATCAGCATTATCGGGTACACACAATCGGTTCTTAAACCAGAGACTCCCATCATCTTTCACAACAAAATCTCTAGTCTTCCCATTCTGACAATCTGAAATAATCTTCTGAATTTTCTTATCAGCCAATTGAGCCTCTTTGATCTGATCCAACAAAATCGGCTTCAATTGCAACTGTGCCAATAATGCACCATCAACACAAGGTACAAAACTAGCATGCAATGCTCTCAACTCAACAAGCAACGAGAGCGAGTAAACTGTTAAACCAGCTAAAGACTTCCGACTCAAGGCATCAGCAACAACATTTGCTTTACCTGGATGATAGTCAATCAAGCAATCGTAGTCTTTAATCAATTCTAACCATCTCCTCTGACGAAGATTGAGTTCTTTCTAGACACCCAAATACTTCAAACTCTTGTGATCAGTGTAGATGAAACATTTCTCCCCAAACAGATAATGGCGCCAAATCTTCAATGCAAAAACAATGGCAGCCAATTCCAAATCATGGGTCGGATAGTTAAGCTCATGCGGTTTCAACTGTCGAGATGCATAAGCTATAACTTTACCTTCTTGCATCAATACACACCCCAAACCTCTATGTGAAGCATCATTGTAGATCACATATGGTTTGCCTTCAACAGGTAAAGTTAGAACAGGCGCTTGAGTCAACATTTCTCTCAACTGCTCAAAGCTAGCCTGACACTGATCCGTCCACACAAATCTCACTCCCTTACGAAGCAATCTGGTGAGTGGAGTAGCTATCAAAGAAAACCCTTTCACAAACCGCCTGTAATAGCCTGCCAAACCCAGAAAACTTCTAATCTCAGTCACAGACTTGGGTGGACTCCAATTCAATATAGCTTCAACTTTGCTCGGATCAACTCTAATACCCTCTGCTGAAACTACATGTCCGAGAAAAGCTACTTGATCCAACCAGAACTCACACTTCGACAATTTAGCAAACAACTGCCTCTCTCTCAAAATCTGCAACACAATCCGCAGATGCATATCATGTTCCTCCTCATTCCGCGAATACACCAGTATATCATCAATGAAGACCACTACAAACTGATCCAAATAGGGCCTAAACACCCTATTCATCAAATCCATGAAAGCTGCAGGTGCATTCGTCAGACCAAAAGGCATAACTAAAAATTCATAATGCCCAAACCTGGTCCGAAAAGCGGTCTTAGGAACATCTTCAGCTTTGACTCTCAACTGATGATACCCAGATCTCAAATCAATTTTGGAGAACACTGACGCTCCCTTCAACTGATCAAAGAGATCATCGATTCTAGGCAAAGGATATTTATTTTTAATAGTCACTTTATTCAATTGCCTATAATCGATACACAACCTCATAGTACCATCTTTCTTTTTCACAAATAGAACAGGAGCTCCCCAAGGAGAAACACTGGGGCGAATAAATCCTTTGTCCAACAACTCTTGTAATTGCACTTTCAACTCCCTCAATTCTGCTGGTGCCATTCTATAAGGAGTAATAGAGATAGGAGTGGTACCAGGCAACAATTCGATACCGAACTCCACCTCTCTCTCAGGAGGCAATCCTGGCAACTCCTCTGGAAAAACATCAGGGAACTCTGCAACTGTGGCAATACTATCAATAGGAGAACCCTTCACTCTAGTATCCACCACATGAGCAAGATAGGCTTCACACCCCTTCCTAATCAATCTTCTAGCTGCAACAGCTGAAACAAATAAGGAGGCTAGCTGTTCCTGCTCGTTAGATACTATCACATCTCTACCATCAACAGTTCTCAAAGAAACAATTTTCTTCTTACAATCTACCACCGCTCCATGTCGAGATAGCCAATCCATACCTAAGATCACATCATATTCCTTAAATGGCATCTCAATCAAATCCCCTAAGAACTCCTCACCCTGCACCACTACTGCACTATCTCTATGCACCTTACTCACAACCACACTATGCCCTAACGGATTTGTCACCATCACATCAAATCCTAGGGACTCAGCATGCAAATCAGAGATAGGCAAAACAGATACACTAACATATGAATGCGTGGAACCCGGATCAATCAAAGCAAGTACTGGAGTATTAAATAAAGAAAAAGTACCAGCTATGACTGCCGATGCATCTGGCTGCCTCTGCATAACATATATCCTCTGGGAAGATCCAACCTCCTCTGGTCTACCCTCCCTGGATGTAGCACCTCTTCTAGAACTGAATCCTGATCTACCTCCCCGACTGGCACCTCTGCCTCCTCTGCCTCCCCTCACACTAGCTCGAGAAGCAGCAGAATCCACTGGCATCAGCTCCTGCCTCTCAGGACAGTCTCTCACAAAGTGGTCAGGTGATCCACACCTGAAGCATACAGCTGATCTACTGTACCTCCAACAAACGCCCCCATGTCTTCCACCACACTGGTCACACACAGGTAAGGTGGATCTCTGAATTCCAGGAGTAGGAGCACTCGCTATTGAAGCTGCAGGTCTAAATCTCTGCCTCTGGAACTGCACTGACCTACCCGCTGGTCTCTGGCTCCTACTACTCCGAGGAACAAAACTTCCTCTACCCCTCTTCGCAGAAGAAGACCCTGCCTCTAACTGGGGCCTTCTAACCCTAACCTCCTCCTCTGAAACAGCTGCAATAACTTGAGCTCGCTCTACACTTCGAGCTGCTGCCACAAGCTGTGAGAAATCCTGATATCTGGATCCAGCCACTAAGCACATGATCGAGGGTCTCAATCCCTCCTCAAATCGCCGACATCTATCAATCTCATCAGCAATGATACCCCCATCATACTGACTCAGTCGAATAAACTCAACTTCATATTCAGTTACGGTCCGATGATCTTGCTTCAAATCTAGAAACTCTCTTTTCTTCCCATCTTTATACTCCCTAGGAGTATACTTCAACTCAAATTCCCTCAGAAAATCAGTGTAAGACAGTGTTGGAGGATCATCCATAGAATGGGGCACTGTCTTCCACCAGTCGTAGGCATCCTTCTATAGCAAAGATCTTGCATAGTCAAACTTCTCCTCTGAAGTGGCTTGCAACTGCACAAATACCCTCTGAACTCTATCAAGCCACTGTTCTGCTACAGCCGGATCAACTGTACCAAAGAAATCCTCTGCTCCATATTTCCTTAGCTTATCATAGTGCCTTACTGGTACTGAAGGCTGAGGGGGTGGTGGCGGTGGCTGTGGTTGCACAGGTGCTTGTCTCATAGCTTCCATCATAGGCCTAAACCAGGCTGGCGGAACCTCCTCCCCAGCTGGTCTACCCGACACCGAAGCAGGTGCCTCCTCAACACTATCAACCCTAGCTCCCTCAGCAGGAGCAATACTCTCGGCACTACCCTCAATCGACTGACGTGAGTGAGAATCCATCACAACCTAACACTGCAAACACAGCAGATTATATCTTATTAAAGATCAGAGACTACCAATCTCAAACGTATATGTTATTCAAAACCACTTTTTAAGTAAAAATATTCTTTTTATTACATTTTACCTAGGTTGAGAATCTCAAACCTAGGCTCTGATACCAAAACAATTGTAACACCCCTTCCCAACCTACATATGTAAGCTGAGTAGAGGCGCCACACTAACCTAATGTTGCTACCAATTTTACTTAGTCAAATTTTAGTTACGATTTTTACAAAATTTTTGCCATAGTTTCGCCTAAAAATTGAGTCCCAAGTGTCGACAAAACCGGTTTTTTTCTTATTTTTAAAAACATTTTACACAAACCAATGCAAACAAAATCATTCTCAGTACACTCCCAATAAATCCCCCTTGTAACCTCAACTACAACCTGCAAAAAGGATTTACACTTCTAGTACAACATAAAATAAAGGTTTTGGGACAACCCCCATATTTAAATATTACACAGCGGAAGTTATAAAATATTTACATATTTACAAATTCATATACAACAAAACTCAAGTTTTACAACACATAAAATTTATACATGATTGGCAAGTCTGCTCTGATCTTTAAGCTCCCAAAATGGATTCTTCAAGGTCTACTCTCACTAGGTCTTGATGAACTCTCGGGTTCAACTCTATCCACTCTACTACCTGCGCGATTAAACACTATCGCGCTAAGCCAACGGCTTAGTAAGATAAAACATGCTAACGGTATGCTTTAATGAAATGCAATGCCACATATGTTATTGATAAGATCAACATCATAAATATAAAGTTAACCACACAATTATGCATTTCACAAATCATAGTCATATATGAGCATACCACATTTCAACATTAATCAATCATACTCCATAACCAACATCTCATTTCATTAAACTCATAACATTATTTAGGACATTCATATAACCTTGACACCTATGGGCCCAACAAGTATTTGATACGATATTCAGAGTTCAGAGTTACTGCTTTGGTTCATAGTCACAATAATCACGCCCGTAGGCAATGTATATACATGTATCTCTATCCATGGATAGTGTAACAGACCCAGTCTCTTGGATCATCAACTCAACACATATGAGGAGATCCTCAACCCGGCAAGACTGTTACAAATCATGTATCTCATAGTGTAACAGACCCAGTCTCTTGGACCATCAACTCAACACCTATGAGGAGGTCCTCAACCCGGCAAGACTGTTACCTTTCATCATTTCTTAGGCATGCCACCCAAATCCAGAACTCTGAAACTGAATAACATATTAAACAAACAATTCATTTCCATTCTCAATTCTCATCACATTTAGGCAAACATGCCTTCTTTCTTTCAATTACATCATCTTAGCCAATAACAATGGCTTCACATTTCATTTCATAATATAACATCTCATTATTCAAGTATATATATATATCTCATCCATGATCACATTATATCTCACATAGCATCATTCATAAATATCAACATTTCATTCCACATTACTCATGAAACACATTACCATTCACAATGCACAACATAACATTGTTCAATCTCAACAATGCAATTAGGGCAAAGAACAATTGATTATAACATTCATTGATTCAAGTGTGTTTAAAGTGTTTAGGGTTAGGTTTAAGGACCAACCTACCTTTGGAGAACCAAAGCAATGCAAGAAGAACAAAGAATTAAAACCCTAACCATAAATAGTACATTCTGGTTTTAAACTCCATTTTATCCTTATTTTGAAAAATTGTATAAAATAATCTACTTGACTAAAAATTCTAAAGTTTTTACAGAATTTATTTTTGTATCTTAAAATCATCCCTTTAAAATTTCAGATCAAACTGAACACAAAATCTTGGTCAAATAGTTCACCTAACCATACTGCCCCAATTGCCCTGCATCCTGGCAGCAGTTCTGAACTTTGTGAATTCCATAAATCAAATTCAATCAACGTGGTTCCAAATTATTTTTCTCAAATACTAGACTCACTAAGAAACAACATATCCAAAATTCAATTGAATATGATTTTCTACATTTTATTAAAAATCCCGAAATATAGTTGTCCCAGTTAAGGTACCTGCTGGAACAGGTCTAATGAAAATAATTTTTCTAAACTCATAACCATTCCAAAATCGAATCAACATATTTTTAAATCATTCTAGACTCATAGAGGCACAACATATCAAAAATTCACTTCAAGAAAATTTTTCTAAAATTAATTAAAAATCATACAAGTCACAGCCTTTACTAATCCTAAAACAGAAACAATTTCACTAAACACCAATCTTACTCTTCCATCACCCACACCAACCCAACTTCTCATCTATCAAGCAAAATCAATACTTACAATCATACCATAAGCAACTTAATCATACCACTTCAAAAGAATTGAAGAAATTAGAGAAAAGATCTTACCTTAGTTAAAAACTTCTTAAATCAACACTTGAACACTTAATCTTTCTTCAATTTAAGCTTGAAATCATCAAAACCATCACTTGTCTCTTTCTTTCTCTTTGGCTATGGAGGGCCGGCCATCAACAAGAAGAAGAAGAAGAAATGATGAAGAAAACACAAATCAAACCTTCTTTAAATATCCACCATGTGATTTTATCCAAGCAATTACCAAAGTGCCCTTATTCACATAATTATCTTTTTGTCTTATATGTGCCCAATTAAGTAATTTACCAATCTCAAATAAATATCTTCTCTTGCATTGACCAAGCCTTTTGACCACTTTATATGTCATATATATTAACATATACACAACATATAAATTTGTCTCTAAACCCTATTTCTTCCCAAAATACATATACATATACTTTCTCTTCTCAATTTCTTTTCTCTTACAATTTAACACATATATTCAATCCAATATATAACAATAACAACAACAACAATATGCAAAACTTCTAGGGCATAAATGAGGATATTACATTATGTATGCTTGAATGATGAAGTGTGTAATGTGAATTGAGACATCAAGAGATGTGGAACTAATGTTCTGAGATATAATGTGATGTGAAGCCATTGTGATTGGCTATGATGATTCAATTGAGAATGGAAATGATAATGAAATAAGAAATGAATTGTGTGGCTAATGTGTTATTCCATTTTCAGAGTTTGTTGTTGGTGGCATGCCTAATGATAGTAACAATCTCTTGAAGTTAGGTTGGGCTTGATCCTTGAAGCCAAGTTGGGTAGAAGTTTAACATGTTTTACTCCCCTTGAAGCTTGGTTGGGTCTAGTCCTTGAAGCCTAATTGAGATGTTACAACCCTTGAAGCTAGGTTGGGTTGGTTCTTGAAGCCAAGTTGGGTTGATACTTAGCATGCTTTGTTCCCCTTGAAGCTTGGTTGAACCTAAATCCTTGAAGCCTAGTTGGGTCTATGAAAATGATAAATGTGATAATAAAACCAAAGCATTAACTCTGAAAATTGAATGGCATATTAGTGTCTTTTGGGCCCGAGTCTGTCTTTGTTGTCAATGTGATATACAAATGTTGAAATAAATGAGTAATGAGATTTATGGTTGCCTTTGTTGGAAATGTGACTCATGAATGATGATAATGATTGCCTTCATTGGAAATGTGATTCATGATTGGTGAATTGTGAATAAAATAATGATATGAAGTATGTTATGTCATATGTATATTGATATAATGATTGTGAGTATTAGTGATGGATTGTGGTTGGTGTTAATGATATGTATATATGTATATATAATATATGAGATTAGTAGAGATATATGAAAGGTGCAATTCAAAAGGAAAAACATGATAAGAAACTAATGGTACATGGGAGTGATATTTCATTATATGTTAGAATTTCTATAATGTATGTTTATATGTTATATTTGTACTACTAAGCTCTCGGGCTTAGCGGGGATGTGTAATCGCGCAGGTAACTAGGTGGAAGATATGAAGTCTTTCGTTATGCCACAAGACGAGTAAGAGTTTGTCGAGACCAACTAGGGGGTGATGCATACATGTAAATTTTTTAATTATGTTGTATTTCTGACAAGAGTATATTTATATGTATTAATGAAGTTTTGATAAAGATAAGATCATTGAAAGTATAATGATTTTGCAAATTTTCTTTAAATTTATGTATTGTGGTTTGAACTCTGCTAAAGGTCTTAAAAATGTAACGAAAAGTGACATCCTTATACTTTATATACTTACTGTATGTATACTAGGTGTGTATAGTACTTATATGGAGTATCGGGGTGTTACAATTATTTTGGTATCAGAGCTTAGGTTTGAGATTCTCGGCCTAAGTGAAATTAAAAAGAAAAAGTTTTGAAAAGTTTAAATAGAAGTAAAAAGGAAAAGTTTTGAAATGAAAGTTGTAATACATGCATATGCATTGATACCTAGGTTGGTCTCGGATGTGGCATTATATGATTTGTAGTATATCTGTGTTATATGAGATGGATGCTAGTGTGTGAATGATGTATTACATGAAAGTAAAGCTAGAGAAAGTAATGATATGGATTTATATAAGTTTAATTGATAAAAAAAATGGAAATTTATGCAAGTAAAGTGAACTATTAAATGTGTTGAGGTATAAAGAAATGAAAAGGAGAATAAAGTTGGAAATGAGTTGGAAACAAAATCAAGATTACAATATGTACTCTTTCTTCTACACTTTGAATCTCTTTATAATAAAGTTTATGTTGGGTTTGCTAGACAGAGGAAATAATATTTGATTGTTAATATTGAAAGATATGTTATTAAAATGAGGAGAGTATGGTGGAATATTGAATGAGTTGATTAGTATAGACAAAGTGTGACTATATAAAGTTTGGGGTATATATATATATAAAGTTAAGGTTTTGTTTAAAGGAAAAAGAGATGATATTGGTTAAGTAAGAATATAAATTGGTATTGTTATTTTAATGCAAACATTGTAAATTCAATGTTAGAAATGTGAGTTGTTTGAATATTGTGAAAGCCCATGGTATTGGTGGTAATATGTGACATTTGGATTTTTGAAATGAGCTTGATAATTGTGAAAATTATATGTTTTGATATTGCTTTGTGATATATATACATAAGATGTTTTTTAAAGTGATATTAAGAAAAGATGAGTTTGGCAAATTGGAGTTTAAGCAAAGTAGTAAGTTGAAAAGTTAAAGTTTTAGTGGAATTTGATAAAAAAATTATTTGGATATTGATAGTTAAATGTATAATCAATACATGAGCTAGGTGAAATGACTAATATTGCATATGAAAGTATTATGAATTGAGTAATGTGATTGATAGTATGAGAATTTGTTTTGAATTAAAAAGGGAAGTGGATAAGCAAATGAAAATGAACTATTTTAAGTCATTTTACTGCAAAGCGTAAAAATGGATATGGAAGTATATTAAATGCTTTTAAAGACGAAAGTGAAAGAGATGTCACATTGGGAATGTGATTAAGATGGATGTGAAGTGTTATTATAGTCAGAATATATATATATGTGTTGTGTGAATAAATATTTTATATCATATTGGAAGAATGAAAATGATAGTGTTTAAAAGAAAGTGATAAACATTAAATTTGTATGGAATGTATGAAAAAGGAAAATTAAATAAGAGCATATAATTAAGTGTATACATGTATATGATATGTGAACTGAGTTTTTCAACATGAATGAAATTATGAGAAAAAAAATGTGTGAATTACATTATGAAGGTGACCTATGAATATGTATGTGGTATAATTATAGAATAAGTGATATAGAAATGATGTTGTATGTATTAGTGGACCTAAGAGAGATTAGGTCTTGAACTGTGTAAAGCTAAATGGATTATGTGATGGAAATGAGTATAGAATGGACTTGAGTAATATTGGACAGTGGTATTGTTATAGTGAGTATTGAACTTGATGATCATATGATATTTAGAGTCCCAAAGTATTCACATATGGAAAGTTCTATGTAATTATACATTATAAGAGATTGTAAATGGATTAGAAATGATGTGACGAATAGAAATTGTATGGGAACTGCATATGATTGAATATGTATATAGTAATATTGTTGAAACATGAATTAAGTGGATAAAGATTATATAATCGAGTGCAAATTGGTTTGAAACGGAGTTGGAATGTGTTAATTTCTGATTGGAATATGTAATTCTTGAGTTATACCTTAGCCTTGTATTTTGTGAAGATTGAGAATAAAATTATAAAGGAACAGTATTGATTTGAAAATTCCAGGCTTGAATATTAATCTCTTAAAGCCATGTGTGTTGTTCAGTATATTTGAACGGTTAATTTGTTATCCATGGTTTTGGGTCTTAGATAAAATGATTGTAATACAGATTTGGTGAGATTGAAAATTTTGTTTGAGAAGTAGAGTTAAAAGTTATGATGGATGAAGTTGTACCTTAACATTTTATGTTAAGAATTTGGTTATAATTATGCAGATAAAGGGAGAAATTATAAAATATGACTGAAAGTTATACTGAATATGTTTATGGTATGTAATGAATAAATGAATGAACTTGAGGTTTAAGTGAATGAACTATAGATAGTAAATATAGTATAAACATTTTTATGAGAATTGGTGGGAATTATACTAAGATAATTTGAAGTGATTTGTTATCATGATAATTTGGCTGAATATGAATCGGAAGAGATCAGGAATTGTATATAAGTTTGCCCTAATGGAATTAGGTTATATATATACATATATGAATATTGTAAAATTTCATGATAAGTTTAAATAAATTAATTGTTGGTTGGAATTGAACAAGATTGGAACGTGGGTATATTGTGACAGATAGATCAATTGATCTAGATGGCTAAGATTATGAATCATTATCGAGATTTAATGTGTATAGTTGTACTAAGAGTGTAATTATTTACATGATAATGGATATAATGTAAAATGTTAAAGTGTGAATGGACATGAACGAATGGAATTTTAGTAGTTATAAATCATGATAAAAAGGGAAAAGATTGGTTATTTATAAAATAAAGTGAAAGGTAATGTATTAATATGTAATTTAAGCGAAAAGCATGCTAAAGAATTAACTCCATTTGTGAAAAATAAGGATTTTGTTATCCTTTGAGGTTTGATAAATGTCTATTTAGACAATGATTGTAATGATGGAATAATTAATGCTAAGATATAAACCAATGATTTTAAGGTTAAAATTAAGAGAGTAATTATAAAGAGGTGAATGAATAAAATATATTGAATATAAAGATTGGATGAAATATAAGTGTACTATAAAATGATCTGATTCTTGTATAAAGTCATTAATAGGAAATGTAATGAGTTCTTTTGAATGTTTGATCAAGGAAGTAATAAGATATATAAACGTATAGAATGATGAGTTATGGAATTTAGAGAAGATGGTTGATTCTAAAGGGAAGAGTTGAAGTTATATGATTTGATGACATAATAACTTAAGCATATAATTAACTTCTTATGGAAGTTAAGATAATATTTTGTTAAGAATGAATTGTTACGGTACTAATAATTTCGAGGACGAAATTATTTAAGGGGGAGAGAATTGTAGTATCCCAATGTATGCCCTAGAAGTTTTGAATATTATTGTTGTTTTAATTGGATTGAATGTATATGTTAATTTAAAGGAGAAAAGAATTTTTAAAGGAAGTGTATATGTTGCATATATGGTAGTATAAATAACATATACATAAGTAAAGATGGATGGTCAATGCAAGAGGATATTTATTTGTGATATGTGAAATTACTTAAATGGGCATATAAGTGAAAGAAGCTAAGTTAAATGGTTAAGGGCATTTAGTTAATTGCTTGGTTAGAATTGCTTGGTGGAGATTTAAAGAAGATGAGAAGTTTGACTTGTCTTTATTTTTCTTCTCTTCTCATTTGGTGTGGCCGGCTATCAAAGGAAAGGGAGAGGAAGAGAGGTGTTCTAAGTTCTAAACATCAAATTGAAGGGAGAATCAAAGGATTAAGTTGGAGATTTGTGAAATTTCTTCAATTTAGGTAAGTACTTTCTTGTTTTCCTTTGTTATTGTTGAAGTTGTGTTTGAAGATGAGTTGTGATTTGTTGATATTATGAATTGGTGTGTTTGAGATGTGTTTATAAGTGTTAAAATGGATTGTAAGTTAAAAAGGTTAAATTGGTGTTGGTTTTGTTTGAAGATGGTAAGTTAAGTGGATGTTGATATTGAAAGAAGAAGATTGATGTTGGTTTAGGGTTTGATGTGGTAAGTGATTGATTGTATGGTTGATATAGTGTTAATGTGAATATTGTGATGAATATGTGTTAATAACATTGATTACATCCATTTGAATGAAGTTGTATTGTGCATAATGTGTTTTTATTCAATCAAAAGTGAGTTGGCCATATTTAGGGTTTGTATACATGAGAGACATGGCCAAACCAAGGAAGAGACACAGCCAAACTAAAGTATTTTTGAGAGACACGGCCAAGTCTATGGAAATTTGGCCGTGTTGGATGATTTTTGGAGAAGACACGGCCGTGTCCCTTGCCTATGTTTGCTTCTGTTGCTTTTGGTTGAGAGACACTGCCACAAGCTTGGCCGTGTCCCTTGCGTGTGTTGGCTACTGTGAGTGTCCTTTGCTCTTCTTGCTTTGTTGAGATTGAACATACATATGATGATGCATATGACACTATATGAACAATGTTATGTGTTATGCATTGTGAATCTTGTGAATGGTAATGTGTTGTATGAATAATGTACTTTGTAATGTTAAATCAATGATGCTATATGTAAAATGTGAAGGATATGATTAGGTAATTGATTATGTATAGCTTGATGGGAGTAGTTCTTGAGGTAAGGGCAAACTTACCTAGATGCATTCTTTTATATGATTTTGAAACTTAAAACAATGTTAAGTAAATTACTAAATTGTTAATACAATGTGACTAATGTTGTTATTTGTATAGTGTGAAAGCTATAAGGATCATCCAAAAAGGTATGTGTAATGCAATTTGTTATGATAAATGTTTTAATAATGATTGAAATGAAATAAATGGATATGTTGTTTATATGACGATGAATTTGAGATTCATGTGCAATGAAATGGATTATGTATACTTGAATGATGAAGTGTGTAATGTGAATTGAGACATCAAGAGATGTGGAACTAATGTTCTGAGATATAATGTGATGTGAAGCAATTGTGATTGGCTATGATGATTCAATTGAAAATGGAAATGATAATGAAATAAGAAATGAATTGTGTGGCTAATGTGTTATTCCATTTTCAGAGTTTATTGTTGGTGGCATGCCTAATGATAGTAACAATCTCTTGAAGTTAGGTTGGACTTGATCCTTGAAGCCAAGTTGGGTAGAAGTTTAACATGTTTTACTCCCCTTGAAGCTTGGTTGGGTCTAGTCCTTGAAGCCTAATTGAGATGTTACAACCCTTGAAGCTAGGTTGGGTTGGTTCTTGAAGCCAAGTTGGGTTGATACTTAGCATGCTTTGTTCCCTTGAAGCTTGGTTGAACCTAAATCCTTGAAGCCTAGTTGGGTCTATGATAATGATAAATGTAATAATAAAACCAAAGCATTAACTCTGAAAATTGAATGGCATATTAGTGTCTTTTGGGCCCGAGTTTGTCTTTGTTGTCAATGTGATATACAAATGTTGAAATAAATGAGTAATGAGATTTATGGTTGCCTTTGTTGGAAATGTGACTCATGAATGATGATAATGATTGCCTTCATTGGAAATGTGATTCATGATTGGTGAATTGTGAATAAAATAATGATATGAAGTATGTTATGTCATATGTATATTGATATAATGATTGTGAGTATTAGTGATGGATTGTGGTTGGTGTTAATGATATGTATATATGTATATATAATATATGAGATTAGTAGAGATATATGAAAGGTGCAATTCAAAAGGAAAAACATGATAAGAAACTAATGGTACATGGGAGTGATATTTCATTATATGTTAGAATTTCTATAATGTATGTTTATATGTTATATTTGTACTACTATGCTCTCGGGCTTAGCGCGGATGTGTAATCGCACAGGTAACTAGGTGGAAGATATGAAGTCTTTCGTTATGCCACGAGACGAGTAAGAGTTTGTCGAGACCAACTAGAGGGTGATGCATACATGTAAATTTTTTAATTATGTTGTATTTCTGACAAGAGTATATTTATATGTATTAATGAAGTTTTGATAAAGATAAGATCATTGAAAGTATAATGATTTTGCAAATTTTCTTTAAATTTATGTATTGTGGTTTGAACTCTGCTAAAGGTCTTAAAAATGTAACGAAAAGTGACATCCTTATACTTTATATACTTACTGTATGTATACTAGGTGTATGTATAGTACTTATATGGAGTATCGGGGTGTTACAAATATGAAACAATCATGGAAATTGATACAGACCATGATGCATGGTATGATACCATAAGGAGATTTTTGGAGGAAAGAGAATACTCGCCGGGGGCAACAAAGAAAGGGAGAAGGGTCGTAAGGCGGTGGTCATTGCAATACATCACCTTCCATGGGGAGTTATATCGAAGATGGCCTGATGGAGTACATTTGAGATGCTTAAGAAGGCCTGAAGTGGAGCGCATCATGTCTGAAATACATGCGGGAAGTTGCGGTCCGCACATGAGTGGTTTGGCCCTAGTTAAGAAGATTATTCGACAAGGTTACTATTGGTTGACCATGGAGAGAGACTGTATTGAGTTTGTCAAGAAGTGTCAGCAATGTCAGATGTACGATAACTTAAATCATATGCCTCCTGAAGAACTGCATTCAATGTCTTCACCCTGGCCCATTGCCACCTGGGGTATCGACATTATAGGAGAGATACATCCGACAGCTTCAAACGGACACCGTTTTATCGTGGTAGTAGTTGATTATTTTTCGAAATGGGTCGAAGCCGAATCCTTCAACAAGCTGGATGCAAGTCAAATGGCTAGGTTTATCGAAAAGAATCTCATCTACAGATATGGGGTCCCGCACAGTGTGATATCAGACAATGGGGTACAGTTTCAAGGAGCAGTTAAGGATTTATTCTCCAAGTACCAAATCCATCATCATCGATCCTCCCCTTATAGACCAAAGGCTAATGGTGCAGTGGAAGCAACAAACAAGACAATTAAGCAAATTCTGTCCAAGATGACCAAGACTTACAGGGACTGGTCAGAAATGCTTCCCTTTGCTTTATGGGGATATAGGACGAGTGTGCGAACACCTACTGGAATGACACCGTTCTCTTTGGTTTATGGGATGGAAGCAGTATTGCCAATTAAGATTGAGATCAAGTCATTGAGAGTAGTCTTGGAAGCGGAGCTGCCTGAAACAGAATGGGTAGCAAGCAGATACACTCAGTTAGCTCTATTAGAAGAGAGAAGGCTAAAGGCACTGTATCATCACCAACTGTATCAAAAGAAGATAGCTCGGGCCTACAATAGAAGGGTCAAAATTCAAAGATTCAGGGCTGGGGATTTGGTATTGAAGCAATGTAAGCCTAATGTATCTGATCCAAGAGGGAAGTTCAGACTTAGCTGGGAAGGACCATATGTCATGAAACAAGTCATGAGCAAAGGTGCGGTGAAGTTATCAGACATGGATGGAAACGAATTTAGTGAACCAGTAAACATTGACAGGTTGAAGAGGTTTTATGTATGAAAAATGAAAAAAGAAAGAGCTCGCTAGGTTGAAAACCCAAAAAGGGCGACCTAGGCAAAAGTTAGAGCAGTCTGCTAGTTCCGAAAACCCGAAAGGGCGGGCTAGGCAACAATTAGGGCTAATGAGAGAAAATCGTCAATTAGAAAACCCGAAAGGGCTGATTGGCAACAGGAGTAAGCTTGTGTATGCAGGCTTTATGTTTGGTTGTTCCCCAATTTAATAAAACAGAATTAATGATTAAATTTGCTCTTTGTGCACTGTTATGAGTATATGACCAGACACGGATGAAATAAATAATCATAATTGCAAAAGGTGATGACAAATTATAAATGGAAAAGAAGCATTTGTTATTTAGTTATTTTTTCATCTTAACAAAACACTTTCTAAATTGACAAATGTAAAATCTATGGCAGTCGATAAGTGTAACGTGCAGGCCAGCTTTGCCTCAGTCGATCCAAGTAGGCTTAAGTCAAGCAAGGCATGTCTAGGTTAGGAACAAAGTCAAAATCATGAGGCTCAGCTCCATACTGATGCCCAAGTCGGTGAGGATCATAGCATGTACCTTGATGAAGTGTAGCAAGAGGAACGTACATCAAGTGTGTCCGCATGGTAATATGAGAAATCTTCCACCAAGGTACTAACCAATGGATATTGACTTCGGAGCATGAGTGGATCCAGTCAACCCAGTCAGCATATGAAGAAGTAGGATGGAGTAGCTTCCTAGCAGAATGATGACGTGGCAGGTATTTGGAAAAATCCATGGAGGGAGCATCAAGCAAACAAAGACGCTCCTGAAGCCAAATCTGTGAAGAAAGAATTAAAAAAAAAAAAGAGGTCTGCTAAGTTGAAAACCCGCAAGGGCAGCTTAGGCAAAAATTAGGATAGCTCGCTAGTTCCGAAAACCCGCATTGGCAGACTAGGCAAAAGTTAGAAAAAAAAACCTAAATTGAAAACCCGAAAGGGCAGTTTAGGTAATTACCTGAAGCAGCAACGGGCTCCCAGTCAATCTCTTTGACAATCCTGATTTAAATCGGTCTAATCAAACTAAGGTCTCGGCTAAGATCACAGGTACCGGCGACAAGCCTCCTTCCATTTGATCCATGATATCCAATACTCGTGGTCAATATCGTCGTCAGAAGAAACAAGTAAGAATTGGCCGAGCAGGCAAAGACAAAGCATGCATCCCCAGGCCTTAGCAGGAGCCAAATGAGAAAGACAAAAGTCAATCAAAGGAGCAATTAGAATTTTTTCACCTCTCATCAACCGAAGAGTTTCGGAATTTGAAATAACATCTGCATCTTCTGTTGAGTTTTGGAGATCAATGTGGGTAACGCCATTCATTGATTATTGGGATGTCCAAGGATGGCCTCAAATTCTTCAATCAAGGGACACATTTCAAAGCCATTAATTCTAAATACCCTAGAATCCGTATCCCACAGGGAAGCCACGACATGTAAGAAAGAGTGGTCCAATTTGACATTTTGAAAGCATTTTAAAACATCAAGCTTGGACCATGAAATTTGCTTCCAATGGTTGGCATCCATATTCTTAAATAGAATTTTTATTGTCTTTAAATGGTGCTCGGTCATGGTTGATGAATAAGGGGAAACTAAAATTGCTAATGGAAGTCTTCACGTTGAAGGAGAGAGATTTTTGGTTTATGAATTGAAATATGGCATGCAAGGTGATTTATATAGAAGAAAATAAACCTTTTCCAAAAGTGAAAAGGATAAGATGATGGGAAAGGATAAGACCATATGGCACAAGGAAAGGAAGTGGTCACAATTTCTTTTTCCATTTTGGATTTGGTTTAACAAAGGAAGTGGATATTAATTATGATGTATTATAAATAAAAAATATTTTTGGCGGTAACTAAAAAAAAATGGTAGTAGCGGAGAAAAAGGAGAAAAAAAAATGGCAGTAACGAAAAAAAAGAGAGAGAGAGAGAGAAGAGAAAAAGAGAGCATATTTTTCATTATTGTATAATTGCTATAATGTTTACATGTCACTAAGAGGGTGGTGGTAGGTCACCAAATAAAGACTTCAAAAAGTCATTGCTTGTTGGAGTAAAGGGCAAATTACTCGCCCCGGGATCATCCGAAGCAAAAGCACTAAAATCCCTATTGCCTTGGAGTTCTGGTTTGTCATGGTCCTCATCAGAAGCAGACGAAAGGATCTCATGGTCATCAGCTTGGGGGCCTCTCGATGAAGAAGCACCGGGATCCCTCATTCCTTGAAATCGAAAGTCACAAAAATTTTGTTCGGATTGATGATATAAATTTTCAAAATGAGAAGCCTGCTGATGACTTGCAGCTAACTCTTCTTGAAGCTTCTTGTTTTGTTCTTCGAGCATCCACTCTGAGCCAAGAAGGAAAAGGTAAGAGCATACATAATCATGCATACATATAGCATAAACTATTATGAAATAAGGAACTTACCAGGTAATTCATATCAATACCCTACGGATGAGATGGCATATCCGGCAGGCTAGAATGAGCAAATGAAGGGGGAGTAAAAGAAGGTCCAGCCTCATGATCAAACGAGCCAATAAACTGCAACAATCATTAAAGAATCAAAGAAAGAAAAGCAGTTGCAATAGAAAAGTGGTAAAAGTTTTACCTGAGAAGTATTGGTCTCGAGATGAAGAACAGACTCTCCTGCATCTCCGTGATGTTCCTTCTCATCTCTACCCTCATTTCCATCAGAAATCTCCCGCACACCGACAGGAGATACATCAAAGTGCAAGAGTCTCATTTGAATAAAACGAGCGTAAAATGGACCTGGTAAATCGAGAAATAACTCGGCATTAAAACCATATCGGGCCAACCACCAAGCATCCTCCGGCATCGACATAATATTTAAAGTGTATTCTGGGATTTTGCATCGGGAACCTCCGCTGCTCTGGGCCGAGAAACCATTCGTAAACTGTCTCCCCAAGAAACCAGCCGCTAGACACTGGGCCAGCAATAACTCGGCGAGAATGTTGAAAAGACAGTGCAGCCCTCATCAAAGGAGACCAGTTTGCTCGCTCTTCTGGATTCCACCAGGCCAAATTCACCTGTAGGATAACATAATGTAAGTAAAACTTTTGCAAAACATTCAAAGCATACTAATATTATTTTACCTGATCCCAGGTTAAGCGGCTCAATACAAAGCGATGAGTATGCACATGATGAGAGCCGGGAACGTTCACACGATCGGACAACCAGAAATTTAATCTCGGATACCCAATTTTCTCTCGGGAAATGCCGGGTACTCTCATGAGGTTGTGTTCATATGCCCATATCTACAATAACAACAAAGAGCACAAGAAAAAAAAAGGGGAAAAGACATTGGTGGAAGAAAGAATACCTCGACAACCGCCATCAAGCCGACAAAAGAATTCTTGTTTCGACAAAGCTTATCAAGGCCATGATAAAGACATGCGAGACTAGCTTCACCCCAGCCAGAAGATGGTACCATCCTGAGATAAGAAAGGGCACTCAACACTGATAAGTGAATGGATGATTAAGTGCTGCCAAAGATGGTCGACCCGAGCAGATATAACAACAATCCTCGAGCATACTGTTCGGCCCTGTTTCTGCCAATTCGACCTTCGTAGTTAATCCAATAACTGTGAATCGGCTCAATTTTTATCTTAAAAGGTCCCTTATATGACGGTTCCATACCAATTAATTCTTGAATTTCTTCAAAGGTTAAAATTTCATTGGTCAGAGAAATCGGAACACCATCATATCAAAGGCCGGTTATGGCAGTAAAATCGACCGGACCAATTGTTATCTCCCCAATGGGCAAGTGAAAAGTGTGAGTTGTATCCAGCCATCGCTCTGCCAGCGCCTGGACCACGCTTTAGTCTATTTGATATTCTTCAGACGGCAATTGTAAGACAAACTGCTCAAAGCCGCAATCTCTGATAATCCGCCTTACCCAAGAAGGCACTACATCATACCATTGTTGAGCTTTGTAAATACACCCTCCGGCTCGAACGACACAACGATCATGCTAACACAGACCCAAGTAAGTTAATACCAGGTAAGTACGCGTTATTCAATCTATTTAAATTAATTTATTTTTCATAATAATAATAAAAAGTAATAATAATAATAAATAAAATAAATAAATAAATAATCATTACCTCGCTCTTTTGATTGGAACTGCGATGAAGCGACATCCCGGCCAGTATATCTAGATTTCCATCTTCATGATGCCGAATAAACTCCAATAATTCGGCATTAGAATTAGTCCGCGACCTCGAAGCATGCATTGTTTTTGAAAAATATGTGCTGAAATTGAAAAGAAATTTGAAAGGATTACAAAACTGAAATTGAAAATTTGAAATTTTATGGAGAATTGATGGCCTTTTATAGAGAAACGGCAAGCAGATGAAAACAAACTCAAAACTGTGCATAAATAGTGAATTTTACTATTTATAAATAGTATTACTATTGGTGAATAGTAAATATTAATATTTATGAATAGTATTACTATTTATAAATAGTAAATGTTACTATTTATAAATAGTATTACTATTGGTGAATAGTAAATTCACTTTTTCAATAGTAAATACTATTTGATACTATTTGCGAATAGTAAATTTACTATTCATAAATAGTGAATAGTGCATAAACAGTAACTACACAGTAAATAAACAGAAAATTCAATTATTCACTATAATCATTCAGATAATTGCGAGTATACTAATATTTTTACACCCAGGGGGCAATAGGAAGACATATGCCTAAAAATAGCTAAACTTTTTAGCTCTGGTCCAGAACCCAAATTTTTCTTAGGTCCAAAACCTAGAATTTTCTAAGTCCAGAACTTAGCTCGAGTCCATAACCCAAATTTTCTTTAGGTCCAGAACCTAGAATTTTCTAAGTCCAGAACTTAGCTCGGGTCCAGAACCCAAATTTTCCTTAGGTCCAGAACATATAATTTTCTAAGTCCAGAACTTAGCTCGGGTCTAGAACCCAAATTTTTCTTAGGTCCAGAACCTAGAATTTTCTATGTCCAGAACTTAGCTCGGGTCCAAAACTCAAATTTTCCTTAGGTCCAGAACCTAGAATTTTCTAAGTCCAGAACTTAGCTCGGGTCCAGAACCCAAATTACCCTTAGGTCCAGAACCTAGAATCTTTTCTAAGTCCAGAACTTAGCTTGGGTCCAGAACCCAAATTTTTCTTAGGTCTAGAACCTAGAATTTTCTAAGTCTAGAACTTAACTCGGGTCCAGAACCCAAATTTTCCTTAGGTCTACAACCTAGAGTCATCCTTGAGTCTAGAACTCGAACCGGGTCCAGAACCTAGAATCATCCTCGGGTCCAGAACCCAAAACAAGTCGCCATATCAAAAATTAAGTCTTATTTCTTTTCACTCTCTTTCACTAAGGTTTCAGATCATTCAAGTAGGGGGCAAACTGTAGAACCTTAATTTTTGACTCAATCCGATCCAATATGCTTTATTTAGTTCAAAATGATTTTTGTTGCCTAATTAGTCCAAAATAATTTTAATTAAATATTTTTTGCTTTATTATCTAATTTTTATTAATAAAAAATAAAAATCAAAAAATAAAAATAAAAATAAAAATAAAAATCGAAGTCTGAAAAAAAAATCGGCAGCGAAAAATAGTAGCGCGGGCCCGATGAGGTTTTGCCCCGCAGGAAAATCCTGCGGCCGACGCGCTCGTAGGCCCAACGCCTCACCCGCAGGCCTGCGGGCTAAATAGCCACCCGCTGGAATTTCCTGCGGGCTGGCACGCCCACTGGCTGGCCAGCCACGGGCCCGCTGCCGTAAAATTTTTTTGACCCAATTTTTGGAAACCTAATCCAATTAGGTTTAAAATTTTTTTTATTAATATTAATTGCTGTGTGTAATTAGGAATAAACAACTTAAAAACCATTATAAATAAGGACCAATAGAACCAAATTGGGGGGAAAAAAAGAGGCAGTAGCTTGATTTTTTGAAACCAAATCAATAAAGGAAAAGTGAAACTCAATTCAATTGATCTTTAAAGTAGCAGCAGCACGAATTAAGCAATTAAAAGGCAAAAAAGGCTTGTCTTTGGAGCTAGTTCATCCAAGAAGAAGCAATTTTGGAGCAACTTACAAAAGAAGGTATGAAATTCTAAATTCTAATTTTTTTACATAGTAGCAAAACTATGATTTTTTTGTGTTTTTCAAAAGTTAAAATCTTAGAACTTTAATTTAGTTTTCCAAAGTTAAAACACTAAAACGTGACCTTATTTTCTTAAAAGACTTAAAATTGTCATTTTTTCTTCTTAAAGACCTTAAAACACTAATTGGACATATTTTTCAACAAAACCAAAATCAAATTCTGTTTCTTTTAAGATTTTAAAGTAGGTTCTATTTCATTCAAAAAGCCTTAAAAAACATCTTTTCTACTTATAAAAACTTCAATCCATTTGTTTAAATTCACAAAACTTCATAGAATATCAAATTGATTTCTAAAACCCTAAAAATTCTTCATTACCCGAGAACCCTAATTTCAAAACCCTAAAACCCTAATTCAACTTTTAAACCTAAAATAATGAACCCTAATCCTTTTAAAACCTTAAACCCTAATTTTTATGAACCCTAATCCTTTTAAAACATTAAAAAACATAAAAACATGAAAACCCAAAAATTGCACAGTAGCTTAAAATTCAATAACCAAAAATCACAAATTAAAGTATTTTAAGGTATTTAAAACCCTAGTTTCATGATTTCATCATTCAAACCTTAATTTGGTTAATCAAAGAGTCTTACCAATCTTTTAAAACATAAAACCCTAATTTATTTTAATTCCATAAAAAGTCACAGTAGCTATAATTGAACTTTTATTTGTTTTATTCAATTCCATATTTATTTATACCTTGATTTATATCTTATGCTTTAATATATTTAATTTCAATACTTGATTTATTTAATTTATCATGGATGGATGTTTATTTTATTGATATTTAAATACTTTTGATGAATGATTTATTTATGATGAATGATTATTTACTTTTATCAATTAATTTAGACTTCCAAAAGTTGTAAGAGGTATGTTTCCACTTAGTGGGTACCTCATTAGTTAAACATCATGTAATTTAATTTTCTTTTCTACTTTAGAACCTTTGTAAAGGGCATGTTTCTACCTTTTGGTGGGTGTCCTATCTAGGCATGTGATGTAAGGACATGTTTCCATCCTTGGATGGGTGTCCATTTATTTGTTTTGTTTTGTTTGGACATTGCTTTGATTTTAATATAATGATGCTTTCTTTTTATTGTGTGTAGCATGAATAATATTATTATATTTAAGAATTTTATAATATTAAGACCTGTAAAGGAGGCCGGTTCCAATGAACAGGGCGTTGTGGGGGTGCTGGGCCATTTCTCACCTTCTTCACACGTACCCAACTTTTCGAACCCATTAAGGGGTTGGGGATTCCTTAGGAATCGAGTCATCCACCCATTTCTTTTTCCCGGCCCGTCCGGGTGGCGACTCCATTTTCTCCGGACTTAGGTCCGTGTTCTCTAAGGCCCCGAGCCTAAACAGTGCCGAAGTTGCAAGAACCATTCCACCAGGAGTGGGGGCGAAAATCCCCGCTCACAGGGAGAAAGAGGAAAAGAAATCCGAGAGGAAAAAGGAGAAAAATTGGAGACAAAATTGGGACTTTTTGGAGAGAAGCAGTGAAGGGAATTCAAGAATTCAAAGGCAACAAAGCTTGCCTTTGATTTTGTTCATCCAAGAAGCAATTTTGGTGAAACTTACAAAATAAGGTTTGAATTCTTAATTTCTTTTATTTTGTCACAGTAGCTAAACATCTCATTCTTTCTTTTAATTCAAAACACTTTAAAACCTCAAATCACTTTTTTTTAAGGTTTAAAAATCTTATTTCGTTGATTTCTTTTCCAAAAAGCTTAAAACAATTAGTTTTATTTCTTCAAAACCCCTACACCAAAATTTGCTTTCTAAATTTTCAAAACTCAAAATTGTGTTCTGTTACTTTCCCAAAAGCTTTTAAAATATTTTTTTTTGCTTTATAAACTTTAAATCGTTGGTTTATTTTCATAAAATTACATAAAATCTTCAATTGCTTTTTCCAAATCCCAAAAGCTTCATGCATCACCGAAACCCTTATTTTAAACATACTAAACCCAAATTCAACTTCCAAACTCAAAATAGTAAAACCCTAATCCTTTAAAATCTTAAAAATCATATAAACACAAAATTTTAATTTTACACAGTAAGCTTGAAATCACCATTTAAAACCACAAATCAAAAGTATTTTAAAGTGTGTAAAACCCTAGCTTCATGATTTCACCATTCAAACCATAATTTGTTTAATCAAAGAGTTTTACCAACCTTTTAAAACATAAAATCCTCAATCTATTTTAATTCCATAAAAAAGTCACAGTAGCTATAATTGGACTTTTATTTGCTTTATTTAATTCTATATTTCATTATGCTTTGATTTATTTTATGTGCTTTAATTTATTTAAATTCAATGCTTGGTTTATTTTATTTATCATGGATGGATGTTTACTTTTTATTGATATTTAATATCTTTTATGAATGGTTTATTTATTATGAATGGTTATTTACTTTTATCAATTTATTTAGATTTCTAAATGTTGTAAGAGGTATGTTTCCACTTGGTGGGTACCTCATTAGTTAAATATCATGTAATTTAATTTGCTTTTCTATTTTAGAACCTATGTAAAGGGCATGTTTCTACCTTTCGGTGGGTTTCCTATTTAGGCGTGTGATGTAAGGACATGTTTCCATCCTTGGATGGGTGTCCATTTATTTGCTTTGTTTGGACATTGCTTTGGTTTTAATATAATGATGCTTTCTTTTAATTATTGTGTGTAATATGGATAATGTTGTTATATTTAAGAATTTTATAATATTAAGACCTATAAAGGAGGCTAGTTCCAATGAACTGGGCATTGGGGGGTGCTATGCCATTTCTCACCTTCCCCACACGTACCCAACTTTTTGAACCCATTAGGGGGTTGGGGATTCCTTAGGAATCGAGTCATCCACCCCTTTCTTTTTCCCAGCCTGTCCGGGTGGCGACTCCATTTTCTCTGGACTTAGGTCCGTGTTCTCTAAAGCCACGAGCCTAAACAGTGCCGAAGTCGCAAGAACCATTCTATCAGGAGTGGGGGCAAAAATCCCTACTCACAGGATCTCATGTTTTAATTGCAAGCATTTGTCTATCTCATGTCCTTGTGTTTGATGAACTCACAAAAGGCTTTAGTATTAAATTTTAGGGGTAAAGGATTCGGCAAAGGTTGAGTGGCCAATGGCTGTAATAATCCCTTCTTTTGTAGCTTGTTGAAGACCCAAGATAAAGGCTTCCCCAGATCTGAAAACTGCCTTCTATTTGCTTGACCAGTTGTATTGACATCAACTTCTTTTTGCATGCTTTGATTGCTAGGTTGATAATTCCCTTTCTCATTCCTTCTTATTGAAAAGCGATTTTTCTCCTTTTTCCACTCTTCAATTTGTAGACCAGCTTGGAGAAGATCTTTGAAGTCCCTTATAAGGGTGTGAGACAGCCTTTCATGGAGGTTGGGCAGGATGCCTCTCACGATCATCCTTATTTGATCAGATTCATCGGGCCTCTTCTTGAGCAAAGCGGCCTTGTTTCTCCATCTCTTCACATAGTCCACAAAATTCTCATTTGCCCTTTGTCTAATGGACTCAACTTCCATTAAGGTAACTTCCATTTCAACAGTATATCCATATTGTTGGATGAAGGCCTTGTATAGCAGATCCCAAACTTTTTTAGTACTTTCCTCCAAGGTGTTGAACCAATTTTGGACAACAGGGTCCAATGAGAGCATAAAGTACCTTAGAGTTTGAGCCATAGTAGCTCGGGCAGACTGCATAGCAGTGATATACTGCCTTACATGGAGGTGAGGATTTCCGGTTCCATCAAACTTCACAAAAGATGGCATCTTGAACTTGTATGGAACTTCTTCATCTAGCTCAAATAATTTGTCAACTTCGGACATTTCTTCGGTTTTCAATTTCTTCTCAAATTTCTTTTCTAAATCAGCAATCATCTTTTCAACATCAGAAGTCTCGGCCTTTTCAATAGTTTCCTTCTCAACAACCTTCGACTCCTTTTTGTGTTGAGGATCATGGTAGTATTGAGCCCAATCATCATCATCAATGACCACCTTATCATCATCAAAAGCTACTTCACCAATTTTAGCCTTCCCATTATCCTTTGGCTTCTTGGTGCTAGCAAATGCTTCGGCATTGTTTCCTAAAATTACAGCTAGTTGGTTCTTTATGGTCTAGGCCACGACCTCTTTTATTTCTTCCATCATGGCATTGAGGGCATCATCCACCATTCTTTAAATTTGTTCGGGCTCCATTGCTTTTGGTGAGCAAGTGATTGAGTCGTTGCTAGATACTTCATCTCTGGAATAGGTCGGATTGTCGTAAGCTTTTGAACTATCATAATCCAGGGCTGTGAGCCAGAAAGGATTAATGATATGAGATGCAAATGTATGCATGTATGCATGTATGCACAACAAACAAACAAGGGAAAACAGGACGTTCCTTTGAACCTTATAACATCCACACATGAATGGCGAGTCTCTTTTCCTAGGTATATGGTTAATAAAATACCAACATGGGGTATCTTATTTTTGAATATTTCCCTCGGACGTTTCAACCAATAGTTATATTTTCAAAGATGGAAATCAGTTTGTGATAATTCCCATTAATTAGGTTTTAATCCATTTATCCAACTAAAGTAGCTTTTATGCTATATTGGATTAAAACTAAATTAAGAGGTTTATTAAAAATAGCTTTCTCACTTGAAAAAGCAACTAAAGATTCATGCTAAAAACAAGCCCATGATTAATTATTCTTAGTATAAACTGGGCTCACAATTGATTTTTGGTATTTCGTAATTGACCTAAATAATTTGCAAGCTCTTTGTAAGAAAAGGTTGGATAAACATAATTTTATTTCTAAGCCATTGTAAAAAGATCTTAGAAAAAATGGATTTTGGCCTTAGTATTTGGGCCATGAGCAAAAGAATATTTGATTTATTTTTAGAAAAGTCTTATGTCC
This sequence comes from Garcia nutans, assembly GCA_947685225.1. NCBI lineage: Eukaryota > Viridiplantae > Streptophyta > Magnoliopsida > Malpighiales > Euphorbiaceae > Garcia > Garcia nutans. The sequence goes on along the minus strand of CANTUV010000039.1, from coordinate 28,249,083 downwards.
AAAGACCATCTTGAAAAGTTTTGAAAATAGCTTTGGCCTTTTGGATTTTAAAGAAAAAATTATTTTGAGCTTACAATATACTTAGGTCATATTAGAAAAAGAACAAACCAAATAAGCCATGATTTAAGCCAAGATAAATTAACCATAGTCAAACAACATGCATTTGGGGTAAAAACATAAGGAAAGTAACTAGGCCAATTACATGAGCTTTAGTCTTTGGATTAAAAAGGCTTAGGTTCCCATAGCAAGTATATATCGAATGGTACGAGGCTATGAGTGGTTATGTCATGCTCGATCTCCATACCTTGAGTGAAAGTATGGTATCCCTTACATAACACAACACGGGTAACACGGGCGTCCTAACTCACGCACACGATGCAATCTAATATGATGCAATGGATAATATCATTATAAGAAATTATAGAATAATATAAAGACCAATGGAATCAATTTCTCTTATCCCCAGTGGAATCACCACTGTGAGTGGGGATTTTCACCCCCACTCCTAGTGGAATGGTTCTTGCGACTTTGGCACTGTTTAGGCTCTGGGCCTTAGAGAAAACGAACCTAAGTTCGGAGAAAATGGAGTCGCCACCCGGACGGGCCGAGAAAAAGAAAGGGGTGGATGACTCGATTCCTAAGGAATCCCCAACACCCTAATGGGTTCGGAAAGTTGGGTACGTGTGGGGAAGGTGAGAAATGGCCCAGCACCCCCACAACGCCCGGTTCATTGGAACCGGCCTCCTTTAAAGGTCTTAATATTATAAAATTCTTAAATATAACAACATTATCCATATTACACACAACAATTGAAATAAAGCATCGTTTTATTAAAAATCAAAACAACGTCCAAGCAAAACAAATAAATGGACACCCATCCGATGATGGAAACATGCCCTTACATAATTGTTACGCTCGAATTAAGTACTACTACAAGCGTCACTCACAAGTATACGAGGTAGTTGTAGAAAAAATGATCGCCCCAAGGTCGTCTCACAAGGAAGGTGTAGTTCATAATAGCTTGATTGACAACTTATTTAAAAATTAGAGTTGTTGTTTGGAATGGTGTAGGAGTAATTTAAACCTAAGAGTAATAAGTGTAAGGGTTAATGTGTGTGATGGTTGTTCAAGATCAAACTGATTCTTGGGAAGGTGCCTAGGGTTATAGGTCCATTCAATCAAAGCTCAATTCTCAATTATCCATTAACATAACCTTGCAAATTAATTTGTTCCTTAAGGTTAATTAGTCAATTACCAATTCATTAGTTCTCACATTCATGAAATAGCAATAACCAATTATTTTACATTTGCAAATTAACAAAACCCTAGAACTTATATTTCTAATTCATTCATAGGGTGGTTGATTATATAGTTCCGATATCGGATTTCACCTCACGGTCCTTCATCCAATATTCAAAGATTAATAGGTAGCTAATCTATCAACCTAACATTTAATACAATACAATCAACCATAAACAAGGTACATCAATTGAAATATCAAATCAAAGCATTCAATCAAATATACTACAAACCCTAGGCATGGGTATTTAGCTCAACACCATCAATTTAAAACATTCATTCAACTCAATATAAATAAAATACAAATTGTTCATTGCAATATCAATTCTCTTAATATAACAAAAACAATATTGAAATGAATTAAAAGAGAGAATAGAAAAACCCCTTGTAGATGCCAAGAGTAGGATTACTAGTCTTCCTCCTAGTTCCACTTTGATATATTATGAAGAACTCAAGCCCTCTTCAATGGATGATTCTCCTTTGCAAAGTGGAATGGAGCTTTCTCAAGTCACCAATCCTTCAAATGATTATGCCTTTGAGAGATGGAATGGAGCTTTGTCAAGTCACCAATCCTTCAATGAAGCTTCTTCAACCTTTAAGAGCTTGTTAACCCACTTTATCCCAAAGAATCTTAAAGATCTTATCAATGGAAGATGGAGAAGATGGAGAGGATAGAAATGGAGGATGAAGATGAATGGACAAGGAGAGTGTCACTCTCTCCTCTCCCCAAATCATTTTTCTCCACTCTTTTCTTTGTTTTTTCTCTTTCTCCTTTCTTTTTTGCAAAACCCTAGGCCTCCTCTCTCTCTTATCAACCTCTTCCTCTGTTTCATGTAAAAGATTTTAAATATATTAAGGGTGACATGGCCAAGCTTGCTTTGGCTTGGCCATGTCTCTCATTTTTCATTGGGACACGGCCAAGCTTGCTACCCATGTCATGTGACATGGCCAGTGGCTTGGCCATGTCTCTTGCCAGTGTCGCCTTCTACCTTCTATCTTTTCTTTATTCTCAAGTGGTGACACGGCCAAGCTCCTGGCCATGTCATGTGACATGGCCAGTGGCTTGGCCATGTCTCTTGCCAGTGGCTTGGCCATGTCTCTTGCCAGTGTCTCCTTCTGCCTTCAATTTCTTTGAGGGACACGGCCAAGATAAGGGTGACTTGGCCATAAGGGTGACTTGGCCATGTCTACCAATTTTTCCTTGGACATGGCCAAGCTTCAAGTGACATGGCCAAGCTTCGAGCGACATGGGCTGAGACATGGCCAAGATGGTGCTTGAGTTCAACACTGCTTCTATTTTCATATGATTTTATTTTCTTAGGATGAAACACGGCCAAGACAATGAGACATGGCCAAGCTTCAAGCGACATGGGCAAAGACATGGCCAAGACGAGCAGACATGACCAAGCTTCAAGCGACATGGCCATGTCATATGAGTGTGTCAAGTACTGCCCCTTCATTTTTGCTATTTCTTTGCTTTGGTTTCTTTGTTTTGCTCCTTGGATGAGACATGGCCAGTGGCTTGGCCGTTTCTCCTGGCCTTGTCAAGCTCTGCCTTGAATTTCTTGAGGGAACACGGCCAAGCTTGATTTGGCTTGGCCATGTCTTGCTTGATTCATGCTTTTCCTGCACTATTTTGATCTTCCAAGGGAGTTTTTGCACTTAAACCTAAAACAAACACTTTAAAAAAACTTAAAACAAAAATCATTCAAAACATTAACTAAGAACACATAAAAATCACACTAAAAACTAGTACAAAAATGATCTAAACAACTACCCCACACTTAATTCCTTGCTTGTCCCCAAGCAAGGCTAAAATCAAAACACTAAACAAGATAAATTTTGTTAAGTTCAAGAGTTATAAGAATGCATCAAGACTTCCCTATCCCTAAGTCCACAATCAATATTAAATCGAACAAAATTGATACCCATGCAATTAAGTGGTTTTCCATGCATAACCTATGTTGTCGCTCCCTCACCAACTCTTACAAGTGTTTGATCATGGTGGTGTTTACACTCATAACAATGAATGAAAGAATATTACCATAGGCTTGCTTATCAATCAAATCTCCACCACAAAATTACAATCAAGCACCAATCAAAAGGTCTTTCTTTTGGTTGTAATGGGGCTAAGGTAAAGGAATGATATTTAGGAAATGTGAGCTTAATCATTAAGTTCAAGAGCACTTCAAGAATGAAGTAACCATTCATATATATATACCCCAACAATTCCAAAACACCTTCCACTCATCTACCCTTTGTCATTAAAGAGCTTTTTAAGGGAACTCACTTATTAAATCTTGCAATGATTATTCACAAACATATTCCAACCCTTTCAACAAGAACATCAATTATTCTTATTCTTATTATTTTTTTATTTTTCTCTTCTTCTTTTTTTTTATTTTTTTTATTTAGGGTTTGTAACTAAATAACATAATAGTTTGCAATCTTAAACCTACTAAATTTAACCCCACACTTAATTCAACACAACACCCAGCCATAAATGCTCTTAAAATGCTATTGACCTAATGATAAGGGTAAGAGACAAAATAGCATGATTCAAAGTTAGTAGTGTTGCGAAAAAGAAAGAAAAGGGAAAATGAAATAGGCTCAAATTTTGCTAACTAAAGTTGAAAATAGGGTTGGTCTTTTTAAGCCGAAGTGGGTTCACCTAATTGCCTTAATCATCTTGATGCCTAATTGAAATTTTTATGTAGTATCAAAGCAAGTTCTAGCAATTCATCAATCAAAGATGTTCACCCACAACAATAATGATAAGTTGATGGCTCAATTCCTCACTAGGTTATTGGCAATGCAAGGGAAAAACCAACAAAATTGACAATAAGCACCAATTCTACTCAATTCTCAAATTCATGCTTCAAAAATTCAAAGGTCATCTATCAACAATTTTATAACAATTGAACTTTCTAAAATTCATTTATTCAAAGAAAAACATTAAAACATTAACTAAACTTAAATAAAAAATAACTTAAAATTAAAAACACAGAACACAAAATGCACCCCACACTTAAAGATTCACATTGTCCTCAATGTGAGCATGCATCAACTAAAAGATAGGGTTTAGATGAAACCTGATTTCCATCGTTCCCATATGCGATGTACAATGCTCCTTCCACCCATAATGCAATTGTCGCTCATGTTTGCAGGGATGGATAGCATACAACTCCGAAGGATACCCGATGTATTGCTACGCCTAAGTAGCAGTATTTGAAAACATGTGAAGGTCATCTTAGGGTAATCCTCCAGTGCAATAGGAACTTTGTAAAACCCTTTTTCATTGTGCAACATTGTTCTATCCATTGTATGCTCTTCTTCACCAACAAGAGTAGAAGAGATGATTTTTGGGGACTCTTTAAGTTTAACCAAGTTTGGTTGAATCACTTCTTCATCCACTTTAACAATGTCAAGTCCCCTCTCAACAACCTCGGCATCTAAAATTAGCTTACACTCCTCAAGTTCTAAATTGGGCTTTTCATGTTCTTCTAAGGGCATACCCAACTCAAGCTTATTTCCACTTTCTCCTTGGGAGTGCATATCATAGATGTTAGAAAGTTGTTTACCTTGCTCCTCATCCTTCAAGCTACTTGGAAATGGATTTGGTGGCCTATAATGATTGGAAGATTCATACAACTTTGGTGAGGTTTATGCCTCCAAATTCTCCTCCTCCGCTGATTGGCTTGGCTTCTCTATGTTGGTTTGTATCTCCTCGCCATTTTCTTCTTGATTAGTCCCTACATCAAAGGAATCACACAAAAATTGTTATATATTACCTGTTCACTCATCAAATTTGTGATTACCTTGACTTGCTCCAATTGGCTAGGAAATTCCTCCTTTTGGTGTGCTTGGAGTTGATGTGCCAGTTGCCCAACTTGAATTTCCACCCTCTTCAATGATTCCTCCAAAGAATCAAACCTCTCATTGCTCCCTTCCTGATTTTGTGTGCTAATTTGAAGGTAAGTATTCAAATCATCTTCCACTGTGGATTTCTTGCATTGATTCTGATTTTGTGCACTAATTTGAATGAAGGCATTCAAACTATCTTCCAAAGTGGGTTCCTTAAGTCGATCTTGATTTTGTGCGATAGTTTGAATGAAGGCATTCAAACTATCCTCCAATGAGGGTTTCTTAAGATAATCTTGATTTGAATATTGTTCTTGAGAGTAAGAACTTCTTTGGTAAGGTTGAAAACAATTTTGAGGTGGAATGTGTTGCTGATTTTCCCAAGAAAAATTTAGTTGGCGTCCCCAGCTTAGGTTGTAAGGATTAGAATATTGGCCATTTCTACCCATTTGCTGAAAACTATCTAAATCATCTTCTTCCTCTTTCCATTCTTGGTATCGCGCGAAACCGAATGAGCATGTATTTGCACTATGCCCTGCATTGCCACATGCTGCACATATCTCTTGGCGTGGCATAGGTGCTCTTCCTTTTGCATTTAGCACCTTAAGTCGATTCGTCAATTCTGCTAATTGCCATGCCATTTCAGACTCATCGTTCCTATCATAAACTCCCCCGTTCCTTGAAAACTGCATCTTTACAAAAGGCACTTATCAACTTAAAGAAAACAAACAAATAATTAAATTGAAAGAAAATCAAACAAAACAAACAAACAATTCAAAGAAAACAAACAAACAATTAAATAAAAAAAATCAAACTATCACTACTTAAACAGCCTTCCCCGGCAGCGGCGCCAAAAACTTGTTGCGCTCGAATTAAGTACTACTACAAGTGTCACTCGAAAGTATACAAGGTAGTTGTAGCAAAAGTGATCGCCCCAAGGTCGTCTAACAAGGAAGGTGTAGTTCATAATAGCTTGATTGACAACTTATTTAAAAATTAAAGTTTGTTGTTTGGAATGGTGCAGGAGTAATTTAAATCTAAGAGTAATGAGTGTAAGGGTTAATGTGTGTGATGGTTGTTCAAGATCAAATCGATTCTTGGGAAGGTGCCTAGGGTTATAGGTCCATTCAATCAAAGCTCAATTCTCAATTATCCATTAACATAACCTTGTAAATTAATTTGTTCCTTAAGGTTAATTAGTCAATTACCAATTCATTAGTTCTCACATTCATGAAATAGCAATAACCAATTATTTTACATTTGCAAATTAACAAACCCTAGAACTTATATTTCTAATTCATCCATAGGGTGGTTGATTATATAGTTCCGATATCGGATTTCACCTCTCGGTCCTTCATCCAATATTCAAAGATTAATAGGTAGCTAATCTATCAACCTAACATTTAATACAATACAATCAACCATAAACAAGGTGCATCAATTGAAATATCAAATAAAAGTATTCAATCAAATATACTACAAACCCTATGCATGGGTATTTAGCTCAACATCATCAATTTAAAACATTCATTCAACTCAATACAAATTAAATACAAATTGTTCATTACAATATCAATTCTCTAAATATAACAAAAACAATATTGAAATGAATTAAAAGAGAGAATAGAAAAACCCCTTGTAGATTCCAAGAGTAGGATTACTAGTCTTCCTCCTAGTTCCACTTTGATATATGATGAAGAACTCAAGCCCTCTTCAATGGATGATTCTCCTTTGCAAAGTGGAATGGAGCTTTCTCAAGTCACCATTCCTTCAAATGATTATGCCTTTGAGAGATGTAATGGAGCTTTCTCAAGTCACCAATCCTTCAATGAAGCTTCTTCAACCTTTAAGAGCTTGTTAACCCACTTTATCCCAAAGAATCTCAAAGATCTTTTCAATGGAAGATGGAGAAGATGGAGAGGATAGAAATGGAGGATGAAGATGAATGGACAAGGAGAGTGTCACTCTCTCCTCTCCCCAAATCATTTTTCTCCACTCTTTTCTTTGTTTTTTTCTCTTTCTCCTTTCTTTTTTGCAAAACCCTAGGCCTCCTCTCTCTCTTATCGACCTCTTCCTCTGTTTCGTGCAAAAGATTTTAAATATATTAAGGGTGACACGGCCAAGCTTGCTTTGGCTTGGCCATTTCTCTCATTTTTCTTTGGGACACAGCCAAGCTTGATGCCTATGTCATATGACATGGCCAGTGGCTTGGCCATGTCTCTTGCCAGTGTCGCCTTCTGCCTTCTTTCTTTTCTTTATTCTCAAGTGGTGACACAGCCAAGCTCCTGGCCATGCCATTTGACATGGCCAGTGGCTTGGCCATGTCTCTTGCCAGTGTCTCCTTCTGCCTTCAATTTCTTTGAGGGACACGGCCAAGATAAGGGTGACTTGGCCATGTCTACTAATTTTTCCTTGGACATGGCCAAGCTTCAAGCGACATGGCCATATTTCGAGCAACATGGGCAGAGACATGGCCAAGATGGTGCTTGTGTTCAACACTACTTCTATTTTCATATGATTTTATTTTCTTAGGATGAAACATGCCCAAGACAATGAGACATGGCCAAGCTTCAAGCGACATGGCCAAGACGAGCAGACATGGCCAAGCTTCAAGCGATATGGCCATGTCATGTGAGTGTGTCAAGTACTGCCTCTTCATTTTTGCTCTTTCTTTGCTTTGGTTTCTTTGTTTTGCTCCTTGGATGAGACATGGCCAATGGCTTGGCCATGTCTCTTGGCCTTGTCAAGCTCTGCCTTGAATTTCTTGAGGGAACACGGCCAAGCTTGATTTGGCTTGGCCATGTCTTGCTTGATTCATGCTTTTCTTGCACTGTTTTGATCTTCCAAGGGAGTTTTTGCACTTAAACCTAAAACAAACACTTTAAACAAACTTAAAAGAAAAAACAATCAAAACATTAACTAAGAACACATAAAAATCACACTAAAAACTAGTACAAAAATGATCTAAACAATAATCCATGCCTAAATAGGACACCCACTGAAAGGTAGAAACATGCCCTTTGCATTGGTTCTAAAATAGAAAAGCAATTTAAATTACATGATATTTAACTAATGAGGTACCCACCAAGTGGAAACATAGCTCTTACAACATTTGGAAATCTAAATAAATCGATAAAAGTAAATAACCATTCATCATAAATAAATCATTCATCAAAGGTATTAAAAAAATATAAAATAAACATCCATCCATGATAAACTAAGTAAATCAAGCATTGAACTTAACTAAATCAACAAAGCATTGAAAATAAATTAAAGCATTTAATAGACTACATAATCAAATATAAAATTGAATAAGGCAAATAAAGATTCAAATTAGGGCTACTGTTTCTATTTAAGTTTCTTTATTTAATATGTTTAGGGTTTTGGGAATTCATGGGTTTAAAATACTGTGAATTTTAAAAGAATTGAGATGGAGCCAAGTTTTATGATTTAATAGGTTAATAAAGTTCTTTGCTTAACCAAATTAGTATTTGATAGGTGAAATCATGAGACTAAGGTTTGGACACTTTAAAACATTTAGATTTATGATTTACGGTTACTGAATTAGGGTCTTTAAGCTTACTGTGTTTGAATATTAACATTTAGATTTATAAGGTTTTAAGGTTTAAAGGATTAGGGTTTAGAAAAATTAGGGTTTAAGGTTTTAAAGGAGTTAGGGTTTACTGTTTTGCGTTTTGGAATTGAATTAGGGTTTTAGAATTTTAAGAAATAATTGATAATTTTATGAAACTTTATGAAAATAAATAAAATGATTTAAGGTTTATATAAACAGAAAAGATGTTTTTAGGGTTTGTGGAAAGAAACATACTCAAATTTAGGATTTTGAAAAGAAACAGGATTAATTAGGGTTTTAAGATTTTGAAGAAGCAAAAATAACAATTTGAAGATTTTTGGAAAACAAAGTAACGAATTAAGGATTTTAAACTTTAGAAAAGGGGAATTAAGGTTCTAGGGTTTTTGAATTAAAAGAAACAATGGGATGATTTAAGCTACTATGAAGAAATTAGACAACTGATGCATACCTCCGTTTGTTGGTTCCACAAAAAATTTCTTCTTGGATGAACAAAAGCAAAGACAAGCTTTGTTGCCTTTGATGGATTGAATTGTTGTTTGCTCTCTAAAAACAATCAAATTGATTTAAAGCTTTTCCTTCTCAATTTCGGTCTCCAATTTCTCCTCAAAATTTCCTCCGATCGATCCGCCCCTTTTTTGTGTTGTTTTAGTCCTTATTTATAGAAGATTTCTATGGTTAATTCTAGTTATTCACGGAATATAACATTCATTAAGAAAAGTAAACCGAAACCTCATTGTATTAGGTTTCAAAAAATTTACATCGAAAAAATTTCGCTGGCAAAAAAAAAACTGCTGCGGAAAAATTGCGCTGACAAAAGAAACTACTGCAGAAAAATTATGCTGGCGAAAAAGCTGTCGCAGCTGGCTGCGGCAGCGGCGGGCGAAATTGGCCTGCGGGCGAAATGGCCTGGTCCATTTCGCTCGCAGGATTTTCTACGCCGATTTTTATTTTTATTTTTATTTTTTTGTTTATTATTATTATTATTATTTATTAATAAAAATTAGATATTAAAGCAGATATTATTTAATTAAGATAACAAAAATTGTTTTGGACTAATTAAAATATTTTGGACAATACAAAAATTATTTTGGACTAATTAAAGTATATTGGACGGACTAGGTCAAAAATTAAGGGTCTACATCGGTCTTTTCAATGATACTATACTTAATTTCATAAGGTAGGAGCTTTCTACTCAAATAATAGATTGCGTGCTCAACCCCCAATTCATCTACTTGGGCTAGCATTGCTCTTATTGACTCATCTTCTACTGCTAAGTATAGTAACAAAAGTTTACCGAGTCTAGGTGGTTTCAGAATAGGTGAATTCAGCAAATACTCTTTTATACGCTCAAAGGCCTTTTGACATTTTTCATTCCAATTGACCAGCTGGTTCTTTTTAAGATATTTAAAGATAGGCTCACAGATTGTGGTAAGCTTTGCTATGAATCTGCTAATGCACTGTAATCAACCAATGAACCCCCAAACTTCCTTCTCCATCTTAGGGGCTAGCATATCCCTAATTGTTTTAACCTTGTTAGGGTCAATCTCAATGCCATTTGGACTAATCATGCGTCCTAGCATATCACCTAAAGTAACTCCAAACACATACTTCTTTGGATTCAACCTTAGATTATACTTAACTACTCTTAAAGAATATCTGTAGGTTTTAGAAATTCTGCTCTCTTATATCCAACTTCACCATCATATCATCAACATAGACCTCAACTTCCTTATGCATAATGTCATGAAACAAGGTGGTGGCCATCCTCTGGTAGGTTGCTCCAACATTCTTTAACCTAAATGGCATCACCCTATAATAAAATATACCCCATGTAGTAATGAAGATAATTTTAGCTTGATTGTATCCGAAAAACTTATCTATGAATGAGTGTAGCATGCTAGAAGCTGCACTATCAATAAGGACATCTATATGAGGTAAAGAAAAGTCATCCTTCGAGGAAGCCTTGTTCAAGTCTTTATAGTCTGCACAAACCCTAATTCTTCCATCTTTCTTTGGCACTGAAACTATGTTGGCTAACCAGTCTAAATAATCTATCACTTCAAGGAACTTTACTTGTATCTATTTAGTGACTTCCTCTTTTATCAATTCCATCCATTTTGGCCTTAACCATCTAAGCTTTTGTTTGACAGGTTTCATGTGATTATAAGTGGGAATCATATTCTCAGCTATATCTCGATCAATTCCAGGCATATCCTTATAAGACCAAGCAAAGACTTCTTCATATTTTTTAATTATTTTTTTCTAATCTCTCTCTCTCTTCAGGAGTAATGTCGAATGCTATGCTAATGTTTTTAGGATTATCACTTGTTCCTAAATTTAATGATTGTGTATCAATAGAGTTAATATTAAAAATGCTCATGTAACCACTATTTGAATGTATATAATCATTAGGAAAAACATCACGCAAGTAAGCAAAATCAGACTTTATTGCATTCATTTTGGAAAAGAAAACATCATCATCCTCATACAGAGCAGAAAAATTGAAATCAGAATCAACATCAATGTTCTCATCATCATAAATTACAAGGTTCTCAAACTGTTCTTCGATGAGAGCAGCAATTTTCTCTGGAGTCTTCTGGATCTTCAGGGCAACTTCTTTCTTTTCTTTTGGGTTGGATTCTTTGTCAACTGGTAAGATAAGCTTTTTCTCCTTCTGTTCAACCAATTCAGCAACATCAGTAAAGATATCAAACCCAGGGATCATCTTTCCTATGAACATAATAGGCTCCGACTTTCCTTGCAGTGGTCCCATCTCTGGTGCTTTGACAAATATTTCAAGTGGAGGGAACTCATTTTCTCATTCTTTTTCAGTAGAACAACTCCATTTGCTTCATCATATCCCAACCCTTTCTTGGAAGTTTGAGTCTTGAAATTTGGGAGCTCTGTTACACCTGCCTTCCCCTTCTCAAGGCCAGTACCGGGTAGATAATTCATTTTCTTCATCATAGCCAAAATTCTAGAGCCCATTATCTTGTTATCAGAAACAACAGCCACTTGAAATCCATTGAGAGGCCTTTCAATCATCAAAGCATTTACCACTTCATTATCTTCAGCATCGATAACCACTGTCTCATCTCTATTTGGGAACTTTATTTTCTAATGGAGCATAGAAGGAACTCCACCAAGAGGATGGAACCAAGGTTGAACTAATAGCAATGCGAAGGTGATGGGTATATCCAAAACTACAATTTCCACTAAGGATTTAATTGGGCTAGCGTTCACAATAGCATTAAAGGTTGCCTCTGCATGACTCTTAGTATTGTCATAAGCCCTAATGGTCATCTCAGTTGGGCTTAAATCTCTTGTTAACATAGCTAGCTTTGGCAGGATCTTGAGTGGGCACACATTTATGGCAGATCCATCATCAACCATGACACACGAAGTCCTCTTTCCTTTGACTTCCACTTTCATAAATGTGGGCGGATGTGATCTCTTCCCTCTTTTGGTAAATCCCATCTAAAAATGACACCATTCCCACATCAACCTTGTCCTTTTCCTTAACATCCTCAAACTTCATCACTCCTTCAAACTTCACAAAATTAACCAGCTTATCTGGTGTTACAGAAGTAGAAATTGGCATGTTAGCCAAAGCCTTGGCCATAGTTTCACGATGTTTCTTAGATGTGGCCAATAAATCCCAAATGTTGATGCTTTCTTGAGTCCTTTCAATTGCTTAAGGACTGTATCATCTTTATCTTCCTTCACTTCTTTTTCAGCATCCTTCCCCTTATTGACTTCTACTTCCTTTGGTGGTGGCTTTGCATAAGGCTTACCAGAGCAAGTGTTCATTATCTCATCCTCTTCGGAGTCGGTGTAGACCCTTAATTTTTTACCCCAATTTGATACGGTTCCAATTAAAGGATGCCAAAATAAATTTGATCCGACTTTAAATATTTAAACCGAGTTTATAATTTTTAAAGGAGTTGGTTTGGATTAAAGAGGCATAAATTCAATTGTAAAACCATAAAATCAAGTGGAATTGGCCCAAATTAAAACTTTTCGGTCCATAAGTTGAAAAAGGCAAAATTAATTTAAGTGAGGCCGGCCGGGGAGACATGAGCATGCCTCATATTGATCTGGCAACCCAAATAGACATGAGGTTGGACTCATGTCGACCTGGACAAGCCAGGACGACATGAGCATGCTTCATGTTGTCCTTGGCAGGCTAGGTCGACATAAGCATACTTCATGTCGACCTTGGCAGCCCAAGGTCGACATGAGCATGCCTCATGTCAACCTGGGCAGCCCAAGGTCGACATGAGGTTGGTCTCATGTTGACCTAGGTGGGTTCAATAACTTTCCTAATTCGACTAGAATTTGTTTTAAGGAGTGATTAATATTAGGTTAAGGATTCTGAGTGAAGTGAGGGCCTATAAATAATAACGTTTGAAAATTCAGAGGGGAGGGAACATTAAAGAGGGTCGGCAATGAATATTAAGAGAGATTAAAACCATAAAACAGAAGAGACATCAAGAAAGAGAGAAGAACAATAGTAACTTTTTGGAGAGCGAAGGAAACCACAAACAGAAAAATCAAAACAACCAAAGAAGAAGGCAGAATCCATACTATCTTCACATTGTTCATCCAGAAATCAATTTTTTTGGTGGAACCAACGACGGAGGTTTGATCTTTAATCATAAATTATTCGTGCTCACAGTAGCTTCGTTTCTTTGATTAATAAGAGCATGCATGCAGTAACATGACCTTTGAACGTGCATCTTTGAACATTCAGTAAATTTATCTTTGTTCCAATAAATTTAATCGTTTGCTTTATTTAACACATTGATCAGTTGGTATTCATAACCCCACATGCATGTTTCATTAAAAAACATAAAACTATCCAGTATCCATTGAGGATTTAAATTAATTGTTAGAATCTATTTTGTTTACTTTACATCAAGAATCGTAAATTATTTTATTGAAACTCAAAACCTTAAACTATTTTTATCCAAAAGCTTAAACCATTTCATTATTAAACTCCAAAATATTGATAATTATTCCAAAACCGTAATTTATCTTTCCAAAATCCTAGTTTCAAAAATCCTAATTTTAAAACCCTAATTCTAAACTCTGAATTTCGTAACCCTAGTTTCAAAAACTCTCAAAACCCTAACTCAAAACCCTAATTTCAAAACCCTAATTTTAAAACTCTAAGTTCTAAAACCCTAAGTTCCAAAAAATCCTAAATTCTTTAAAACCCTAAACTTATATATTTATTGATTTATTTAATTTTAGATTTGATTATGTAGTTTATTATATGTTTTGATGGTTGATTTATTTAATTTCAATGCTTGATTTATTTAATTTATCATGGATGGATATTTTCTTTATTATTATGATTATTATTTGTTTGTTTTAGTATTCAAATTGTAAGAGCTATGTTTCCATTATTGGGTACCTCATTAGTTAAATTTTATGTAATTTAAATTGCTTTTATATTTTGGATCAATGTAAGGGGGCATATTTTCATCTTTTGGTGGGTGTCCTATCTAGCTTAGACATGGACGATGTAAGGACATATTTCCATCCTCGGATGGGTGTTCATTTATTTGCTTTGTTTGGACCTTGCTTTGATTTTAATATAATGATGCTTTATTTTAATTGTTGCATGTAATATGGATAATATTGTTATATTGAAGAATTTTATAATATTAAGACCTGCAAAGGAGGCCGGTTCCAATGAACCGAGCATTATGGGGGTGCTGGGCCATTTCTCACCTTCCCCACACGTACCCAACTTTTTGAACCCATTAGGGGGTTGGGGATTCCTTAGGAATCGAGTCATCCACCCCTTTCTTTTTTCCCGCCCGTCAAGGTGGCGACTCTATTTTCTCTGGGCTTAGGCCTGTGTTATCTAAGGCCTCGAGCCTAAATAGTGCCAAAGTCGCAAGAACCATTCCACCGGGAGTGGGTGCAAAAATCCCTGCTCACAGTGGCGACTCCACTGGGGATAAGAGAAGTTGATTCTGTTGGTCTTTATATGATTCTATTCTTTCTTATAATGATATTATCCATTGAATCATATTAGATTGCATCGTGTGCGTGAGTTAGGATGCCCGTGTTACCTTTGTTGTTTTATGTAAAGGATACCATACTTTCACTCAAGGTATAGAGATCGAGCATGGCATAACCACTCATAGCCTTGTACCATTTTGTATATACTTGCTATGTGAACCTAAGCCTTTTAACCCAAAGACTAAAGCTCATATAATTGGCCTAGTTACTTTTCTTAGGTTTTTACCCCAAATGCATGTTGTTTGACTATGGTTAATTTATCTTGGTTTAAATCATGGCTTATTTGGTTTGTTCTTTTTCTAATATGACTTAAGTACATTATAAGCTCAAAATAAATTTTTCTTTAAAATCAAAAAGACCAAAGCAATTTTCAAAACTTTTCAAGATGGTCTTTGGACATAAAACTTTTTCTAAAAATAAATCAAAAAATTCTTTTCTCAAGACTCAAATACAAAGCCCAAAATTCATTTTTTTCTAAAATCTTTTTACAATAGGCTTAGAAATAAAATTATTTTCATCCAACCTTTTCTTACAAAGAGCTTACAAATATTTAGGTCAATTATAAAATACCAAAAATCAATTGTGAGCCTAGTTTATACTAAGAAATAATTAATCATGGGCTTGTTTTGGCATGAATCATTAGTTACTTTTTCAAGTGAGAAATCTATTTATAATAAACCTCTTAATTTAGTTTTAATCCAATATAGCATAAAAGCTACTTTAGTTGGTTAAATGGATTAAAACCTAATTAATGGGAATTTTCATGAACTGATTTTTATTTTTAAAAATATAACTATTAGTTGAAACGTCCAAGAGAATTATTCGAACAACAACATACCCCATGTTGGTATTTTGTTAACCATATTACCTAGGAAAAGAGACTCGCCATTCGTGTGTGGATGTTACATCCTAATTATCCTTGTTTGTTTATTGTTTGTGCATACATGCATACATACATTTGCATCTCATATCATTGATCCTCTCTGACTCGCAGCCCTGGATTACGACAGTTCAAAAGCTTACGACAATTCGACGTACGCCAAAGATGAAGAATCTAGTAGCAACTCAATCAGTTGCTCACCAAAAGTAATGGAGCCCGAACAAATTCAAAGAATGGTGGACGACGCCCTTAATGCCAAGATGGAAGAAATAAAACAGGCCCTGGCTGAGACCATGAAGAACCAATTGGCTACAATTTTAGGAAACAATGCCGAAACATCTGCTAGCACCAAAAACCCAAAGGACAAAGGGAAGACTAAGGTTGGTGAAGTGGCTTTTGATGATGACAAGGTAGTCATTGATGATGATGATGATGACTGGGCTCAATACTTCCAAGATCCTCAAGACAAAAAGGAGCCAAAGGTTGTTGAGAAGACAACTATTAAAAAGATCGAGACGTCTGATGTTGAGAAGATGATTGCTGATTTAGAAAAGAAATTTGAAAAGAAACTGAAAACTGAAGAGATGTCCTAGATCGACAAACTATTTGACCAAGATGAGGAGGTCCCTTATAAGTTCAAAGATGCCATCCTTTGCAAAGTTTGATGAAACCAGAAATCCGCATCTCCATGTGAAGCAGTATATCACTGCTATGCAATCTGCCCGAGCTACCAAGGCTCAAACTTTAAGGTACTTTATGCTCTCATTGGAACCTGTTGTCCAAAATTGGTTCAACACCTTAGAGGAAAGCACTCAAAAAGATTGGGACATGTTATACAAGGCTTTCATTTAGCAATATAGGTATAATGTCGATCTAGAAGTAACCTTGATGGAGGTGGAAGCCATTAGACAAAGGCCAAATGAGAATTTTGTGGACTATGTGAAAAGTTGGAGAAATAAGGCTGCTTTGCTCGAGAAGAGGCTCGATGAATCTAATCAAATAAGGATGATTATGAGAGGGGTGTTGCCTAGTCTTTGTGAAAGGATGTCTCATACACTCATTCGGGACTTCAAAGATCTTCTCCAAGCTAGTCTGTAAATTGAAGAATGGGAAAGGAAGAAGAACCGCTTTTCAGCAAGAAGGAATGAGAAAGAAAATTATCAGCCTAGCAATCAAAGAACACAAAAAGAAGTTGATGTTAATACGAGTAGTCAAGGAAATAAAAGACAATTTTCAGAATTGGGGAAACCTCTACCTTGGGTTTTCAGCAAGCTACAAAAGAAAGGGTTGTTACAACCATTGACTCCTCATCCTTTACCTAATCCTCTTCCACCTAACTTTGATACTAATGCATTTTGTCAATTCCATCAAAGGCTTGGACTTGAAATGGACAATTGTATGAAGTTGAGGCATGAGATCCAGAATCTAATAAATAGTGGTAAGCTACCTGAGCCAGACAAGCCCAATACCAAGAACAATCCTTTGCCTAAATTTGGAAGAGTGCCACCACCAGCAACCTCCATGGTAGGAAAAGGATTGGAAGAAGATTTTGTTTCATCATCCTTTCAAGATGGGAATATTAAAGATGTGAAAGGAAAAGAAGCTTAACTCAACTGACTTTCCTTAGCTTGAATATTGCTTTTTAATTTTACTTTCTTTAATATTTAATTGGAACAATTGTGTTTTTCAAATTTAAATTTGTTTGAATAAATTACTTTTCATCAAAAATTTTGTTAGTCTTTGTTCATTTTGGTGCTCAACCAATAAGGAATCTAGCTTGATAATTCTTGAATTAATATATTTATGCATCATGACTTGAATGACTTTACTAGGTGAGGGAATTGCTCTATAACATTGAGTTGTGTATGCTTACTTAGAGAGGGCTCCTGCATAATTACCTTTGTCTAGGTCCTAGTCAGTCTTAGAACATGCTTTGACAAACTTTCGAGGTGAAATTTAACTCTCCTTATTTAAGGGAGAGATGATCTAGGCATTGTTTGACGAGCCAACAACTAGTATCCACCCTATTCAATATCAATCCCTAGTTGTCCCTTTTGAGCTTCATAAAATTTTAGCTTTCTTTTCATTGGCATATAACCCCAACAACCTACCCTGAGCTATTGTGATACTTTTGACAAGTCTTATGATCACTAAGATGAAGAGGCAAGAAGATCAAAGAAAGAAATGAATAGTCAAGATCATAAGGATAGTTGATGTTCTCAAGATCATAAGGATAGTTGAAGTTCACCTAGTATCTCCAATCTATCAAGACAACATCAGAGTAACAAATAATTTATCCTTGTTAAAGGAGATTTATGCCACTCCACTCATCCATTATTAGAAACCCAAGTTGGTACAAACAAGACAACTCTTTTAGAGCTAGAACCAAAAAAAAAGAAAGAACGAAGAAAAGAAAAGAAGAAGAAAAAAAAGGACAAAAAGGACAAAAGAAAAAAGAAAAAAAAGGATAAAAGGAAAAAGGAAAAAAAAAGAAAGATAAAACCTAAAAAGGCAGTTCAAAAAGCCAACAGAGTTCTTTTTTACCTAAAGTAGCAAAAGGCTTCCATTTTGTTTTTAAGGACATTTTGACTTGAATTGGTCCAACCCAACCAAAGATTCAATCAAAATTGGAGAAAAAGGAAGGAAGACCATCCAGTTCTTGAAAGTTCTGCACTTGATAGTCCTACAAGGAAGAAGGACAAAATGAAAAAATGCTCAAGGAAAGGAAAGAGTAAGAAAAATAAAAAGAAAGAAAAGGGAGAAGAAGAAAAGAAATGAATTTGGATAACAAAATTTTTGTAAGGGCAAAGACTGTTCTAATCAAGATCCAGATTAATGCCAAGAAGACAGAAAGAATTTAGAGTCTAGCAAGATTGCTCCCACCTGCCTAAAGTTCAAACAATAAATTTGTAGTGTGAAGGTTTGTCCATTGTGTCACATCAGCTCCAACTTACAAATGGCCTTCATTTAACCCATGTCCCTTATAGAACCCATTTCAAGCCTATCAAAGACCTATTGATCTCTCTTGGTAGGTAGAGTCTATTAGTGGAGATAGTTTGGATAAGCATGCATATGAGATATATAATATTTAAACTCAAAAGAGATCTTTGGCCAAGTAATATGTATGTGCCTATCTGAAGTGCAATAATTCTTGCTTAAATAAAAATAATTCCCGAGTTTAGTACGGTAACTAGGGTTTTCATGTTATAGATATGTTAATTTGGAAAAATCAAGTCCTAAGGTACATTGACATTGTTTTGGCAAAGCCAACATTTGATTTCAAAATCAAATTTCAAAAAACAAAAAATGTTTTTGTCACACGAAGCCTTCAAGTTAAGAGAAATTTGTTGCATCATCAAAACTCGAAGGACACATTGGGCAAAGGAAATGATTACTAACAAGGTTATGAAGAAGGTACCAATTGGTATACTGAATCATAATTTGAAATGGATGTATCTCTGTTGTTTGGAGACTCCATTATTCAAATTTTCAACATCTTGAAGATAAAAGCCATAAATGTGAAGCTTTCTATCATTCCAATGCAAGACTTGAATGAGCATCTTAAAGGAACCAATGAGAACACTTCTCCTGGTCAGCTCAGTCTGTGAGTCAATGAAACCACTGTGAGTATTATTCATGCATATCATGCATACATGATAATATCACATTGCATTTTTCTTATATTGTATTATCTGTTCTTTGTCAATGTGAATAGCAAACACTCTGTGAAGCGAAGAATCAAAAGTTGATATCAAATTAGGGGGGCATGGAAATCCCATTGCATGAGAAAGCTCCAGTAATTTTGCAAAGAGAAGAAATGCATGCTTGTGTGAAGAGCTAGACAAGACAAACATCAATCAAAGCTTGCATGGAAAAATCTTTGGTTTGAGCTTACACAGGGGGCAAAGTTTCTCCTTTTCAATTTTTTGAGTTTATATACCAAATATTTTCAAACTCACTTGCAAATATTTCGCCACGCTGGGGCATGGAAAAGATATGAGGACCAACCAAAAATTGCTGAATTTTTGCAAAAAGGAAGAACAAAAGAATGGAACATTAGAACTATTAAAAGAATGAAGACACAAATGACAAAAGATCAGTCTAGCTAGAAGAACTGAAGCCAATGTAAGACCTAATCTCTAATGGATGAAGATCCAGCTTAAAGGATGAAGATCCACTTTCAAAGGTGAAGACCTGATTCCAAGGATGAAGATCCAATTTCAAAGGGTGAAGACCTGATTTCCAAGGATGAAGATCCACTTTCTAGGGTGAAGACCCAATTTCCAAGGATGAAGATCCACTTTTAAGGGTGAAGACCCGATTTCCAAGGATGGAGATCCATTTTCAAAGGTGAAGACCAAATTCCAAAGATGAAAATCCAATTTCAAAGGGTGAAGACCCGAAGTCCAAAGGATGAAGATCCATTTTCAAGGGTGAAGACCCGATGCCAAGGATGAAGATCCAATTTCAAGGGTAAAGACCCGATGTCCAAAGGTTGAAGATCCATTTTCAAGGGCGAAGACCCGATCTCAAAGGATGAAGATCCATTTTCAAGGGTGAAGACCTAATTTCCAAGGATAAAGATCCATTTTCAAGGGTAAAGACCGAATGTCCAAAGGATGAAGATCCATTTTCAAGGGTGAAGACCCAATCTGAAAGGCTGAAGATCCATTTTCAAGGGTGAAGACCGGATGTCCAAAGGATGAAGATCCATTTTCAAGGGTGAAGACCCGATCTCAAAGAATGAAGATCCATTTTCAAGGGTGAGGACCCGATCTCCAAGGATGAAGATCCATTTACAAGGGTGAAGACCCGATCTCCAAAGATAAAGATCCATTTACAAGGGTGAAGACCCGATCTCCAAGGATGAAGATCCATTTGCAAGGGTGAAGACCCGATCTCCAAGGATAAAGATCCATTTTCAAAGGTGAAGATCCGATGCTAAGGATATAGATCCAAGGTCCAAATGATGAAGATCCATTTTGAGGGTGAAGACCCACAATGCGTTAAAGAATAGAACAGCCGGAGCAGTTAAAATTCTCAACTAATTAAAGGTCAACCAAACTCAGTCTCGGGTCTAGAACCCAAACCCTAAATTCACCTTGGGTCCAGAACCCAAATAATTTTTGAGTCCAGAACTCAAATCAAATAAATAAATAAATGAAAAATAAAATAAATATTATATTATTATTATCAAGGGTATATATTATTATTATTTAAAAATGAAAAATAAATGAAAAATAAAATAAATATTATATTAAAATAAAATAAAATAAATAATAAATAATAAGTAAAATAAATAATAGATAATAAATATTCAAATTAATAATATATACCACAAAAATTATTTCAGACTATTTAAAAATATCAAACTGGACTGAATAAAAAATTAAGGGTCTACAGTTTTCCTCTTGGTTGAATGATCTGAGACTTTCAGTAGAAGAGAGTGAAAAGCAACATGACTTTGAGCAGATTTTGGATGAGGATGGGTACTTGGATTTGATTTGGGTACTTAGACCGAAGACTGAATTTGATTTACCTTTTATCAGTTGAGAATTCTGGTTTAACTGGCTGTTCCATTCTTTAATGGATTGTGGGTCTTTACCCAAAAAAATGGATCTTTATCCATGGGAGATCAGGTCTTTACCCTTAAAATATGGATCTTTATCCATTGGAAAATTGGGTGTTTACCCTTGAAACATGGATCCTTTATCTATTGGAGATCGGGACTTTACCCTTGAAACATGGATCTTTATCCATTGGAGATCGGGTCTTTACCCTTGAAACATGGATCTTTATCCATTAGAGATCCGGTCTTTACCCTAGAAACATGGATCTTTATCCATTAGAGATCGGGTCTTTACCCTTGAAATATGGATCTTTATCCATTGGAGACCGGGTCTTTACCCTTGAAACATTGATCTTTATCCACTGGAGATTGGGTCTTTACCCTTGAAACATGGATCTTTATCCATTGTAGATCGGGTCTTTACCCTTGAAACATGGATCTTTATCTATTAAGCTAGATCTTCATCCTTGGAAATTGGGTCTTCACCCTTGAAAGTGAATCTTCATCCTTTAAGCTGGATCTTCATCCTTAAAAATTAGGTCTTCACCCTTGAAAGTGGATCTTCATCCTTGGCAGGGTCTTCACCCTTCAAAATGGATCTTCATCCTTTAGACTTCGGGTCTTCACCCTTCAAAGTTGATCTTCATCCTCGGCATCAGGTATTCACCCTTGAAAATGGATCTTCATCCTTAGAAATTGGGTCTTCACCCTTGAAATTGATCTTCATCCTTTAAGCTGGATCTTCATCCTTGGAATCAAGTCTTCACCCTTTAAAACGAATCTTCATCCTTTAAGCTGGATCTTCATCCTTGGCATCGGGTCTTCACCCTTGAAAACTGGATCTTCATCCTTTGGACGTCGAGTCTTCATCCTTTGAAATGGATCTTTATCCTTTTGACTTTGGGTCTTCACCCTTTGAAATGGGTCTTGATCCTTGGTAGGGTCTTCACCCTTCAAAACAGATCTTCATCCTTTGGACTTCGAATCTTCACTCTTCAAATTGGATCTTCATCCTTTTGAACTTTTGTCCTATATTGGCTTCAACTCTTCTAGCTAGACTAATCTTTTGTCTTTTACATTTTCATTCTTTTGATAGTTCTAATGTTCCATTCTTTTGCACTTCTGCTAAAAATTTAGCCATTTTTAGCTGGCGCCTTATATCTTCTCCTTTGTTTGCCCCCAATGATTTATTCAGGTAGGCTCTGATTGATGTTTATATTTTATCTAACTTATCAAACAAGAATGCATTTCTTCTTTCTTTTGAAAAATTACTAGAGCTTCCTCACACAATGGGCTTTCCATGCCCCTTGATTCCATATCCGCTTTATGGTTGCTTCATAGAATATTACTGTTCATTTTTTACAAAGAAAAATGGAGTGTGATATGCTCATGTATGCATGATATGCATGGATTATACTTACAATGGTTTCATTGACTCACACACCGAGGTGATCAGCTGAAATGTTCTCATTGGTTCCTTCCAGATGCTTGTTCAAGTCTCACAGAAGGCTTTGCTTTTACGGCTTGAAAACATGAGTGGTGAGGCCCAAGTAGCATAGTCAGGGATTCATCCATTTTGAACTATGATTCAGCATGTCAGTTGGTAGCTTCTTCATAACCTTGCAAATAATTCTTTACTTTGCCCAATGTGTCCTTCGAGGTTTGATTTTTCAACATATATCCTGTAGACCCTTAATTTTTTACTCAATCCGGTCCAATATGTTTTATTTAGTCTAAAATGATTTTTGTTGTCTAATTGGTCCAAAATAATTTTTATTAACTAATTTTTGCTTTAGTATCAAATTTTTATTAATAAAAAATAGAAATAAACAAATAAAAGTCAAAAAATAAAAATAAAAATAAAAATCGGTGTCGAAAAAATTATCGCGCGGGCCCGTGGGCATTTCTCCCGCAGGAAATTCCTGCTGGCGAAATCACTGTGCTATTTCGCACGCAGAAATTTTCTGCCTGTGAAATAGCTTACGGGCCCGCTCCGCGCGCTGCCGCAGCCAGCTGCAGCATATTTTTTTGCCAGCACAGTTTTTCAGCAGCAGTTTTTTTTCGGCAGCGTAAATTTTTCGAAACCTAATCCAATTAGGTTTTGGTTTCTTTTTTTTTTATTAATATTACTTACCTTAACTAATTAGGAATAAACAACCTCAAACCACTATAAATAAGGACCAAAGGCAATTAATTTAAGGGAGGCAAAAATCCAAGAGTAGTTTGGAAAATTTGAAACCAAATCAAGGAAGGAAAAGAAGAAATTCAATTCAACTCTTTTCTGGAGCAGCAGCAGCACGATTTAGAGGATTCAAAGGCAAAAAAGGCTTGTCTTTAGAGCTAGTTCATCCAAGAAGAATTGTTTTTGGAGAAATCATCAAAAGAAGGTATGTGTTAATTAATTTTCTTTAATTGTTTTCTTTAAACAGTAGCAAGTTTATGAAATCAAAATTAAAAACCTTTGAACTTTAATCTAGTTTTTCTAAAGCCAAAAAACCTTATTTTGTTACTTTATTTTCCAAAAAGACTTAAAATTGTTATTTTTTCTTTTTAAAAACCTTAAAACTCTAATTGAATATATTTTTCAACAAAACTAAGATGTAAATTCTGCTTCTTTTAAAATTTTAAAGTAGGTTCTATTTCATTCAAAAAGCCTTAAAAAACATCTTTTCTACTTATAAAAACATTAATTTATTTTTTAAAATTCATAAAACTTCATGAAATTATAAAATTGATTTCTAAAACCCTAAAAATTATTCACCACCTGTGACCCTACTTCTAAATCCTAAAATCTAAAATTCAACTTTTAAACCTAAAATAATGAACCCTAATCCTTTTAAAACCTTAAACCCTAATTTTTATGAACCCTAATCCTTTTAAAACATTAAAAAAATATAAAAACATAAAAACCTAAACTTTACACAGTAGCTTAGGAACCCAATAACAAAAAATCACAAATTAAAGTATTTTAAAGTGTTTAAAACCCTAGTTTCATGATATCATCATTCAAACCTTAATTTTGTTAATCAAAGAGTCTTACCAACCCTTTAAAACATAAAATCCTAATTTATTTTAATTCCATAAAAAGTCACAGTAGCCATAATTGGACTTTTATTTGCTTTATTCAATTCCATACTTGATTATGCTTTGATTTATTTCTTATGCTTTAATTTATTTAATTTCAATACATGATTTATTTAATTTATCATGGATGGATGTTTATTTTATATTTTGATTAATAGCTTTGATGAATGATTTATTTATGATGAATGATTATTTACTTTTATCAATTAATTTAGATTTCCAAAAGTTGTAAGAGGTATGTTTCCACTTGGTGGGTACCTCATTAGTTAAACATCATGTAATTTAATTTCCTTTTTTATTTTAGAACCTATGTAAAGAGCATGTTTCTACCTTTTGGTGGGTGTCCTATCTAGGCATATGATTTAAGGACATGTTTCCATCCTTGGATGGGTGTCCATTTATTTGCTTTGTTTTGACGTTGCTTTGATTTTAATATAATGATGCTTTCTTTTATTTATTGTGTGTAATATGGATAATATTGTTATATTTAAGAATTTTATAATATTGAGACCTGTAAAGGAGGCCGGTTCCAATGAACCGGGCGTTGTGGGGGTGCTGGGCCATTTCTCACCATCCCCACACGTACCCAACTTTCTGAACCCATTAGGGGGGTTGAGGATTTCTTAGGAATAGAGTCATCCACCCCTTTCTTTTTCCCGGCCCGTCCGGGTGGCGAATCCATTTTTCTCCGGATTTAGGTCCGTGTTCTCTAAGGCCCCGAGCCTAAACAGTGCCGAAGTCGCAATAACCATTCCACCTAGAGTGGGGGCGAAAATCCCCGCTCATAGTGCCGACTCCACTGGGGATAAGAGAAGTTGATTCCGTTGGTCTTTATAGTATTCTATTCTTTCTTATAATGATATTATCCATTGCATCATCTTAGATTGCATCATATGCGTGAGTTAAGACGCCCGTGCTACCCGTGTTATGTGATAAGAGTGTTTTTATACTTGTTTTTAGTATGATTTTAATGTGTTTTTAGTTAATGTTTTATTTGATTTTGGTTTAAAGTTCATTTTAAGTGTTTATTTTAGGTTAAAGTGGAAAAAATCCCTTGGATGATCAAAACAATAAAGAAAAAGCATGAAGCAAGCAAGACATGGCCAAGCCAGAGCAAGCTTGGCCGTGTCCCTCAAAATTTCTTCAAGGCAGTAGATGACACGGCCAGGTGACACACCCAAGTGACTGGCCGTGTCTCACCCAAAGAACAAAAACCAAAGAACCAAGCAAAGAAGGAAAAATGAAGAACAGAAGCTGACACTAGCAGGTGACACGCCCAAGCCAGTGACCGTGTCACATGACACGCCCACAAGCTTGGCCATGTCCCATGCCTAACCAAAGAACAAAAGAAGAAAAGAAATAAGCAGAAGGTGACACACCCAAGTGACACGGCCAAGCCAGTGGTCGTGTCACATTACATGGCCACAAGCTTGGCCGTGTCACTCCTTGAGAACAAAAGAAAAGAAAGAAAGAAAGAAGAGGCAGTGATGGACACGGCCAAGTGGCTTGGCCGTGTCCCAAAGGAAAATGAGAGACACGGCCAAGCCACTCAAAGCTTAGCCGTGTCACCTATAAAAACTTTGATTCTTTTACACGGATTGAGGAACAAGTGGGAGACAAACCAATTGCTTTTATCAAAAGAAAGAAAAAAGAAAGGAAAAATCTGCCTAATTGATGGAAAGAAAGATTAAACAAAGAGAATATGGGAGACAATGGAGAGTGGTGTGAGTTGGAAGCATGGACTTGAGCTTTAGAGGGAAATAAAAAGAGAAGAAGAGGAAGAAGGAAAAGCTTCTACAGAGGGCTGAGGTTTGTGCAGAAAACAGAGAACAGAGGTAGAGAAGAGAGGTTTGAGAGGAGGAGGCTGTGCATACATGTTTTGGGCAAGGAGGGAGTGACACTTTCCTTGACTCTTCATCTTCATCCTCCATTTCCATCCTCTCCAGCATCTCCATCTTCCATTGGCAGCTCCTGGAGATTCAAGAAGCTACATTGAAAGGGGTTTTTCTATTTTCTCCTTTTATGTATTTTAATGTTATTGTTGTTGTTGTTGTATTAAGTGTATTGAACATGAACTAAATCATTCTCTATCTAGATGTTAATGAACCCTAGCTTTTTTGTATGATTGGATACTTTTAATTGATTGAGTTGTTTTATTCTTATGATGCTTAATGTTTATTGCCAATTGATGATAGCATGCTTATTGATTGGTTGCCATTTTCATATTATTGACTTGAGAAAGCTTGATATGAATTGATTACTCATAAAGGTTGAGGATTGATTGGGGTGCTAGAGATAGACCTACAAGATCCTTTGGTTTATAGTTCCTTGTTCTTAATGCAAGACCTACTTAATTGTGTTTGAGAAGAGATTCCGGCACTCTACTTAGTGATTACACTACAAAAAAACACGCTATCTGCGACGGACAGAATCCGTCGCAGATCCGTCGCAAATCCGTCGCAAATCAAGTTTTGCGACCGATCTGCGACCGATCTGCGACGGATACGATCCGTTAGTAAAAAAGGCGTCGCAATTTTCAATTTGCGACAGGCCGTCGCAGATTGCGACGGATTTGCAACCACTCGGCGGTTGCAAATCTCGCGCTTAAATTTTCGCGGGTAAAGGGCAGCCGTCGCAGATTCCGTCGCAGATTTCGTCGCAGATTTCCGTCGCAGATTTCCGTCGCAGATTCCGTCACAGATTTCCGTCGCAAATTCGTTGCAGATTCCGTCGCAGATTGCCGTCACAGATTCCGTCGCAGATTGCCGTCACAGATTCCGTCGCAGATTGTCGTCGCAAATTCCGTCATAGATTTCAAATATCCGTCGCAGATTCATAGCAAATCCGTAGTAATTTAATATTAATTTTTATTGAAACTATTTATATTATCAATTAATTTTATGAGAACTTTATAAATACATTTGGAACATTTAAACAAAATCTAAAAAAACACTAATTACATTGATAAAAATAATTCTTTTATTAATCTTCAATAGAATAAAATATTTTACAATTTAACTATACAAGTGTTAAGAACACTACTATAAATAATCTATCTTGAAAATAACAATATAGATCTTCAATATTAAATTATAGTGCTGGAGCGTTCTCTCCTTATCACGTCTTTCAGATCCTGAACAACTTCAGATATTGGAGGCCTGAATTCTGGTTGAGTCTGCAAGACATACTTGAGGTTAAGAGTGGAGGCCTCCAAGACATACTTTCCTTATACCACTCTATCCAAATACTGCTTCTAGATTGCTGCACTTCTGAAAGCACTAATATAAGTTAGATATATATGGTAAAATTAGCATTGCATAAATGTTCGGCTCCCATTTTCAAGAATAAAGTTTTCATAGTACTTGATAACATAGGCATGCACTTTGAATGTGCAGTTTTCCCCACATGAGCTACTGCTATGAATCTTCCTCTCTCTTGTGCAAACTCTATACATAATATGTTCACTTAAAGTCGTATATTATCCCAACCCCAAAAAAAAAAAAGTTAACATGTCAACCATGTTCTTTCAATATAACATGTTAACCCTTCCCTTTCAATTTAACAAGTTAACATGTTATACCTAAACTTTCAAAAAAGATTTAAAATTCATATCTCAATCTCAGTTAATTTAACTAAATAAATATTTTTTTTTAAATCTCTACTAAGTATAGATTATAGGAGGCATGTGCAAGCATTGGAAGAATGAGCATTTGCATCACAACCACCAAATGATCATGAGCAAGTTGTTTTGATTGGAAAAGGTTCAAAAAATGCAAGAGAAGTGATCTCTTCAAGTTGGGTGGATAGCCTTCAGCAACCTGGTACAAAGGATGATTATTTGTTTAATCCATACCACTATCAAATCAACTGGGAAAGATATTTAGAACACCAAAAAATGGTATGGAGCAATGTACCTCAATAATATAAAACTCCTTCAAAAAAGTATAGTCAATACGACTATAAAACAAGAAGATGGAGAGAATGTCAAACAGAACATTGACTTCAGTTTTATCATGTCGCAAGTAATTCAGGAAGCATTTGACAAGCCATTTGCTTTCTTTAACCTGCATTTAATAAAGGATCCAAAGACTATCTGTTAATCACTGGACAATCACTATTCACAAGGACAATCTGCAAAAACAATAATGAAAAAATTAAAAACATGTATTCTGAATGAGCAAACATTTAAAAACAAGTAAATTTGTCCAATCCAATAAAGTCACATTTCTCTGTCTTGACAATATAGTAAGTTCGAATTTGAAGCTAGATTCATGACTAGTCAATTCTGTCTCAGAAAATTCACTTTTTTACTGTTTGTTTAATAAAAAATGGCGTTTGAAGATAAACAAAGACAGTCCAAAAACATGATCCTTGGTATAACTACAGCATGGAGTTCTCTGATAATTCAAAGCAAAGCAAACATAAAGAAAAAATTACCTCCCATCCATGAACCTTAGAAAAGGTTCTGGCTTCAGTCTCATTTCCAAAGACATAGTCCATATATCTGTAGACAAAAAGGCTCATGAATACTTCACTAGTAATTTGTAAATGATAAGAACTAAGATGGAGGCAGAAACTTACGGCAGAACTTTCTCCTGGGCATCCTTGAAGAACTCACAGATGAATGGAGCAGAAAGATTCATTGAGAAGATCTGCAAATGCATGATTAAATCACTGAGACTCCACATAGCAATAATAATTAGAACAAAAAAAAAGACAAGGTTTACCTTGTTGTGAGCAGCTGCATGTTCAGCAACAAGTTGAATTGACTCAGGAGAGACAGTAAGGAAAAACCCAGCAATATAGAAATATTTTGCTTTCTCAACTGTTAAAACAGAGTTGGTCAGAATAGACCTCCAGGAGGCATAACCAACAACTAAACAAAAGGAACTGAGAAGGAAGTACCCAGTGCCCAGTTTTCTGGTCTCTTCAAATGCTCAGATTTGTAACAATTTGCAGCTGACAAATTTGCAACAAGCGATCTGCAAGAACATTCAACTTTTACCCAACGGATAACAACAAATAAACAATCAGATGATGATGCATCAATGTCAATATGCAGGTCTCCTTTAATCCCCCGCACTTCTACATTGTAGAAGTTAAAAGATCACTGCCTTTCAGAACACCCTGAATGCAAGACTAGGTGAAGACAATACCCACTCAAACTGTCACACATCCCAGATAAACAGCATCTAGAAAAGAAACTGGATGATATGCACACAGTAGGACATTAGGACCCAATTTGAGGTGTCCATGATGACTGAAATCTCATGTAGAAAACAGGGTTTTAGATAATGGTTTCGGAAATGATTTGAGAGTCAGAAACCATGTAATAGACCAACTACTGTGAATAATTTTCCTAATTTAGCAAAACAACTAAATATTAAGAAAGTTTTTCAATCAAATATCATTACCATCTTGTGTATCTAATAATTTAGAATGATAAATATATAGTAGAACATATCATTTATTACGAAATTTGTTAAAAATATATACATGATTTCCAATCACCCATATCATAACAGGAAATATCATATTGGTAATGGACGATCATATAGTGGGGAACACCAGCATGAATCATCTCCTTTTCTTTTTCTTTAAAAAAGGACAAAATC
Organism: Garcia nutans; assembly: GCA_947685225.1. Lineage (NCBI taxonomy): Eukaryota > Viridiplantae > Streptophyta > Magnoliopsida > Malpighiales > Euphorbiaceae > Garcia > Garcia nutans. The sequence goes on along the minus strand of CANTUV010000039.1, from coordinate 28,219,144 downwards.
AAACTTAAAAATAATGTAGTGACACCTTTATTTTTAATTACTAGAATGATCATATAATCAACAACCTCACCACATTAGTGCAAAAGAAGCAGCAAAGAATGGGCACACTTATACAAGTAGACCAAATGGATGTAGGAGACAATTACAAGAGGTGAAAAACTAATTAACTCAAATAAAACCACCCATCATTCAAATGAACCATTGGTACATTTTTCCTTCAAGTAATGTTGGGACCAACAGCAATTGAAAATCCCAATCAATCTTGATTGATAAAAGCTCAAAAGTAGAGATTTACGAGCTAGTGAGACTTCCCAACATAGGACTGATTCCCAAATAGCAAATGGCCTCCCCAGAAAGGAAAATGAATAATTCAAAAACCATATCAATAAAAAAGATCTCACTTGTTATTATGAGAAGAAGAAGAATAGATATAGTAAGCAATTATGGTTCCTGGTTCTTAAAAAAAATGACATAATAACATGTAATGATACTTGGGAGCAAGAAAAAAAATGGCCTATATACAGGAAATTTTCAACTGTAAGTTGCAAAATGAGCTTAACAAGGTAAAACTAACCTCTCACCACCAACAACACAAACAGCACATGTCCCCGTTGCAGCAGTCTCGTCCTCGTAATAATGAACCTGATAATGCAAGCTAATTAAATCCTAGACAAGAAAGACAACCTCAAAAATGGAAATTAAAGATGCAGAGTAATTTACATTAACACCAGATTGCCTGCAGCTTTTCTTCATCTCTTCTCCAAACTTATCCTTCCCAATGCAACCGATGTAACTTGTTGCACCAGGAATTTGGAGCATCCACTGCAAGGGACACAAAATACCAGAAAGGAAGAAACAAATGTGTTACATATAATAGAAGCATAAATAAAAAAATATTTATCCAAGGCAACATGAAAACAGACCTGAGCAACTCTGATTGAATTTTGAGTAGCACCTACAAGTAAAAAAGAAAGACAGTACTCTCATTAGCTCACAGACGTCAATAGATCTTGTTATTCACTAACTACCATATTGAGTTTTAATATAGATTTGGAAAAACCAACCTTATCAATCACTTTACATGTTTGTATTTAATCAATATAAGACTTTTTACCAAAATATATTCTTAACAGGATGAGAAATATCTTTTAAAAAATGACATTAATAAACTTCCAAATCAATGAAATTCTAATTTTACCTCCAGCAATATATTCTACATTGGGATTGTTGGCCATTTCTTCATACCTTCAAAGTTCAAACAAGATGAGATCATTTAAAAACCAATAAAATATTTCAAATTCCGAGCAAAAATTCAAAATTGAGCTAAACCAGAACACCAAGATCATAGTAATGAAATTATTCAGTTCAGATATCACATTTTTATATCGATAGCAATTCGGAGCAAAAACCAACAATAACTTAAGAAACCCAAAAAAAAAGTAAAAAGATAAAAGAAACGAACTTACATTGGCAAGTGCTTGTCTTCGGCAAGAATAGCATTGTTTGGCTTGATGTCATATCTGTTAAGAGAATTAAATATATAAACAATCTTTCTTCCTTTTCCAGAACTTTAAAACAAATCCATTATCAACAATCAATCATTTGAACTAACAATAACTTGAATTCGAATCTAAATTTTCTATAAATGCAGAACATACAAGATCTGTATTCCTTTATATTCAATTCAGCTCAATTATCTCATTTTCAAACACTAGTAAGCTACAAATCTGACAAATATATTCAGATCTATCACATGTTTACATTTTGTAAAGCCACAAAGGAAACTAATAAATATAAAACAAATACTACTATCATATAAATACATATCCAGAATAAGAAATGAATTTTCTAGGCAACCAAACAAACAAAGCAGGAAAAAAATCAATAAGAAGAAAAGTAACAAAATTAAAAAAAAACTGACTTGTTCAAGAATTCTTCTTCGACAACAGCAGAAATGTCGAGAAGAGGATTGCCCATGCCTAATAGAATTCCTTCAAACGCCATTTTTTATTAAACAAACAGTAAAAATATAAGTTGGTACAAAACGAAAATTGAACAGGGGAATGAAATGTTGGACAGAAAATTCACTTTTTCTCTTAATGCCATGGACATGAACATAAACAAAATATAAGTTGGTACAAAACAACACTACTCACTGATATCTGGAATGTGTGTTCTATTATATCATCAACAGCGCGCTCAGATCCATGGGCAATCAAATACTCTATAACAGATAAAGCCTGATATCAAAGAGACATTTTGAAAAGAGGGTTTTAGAAAGGCCAACAAGGCAACAACGCTGGGGAGTATATAAGAAACTAGTGCCTGAAGTATCAAAACTTCGACGTCGAATATTCGGAATGTCTACTACATTTTCGGCATTTGCGACGGAAATCTGCGACAGACATGTTTCCGTCGCAAATTTGCTACGGATCTGCGACGGATTTGCGACGTAAAATTTTTCACAAAATTCTCGGCGGGAGTAATCCCGCCAACTTTAGCGACGATTATTTGCGACGGACTGATTTTCGTCGCAGATCTGCGACGGATTTGCAACGGATTTGCGACCAATTTCTCAAAATTCCTCTGACTCGTGCTTCCGTCGCAGATCCGTCGCAGATCCGTAGCAAATTTGCGACGAAAACATGTCCGTCGCAGATTTCCGTCGCAGAATTCCGAATATTTTTATAGTGAAATTTGCGACGGCAATAGACGGTAGCAGATCTCCGTTGCAAATTGATTTTTTTAGTGTTTTCTCTCGCGCCAAGTTTCCGCGCCAACTTTTGCGACGATTATTTGCGACGGAATGATTTTCGTCGCAGATCTGCGACGGATTTGCAACGGATTTGCGACAAATTTCTCAAAATTCCTCTGATTTGTCCTTCCGTCGCAAATCCGTCGCAGATCCGTAGCAAATTTGCGACGGAAACATGTCCGTCGCAGATTTCCGTCGCAAATGCCGAATATTTTTGTAGTGTTAGGGATTAATTCACTCGAGAGAGGTTTTAGTCTAAATTAGAGGAATGCCAACTCAACTCTATCATGTAATGTAATTGAGGCTAGGGGGATTCAATATCTGGATAGTATCATTATCATCAATCATTTTACACAACACACAATTTATCTTTATGTTCATTTATTTAAGTTAATTGTCTTTAATTATAAAACACACAAAAATATTAATTTGCTAAACAACAGTTAAGATTTGCACTAGTGCTTGGCCTTATCCTCAGTGGAACGATACTTCACTCACTACTTTATTACTTGGGCGACCCGTGCACTTGCGGTATTTCTATAGCGCAACTCATAAGCGTCAAGTTTTTGGCGCCGCTGCCGGGGACAATGGTTTCAATACTAGTAATATAATTAAGACTGTTGATTTAGTTTTATTTTTTTTATCAAGAATGTTTGTTTGTTTTCTGTACATTTGTTTGTTTATTTTGTTTGAATTTGTTTGTTTGTTTGTTTTTGTTTAAATTGCTGAGTGCCTTTTGTAAAGATGCAGTTTTCAAGGCATGGGGGGATTTTATGATAGGGACTTTAATTCTAACATGGCATGGCAATTCGCGGAATTAACGAACCAATCTATGCCATGCCAAGAGATATGTGCCGCATGTGGCAATGCAGGATATAGTGGCAATACATGTTCATTTGGTTTCGAATGATAACAAGAATGGCACGAGGAAGAATATGACTACCAAAATTTCCAGCAATACCAAAACTACCAGCAGATGGGAGGCTGGGAAAGCCACTCAAATTTTTATTGGGAAAACCAATAGTACATTCCACCTCAACAAATTTTCAGCCTTGCCAAAGAAGTTCTTAGTTTCAAGAATAATTTTTAGACCAAGACCACCTTAAGGAACCCACATTGGAGGATAAGTTAAATGGTTATATTAAAAAACACACGTTGAATCAAGATCACCTTAAGGAACCCACTTTGGAGGAAAGATTGAATGCATTCATTCAAAATAGCCATAAAATGTAGATCAACCTAAGAAACTCACTTTGGAGGAGAGAGTGAATGCCTTCATTCAAGATACTGAGAAATTTCAATGTGAGCAATACATAGTGGAAGATAAGTTGAGGTCTGAATCTTTGCAAGAAACACAGAGGATATTAGATGCTCTGGTTGAGCAGATGGCACATCAACCCCAAGCACACCAAAAGGAGGAGTCACCTAGCCAATTGGAGCAATTTGAGGCAATCACAAATTTGAGGAATGAATAGGTAATATATAACAATTTTGTGATTTCTTTGATGCAGGGACCAATTAAGAAGAAAATGACGAGGAGATCCAACCTGATATAGAGGAGTTGAATCAAACAAAGGAAGATGAGAAGTTGGAAGCATCAACTTGGATAGAATTGCATGAACCTCCAAATCCTTTTATGCCACCAATTTCATTCCCATGTATGCTGGAGGAAGAGAAACAAGGTATGCATATTCTAGAACTCTATGAAATGACCCATAGCGAAGATAGTGTAGATAAGCTTAAGGTAGCCACGACCTTAGAAGTAGAGCCTAATATTTCCAATCTAGAAATCGAGGAGAGCAAATTAATTTTAAATGATGAGATTGTTGAGAGGGAACTTCCAAGTGCTAAAGAGGATGAGAAAGAGATTCAACCAAATTGGGTTGAACTTCAAAAGACCCCAAAAATTTTGGAATTTGTTTTAGTTAGGGAGAACAATATGCAACCAATGATCTCAACTCCCACTTTCGGGAGTGAGAAAGAACAAAAAATGAATACAACTATGTTGCATACTGAAAAACATTCTTACCAAGTCCCTATAGCATTGGAGGATCACCCCATGACAGCTTTCACATATTCTCATTGGCCAATTGCTCATCCAAGGATGCTACCTAAGCTTTGCAATGCATTGGGCACATTTTGAAGTTGCATGCTATCCATCCTCTCAATCATGAACTCCAATTGCATTATGGGTGGAAGGAGCCCTACATATCGCATATGGGAGCGGTGGAAGGAGACCTTTCATTGATTGTTATGAGTGTAAATACCACCTTGATCAAACACTTTCTAAGAGTTGGTGAGGGAGTGACAATGTAGGTTATGCATGGAAAGCCACTTAATAACATTGGTATCAATTTTGTTCGATTTGATGTTGATTGCGGATTTAGGGATAGAGAAGTCTTGATACATTTTTTATAACTCTTGAACTTGACAAAATTTTTGTGTTTAATTTGTTTTGATTTTTAGCCTTGCTTGGGGACAAGCAAGGATTTAAGTGTGGGGTATTTGATAAGAGTGTTTTTATACTTGTTTTTAGTATGATTTTAATGTGTTTTTAGTTAATGTTTTATTTGATTTTGGTTTAAAGTTCGTTTTAAGTGTTTGTTTTAGGTTAAAGTGGAAAAACTCCCTTGGATGATCAAAACAATGAAGAAAAAGCATGAAGCAAGCAAGACATGGCCAAGCCAGAGCAAGCTTGGCCATGTCCCTAAAAATTTCTTCAAGGTAGTAGATGACACGGCCAGGTGACACACCCAAGTCACTGGCCGTGTCTCACCCAAAGAACAGAAACCAAAGAACCAAGCAAAGAAGGAAAAATGAAGAACAGAAGCTGATACTAGCAGGTGACACACCCAAGTCAGTGGCCATGTCACATGACACGGCCATAAGCTTGGCCGTGTCCCATGCCTAACCAAAGAACAAAAGAAGAAAAGAAATAAGCAGAAGGTGACACACCCAAGTGACACGGCCAAGCCAGTGGTCGTGTCACATTACACGGCCACAAGCTTGGCCATGTCACTACTTGAGAACAAAAGAAAAGAAAGAAAGAAAGAAGAGGCAGTGATGGACACGGCCAAGTGGCTTGGCCGTGTCCCAAAGGAAAATGAGAGACACGGCCAAGCCACTCAAAGCTTGGCCATGTCACCTATAAAAACTTTGATTCTTTTGCACGGATTGAGGAACAAGTGGGAGACAAACCAATTGTTTTTGTCAAAAGAAAGAAAAAAGAAAGGAAAAACCTGCCTAATTGATGGAAAGAAAGATTAAACAAAGAGAATATGGGAGACAATGGAGAGTGGTGTGAGTTGGAAGCATGGACTTGAGCTTTGGAGGGAAATAAAAAGAGAAGAAGAGGAAGAAGGAAAAGCTTCTGCAGAGGGCTGAGGTTTGTGCAGAAAACAGAGAACAGAGGCAGAGAAGTGAGGTTTGAGAGGAGGAGGCTGTGCATACACGTTTTGGGCAAGGAGGGAGTGACACTTTCCTTGACTCTTCATCTTCATCCTCCATTTCCATCCTCTCCAACATCTCCATCTTCCATTGGCAGCTCTTGGAGATTCAAGAAGCTACATTGAAAGGGGTTTTTCTATTTTCTCCTTTTATGTATTTTAATGTTATTGTTGTTGTTGTTGTATTAAGTGTATTGAACATGAACTAAATCATTCTCTATCTAGATGTTAATGAACCCTAGCTTTTTTGTATGATTGGATACTTTTAATTGATTGAGTTATTTTATTCTTATGATGCTTAATGATTATTGCCAATTGATGATAGCATGCTTATTGATTGGTCGCCATTTTCATATTATTGACTTGAGAAAGCTTGATATGAATTGATTACTCATAAAGGTTGAGGATTGATTGGGGTGCTAGAGATAGACCTACAAGATCCTTTGGTTTATAGTTTCTTGTTCTTAATGCAAGACCTACTTAATTGTGTTTGAGAAGAGATTCCGGCACTCTACTTAGTGATTAGGGATTAATTCACTCGAGAGAGGTTTTAGTCTAAATTAGAGGAATGCCAACTCAACTCTATCATGTAATGTAATTGAGGCTAGGGGGATTCAATATCCGGATAGTATCATTATCATCAATCCTTTTTACACAACACACAATTTATCTTTATGTTCATTTATTTAAGTTAATTGTCTTTAATTATAAAACACACAAAAATATTAATTTGCTAAACAACAGTTAAGATTTGCACCAGTGCTTGGCCTTGTCCTCAGTGGAACGATACTTCACTCACTACTTTATTACTTGGGCGACCCGTGCACTTGCGGTATTGCTATAGCGCAGCTCATGTGCATCATTATTTTATGTAAGGGATACCATACTTTCACTCAAGGTATGGAGATCGAGCATGGCATAACACTCATAGCCTCGTACCATTTGGTATATACTGCTATGGGAACCTAACCCTTTTAACCCAAAGACTAAAGCTTATGTAATTGGCCTAGTTACTTTCCTTAGGTTTACCCCAAATGCATGTTGTTTGACTATGGTTAGTTTAGTTTATCTTAGTCTAAATCATGGCCTATTTGGTTTGTTCTTTTTCTAATATGACCTAAGTATATTGTAAGCTCAAAATAAATTTTTCTTTAAAATCCAAAAGACTAAAGCTTTTTTCAAAATTTTTCCAAGATGGTCTTTGGACATAAGACTTTTTCTAAAAACAAATAAAAAAATTTCATTGGCCCATGGCCCAAATACTAAGCCGAAAATCCATTTTTCTAAAATCTTTTACAATGGGCTTAGAAACAAAACTATTTTCACCCAACCATTTTTTACAAAGGGCTTGCAAAAATATTTAGGTCAATTATGAAATACCAAAAATCAATTGTGGGCCTAGTTTACACTAAGAATAAATTAATCATGGGCTTGTTTTTGGCATGAACCATTAGTTACCTTTTTCAAGTGAGAAATCTATCTATAATAAACCTTTTAATTTCGTTTTAATCCAGTATAGCATAAAATCTACTTTAGTTGGATAAATGGATTAAAACCTAATTAATGGGAATTATCATGGATTGATTTCCATTTTCAAAAATACAACTATTGGTTGAAACGTCCGAGGGAATTATTCGAAAGCAAGATACCCCATGTTGGTATTTTGTTAACTATATACCTAGGAAAAGAGACTCGCCATTCATGTATGGATGTTATAAGGTTGGAAGGAATGTCCTATTTTTATCTGTTGATTGTTTGTGCATACATGCATACATTTGCATCTCATATCATTGATCCTCTCTGGCTCACAGCCCTGGATTACAAAAGTTCAAAAGCTTACGACAATCCGACTTACGCCGGAGATGAAGTGTCTAGAAATGACTCAATAAATTGCTCACCAAAAACAATGGAACCCTAACAAATCCAAAGAATGGTGGATGAGGCCCTCAACGCCAAGATGGAAGAAATAAAAGAGGCCATGGTTGAGACCATAAAGAATCAACTTGCTGCAATTTTAGGAAACAATGCCGAAGCATCTGCTAGCACCAAGAAAGTCAAGGGGAAGGCTAAAATTGATGAAGTAGGTTTTAATGATGAAAAGGTGATCATTGATGATGATGATGATTGGGCTCAATACTACCAAGAGGTTCAAGAAAAGAAGAAAGAACTGAAGGCTGTTGAGAAGGCAACTATTGAAAAGACCGAGACATCCGATGTTGAAAAGATGATTGCTGATTTAGAAAAGAAATTTGAGAAGAAGCTGAAAACCGAAGAGATGTCTGAGATCGACAAACTATTTGGACAAGATGAAGAGGTCCCTTATAAATTCAAGATGCCTTCCTTTGCTAAGTACAATGGCACCGGAAATCCTCATCTCCATGTGAAGTAGTATATCACTGCCATGCAGTCTGCTTGAGCTACTAAAGCTCAAACCCTAAGGTACTTCTTGCTCTCATTGGACCCTGTTGTCCAAAATTGGTTCAATACCTTAGATGATGGAACACAAAAGAGTTGGGATCTACTTTACAAAGCCTTCATCCAACAATACGGATATAATGTTGATTTAGAAGTTACTTTAATGGAAGTGGAGTCCATTAGACAAAGGCCAAATGAGAATTTTGTGGACTATGTGAAGCAATGGAGAAACAAGGCCGCTTTACTCAAGAAGAGGCTCGATGAATCCGATCAAATAAGGATGATTGTGAGAGGGGTGTTACCTAATCTTCGTGAGAGGATGTCTCATACACTCATCCGTGATTTCAAAGACTTCTACAAGCTGGTCTACAAATTGAAGAGTGGGAAAGGGAGAAGAATCACTTTTCAATAAGAAGGAATGAGAAAGGAAACAACCAGCCTAACAATCAAAGCACACAAAAAGAAGTTGATGTTAATGTAACCGGTCAAGCAAATAGAAGGCAGTTTTCAGATCTGGGGAAGTCTTTGTCTTGGGTCTTCGATAAGCTACAAAAGAAAGGGTTGTTACAACCATTGGCTCCTCGACCTTTACCTAGTCCATTACCCCCAAAATTTGATACTAAGGCTTTTTGTCAATTTCATCAGACTCAAGGGCATGAGACTGATAGGTGTACCCGATTAAGGCATGAGATCCAAGATTTGATTGATAGTGGCAAGCTGCCCGAGCCGGATAAGCCCAATACCAAGGACAACCCTTTGCCTAAATTTGGAAGAGTGCCACCACCAGCAACCTTTATGGTGGGAAAAGGATTGGAAGAAGATTTTGTTTTATCCTCTTTTCAAGATGGGAATGTTGAAGATGTGAAAGGAAAAGAAGCCTAACTCAATGAACTTTCCTTAGCTTGAATGTTGCTTTTCAATCTTACTTTATTTAATATTTTGGAACTATTCTGTTTTCAAATTTAAAGTTGTTTGAATAAATTACTTTCATCAAAATTTTTGTTGGTCTTTGTTCATTTTGGTGCTAGACCAATGAGGAATCTAGCTTGATAATTCATGAATTAATATATTTATGCATCATGACTTGAATGACTTTACTAGGTGAGGGAATGGATCTATAGCATTGAGTTGTGTATGCTTACTTAGAGAGGGCTCCTGCATAATTACCTTTGTCTAGGCCCTAGTCAGTCTTAGAACATGCTTTGACAAACTTTTGAGGTGAAATTGAACTCTGCTTTTTTAAGAGAGAAATGATATAGGCATTGTTTGGTTAGCCAACAACTAGTATCCACCCAATTAAATATCAATCCCTAGTTGTCCCTTTGAGCCTTCATAAAATTTTAGCTTTCTTTTTATTGGCTTACAAACCTAAATAACCTACCCTGAGTTATTGTGATACTTTTGACAAGTCTTATGATTACTAAGATGAATAGGCACGAAGATCAAAGAAAGCAAAAATTAGTCAAGATCATGAGGATAGTTGAAGTTTCAAGACCATGAAGATAGTTGAAGTTCTCAAGATCATAAGGATAGTTGATGTTCTCAAAACCATAAGGGTAGTTGAAGTTTTCCTAATATCTCTAATATATCAACACCAACATCAGAGTAACAAATAATTTATCCCTATTAAAGAAGATTTATGTTACTCCACTTATCCATTATTGGAAGCCCAAGTTAGTACAAACCAAGACAACTCTTTTTAGAGCTAAAAAAACAAAAAAAAAAAGAGAAAAAAGAAGAAAACAAAAGAAAAACAAAAAAAGGAAGAAAGATAAAATCTAAAAAGGTGGTTCAAAAAGCCAACTGAGTTCTCTTTTACCTAAGACAACAAAAGGCTTCCATTTATGGATTGACTTGAATTGGTCCCAACACAACTAAAGATTCAATCAAAATCAAAGAAAAAGGAGGAAGACCATCCAGTTCTTGAAAGTTCTGTACTTGATAGTCCTATAAGAAAGAAGGACAAATGATAAAAGAAAGGGAAGAGTAAGGAAAGAGAAAGAAAATGGAAGAGTAAGAAAAATAAAGAGGAAAAAAGGGAAAAGAAGAAAAGAAACAGATTTGGGTCTTAAACTTTTTGCAAGGGCAAAAACTATCCTAATCAATATCCAGATTAATGCCAAGAAGATAGAAGGAATTTGGAGTCTAGAAAGATTGGTCCCAACTGTCTAAAGTTCCAACAAGAAATTTGTAGTGTGAGGGTTTGTCCATTGTGTCACACCAACTCCAATTTCAAAATGGCCTCCACTTTAACCCATGTCCCTTATAGACCCCGTTTCAAGCCTATCAAAGACCTATTGATCTCTCTTGTTAGGTAGAGTCTATTAGTGGAGATAGTTTGGATAAGCATGCATATGAGATAGACAATATTTAAACTCAAATGAGACCTTTGGCCAAGCAATGTGTATACGTCTATCTGAAGTGCAATAGTTCGCTTAAATAGAAATTATTCCCGAGTTTAGTATGGTAACTAGGGTTGTCATGTTATAGATATATTAATTTGGAAAAATCAAGTCCTGAGGTACATTGACATCGATTTGGCAAAGCCAACATTTTATTTCAAAATCAAAATTCAAAAAAAAAATTCAAAAAAAAAGTGTTTTGTCATACAAAGCCTTCAAGTTAAGGGAAGTATGTTGAATTGATTATTGGCAAGGTCATGAAGAAACTACCAACTGACAAGCTGAAACATAGCTTGAAATGGATACATCCCTGACTCTGCTGCTTAGGGTCTCCACCGCTCATGTTTTCAACATCTTGAAGATAAAAGTCAAATGCAAAGCTTTTGATCATTTCAATGCGAGACTTGAACGAGCGTCAAAAAGGAACCAATGAGAACACTTCTGCTAATCACCTCGGTCTGTGAGTCGATGGAATGACTGTAAGTATTATTCATGCATATCATGCATACATGAGCATATTACATCGCACTTTCTTGTCTTAATGAATAGCAAACACCCTGCAAATTAAAGAATCAAAAGATGATATTGAATCAAGGGGGGCATGGAAAGCCTATTCGCTTGTGGAAGCCCCGGTCACTTTACAAAGAGAAGAAATGCATGCTTATGCAAAGAACTAGACAAGAAAAACATCAATCAAAGCTTGCATGAAAGAAAAAATCCTTAGGGGCAAGGAGAGGATATAAGATCCAATCAAAATTGGAGAAAAAAGGAAAAGCAGTTGCAAGGGAAAAGTGGTTAAAGTGCAAAAACTCACTTGGAAGATCAAAACAAGGAAAGAAGAACATGGATCAAGCAAGACATGACCAAGCCAAATCAAGCTTGGCCGTGTCACCTCAAAGGAAATCTTGGCAGAACATGACACGTGCAGGAGACACGCCCAAGCCACTAGCCGTGTCTCACCTAAAGGGAAAAGCCAAGAAAGACCAAGCAAAGAGAGAAGGGAAGCAGTAGGTGACACTGGCAGGCGACACGGCCAAGCCACTGGACGTGTCACATGACACGGCCACAAGCTTGGCCATGTCCCATCCTAAGCCAAGAATAAAGAAGGACCAAAGAAAAAACACATAAGCTGACACACCCAGGGGACACGGCCAAGCCACTGGTCGTGTCACTCCCATCTTCAAAGAACAAAGAAGACCCGATCTCAAAGGATGAAGATCCATTTTCAAGGGTGAAGATCCATTTTCAAGGGTGAAGACCCAATCTCAAAAGGATGAAGATCCATTTTCAAGGGTGAAGACCCAATCTCAAAGAATGAAGATCCATTTTCAAGGGTGAAGACCTTATCTCAAAGGATGAAGATTCATTTTTAAGAACAGCCGAAGTGGTCAGACTTCTCAAATGATAAAAGATCAGTCAAACTCAATCTCGGGTCCAAGCACCCATTCTCTAGTCCAAGTACCCAAACTCGGGTCCAAGAACCCATTCTCGGGTCCAAGTACCCAAATCAAACCCATTCTCGGGTCTAAGTACCCAAGCTTGGGTCCAAGTACCCATTCTCGAGTCCAAGTACCCAAATCAAATCAATCTCAGGTCCAAGTATCCAATCCCGGGTCCAAGTACCCAAATTAAATCAATCTCAGGTCTAAGTACCCAAATCAAATCAATCTCGAGTCCAAGTACCCAAATCAAATCAATCTCAGGTCCAAGTACCCAATACCGGGTCCAAAACCCAAATTTTCCTTAGGTCCAGAACCTAGAATTATCCTTTAGTCCAGAACTCGAACCGGGTCCAGAACCCAAATTTTCCTTAGGTCCAGAACCTAGAATCTCCCTTGAGTCCAGAACTCAAACAGGGTCCAGAAACCAAATTTTCCTTAGGTCTAGAACCTAGAATTATCCTTGAGTCCAGAACTCGAACCGGGTCCAGAACCCAAATATTCCTTAGGTTCAAAACCTATAATTATCCTTGAGTCCAGAACTCGAACCGGGTCCAGAACCCAAAATTTCTTTAGGTCGAGAACCTAGAATTATACTTGAGTCCAAAACTCAAACCAGGTCTAGAATCCAAATTTTCCTTAGGTCCAGAACCTAGAATTATCCTTGAGTCCAAAACTCGAACCGGGTCCAGAACCCAAATTTTCCTTAGGTCCAGAACCTAGAATTATCCTTGAGTCCAGAACTCGAACCGGGTCCAGAACCCAAATTTTCTTTAGGTCCAGAACCTAGAATTATCCTTGAGTCCAGAACTCGAACCGGGTTCAGAACCCAAAACCTCAACTGTTTCATCAAAAATTAAGTCTTATTACTTTTCACTCTCTTTCACTTAGGTTTCAGATCATTCAAGCAGGGGGCAAACGGTAGACCCTTAATTTTTGACCCAATCCGGTCCAATATGTTTTATTTAGTCTAAAATATTTTTTGTTTTCTAATTGGTCCAAAATAATTTTTATTAAATAATTTTTGCTTTAGTATCTAATTTTTATTAATAAAAAATAGAAATAAACAAATAAAAGTCAAAAATAAAATTAAAATTAAAAATCGGAGTCGGAAAAATCAAAAAGATCATCAATCCTAGGCAAAGGATACTTATTCTTAATAGTCATCTTGTTCAATTGCCTATAATTGATGCATAACCTCATAGTACCATCCTTCTTCTTCACAAACAAAACAGGAGCTCCCCATGGAGAAACACTAGGGCGAATAAATCCTTTATCCAACAACTCCTGTAACTATACCTTCAACTCTCTCAACTCAGCAGGTGCCATTTGATAAGGAATAATAGAGATGGGAGTGGTACCAGGCAACAACTCGATACCAAACTCAACCTCTCTCCCAGGGGGTAACCCTAGCAACTCCTCAGGAAACACATCTGGAAAATCTGCAATTGTGGTTATACTGTCAAGTTGGGAACCCACTATTCTGGTATCCACAACATGAGCAAGATAAGCATCACACCCTTTTCTAATCAACCTTCTAGCTGTTACAGCTGAAACAAACAAGGATGCAAGTTGTCTCTGCTCACTAGATACCATCACAATTCTACCATCACCGGTTCTCAAGGTAACACACTTCTTTTGACAATCTACCACAGCTCCATGCTTAGACAACCAATCCATGCCTAAGATCAAATCATATTCCTTAAAAGGCATTTCAATTAAATCACTAAGAAACTCCTCACCTTGCACTACTACTGCACTATCACGATGAACCTTACTCACCATAACACTATGTCCTAAAGGATTTGTCACCAAGACATCAAATCCTAAGGACTCTAAATGCAATTCAGATACAGGCAGAATGAATGCACTTATGTATGAATGAGTAGATCCTAGATCAATCAAAGCAAGAGCTGGAATGCCAAAAAAAGAGAATGTACCCGCTATAGCTGTAGAAGCATCCGGCTGCCTCTGCATCACATATACTCTCTGAGAAGATTTGGCCTCATCTGGCCTACTGCCTCCAGATGTCGATCCTCCTCTCTGACTAAACCCGGGTCGACCACCTCTACTGAAACCTCTGCCCCCTCGATTACCTCTGCTAACACTAGGTCAAGAAGCTGCAGACTCAGCCTGTCTATGCTCCTGCATCTCAGGACACTCCCTAACAAAATGGTCAGGCGATCCACACCTGAAAGACACAGCTGATCTTCCAATCTTCCAGCAGACACCCACATGGTTTCTACCACAAAGCTCACATGTAGGTGGAGTAGACCTCCGAACCACTGGAGTCGGAGCACTAGCTATAGAAGCTGTAGGTCTCGATCTCTGCCTCTGATACTGCACTGACCTACCCGGCTGTCTCTGGTTCCTACAAATCCTCAGCATAAAACTTCCTCGACCTCTCTTCATAGATGAAGATCCTGCCTCAAACTGGGATCTCCTCACTCTGGTCTCCTCCTCGGTAGCAGCTGCTGCAATACCTTGTGCTCTCTCAACACTCCTAGCTGCTGCAACTAGCTGAGAGAAATCTTGGTACCGAGAACCAGCAACAATGCACATGATAGAGGGCCTCAATCCCTCCTCAATTCTTCTGCATCGATCAATCTCATCCGAGATAATCCCGCCGGCATAGTGACTCAACCGGGTGTACTCAACCTCATACTCTGTTACCGTCAGGTCGTCTTGCCTCAAATTTAAGAATTCCATCTTCTTAATATCTTTATACTCCCTTGGAGTATATTTCAGCTCGAATTCCCTCAGAAAATCACCATAAGATAATGTAGGTGGATCATCCATGGCATGAGGAACCGTCTTCCACCAGTCATATTCATCTTTCTGCAGAAGGGATCTTGCATAATCAAACTTCTCATCTGAAGTAGTTTGCAACTGAATGAATATCCTCTGCACTTTATCCAACCACTGCTCAGCCACTGCAGGATCGGTAGTGCCCAAGAAATCTTCAGCCCCATATTTTCTCAACTTATCATAATGTCTTACTGGCACTTGAGGCTGTGGTGGTGGTGGCTGCACTGGAGCTCCCCTCAACAAATCTACCATGTGCCTAAACCAACTCGGCGGTACCTCATCAGCATTGGATCTCCCTGGCACAGCAGTAGGGGCCTCACTAACTCTATCAACTCTAGCTCCATCTCTACCCTCTTCAAGAGCTACACTCTCAGCACTACCTTCTATAGACTGACGTGACTGAGACGCCATCACTACCTATATCTGCAAACACAGCAGAATATACTTCATTAAGATCAAAGACTGCCATACCAAAACATGTATCTTATTTAAAAACCATATTTTAAAACTCAAAACTCCCTTTTTCTTACAGTTGACCTAGGTTGAGAATCTCAAACCTAGGCTCTGATACCAAAACAATTGTAACACCCCTATACCCCGTATACGTACACAGCATGCTATTACGATCGTAATATACGTATACTGAATATAGTAATACCACGGTTTACTAACAAACGACTCACTTCTTTTACAATAAAATGAACAAATTTAAAACATTTAAGTTATATTATAAAACACAAAAGATAAAAATGTTTATTCAAAACGCAGCGGAAAGTATAACAAATATTTACAAATACATATACTTCAAAACTCAAGTTTTTACAAAACATAAAATAAATACATGTTTGGCAGTATGTCTTTGATCTTTAAGCTCCACTATCAACGCCTCAAAATCTAGACTCTACTCGGTCTAGAGGAACTCTCTGGTTCTTCCCTGTCACCTGCGCGATGAACCACAATCGCGATAAGCCAACGGCTTAGTGGTACAAACTACAATAACTGTATACTTCTATGCAATGCCAATGTCACACATTTCAACAATTAAGACAATATTCACAAATGATATCTTTATATTGTTCATAAGACTACATTTCATCATTTTATTCAATTATTTCATCACTTATGATTTATATTGACACAAAGACAAGTATGGGCCCAAAAGACACTAATATGTTATTCAAAGTTCAGAGTTACTGCTTTGGTCCATAATCATAATCATCAAGCCCGTAGGTGATACATATATCTCTATCCATGGATAGCGTAACAGACCCAGTCTCTTGGACCTCAACCCAGCTAAACTCGAGGAGATCCTCAACCACGCTAGACTGTTACTATTTTTGAGGCTTACGACCCGGTCTTTTCACCCCAAAAACATCATATTTCACATTATTCAACTGGAATCGGCTTACGACCCGGTCTTTTCACCTATCCAGTACTTTATAGGCATGCCGCCAAACCCAGAACTCTGAAGGTTGAATAACACATTAGACACAAAATCTTTTCATTTATATCTTTATACATTTCTCATTTCATTTTAATAATCAAAATAGGCAACCATGCCTCAATCATCTCATTCGCATCATTATAGCCAACAACCATGGCTTCATATCTCATCAATATAATATACATTATCAATTGCATTAACATACCTTTCATATTTCATCATATCATCAAATGTTTTAACCCTGTAATCAATTGCTTAGCATATGTATAATCAAATATGTTAAGTATCAAATCATGTGAGTGTATGCAACAATGTAGTTTGTACTTACCTCAAAACCAACTTACACCAACCTATACACTTCCTCCTTCAAGAATCCTCAACACTTAGGTTAGGGCAAATCAACTTCTTCACAACCTAAACCAAAGGTAATCATACACACTCCTTTAGAGATACATATAAGATTATAAAGCTATGAACCAACTAGGGCAAACTCTACCCATGACACGCTCAACAACACGGGCGTGTCCCTGACCGTGCCCTAAACTCACAACATAGAAGCTTTGACACGCTCATAACCACGGGCGTGTCACTGAACGTGTAATACATTCTGTCTCCCAGAAACATTGACACATCCAACAACATGGGCGTGTTCATGGCCGTGTCAATCCTTCACCAACACAGTAGCTATGACACGCTCAGTGACATGGGCGTGTCACTGGACGTGTAAATACTACTACCACACAGAAGCTGTGACACACTCAGTAACATGGGCATGTCACTGCTCGTGTCACCCATCCAATAACACAGAACCATCGACATGCCCAAAGACTTGGCCGTGCTCATGGGCGTGTCAGGCCAAAAATCTAGATTCCGGCAACAACAACAACACAACCAATAAACCACTTTCTTCCTCCATCTTCCACTTCAAACAAACTGAGCTAAACACACCCAAAAACCATAAGAACTTGCAAAAACACCAAAACACTTCAAAACATACATCAAACACCACTTTTCAACCATCACATACACACAACTCTTACTCTTTCAACATCAAACCTAACTCCTTCTTTCCAATCCAACATCAATTAAACCAAACACTCTCAAATACATCTTAATCAAACATATTCACATACCATCAACAATCAACCAACAAACTCAAACACATCTTAAAAGAAAATCAAGAAATCAAGAGGAAACTTACCAAGGATGAAGAAACTATTAAATTTCCAACTTGATCACTTGAAAACTTCCTTAAATCTTGAGTTTAAAAGATCAAATCTCTTCCTTGCTCTCTTGATTCTTTGATAGCAGGCCAAAAGAAAAGAAAAGGAAAGAAAAGAAAGGGAACCACGAAGAAAGAAAGAAAGAAAGAAGAAAAGATAGAAAGCAAAGTCAAATCATCTCCTCAAAACCCTCTCCTCCAAGCATTAATATTAAAATATTAAAATATCTCATTCCACTCACTTAATTTTCCATTTCCACTAATTAACTTAATTAATTAAAAATCATTAACTAACCACTTTTAACCTCCACTCACTTGACTTGTATATGTTGTATATATTGCTATATATACAACATATACACTCTCTCTTCACTTCCTTTCTCTTACCAATTACACATATACATCAAATTCAATTAAAACAACAATTATATCAAAACTTCTAGGGCACACTTTGGGATATTACAGATATCATCATTCAAACCTTAATTTTGTTAATCAAAGAGTCTTACCAACCCTTTAAAACATAAAACCCTAATTTATTTTAATTCCATAAAAAGTCATAGTAGCCATAATTGGACTTTTATTTGCTTTATTCAATTCCATACTTGATTATGCTTTGATTTATTTCTTATGCTTTAATTTATTTAATTTCAATACTTGATTTATTTAATTTATCATGGATGGATGTTTATTTTATATTTTGATTAATAGCTTTGATGAAAGATTTATTTATGATGAATGATTATTTACTTTTATCAATTAATTTAGATTTCCAAAAGTTATAAGAGGTATGTTTCCACTTGGTGGGTACCTCATTAGTTAAACATCATGTAATTTAATTTCCTTTTTTATTTTAGAACCTATGTAAAGGGCATGTTTCTACCTTTTGGTGGGTGTCCTATCTAGGCATATGATGTAAGGACATGTTTCCATCCTTGGATGGGTGTCCATTTATTTGCTTTGTTTGGACGTTGCTTTGATTTTAATATAATGATGCTTTCTTTTATTTATTGTGTGTAATATGGATAATATTGTTATATTTAAGAATTTTATAATATTAAAACATGTAAAGGAGGCCGGTTCCAATGAACCGAGCATTGTGGGGGTGCTGGGCCATTTCTCACCTTCCCCACACGTACCCAACTTTGCGAACCCATTAGGGGGTTGGGGATTCCTTAGGAATCGAGTCATCCACCCCTTTCTTTTTCCTAGCCCATCCGGGTGGCGACTCCATTTTTCTCCGAATTTAGGTCCGTGTTCTCTAAGGCCCCCAGCCTAAACAGTGCCGAAGTCGCAAGAACCATTCCACCGGGAGTGGGGGTAAAAATCCCCGCTCACATTTCCCTTAACTTAAAGGTTTTTATAAAAAAATATTTTTTTTAAATAAAAAAATCAAATGTTGACTTTGTCAAATCAATGTCATTGTACCTCAGGACTCAATTTTTAGAATTAACATATCTATAACATGACAACCCTAATTACCATACTAAACTCGGGAATCATTTCTATTTAAGCAAGAATTGTTGCACTTCAGAAAGGCACATACACATTACTTGGTCAAAGGTCTCATTTGAGTTTGAATATTGTCTATCTCATATGCATACTTAATCCAAACTATCTCCACTAATAGACTCTACCTACCAAGAGAGATCAATAGGTCTTTAATAGGCTTGAAATGGGGTCTATAAGGGATATGGGTTAAGCGGAGGCCAAATGTAAATTGGAGCCGTTGTGACAGAATGGGCAAACCCTCACACTACAAATTTCTTATTGGAACTTTAGACAGTTGGGAGCATGAAAAGATAGAGCTTTGAGTGTTCTTCTTTCTTTTTGACATGAATCTGTAACTTGATTGGGACTGTCTTTTCCCTTATAAAAAGGTTGATACCCACTTTCCTTTTCTTTCTTCTTTTCCCTTTTCTTTCTCTTTCTTTTTCTTACTTCTTTTCTTTGAGCATTTTATTATTTTGTCCTTCCCCCCTGTAGGACTATTAAGTATAGGACTTTCAAGAACTGGATGACCTTTCTCCTTTTTCTTCGATTTTGATTGAATCTTTGGTTGGGTTGGACTAATTCAAGTCAAACTGTCCTTATAAACTAAATGTAAGTCTTTTGCTGCTTTAGGTAAAAGAGAACTCGGTTGGCGTTCTAAACCGTTTTGGGTTTTATTTTCTTTTATTTATTTTCTTTTTCTTTTATTCTTTTCTTTCTTTTTTCTTTTCTTTCTTTTCTTTTGTTTTTTTAGTCCTAGCTCCAAAAGAGTTGTCTTGTTTGTACCAACTTGGGTTTCTAATAATGGATGAGTGGAGTGACATAAATCTTCTTTAACAGGGATATATCATTTGTTACTTTGATGTTATCTTGATAAATTGGAGATATTAGGTGAACTTCAATTACCCTTATGGTCTTGAGAACATCAACTATCCTTATTGTTTTGGCTATGCATTCCATTCTTTGATCTTCTTCCATCAGATTTGTCATAAGTGTCACAACAGCTCAGGGTAGGTCATCGAGGTTTATAAGTCAATAAATAGAGAGCTAAAATTTCATGAAGGCTCAAAGGGACAACTAGGGATTGATATCAATAGGGTTGATACTAGTTGTTGGCTAACCAAATAATGCCTACATCATTTCTCCCTTAAATAAGAACAGTTCAATTTTGCCTCAAAAATTTGTCAAAGCATATTCTAATACTGACCAGGAATTAGATAAAGGTAATTATGCGGAGCCCTCTCTAAGTAAGCATATACAATTCAATGCTATAGAGCAATTCCCTCACCTAGTAAAGTTATTCGAATCATGGTGCATAGATATATTAATTTATGATTATCAAGCTAGACTCATCATTGGTTGAGCACCAAAATAAATAAAGACCAATAAAAATTTTAATGAAAGCAATTTATTCAAACAAACATAATTTTAAAAACATAATTGTTTCAAATAAGTACTAAAGAAAGCAAAATAAAAAGAGCAACATTCCAAGCTAAGGGAAGTTTGTTAAATAAAATTTTATCTTCAATAATCCCATCTTGAAAAGAGGATAAGACAAAATCTTCCTCCAATCCTCTTCCCACCATGAAGGTTGTCGGTGGAGATACTCTTTCAAATTTAGGCAAAGGATTATTCTTGGTATTGGGCTTGTCCAGCTTAGGTAGCTTACCACTATTGATTAGATCTTGGATCTTATGCTTCAATCTGGTACATCTATCAGTCTCATGTCCTTGAGTCCGATGAAATTGACAAAAAGCCTTAGTATCAAATTTTGGGGGTAAAGGATTTGGCAAAGGTCGAGGGGCTAATGGTGGTAATAGTCCCTCCTTTTGTAGCTTGTTGAAAACCCAAGAAAGAGGTTTCCCCAACTCTGAGAACAATCTTTTATTTCCTTGACCAGTCGCATTAATATCAACTTCCTTTTGCATGCTTTGATTACCCGACTGGTATTTTCCTTTCTCATTTCTTCTTACTGAAAAGCGGTTCTTCTCCCTTTCCCATTCTTCAATTTATAGACCAGCTTGGAGGAGATCTTTGAACTCCCTTATGAGGGTGTGAGATAGCGTCTCATGGAGATTAGGTAGGATGCCTCTAACTATCATTCTTATTTGATCCGACTCATCGAGCCTATTTTTAAGAAAAGATGTCTTGTTCCCCCATCTCTTCACAGAGTCCACAAAATTCTCATTTGGCCTTTGTCAAATGGACTCAACTTCCATTAAGGTAACTTCTAGCTCGACATTGTACCCATATTGCTAAATGAAAGCCTTGTACAATATGTCCCAATCTTTTTGAGTACTTTCCTCTAAGGTGTTGAACCAATTTTGGACAACAGGGTCCAGTGAGAGGATGAAATATCTTAAAGTTTGAGCCTTAGTAGCTCTGGCATACTGCATGGCAGTGATGTACTGTTTAGCATGCAAGTGAGGATTTCATGTACCATTGTATCTAGCGAAGGAAGGTCTTTTAAACTTATAAGGGACCTCCTCATCTAGTTCAAACAACTTGTCGATCTCAGACATCTCTTCGGTTTTCAGGTTCTTCTCGAATTTCTTTTCTAAATCAGCAATCAGTTTTTGAACATCAGAAGTTTCAGTCTTTTCCACAGTTGCTCTTTCCACAACCCTTGGCTCCTTCTTCTTATCTTGAGAATCTTGGAAGTATTGATCCCAGTCATCATCATCAATCATTACCTTGTCATCATCAAAAGCCACTTTATAATTTTAAGGAATAATGCCAAGGCATCCGCTAGCACCAAGAAGCCAAAGGACAAAGGGAAGGCTAAGGTTGGTGAAGCATCATCATCAATCATTATCTTGTCATCATCAAAAGCCACTTCACCAACCTTAGCCTTCCCTTTGTCCTTTGGCTTATTGGTGCTAGCAGATGCCTCAGCATTATTCCCTAAAATTATAGCCAATTGATTATTCATGGTCTCGCCCAGGGCCTCCTTTAGTTCTTCCATTTTAGCATTGAAGGTGTCATCAACCATTATTTGAATTTGTTTAGGCTTCATTGCTTTTGGTGAAAAAGTGATTGAGTCATTGCTAGATTCTTTGTCTCCGGTGTAGGTCTGATTGTAGTAAGCTTTTGGACTATCGTAATCCAGGGCTATGAGCCAGAGAGGATAAATGATATGAGATGCAAATGTATGTATGCATGTATGTATGTATGCACAAACAATAAACAAACAAGGATAAATAGGACGTTCCTTCCCACCTTATAACTTCCACACATGGATGGCGAGTCTCTTTTCCATGGTATATGGTTAACAAAATACCAACATGGGGTATCTTGTTTTTGAATATTTCCCTCGGACGTTTCAACCAATAGTTATATTTTCAAAAATGGAAATCAATTTATAATAATTTTCATTAATTAGGCTTTATCGATCCAATCAACTAGAGAAGCTTTTATGCTATATTGGATTAAAACTAAATTAAGAGGTTTATTATAAATAGATTTCTCACTTGAAAAGGTAAATAATGATTCATGCCAAAAACAAGCCCATGGTTAATAATTCTTAGTATAAACTAGGCTCACAATTGATTTTTGGTATTCCATAATTGACCTAAATAATTTGTAAGCTCTTTTAAAGAAAAGGTTGGATGAAATGCAAAAATAGTAAAAAGATTTTAGAAAAATGTATTTTTGACTTTGTATTTGAGTCAGGAGAAAATAATTTTTGACTTATTTTGGAAAAGTTTTATGTCCAAAGACCATCTTAAAAATTTTTAAAAATAGCTTTGGTCTTTTGGATTTTAAAGAAAAAATTTATTTTCAGTTTACAATATACTTAGGTCATATTAGAAAAAGAACAAACCAAATAAGTCATGATTTAAGCCAAGATAAATTAACCATAGTCAAACAACAAGCATTTGGGGTAAAGACCTAAGGAAAGTAACTAGGCCAATTACATGAGCTTTAGTGTTTAGGTTAAAAGGCTTAGGTTCCCATAGCAAGTATATACCAAATGGTACAAGGCTATGAGTGGTTATGCCATGCTCAATCTCTATTCCTTGAGTGAAAGTATGGTATCCCTTACATAACACAACACGGGTAACACGGGCATCCTAACTCACACACACGATGCAATCTAATATGATGCAATGTATAATATTATGATAAGAAAGAATAGAATAATATAAAGACCAACGGAATCAACTTCTCTTATCCCCAGTGGAGTCGCCACTGTGAGCGGGGATTTTTGCCCCCACTCCCGGTGGAATGGTTCTTGTGACTTCGGCACTATTTAGGCTCAGGGCCTTAGAAAACACGGGCTTAAGCTCAAAAAAATAGAGTCACCACTCGGACAGGCCAGAAAAAAGAAAGAGATGGATGACTCGATTCCTAAGGAATCCCCAACCCCCTAATGGTTTCAGAAAGTTGGGTACGTGTGGGGAGGATGAGAAATGGCCCAGCACCCCCACAATGCCCAGTTCATTGGAACCGACCTCCTTTTCAGGTCTTAATATTATAAAATTCTTAAATATAATGATATTATCTATATTACATGTGATCATAAGAATAAATAAATACTTTATTAAAATCACAACAATGTCCAAACAAAATAAATAAATGGATACCCATACAAGGATGGAAACATGTCCTTACATCATCCATATCTAAAACTAAATAGGACACCCACCGAAAGGTGGAAACTTGTCCTTTACATTAATTTCAAAATATGGAAATAATCTAAATTACATAAAAATTAAATAATGAGGTACCCAATTATGGAAACATACCTCTTACAATTTTTAATACCAAAATAAAAATAATAAAGAAATCATCCATCCATGATAAACATATCAAATATAGAAATTAAATAAATCAATCATCAAAACATATAATAAACTACATAATCAAATTTAAAATTATATCAAATTTAAAATTAAATAAAGTAATAAATGTATAAATTTTAGTGTTTTAGAATTTTAATAACCAAATTAGGGTTTTAGAATTTTAATTACTAAATTAGGGCTTCCAAAAAAAGAAAGTTAAATACATAGACTCATAATTCAGGAGCCCATACGGCGATCCCACTAGCTGGTTAGCAGGCAAGGGTCAAGGGGGGCAGTTCCCCTTGCGGGGTCGGGGGCCGTGCCTCGGAAGATTTTGAAATTTGGCTTTTAGGGTTATAGTTTTGGTGTTGAAAATTAAGATTTTAGGGTTTAAGATTTAGAAAATAGGGTTTCATAATTGGAAGAAATAAGCTACTGTAAATCTTAGAAAAATAGAATTGATTATGGTTTTGAGAAAATATATTATTGTTTTGTGGATTTAGAAAAGTATAGTTAGGGTTTTAGATTTCAAAAATATGTTTTACGGGTATTAAAGCATTAGGGTTTTGAAAAATAATTTTTAGGGTTTTAAATTGAGTTTGGATAGTAAGTAGAACAATTGATCATCTATTATACATTTAAACAATTAATCCCATTGAGTGATGAGGATACTATAAACATAAACAAGTAAATAGAGATTCAAACCTCCATTTTGGTTCCACCACAATTTTGAATTCTGATTGAACAATAACAAAGACAGTGTAGGCTACCTTTGATGGGTTATATGTTGTTCTCTGCCTCTTGATCCTTTAAGCTTGAAATTGTCAATCAGCTGCCAAAAGGAATTCAGATAGTCCTTGAATAAAATTCCAAAAGTCTCAATCCCAAAAATCTGATCCTCTCTCTGGCTAAAAATTCCCAATCCTCTTTTCTGTGTCTTTAATGTGGTATTTATAAGAAAAAAATAAAAATCTAATACTAATTGGTTAAGGAAATAAAACCATTTAGGAAATAAAATTAAAAACCAAGTAGAATAGGATTTTGAAAAAAATTGCGCTGGCAAAAATTGTTGCGGGGCGCTGCTGGCTAGGAGTGCGGGCTGCGCATGTTTCGGCATCAATTTTACATCCGACAAAATTGGCCTGCAGCCAATTTGCCGCAAGCAAAACTTACGATGAATTGGCTTGAGGCCACTTTGTCGTAGGTAAAACCTGCGGCGAATTGGCCCAAGCCAATTCGTCGTCAGCGACGAAAATTTTCATCGCCGATTTTGCCCGTCCCCAATTTTTATTTTTATTTATTTATATATTATTATTTTTTAAAAAGATAAATAAATAAATAAATAATAATAAGTAAAATAAATATTAAATATTAAAATTAATAATATATACCACAAAAAAATTTTTGGACTATTTAAAAATATCGGACTGGACTAGGTTAAAAATTAAGGGTCTACAAGACCATCTTGAAAATTTTTGAAAATAGTTTTGGTCTTTTAAAGAAATAAAAATTATTTTGAGTTTACAATATGATTAGGTCATATTAGAAAAAGAACAAACCAAATAAGCCATGGTTCAAACCAAGATATTATCAATCATAGTCAAGCAACAAGCATTTGGGTAAAAACCTAAGGAAAGTAACTAGGCCAATTACATGAGCTTTAGACTTTAGGTTGAAAAGTTTATGCTTCCATAGCAAGTATATACCAAAAGGCACAAGTCTATGAGTGGTTATGCCATGTTTGATCTCCATACTATGAATGAAAGTATGGTATCCCTTACATAACACAACACGGATTACACAGGTGCCCTAACTCACGCACGCAATGCAATCTAAGTGATGCAATGGATAATATCATAATAAGAAAGAATAAAATAATATAAAGACCAGCGGAATCAACTTCTCTTATCCTCAATGGTGTCGCCACTGGATTTGGGTTCTGACACTATTAGGCTCAGGGCCTTAGAGAACATGTGCCTAAACCTGGACAAAATGGAGTCGCCACCCGGACAGGTCAGGAAAAAAAAGGGGTGGATGACTTGATTCCTAAGGAATCCCCAACCCCTTATTGGCTTTGAAAAGTTGGGTACGCATGGGGAAGGTGAGAATGACCCAGCACCCCCATAACTCCCAGGTCATTAGAACCGACCTCCTTTTCAGGTCTAAATATTATTAAATTCTTAAATATTATAAATCATCCATACTACACATAATTTTAAAAAATAAACATCCAATATTTTATTAAAATAAAACAAAAAAATAGGCACCCATTCAATGTCCAAAAAAGAAAAACAAAATAAATAATATGGGACACCACCATAGGTAGAAACGTGTCCCTTATATTGATCTCTAAATACAAATTAAATAAAAAAAGGCACCCACAATGTGGAAACATACCTTTTACAACTTTAGCACCCAAATAAACAAATATAGTTTAATTAAATAAACTGAGCAATAAAACAACCAAAATTCGTCATTCGTCATAAAAGCATGTAATAAATATATCAAATAATTGAATCTAGAGTTTAATCTTAAGTTAGGCTTTAAACATTCAAAATTACGGTTTCTAACCTAAAACTAGGGTTTTATGATACCTTTAGGGTTTTGATTTGGAAAGTATGGTTTTAGGTTAGAAATTAGGGTTTTGGGGTTTTAGGATTATGGTTAGGCATTTGGGATTAGGTTTAGGCAGATTAGGATTTTAGGGCTTTATAGATTGGGGTTTTGGAAATTAAGATTCACAATTTGGGGGTTTGGAAATTAAAGTTTTTAATTAAGCAATAAGGAGTTAGGGTTTTGGATTTTTTGAAAAGATTTTACAGATTAGGGTTTACAGAAAATAGATTATCTAAAGTTATGTTACTTAGATTGGATTCATGATTTTAAGTACTGGAACTTGTAAAAATACCAAACGTAGCTACTGGATGGAAGAGTATATCAATTTGGTCATTGTTATTAAAGTTTATACAAAGTTACAAGTCAAAATTATTTAGCAACTGGATCAATCAACAATCAACTTTAAATATTTAAAAGAAAAGCATAGCTACTGCATATTTAAAATAAATAGAGTTTAGAAAGTAAAACCTGCGTTGGTTGGTTCCTCCAATATCAATATGTTAAATCCAATATGTACTACTGCCTGATCTACCTTGATCTTGGATGAATTGAAGCAAACTTGAGATAATCGTTACTGCCTCATTAGTTGCTATCTTTAATTGTGTTTTTATTTTTTATTGCTCTGAATTCTTAATTGCTAATACTTGGTTGCTCCACGTTAATTGCTAATCAATCCTCTTAATTATTGATCCACTCTTTTGATAATTAATTGCCTTTTTATAGGTGACTTTAGGGCATCCCATAATCCCTCTTAACTTTGGATTTATCAAGCCTACATGGCCTTAGAGAGTCTGAGTATGAAACCATGCACAATAAGGTAAATGTCAGCCCATTGAATTGGCTCCTGCCAATTTGGCATGAGCAACTGCTCATGTCGAATTGGCAGGGGCCAAGCCAAATGGTTTGATCGAATCATATATTAACCACAATAAAATTGAATCGACACAATCGAAATATTAAATAATTATAATTGATTTATTTTGTGCCTTGTTATTAGATTTAGACTTGATTTATGCTTCAAATGAAAAATATATTTGGATCAGTACCAAAATTAAGGGTCTATAGAAGTCTATTTATAATAAACCTATTAATTTAGTTTTAATCCAAACTATAGCAGAAATGCCGCTCAAATTTTCAGTACACCCAATGGATTAAAGCCAAGTTAATGGGTATTATTCAGTAATCCATCTAAGAGGTTCTCGGGAACAAAGTATCCCCGGTTGATATTATGTTAACCATATCACCTAGAAAAAGAGACTTGCCACTCGTGTGCGGAAGATATGAGGTTGGAAGGAGCATTCTGCCTTTACTTATTTATTTGTGACATGTGCATACATGCATACATATATAGCATTACAATTCATTAATCCTTTCTGGCTCATAGACTTGGAGTTTAGCAGTTTAAGGGCTTACGACAACCCTAGCTATGATGGTAACTTAGAATCCAGTGAAGGATAAATCAACTTTGCACCAAAACCAATGGATCATGATCAAGCTCAAAACCTGGTGAATGAGGCTATTGCATCCAAAATGAAAGAACTAAAGGGGACCCTGGCTGAGGCTGTGAGAAGTCAATTAGCTGCACTATTGGAAAGTAACACTGTTGAAGCATCTGCTAGTACTAAGAAGCAGAAAGCAAATTGAAGGCTAATGTAGGAGAGGTAGCCTTTGATGATGAGAAGGTGATAATTGATGATTATGACTAGGACCAATACTTTCAAGACCAACAGGATAAGAAGAAAGAAAGGAAGGTGGAGATGACTGAATCTGCTGATGTTGAAAAGATGATTGCTGACTTGGAAAAGAAGTTTGAAAAGAAATTGAAGATAGAAAAGATGTAGGAGGTAGACAAATTTTTTGAAGATGATGAAGCAGTCACTTACAAATTCAAGATGCCTCCATTTTCTAAGTTTGATAGAACGGGATATCCCCACTTGCATGTCATGCAGTACATCACTACCATACAGTTTGTTAGAGCTACTAAGGCTCAAACTCAAAGGTATTTCATGCTTTCATTGGATCCTGTCATGCAAAACTGGTTCAATAACTTGGAGGAAAGGACTCAAAAGAATTGGGATTTGCTATACAAAGCATCATTCAACAAATAAAATGTCCCTTGCAATTGAATTCTTTAAGCATTATAACATTATCCATACTACATGCAATTATTGAAATAAGTAATCATTATATTATAAATCAAACAAACAAATAAAATGGACACCCATCCAAAGATAGAAATATGCCCTTATAAATGTGTAAATATCTACAAAGAAAATATATAAAATAGGACACCCACCAAAAGGTGAAAATATGTCCCTTACAATTTTTCCAAAGTCTTTAAAGAAATTAAATTAGAGAAAATAAATAAATTAAATAGATAAGGCACCCAAGAGTGAAAACATGCCTTTTACATCCTTTACATCCAAATAATAAAATTAACACCATTCAATCATTCATACCAAAACAAATAATCCAAACATGTAGTTTAATCATCACAAAAATAATAATAAATTAAAGTTTAATAAAAAAAAATTAAGGTTAATCACAAAGAATTACAATCCATAAAAAAATATTGACCCAATTGATAAGAAGTTGCGTACGATTATCCCAGTAGCCGGTTAGCTAGCTGAGGTCAAGGAGGTAGCGCCCCCGAAATTAGATGGTTTAAATGATATGGTTTTGTTAGAGAATTAGGGTTTCTATCTAAGCTAGGGTTTTATATTTATACAAATTAGATTTTTTGAATTTATAAAAATAATGACATAATACATATATTAATGCTACTGTCTATATATATAGATTGATACAAACTATAATCAAATCTAGGGGTTGATGTTAATTTAAGTTTCATATTAAATTAAAAAGTAAGGTTACAATTTGTTGAATGAAATTCATAAAGTTAATCAAAGTGAACCAAACTCATGGCATGATCCATACCAAACCAAACTCATTCTTACTTTGAATTAGACCTAATTCTGGCTTTAAAAATTGAATCAGCTTATTTTAGGCCTTATAAAACTGGACCAATATAATTAAAAACTTTAAACTAGGTTTAAGCCATTAAGAATGGATTGAACTTGACCTGGCCTCTACAAATTAGGATCGAACCAGCTAAGGCCAAAATTAAGGGTTTACACCTGTCTAGGTGAGGACTCTGATTCTCCGGGCTTAGGCATGTGTTCTCCTACTTAATTACTTTCTTTTTTATTACTACTAATAGGGTTTGTTGTTGTTGTCCCTAACTTGATCATTGTTCCTTTAATAATAGTGGATACCAGTATTTTATAAGAAAAATTAGGTCAAAAGTTTGGTAGATAAACCTACTTATCTAAACTTAATCTGGATTCTTCGTTAAACATGGTTTGAATTAAGTCTTAATACCAAAGCCATCTCGAATTAGATATCCATATCAAATTGGATCAAATCCAATTCGACATGAATGTTTGTCCATATCGAATTGGATGTCCAATTCAACATGGACTTTGTCCATATCAAATTGGATTGATCCAATTCGATATGGATAACATCCATATCAAATTGGGCTGGCCCAATTCGACATGGCATGATCCATACCAAACCGAACTCATTCTTACTTTGAATTGGACCAAATTATAGCTTTAAAAATTGAGTCAGCTTATTTTAGGCCTCATAAAACTGGACCAATCCAATTAAAAGTTTTAAACTAGGTTTAAGCCATTAATAATGGATCAAACTTGACCTAGCCTCTATAAATTGTGATCGGACTAGCTAAGGACAAAATTAAGGGTCTACAGTTTTGCCCCCCTACTTCAGTAAAAGAGAGTGAAAAGCAATACGACTTTGAGCTGATCTTGGATAAGGATGGGTTCATGATTTGGGAATTAGTTTGGGTTCTAGATTCTAGACCCGAGACTGAATTTGGGTTCTCAACCCTAGACTAGATTTGGGTTCTTGTCCTAAGACTAGATTTGGGTTCTCGACCCAAGAGTTGGATTTGCATACTCAACCCGAGACTAGATTTGGGTTCTGGACCCAATACTGGATTTAGGTTCTCGACCCTAGACTGGATTTGGGTTCTAGACCTAATATTGGATTTGGGTTCTCAACCCTAGATTGGATTTGGCTTCTCGACTCGAGACTGGATTTGGGTTCTGAACCAAATACTGAATTTAGGTTTTAGACCCTAGACTGGATATTGGATTCTCGACTAGAGATTGGATTTGGGTTCCCGACCCAAGACTGGATTTGAGCTCTTCTAGCTTGATCATCCCTTTGTCATTTGAGAATTTTGGCTTTCTTCTAGCCATTTGGTTTCATTCTTCAATGGATTTTGCTGACCTTCTGTCATCTGAGAGTTTTGGCTTTCTTCTAGTCGTTCAACTTCAGTTCGTTTTCTTTCACAATGAATCTTCAAATATCAAGTGTTCACCCTTCATAATGGATCTTCATCCTCTGGACATTGGGTATTCACCCTTCAAAATGGATCTTTATCCATGGACATTTGTCCTGTATTGACTTCAGCTCTTCTAGCTAGACTGATCTTTTATCTTTTGCATCTTCATTCTTTTAGGGTTCTTACTTTCTTCTTGTTATGTTCTTTTTGTTCTTCCTTTTGCAAATAATTTAGATATTTTTTAGCTAGTCCTGATATCCTTTCTTTGCCCCCTGCATGGCAAAATATTGAAAGACTGAAAATATTTTGTACATGCATAAAATCAAAAATTGAAAAGAGGAAGTTTTACCCATATATAGGCTCAAACTAGTAATTTTGTTCCCATGCAGGCTCTAATTGATGTTTGTGTTGTCTAGTTCCTTGCATAAGTATACATCTCTTCTTTCTTTTGCAATGGCCTTCCATGCACCCCTGATTCCATATCTGCTTCTCAATATTTGTTTCGCAGTGTTTTTTGTTCATTTTGAGAAATAATGGGCAATACAAAACAACAAAATGCATTATGATACACTCATACATGCATGATATACATGAATAATACTTACAGTGGTTCCATTGACTCAAAGACTAAGGTGATCAGCTAAAGTGCTCCCATTGATTCATTTCAGATCTTGCATTATAACAGCAAAAGACTTTACATCTATGGCTTTATTTTCAAGATGAAAACATGAGTAGTATGGGCCAAATAGCATTGTTAGAGACACGAGAGACATCCATTTCAACACATTTGATTGCCAACTTTTTCATGACATGACCTTGCAAGTGATACAACTTTTGCCCAATATATCCTCTGGGGTTTGACAATACAACATACTTCCCTAAACTTGGCTCGTATGACAAAAAC
Source organism: Garcia nutans (assembly GCA_947685225.1). Taxonomy (NCBI): domain Eukaryota; kingdom Viridiplantae; phylum Streptophyta; class Magnoliopsida; order Malpighiales; family Euphorbiaceae; genus Garcia; species Garcia nutans. The sequence goes on along the minus strand of CANTUV010000039.1, from coordinate 28,187,046 downwards.
ATTTTTTCTTTTTTTTTCAAATCACATTTTGGCTTTGTTAAATCAGTGTCAATATACCTTAGGGCTTGATTCCTCTAAATTAACACATCTATAACATCATAACCCTAGTTATTATACTAAACTATGGAATCATTTCGATTTAAGCAAGAACTGTTGCACTTCAGATAGGCACATACATATTACCTGGCCAAAGGTCTCATTGAGTTTAAATATTGTCTTATCTCATATGCATGCTTTCTCAAATAATCTCCATAAATAGACTCCACCTACTAAAAGAGATCAACAGGTCTTTAATAGGCTTTAAATGGGGTCTATAAGGGATATAGGTTAAGTAAAGGCCATTTTTAGATTAGAGCTGATGTAACACCATGGTTAAACCTTCACACTACAAACTTTCTTGTTGGAACTATATACTATTAGAGGTTCCATTTTCACCTTTTAGGCATCACTTTTATCTTCTGACTTCATGAAAATACAAAGCTTGAATGTCCTTCCATCTTTTTGGCAAAAATTCGGATCCAATTAGTACTATCTTGATCTTTAGACCACCTTTTTCTTTCTCTTTCTTTCCATCCTTTTCCCATTTGGAATATTAAGTCTAAGACTATCAAGATTGTGGACCTGGAGATATGTTGGATAAAATGAAAGATGGTCTTTGTAATATTTAAAATTTTAAATAGTGAACTTTTAATTAATATTGATAATTGATAGTGAATAGTGATAAATTGACGTGGATAAATGATGTAAATAGTGGATCTTAAAATTTACCTAAGGAAATTATTTTTTACGATTTACAGGACTAAAAAATTGAATTAGAATCAAAGGATAAGAAAGAGGATGCACCATAGTTAAAATGAGATTGGCCAGACTGGATTGAACTTTTCATATATAAACATGTGTGTGTAGTAGTTTCTCTGCTCTTCTTTCATCTTCATCCACGCCAATCACCACCACTTCTACCATCTTTCTCATTTTCTTCATCTTCCTTTTTTCAAATCAAATGAAAATCAAGAGTACATTACATATAATTATAAGTTTTAGAAGAATAAGTTAGAAAGGGTGAGATTATCAACAAGTGATCAAAGAAAAAGAGGGAATAGAGAGAAGAAGAGGGATTTTGAAAGAGGTATGTACTTATGCATTTTAATTTGCAAATATTTGAATTTCTATGAATTTTAAAGTTTGAATTGGTTGATTGAGTCATCTATAATGAATTATTAAAGAAAATTATTGGTTAAATATTTGCAAATTAAAATACATAAGATTAAAGATTGATTAATTGATGTTTGAGTAAAGTATTAATTAATTGAAGCACTCATTTCTCATAATGATTGAATTAAGATTGATTAATTGATGTTTGAGTAAAGTATTTGATATAAAATCTTTTTATGTCAAAAAATTTAGTTTTGATTCATTTTTATCATAGATCTTGAATATATTGTGTTTAAGTGGTTGAGTGTGCGAAATACATAATTTTTGCTTGACACGACCATGTCACTGGGCATGTTGACGATGTTGTTTTTCAATGTTGATGACACGGCCATGTCTCTAGGCATGTCGTAGCTACTGTAATGCAGAATTAATGACACGGGCAGTGACACACCCATGTCATTGGGTGTGTTAAAGCTTCTATAAAATGGGCAAATGACGTGATCATTGACACGCCCATGTCGTTGGGCATTTTACTTGAAGAATTTGTCCAAAATAGCTCTTTTCCTTGTGTTTCATCTATGATTTTGGCCTAAATGACTATAAGGCCTCAAAGTGTAAATTTTTTTTGAAATTAACCCTAACAAGTAGTGTAATAAATTTTGAATATATGATAAATATGTGTAATACCAAGTGTTGATCAAAGATTTATTCCATTGAAGTGATATACATCATTCAATGTTAATAAAAAACTAATGAATTGCCCAAAGCATACTAATTTTAGATCTAGATTGGGATTGAATGGCTAGCCAGAGGGAGGATATCCATAGTGATAGTGGGTACATCGTGCCATTAATGGACTCATTGTGTCATTAGTGACAGTGGACATATTTGCCATTATACATTCTTGAGATTTGGCATTTAAATTGCTACAGTGACCTATTATCCAAACATATGATCTGAGTTTAGTGTGTATGGGCATATTTAATGAAGTTATCTATATAGAAAACAATGTGTTATATTGTTGTCATTAAATTAATTGATTCTGAATTTAATCATGTTTAGTATTTTATGTTTCAATGAAGTTATTAATTTCTTTATTTAATGTTCTAAAAGTGATACTTTCCATTGTTTCTAAATTATTTTATGTATAGTTCTCTTACATATTGTAAATATGTAAGCACCACTAAGCTTTGCTTAGCATGTTAGAATTATTTTCTGATGCACAGATCAAACAAGAAGAGTTGTGTAATATCCCAAACTATACCCTAAAATTTTGGAATGCTTATTGTTGTATTTGGATTAAATGTTATAAGTGTATATATGTTTAAGTGGGAAGATAAGAAAGGAAAGAGGAGTGTGTATATGTTATATATAGAGATATATACAACATATACAAGTCAACATTTATTTAAGGTCAAAAGATATATTAATTAATTACATGGAAATTTAAATTAAGTAGATGAGGATATTTATATTATTATAATATTTAATTGCTTGGTGGATATTAAAAGAGAGTTTGTGTGGTTAGAAGAGTTGATTTTGGGTTGACTTATCTTCATCTTCTTCCTCTTTCTTGCACTTAGCCAGCCACCACCATTAACAAGAGGGAAAGAGAGATTTTGTTCTTCCAAACTCAAGATTGAAGGGTGTTTCAAGTGATCAAGTTGGAATTCTAAAGATTTTCTTCACTTTTGGTAATTTTCCAACTTGTTTCCTTGGTTTTCTTTTGATTTTGTGTGTTGAGCTTGGTCTATGGTTGTTGTTGAGATGTGTATGTAATTGTGGTGTGTTTGAGAGTGTTTGGCCTAATTGACTTTGATTTTGGGGTTGGTTTGAAGGAAAGGTTAAGTTTGGTGATGGAAAGTAAGTGTTGTGGAATGTGTATGTGTTGAGTTGTAAGATATGATTGTGATTTGTGTTTAATGTATGTATTGAGTTGTTTTGGTATTTATGCAAGTTTATTATGGTTTATTGATGGTTTTGGGAAAGATTGTTTGGAGTGGAAAAGGGTTAAGTAAGATGTATGTTAGATGTGGTGTTTTTGGTGTTGGAATCAGGGTTTTTGGCCTGACACGCCCATGAGTGTCGATGGTTCTATTTTCTGGATGGGTGACATGACCAGTGACATGCCTATGTCATGTCACTGAGCGTGTCATAGCTACTATGTTGAGGGAGGATTAACACGGCCAGTGACATGCCCATGTCACTAAGCGTGTCAAAGCTTCTGTGTTGTGGATTTAGGGCACGATCAGGGACACGCCCGTGTTGTTGAGCGTGTCATGTGTAGAGTTTTCCCTAGTTGGTTCTTGTTCTTATTTTCATATGTGTATCACTAAGTGAGTGTGTATAATCACCTTTGGATTAGGTTTTGAAGAGATTGAGTTGCCCTAATCCAAGTGTTGAAGGATTCTTCGAAGAGGAGTTTGGAATTGGTGTAAGTTGCTCTTAGAGGTAAGTACAAACCTTACATGATTGCATACATTTACATGACTTTGGAACTTAACACATTTGGATGGAAATGTGTTAAGTAACTCACTACATTGTTGATGCATATGAATAATGCTATGTTTTGCTTAATGTGAACTATGTGAATTATATGTTGAGGATTCAAAATATATGAATAATGTAAGTTATGATGTGCACTCAAAGGATGAAATGCAAAGCCATTGATGTTGGCTATAATGATGTAAATGAAATATTGAGGCATTGTGCCTAGATGATTGTGAGAAAATGAGAATGGAATTAATAATGAAATAATGACAGAATTGTGTGCCTAATGTGTTATTCAATTTTCAGAGTTTTGTTATTGGTGGCATGCCTAAAAGTAACAATCCCTTGAAGCTGGGTTGGGCTTGTTCCTTGAAGCCAAGTTGGGTTGATGCTTAGCTCCCCTTGAAGCTTGGTTGGGCCTAGTCCTTGAAGCCTAGTTGGGATGTTACATATGAGATGTTTCTCATTGTGATAATGAATCGCCTACGGGCTTGATAAATGTGATTATTGAACCAAAACAGTAACTCTGGAAGTTGAATGACATATTAGTTTCTTTTGGGCCCATGTTTGTCTTTGCTTTAATGTGAACTATGAATGATGAAACAAATGAATAACATAATGAGATTTAATGTTATGAAAAATGGCATTCTTGAATATTGTTTCTAATGCTTGAAAATGTGACATTGGCATTACATTTAAAGCATATTGTCATCATGGTTAGTACCACTAAGCCGTTGGCTTAGCGCGATTGTGGTTCATCGCTCAGGTGACAGGGTAGAACTGGAGAGTTCTGCTAGACCGAGTGGAGTCTAGTTTGTGATCCTTTGTGAAGTGTTGATTATTGGACTTCAAGATCAGAGACGAACTACCAAATATGTATAAACTCTATATTTTTTGTAAATATTGTTTTTGATGTATATATATATGTAAATGCCGCTACATTTTTCGCTGCTTAATAAGCAAACGTTTTATCTATTATGTTTTATAATACAACTTAAATGTTTTAAGTTTTATCATGTTGTTAATTAGAAAGATTGGTTTGTTTCAAGTAGCCTGTGACATTCTTGTATCCGATATACATATATTACATTTTTGGGTGTATGTGATATATATATTAGGTATAGGGGTGTTACAAGTTGAACCTGCAGAGTGAGAGATATATGTTCCTAATCAACTGCAACACAAAGGTTCAAAGAGCAATATTATAAATATTGTACTATGTATAGTTCACATAAAAATACTTCATAATTTTTTATGACAGTTGTATACGTTTGAGAGTAGTAAGAGAATTATAATAATGTTTACAATGTAAGTTAACAATAGGAGTTCTTTATAAATTAAACAAATATATATTTGTAATATAGGTATGATCACAGTATTTCTTCTAAAAGTTTAATAACTGCGTTAATGAATAGAAGCATTTTGGTTTTATTTACTATATTACATATATAGGCAAGTGTGAGTATTTAGGTGACATTATTTATGTAGTTAAGTGTATAGACTATGTAGGGGGTGTTACAGTCTTTCCCTTATGTATTTGAGTCTTTGGCTGGGCTGGACCAATTCAAGTCAACCCGTCCTCAAAAACTAAGTGGAAGTCTTCTGCTTGTTTTAGGTAAAAAAGAACTCGGTTGGCTTTCTGAATCGCCTTTTTGGGTTTTATTTTCTTTTCTCTTTTTTTATTCTTCTTTTTTCTTTTTCTTTTTCTTTTTTTATTTTCTTTTCTTTTATATTTTTTTATTTTTTTCCCTAGCTCTAAAAGAGTTGTCTTATTTGTACCATTTTATGCTTCTTGCTATAAATAGGGTAAGATGAGTCTACTTTAGTGAGGATGAATCCTTTGTTGCCCTGATGTCATTCTATGATATTAGGTCTAGTTTAGGTAGCCTTCAACTACCCCTATAGTCTTGGTTGTACATCCTTTTCTTTGATCTTCTTTCCCCTTTATCAGATTTGCCATAAGTATCACAATAGCTTAGGGTAGGTTATTGGGGTTTACAAGCCAATAAGAGCAAGCTAAAAACTTCATGAAGGCTCAAAGAGACAAATTGGGAATTGATATTAATAGGGCAGATAATAGTTGTTGGCTAACCAAACAATGCCTAGATCATCTCTCCCTTAAATAAGTAGAGTTCAATTTCTCTTCAAAAGTTCGTCAAAGCATGTTCTATGATCAACTAGGACCTAGACACTTATAATTATGCAGAAGCCCTCTCTAAGTAAGCATACACAATTCAATGCAATAGAACAACTCCCTCACCTAGTAAAGTCATTCGAGTTATAATGCTTAGATACACTAATTTATAAATGCCAAGCTAGATTCATCATCGGTTGAACACCAAAATGAACAAAGACCATTAAAAAATTTAATGAAAGTAATTTATTCAAACAATATTAATTTGAAAAATATAAGTGTTCCAGAAAACACCAAAGAAAATGAAACAAAAACCAAATAAGCCAATGGAAATGTGTTGAGTTGGAGTCGAAGATGTTTCATCTACTTAGAAATATTAAGGGCAAGGATTTTTTCCATCGTCAATGATGGTCATCATCTCATCATTCACAATTGGTCCAACCTTGGTTAGTAGTACCTCTTCTTTAGGAATTCCTTCATCCACATCTTGAAAAGATGATAAGACAAAACATTCCTTCAATTCTCCCCATATCATGAAGGTCGCTGGTGGTGGCACTTTTTCAAATTTAGGCAAAGGATTATTCTTGGTGTTGGGTTTGTCAGGCTCGGGCTGCTTTCCACTGTCAATCAAATCTTGGATCTTGTTCCTCAATTGAGCACACTTATCTGTCTCATGCACTTACATTTGATGGAACTAATAGAACTATAATCCATTTTTCTGTAACTTGTTGAAAACCTAAGATAGAGGTTTTCCAACTCTAAAAATTGTCTTCTATTTACTTGACCAGTTGCATTAACATCCACTGCCTTCTGTGTATCATGATTGCCAGACTAGTAACTCCCTTTCTCATTCCTTCTCCCAGCAAAATGGTTCTTCTCCATTTTCCATTCTTCTATTTGCAAGCTAGCTTGGAGAAGATCTTTGAAATCTCTTATAAGGATGTGAGACAGTCTCTCACGAAGGTTGGGCATGACACCTCTCACTATCATTCTTATCTGGTAAGACTTATCGGGCCTTTTTTTTAGAAGAGCGGCCTTACTTCTCCGCCTCTTCACATAGTCAACAAAATTTTCTTTTTGTTTCTGCCTGATAGTCTCCACCTCCATCAATTTCACTTTATGCTCAACATTGTACACATACTGTTGAATAAAGGCTTTATATAGCAAATCCCAATCTTTTTGGGTGTTCTCCTCTAAGGTGTAAAACAAGTTTTGCACAATAGGATCCAATGAGAGCATGAAATATCTTAGAGTTTGAGCCTTGGTAGCTCTAGCAGACTATATAACAGTGATGTATTGATTAACATGCAAGTGAGGATTTCTTGTACCATTGTACTCAGCGAAAGAAGGAATTTTAAACTTGTAAGGGACTTCTTCATCTTGCTCAAATAGCTTGTCTAACTCTGATACCTCCTCAACCTTCAGCTTCTTTTCAAACTTCTTTTCTAAATTAACAATCATTTTCTCCATATATGATGATTTAGTCTTTGCTTCTTTCTCTTTATCTTGTGAATCTTGGGAATATTGAGCTCAATCATCATCATCAGTCATCACTTTGTCATCATCAAAGGCCACTTCACCAACTTTAGCCTTTTTCTTCTGCTTCCTAGTACTAGTAGATGCTTCAACAGTGTTCTCCAATAATGCAGCCAGCTTGCTTTTCATGGTCTCAGTCAGGACCTCCTTCAGTTTTCCATCTTGCAGCTGATTGCATCATCCACCATCTTTTGAATCTGTTCAGGTTCTATTGCTTTTGATGAGCAGCTGACTATGTTATTACTGGATTCTACATCACTGGCATGGCCGGATTATCGTAAGCTCTTGAACTGATGTACTCCAGGTCTATGAGCCAGAAAGGATCAATACCATGTAATGCAATGCATATATGTATGTATGCATGGATGCACAAGTAACAAATAAACAAAGATAATTAAGACGTTCCTTCCCACCTTATATCTTCCAAACACGAATGGCGAGTTTCTTTTCCTAGGTATATAGTCAACAAAATATCAACATGGGATATCTAGTTTTCAAAAAAAAATCACTCGGATGGTTTCACCAATAGTTGTATTTTCAAACATAGAAGTAAGTCCATGATAATTCCTATTAATTAAGTCTTAATCTATTGGATCAACTAAAAATAGTTTTTATGCTATATTATGGATTAAAATGAAATTAAACGGTTTATCATAAATATATTTTCTATTTAGAAAAATAACCAATGATTCATGCCACAAACAAGCTCATGATTAATAATTCTTGCTATAAATTAGACCCACAATTGATTTTTGGTATTCCATAATTAACCTAAATAGTTGTAAGCTCATTTAAGAAGAAAGTTAAGAAAAGTTGTAATTTGAATGAAGTGAAAAATAATTTTGTTTAAAAGCTCATTGTAAAAAAAGTTTATTTAAAAATGAATTTTGGGCTTTGTATTTGGGCCATGAGGTAGAAAAGAATCTTTAACAAATTTTAGAAAAGTTTTATGTCCAAAGACCATCTTAAAAATTTTAAAAATAGTTTTGGAGTTTTTGGCTTAAAAGGAATAAAAATTGTTTTGAGCTTACAATATAATTAAGCTATATTAGAAAAAGAATAAACCAAATAGGTCATGGTTCAAACCAAGATATATTAATCATAGTCAAACAACAAACATTTGGGTAAAAAATCTAAGGAAAGTAACTAAGCCAATTACATGAGCTTTAGTCTTTGGGTTGAAAATTTTAGATTTCCATAGCAAGTATATACCAAAAGGTACGAGGCTATGAGTGGCTATGCCATGCTCGATCTCCATTCCTTGAGTGAAAGTATGGTATCCCTTACATAACACAACACGAGTTAAACGGGAATCCTAACTCACGCACACAATGCCATCTAAATGATGCAATGGACAACAGAATCAACTTCTCTTATCCCCAGTGGAGTTGCCACTATGAGTAGAGATTTTTGCCGCCACTCCCGGTTGAATCGTTCTTGCTACTTCGGCACTGCTAGGCTCAGGCCTTAGAGAATACGAGCCTAAGCCCGGAAAAAATGGAGTCGCCACCCGGATGGGCTGAGAAAATAGAAAAAGGTGGATGACTCAATTCCTAAGGAATCCCAACCCCTTATTGGGTTCGGGTACACATGGGGAAGGTGAGAAATGGCCCAATGTCCCCATAACGCTCGGTTCATCAAAATCGGCCTCCTTTTTTGGTATAAATATTATCGAATTCTTTAAGAATTATAATATTACCCATACTACATGCAATTATTGAAATAAGTAATCATTATATTATAAATCAAACAAACAAATAAAATGGATATCCATCCAAAGATGGAAATATGCCCTTATAAATGTCTAAATGTCCACAAAGAAAATAAATAAAATAGGACACCCACCAAAAGGTGGAAACATGTCCTTTATAATTGTCCCAAAGTCTTTAAACAAATTAAATTACAGAAAATAAATTAAACAGATAAGGCACTCGTGAGTGAAACATGCCTTTTACATCCTTTAAATCCAAATAATAAAATTAACACCATTCGACCATTCATAAAAAAATAAATAATCCAAACATATAGTTTAATCATCACAATAATAATAATAATAAATTAGAGTTTAATAAAAGAAAATTAAGGTTAATCACAAAGAATTATAAGCCATAAATAAATATTGACCCAATTGATGAGAGGTTATGTACGGCAGTTCCGTTAGCCGATTAGCTTGCTAGGGTCAAGGGGGCAGCTCCCTGAAAGGTAGATGGTTTACATGATAAAATTTTATTAGGGATTTAGAGTTTCTATCTAAGCTAGGGTTTTATATTTATATAAATTAGGATTTTTGAATTATAAAAATAACAGCATAATACATATATTGATGCTACTGTCTATATATATTGATGCAAACTATAATCAAATCTAGGGTTTGATGTTAATTTAAGTTTTGGATCAAATTAAAGAGTAAGGTTACAATTTGTTGAATGAAATTCACAAAGTCAATCACAGTGAACCAATATGAAGATAGTTAAGTGAAGTTTAAACAAAATAATAGTATCATACCTGCGTTTGTAGACTCCAACAATATCAATTTGTTGAATCAACTTTAATCTTGGTAGGATGAAGCAATCTGGAGACGATGGATACTACCTCCTTTTGTTGCTATGTGGTTACTATCTTTTGTTTCATGCTTAATTACTTTCTTTTTTATTACTACTAATAGGGTTTGTTGATGTCGTCTTTCCCTTGATCATTATTCCTTTAAAAATTGTGGATTCCTGTATTTTATAAGAAAAATTAGGTCAAAGGTTAGGTAGGTAAACCTACTTATCAGAGTTTAATCTGGATTCTTCATTAAACATGGTTTGGATTAAGTCTTAATACTGAAACCATCTCAAATTGGATATCCATATCGAATTGGATCAAATCCAATTCGACATGGATGTTTGTCCATGTCGAATTGGATGTATGTAGACCCTTAATTTTTGATATACTCCAGTCCGATTTTAAAACAGTCCTAAATAATTTTGTGGCATATATTATTTATTTTAATATTTAATATTTATTTTAATTTATTTTACTTATTATTTATTGTTTATTTTACTTATTATTTATTTATTTTATTTATTTTATTTATTATTTATTTTAATATAATATTTATCTTACTTTTCATTTATTTATTTATTTTTTAAAAAAAATATATACAATAATAATATATAAATAAAAAAAATATAAAATCGGCAACGAATTGGATTGAGCCAATTCGCCACAAGAACACCTACGACGAATTGGCCACAGGTTTTGCCTGCGACAAATTGGCCGACGAATTGGCCATGGGCCAATTTGTCGCAGGCAAAACCTGTGACAAAACTACACCCCTCGTACAGTTCCCAGCCCGTAGCTCGCTCCCAGCTCATCCAGTGCCAATTTCAACTGGGTCCATGTGCAGTTCTCGCCGAAATCTTGTTTTGCTTGGTTTTTTATTTTATTTCCAAAATATTTATTTAATTTCCTTAACATACTAGGTTTTTTTATTTTAATTACCTATAAATACCACATTAAAACACACAAAAGAAGGGATTCGGCTAGGGGCTGGATTTTTGAGGACTTTTGGGATCGAAACTATTGAAATTCTTTTTGGCAATTTATTCATAACCTAGGACTTGAAGGATCAAGAAGCAGCAAACAACATACAATCCATCAAAAGGCAGTGCACATTGTCTTTGTTATTATTCAACCAGAATTCAAATTGTGGTGGAACCAACAACGAAGGTTTGAGTTTCTATAACTTTTTCATATTTCCAGTAGCCTCTTTATTCAGTTTGATCAATTGTTTAAGCATACAAAGGATTGATTTTTATTTAAAACATGTTGATCAATTGTTCTATTTATCATCTAGTTTCTATCTAAAACCCTAAAAATTATTTTTCAAAACTCTAATATCTTAATACCCATTAAACTAATTTTTGAAGCCTAAAACCCTAATTGCACTTTTCTAAAGCCACAAAACAATAATCTATTTTCACAAAATCATAATCAATTCTATTTTTTTAAAATTCACAGTAGCTTATTCTTTCCAAACACCTAACTTGTAACACTGTTATACCCTATATACGTACAATACATATTTTCAGCATATGTAAAATATGCATATACAGTACAAAAATATCACACACCGATTTAATAAAAATTTTAACATTTTTGTTTTAAAATTTCAAATGCTAAATATATAAAATTAACTAGTATATAAATATTATTTACTTGCTATAGTAACCCAAAATAACATTTTATATGAAAATCTCTGGGAAAATTTCGCCAGAGTTTTGTCTGTAATTTGGACTTTTCTAAAATTCAGCAAAACACAACCTGCATAAAAACAAACACTCCCAATAAAATTAATTCACCATTTCACCAATACTTCTCAATTTCTTCATATTTTCTCAAAATACTTATATATAGGTATATATATCAACAACACATATAAGATCCCATCTTAAACAAATTATTCAAAAAATTCTTTACAATTTTCAATATATACTTCAAAAACATATCATAAAATACATAATATCAAAATATACTATAATATCAAATATGTACATGCTGGCAACTAGCTCTAATCTTGATGTACCCAAAAACAACACTCCAAGCTCAATAAATACAAATCTAGACCCTACCAGGTCTAGTAGAACTCTCCAGCTCTACCAAAACATCCATGTCACCTGCACGACTAATTACAATTGCGCTAAGCCGAAGCCTAGTGGTACAAACTTTAGTAATAACAATGAAACTTAAATGCAATGCCAATGCACAATGCTCATGAACATCACATCATTTCATTTTCTCATACCTTTCAAATAATTCACAATCCACCATTCATATAAAAACAAACACAAACATGGGCCCAAAGATAACTAATATGCTATTCAAATTTCAGAGTTACTGTTTTGGTCTATAATGACACCATGTGTCTAGCCCCGTAGGCAATATATCAATGTAATAATCCAACTAGGTCTGAGCTTACGACCCGGTCATTTCACTCAGCCTAGCTTAAAATACTTATTTTTGAGGCTTATGACCCGGTCATTTCACCTCAAAAATATTTTCACAATGACTCCCAACGTCTAGCCCGTAGGCAATCATAGGCATGCTGCTAAACACAGAACTCTTAAAATTGAATAACATACTAGGCACACAATTTATTCATATTTCTCATTATCAATCTCTTTTTCATTGTCACATAATCAAAATAGGCACATTGCCTTATTTTTCTCATTTTTTTCTCACTTTTCTCACTTTTCTCATTTTTCTCACTTTTCTCACTTTTCTCATTTTTTTTATATCAATATCAATTCATTTCATTATATTTCCACATATCTCATTACATTATACCACTTTTTTTTTTTTGCATTCACAACACATTACCCAATTACTTTGGGTATTTCCACATAATTCACATACTTTACACTTTACACAATTTAGCCATTATCAATGGCTTTTCACAATTTATTTAACACATATATGACATTACAAATGTCATAGCACATTATTCAAACATAACCAATGTATCAAGTAGCTTAGCATATTTTCCAACCAAAATGTGTTAAGCCCAAATGTCATGCAAACATAACCAATGTACTCAAAGTTTGTACTTACCTCAAATAGCAACCAAAACAAGCTTAAAACTCTCACCAATATTCTCTTACAAGTTTCCCTTCAACACTTGGATTGGCCAAACTACTTTCTCTGAATGCCTATACCAAATGTGATCATAAATAATCATTTAATATCACATTCTAAGGCATTCTCAACATCAAACCTTAATTTAACAACACACCTACAAAATTTTAAAAATTAAGACTTTCCTTACTTTAACTTAGAAAATCCATATTAACCCATTAAATTATTGTTTTGAGTTTAATTATATCATTAAAAATATATTTTAACATGTTTAAACTAATTATATTAATTAACTACATGCTTATGTTCAAAACCCTAAAATGGCATAACCTTCACCATTGAAGGATCTCCATTACAACTCAATCCAATTATCATTTCAATCTTATTTCCACCACTTATATATCATTAAATAACATGATTTAAGCATTAAAATCAAACAATTAATCATTCTTTAAAAATTCACTTTTTCAAAACCCTAAATCAATACTACCATCTTCAAACTCTATCCAAAGTTAACTAAATCCATCATTTGATTTTAAAATCCTTGTTTATGCATCAAAAAACATATTTGGAATCAATTTGCACAATTAAAACTCATGATTTCAAAAATCCAAATGTTCCATAACCCTAAATTCTTTCTCTTCAACCAACTTAACTCAAACTTAACCATTTCTTTAATCCAACCTTAAAATCATTGTTAATCACTTAAAATAACTTCTTTCATACCCAAATAGACAATTAAATCTTAGAACTTCAAAAACTCAAAACACACATATTCAAACTTTCAAGAAATCCAAATAAAGAAGTTGAAAACTTACTAATTTTGGTGGAAATCACCAAAAATCCACTTTTAATACTTGAAATCCTTCAATTTGTGGAGTATGGATGGCTCCACAAAAATGGAGGTTCGGCCAAGGAGGAAGAGGAAGATGATGAAAATGGCTTTATATTTTTTTTTCTTTCATCTTTATTTATAACCATATATATATATATATATTAAAATAATTTAATAATTATTTATTTATTTAATAAATTAAAAGTCCAAAATTCCTCTTCCATTGAAAAATAATTTATTTTTGAATTATTTTATAAATTTTGAATTTCTAAGATTTAATTACCAAAATACCCTTTTACTTTGACTTTTCTTTTAAAAAAGTGTTGACTTTTTATGTTGTATATATTTTGCATATATATCACATATATATTCCACTTTTTCATTTAAAATCCCTTCATTTTTTATTTAAAACCATTATTTTAATGTATCCATTTAAATTATAATTTATTTTATCAAATTTCTAAAAATTAGAAATTTTTAAAAATTTGGGATATTACACATATGCACAAGTAATGTGTATCTTATATACACATCAAATGTACCTTATATGTGTATTAAATATATTAAGTGTATAATGTATTAATCCAACATATACAATTAATATACTATATGTATATGTTATATATACTCTAGATATATGTATATTGAGTATATATAACTTTTATATCTCCAATTACTTATTTAATTTCTCCAAAATCACGGATGTGACATAACTCTTAATCCTATTTTCATGATTTTCAATTTTATTTACTTAAACCCTAAACCTTAATATTATTTTTCAAAACCCTAAATTCGAAACATTCATTCTCCAGATTCAAAACCTAGTTTATTTCAAACCTAATCTTTAATTCAAACATCCAGTAGCCATGTTATTTCTTTTACATTAAATATTTCTTAGTTGACTAATCCAGTAAATACATAACCCTAATTGTTAAACATAAAACCTACAAAACCCTAATTTTATTCAAGAAATTCTAAATGATGCATAAACCCTAAATTCATATACTTACTACCTTATTAGATGAATGTTTATTATACATTTTTATTTATGTTTCATTTCTTGGATGAATATTTTACTTATGATGAATGGTTAGTTACTTTTATTGATTTGCTTTGGTTTCAAAACATTGTAGGAGGCATGTTTCCATGTTTTGGGTACCTCATATTGTGAGCATCATGTAATTTAATTTATTTTAAAATTTTTTGATCAATGTAAAGGACACATTTCCACCTTTCAGTGGGTGTCCTATTTAGTTTTATATATGGACGATGTAAGGACATATTTCCATCCTCAGATGGGTGTCCATTTATTTGTTTTGTTGGGACATTATTGTAATTTTCATAAAGTATTTATTTATTCTTATGATCACATATAGTATGGATAATAACATTATATTTAAGAATTTTATAATATTAAGTCTTGCAAAGGAGGCCGGTTCCAATTAAGAGGGCATTGTGGGGGTGCTGGGTCATTTCTCACCTTCCCCACACATACCCAACTTTCCTAACCCATTAGAGGGTTGAGGATTCCTTAGGAATTGAGTCATCCACCCCTTTCTTTTTTCCAGCCTGTCCCGGTGGCGACTCTATTTTCTCCAAGCTTAGGCTCTTGTTCTCTAAGGCCTTGAGCCTAGAACCATTTCACTGGGAGTGGGGGCGAAAATCTCTGCTCACAGCGGCGACTCCACTGGGGATAAGAGAAGTTGATTCTGTTGGTCTTTATATTATTCTATTCTTTCTTATCATGATATTATCCATTGCATCATATTAGATTACATCGTGTGCATGGGTTAGGACGCCTGTGTTACCCGTATTATGTTATGTAAAGGATACCATACTTTTACTCAAGGTATGGAGATCAAGCATTGCATAACCACTCATAGCCTTGTACCATTGGAACCTAAGCCTTTCAACCCAAAGACTAAAGCTCATACAATTGGCCTAGTTACTTTCTTTAGGTTTTTATGCCAAATGCTTGTTGTTTGACTATGGTTAATTTATCTTGGTTTAAATCATGGCTTATTTGGTTTGTTCTTTTTCTAATATGACCTAAGTACATTGTAAGTTCAAAATAAATTTTTCTTTAAAGTCTAAAAGACCAAAGCTATTTTCAAAACTTTTCAAGATGGTCTATGGACATAAAACTTTTCTAAAAAACAAATCAAAAATTTTTTTCTCATGACTCAAATGCAAAGTCAAAAATCCATTTTCTAAAAATCTTTTTACAATGGGTTTTTCAAACAAAACTATCTTCATCCAGCCTTTTATTTAAAAGAGCTTACAAATTATTTAGGTCAATTATGGAATACCAAAAATCAATTGTGAGCCTAGTTTATACTAAGAATTATTAATCATGGGCTTGTTTTTAGCATGAATCATTAGTTACTTTTTTAAGTGAGAAATCTATTTATAATAAACCTCTTAATTTAGTTTTAATCCAATATAGAACAAAAGCTGCTTTAGTTGGTTGAATGGATTAAAACCTAATTAATGGGAATTATCATGAACTAATTTCCATTTTTAAAAATATTACTATCGATTGAACCGTCCGAGGGAACTTTTCGAAAATAAAATATCCCATGTTGGTATTTTTGTTAACCATATACCTAGGAAAAGAGACTCATCATTCATATGTGGATGTTATAATGTTGGAAGAAACATCCTATTTATACTTGTTTGTTTATTGTTTATGCATACATGCATACACGCATTACATGACATATCATTAATCCTTTCTGGCTCATAAACCTAGAGTATGGCAATTCAAGAACATACAACGACACCACCTACAACACTGATTTTTGATTCAAGTGCTTCATTAGAAGGATGGATGCAACTTAGTTAAGGGACATAGTCGATGAAGTTATCAAAGCTAGGATGGCCAAGCTATGAGATCAATTGGTTGAAATTATAAAGACCCAGTTGATTGAAATTCTGGAGCTCATCAACAATGCTAATGAGGCACCTCACATTGACATAAGAAAGAAGGGAAAGGCAGCATCAACGGAGAACATGTTCACTAATATAGATCGAACGAAAAATGAGGGATCAATCCCTATTCTACGAGACTAGCCGAACCATGTGTTGTCTAAGTGGAGCAATAAGGACGGCTACCACCCTAGTAGGCAAAGTCAAAGGGAAAGAGAGAAGAACCATTTTTTTGCAAAACGGAATTATCAGCCTAGCAATCAAAATACATAAAAGGAAGTTGATGTTAATGCCACCGGTTAAGGAGGAATGAGGCAATTTTCTTACTTGGGGACGCCACTATCTTGGGTTCTCAATAAGCTTCAAAAGAAGGGATTATTACAACCCTTGACTCCTCGACCTTTGCCGAATCCTTTACCCCTAAAATTTGATACTAAAGCCTTTTGTGAATTTCATCAGACACAAGGACATGAGACAGACAAATGCTTGCGACTAAAACATGAGATCCAAAATTTAATTGATAGTGGAAAGCTGCCTGAACCTTATAAGCCCAACACTAAGATTAATCCACTGCCTAAATTTGGAAGGGCGACACCACTTACAACCTTCATGAAGAGTTTTATCTTGTCATCTTATGATGATATGGATAGAAAAGCTGCTAAAGATGATGCGCTTGGACTAACTGTGGATGATGAAGTAATGATCCTCAATGATGAAAAAAAAATCCTTGCCCTTAATATGTCTAAATAAATGGAGTATCTTCGACTCCAACTCAATGAACTTCCCTTAGCTTAAAGAGTTTCTCTATTTATTTTGCTTTTTTTAATATTTAATTGGAACAATTATGTTTTTTTAAATTAAGACTATTTGAATAAATTATTTTCATCAAATTTTTCGTGGTTTTTGTTCAATTTGGTGCTCAATCAATGAGGAATCTAGCTTGATAATTCATGAATTAATATATTTATGCATCATGACTTGAATGACTTTACTAGATGAGGGAATTATTCTAAGCATTGAGTTGTGTATGCTTACTTGGACAGGGCTCTTGCACAATGACTTTTGTCTAGGTCCTAGTCAGTCTTAGAACATGCTTTGACTAACTTTCAAGGCAAAATTAAACTCTGTTTATTTAAGGGAGAGATGACCTAGGCATTGTTTGGTTAGCCAACAACTAGTATCCACCTAATTAAATATCAATCCCTAGTTGTCCCTTTGAGCCTTCATAAGATTTCAACTTTCTCTTTATTGACTTATAAGCCTGATGACCCACCCTGAGCTGTTGTTACACTTTTGACAAGTCTTAATGATCACTAAGGTGAAGAGGCAAGAAGATCAAAGAATGGAATACATAGCCAAAACTGTAAGGATAGTTGATGTTGTCAAGACCATAAGGGTAGTTGAAATTCACCTAATATCTCCAATATATCAAGATAATATCAAAGTAACAAATGATTTATCCCTGTTAAAGAAGATTTATCCCACTCCACTCATCCATTATCAGAAACACAAGATGGTACAAATAAGACAACTCTTTTAGTGCTAGAAAAAAAAAAGAAAAAAAGAAAAAGGAGAAAAATCTTTTACCTAAAGCAGCAAAAGACTTCCATAAGGACAGTTTGACTTGAATTGGTCCAATCCAACCAAAGATTCAATCAAAAATTGGAGAAAAAGGAGAAAGGTCATCCAGTTCTTAAAAGTGCTATACTTGACAGTCCTACAAGAAAGAAGGACAAAACGATAAAATGCTCAAAGAAAGAAGGAGTAAGAAAAAGAAAGAGAAAGAAAAGAGAAAAGAAGAAAGAAAAGGAATGTGGGTATCAACCTTTTTATAAGGGAAAAGACTGTCCCAATCAAGATCTAGATTAATGCTAAGAAGATGGGAGAACACTCAAAGCTCTATCTTTTCATGCTCCCAACTATCTAAAGTTCCAATAAGCAGTTTGTAGTGTGAAGGTTTGTCCATTGTGTCACATCAGCTCCAATCTCAAAATGGCTTTCATTTAACCTGTGTCCCTTATAGATCCAATTTCAAGCCTATCAAAGACCTGTTGATCTGTCTTGGTAGGTAGAGTCACTAGTGAAGATAGTTTGGATAAGCATGCATATGAGATAGACAATCTTCAAACTCAATGAGACCTTTGACCAAGTAATGTGTATGTGCCTACCTGAAGTACAACAGTTCTTGCTTAAATAGAAATGATTCTCGAGTTTAGTACGGTAACTAGGGTTGTCATGTTATAGATATGTTAATTCTAAAAATTGAGTCCTGAGGTACAATGACATTGATTTGACAAATTCAACATTTGATATTTTTTAAAAAAATTATTTTCTTGTTATAAAAACCTTTAAGTTAAGGGAAATATGTTGAACAGTCAAACCTCGAAGGACACATTAGGCAAAGTAAAGAATTATTTGCAAGGTTGTGAAGAAGCTACCAATTGACATGCTGAATCGTAGTTTGAAATAGATGTATCCCTGACTATGCTGCTTGTTCCTCACCATTCATGTTTTCGATATCTCAAAGATAAAAACCATAAATGCAAAACCTTTTGTCATTCCAATGCAAGACCTGAGCGAGCATCTGGAAGGAGCTAATGAGAACACTTCTGCTGATCACCTTGGTCTGTGAGTCAATGAAACCACTATAAGTATTATTCATGCATTTCATGCATACATGAGCATATCACATTGCATTTTCTTGTATTGTATTGTCTATTCTTTGTCAAAGTGAACAGCAAACACCTTGTGAAGTAAAGAATCAAAAGAAGATATGAAATCAGGAGGCATGGAAGGCCCATTGCTTGAGGAAGCTCTAGTCATTTTGCAAAAGAAAGAAGAGATGCATGCTTGTACGAAGAACTAGACAACATAAATATCAATCAGAGCCTGCATGAGAAGGAGAAGATATAAGGGACCAGCTAAAAAATGGCTGAATTTTTTTGAAAAAGTGCAAAAGAATGGAACATTAAAACTATCAAAAGAATGAAGATGCAAAACTCAAAAGATCAGTCTAGCTAGAAGAGCTAAAGCCAATATAGAACAAACGTCCAAAGGATGAAGATCCAATTTCAAGGGTGAAGACTCAATTTTCAAGAATGAAGATCCATTTTCAAAGGGTGAAGACCCAAAGTCAAAAGGATGAAGATTCGTTTCAAAGGGTGAAGACTTGATGTCGAGGATGAAGATCTACTTTGAAGGGTGAAGACTCGATGCTAAGGATGAAGATCCATTTAAAGGGTGAAGACCCAAAGTCTAAAGGATGAAGATCCATTTCAAGGGAGAAGACCCGATTTCCAAGGATGAAGATCCATTTTCAAGGGTGAGGACCCGATGTCATGGATGAAGATCCAATCTCAAAGATGAAGACCCGATCTCCAAGGATGACGATCTAACTTTTGGTGACGATCTCAAAGACGAATCTAGCTTGATATTCATAAATTAGTGTATTTATATATCATGATTCGAATGACTTTACTAATTAAGGGAATTGTTCTATAGCATTGAGATGTGTATGCTTACTTAAAGAGGGCTCTTGCATAATTACTTGTGTCTAGGCTCTAGCCGGTCTTAGAATATGCTTTGATGAACTTTCGAGGTAAAATTGAACTCTGCTTATTTAAGAGAGAGATGTTCTAGGCCTTATTTTGTGAGCCAACAACTAGTATACACCCTATTAAAATCAACTCCTAGTTTGTCCCTTGATTACTTGAAGAAAGCAAAAACTCTCAAATGACAGAAGGTCAATCAAGCTAGAAGAGCTGAAGTTGATGGCTAGAAGAAAGCCAAAACTCTCAAATGATAAATGGTCAGTCAAGCTAGAAGAGATGATATTGATGGCTAGAAGAGATGATATTGATGGCTAGCAGAAAGCCAGAACTCTCAAATGACAAAAGGTCAATCAAGCTAGAAGAGCTTGAGTCTATGTAATCCACGGGTCCAAAACCCAAACCAATTCATGAGTCCAGAACCCAAACCAATCACTGGTCCAAAACCCAAACTAGTCTGAGTCCAGAACCAAAATCTATTCATAGGTCTAGAACCCAAACAAGTTCACGATTCTAGAACCCAAACCAATCCGGGTCCAAAACCCAAACCTATTCATGGATCCAAAACCCAAATTAATTCACGAGTCTAGAACCCAAACCAGTCCGGGTCCAAAACCTAAACTAATTTACGGGTCCAGAACCCAAACAAATTCACAAGTCCAGAACCCAAACCAGTCATGAGTCAAGACCCAAACCAGTCCGGGTCCAGAACCCAAACCAATTCACTGGTTCAGAACCCAAACCAGTTCAGGTCCAGAATCCAATTTAATTCACAGGTGTAGAACTCAAATCAATTCATGGGTCCACAACCCAAACCATTCTAGGTCAAAACCAATCTATAGGTCTAGAATCCAAACCAAGTCTCGGGGCTAGAACCTAAGTTAGAATATTGCGGGTCCAGAACCCAAAGCAATTCTATCACGACCTAAACCCAAGAGCATGTGACCGGCACTAGAGAATGGGAAAGCATGTGGCATCTCAAACCCATAGTCATCTTGATAACTCATTTTCTGAGAAATCAGGATAGTAGCATCAATCCCTATCTTAAACTGAGCCCACAAGCCTACTAACATTCCACGACTAATACAATATCATATCATCATCACCAAAAAATCAGCTAATGAATACATCTAATTAAATAATGGAAGTAAATAAAAATAATGGACAATGAAAGAAATACCATGCAGAGTTCTAGAAAATAATTATAACATAATTATATAATAAAATATTTATAAATAACACTCTTGCCTAGAAATGAAAGCATGACGACTCGATAAAATATTTCTTCTATGCTCAGTCAACAACCTAGAGGAAAAATGGTGAACAGGAATGAGCTTTCAACTCAATGACCTATATAGCAATTAATATAATACTTTGTTCCCATGTGAATGATGCTCATGCAATTGACAACCAGACAACCAAAATCACATAATCATACAAGGATAAGAGTAAGTCAATGGAGCCATAATAACCTCAAAATGGGGAGCTGAACCCCTATATGGCTCTCTTAGTCCATACGTTTCTCTTAGAATCCAATACATAGTGTCCGTCGTCACACCCGACTGACAAGTAGCACTACCCGACTGACAAGCAGCGCTGAGCATGAGAATGCCCCCGCCGTCACGCTAGTCTTAATCTCATCATCATCATGTCATCATGTCATAACGTTTAACCCGTATCTTAGATCACCTGTGGTCCCATATCAACCTAAGCCTTTCCAACAAACACAGATCATATGCATGAAGCACAATCAACTCATACCCAATACACACCATGCTTATAAAAATAAATGCATATATATTGCACAAGTAATTGATGCATTTATGAAAATGTAATTATTAACATAAATTAGGGGAGTGGAGTTTTATATTAATCTATATAACTCACAGTTGATGAAATTCAATAACTCTCCTCGAAATATCTGACTAAAAATGGAAGAACTCCAGGAAAGTAGGTCAAAAAATGGTCAAAATCAAGCCAAAAAGTTGTTGTCGGCGGTACCTCCCCAGAGAGCTTCGGACTATGAGTGAAGAAGATCTCTCTCTCTCCCTTTGACTTTCTCTGTCCTAATTAAATCTCCTCTCTTCTCAATTAATATCCTCCCCCTCTTTTCTCTTCTAATCCATATACATACATATATATATTATTTTCCTTTTTCAAAATTTTCTTTAAATTTTTATTTAATTAATATTATTATTTTTTTTTTTTGCAAAAATTTAAATTGTAGATTACTAAATAATACAGATTTAACTATTTATATCATTAAAATGCAATTTTAAAATAATTTAAAAATCGGGTTATTATAATTTCCCCCTTTATAAAAATTCTCCCTCGAATTTTCAAACCAAAGTAAGTGCTCAAGTAAAAAAATTAAACTCTTCACGTTTATCTACGTACACTGACATATTATTCTAAGAACTAAAATGTTTCTAATACTTTTGGGTTAACTATCCTATCACCTCAAAAATCTCACTCAGCTATTACCACAAATTACCTCAAAATACTCGAGTAACCATTTGAGACCTACCTTTACTTGGAAGAAGTTTACTGGTTGATCAGGCCACTATCTTGCATCCAAATAGGATTATGTCTAAAAATGGCACAACTCCAACTTACTAGTAGCGCTCTTACCTGACACCAATTCTAATTCTTTACTAACCCTTCTCACCTCATGTATCAAGCTAGATATGTCCTGTTATCTTGTCCAATGCACATTTTACCTATGATGAATTAAGGATTCTAATATCATATTCTATCTAGTTATCAAATCTTAATGCTTACTTTAATTTATAGGCCCAAAAGCACTTTTTATCTAGACCCAAGGACTAATAAGCCCACATTTCTTAATACTTATAGCTATTAACTCAAATATCTTGCTTCGTCAATAAACTCTCTTCCCAAGATTCTAACTATCATATCTTGCTTAATTATTCAAAGGCATTCATCATTCTCGACATTCTAGATTCCACAAGTGAAGTAAAACATGTTCCAATTTAATGCATCATTTATAACATAATTACATCATATATCATATTTCACATTTGATTTCATCCAATTTAGATTCTATTTTCTCACCCAACATCCTTCAAGTAAATTAATGTTTATCCCACATCAGTTATCTTATTTCTCGTGTCACTAAACCTACTTAAGGAACTATTAAGAGCTTACTACTCTATGCTTTTTCAAGGGGAAACATACAACGTTACAACATTCTATTCTATATTATAAACCACACTTTAAGGGCATATCAGTAGCAAAACTCATGCCTTGTGTTTATCAAACACTTATAATATTTACATACATATGACAACCATTGAATCACAACCTATGGATAATGCTGAATTTGAGGCAATCGAGACTCAATCAAAACGAAAAGGAAACCTATACTCCGCATGAAATAAGAACTTAGACCAACTAGAACTCTTCCAATGATAGACAAGGTACAAGCTACAAAATCTTTGCTCTGATATCAACTTTGTCACTATCCAAACCTGAGAGCACATGACCAGCACTAGAGAACAGGGAAGCACATGGCTTCCAAAACCTGTAGTCAGCCTGATAACCCATTATTTGAGAAATCCAAATGGTAATAGCAATCATTATCTTAAACTGGGCCCACGAGCCTACTAACATTTCATGACTAATACACCATCATATCCTCATCACCAAAAAATTATCTAATGAATACATCTAATAAAATAGCGAAATTAAATAAAAAATAGATAATGAAAGAAATACCATGTGGAGTTCTAGAAAATAATTATAGCATAATTATACAATAAAATATTTATAAATAAGACTCTTGCTGAGAAATGAAAAGCAAGATGACTCGATAAAATATTTTTTCTATGCTCAGCCTGCAACTTGGAAGGAAAATGGTGAACAGGAATGAGCGTTCGACTCAATGAGCTATATAGCAATTAATATAATACTTTGTTCCCATGTGAATAATGCTCATGCAATTACAACCAGACAACCAAAATCACATAATCATACAAGGATAAAAGCAAGTCAATGGGGCCACACTAAACTTAAACTAGGGAGCTAATCCCCCTATCTAGCTCTCTTAGTCCACACGTTTCTCTTAGAATCCAATACATAGGATCCGCCGTCACACCCGTAACTAAGCAGCACTACCCAACGAATAAGCAGTGCTAAGCATGAGAATGCTCCCGCCGTCACGCTAGTCCTAATCTCATCATCATAATGTCATCATGTCATAACCTTTAACTCATATCTTAGATAACATGTGGTCCCATATTATCCTATGCATATCCGACAAACAAAGATAATATGCACCAAGCACAATCAACTCATATCCAAAACACATTATGCTTATAATAATAACTGTATATATTGTACAAGTGGTCAATGCATTTATGAAAATGCAACTGTTAACATAAATTAGGGGAGTGGGGTAATAGATTAATCTATATAACTCACAAAGGTGAAATCCAATTATTCTCCTTGAATCTAACTGAAAATTAAAAAACACAGAGAAAAGAAGTTGAAAAATGGTCAAAATCTAGCCGAAAAGCTATTGCCGACGGTACCTTCCCAGAGAGCTTTAGATGGCGAGTGAAGAGGATTTCAGCGTCAGACGACAATGATTCTAGTGGCGTTGGACTCATCGTACGATGAACTTTCCAATGGTGCCGAAGGTGTCGATAAATGATCACTAGATGGTGGTAGATCTGAGAAAAATTGATTAGCACTCCTCTCTCTCTCTCCCTTTTACTTTCTCTCTCCTAATTAAATCCCCTCTCTTCTCAATTAATATCCTCCCCCTCTTTTCTCTTCTAATCCATATACATAAAAATATATATTATTTTTTTAATTTTCTTTAAATTTTTATTTAATTAATAATATTATTATTTTTATTATTATATTTTTTCCAAAAATTTAAATAGTAGATTACAAAATAATAAAAATTTAACTATTTGAATCATTAAAATGCCATTTTAAAATAATTTAAAAATTGAGTTATTGCAAATTCTATTTTTATTTTTCTGGTCTAGCTCAGAATGTTCAAGATCAACTTAAAACTTATTGCTTTTCACTCTTTGAATAAATTCAAGATTGTTCAAGTAGGAGGCAAGACTATTGACCCTTAATTTTGGCCCAGCTTAAATTTAGTTTTAATTAAAAAGAGTTGGACCAAGTTTGGTTTAAAAATAATATGATCTGGTTAAATTAAAATTAAAATGGCTCCAGTTCCCCTGTCCAATTCGATACTAGTCAACTCATATCGAATTGGCTTGGCCTAATTCGATATGAGTAAAGACTCATATAGAATTGGCCATAGCCAATTTGATATGAGCCTTGACTCATGTCAAATATCGAATTAGCCATAGCTAATTCGACATGAGCTCATCCAAATACACTTCTAATTGTGTTTAAACTCTAATAAGTTGCAGATAAGTAGAGTTTTTTCAGATTGAATGAGGATTGGTCGGTTTTGGTCGCCCTAAATGTGGCTTATAAATACAAAAATGATATTCAAAAAATGGGGGCCAAAATTGCCCATAATTAATCAAACCAACAATAATTAAGAAAAGAACGATCCTTATCAGCCGCAAAAAAATAAGCAAAGATACAGAAGCAGGAGCCATCTTTGATTAGTAGCCATAAAACCAACGACAAAGAGTGAACGAATAAGAAACAGAAAATCCAGAATACAATATTAAAGCTTATTTTATCCAAGCAGATTGCACAATAGTTGGGCAGAATCCATGAGGTTGTGCTCAAGTTTGGATCAATGTAATTACTTAGTGGAACCAACGAACAAAGGTATGGTTTTTACAAATTAAATCCATACAATTAATCCTCTTCATTTAATCTTCATAAATTTACTATCAAATATTTTAATTTTATTTAAGTTGCATGTTGGAACCCATGATTTTTCATATATTAAACCTTAAATATAAATCCAAAACCCTAATTTGCATGTTTTAGTCCTTAATTGCACATTAAACCCTAGTTTGCATGTTTTAATCTGCTGTTGGGCTCGGATTAAGTACTACTACAAGCGTCACTCGCAAGTATAGGAGGTAGTTGTAGAAAAGGTGATCGCCCCAAGGTCGTTTCCTCAAGAAGGTGTGATTCGTAATAGCTTGATTGACAAATTATTTAAAAGAGAAAGTTTGTTGTTTGAAAATTGTAAAAGAACAATTTAAACCTAAGATTAAGGAGTGTAGGGTTGAAGTGTGAAGGTGATACAAGATCAAATCGATTCTTGGGAAGGTTCCTAGGGGTATAGGTCCATTCAATCAAAGCTCAATTCTCAATTATTCATTAACATAACCTTCTAATTAATTTTTTCATTAAGGTTAATTAGTCAATTACCAATCCATTAGTTCTCACATTCATGAATTAACAATAACCAATTCTTTTACATTACCAAATTAACAAAACCCTAGAACTTATATTTCTAATTCATTCATAGGGTAGTCGATTGCATAATTTTGATATCGAATTTCACCTCTCGGTCCTTCATTCAATATCTAAAGATCAATAGGTAGCTAATCTATTAACCTAGCATACAAGCCAATGCAATCAACCAACACAAGGTACACCAATGTAAATACCAAATCAAAGCATTCAATCAAATATACTATAAACCCTAGGCATGGGTATTTAGCTCAACATCATCAATTTATAACAAATATTTATCTCAATATAAATCAAATTACAATTGTCAATTGCAATATCAATCTCTTAATACATCAATGACAATAGAAATGAATTAAAAGAGAGAATAGAAAAACCCCTTGTGAAGATTCCAAGAGTAGGATTACTAATCTTCCTCCTAGCTCCACTTGATGTATTTGATGAAGAACTCAAGCCCTCTTCAATGGTTGATTCCCCTTTGCAATATGGGATGGAGCTTTCTCAAGTCACCAACTCTTCAATTGATTTTGCCTTTGGAAGATAGAATGGAGCTTTCTCAAGTCACCAAACATTTCAATGAAGCTTCTTCAACTTTCAAGAGCTTGTTAACCCAATTTATCCCAAAGAATCTCAAAGATCTTGTTAATGGAAGATGGAGAAGATGAAGATGGAGGATGAAGATGAAGGGACAAGGAGAGTGTCACTCTCTCCTCATCCCAAATTGTCCTTGCCTCCCTCCTTCTCTTTCCTTTTCTCTCTTTCTAAAACCCTAGCTAACCTCTCCTTTTCTGTCATGTGAAAGAACTTAAATAGATACTAAGGGTGACACGGCCAAACTTGATTTGGCTTGCCCGTGTCTCTTGGTCTTTTCCTTGCTTTCCATTAGGTGACACGGCCAAGCCAAGGTGGGCTTGGCCTTGTCTCTTAATTTCCATGGGACACGGCCAAGCCAGTTGGTCGTGTCCCTCACTGGCTCTTCCTTTCTTTCTTTCTTTTCTTTCTTTTCTTTAGTGGCGAGAGGTGACACAGCCAAGCCATGTGAAACTTGGCCGTGTCTCTTGTTTTTCTTTCTTGGGACACGGCCAAGGTCCTGGCCGTGTCCCTCACTATCTCTTTCTTTGCTTTGGTCTTTGGTTTTACTTCTTGAATGAGACACGGCCAGAGGCTTGGCCACGTCAAGCTCTGTCTTGTTCATTCTTTGAGGGACACGGCCAAGCCTGATTTGGCTTGGCCATGTCTTGCTTGGTTCATGCTTTTCTTGCACTGTTTTGATCTTTCAATGGTGTTTTTGCACCTAAACCTAAAACAAACACTTTAAACAAACTTAAAACAAAAATGAATCAAAACATTAACTAAAAACACATAAAAATCATACTAAAAACAAGTACAAAAATGATCTAAACAACTACCCCACACTTAACTCCTTGCTTGTCCCCAAGCAAGGCTAAATTCAAAACACACTAACAAGATAAATTTTGTTAAGTTCAATAGTTATAAAGATGCATCAAGACTTCCCTATCCCTAAATCCACAATTAATATCGAATCAAACAAAATCGACACCCATGCAATTAAGTGGTTTTCCATGCATAACCTATGTTGTCGCTCCCTCACCAACTCTTATAAGTGTTTGATCATGGTGGTGTTTACACTCATAACAATCAATGAAAGATTATTACCATAGGCTTGCTTATCAATCAAATCTCCACCACAAATAACAATCAAGCATCAATCAAAAGGTCTTTATTGGGTTGTATTGGGGCTAAGGTAAAGGCATGGCATTTAGGAAATGTGAGCTTAATCATTAAGTTCAAGAGCACTTTAAGAATGAAGTACCCGATCATATACATAACCCAACAATCCCAAAACACCTTCCTCTCATCTACCCCTTGACATTAAAGAGCTTTTCAAGGGAACTCACTTATTAAATCTTGCAATGATACATTCCAACCCTTTCAACAAGAACAACAATTATTCTTATTATTATATATATATTTTTTCTTTTTCTTTTTTTCTTTTTTTTATATTTTTTTATATTTTTTTATTTTGCTTTGCAATCTTAAACCTACTAAATTTAACCCCACACTTAATTCAACACAACACTCGGTTATAAACGCTCTTGACCTAATGAAAGGGTAAGAGTTAAACAACAAGGTTCAAGCTAATGGTGTTGTGAAAAAGAAAGAAAAGGAAAAATAAAATAAGCTCAAAATTGGCTAACTAAGGTTGAATATAGGGTTGGTCTTTTTAAGCCAAAGTGGTTCACCTAATTGCCTTAATCATCTTGATGCCAAATTGAAATTTTTATGTAATCTTAAAATGCATTTCAAAGCAAGTTCTAGCAATTCATCAATCAAAGATGTTCACCCACAATAAGAATAATAAGTTGATGGCTCAATTCCTTACTAGGTTAAAGGCAATGCAAAGAAAAACCAACAAAATTGACCATAAGCACCAATTCTACTCAATTCTCAAATTCATGCTTCAAAAATTCAAAGGTCATCTATCAACAATTTTTATAACAATTGAACTTTCTAAAATTCATTTATTCAAAGAAAAACATTAAAAACATTAACTAAACTTAAACAAAAAATAGCTTAAAAGTAAAAAGACAAAACAAAAGTAAAAACACAAAACACATAATGCACCTCACACTTAAAGTTTCACATTGTCCTCAATGTGAGCATGCATACTACATAGAGGGTTTAGATGAAACCTGATTTCCAACGTTCCCATATATGATATGTAGGGCTCCTTCCACCCATAATGCAGTTAGAGCCCATGACTGAGAGGATGAACAACATGTAACTTTGAAAAGTACCCGATGTACGGCAACCCCTAAATAGTATTCCTTGAAGAGAACATGTCTCAAAGGGACATGTGAAGGTCACCTCAGGGAAATCCTCCAGTGCTATAGGAACGTGGTAATAATCTTTGTCTTTGTGCAACCTGGGCATATCAGATTTCTGCTCTTCCTTACCACCAAGAGTAGTAGAGATGACTTTTGGGGACTCTTTAAGTTCAACCAAGTTTGGTTGAATCACTTCTTCATCCACTTTAACAATGTTAAGTCCCATCTCAACAACCTCAGCATCTAAAATTAGCTTACACTCCTCAATTTCTAAATTGGGCATTTCATGCTCTTTTTCTAAGGTCATAGTCATCCCAATCTTATTTTCACTATCTCCTTGGGAGTGCATATTATAGATGTCAGGAAGTTGCTTACCTTGCTCCTCATCCTTCAAGCTACATGGAAATGGATTTGGTAGCCTATCAGGATTGGAAAATTCATGCAACTTTGGTGAGGTTAATGCTTCCAAAATCTCCTTCTTGTTTGATTGGCTCTACTCCTCAATGTTGGTTTGTATCTCCTCGCCATTATCTTCTTGATTAGTGCCTACATCCAAAGAATCACAAAATTTGTTATATATTACCTGTTCACTCTTCAAATTTGTGATTACCTTGACTTGCTCCAATTGGTTAGGATATTCCTCCTTTTGGTGTGCTTGGAGTTGATGTGCCAGTTGCCTAACTTGAATTTCCACCCTCTTCGATGATTCCTCCAAATAATCCAACCTCTCATTGATCCCTTCCTGATTTTGTGTGCTAATTTGAAGGTAAGCATTCAAATCATCTTCCACTGTGGATTTCTTGCATTGAATCTGATTTTGTGCACTAATTTGAATGAAGGCATTCAAAATATCTTCCAAAGTGGGTTCCTTAAGTCGATCATGATTGTGTGCGCTAGTTTGAATGAAGGCATTCAAACTATCCTCCAATGTGGGTTCCTTAAGTCAATCTTGATTTTGTGCGCTAGTTTGAATGAAGGCATTTAAACTATTCTCCAATGTGGGTTTCATAAGGAAATCTTGATTTGAATATTGTTCTTGAGAGTAAGAACTTCTCTGGTAAGGTTGAAAACAATTTTGAGGTGGAATGTGTTGCTGATTTTCCCAAGAAAAATTTGGTTGGCTTCCCCAGCTTGGGTTGTAAGGATTAGAATATTGGTCATTTCTACCCATTTGCTGGAAACTATCAAAGTCATCTTCTTCCTCTTGCCATTCTTGGTATCGTGCGAAACCGAATGAGCATATATTTGCACTATGCCCTGCATTGCCACATGTTGCACATATCTCTTGGCATGGCATAGGTGCTCTTCCTCGTGCATTTAGTACCTTAAGTTGATTCGTCAATTCTGCTAATTGCCATGCCATTTCAGACTCATCGTTCCTATCAGAAACTCCCCCATGCCTTGAAAACTGCATCTTTACAAAAGGTACTTAGTAACTTAACGAAAACAAACAAATAATTAAATTAAAAGAAAATCAAACAAAAACAAACAAACAATTAAAAGAAAATAAATAAACAATTAAATTGTAAAGAAAAATCAAACTATCACTACTTAAACAACCTTCCCCGGCAACGGCGCCAAAAACTTGTTGCGCTCGGATTAAGTACTACTACAAGCGTCACTCGCAAGTATACGAGGTAGCTGTAGCAAAGGTGATCGCCTGTTGCGCTCGAATTACTCTACTACAAAGCGTCACTCGCAAGTATACGAGGTAGTTGTAGCAAAGGTGATCGCCCAAAGGTCATCTCACAAGGAAGCTAGATAAGCTAATTGATTATCAGATTATAGATAACAAGTAATGAATAAATTTAAATCACTAACAACTAATGAAGAAGATCGATTAAAGTTTAAAACAAATAAAAGTAAATTGGACTGATGAATTGATTCACTTAATAGAATGGTCTAGGGTTTGCACTTCTCTACTACTTATATGTATGAACGGTTATTCCTCTTAACTAATTTAATTTCAAAGATTAAATCTCAAGCAACATAATTAATCGAATTAAGGAAATAAGCTCTCGCATTCAAACCTCTCTCAAATAATCTTGTTACAATTGAAATAATCTTTTCCTAGGTTATATCTCTAATTCACCTAAGTCCCTAATTGAATTGTTTCAGCATTAGACTTCATTTCTCAATCCATCATCTAATACCTAAAATACATAATTGGTGGCCAATAAATTATATATTAATAATAATCCATTCAATCAAGGCTAAAGAAATAATTAAGTTAAGAGTAATAACAAATTCATACAATCATAGCAGATCCATACAAATCCTAGACTAGATCAAATTAGTTCATAATGCTATCAAACATACTCATCTCATTAAAATTCAAAGAAATCAATTTAGACATGATAATATTCTTAAATACAATTCCAATGAAATTAAAGAGATAAAGTTCGAGAACAAAACCAAATTACAAACTTCTTAGCTCTTGAAGAATCTCTTGTCAGAACTTGCTCGAAGAATGTATCAATGGCAAGAACAAATCTAATCTAAGCTAGTTTAATCAAAGTGTAATCAAAAGATCAAAGAAATCAAGATGAAACCCTAACTATTTTCTTTGACAGCTAAAACCAAACTCAAACTCTCCACCCCTGCTCTCAAAACCCTAACTTTAATATTTATATGAAAACCTCCGCTTCAAAAATCGGCGTTCTCTTTAATCCATGAGTGACACGGCCAAGTTGGGAGAGACACGGTCGTGTCTGAGGTTCTTGGAGGGACACGGCCACAAGCTTGGCCGTGTCCCCTGAAGGTGTCTTCTACTGCTTGATTTTCATCTTCTTTTGCTTTGGACTTGAGTGAGACACGGCCAAGCTAACACAACTTGGCCGTGTTTGAGCTTTTTTGGAGGGACACGGCCACAAGCTTGGCCGTGTCCTTTGCTTGTGTCACCTTCTGTGTCTTGGTCTTCCTCTTTAGCTTGGTATGGGACACGGCCACAAGCTTGGTCGTGTCCCCTGCATGTGTTAGCTACTGTCCAATTTTTCCTTCTTCTTGGTTCCTTGGCTTTTTAACCTAAAACAAAACTTGAAACAAACTTTAAACAAGAAGTAAATAAATATTAACCAACAAAACATAAACACCAAACTAAAACTAAGACAAAAATGACAAAAACACTGAAATAAATTAAAACTACTAAAATTAATGAAAACACTAAATAAACCGATTGAAACTACCAAAATACCTAAAGAAAACAATAATTATCATAACAAATAAACTACAAATCTATGACAAAAACTAACAAAACAACTACCCCACACTTAAAACTTTTCTTGTCCTCAAGCAAATTCACATGGCATAAATTAAACACTCAAACAACCTTAACTATAATTTCAGTATATAAGATGAAATCCTTAAAGACTCAGCCATAAATATTTGCACTTACTTCAATCAAGGATTTTCTTAACTCATTCATTAATCTAGACATACAAATCTTATCTCTCATCTAAGTGTTTCACTCGATTTCAAAGGTTAATTCACTCAAACCACTCATGACTGCATACTACCATAAACTTGCTTAATTATCCAATCTCTCTCACTGATTTTCTCAAGAAATAATCTGAAGGTCTTTCATTTGGATGCAATGGGGCTAAGGTGAAGGTGTGATAAAAGACATTTAAGCTGGAGCATCAAGAAATTGAGTATCTAAATTAGACAATACTCTTGCTAAGAAACTCACAACTCCCTCAAATGGCATAATCACCAACCTTTGATACTTTCACATACTTGCATATTTGAAGAAAAATACAAGAGTCAACATTCCTCTAATGCTAGAAAATACATGAATTTTGTATATATATATATATATATCTTCTTTTATTTTTTTTCTCTTTTTCGTTTTCTTTTATTTTTATCATCATTTTTTTTAATATATATATACAAAATATGAACTTGCATGGAACATCTAGCTTAAAATGTAGAGGAAAAGAATAATCAACTCTTAATCAAATACAATGTGCAAAGTATGCATTTAAACCCCAAATAGCAATACCATTTTTTTTTTACTTGCTTACTCCACACTTTTGAATTAAACCACCCTATTGTCATATCATAAAACTCCATTCCTTAATGCATTTATGATGATAGTAAGAACATGTTAAGTTGAGAATTGTGTTGATCAATCAATAAAAGGTCAAAGGCTCAACTTGGCTCACTAAGGAATTCAATATTAAGAGAGGTCTTTTTAAGCTAAAGGACTATCCTAATTTGCCTTCATCATTTTAAAACTTGAGATTAAATCATAATGTGAGTTCAATTAGTATGCAAAAGCAAGCTCTAGAGATGCAAAATCATGAAGGTGCACACTTAAGAAAAGAAAATCAATTGACAATAACATTTAATCCATGAGGCTCAAAACTCTCAAAGGTGGGTTCTCAAAGATTTATATGTCATGAACTGCAGAATGTGAAAATTGATCCTGAATGAATTCAAATGCTAATCTCTATGCTGATACTAAAGTCTCAACTATAATGCTAGAATCACAGAAAAGATCAATAAATTTTCAACAATTATGCCATGCACAACACACAACAAACAAAACAAGAATTAAAGAAAAGCTTAAAGATTACCCCACACTTAGAATTTACATTGTCCTCAATGGAAAACAAGAATAATAAAGAAAAAGAGTTAAAGGACAACCTGTCTTCCATCATACCCTGGTGAGGCAAAACCCTAACTTTTCATCACAAACTCAAATGTTCAAAAACAAAAGTACAATATATAAAAATAAAATATCCAAAATAGAAAATGTTAACATTAAAAACAAAAATGAAAAATAATAACAAAAATACACTAAACACAATAAACAAAGGAACTCAAAATCTACGGTGAAGGCGGGTGTGAAGATGATGCAGCCGAGGGGTGGAGACTCAAGATCTTAGCAAGGTTGCTATTAATATGATCCAACTGTTGCAAAACCTCAGCATGGTTATGGTCCACCTTGCCCTCCAGTCGATCTACCTTTCCCTCCAGGGCCTCAATCATATTAAGTACCCCTTGATTATCCAAGACCGGAGCATCCTCATCTAGATCAAGAGAATCTGAGTCCGCCCGTGCTCTCTTCTGTCTGTCTCTCGATACTTCTGGCTTAGTTAAAGCCATCATATAAGCCCCTCTCTTTTGCACCACCATATGCATCTTCTCTAATGTGGCCAAATCCAATGAGTCATTACCCAAAATTCTAGTCATGCGACTGGTACTCGAGTCAAAATCATCAAGAAGGGCTACTGCTAATGTGGTAATCAATCCTCCAATACAAATTGCCCCCCTCCTTTTATTGGCCACACCATCAAAAACATCGGCTAACCAATAGTCGGAACTAATGGGCACGCATTACATGCACAATCCAAGAAAAAGAGCTCACTCAATTCCACTATACCCGGGCTCTCCTTCCTAGCAAAGAATCCGCAGGACATAAAACGATGTAAATACCTCAAAGCGGGATTGCTCAATTTAGATGCTTTGGCCGATTTGGCCACATAAGTCCTCGAGCCTAATGCTCCCCAAGCAAATTATTGTTTAAACTCTTTAGGTACCGACCTTTCCCCATGTTGATGGAAACCATATATAGCATTCAATTGTTCAACATTAATCTCAAATGATTTCCCAAGCAATTTAAAACTCATCCTAGAGCAAATTTTTTGTTCATCTCTTTCAACCTTAAGAGATGTCAAAAATTCCAAAGTCAGCTCTTGAAACTGCAAAGGTCGCAAGGAGACTAGGTTCTCCCACCCAAGAATTTGCACATAACGATAAAAATTAGTCCTAATTTGCAGAGCATCAAGGGATTCATCATTAACATACCTCGTCGGGAAGAAACCCCGAGCCAAAAGATTTGCTCTCTTCAAAGATGAAAACGATGAAGATGAAGAAGCCCCTTCAGTTGTAGGTCTCTTCTTCTTGCGGTGTGAAACTATCTTTGCTCTTGGCATCTTGAAAAATCTGAAAATTTTGACACAAACTGATTAAATCGATCTTTTGTAAGAGAAGAAGAATTTTTAACAAATTAACTTAAGCTTTGGTGAAGAAAATTGAAATCTAATGGAGGTTTTGGAGCTTTGAAACACAATCAATGGAGTTTTGGTGAGAGAGAAAATGAGAGAGTGAGAGAGAGAACAGAAAGAAAATTAGGGATTGAATGGACAAACTGTGCAAAAATTGTGTTTTTAAAGTGGAAAAGTGGAGAGACACGGCCAAGTTGGAGTGAACACGGCCGTGTCTTATGTGTTTTGAGGGACACGGCTAGTGACTTGGCCGTTTCCCATGGGTGTGTCACTTACTGTAAGAAAAGACGCAAAAATAAAAACAAACAAAATTTCGATGAAGCTTGGTCATGTCCCATGTGACACGGCCAAGGGACACGGCCAAGCTCCTTGGCCGTGTCACCCTCTGTGAAAATTTTGCAAAATCAAAATAAAAGCAAAAAAATTTTTGTTGAGGCTTGGTCGTGTCCCATGTGACACGGCCAAGCTCCTTGGCCTTGTCTCCTTCTGCCAATTTTAACATTTTGTTTTATATATTTATTTTTTAAATCACCAATCTTAAAGAAATTGCAAACCCTTCTTTGATCCACCCTGAAACACATTAGAAAAATAAAAACCGATCAAAGCACCCATTCCATTTATTTAAACCAAACATTAAATCAAAATTGCTAAATTTAAAATTACAACTATGAAAAAAAAAATGCAAACCGATGGGTTGCCTCCCATTTAGCGCTTCTTTAATGTCATATAGCTGGACATCACTGCAAGACTTAGGGATCGTGGATTAAAGTGTTGTCAATGATCCTCACTTCTTGAAATCCTTCTTTATATGGTTTAACTCTCTGTCCATATACTTTAAAATTCTTATTTGTTCGAGAGTTAAGCAATTCAATGGCACCAGAAGGACATACCTTAGTTATCTCTAAAGGACCACTCTATCGAGATTTGAGTTTACCTGGAAACAGACGGAGTCGAGAATTAAAAAGTAAAACTTTCATACCTGGACTCAATGTCTGTCGCACAATAAATCTGTCATGAAGTGCTTTAGTGCGATCCTTATAGTTCCTCGAGCTCTCATATGCCTTTGGGTTAAGGCACCTTTGGGTCTCCCTCACTGGTTTAGCCCCCTCTTCTAAGGTCAGTGTCAGCTCCAATTTATCTGAGGAACCTGTCTGCAAGAAAACATCTGAAACAACTGCGTCAACACTATTAATTAAAGAACAATCCTCATATAAAGCAGTTGTAGGAATGGGAGAAGTGTTAAAAATAGAAAAATCAACAATTTGTCCCAAGACAGTCATTGATAATTTACCATTTTTAACATCTATTAAAGTGTTGGTAGTAGCCATAAAAGGCCTACCCAGCAAAATAGTGTGTGCTGATGGTGTAGGGTTACTTCCTTCGATGTCAAGAACTATAAAATCCATAGGTACTATCAACCCTCCAACCTTAGCTAACACATCTTCTACAACCCCTTTCGGGAATCTAAGAGATCTATCAGCTAATTGCAACACCATTTTGGTTTGTTTAAGTTCCCCTAGTTCTAATTCTTGATACACAAAATAAGGCATCAAATTTACACTGGCTCCTAGATCACACATGCCATCAGTCCCCTTTCCATTCCCCACAGTAATTTGAATTATAAAGCTACCTGGATCCTTTAGCTTGGGAGGTAGTTTATGCTGCAGAACAGCACTAGCTACCTTTGAAACTATCACCTTTTCATTTGGCTCATACCTCTTTTCTTGGTGATCAGCTCTTTGAAGAATTTGGCATAAGCCGGCATGTTCTTTATTGCTTCTAGTAAAGGTAAGTTAATACTTACCTTGGACAGCATGTTGAAGATGTTAGAAAATTGCTTATCTTTTTTATCATCCTTCAACCTGCTGGGGAATGGTATAGGTGGCCGGTATGGATTGCTTGCCTTGTGTAAATCTGCTGAAGGGGATTTCTCCATTAATCTTTCTCCAGCACCTTTGTTCTGTGGTTCTCCTTCCTTCTTGTTCTCTTGGTCACCTGCATTCACAAAATTACTTTCAACATTATTGTTAATTACCTTGCCACTTCTAAGAACAGTCACTGATTGTGCCTGTTCAGGTTGACTTGGAAATTTCCCTTTTTGTTGAATTTGCATATGTTGTGCAAGTTGTCCTACTTGAGTCTCCACTTTCTTAAAAGATGCTTCTAAAGAATCCAGTCTCTTGTTGGTCATCTCTTGATTTTTAGCATTGACTTGGATAAAAGCTTGTAAACTTTCCTCCAAACTCTCTATCTTAGACTGCCCTTGATTTGAGGATTGACCCTGCTGTTGGTTCTGTCTCTGGAGCAAATGGAAAGGTTGCTGAGAATTATTTGTTGCCCAGGAAAAATTAGGATGATTCCGCCAACCTGGATTATAAGTATTCGAATAAGGATCATTCCTGGCCCTTGGTTGAAATCCTCCCATAGCATTGACTTGCTCAGCTTCATTCCCATAAGACTCATATGTGGAGGGGCAAATATTTTCTCCATGCCCGAAAGTTCCACAAATTCCACAAATTTCTTGAGTGGATGAAGAAGTGTTGTTTTTCATATTCAACATCTGCACTTGCCTTGTCAATTCAGCTATCTGATTGACCATCTCACTATTGGCTTCCAGTTGATTTACCCCTTTACTTCTTCCTCTTACACTTTTCTGTTGAGAATTAGCTCCCAACATCTCAAAGATATCATAAGTTTCATCAGCTGTCTTTTCTCCCATGGCTCCCCCAGCTGCATTGTCAACAGTGTTCTGAAATTGCTGGGTTAGACCATCATAGAAAAACTGATTAAGAAGTTGAAGTGGGTAGTGATGATGTGGACACTGGATCAATAACATTTTAAATCTATCCCAAGCCTCATGAAATGGCTCTCCTTCAAATTGGGAGAATGTAGCAATCTTCCCTCTCAATTCAGCTGTCTTCTGATGTGAATAAAACTTGCCCATAAATTTGTTATAAACTTGCTCCCAAGTTGTCAAAGAATTTTTGGGCAACATCATAAGCCAGCTCTTTGCCCTATCCTTCAATGTATATGGGAAACATCTCATCCTCAACTGATCTTCTGTTCATCCTCCCAATGGAAAAGTGTTGAGGGTAGAATAAAAATCCCGAATAAAGTTCAAAGGATCTTCATTTAGAACTCCATAGAATGATGGCAGCATGTTGTAATGAATGTTCTTCAACTCATAATTCCTTGCTGCATCTGTCAGTCTTATGCAAGAGGTGGAAGTTCCAATGACAGGTCTAGCAAAGTCTCTCATAGTTCTTTGTCTTTCTTCTCCCATATTGACAGATTTGCAGTGTCTGACTTAAAATCCGGTATAAAGTTCAAACTCTTCCCTGCTCCTTTTCACTCTCTGAATTTCTGGAATGACTGGGTATAGCTCTCCTCTGAGTGATCTCCTGCCTTGCATAAACAGAATTTCTAGAAAAAGAAATTATTAAAAGCAAAAGACAAATAAAATAAAAAGTAAATATTGAAAAATAAAAGAGATAAAGTTCGAGAACAAAACCAAATTACAAACTTCTTAGCTCTTGAAGAATCTCTTGTCAGAACTTGCTCAAAGAATGTATCAATGGCAAGAACAAATCTAATCTAAGCTAGTTTAATCAAAGTCTAATCAAAAGATCAAAAAAATCAAGATGAAACCCTAACTATTTTCTTTGATGGCTAAAACCAAACTCAAACTCTCCACCCCCGCTCTCAAAACCCTAACTTTAATATTTATATGAAAACCTCCACTTCAAAAATCGGCGTTCTCTTTAATCCATGAGTGACACGGCCAAGTTGGGGGAGACACAGCCGTGTCTGAGGTTCTTGGCGGGACACGGACACAAGCTTGGCCATGTCCCCTGAAGGTGTCTTCTACTGCTTGATTTTCATCTTCTTTTGCTTTGGACTTGAGTGAGACACGGCCAAGCTAACACAACTTGGCCGTGTTTGAGCTTTTTTGGAGGGACACGGCTACAAGCTTGGCCGTGTCCCTTGGTTGTGTCACCTTCTGTGTCTTGGGTCCTCTTTAGCTTAGTATAGGACACGGCCACAAGCTTGGCCGTGTCCCCTGCATGTGTCAGCTACTGTCCAATTTTTCCTTCTTCTTGGTTCCTTGGCTTTTTAACCTAAAACAAAACTTGAAACAAACTTTAAACAAGAAGTAAATAAATATTAACCAACAAAACATAAACACCACACTAAAACTAAGACAAAAATGACAAAAACACTGAAATAAATTAAAACTACTAAAATTAATGAAAACACTAAATAAACCGATTGAAACTACCAAAATACCTAAAGAAAATAATAATTATCATAACAAATAAACTAAAAATCTATGACAAAAACTAACAAAACATCGCCCCAAGGTCGTTTCCCCAAGAAGGTGTGGTTCGTAATAGCTTGATTGACAAATTATTTAAAAGAGAAAGTTTTTTGTTTGGAAATTGTAAAAGAATAATTTAAACCTAAGATTAAGGAGTGTAGGGTTGAAGTGTGAAGGTGATACAAGATCAAATCGATTCTTGGGAAGGTTCCTAGGGGTATAGGTCCATTCAATCAAAGCTCAATTCTCAATTATTCTTTAACATAACCTTGTAATTAATTTTTTCATTAAGGTTAATTAGTCAATTACCAATCCATTAGTTCTCAAATTCATGAATTAACAATGACCAATTATTTTACTTTACCAAATTAACAAAACCTTAGAACTTATATTTCTAATTCATTCATAGGGTAGTCGATTGCATAATTCCGATATCGAATTTCACCTCTCGGTCCTTCATTCAGTATCTAGATATCAATAGGTAGCCAATCTATTAACCTAGCATACAAGCCAATGCAATCAATCAACACAAGGTACATCAATGTAAATACCAAATCAAAGCACTCAATCAAATATACTATAAACCCTAGGAATGGGTATTTAGCTCAACATCATCAATTTATAACAAATATTCATCTCAATATAAATCAAATTACAATTGTCAATTGCAATATCAATCTCTTAATACATCAACAACAATAGAAATGAATTAAAAGAGAGAATAGAAAAACCCCTTGTGAAGATTCCAAGAGTAGGATTACTAATCTTCCTCCTAGCTCCACTTGATGTATTTGATGAAGAACTCAAGCCCTCTTCAATGGTTGATTCCCCTTTTCAATATGGGATGGAGCTTTCTCAAGTCACCAACTCTTCAATTGATTTTTCCTTTAGAAGATAGAATGGAGCTTTCTCAAGTCACCAAACCTTTCAATGAAGCTTCTTCAACTTTCAAGAGCTTGTTAACCCAATTTATCCCAAAGAATCTCAAAGATCTTGTTAATGGAAGATGGAGAAGATGAAGATGGAGGATGAAAATGAAGGAACAAGGAAAGTGTCACTCTCTCCTCATCCCAAATTGTCCTTGCCTCCCCCTCCTTCTCTTTCCTTTTCTCTCATTCTAAAACCCTAGCCAACCTCTCCTTTTCTGTCGTGCGAAAGAACTTAAATAGATATTAATGGTGACACGGCCAAGCTTGATTTGGCTTGGCTGTGTCTCTTGGTCTTTTCCTTGCTTTCCATTAGGTCTCTTAATTTCCATGGGACACGGCCAAGCCAGTTGGCCGTGTCCCTCACTGGCTCTTCCTTTCTTTCTATCTTTTCTTTCTTTTCTTTAGTGGTGAGAGGTGACACGGCCAAGCCATGTGGAACTTGGCCGTGTCTCTTGTTTTTCTTTCTTGGGACACAGCCAAGCTCCTGGCCGTGTCCCTCACTATCTCTTTCTTTGCTTTGGTCTTTGGTTTTACTTCTTGAATGAGACATGACCAAAGGCTTGGCCGTGTCAAGCTCTGCCTTGTTCATTCTTTGAGGGACACGGCCAAGCCTGATTTGGCTTGGCCATGTCTTGCTTGGTTCATGCTTTTCTTGCACTGTTTTGATCTTCCAAGGGTGTTTTTGCACCTAAACCTAAAACAAACACTTTAAACAAACTTAAAACAAAAATCAATCAAAACATTAACTAAAAACACATAAAAATCATACTAAAAACAAGTACAAAAATGATCTACACAAAACCCTAATTGCATATTACCTTTACAATATAGAACCCTATTCTTGCATATTAAATCTTAGATTTAGGATTAAAACCCTAATTCCAAAACCAAATCCTAATTCCACAATAAAATCTTATCTTGCAAATCATTTACCTTACCCCCTCCAGCTAAAAGGCCAGCGGGATTGCCGTATGCGTTGCACACTATAATTCGTTATGGGGTTAATATTAAGATTTATTTGTGGATTGAAAATTTTGTGGTTGATCTTAATTTCATTAGTTTATCCCTAATTTTATAATTCTTTCTATGTTTATGTATTACTATTTCTTATTATTTGGAATTTTGAGATTGTAAAAGGCATGTTTCTACTTATGGTAGGTGCCTTAGTTTATTTAAATTATTTCTTCTATTATGTTGCTTATTTTAATTTATTTTTGGGACAATTATAAGGGACACGTTTCCACCTTTTGGTGGGTGTCCTATTTTATTTGTATTTTGGATATGGATATTATAAGGGCATGTTTCTGAGCGAGCCCAGCGCTTAATCATAGACGAGCCAGGGGGTGGTTATTTCTAGTGCCCATTTTATTGGTTTGATTAATGGTGTGATGTTATTTATTTTAGTTGCTTGTAATGTGAATAATATCATAATAAATCTCTGTTCACAGGACCCAAAAAAGTAAAGATAAAAAGAAAAAGAAATGAAAAAGCTCGTTAGGTTGAAAACTCAAAAGGGCAACCTAGGCATAAATTAGAGCAGCCCTCTAGTTTTAAAAATGCAAAAGGCTGGTTCATAAAAGCTAACTGAGTTCTTGCTTTCACCCAACCTATGAGAAGAGTTTGACTTTAATTGGTCCAACATAACCAAAGACTCAGCTAAAATAGCAGAAAGACCATCTTTTATTTTGTTCACAATGTCCAATGCATTTCTAAGTCAACAATCTTGAAAGTCCTAGACTTCATATTTCAAAAAGGGAGAAGAGCAGAATGATGAAATGCCATAAAAAATAAACATAGGAAGAAAAAAAAAGAAATAGTGTCCTAAGTTCTTGGAAAAGAAAAAGATAAAAATAGGTTTGTCCTAGTCAGACCAGATCTAGATTTTTAGAAGAACATTCAAGCTCTATCTTTTCATAAAGCAAGATAACAAGATGCCTAGAGTTTAAGAATGCTCTCAGCTGCCTATGACTCCAATATAAAGTTTGTAGTGTGAAGATTTGTTAGCAGTGTCACATTAGCTCCAATTAAAAAAAATGGCCTTCACTTAACCCATGTCCCTTATACCCATTTCAAGCTTGTCAAAGACTAGTTAATCTCTCTTGGTAGGTAAAGTCTATTATTGGAGATTATTTGAATAAGAATGCATATGAGATAGACAATATGTAAACTCAAAGATACTTTTGGCCAAGGAATGTGCATGT
The DNA here is from genome assembly GCA_947685225.1 of Garcia nutans. Classification (NCBI taxonomy): domain Eukaryota; kingdom Viridiplantae; phylum Streptophyta; class Magnoliopsida; order Malpighiales; family Euphorbiaceae; genus Garcia; species Garcia nutans. The sequence goes on along the minus strand of CANTUV010000039.1, from coordinate 28,144,106 downwards.
GCCTATCTAAAGTGCAATATTTCTTTCTCAAATGGAAATTATTTCCAAGTTTAGTATTGTAATTAGGGTTGTGATGTTATAGATTTCTTAATTTGAAAGACAAGTCCTAAGGTATATTGACACTAATTTGACAAAGCCAACGTTTGATTTAAAAATCAAAATTAAATTTCAAAAAAAAAGTATTTCTTGTCAAGTGAGCCTTAAAGCTTGGGGAAGTATGTTGCACTGTTGAACCTTAAAGGACATATTGGGCAAAGGTAGGAATTGTTAGCAAGGTCATGAAGAAGCTTCCAATTAATGTGCTAAATTATGGTTTGAAATGAGTATATCTTTTATCTCTCACTATCTTATTTGGGCCCCCACTACTCATGTTCACTATATTTTAAAGATGAAGCTATGGATGTGACATCTCCTGATGATCCAAAGCAAAGCCTAAATGAACATCTCGAAGGTACCAATAGAAGTCCTATGGCTTATCACATCAGTCTGAGAGTCAGTATAATAACTGTAAGTATCATTCATGTACATTATGCATACATGAGCATATCACACTGCATTCTTATTATCTTGTGTTGCTTATTCTTTTTCACATTGAACTGTTGATTCTTTATGAATCAAACATAGCATTAGGGGGCATGAAAGGCTCAGTGCTTGAGAAAGATCCAATCACTTGGCAAAAATGGAGATTCATGCTTGCACAAAGAACGAGATAAAATAAAGACATCAGTTGGAGCCTACATGGGAATAAAATCATTGATTTGAGCCTATACAGGGGACAAAATTTCTCCTTTCCAATTTATTGAGTTTATGCATGTATAAAAAACTTTCAAACTCTTTTTCAATGTTCTGCCATGCAAGGGGAAAAGAGAGGATATGAGGGCTAAAGGGCTAAAAAATAGCCAAATTTTTTGCAAAGTAGAATCTATTAAAGAATGGTACAAGTGGCTAGAAGAAAGCCAAACTCTCAAATGAATGAACATACAAATTATGGCAAGAAGAAAGCCAGAACTCTTAAATGACAGAAGGTCAATCAAGCTAGAAGAGATGAAGTTGATGGATAAAAGAAAACAAGAACTCTTAAATGAATGACAGAAGGTCAATCAACCTAGAAGAACTGAAGTTGATGGCTAGAAGAAAGCCAAAACTCTCAACTCACAGAAGTTCAGTCATGATAAAAGAGCTGAAGTTGATGGCTATAAGAAAATCAAAACTCTCAAATGAATGACAGAAGGTCAATCAAGTTAGAAGAGCTAAAGTTGATTGGTAAAAGAAAGCCAGAACTCTCAACTAACAGAAGGTCAGTCAAGATAGAAGAGCTGAAGTTGATGACTAGAAGAAAGCCAGAACTCTCAATTGACAGAAGTTCAGTTAAGATAGAAGAACTAAAGTTGATGGCTAGAAGAAAGCTAGAACTCTCAACTGAAAAAAGGTTAGTCAAGTTAAAAGAGCTAAAGTTGATGGCTAGAAGAAAGCCAAAACTCTCAATTAACAAAAGGTTAATCAAGTAAGAAGAGCTTAAGTAGATATATTTCATGAGTCCAGAATGCAAAACCCAAACCAGTTTGGGTCTAGAACCAAAACTAAGATATTGTGGGTTTAGAACCTAAACCAAGTTATTACGGGTCTAGAAACCAAAACTAAGATATTCTAGGTCCAGAACCCAAACCATCCAAGTCTAGAACCCAAATCAAGATATTACGGGTCTAGAACCCAAATCAATCTAGGTCCAAAACCAATTTGGGTCTAGAATCCAAACTAATTTGGGTGTAGAACCCAAACCAATCCTCATCTAGAACCCAGCTGTAGACCCTTAATTTTTGACCCAATCCGGTCCAATATGTTTTATTTAGTCCAAAAAGATTTTTGTTGTCTAATTGGTCCAAAATAATTTTTGTTAAATAATTTTTTGCTTTAGTAACTAAATTTAATTAATAAAAAATAAAAATAAACAAATAAAAGTTAAAAAATAAAAATAAAAATAAAAATCGGAGTCGAAAAAATCGGCAATGAAAAAATCGTCGTGCGGGCCCAAGCTATTTCGCCCGCAGGAATTTCCTGTGGGCGAAATAGCTTTTCCATTTCCCTCACAGGATTTTCCTGCGAGTGAAATGGCTCACACCATTTTCCCCATAGGAAAATCCTGCGGGCGACGCCCGCAGCCCGCCTACTACCGCAAAATCTGTGGCAGATTTTTTTCTCCAACGCATTTTTTCCTGTGGCAATTTTTTTCAGCAGCGCAATTTTTCCGACGTAAATTTTTCGAAACCTAATTCAATTAGGTTTCAGTTTCTTTTTTTTATTAATATTACTTGCCTTGACTAATTAGGAATAAACCACATCAAACCACTATAAATAAGGACCAAAGGCAATTAAATTGGAGGGCCGAAAATCCAACAGAGACTTGAAAATTTCAAACTAAATCAAGGAAGGAAAAGGAGCAATTCAATTTCTTTTTTTCTAGAATAGCAGGGACATGATTTAAGCAATTCAAAGGCAGCAATTGTCTTTATTCTTGTTCATCCAAGAAGAATTATTTTTGGAGAATCAACAAAAGGAGGTATGTTAAATTCTTTTTGTTTTATTTTTTCACAGTAGCATAATCTATGGAATTTTATTTTTCAAATAAAAAACTTTAGAACTTTAATTTAGTTTTTCCAAAGTTAAAAGCACTAATACGTTACTTTATTTTCCAAAAAGACTTAAAATTGTTATTTTTACCTCTTCAAAATCTTAAAACCTTAATTAAACATATTATCAACAAAAACAAATTTTGTTTCTGTTTCTTTCAAAATTTTAATCTAGGTTCTATTTCATTCAAAAAAACCTTAAAAAACATCTTTTCTATTTATAAAAACTTTAATCTGTTTGTTTAAATTCATAAAACTTTATAAAATTATCAAATTGATTTCCAAATTCTAAAAGCTAATTCACCACCCGTAACCCTAATTTTAAATCCTAAAACCATAATTCAACTTCCAAACCTAAAATATTAAACTCTAACTCCTTTAAAACTTTAAACCCTAACTTTTTTCTAAGCCCTAATCCTTTAAAATATTAAAAACCATAAAAACACAAATACTTTAAATTTACACAGTAGCTTGAAATCACCATTTAAAACCACAAATCAAAAGTATTTCAAAGTGTCTAAAACCCTAGTTTCATGATTTCACCTTTCAAATATTAATTTAGTTAATCAAAGAGTCTTACCAACCTTTTAAAACATAAAGCCCTAATCTATTTTAATTCAATAAAAAGTCACAGTAGCTATAATTGGACTTTTATTTGCTTTATTCAATTCCATATTTGACTATGTTTTGATTTATTTTATATGCTTTAATTTATGTAAGTTCAATGCTTGGTTTATTTTATTTATCATGGATGGATGTTTACTTTCTATTGATATTTAATACCTTTGATGAATGACTTATTTATGATGAATGATTATTTACTTTTATCAATTAATTTAGATTTACAAAAGTTGTAAGAGGTATGTTTCCACTTGGTGGGTACCTCATTAATTAAACATCATGTAATTTAATTTTCTTTTCTATTTTAGAACCTATGTAAAGGGCATGTTTCTACCTTTCGGTGGGTGTCCTATTTAGGCATGTGATGTAAGGACATGTTTCCAACTTTGGATGGGTGTCCATTTATTTGTTTTGCTTGGACCTTGCTTTGATTTTAATATATTGATGCTTTCTTTTAATTATTGTGTGTAATATGGATAATGTTGTTATATTTAAGAATTTTATAATATTAAGACATGTAAAGGAGGCCGGTTCCAATAAACCGAGCATTGTGGGGGTGCTGGGCCATTTCTCACCTTCCCCACATGTACCCAACTTTCCGAACCCATTAGGGGGTTGGGGATTCCTTAGGAATCGATTTATCCACCCCTTTCTTTTTCTCAGACCGTCTGGGTGGCGACTCCATTTTCTCCAAACTTAGGTACATGTTCTCTAAGGCCCCGAGCCTAAACAGTGCCGAAGTCGCAAGAACCATTCCACAGGGAGTGGGGGCAAAAATTCCCGCTCACAGTGGCAACTCTACTGGGGATAAGAGAAGTTGATTCTATTGGTCTTTATATTATTCTATTCTTTCTTATAATGATATTATCCATTGCATCATATTAGATTGCATCGTGTGCATGAGTTAGGACGCCCGTGTTACCCGTGTTATGTTATGTAAGGGATACCATACTTTCACTCAAGGTATGGAGATCGAGCATAGCATAACCACTCATAGCCTCGTACCATTTGGTATATACTTGCTATGGGAACCTAAGCCTTTTAACCCAAAGACTAAAGCTCATGTAATTGGCCTAGTTACTTTCCTTAGGTTTTTACCCCAAATGCATGTTGTTTGACAATGGTTAATTTGTCTTGGCTTAAATCATGGCTTATTTGGTTTGTCCTTTTTCTAATATGACCTAAGTATATTGTAAGCTCAAAATAAATTTTTCTTAAAGCCCAAAAGACCAAAACTATTTTCAAAATTTTTCAAGATGGTCTTTGGACATAAAACTTTTCTAAAAACAAATCAAAAATTCTTTGGCCCATGGCCCAAATGCTAAGCCCAAAATCCACTTTTTCTAAAATCTCTTTACAATGGGCTTAGAAATAAAATTATTTTCACCCAACCTTTTCTTACAAAGAGCTTACAAATTATTTAGGTCAATTATGAAATACCAAAAATCAATTGTGGGCCTAGTTTACACTAAGAATAAATTAACCATGGGCTTGTTTTTGGCATGAACCATCAGTTACCTTTTTCAAGTGAGAAATCTATCTATAATAAACCTCTTAATTTAGTTTTAATCCAATATAGCATAAAAGCTACTTTAGTTGGTTGAATGGATTAAAACCCAATTAATGGGAATTATCATGGATTGATTTCCATTTTCAAAAATATAACTATTGGTTGAAACGTCCGAGGGAATTATTCGAAAGCAAGATACCCCATGTTGGTATTTTGTTAACCATATACCTAGGAAAAGGGACTCGCCGTTCATGTGTGGATGTTATAAGGTTGGAAGGAACGTCCTATTTATCCTTATTTGTTGATTGTTTGTGCATACATGCATACATGCATACATTTGCATCTCATATCATTGATCCTCTCTGGCTCACAGCCCTGGATTACGATAGTTCTAAAGCTTACAACAATCCGACCTATGCCGGAGATGAAGTATCTAGCAATGACTAAATCACTTGCTCACCAAAAACCATGGAGCCCGAACAAATTCAAAGGATGGTGGATGAGGCCCTCAATGCCAAGATGGAAGAAATCAAAGAGGCCCTAGCTGAGACCATAAAGAACCAGTTGACTGTAATCTTAGAGAACCATGTCGAGGCATCTGCTAACACTAAGAAACCAAAGGATAAAGGGAAGACCAAAGTTAGTGAAGTGGTTTTTGATGATGAAAAGGTGATCATTGATGATGATGATGATTGGACTCAATACTACCAAGAGGTTCAAGAAAAGAAGAAAGAACCGAAGGCTGTTGAGAAGGCAACTATTGAAAAGACCGAGACATCCGATGTTGAAAAGATGATTGCTGATTTAGAAAGGAAATTTGAGAAGAAGCTGAAAATCGAAGAGATGTCTGAAATCGACAAACTATTTGAACAAGATGAAGAAGTTCCATACAAGTTCAAGATGCCATCCTTTGCAAAGTACAATGGCACCGAAAATCCTCATCTTCACGTGAAGCAATACATCACTGCCATTCAGTCTGCCCGAGCTGCTAAGGCTCAAACCTTAGGGTACTTTATGCTCTCATTGGACCCTGTTGTCTAAAATTGGTTCAATACCTTAGATGATGGAACACAAAAGAGTTGGGATCTACTTTACAAAGCCTTCATCTAACAATATGGATATAATGTTGAGTTGGAAGTTACCTTGATGGAAGTGGAGCCCATTAGGCAAAGGCCGAATGAGAATTTTGTGGACTATTTGAAAAGGTGGAGAAACAAGGCCTCTTTACTTAAGAAGAGGCCCGATGAATCCGATTAAATAAGGATGATTGTCAGAGGGGTGTTGCCTAGTCTTCATGAGAGGATGTCTCATACACTCATCCGTGATTTCAAAGACCTTCTCCAAGCTGGTTTGCAAATTGAAGAATGGGAAAGGGAGAAGAGCCACTTTGCAACAAAAAGGAACGAGAAAGGGAGCTATCAACCTGGTAGCCAAAGCATGCAAAAGGCCGTCGGTGTTAATTTTACTAACCAAGGAACAAGGAGACAATTTTTAAAATTGGGAAAACCGATGTCTTGGGTTCTCAACAAGCTTTAAAGAAAAGGATTGCTACAACCCTTAAATCCTCATCCTTTGCCTAACTCTCTCCCACCTAACTTTGACACCAAAGCATTTTGTCAATTTCACCAAATGCAAGGACATGACATGGATAGATGTGTGAGGTTGAGACATGAGATTCAAAATCTAACTGATAATGGGAAGCTACCCGAGCCCAATAAGCCAAACACCAAAGACAACCCATTACCAAAATTAAATAGGGTACCACCACCGGCAACCTTCATGATTGGAGGAGGTTTGCATGAGGCCTTTGTCATGTCTTCTTTTCAAGATGTGGGTGGAGAAGCAACCAAAGAAGAAGAGGCATTTGTCAAAGTTGAACAAGCTATGATGGGTGGAGAAGTAGCGATTTGTGTTGTCAACAGGTTTTGGGATTCAAGTCACAGTGATGATGATATTGTATCCAAGAAGGAGGAGTGGACTTGGTCCGAGCTGAAAAAGATGAGGTGATGAATACTAGATCCGGTAAGCCTTACACAAGGCCACCACCTAAGGAGATAGAAACTAATAAGGGTAAGGAAGTCAAAATAGAAGAAGATGATGTTGTGCTCAAGCAATTGAAAAGAACCCAAGAAAGTGTAAGCATTTGGGACATGTTAGCTACTTCTAAAAAGCACCGAGAAACTATGGCCAAAGCCTTGGCTAGCATGCCAATTTCTAGCTCCACAACACCGGAGGAGTTGATCAACTTCATAAAAATTGGGGAAGTAATGAAGTGTGAAGAGGTCCAAGAAAAGAGTGAAGTTAATATGGGAGCAGTTTCTTTTTCGGATGCGGACTTACCGGAGGAGGGAAGAGACCACATTCGCCCTCTCTTTATCAAAATAGAAGTCAAGGGGAAGAGGACTCCATGTGTAATGGTTGATGATGGGTCTGCCATAAATGTTTGTCCACTTGAGATACTGCCAAAGTTAGCCATGTCGACAAGAGATCTAAACCCTACCGAGGTAACAATTCATGCTTATGACAACACTAAGAGGCATGCTGAAGGGACTTTCAAAGCTGCTGTCAAGGTTGGTCCAATTGAATCTATTATTGAGTTTGTTGTTTTGGACATACCAGTCACCTTCGCCTTACTCTTAGGACGACCATGGTTTCACCCTCTTAGTGGAGTTCCTTCCACCCTTCATCAAAAGATCAAATTCCCCAATGGAAATGAGACAGTGGTCATTGAAGCTGAAGATAATGAGATTGTTAATGCTCTGATGGTTGAGAGGCCTCTCAATGGTTTTCAAGTGGCTGCAATTTCTGATGATGAAGTAGTGGACTCCAAAGTCTTAAATATGATGAAGAATATGAACTACCTTCCCGGAGCTGGTCTTGGAAAGGCAAAGGCCGGTTTGACAAAGTTGCCAGATTTTAGGACTCAAACTTCCAAGAAGGGGTTAGGATATGATGAAGACAATGATGTCCAGCCAAAAAAGAGTGAGAAGATGAGTTTCCCACCACTTGAAGAGATCTTTGTCAAAGCTTCAGATATGGGACCACTCTAAGGAAGGCCCGAGCCAATCATGTTCATGGGTAAGTTAATTCCAGGTTTTGAAATTTTTACAGATGTTGCCGAGCTAGTGGGGCAAGTGAAGAAAGAGCTCACCTTGTCAACCAACAAAGAATCCAATCCAAAAGAGAAGAATGAAGCTGCCCTGAAAGCCAAGAAGACTCCGGAAGAGATTGTTGTAATATCCTCATTTATGCCCTAGAAGTTTTGCATATTGTTGATGTTGTTATTGTTGTTGTTATTGTTATATATTGGATTGAATGTATATGATGGGATAAGAAAAGAAATTGGGAGGAGAATGCTTGTGTATATGTGTATTGGGAAAGATTTAGGGTTTAGAGAGAATGGTATATGTTGTGTATATGATGATATATATAACATATAAATTGGTCAAATGAAGAGTCAAAGTGTTGGTTAAGTGGAAGAAGATATTTTTGTGTTAAGTGTGTAATTACATATAAGGGCTTAGATAAGACAAAAAGTTAGTTATATGATTGAGGGCATTTTGGTATTTGCTTGGATAAGAATACTTGGTGGAGATTAAAAGCAAAAATTGACTTTGTGTCTTTATCATTTTCTTCTTTCTTCATGAAGTGGCCGGCTCTCCATTAACAAAAGGGAAAGAGAAGTGTTCTTGAGGCAAGAAGCAAATTGAAGAAGCAATCCAAGGTTTTGACAAAGGATTGGTGGAATTTCTTCTTCTAAAGTAAGTATTCTCTTGTTTTCTTTGTTTATTTGGAAGTTTTGTTGGAAGTGAATAAGGGCTTGGTGATTTTGTGATTTGGTGGGTTTGAGATGTGTTGTGTTGTGTTTTCAAGTGTTTAATTGATTTTAAGTTATGAGTTTAATTAGAGGTTGTTGTTGGAAATGGTGGAGATGTTGATTTGGAAGAATGGAGAAGAGTGTTGATTTTAGGGTTTTGAGATGATAGGTGTTTAATTGTTATATTAATGTGTTGTGAAGTAATTCTTGTGATGAAAATGTGTTAGAACATTGATTTTGTCCATTTGAAACATGTTATATGATGAATATTGTGTTTGAGTGAAATTGAGAAAGTGTTGGTTTTAGTTGAGTTTGTGTTGATGGGTGACACGGCCATATGCATTGGAGAGACACGGGCGTGTCCATCAAAGGTGATGGGCGTGTCAATTGTGTGAATTGGCTACTGTCTCTTTTGTTGTTAGTGACACGGGCGTGTCCATCAAAGGTGATGGGCGTGTCAATTGTTTGAATTGGCTACTGTCTCTTTTGTTGTTAGTGACACGGGCGGGTTCCATCAAGTGCCTGGGCGTGTTCATCAAATGGGTTGGGCGTGTCCTACAAATGAATTACATATTGTTTTATACTTTGTTTCTTTTTACATTGTTTTGATTCTTCAAAGGTTCCATTGTTTCTAAACTTAAATATGAACATTATAAACATGTTTCAAACACAAGAATGATCTAATCAAATGAATGTGGAAGATCATAAAACTATGAATCATATCAATTGTGTTTTGCCCTAATTGCATTGTTGAGATTTAGCAATGTTGTTATGCACTTTGAATGGTAATGTGTTTCATGAGTAATGTATATTGAAATGTTGTATCAAAGATGAAATGATAATTCAAATAAGACATGATATGAGACAATGCCATTGTGTTTGGCTATGACGAATGATGCTATATGAGATATAATGTGATCATGGATGAGATAAATATACACTTGAATAATGAAGTGTTATATTGTGAAATAAAATGTGAAGCCATTGTTATTGGCTAATGTGATTCAATGGAGATAAATGAGGCATGTTTGCCTAAATGATATTGAGAATTGAGAATGAAATCTAAATGAATTGTGTGGCTAATGTGTTATTCCATTTTCAGAGTTTGTTGTTGGTGGCATGCCTAATAAGTGTAACAATCTCTTGAAGTTAGGTGGGATTGGATCCTTGAAGCCTAATTGAGATGTTACCACCCTTGAAGCTAGGTTGGATTAGTTCTTGAAGCCAAGTTGGGTAGAAGCTTAGCATGCTTTGCTCCCCTTGAAGCTTGGTTGAACTTGATCCTTGAAGCCTAGTTGGGTATATGATATTGATAAATGTGATAACAAACCAAAGCATTAACTCTGAAAATTGAATTGCATATTAGTGTGTCTTGGGCCCATGCTTGTCTTTGTTTAGTGTTGTTTATGGATTGTTTAATGATTAGTTAATGAAGTATGAGAAAAGATGTTGAAATGTGATATGCATATATTTATATGTTGAAATATAAAATGTAAAGGTATGATGTTAGCTTTGCCTTTAAATGGTTACATGTATAATATGAATTGAGAATTGACATTGTATTGTATTAAAGCATATCAATAGCATGTTTTAGCTTACTAAGCCGTTGGCTTAGCGCGATAGTGTTTAATCGCGCAGGTAATAGAGTTGATAGAGTTGAACCCGGTAGTTCTTCAAGACCAAGTGAGAGTAGACCTTGAGGAATCCATTTTTGGGAGCTTAAAGATCAAAGCAGACTTGCCAATCATGTATACTTCTTTATATGTTGTAAAGAAATGTTTAATGTGTAAATATGTAATTAATTTATAACTTCCGCTGTGTAATATTTAAATATATATATATATATATACATAACTAATATGTTTTGTTTTATAAGTAAATGATCTATTTTTCTATAATGTATGATGATAAGGGTATTGTATCAAGTTTTAAAGTGTTCTAAATGTTAAGAAAAATGTAGCATTCCTATGTTTGGTGCACATATGCTACATTGTTGTGGTTGTGGTGTGTGTGCATTGGATATGGGGGTGTTACAATTGTTGCCCTGGTTGAAGAGAAGTTTGAAGACATCCTGCTTTATGATTCTGAGAACAATGATTTTGATTTTGATTTTAATTTGTCTACTTTATATGAGGATGATGATGTTTTCTTTTCCAAAATGAATGCAATAAAGTCTGATTTTGCTTACTTGTGTGATGTTTCTCCTGATGGTTGCATACATTCAAATAACAGTTACATGAGCATCTTTAATATTAATTCTGTTAACACACAATCATTAAATTTGGGAACAACTGAAAATCCTAAAAATATTAGCATAGCATCCGACCTTACTCTTGATGAGAGAGAGAGATTTGAAAAAATATTCAAAAAATATGAAGAAGTGTTTGCTTGGTCTTATGAAGATATGTCGGGGATTGATCGAGACATAGCTGATCATCACATTTCTACTTATATTCACATTAGGCCTGTCAAACAAAAGCTTAGGCGACTAAGACCTGAGTGGGCTGAATTGGTTAAAGAAGAGGTCACTAAACAAATGCAAGTGAAGTTCCTTGAAGTAATAAAATATCTAGATTGGTTAGCCAACATAGTACCCGTGCCAAAGAAAGATGGAAGGATAAGGGTCTGCGTGGACTATAGAGATCTAAACAAGGCTTCCCCTAAGGATGATTTTCCTTTACCTCATATAGATGTACTCATTGATAGTGCAGCCTCTAGTCTGCTACACTCGTTTGTAGATGGATTTTCCGGATACAATCAAGTGTTAATGGCCCAAGAGGATAAAGGCAAAACTGCCTTCATTACTACATGGGGTATATTTTGTTATAGGGTGATGCCTTTTGACTTAAAGAATGCTGGAGCAACCTACCAAAAGATGGCTATCATGCTATTTTATGACATGATGCACAAAGAAGTTGAAGTATATGTTGATGATATGATGGTTAAGTCGGATACAAGGGAGCAACACTTCCAAAACATAGAATTATTCTTCGATAAAGCTTTAAAATATAAGCTAAGATTAAACCTGAAGAAGTGTGTATTCGGTGTTACCTCAGGTAAATTGATGGGACATGTGATTGGTCCAAATGGCATCGAGATTGATCCTGACAAAGTTAAAGCAATCAGTGTAACATCCAAAATTTTTTGAAAATTTCTAATTTTTGGAAAATTTGATAAAATAAATTATAATTTAAAAGGATAAATTAAATTAATAGTTTTAAATGAAAAATGAAGGGATTTTAAATGAAAAAGTGGAATATATATATGATATATATGCAAAATATACATAACATATATAAAAGTCAACACTTTTTAAAAGAAAAGGGTATTTTAGTAATTAAATCTTATAAATTCAAAATTAATAAAATAATTCAAAAATAAATTAATTTTGAATGGAAGAGGGAAATTAGGACTTTAATTTATTAAAAAAATATTAAATATTAAATATTAAATTATTTTAATATATATGTGGTTAAAAAAAAAGATGAAAAGGAAAGAATATTTAAAAGTCTTCTTCTTCTTCTTCTTCTTCTTCTTCTTCTCAAGAATGTGGCTTCCATGGAAGTTTGAAGACCAAGGATTTTGCTTCTTCCATACTCCATAAATTGAAGGAATTAACAAGTTTCAAGTGGATTTTTGGTGATTTCCACCAAAATTAGTAAGTTTCCATCTCTTTTCTTTGAATTCCTTGGAAATTTAGATTATGTGAGAGTTAGGATTTTTATGTAGTATGTTATAATTGTTGGAATTAGTGTGTATGATGTTATTTTGGGTAGTTAACAATGATTCTAAGGTTAGATTGAAGTGATGATGGAGTTTGGTTAGAGAATGGTGAAGAGAGAGAATTTAGGGTTATGGATTTTTGGGGTTTTGAAAACATGAACTTTAATTGTGAAAATTGATTCCAAATGAGTTGTTTTGATTCATAAACAAGTATTTTAAAGTCAAATATTGGATTTGGTGGTGTTGGGTTGGAGTTTGAGAATGGAAGTGGAGATTTAGGGTTTTGGAAAAGTGATTTTCCAAAGTGGTTGAATTGTGTGATTTTATTTGTTTAAGCATGTTGTTTAGTGTTAAAAGTGATGAATATAAGCTTGGAATGAGTAATGGATTGTGTTGGAATGGAAAACCTTCAATGGGGGAAGGTTAGGCCATTTTTGAGATTTTGTATATAAGAGTGTATTTTTATAATGTAAATAATTTAAATGTATTAAAATATGTTTTTAATAATATAAATAAAATTAAAACACTAATTTAATTGTAGTAGAATGGAATTCTAATGTTGAAGTAAGGAAAGGCTAAATTTTTGGAAATTTATAGGAGTGATGTGTAATTATGATTTAATGTTGGAAATGTCATTAAATGTGATATTAAATTATTATTTGCTATCACATTTGGTTTAGGCATTGAGGGAGATTGATTTTCTTCATCCAAGTGGTGAAGGGCAAGTTAGAAAGATTGGATTGAAGGTTGTTTTTAGCTTGCTTTGGGTTGCTAGTGGAGGTATGTACAAACTTTGAATATAATGTTTATATTTGCATAACATTTGGACTTAACACATTTTGGTTGAAAAATGTGTTAAGCTACTTGGTTCATTGATTGTGTATGAATAATATGCTATGACATTTGTAATGTCATATATGTGTTAAATGCATTGTGAAAAGCCATTGATAATGGCTAATTTGTGTAACATGTGAAATATGCATATTATGTGAAAATACCCAAAGTAATTGGGTAATGTGTTGTGAATGCAAAAATGAGATATGTGTAATAATGAAATAAATTGATATTGATAAAAATGAGAAAAATGAGAAAGATGTGAAAAATGAGAAAAGTGAGAAAAAAATGTGAAAATAAGGCAATGTGCCTAGATTGAATATGTAAAAATGAGAAAGAGATTAATAATGAGAAATATGAATAAATTGCGTGCCTAGTATGTTATTCAATTTTCAGAGTTCTGGGTTTGGCGGCATGCCTATGATTGCCTACGGGCTATAAGCTGGAATGGTGAAAAGACTAGGTCGTAAGCCAGGCCTGCTGATAAATATGATGTTTTTGGGGTGAAAAGACTGGGTTGTAAGCCTCAAAAACTATAGCAGTCTAGCCGAATTGAGGACCAAGATATTGGGGCCTAAAGGTCTAGCCGGGTTGAGGTCCAAGAGACTGGGGCTGTTACATCATCCATGGATATATATATTTCCTACGGGGCTAGACACATGGTGTCATTATGGACCAAAGCAGTAACTCTGAAATTTGAATAGCATATTATATCCTTTTTGGGCCCATGCTTGTCTTTGTTTTAATGTGAATTATGAATTATGATACAATTGAGCAATATAATGTTATGAGTTGTGCTTATGAAATATTTAAAAAATATAAGAAAGCGGATTGATGTGACATTTATATGCATTATGCATTTGGTATTGCATGGAGTTATATTATTATTATCAAAGTTTGTACCACTAGGCTTCGGCTTAGCGTGATTGTTTCCATCGCGCAGGTGACAGGGTAGACCCAGTTGAGCCAGAGAGTTCTTCTAGACCAGATCGGGTCTAGACTTGTAGTTGAGCTTGTAGAGTTGCTATCGAGATCAGAAACACTGCCAGTAATATGTATATATTTTTATGTTATTGTACATTTTGATTTTTATGCATAATATATTATGTTTTGAATTTTACGTATTGTATATTATAAAAAATGTTTGGGTCAATGTATTTGAAATGGGAGAGTAAGTGTGTTTTAAATTATATATATCTATATGTATAAATGTTTGAAAAAAATTGGTGAAATTGAGAAGTATGGTTGAGAGGGTGATTGGAAATTATTGGGAGTGTTTTTTTTTCAGGTTGAGTAATTGCTAAATTTTGGGATATCCAAAATACAGACAAAACTCTGGCGAATTTTTTCTAGAGATTTTTATATATATTATTTATTTTGGGTTCTTATAACAAGTAAATAATATTTATATTCTATTTAATTTTTATATATTTAGAATTTGAAATTTTAAATTGGACATGTAAAAAAAATTAGTAAATCCGTCTGTGACATTTTTGTACCGCATATGCGTATTTTATATATGCTAGAAATATGTTTTGTACATATATAGGGTATAAGGGTGTTACATTTGTTTTGGTATCAGAGCCTAGGTTTGAGGTTCTCGACCTAGGTGGGGATGATAGAGAGAGAAAATGGGGCATTTGAAAAATAGTTTTTAATTGTAATACATGCATTGGCACTGGCAATTTCTGATCTCTAATATAGTATTTTCTGCTTTGTTTGCAGATATAGGTAGTTATGGCGTCTCGGCCGCATCAGGCTGCTGAGGGTAGTGCAGAGAGTGTGGCTCCAGATGAGGGTATAGATGGAGCTAGAGTTGTATCTGCTGGTGAGGCATCTGTTTCTATGCCTGTGAGACCAGTAGTTGATGAGGTTTCGCCTGGCTGGGTATGGCATATGGTAGAGTTGTTGAGGCAGGCTCCAGCTCTGCAGCCGCCACAGCAACAACCGCAGCCGCAGTTGCCGGTGAGGCAGTATGATAAACAGAGAAAGTTTGGAGCTGAGGACTTTGTTGGTACTACAGACCCTACTGTAGAAGAGCAGTGGCTAGACCGGGTTCAGAGGATATTTATTCAGTTACAGGCCAGTCCAAAAGAGAAGTTTGATTATGCCAGATATCTTCTGCAGAGAGATGCATATGATTGGTGGAAGACGGTTCCACATGCTCTGGATGATCCACCAGTCCTGACCTACGATGATTTTCTACAGGAATTTGAGCATAAGTATACTCCGAGAGAGTATAAAGATGCAAAGAAGATGGAGTTCCTGAGTCTGAGACAGGATACTAGGACAGTGACTGAGTATGAGATCGAGTTTATCCGGTTGAGTCACTATGCTGGTGGATTTATTTCTGATGAGTTTGACAGGTGCAGGAGGTTTGAGGAGGGACTGAGACCCTCTATCATGTGAATCATTGTAGGCTCTCAGTATCAGGATTTCTCCCAGTTAGTTGTAGCTGCCAGGAGTGTTGAGAGGGCGCAGAATCTTGCAGCAGCTGCCAGGGTTGAGGAGACCAGAGTTAGGAGACCCCAGAGTGAGACAGGGTCTTCAGCAGTGAAGAGAGGCCGAGGGGGACATTTTTAGAGGTTTAGTAGGAGTCAGGGGCAGTTTGGTAGGTTAGTACAGCAACAGAGACAGAGACCTGCAATTTCAATGGCTAGTGCTCTGACTCTAGTGGCTCAGAGACCTAATCCACCTACTTGCATTCATTGTGGTAGAGTACACGGAGGTGTCTGCTGGTGGAGATGTGCTTCTAGAGTGTGTCTTAGATGTGGGTCGTCAGACCATTTTATCAGAGATTGTCCAGAGCCACCAGAGGTTTGGTAGGCAGATACTGCATCTTCTCGACCCAGTGTCAGAGGGGGTCGTGGTGACAGAGGTTTTAGTAGAGGTGGTCACCCTGAGTTTAGTCAGAGAGGAGGCTCTACATCAGGAGGCAGTAGGCCAGATGAGTCTGGGTCATCTCAGCAGATTTATTTGATGCAGAGGCAGCCGGATGCTTCAGCCGTCATTGCGGGTACATTTTCTTTATTTGGTATTTCAGTCCTTGCTCTATTAGATCCTGGATCTATGCATTCATACATAAGTGCATCCATCTTGCCTGTGTCTGAATTGCCTTCTGAGTCCCTAAGATTTGATGTCATGGTGACAAATACTTTAGGGAATAGTGTTGTGGTAAGCAGGGTGCACCAAGATAGTCCAGTTGTTATTCAAGATGAGGAGTTTCTCGGTGACCTGATTGAGATGCCTTTTAGGGAATATGATCTGATTTTGGGCATGGATTGGTTATCCAAGCATGGGGCTATGGTAGACTGTCAGAAGAAATGTGTTACTTTGAGAACACATGATGGTAGGGATGTGATAGTATCTAGTGAGCAGAGGTATCTTTCATCTATGTTTGTTTCAGCTGTTTCAGCTGGGAGGATGATTCGGAAGGGATGTGAGGTTTATCTTGCTCATGTTGTAGATACTAGAGTAGTGGGATCCCTGATTGAAAGTATACCCACAGTTGCCGAGTTTCTAGATGTTTTCCCTTATGAGTTGCCAGGGGTACCTCCTGAGAGAGAAGTGGAGTTTGGTATCGATTTGTTGCCTGGTACCACTCCTATCTCTATTACCCCTTATCAAATGGCACCTGCTGAGTTGAGAGAGTTGAAGGTGCAGTTACAGGAGTTATTGGATAAAGGGTTTGTTAGCCCTAGTGTGTCCCAATGGGGAGCGCCTGTATTGTTTGTGACGAAGAAGGATGGCACCATGAGATTGTGTATTGATTATAGGCAGTTGAATAAGGTGACCATCAAGAACAAGTATCCTTTGCCTCAGATAAATGATCTCTTTGATCAGTTGAAGGGAGCAGCAGTATTCTCTAAGATTGATCTGAGATCAGGGTACCATCAATTGAGAGTCAGAGATGTGGATGTACCCAAGACAGCTTTTCGTACAAGGTATGGGCATTATGAGTTTCTGGTGATGCCCTTTGGATTGACGAATGCACCAGCAGCTTTTATGGATTTGATGAACAGGGTATTCAAACCATATTTAGATCAGTTTGTGGTGGTCTTCATTGATTATATCTTGGTGTATTCACGTAATGAGGAGGATCATGATAGGCATTTATGGATCATATTGCAGACTCTGAGATAGAAGCAGTTGTATGCTAAACTGTCTAAGTGTGAGTTCTGGCTTGATCAGGTAGCTTTTCTTGGTCATGTGGTTTCAGCAGAGGGTATCAGAGTTGATCTGAGTAAAATTGAGGCTATCTTGAATTGAAGTCCACCGAAGACTGTGACTGAGGTTAGAAGTTTTCTGGGATTGGTAGGCTATTATCGTTGGTTTGTGAAGGGTTTTTCTATAATAGCTACACCACTCACCAGATTACTTCGGAAAGGAGTTAAATTTATATGGACAGATCAGTGTCAGTCGAGTTTTGAGCAGCTGAGGGAGATGTTGACTTAAGCTCCTGTCCTTACTCTGCCTGTGGAAGGTAAAACATATGTGATATACATTTTCTTTATTTGGAATTTCCTGCGGGCGACGCCCGCATCCCGCCTACTGTCGCAAAATCTGCGGCAAATTTTTTTCGCCAGTGCATTTTTCCTGCGGCAATTTTTTTCGGCAGCGTAATTTTTCCGATGCAAATTTTTTGAAACCTAATTCAATTAGGTTTTGGTTTCTTTTTTTATTAATATTACTTGCCTTGACTAATTAGGAATAAACCACATTAAACCACTATAAATAAGGACCAAAGGCAATTAAATTGGAGGGCCAAAAATCCAACAGAGACTTGAAAATTTGAAACCAAATCAAGGAAGGAAAAGGAGCAATTCAATTTTTTTTTCTGGAATAGCAGGGACACGATTTAAGCAATTCAAAGGCAGCAATTGTCTTTGTTCTTGTTCATCCAAGAAGAATTATTTTTGGAGAATCAACAAAAGGAGGTATGTTAAATTCTTTTTGTTTTATTTTTTCACAGTAGCATAATCTATGGAATTTTATTTTTCAAATCAAAAACCTTAGAACTTTAATTTAGTTTTTCCAAAGTTAAAAGCACTAATACGTTACTTTATTTTCCAAAAAGACTTAAAATTGTTATTTTTACCTCTTCAAAATCTTAAAACCTTAATTAAACATATTTTCAACAAAAACAAATTTTGTTTTTGTTTCTTTCAAAATTTTAAACTAGGTTCTATTTCATTCAAAAAACCTTTAAAAACATCTTTTCTATTTATAAAAACTTTAATCCGTTTGTTTAAATTTATAAAACTTCATAAAATTATCAAATTTATTTCCAAATTCTAAAAGCTAATTCACCACCCGTGACCCTAATTTTAAATCCTAAAACCCTAATTCAACTTCCAAACCTAAAATATTAAACTCTAACTCCTTTAAAACTTTAAACCCTAACTTTTTTCTAAGCCCTAATCCTTTAAAACATTAAAAACCATAAAAGCACAAATACTTTAAATTTACACAGTAGCTTGAAATCACCATTTAAAACCACAAATCAAAAGTATTTCAAAGTATCTAAAACCCTAGTTTCATGATTTCACCATTCAAATATTAATTTAGTTAATCAAAGAGTCTTACCAACCTTTTAAAACATAAAACCCTAATCTATTTTAATTCCATAAAAAGTCACAGTAGCTATAATTGGACTTTTATTTTCTTTATTCAATTCCTTATTTGACTATGTTTTGATTTATTTTATATGCTTTAATTTATGTAAGTTCAATGCTTGGTTTATTTTATTTATCATGGATGGATGTTTACTTTCTATTGATATTTAATACCTTTGATGAATGACTTATTTATGATGAATGATTATTTACTTTTATCAATTAATTTAGATTTCCAAAAGTTGTAAGAGGTATGTTTCCACTTGGTGGGTACCTCATTAATTAAACATCATGTAATTTAATTTTCTTTTCTATTTTAGAACCTATGTAAAGGGCATGTTTCTACCTTTCGGTGGGTGTCCTATTTAGGCATGTGATGTAAGGACATGTTTCCATCTTTGGATGGGTGTCCATTTATTTGTTTTGCTTGGACCTTGCTTTGATTTTAATACATTGATGCTTTCTTTTAATTATTGTGTGTAATATGGAAAATGTTGTTATATTTAAGAATTTTATAATATTAAGACCTGTAAAGGAGGCCGGTTTCAATGAACCCGGCGTTGTGGGGGTGCTGGGCCATTTCTCACCTTCCCCACACGTACCCAACTTTTTGAACCCATTCAGGGGTTGGGGATTCCTTAGAAATCGAGTCATCCACCCCTTTCTTTTTTCCGGCCCGTCCAGGTGATGACTCCATTTTCTCCAGACTTAGGTTCGTGTTCTCTAAGGCCCCGAGCCTAAACAGTGCTGAAGTCGCAAGAACCATTCCACCAGGAGTGGGGGCAAAAATCCCCGCTCACACCAGCCAATCAAGGTGGCTTGAGTTTGCTTTCAAAAAAAATAGATTTCTTTTCACTCTTTGAATAAATCCAAGATCATTCATGTAGGGGGCAAGACTTTAGACCCCTATTTTTGGCCCTAAACAAGTTCAGTCATAATTAAAAGAGGCCAAACTTGATATGATTCAATTTTAAAAGCTTAAACCTGATCCAATCTAATTTTAAATGCTTAAACCTAGTCTGGTCCAATTTTAAAAACCTGAATTAGGTCAGGTCAAATCTTAAAAGCCAAAACTGAGTTGGACCAACACCAACATGCAAGATCATGGTGAATTGGCCTAGCCAATTCACCATAAGGGCCATCCACAGTGAGTTGGCTAAGGCCAATTCACCATGTGGCCCATCCATGGTAAATTGGCATTGGCTAATTTTCCATGAGTCCTTGATTACAACCAAATTAAGTTTTAATTACACTTAAACTCTAATAAGATAGGGATAAGCAGAAAAAATGTTGGAATCAGGCGAGGAATAGTGAGTTGAGGTTGCCCAAATCCTTGCTTATAAATACAAAAGGTGATCAGCAAAAGAGGAGGCAACCACAATTATCAAACCAACATCAATTAAAGAAAAAGGGAGCAACAATTGGCAAAAGGAACCGAGCCATAAGCAATTAAGAAAATTAGGTAGAAACAACCAATAACCCAGAGATCCAGAGTATAAAAAGAAAAAAGAGACAGTAGCCTAAGACATCCATTGATCATTGGATCATTGAAGTACCATCCAAAATTGAACTTGATCCAGGCAATAGTACAATCAAGCTTGGTTCAACAGATTAAATTTGGTGAAGCCAACAATGTAGGTACAATTTCTATTAACTAATTCAATTGAATTAATTGATTATCTTTAATACTTCATCTACTGTGTTACCAAATTATAAATGTGATTTTGTAAATTCTTCATGATAAGCTATAGATTTAGGATTAAAATTAACCGAAAGATCAATTGCCTGTTTTAACAATATTTTTGTAAATCCAAAATCCTAACTGCATAATAAGACTTTTACTTGACAGCTAGAACCCTAGCTTTAAGTTAAAACCCTAAGTTCATACTAAAACCTTAAATTGTGCGATAAAACCCTAATTCTTTAATCAAACCCTAATTCCACAACCAAATCCTAATTTCACAACAAAACCCTATCTTGTCAATTGTTTACAATAAAAAGTAAATAAACAAGTCTTCGAAATTTATTTTGGGGCATTTTAATTTTTTCCTTTATGTAGAAATTCTCATGCATAAATATTTATTTAACATTTATCAATAAATTGTGCTAATAATTTTTGTACTATTAAGTAATTAAATTACAGCAAAGTAGCGCTTACTTCAGTCTTTTCACCTTCACTGCTATGTAGTTGTATCCTAGCTAAAAGAGAAACCTTCCAACATTCATGAGCCCGGATATATTCTAGTAGCTCGGCATTGGAACAAGGCCTAGTTTTAGAAGTGTGCTGACTCCCCTCCATTTGCAAGAAATAAGGACTGGATTGTTTAATGAAGAAAAGAAATAAATTAAAGAGATTGAAAGTTTGAAATGACGAAGCTAAGGAATGATGCAAGGGAATTTTGGATAAAAATGAAAGTGTGACACAGAATGGCAATGTATTGCCATTTAAATAGAAAGATGGACTGAGTCAAGATGAAGCAAAAGTAAAGTAAAAGAAAAGAAAGAACAAAAAAAAGAAAGAAAAAAAGAAAAAAAAAGAAAGTTATCGGATGCTTTTCTGAAACAAAGAAACAAAGTAATGCCTTTGGCCGTATATACATTATTGACTCCAAATAACAGTTATATAAATAACGCAGGTGATCTCAGAATTATAAGAAGTTCATATATTCATCAGAATTACAGTGTCATATAGCCAAAGTAAATTGATATTTATTGTGGGCCTAAATTTATACGTGTCTAAAAATATTTTTTATCAATAAAAATATTTTTTCATGTAGGGGGCAATGATATATAAGGAGGTACCCAATATAACAGGCAACTAAAATAACCAAAATATTTTGCTAACTTTTGAAATCAATTTTTACCGATATTGCAGACTTATTTGAAGCACCCAAATTAGTTCAAGTCTATTAAAGCAAACTCAGATTTATTTAAAGCATCCAAACCAGCATAATATTGCGGGTTTATTTAAAGCAACTAAACTAACTCGGATTTATTAAAGCATATAGATTTTACATATTAGCTCGGGTTTGCTTAAAGCACCTGAACCAATTCAGATTTATTAAAGCATTTGAATTTTCCAGATTAGCTCGGGTTTGTTTAAAGCACCTAAACTACTTCAGAGTTATTAAAGCATTCATTAGAAGATTTTGAATTTATTTGAGGCATCCAAATCAGCTCAGGTTTATTTAAAGCACTTAAACCAATTTGGATTTGGAAAAGTATCCAAACCAACTCGAATTTTTGAAGCACCCGAACCAGCCCAGATTTATTGAAGTATCCAACATTAGCTTAAATTTATCAAGGCAAATTGCTTTTTACTCTCTAAATAAAATCAAGATCATTCAAGCAGGGGGCAAGACTGTAGACCCTTAATTTTGGCCCTGAATGAGTTTAGTTTTAATTAAAAGGCCCAAATTAAATCTAATCCAATTTTAAAATCCTGAATTAAGTCCGGTCCAATTTTAAAAGCTTAAATTAAATCCAGTCCAATTTTAAAAGCCCAAAACCAAGTCTGGTCAAATTTAAAAGACAAAGTTATTGAATCGGCCTACGAAATCATGATGAATTGGCCATAGCCAATATGCCATAAGTCTTAATTTAGGGCCTAATTCAATTTAAATGTCCTAATTCTACTTAAACTCGAAGGATAAACTCTGATGGATTTGGATAGCCAGTAGCTTCTCTAAGAGGATTTCGATTGTTTAATAAAAAAGCTAGCCAGATTGTTGTCATAATTTTGCCTATAAATACAAGGCAATTATGCAGTATCAAGGGAGCTATGATTAGCAAATTAAATAGCCACACTTAGCAAAAGAGGCAGTAGCAACTCAAAAAACAAAAGAAAAGAGAGACGGAGAGTAATAAATAGATAGTAGCTAAGTTTAGGAGAAATCATAGGTAATCTTCATATTATTTAACTCAGCCAAAAACTTATTGATCCAAACCAATCATATAATTTTGAGGCAGAATCTAGCATCAATCTTTACAGAAGGATTTTGTCGAGGCTTGGTTTAAAAAAATTACCTTGGTGGAGCCAACAACATAGGTATGATTTCCATTAATTCTATTTAGTTTGATTGATCATCATCATTGTTTAACCTTGTAAATTTGATTTATTTTGATTTAAGTTCATTTAAATTGAAACTTAAGACCTTAGCTTGTACTCCAGACCCTAAACCCATCTATTAAAACTTTAATTTAGGATCAAACCCTAATTATGCATTTAAAACCCTAATTTGACCATTTATAACCCTAGTTTGTTAACTAAAACTTTCGATTGGTAATCAAAACCCTAGTTTTAAGATCTAAGCCTAAGTCAATATGAAAATCCTAATTTGACTATTCAAATCCTAATCAAGCATTTAAAACCCTAATTTCATCACCAAAAACCCTAATTTTGTAATTTTGCATGAGAAACCCTAATTTTGCATATCAAACCCTAGTTTTAGGATTAAACTCTAATTTTGCATGTTAAACCCTAGTTTTTGGATTAAAACCATAATCTTCCATATAAAACCCTAATTTTATAATAAAATCCTAATTTTATAATTGAAACCCTAAATTGATGATAAAACCCTAATTTCATTAGTTTAGCCCTACTTTACAATTGTTTGTGTTATGATTAACTATTTGTTTAGATTCATTGTTTTGTTATTAAATCTTTGATTGATTGATTATGGATTTAAAAGTTGTAAAAGGCATGTTTTCACTTTGTGGTGCCTTATTATAGACCTTTAATCTTGGCCCTAAGATAGTTCGATCCCAATTAAAAGAGGCCAAGCTAAATTTGGTTCGATTTTAAAAGCTTAAACCTAGTTTACAGCTTTAGATTAGGCCAGTCCAATTTTAAAAGGTCTAAAATAAGTTTTTTTAATTTTTAAAGCCCTAAACCTAGTCTGATTTAATTTTTAAAGGCTTCAATCAAATCTGACCCAACCCAAAAAATTTGACCAGACCCGGTTTAACCAAAAACCACACCAATTTGCCATGAACCATGGCTCATGGCGAATTGGAGTCTTCCAATTTTCCATGAGCCTACTCATGGCAAATTAGAAGCTTTATAATTGGCCATGGTCATTTAACTTTGGTTTAAATTGGTTTTGGGATAGATTAAAAGATTTCTAATTAAGACCAGACTCAGTTTGACCTTCAGATTAGTGTATTAGGGTTTATCTTTAAACTATAAATATAGAAATAGCCATAATTATCGAGGGGATTTGAACAAGATAGCAACAAGAATTAAAAAGGTAGGCATTAGCAATTAACACGGGGCAACGAGAATTAAAAAGAGAGGCAGCAACAATTAACACAGAGACAATAACAAGGCAATCTCTGGCCAAAAACTAAAATTGGTGTAGACAATAGCATAAGCAAATTTGGTTCAATTTATCAATTTTGGTGGAGCAATCGACGCATGTTCGGTCTTTTAAATCTAATTTATATTAAAACATGCAGTACCCATCAATGAATCTAGTAAGTGAAACTATTTTAATTCAATAGTTAATTTAATTCCCCATGGCAGTTTTTATTCTTTAATTTCTATTATCATACATTATGTTTAAATCCATCCAGTAGCAATCTATATATTCAGAACATATACTTGTCTAAATTAACATGCAATGGTTATGGTTCATGTAATCACAAGTAACCTTAAAACCCTAATCCTAAAATGCTAACCCTAAAACCTTTATCCTAAAATCCAAAACACCAACTTGATTTCCTTAACCCTAATTTCCAATCTAGAAACCCTAATTCCCTATTTGCTTAATCTAAAACCCTAATTTCCTAAGTCGATAAAAACTAAAAAAACTCTAATCTGCCTAAACCAAACCCTAAATGCCTAACCATAATCTTAAAACCCCAAAACCCTAATTTCCAACCTAAAACCATACTTTCCAAATCAAAACCCTAATGGTATCATAAAACCCTAATTGGATAATTAGAACTCTAGTTTTAGGTTAGAAACCCTAGGTTTAAGTTAGAAACCCTAATTTTGCATGTTTAAAGCCTAACTTAAGATTAAACTCTAGATTTAATTATTTGATTTATTTATTACATGCTTTTATGATAAATGATGAATTTTGGTTGTTTTATTGCTCATTTTATTTAATTAAACTATATTTGTTTATTTGGGTGCTAAAGTTGTAAAAGGCATATTCCACATTGTGGGTGCCTCATTTATTTAATTTGTTCCTTTTAATTTTGTTCGTATTTGGAGATCAATATAAGGGACACGTTTCCACCTATGGTGGATGTCCCATCTTATTTATTTTGTTTTTTTTTTTGGACATTTGACATTGTAAAGGCATATTTCCATCCATGGATAGGTGCTTGTTTTGTTTGTTTTTATTTTAATAAAATGATAGATATTTATTTCTTTAAAATTGTATGTAATATGGATGATGTTATAATTTTTAAGAATTTAATAATATTTAGACCTAAAAAGAAGGCCGATTCTAATGAACCGAGCTTTATGAGGGTGTTGGGTCATTCTCACCTTCCCCATAAGCATTCAACTTTTCAAACCCATTAGGGAGTTGGGGATTCCTTAGAAATCAAGTCATCCATCCCTTTCTTTTTTTCAGCCTGTCTGGGTGGCTACTTTATTTTCTCCAGATTTAGACTCGTATTCTCTAAGGCCCTGAGTCTAACAGTGCTGAAGTTGCAAGAACCATTCCACATGGGAGTGGGGGCAAAAATCCCTGCTCACACTTATTTAATTTTTTTCTTTTATTTAATTTGTATTTGAGGATTAATATAAGGGACACATTTTCACTCTTTTGCGAGTGTCCTATTTTATTTGTATTATGAACATTTGTACATTATAAGGGCATATTTTCATCTTTGTATGAGTGCCCATTTTATTTGTTTGTTTGATTTATGATATGATTATTTCATATTTACTTTAAATTCTTTGTAATATGAATAATATTGTAATAATGTAAAATTTTATTAATATTTAGACCTGAAAAAGAGGTTGGTTCCAATGAAAAGAGCATTATGAGGGTGCTGAATCATTTCTTACCTTCCCCATGTGTACCCAACTTTCATCACCCGGTAGAAGTTTGGAATTCTTTAGGAATCGAGTCATCCACCTCTTATATGTTCTTCTTAGCCCATCCGGGTGGCGACTCCTATTCTTCAGATTTAGGCTCGTGTTCTATAAGGCCCACAGCCTAACAGTACCCAAGTAGCAAGAACCATTCCACAAGAGTGAGGGCAAAAATCTCTGCTCACACCAGCAAGCAAATAACCCTATAGCCGAAGATTATAGTCAAGAAGGAGTGGATTTGATACCATGGGCAGTACCACAGAACCTCATCAGAACTAAGTTCTAGCAACTAGGAGGTCCATGCCCTTTCTGAGTCAAGGTGGATAAAGATCTACCAACATTTATAAGAAAAGGAGAATAGGGTAGTCTGGATGGCATGGCCACAATGCAAAGGTGATCCTTTAGCCAAACCTGAAAGTAGTAAGGTAAGTTAAAAAAATCCTAACTTGAAGAAGAATAGGAGTCACGGACTAGTCCCCTTGGACCCTATAATCCCTGTCAAGACTGATAATGGTCTCAGCCAGCAAAAGTACGAAAATAGAATGGGAATCCTCCATCTGCAAAATTCATGAAACCAAGTCAATCAAATCCCAGCCTGGCTCCCCTCTGAATAAAAACCATGGGTCAAGAAAAATACCAAAGCCCTCATACGTAGCCTTTGTCTCATTCTATCTTCAGTATCCTCCTAAAATTCAGCAATAAGAGCACATAAGTTCACCCTATCGACCCTCACAATGGGTTAAGCCTCAACCTCACTCAAATTGAACAGTCTCTGAAAAGCATGAAAATAACCAGTATGGTGCTCAGGAGTCGCCAGTTTTGATTCAGTGTTACATCCTAGAACATCAATAAATTCCTCAAAAGTAAGACACATCTCCTCCATCATATCCCCAAATCTAAATACATAATTCACAGGGTCCCAAAATTTCAAGCAAGCCTGAATAAAATAATTATCCAATTTCACTCCTTTCAGATTAATAGCTAGTTAATTTTATCCACTTTGTCCAAATGGATGGTCTATAGATGTAAAGAATGATTGAAAAAAGGCTCCATTGTGGCACAGTTCATTCTCAAAAGATTAGAAATTTGCAAGAAAAGCCTTAGAAAATAATGTGAAAAACTATAAAATTCAAATAAAGCAAACCAAATATAAGTGGGGAGCCCTGTCCGCATCTTGCGTGAATGGCATCCGCACGATGTGCAAATGAGCTGTGGGACGTACGAACGTGCCACTCATCACATGGCACGTATCTAAATAAATAAATAATAAAATGGTGAAAATGAGGACATAGCAAGACATAATACTAATATAGGTTTTAAGTACCTAAACAAAAAAAATTATCCTAGTGCAGTCATCCATAACATCGCATGCATCATAATACATGATTAAGCATAAAGTCAAATCCTAAATAAATAGGAAAATCAGCAAAAGAAGGAAATCTATCTCTAGCCATGTCGGCGTCTTCCTCCATTCTCAACAGCTAGTTGGCTCAGGGTGGTTGACAGATAGGCCTCGTAATGGCATGCCATCATATAGGTATGATTAATCCATTCTTCAGGCCACTACAAAGCACAATAAAGTCTGAGTCAAAAGATGAAAATAAGAAGGCCACAAGAAGTAAAAAAGAAGCGAGAAGTTTACCTCATGATGATTCTCTGGCAATGGAGTGATGGGGATTGAAGGCACAAGAACCATGGCTTAGACCCTGTCATCATCAACAGCATACTAGATGGCATTTCCTAACTAGTAATAAAAGGGAACACCTTCGGGAGGCATAGGGTGGGTCCTTATAAACATTGACTATAGGATAACAGAATGACCACCTGGCAGGGGAGTAGTGAACTTAGAATCAGAACTTTTCCTTCCTTGATGAGATATGCCTCGCCTAGCCCCAACAGTGCTAGTCTCAGGACTAGAAGCCTCAGAGGAAGGGAAAGTATGTTGAGATTAATTGCTCAAGTCGATCTCAATAAAAGTCATCAGAGAAGATCTGCAGAAGTCTTCATAGTCTAGCTCAGAGAGAGTGAAATTAGTAACAACGAGGCCAGTGTAATAGTGAGGGTGAGCAGGTGCATTTCTCTGTAATTTCATTTATGTGGGTAAAGCACATAGAACCAGTCTTCTCATAGATGTCTGATGCATGAAACACTCACCCAAATAGTATTACTGGATCTTTGGCGAGTAAAAGACTACTCGACAGTTAGAGTAAAACACAGCCTGGTGCAAATAATTGGCATTGGAGGGATGAACCTTTCATTAAAAAGACACCATTTTACCTATAGGAAGGAAAGTGAAGTTAGAAAAAAATGAAGTATCTACTTACATTACTTATTATCAGATTATTGAAGATGGTCTGCAAACCTTGAAAGTTCATGTTACTTAGTCGAGACCTGTTGCTTAGAGACTAGTGTTAGCCTACAGGAAAGATGTCCAATTGTGGACTTTTCAGGCTTAGCACCAAATCAGTCATGTATTCATAAGCCCATAGCTGCAAGAGTTAATGAGGATGAGTATCAAAATCATATGAAAATTAAAAAGGGGTAAAGATACAAACCTCCCAAAAAACATGGGTTCCTCCAATTGAGTGAATTTGTCCCCGAGATAGTCGACCCATTTCCTTGTACATGGTGGCTAGTACAGCATAACCCTAGTTGAATTTGTGAAGATGGGTTGGATCCCCCAAACTCACCAGGATAGAAAGGTCAATAGTATCACTTTGGGTATGTCAAAAGGTACATCCTGCAGTGGTAGAACTATACTGTGAGCAATGTGCAAAGAGTGGTCTTCACGATCACCATGTCTACTCAATAAGAAATTGATGTGCCCTCTTAACAAAGTTTGAGAAACCACAGGATCGCCAGCTTTGAGAATAGGCAGAATGGCCCTAAGCAGGTCCATAATTCTCTCTTTAAGAAAACTTCTCTTATAATGACTAGAAATTTTAACTTTGGATTTTCTATAGTTAAGTGTGCATATAGGATTGTTTGGAGTGTATGTGTTTAGAGTGTATATGGATATAGTGGCTTTTGATTTATACGAATGTGGCTTTGGAATGCCACGACCGTGGCATTGGTATTAGACTTGTTTCGAGAAAATTTTCAAATGTGGCATAAGTTGTTTGAAAACACATAGGCATGTGTATGGATAGACATGGGCATGCGTATAGGTAAAATGATTATGTCTGAAGCAAAATTTTTAGTGTGACATTGTTGGTTTAATATACATGGGTGTGCCTCTTAAAGTGACATGGGCGTGTCTGGTAATTCGAATATGGAAATTGAATTTTGAATGGTTTATGTCTAATATAAGTGGTATAAGTGAATAATAGGTCTTAAAAATAATTAAAGTAATGATTTATATAATTATATGTAATTAAAAAGGTTGAATTAAGAGGAAAATAAAGAAAGTAGGTATACCAAAGTAATGGTGTGAGTGATTATATAGTATAAAAATCCTAAAAGCTATATAAAACGGTCTTGAGTCTTCTATCTTCTTCTCCAAACAACCATTCTCATTATCCAACGCCATATTCATCTCTTTTCCTTTCTTCTTTCATTTCTTACCTTAGAAATCATGGAGATTTTAGAGAAAGATCAAGTTTTGGTGGATTTCAACTATTCTAAGCTTGATTAATCAAGAAAATATCATCAAATCAAAGGATTGAAGGACAAAATGATGGAATAGCAACTTGAAAGTGGCTAGTGCTTGTATATTATATACTTTTCTATTCTTTGAGGTTTATTTGAATTTTTAATTATTCTACTAAACAAATGATTGTAATTAATGAAATTATTATGAAGGAAGTTATATAGTGAACAATTTGTGAAATAGTGAAAGAGACCTTATATTGATTGAGTTGTGAAGAATATGAATAGAAAACTTTACTTTTATGTTAATAAAGTGTATATTATTGATTAATAACTAAAGTAATTCTTAGTATAATTATTGAGTCCTTCATGAGCTAATTTAGAGATATGAGACAAGTTAGGATTTTGATGAGTTTTTGGGATTTTGAAGGATATTAGAGTTATATAACTCTCTAATTTGGAAATATGATGGTATTAATGTAATTTGAAGTTTGTTAATTAGTTAACTATTTTAATGTCATTGTGGAATGAATTTTGGAGTGGCAAAATAATGGATTATATGATTATGAATGATTTGTTATATAGGAGTGATTGATGTTGTTTTGATAAATATGATTTAAATGGTATTTGATGTTAATGGAATGTTAAGAAAATTATTTTAAAGAGAACTATGTTATTGGTATTGAATGGTTATTTGGGGTGTGTATAAGTTGGAAACATTGGAATAATTGGTTATTTTTTATGTATAAAAATTGGTTATTTGTTATGTATAGGAAGTGTAAATGAGGTTAAGTGACTACTATATCAATGAATAACTTTTGGATAAGCAAGATGTGTACAAATGTTGTATGAAGATGGAAGCATGCATTGATTGTATTCTTAGAGAGTTTGATATTATTTATGTATTTGAGATAGTATGTGAACTTAATAGTGAATTGTTAATTTAAGCTTGGGACTATATGAAATTGATATCAAATTGTTAAAGATAAAAGTGAGTTTAATCTCTAAGATGAGTTGGGAAAGTAAAGGTAGCGTGAGGAGATTTTGTTATACTTCTTTTTATGATCAAAATGAGTATAAAGTTAGTGAAATGATAAAAGACAATTGAATGTTAAGTTACTTATTTGTGGAAAAGAAATGGAAAGAAGCTAGTGACTATTGTATCTATAAATAAATTGGAGTTGGGTAAGTTATGTTAATGTACAAAATAATAGTGTTTATATATATTATGCATAAGCTAAAGAATGCAAAGAAAGGAAAAATGAAAGGACCATGAAAAGGAAGTGAAGTGGTAAAAGTTAACTTGAGAAGAGAAAATATAGTGTTCAATATATAAATAGTGAATTTAGTTTGGTTGATTTACTTGTAATAATCTAGACTTAAATTTGATTGTGTTTTTGGAGTATTAAATATTGTTTACTTGGATTGAGTGAGTGAACTTAATGATAAACTAATGATTTTAGGGTTTGATTGAATATGGGAATATTAGAAAGTATTTTCTTGAAGATTGTTCGAATAGGAAGTAGCAGTTTAAAATGCATGGGCGTATCATTACATTGACATGGCCATGTCTCTTAATTTTACTCTTAAGTTGCAGTGGCAGAATAAACAACACGGGCATGTCTCAAGAATTGACATGGCCATGTTTTATGGTTTTCTTAGAGATAGACAGTAATGAATTGAGTTGCACAGGCATGGCTCCAGTGTTCCACATGTCTATGTCTAGATTTCAAAGAATACCTAAATTGTTAAATAGTATAGTGTTTAGATTTTTAGTGGAATTTAAGAAAGTGAATAATAAGTCAAAAGAAAATGATAATGTTTATCGCTGATAAATGTATCGATCATAAAATATAATTAAATATATATAAACATATACAAAGCATATGTAGTGTAAGAAATATATTTATATATAATTATATAGTATCTTTAAGGGAAAATTTATAGCTTGCGAAATTTCATTCATTGAGAAAAAGTAAAAGAAGTGAAAGAGGAAGAGAAAAGATTCGTTTAGAATCTATTATTACAAAGAAATCATGAAATAGATGTAAGAAAAGTTTATAAAATTAATTAGAAATAAATAAGTTACTAGTGTATATGTATATACAGGTTAGTTGTAATTAAAATAATTGTTTATAGTATTTAAAAATTAATGAAGATATGTATAATTGTGAAATGCCTAAAAGTAACTTTAGCAAATTTTAAATGTAATTTATTTGTAGAATTAAACTAATTGAAATAAATATTATTTTGTTGTATTGTTAAAGTGAATAGTCAAAAATGAAAGAAAGAAATATTTTATTAAAACCACTATGATATCTGTAAAATTTCCTGGAATAATGGAATAAGTGTATCGCCCAATTATACTGTTAATAAACCTAGTTTTCGGATTAAATGGCTAGTGATAGTGGGTATCTTGTACCATCAGTGGATACTTTGTGTCATCATCTTCAATCAGCATTCATGCCATAGTGGGTCATTGGTCATATTCTCTCAATGACCATTTACTTATCATCAATGACCTATTATCCGAATTTAGAATTTGAAACTCAGTATATGTGGGAAAAAGTGTAAAGACAAGAGAGCTTATTGAAAATATAAATATGTTTATATATAAATTGAGAATATATATATATAATAACAGATATAACAAACAAGATCTTCTAAGTTATATCGAATTAAATATAATTGAATTGAAATAATGAAAAGGTAAGAAAGTTATTAAAAACCATAGTATACAAGTGACAAATTGAACTTAAGTGTTCAGAGTGCTAACTAAATAGAAGTACTCATTGTTAAAAAAAAATAAGTGAACCTTACTAATAATTTACATCATGAACTATTTATTAGAAATGTTACCAGATTTATTAAATTTATATTATATTTACTATAAGTGAAATTTTGTATTAATCTTGTAATGAATGAATTTATTAAAAATACTTGTCATTTTAACTTGTTTTTTAGAAAGTGTATTTGTTATTTTGTTGTTACAAATATTTCCTTTATAATTATTAGCAAGTATGTATATACAAACATCACTAAGATATAAGCTTAGCGTATTAGAAATCTTCTAACATGCAAGTCAAGTGGATCATATCAAAATTGAGGATTGATGATTAAAGGTCTCAAAGATGAGCTACAGAATGATCAAAGTTCTATATAAATATGGTAAATGTAAATTGTATACGTATTGTATAATTAGATTATATAGATATGGTATAAAGATTCTAAGAGCGCATAGATTATTTGTAAATGCATAAACATTTATATTTGTGGATCGACAAGTTTGTAATGACTAGTATGAATTATAATTGGTACTAATGTTATTGGAGTTATTTTAAGTGATATGTAAAAAAATAAAATTAGACAATATTGTAATCATAATGGTGTTAACATTTTCTTCGATCACTACAAAAAAACACGCTATCTGCAATGGACAGAAACCGTCGCAGATCCGTCGCAAATCAAGTTTTGCGACCGATCTGCGACGGATACGATCCGTTAATAAAAAAGGCGTAGCAGTTTTCAATTTTGTGACAGGCCATCGCATATTGCAACGGATTTGCTACCACTAGGCGGTTGCAAATTTGCCACTCAAATTTTCGCTGGCAAACAGTAACCGTCGCAGAAACCATCGCTAATTGGTAGCAAATTTATCTTCCCGCCATTTTCAAGGTCATAGTATTCTGTCGCAGATTATCGTTGTAGATTTTTCGTCCCAGATTTTGTCGCAAAAGTCGTCACAAATCCGTTACAAAGGCCGTAGCAGATGTTTTTGGAGTATATATATGTCGTGGTGTTTTCCGTCGCAAATTCTATCGCAGATGCCGTCACAGGCTATCCGTCGCAGATTCCGTTGCAGATTTCGTCGCAGGCTATCTGTCGCAGATTCAGTCACAGACTGTTTTATGTCATTATATGGATTTTATATATAAAATACACACCTGTAGTAATAATATTTACAATTTAATTACATAAATCTAAATTTACACCAATTTTCATTGATATAAAATGCAATAGTTAGTTAAACTAACATAATTCAAAAGTCATTACAATATATAAGTTTTAAACATTTCAAAGTATTAAAGTATGAACACTTTCAAAAGTAAAAACTAAGCCGACGGCATACACTAGTCATCATCTGGATGTTCTTCTGTTACTTGATCTTCTGCTGGTGGGGTTGGTTCTGTTGGAGCCCATCTAGGAGGTTCAGTTGGCCGTCCTAGTAACATATCCTGAATCCAAGTCTGGTTCTCAACCAAAAATCGAGCCATATCTGCAATCTTGGTCTCTAATTTGCTCTCTATATGACTGACTTTATTGCTTATCTCATCACGTATCTCAGTTAACATATTCTCATTCACTTGTTGAGATGTACTTCCACTGCCCTTAAAGATGTGAGAAATCGCTAAATTCCCCAACCCATATATTCTGGCCTTCTTTGTTCCTCCTGACGCTTCAACAAATAAATCATCATCATCCTTAGTACAAGATTGAACTTCCTCTCCATTTGCCTCTTCTGTAGATTGTGATGCTTTCAATTTCTGAAAGCTTTCCTAAAAATGAAAATCAAAACAACGTTAGAGTCAAAAGAATCCAGTAGCCAATACACACAATTCACAAGCAATATTCATAAATAGGCAATTTAATAACATTTAACAAAAAAAGTATTAACTAGATTATGACATAACCTATTTATGGGTCTCAGTTCCAATGATTATGATCTCCTCATAAACACAAAAATTGAATAATTTAACTAGTTCTTTTTAATAATTGTACTAGCAGCACAACCAAGATGAGGTTCCAAATGCAAGTTGAAACTCAAAAAAACTGAAGGCTACAAGTTCAAAAACTACCAATTGAATTGCAATGCAAAGAACAATTTGTTTACAGATAAGAGGAGTTAAAGAACTAAGTGGCTAAGCCACTCAAACAGACAATGGGCAATATTTCCATCATTCACAAACAAATTAAAGGGACAACTCTGCAGAATATTTGACAATACTTTAAGAATAAAAGGGTGAAAGAAGATGGTATTTACATTAATGTTTAAAATTTTAAAACAGGGGAAAATTTACAGAGCAGTCACTTCCTATAAGCTAGATGCAAGCAAAAATTTATGTTGAAATATTATTGACTGATGCAAACTAAAGAGCCAACACACCATATCAGTCATATTTTCAACAAAAACATTATAAATTCATCCTTAAAATAATGTAAATAAAATATATTAACTTACATGAACAAGTTTCGATCTCTTATCTATAAACTTCCCCCGATCTTTTTTACTGGTATGGCTATGCTTGAACAATTCATAATTTCCAGGAAACTTTCCCCCATTTGTTGCAGCCTGTTTAAATCATTATGAAACACAAACATAAGATGAAAAAAATAGTCAATTTATTTAACAAAATAAGATGTAGATTACATACTAAATCCTTCGCATGCTCTTTCATCGATTTCGACCCACAAGTGTGAGTAGATGGCCCTATTCCTGGTCCAGCAGGCTCAGACAGTCTATTCTTAGACTGTTGCTCTGATAATTTTTTAGCATCGATCATCAAAATATGCAACAGAAATCCACTCCAAGACAGAAATCCACTCCAAGATTTAGAGCAATCGATCATCAAAATGTGCAATAGAAATCCACTCCAAGATAGTGCTAGTCTATTAAAAGAATCCACTCTGAAACAGTTTCTCACCAAGAACAAATTATCTCCTCATATAACAACTCAGAGATGAACAGAAATAAGTAATGAGATATGATTGCTGAATAAGGCATTACACATTATCTTGGACAACCATTACATGCCACTAGGCAAGATCTTTAAATGGACATAAAACTGCATAAGAAGGATCATCTCAGGTCATTAATTTTCATCCAAAACCTAGAGTCAAATTTTGGATATGCAGAGATGTGAGATTATGAATAAGAAACAAGTATATGCAGTAATATAAGAACAAACCAAATAAGATATTATTGCATTTACACAACAGAAAAGGTAGCACCAATCATATATAGGGTGAGGAAGAAGTTGTTAAGGTAGGATATGTCAACATCCATTTTGGTCTCTTAGTGTAGGAAAAAATGAATGTATCCAAATTGTAGGTATGAAGGTAAGAGATGATAAAATAAATATTGGATGATGTTTGATAACACAATTCAGCATTTAAAATAAAAAAATTTTAGCCCCTTAATCATTTTAAATTGTTTGATAACGCTTTTCTTAAAAATCTCAAAAAAGTTAAAATCAGAAAATTTTTTTACCTTAAAATTAGCACTGTATACATAAGTGATTAGGCTTCTAAATATTTTTACAATTTTAAAATTATATTACTTATGCTATTGAATGCTTAAATTTTTTAAGTACTTAATTTTCAATTTCACCAAAGGTGACCTCATAGGGTAAATGTGATTTAGCTTGACAACATCTTTAAAAGATTGAGGCTCTAAATATTATTGGGTCGAGAAAATCAGGCAAGATAGCCAACTTCAACTAGTACGCAATTCAAATGTAATCAACTAAGTAATCCCTGGACCCAAAATCAAAACCACCTTTATCAAGATTGAATGCCGGATGGCTAAACATTAGATGAAAGGTAAGATGAAGACCAATGCAATACTATGGTCACATCTTAATGATGAAAGAGGCTTCCTGTGGCCAACACCAAATAGTTTGGTTAAACCCTTCATTGAATTGCATTGAACAAATGGAAGCAAATTTGCGTTATAGAACCTAAACAGAATTCCCTGCAGTACTTGCCCCTGTCCTGAAGGAAAAAGAAACCACAAACATATAAAAAAGCTCCTTAGCACCAACAAGCCTAATGATTCTAACAATAAGTGTTCCAAATCAATCTATTGCTAGAACAATCAAAATTATTGTTAGTTAAATTTAATTGCATGTTTATAACTACTATAATGACAATGAATAAATAAGCAGTTTTTTATTTAATGATACAATATAGTTGACATGCTAGTTAAAGTTAAATACACAGACTGCGAGAATCTCAATGAATCGAACATGGAAATATAATTCAGAAAGTAGCATGATTATAGGGTTTGATGGAGTCATATTTCCTATGCGAAACCAGACCCTCAGGGTGAAATTAAGGCAGATACCTCTGAAATATATCCTAGAAGCAGAGTGATTTTTTCCTTTCCCTAAGTACTCGCAAATAATAAAAATGCCTAATGTACTATATGTGTAAAGGGGTTATAAACGAACTGGACTCTCACAGAAATATGATATCAGAAGGCGGAAGTGAGATAGTTTTACAATAAGAAAACAAATTTAACAGTCGTAATTGCACTGAACTTGCACCCTTTCAGGCAGTTTACCACATTTTTCACTGATAAATAAGAAAAGGAAGAAGATACGAGAAAAACAAAGGGAAGCATTGGAAATGAAGTGGCTGCATCATAAATACATAAGAATAGGAATAAAAAAAAACAAATATTGCCAATGGAATTCTAACAAACTACATCCATAAAAAAGACCAATATATAAAATGAAATGTGATGCTATGAAAGTGATATATGGAGATTAAGAAGACATTGGGAACTAAAAAAAGAGAGAAAGAGAGTTCATACAGAGACTCCTGAGTTTCAAGAAGAGAGGAGAGGGCATGGAGAACGTAAGGGTTAGGGTTATCAGGGTACAAAGTGATCCTATCCATCCATTTCTATGCCTTCTCCAACAATTCTTCCTCGTCCTTCGAGGTTCCTTCTTCTTCTCCGTCTCCTTCTCCTTCTCTTCCTACTCCTCTTTCCTGCTGCGGTTGCGGACGCTGCAGCAATTGAGCATCGACCGTGACAATAAGAGGAGGAGGAGCACCTCCAGCTTGGCCAAAGGCTTGCCTCGATGATTCGTCTGTCGAGTCGTCCATTTAATGCAAGAAGTATATATAAAACAGAGATGGAATATACAATTATGTAATCAATCAATTCAATTGGAGCTTGAGCCTTGTGATCAATGAGGAATGAGAACTATGGCGTTTCAGAGCTGCGGTTTGCAGAAACTATAGAGGAAAAAGAAAGGGCTGGGTTTTCACACGCTTGCCTTTATATTAGACAGTACAGGCTTGTGCGTAAAAATGAAGCAGACAGAGCGTTCCCGACTGATCTGACCCGCTCTAGCTAACCTTAACCTAGCCCTTTTGCTATTCGGGTGCTCCTGCGAGCGGCGCATCTTCCATTAAGCCACACTAAAAATAATAATTTTTATTATAAAAATATTATAAAAATTAAAAATATTTATATTTTTATATAAATTAGTGTAAAATTTTAAATATATATTTTTTAATAAAATTAATTTTTTATTATATATATATTATAAATATGTTATAGATGTATTATAGATATTGTGTGTATATTATATTTTTATTATTTAAAATATATGTATTTTATATAAAAATTGTTAAATATTATGTAAATATTATATAAATGTTGTGTAGATATTTTGATAATAAAAAAATTAAATAATATTAAAAATATTATATATAAATTATATAGTTAAGTGTGTATTTTATATATATTATGTATATATTTTTTTATATTAAAAATATGACAAATAATTTAAATAAAAAATATAAATCAA
Source organism: Garcia nutans (assembly GCA_947685225.1). Lineage (NCBI taxonomy): Eukaryota > Viridiplantae > Streptophyta > Magnoliopsida > Malpighiales > Euphorbiaceae > Garcia > Garcia nutans. The sequence continues at coordinate 28,106,117 of CANTUV010000039.1, read as the reverse complement.
ATCAATAAGGACCAGCGCCTGTTCTTCCGCTTTGGCTAAGAAAAAAAACTTTGACAGGCCATAACTTTTAGCTCGGGCATCCGATTGAGGTGATTTTTTTTAAATCCGCTCAACTTTCCGATCTCTACGCGCTGGCAAAGTGCCGAAGGAATATAATTACAAACACAAAAGTTGCTTCAGTGAGTTCATTCTTCAATTTTTTCAGACAATTACATCTTGAAAATTAATTGAATCTTTCTTTTGTTGCATTTATAGAAACAGAATGAAATATAATTACACTACACATTATTCAATCCAAGAGAAGAGACAAAAAGCCAAAAACAAACCGTGGAAACTAAAACAAGAAAATAACATAGCTGTAAGAAATTACCTGAAGCTCGAGCAGCTGTAGCCGAGGACTGGACTGTCGTCGCCCCGTCGGTGCTTATGGAAGGTGGTGTCTGGTGTGTCGGCTTGGCAGTGAGTGATAGAACAGGATGTGGTGGGTGAGCATGGGGGGCGTCGGATGAAGAAAACGAGAGGGTAGGGAAGAAGACGATAGAAGAAAGGCGTGACTGCTTAATGAAATTGGAGGAAATTGGAGAGAAAGAGAGATGGAAGAACTCCACTTTGGGTTTTGGAGGTTCTCAGCCAAAATTAGGGATAATAGAATTTGGGGGAATATTTTACAAAGAGATAGCAGAGAGATGGAAGAACTCTCACAATATCTTTAAACTTATTTTGCGACTTATCTGCGACTGTGCTGCATATTTGCGACGCAAAGTAAGTCCGTCGCAAATATCCATTTCAAAATGATTTTTTTCTTACCATTTTTGCAACCAATCTGCGACGGATTTAATTTCTGCGAAAATTCCCCGTGCTACCTTCTCCCGCCAAGCAGTCGCGCCAAATTTTGCGACGAAAATTTGCGTCGACCAAACAACCGTCGCAGATTTACTACGGATTTGCAACCGATTTGCGACGGCTTCCTCAAAATTCCTTCACTGTCTTTATCCGTCGCAAAACCGTTGCAGATCCGTCGCAAATTTACTACGAAAAATTTTCGTCGCAGATTTCCATCGCAAATGCCGAATATTTTTGTAGTGGATGTGACTGCTAAATTGAGGTATATTAATCATTGTATATTGAGTAACATTTTTTGATAGTTCTCTAAGAGACTTGTCAAGGGATGTTACATCTCCAGTTTGGGAACAGTTCCAAAGGACATACGCCAAATGGGATGTTGGTCAGTAAATATAAGTCTTGAGGCATCATGGTTAATTCACCTCAAGGGAAGTGGAAGGAACTGGTAGTATCCCATCACCTTTCAACCAGTGCCAACAATAGTTTGTGATTAGCTTATCCTGTGGAGGCTAGAGACAAGAGATCCATAAAGCTAGTTGGAATCAGCAATTCTCTCACATCATTTGGAAGATTGAGGCTTTCCAGGTTGGAATTGCCACCTCGTAATTTCAATTAGGCATGTTGCTAAAGATACAATAAATAATAAAATTATTTAAGTTTAAAGGCAATGAGAAGGGTATTTTATTTTCGCATGGAACTAAAACAAAGCATACCTGTATAGCCCCAATCTGTGGAGCATGAGTGTGAGAATCCATAAGCAAGTCTCTAATGGCCGGCACTTCAGCAATGTCGGCAGAAGAAGTAGAGGATTTTGATATCTTGAGATGGATGTTGAATGAGACCAAGAGAGTAAGTGAGAAGAGGGCGATGAGCAAATGTTCCCCCTCCTCCTATTTATAAACTTTTGACCCAAAAGGCGGTCCAATGGGCACATCGCCAAATATGTTCAAATACACTCTGAAGATTAAAGAATGATGTGCCAATCAGGTTCATTCTATCTACACTCCCCTGGTTCACGGCATTGCATTGTAAAATTAATGCAATGGGGAGTAGCTATGAACTCCTTATTTTGCATGTAGCCTAGATAATTGGAAAAGTGAAATTAAAAAAATACATTTTTATTTTTTTAAAAAAAAGGGTCAACTGCACACCACGATCGCACCGCACGTGGATGTCCACAACTCATACGGATCCTCCATGTCATGCGCAGCTCAGTCTTGATTTTTTACTCCTATAAATAGGACTCTGCACCTCTTGTTTAAGGATCAAATTTTGACCCCGAAACTTGGCAGAATTATACCCGTGACAAAAATTAATTAAATATAAAATTTTCTTGGCCTATTATTGGACTTTTTACTTTATTATTAATCAATTCTGCTCAATTTTCTACACAAGTGGTCCTACAAAGTGGCAATGCTCTTCAACTTTTATCAAGAAAAAACGCTTACCCAAAGTACGGTGCATTTCCCAATATCATTTTCAATTTGGTAAATTAATCAACTATAAAATTAGTTAATTAAAATCTCATTGCAATCAAAGACACGAACTACTTACGACTCTGATTTCCATTCAAATAGAATAAATAAGCACACTCAAAATATTACTCCGAGTGGCGAGCCCACACTTTAACAACCAACTGACCTCTTTTAATTTCTTCTTATCGATTTTAATTATTATTTTCAATGTTATTATTGTTTTTATTTTCTTATTAAATTTTGATTATTTAAAGCTTCATTTGCAAATTTAGTGAGTTTTGCAAATGGATGCTCTATGATTATGCTTGCTTTCTCTTATCTTTTTCTTTTGAGTTTATTCATTAGTTACGGATTTGTTCTCAACCTAGGATCTATAAGACTAAAGTTGAAACTTCCCAAAGATTATTATTTTGATGTAATATTTTATTATTCAGCAATGCATTTGCGGATGTCATTATTATTAAATATTCATGCATTATAATATATTGTTATTCATAATTACTATTGCATAATCCATAAAAATTGAATTTTTTCAAAAAATCAATTAAAAAAATAAAAAATCAATGAAAGAGAAATAAAAATTATTTTTAGTATAAAAACTTAGCCTGAGACCCATCGTGAATAGTTTCAGACTAGTGTCCTTTTTGGGTAAAAAAAATTAACTTAATTTAATGAAGTCAATTAAACTGGTTTTTTCTTAATTTTTTCCACATAAAAATAAAACAAGATGACGACTCTTCAATTTTAGCTTTTTAAAAATAAAAGTCACATCTCTTTTCAAAATAAAAGGAGAGTTTCTTTTGAATAAAAGAGAAACAAAATCTTTTCAAAGTAAAAGATAGTTCTAAACTCGTACTTACCGAACCAACTAGAGATTGTAAGCAACGATATCGCGTGGGACTTAGCCCAAAAGAGCATTTCAGTTCCTTCTCATTGGCTAGTCGAACCTTGGCATTCGGACGAGGCCTCACACTATAGACTTTAGTGTCGCTATACATAATCAATCTCATCGGGTTGGGGTATTACAAATACGACCATGGAAAACTTAAGGCTACAATAAGCAAAAAAATCAACCAAATAATAAGAAAAAATCAACATAAGAAATGAACAAAAAAATGATCAATAAGCATACTGAAAATAATTCTTATATGATTTTACTTGAGTATTATGTAATAAAAATTAAATAAATTTCAATAATAAATAATTGAAAATATGAAAGAAGGTTAAGTTTATAAAGTTAATTTTTATTACTATATCTTCATTATTCTTAATTGATAAAGGATAAATTAATAATTTCCTATACTATTAATTTTTTTTATTTCTCTCATTTTCTCTCTAAATTTGTGAGAAAATGTTTTGGAGGATTTAAGCAAAATTGGAGGAAGCTACTTTCATTCTTTTTTTCTTTTGTTTTTCTCTCATTGTTGTCCAGATAAAGAAAATGAGGAAATTATAAAATTTCTATTCTCTTATTTTCCATCTTTTTTTCTTGAAAACAAACAAATGTTAAATATGAGTTTGAGTGAATTATATAAACTATTCTAAAATTTTGAGTGATTTATAATGTGGGTCTATTTGAATAAATTTGGAAGGAATCTATGAATTATTTTTTTTATTTTTTATTTTTTAAAATATTATAATAAGAATTAATTGGAAAAAATAAAATATTATAGAAAGAATAGCAAGGAGAGAGAGAAAAAGTGTACTTTTTTTAGCAGAAGAATGATAATATTTCATTAAAATAGAAAGGAGAAATAAGAAACCCAGTCAAGGTTGGAAACGAACCTGATTGAAACAGGAACAAATATAGAAAAACTACCTAAAAGTAACCAGAAAGTAAAAAAGAACCAAAGATCCTCAATCTTCCCCTTGGGGAGAAACCAAACAGAGAATAGAAAGAATAATCCTTCAAACAAAGGCCACAGATGGACATTAAAATGGCCAGAAACTGAAAAATCAAGCATAGTCTTGAAGTTGCTTGAACACCAGCAAAGACTAAACAATAAAAAGATAAAATATTTAACCAATTTATTACTCCATACATCCTCATATATTGAATCGATTGAGGGAAAGCAAGGATTAATCATACCACGAAGGGGCCAAAAGAGGAAGCAAGAGACCATCAAAGCAGATGAGCCAAATTGTAGGTGCTGCATGTGACTCTAGAAAGAGTGAAAGGGAATAAAAAAGAAACAAGAAATAATATTTTTACTCATAATAATTATTTTGTTAATGTATAAAATTTATTTGAAAATTTCATCAGTTTGAATGAAATTCGATTTAATATGTTTATTTTAATGAAATTTGTATTCGTGAGATTGAAATATATATGTGTGTGTATATATATATATATATCCTAATATTTTAAAAATAAAATCTTTAAATAAATTTTACAGAATTTATGAAATTTATTCATTTCAAACTCACTATAAATATAGAAAAGAGAGAAATTTACATTCACATTTTATTTTTTTAATTTTTTTTAAAAAATATCTACATAATTTTTTTTACTTTTGAAATTGAAAATTGAAAATTGAGTTTATATTTTTATTTTATTATATATATTCAATGTGTATTTCTAGATTATTTTTTAAATTAAAAGTTTAAAAGTAAATATTTAAAGAAAAGTATATATTTTTTAAAATATTTTATATTTTACTATATCTTTAAAAAAATCCCAAAGGTGTGGGGGATAATTACGCTTTGCACCATGTTTTATAAATTTTTTTTTTATTTTTATCAATAGTATTTTACTAATTTTATAATAAATTTATAATAAACTATGTAAATTTATAAATTTATAATAAGTTTATAATAAATTTATAAAATTATAATAAATGTATAATAAACTCATAATAAATTTAAAATAAATTTATAATAAACTATCTAAATTTGATATATTTATAAAAAAAAATTATAAATTTTAATAATTATGTAAATATTTTTAAAAATATAATAAATTTAATTTTTTTTTTTTTTAGTATTTTTGTAATGAGCCCAAGGTGTGGCATGCCTTGGCCCATGATATGATTTTCTTTTTTCTCGTTCACAACTCTCATCTGCTTCCCCAGTTCTCATGAATGAAACCCAATAGAGAAACTGAATACTGTACACGTGTCATGTTCATGAATCATAGTCACCAGTATCGTGTGACTAGATAAAATGAAAACTTTTATTATTATATTATTATTTCTATATAGTTTTTATTTTTTTAATTAAATTTCTGTGAAATGACTAAAATGCAATCGTATATATAATAAAAAAAAAGAAATTTTTATTAATTGATTTTTTTAATTTTAATTCAATTAAATGATAGGAATTTTCTTATTAAAATTTTGTGATAAATTTTTCAATTATAATTTTTTCCTTTTTTTAGTAAATAATTTTTTTTCTTATTTTAAATATATATATATGAATATTTTAATTATTTCATATAAATTTAATGAAAAAGTCCAAAAATTAAAAGGAAAAGATTAAAATATTTGATGAAAAACGGGAGTAACTATTTAGTTGATTTCTCAAAAGCAAAATTCATTTCATTAAATGTGTCAAACTTTAAGAATTAAATAATATTTTAAAAAATAATAATAGGAAAAAATATCAATATTGTCATCTCATAGTATTCTATTGGAAATTAAATTCAAATAAGCAGTAGGTCTGATCTTACTTCTAATGATATCTGTGAAAGATTAATTTTATGTTTATACTACTAGTCTTGAAAGACAATTATCATAAAAAAAAAACACTTACTTTCTACAGTATAAAGACTAAGTATCTTCATAGTTTTTACCTCAAGCTCTCACTCACGCAGTACACATTAAAGTTTGAGAGTTAAAGGAGACAGAGAAAAATTCTTAAAGAAAAAGAACGTATATTTTTTGACAATTTTTTTTAGATTGAATAATTCTATGTAATCTATCACTATCTCCTTATAGATATAGTAGTTTAATAATCTAATTAAAATCAAACTAGGATTAGATATTCTATCCTATCCAAAGTCTTCTTATTTAAAAATCTAATATTGTCCATATATAATAATAAATATTACATAATTAATATTTAATCAAGTTAGGTTTATGAGTTTTATCCATCTATCATGGACAGACTCGATCAAAATTCAATATTATATTCTAAATGCTATTTTACTTTTTAAACTGGTTTGTTTAACAGGATGAAATCTTTCTGCAAATTGCTTTATTATATTATTATTTTTATTTTTATTATCTTATATTAAAATTTAAAGTTATTAGAAAATGAGTTAATAAATGTCAAAAGTAATATTATCAAATTGAACTTAAAAATAATATCTCATTATAAACTACCAAGATGTAACTTGATGACTAGAAATATGTATTGCTCCTGCTTAAATCTTAAGTTCGCGTTTAGGAGTTCCCCCTCCCTTATATTTTATTAATAAAAAATAATATCTTATTATAAATATTTTTATAACATGTGAAATAAAATTTTTTAATACTATATAACTATATATATATAATATTATTTTTTATATACTTATTATATTAATACATTTTTTTATTTAATCGTGTGTTGACTATCAATCAGATGCTAAATTAGTTTTGACAACTATGTCAACTAATTTGAAAATTAATAAATTTTTTCAACATACAATGTATTTTTCCTGAAAAATTTTAAATAAAATATAAATAAATATATATCACATTCATTTATTATTACAAAATTAAAACTATAAAACTTTTTATATACTATAAAACTTAATTTATCTAAATATAAAACTTTTTAAATTCATGAATATATGTTGTCAAAAAAAATAAATTTTTAAATGTGTTTTCTATATAATTACAACTAATCATGTTATTTAAAAAAATTATATAAAAAACAATATGTTTTGTTAATTTTTATGTAATTTTATTTAAAAAAAATTTCAATAAGTAATGTGTTTCATTCAAAAAATAATAATTAAAATTAAAAAATGAATTTATTTTATATTTTATTGAAATAATTTTTAAAAATGATATTATTTTATGTGTTAAGTTTCTTTGTGATATATCTATGCCATTAAGCAATATGAAAATGGCCAAATTAAAAATTTTTTTTATTTCTAAAATTCATAAAAATGATAAATAATTAGTAATTAGATTGCTTGATATATATATATATATATTGTAACTTTAAAAAGGGATTGAAGACGGAAAAAAATGTCAACTCATAATGTTTTATGTAATAGTTTATATTTTTTATTAAATGAATAAAATAAAATCTTATTATATCTTAAAAAATTAAAAAATTAAAAAAATTATTTTTCATTTATTGGAAAAAAAAGAGTTAAACTCATAAGATAATGATATGCTTAGTTAAACTCATAAGATAACAATATGTATATATCTTTTTACAATTAAATATCAAATTTATTTTATAATTTATAAAACTATTTTTTGAAAAATAATATTATTTTTTACAATCAAGTAAGGTTTAATATTTGATTTTCTTTTAATATGTTAGACATATCCTATTATAAATATTTTTATATTGTATGTAAATGTAAAAATTCTTAATATTATGTATATTTATATATAATATTATTTTTTTATATACCAATTGTATTAATATATAAATTATTTTCTATATATTTATATATATTACAGTTATAATTAACATCTATTTTTTTTTATTTTCATTAGTATTTATACTATGTAAGTTGAATTGCCAGCACAATATTGCGAGAGGCAATATTTTTATATGAAAATACTTTTATTTCCATTAATACATATATAAAATTATTTGTTCATATATATAAATTTTAAAAATCTTAAATATGAAGAAATAATTGCATTCAATATTTTTTAAAATGAATTAGTGTTTATCAATAAATTGAATATTTCTTTTGAAAGAAAAATAAATTGAATATTAAAGCTTACTTAATTATAGAAAATAAATTCTTTTTCAAAAAAACATTTTAATAAATTATAAAATAAAATTAATATTTAATTATAAAAGAAGATAAATATATCAGTATCTTATGAGTTTAAGTTTTTTCTTCAATAAATAAAACATAATTTATTTTTATTTTTAAAATTTTTAAAACTCGATAAAATTTTATTTCATCCATATAGTGAGAAATATAAACTCTCACATAAAACATTATGAGTTGATATTTTTTTTCCTCTTCAATCCTTTTTTAAAGTTAAAAAAAATAAAAATATTAGTCAATCTAATTATTAATTATTTGTTCATTTTCATAAATTACAGAGCACACAAAAATCAATTTTAGTTTGGTTATTTTTTGTACAGCTTAATAACATATATATTGCAACATCTGTTAATTTTTAAAAATTAAATTAAATAAAAAATTTAAATAAAAAATTAAAGAATTAGAAGAGAGAAAGTAAAGTGTATATGTGAAATATATATGATATATATATAACATATACAAAAGTCAACATTTAAAGAAGAAAGTCAAATAGTCAAATGACAAAATTGTAAATATGCTTTTTAAAATTAAAGTTAAATAAATAATTTTAAAATAAATTATTTATGGATGGAAGATGTTAATTATCATTTTAAGTTAAATAAATAATTAATTAAATAAGATATTAAAATAATATAAATATATGGTCTTGAATTTAAAATGAAAAGAAAGACAAAAATATTGAAAATTCATCTTTTTCCTTCATCTTCTTCTCCAAACCAAGACACCATTAGAGAGAAAGGAAAATCTTATCTTCTTTCATACACCAAGATTTGAAGGGTTTTGCAAGATTTGACAAGAGAATTGGAAGTTTCTTCATCAATTGGTAAGTTTCCTTACCAATTTTTGAAGTTCTATGGAAAGTATGAATATGTTGATTTTGGGCTTTCGTATTAGCATGATTTAAATTGTTTGATTGGGTATGAAAGATGCTATTTTAATTAGTTATTAATGATTCTTAAGTTAGATGGGAGAAATGATTAAGTTGGGTTGAGTTTGGTTGAAGAAGATGATGTTAGGGTTATGTGTAAATTAAAAATTTTCAATTATGTGTTTTAATTGTTAGAATTGGCGTGTATGATGTTGTTTTGATGCCTAAATAAGGATTTTAAAGTCAAATAATGAGTTTAATCAAGTTTGGTTGGAGATTGAGAGAGGTAGTGTTGAATTTAGGGTTTTATAAGAAAATTTTAAAGTATTAATTTTTATTTGGTTTTATGTATAAATCATATTATTAAATGATGAAAATGATGAAAATAAGCTTGGATTAATATTTGGAATGGGTTGGATTATAGAATTGAAAATGAATAGGCTTAGGGCATATTTTAGGGTTTTATTACAGAATATATATTTGTTTGATTTAATTGGTTAAAACATGTTCTAATATATTTTTAATGATAAAAATAAACTTAAAATACCAATTAAAATATATTAAAAGGAAATTCTAATATTAAAGTAAGGAAAGGCAAAATTTTTGGATATTGGTTGGAGTGATGTTTAATTAGGATTTTATATTTGAAATGCCTTGAAATGTGACTCTAAATGATTGTGTTTGCTCACATTTTGAATAGGCATTAGGAGGAAGTGATTTGCCCAACCTTAGTGTTGAAAGGCAATTTAGAAGTGAAGATTAGAGAGTTATTTTTAGCCTAGGTTTGAGTGATAATAAGGTATGTATATACTTTTGATAATTTAAATATATTTGTATTAAATTTGGCCTATCACATTTTTGGTAGAAAATATGTTAAGCTACTTGGTAACTTGAACACTCATGTACATTGTGTTATGAGTTCTGGCTCGATGAGTTTGCATTATGTGCATTATGAAAAGTCATTATTAATGGATAGAAGGAATGAAATATGATTTATGGGAGAATGGCCCAAAGATATTTGGGTAATATGATTGTAATGTTAAATGATATACATTGTGATAAAGTAATGAGATATGATGAATTAAAGTGATTTGGCATTGCTATGACTAAGAAAAAAAAATGAGAAAATGGGGTAATATGATGAGAAAAATTGATTGTGGAAAATATAAACTATTTGTATGTGCCTAGTATATTATTCAATTTTTAGAGTTCTGTGTTTGGCAGCATGCCTATGAAATTATTCTCATTATTTACCTTCGGGGCTAGATGCTGGGCGTCACTGATATATGATTTGTCTTCGAGCTAGATGTTGAATGTCATCATGATTTGCCTTCAGGCTAGACATTGGGCATCATTTATATTGCCTTCTTGCTAGACACTGGGTGTCAAAATTGACCAAAATGGTAATTCTAAAATTTGAATAGTATATTAGATTATTTGGACCCAGTGTTTGTGCATGTGTTAATGTGATGTATAAAAAGAATAAAGATTATGTTTTGTAGTGGAATTTGCATACCACATTGTGAAATACCATGCAACAACATTAAGTATTGTCATTATTTTAAAGTTTTATCATTATCAAGTATGTACCACTAGGCTTTTAGCTTAGCGCGGTTGAATTCATCGCGCAAGTGACATGGTTGACCCGATAGATCCGGAGAGTTCATCTAGATCTGATCAGGTCTAGGCTTGAGATTGTTTGAGCTCGAGGTGATTTTGCTGCCACAGGGACAAATTCAGTTGCCACTGTGTATACATTCCATACTATACTACATTTCATCATTTTGTATGTTATGTTTATGTTTTCGAGAGTATTGTAAAATATAAAGAATATTTTGGTTAAATTGTATAATGTGGGAATGTGTATATATTTTTTGATATATATATATATGTATATATATAATATATATATGTATATATATATATGTTTTGAGGAAATGGGAGGAGTTTGAGAAGTTGGGGTGAAATGTTTAATTTATTGTTATTAGGAGTGTGTTTTTATACAGGTTGAGTATTGTTGAAATTTTTGGGATGTCCAATTTACAAATAAAACTCTGACAAATTGTTTCTAGTGAATTTTTATATAAAATACTTATTTTGGAACCTAAAGATAATAACAAACATTTTATTTGTTTATTAAAAATACATTTAAAAGTGTTTGGGATTTTAAATTGGGAATATGAAAATTTTTATTAAACTGGGTTGTAGCATTCTTATATTTTAAATGCGTATTTTACACATACTTGATATATGTATTATACGTATATAGGGTATAAGGGTATTACATTTATTTTAATATTAGAGCCTAGGTTTGAGGTTCTCGACCTAGGTGAATTTTTAGAGAGACAAAATGGGGATTTTAAATATGGTTTAAATTATGATATATGCATTGGCACTGGCATTTTATCTTATCCATGATGTGAAAATACATGTTGTATTTACAGATATAAGTAGTCATGACATCTAGGATGCACCAATCTGCCAAGAGTAGTGCAGAGAGTGTAGCTTCAGGTGAGGGTAGAGCTGGAGTTAGTGCTGAGACTGCTGGCAAGGCATCTGCATTTTTACCAGTTAGACCCGCAGCTGAGAAGATTCCACCGGGCTGGGTGCTGCATATGGTGGAGTTATTACGACAGGCTCTGATTCAGCAACCACAGCTGCCACCACAACCGCAGCCACAACAACAATTGCAATCTCGAAAGTATGACAAGCTGAGGAAGTTTGGAGCCACAGATTTTATCAGCACTACAGACCCAACTATAGTAGATTAGTGGCTGGACAGGATCCAGAGAATGTTCATACAGCTGCAGGCTAGTGCAGAGGAGAAGTTTGATTATGCTATATCTCTTCTGCATGGGGATGCTTATGAGTGGCGGAAGATGGCTCCCTATGGTACAACTGATCCTTCGGTGCTGACATATACTGATTTTCTATGAAATTTTGAGAAGAAGTATACCCTAGATAGTACAAAGATACTAAGAAGATAGAGTTCCTGAGTTTGAGGTAGGAGATGAGGATAGTGACTAAGTATGAAATAGAGTTTATCTGGCTGAGCCAGTATGCAGGGAGATTATATCATATGAGGCTAATAGATACCGGAGGTTTGAGGAGGGGCTGAGACCATCTATTATGTGCCTAGTGGCAGGCTCTCGGTATGAGAATTTCTCTAGGTTAGTTGCAGCTGCCAGAAGTATAGAGAAGGCACATGGACTTGTAGCAAATTTCTAGATCAGAGGAGAGCAGAGCTAGGACATCCCAGGGTGAGGCAGGGTATTCATCATCGAAGAGAGGCCGAGGGGGATATCCTCAGAGGTTCAGTAGGAGTCAAGGGCAGCTTGGCAAGTCGTCACAGTAGTAGAGGCAGAGAGAAAGACCTGTAGCCTCAGTGGCTAGTGTCCAACCCTAGTGTCCCAGAGGCCTGCTCTTCCTACCTGTACTTAGTGTGGTAGGGAACATGGAGGTGATTGCTGAAAGAGTGGTGTATCGGCAGTTTATTTCATATGTGGATCATCAGACCATTTTATCAGAGACTATCCAGAGCTACCAGATGATAGACAGATAGATACAATAGTATATAGACCTAATGTCAAAGGGGGTCGTGGTAGCAGAGGTGGTAGATCAGTGACTAGTCAGAGAGGAGGTTCTATAGTAGGGAGTATACCAGATGATGTGAGGCCATCACAGTGGATTTATGTCATGCATAGGCAACCGGATGCTTTAGCTGTCATAGATGGTATTTTTACTTTATTTGGCACTTCAGTTCATGCATTAATAGACCTGGGTCAACACATTCATACATCAGTACATCCATCCTACCTATGAGTAATTTGCATTCAGAGTCTCTAGGATTTGATGTGTTAGTTATCAATCCTTTAGGGTACAATGTTGCAGTTAGCATGGTGCGCCGAGATAGTCCAGTTGTTGTTCATGATGAGAAGTTTCTCGGTGACCTGGTTAAGATGCCTTTTAGAGAATATGATTTGATTTTGGGCATGGATTGGTCATCTAGGCATGGGGCTATGGTAGACTATCAGCAAAAATGTGTTACTCTGAGAATACGCAATATTAGAGATGTGTTGGTATCTAGTGAGCAGAGACACCTTTCATCCATATTTATCTCAGTTATATCAGCTTGGAGGATAATTTGGAAGGAATGTGAGGCAAATCTGGCACATGTTGTAGATATCAAAGTAGTGGGGTCCCAGCTTGACAGTATACCTACAATTGCCAAGTTTTCATATGTTTTCCCTAATAAGTTACCAGGGGTACCTCCTGAGAGAGAGGTGGACTTTGGTATCAATTTGATGCCTAGTACCAATCCCATCTCTATTATCCCTTATCGGATGACACCTACAGAATTAAAGGAGTTAAAGGTGCTGTAGACCCTTAATTTTTAACCCACTCCGGTCCAATATATTTTATTTAGTCTAAAATAATTTTTGTGTTATCTTAATTAAATAATATTTATTTTAGTATTATTTTTTATAATTTTTAAAATTTATTATAATAATAAAAAATAAAAATAATAAATAAATAAAAATAAACATAAAAATCGACGACGGAAAAATCGGCGACAAAAAATTTCATCGCCAAAAGTCATTGGACAAAATGGCCTTGGGCCATTTCTCCTGCAGGAGTTTTCTGCGGGCAAATGGCTTCTTGCTGCGCCCCTCGCAATTTTCCATGCCAGCGCTCACAAGCTCGTAGCCCGTCGTAGTTTTCGCCAGCGAATTTTTTTTTCCAACGTATTTTTTTTCAAAACCAAATTTTATTTAGTTTCGGTTTCCTTTTCCTAATTAATGATAATTTCCTTAAACAATTGGAATTAAGCTTCCAAAATTTTCTATAAATAACACTAAAAAGACACAGAAAAAGGAGGGGGGATTTGAAAAATTGATCGGACTTGGAAAAATTGTAACACCCCCGTACCCCATATACGCACACCACATACTACTACATCTGTAATATATGTATACCGGATACAGGAGTGCCACGGTATATATTAGACAACCAAATTTTCCCTTCTGAAATAATATGAGAAAACTTAAAACATTTCATCATATATATATATATTTATATATATACATTATGGAACATAACAGGCAAAATATTTATTCATTATGCAGTTGAAAATGTAGCAGTATTTACATATATAAATACATCAAAATCAATGTTTACAAAACATAAAGTTTATATATGTTTGGCAGTTCGTCTCTGATCTTTAAGCCCACAATCAACACTTCAAAGTCTAGACTCAACTCGGTCTAGCTGAACTCTCCGGTTCTACCCTGTCACCTGCGCGACGAACTACAATCGCGCTAAGCCATAGGCTTAGTGGTACAAACCACAATAACAGTATGCTTTAATGCAATGCCAATTTCACACATTTAATTATTATAAACAATACATAAGAATATCATATTACAAAACCTTACATTAAGTCTTATTATTCATTTATTTCACTATTCATAATTCACATAGAAGCAAAGACAAGCATGGGCCCAAAAGATACTAATATGCCATTCAACTTTCAAAGTTAATATTTTGGTTTAATTTTCACATTTATCATTATCCCAACTAGGCTTCAAGGATTAGGCCCAACCAAGCTTCAAGGGGAGCGAAGCATGCTAAGCATCAACCCAGCTTGGCTTCAAGGACCAAACCCAACCTAGCTTCAAGGGTTATAACATCTCAACTAGGCTTCAAGGATTAGGCCCAACCAAGCTTCAAGGGGAGCGAAGCATGCTAAGCATCAACCCAACTTGGCTTCAAGGACCAAACCCAACTTAGCTTCAAGGGTTTGTTACTATTAGGCATGCCACCACCAACAAAACTCTGAAAAGTGAATAACACATTAGGCACACAATTCTTTTATTATTTCATTATCAATTCTATTCTCATTTCTTCATAATCATCTAGGCAAACATGCCCCAATTATTTCATTTGCATCATTATAGCCAATAACAAATGGCTTCACATCTCATCATTAGGGTATACACAACCAATTGCATTGTACATATAATTTGAATGACCATCATATCTTTCACATTAAGCAATTCATAGCATTAATCAAATATATCAACAATGTAATAGATTACTTAACACATTTACAACTAAATGTGCTAAGTCCCAAAGTCATATAAATGTATGTAACCATGTAAGGTTTGTACTTACCTCAAGAGCAACTCACACAACACCAAACTCCTCTTCCAAGAATCCTCAACACTTAGATTAGGGCAACTCAATCCCTTCAAGACCTAATCCAAAAGGGATGATACACACTTACTTAGAGATACACATGAGATAATATAGATAAGAACCAACTAGGACAAACTCTACACATGACACGCTCAACAACACGGGCGTGTCCCTGACCATGCCCTAAACTCACAACACAGAAGCTTTGACACACTCAGTGACATGGGCGTGTCACTGGCCATGTCAATCCACCAACATCACAGTAGCTATGACATGCTCAGTGACATGGGCGTGTCACTGGCCGTGTCAATGCTACTACAACACAAAAGCTGTGACACGCTCAGTGACATGGGTGTGTCACTGGTCGTGTCACCCATCCAGAAAATAGAACCATTGACACGCCTAAAGACCTGGCCGTGCTCATGGGCGTGTCAGGCCAAAAATCTTGATTTCGGTAACAACAACACCACATCCAACAAATCTCTTACTTTCACCATCTTCCACTCCAAACAAACTTAACTAAACACACCAATAAACCATAATAACTTGCAAAAACACTAAAACAACTCAATACATACATCAAACACCAATTCACAACCATCACATACACACAACTCAAACACAACACTTGCTCTTCCAACACCAAACTTAACTCTATCTCTTCAATCAAACTCCAAAATCAACATCAATTAAACCAAACACTCTCAAAAACACCATAATCAAATATACACATACTATCAACAATCAAACACCAAACTCAATACACAAATTTAAAAGAAAACAAGGGAATCAAGTGGAAACTTACCAAAAGTGATGAAAATCTTTAGAATTCCAACTTGATCACTTGAAACATCCTTCAATCTTGAGTTTGGAAAGATAAAATCTCACTTCTCTCTTGCTATGGAGTCAGCCGGCCAAGGAGTAAAGAAAAGAAGAAGAAGATGAATAGAGAGAAGCAAAGTCAACACTCAACTCTTCTCTCAACCACTAAAACTTCCTTTAATTCTCAACCAAGCAATTTTATTAGTATAATATTCATAAAAATCTTCCTCCACTTACTAATTTCCATTTGAATTAATTTACTTTTTTAAAAAAATTAAATCTTCTTTTGACCTTCCATTTATTTGACTTGTATATGTTGTATATATCTCTATATATACAACATATACACTCTTCTCCTTACCTCTTTTCTCTTTCCACTTAAACATATACACTTATAACATTTAATCCAAATACAACAATAAATATTCCAATACTTTTAGGGTATACTTTGGGATATTACAAAAATTATTGGAGAAAAAAAAAACTTTGAAACTGGGATTACAGAAAACTCTAGTAATAAGCAAGCAAATCAACGATTCATCAAAGGCAACAAGCTTGTCTTTGTCCTTGTTCATCCAAGAAGCTATTTTTGGTGGAACCAACGAACGGAGGTTTGAATTTCTAATCTCTTTTTGTTTTATTTTCTTACAGTAGCTTTGTTTCTTTGATTCCTAAGAATATACACACAAAACCTTGATCTATAAACATGTAGTAACGTTGATCTTCGTTTCAATGACATAAATGATCTTTTCTGTCTCTCCTAAAACTCAAGAACCCTAATTTTGTTTCTTTTAAAACTTAAGAACCCTAATTTTGTTTCTTCTAAAACTTAAGAACCCTAATTTATTTCTTCTAATCCTTAAAACCTAGATTTTTCCTTCTATTTCCAAAAACCCTAAAAAAAATACTTTTCTATTTCTAAAAACCTTAAATCATTTTGTTTATTTCCAAAAGCTTTTAAAAACCCTAAACTGGTTTTCTTCTAATTCTTTTCCAAAATTTCCAAATGTTTTGTTAAATATCCAAACTAAAAACCCACTTTATAGTTTCTAAAATCATAATTGCTTTATAAAACTCTACACTATTTTCTTCAAATCCAAAACGAAAACAATAAACCCCAAACTAGTTAATCTAAACCCCAAGTTTTCTTAAACCCTAATTCCCTCAAAATCGTAAACCCTAGTTTTCCTAAACCCTAATCCTTAAAACCTTAAAACCTAATAAACCTCAACATTCAAACCCCATAAAGTAAATCCAAAATAATAATCCAGTAACCATGAATTATAAACCTAAATGTTTCAATATTCCAAAACCCTAATTGTAATGTTTAAAATTTTAGATACTAAACTTTTAAATTAATAGTGATAATTAATAGTGAATTGTGATATAAGAGATAAGGACAAGTGATGTAAATAGTAGATCTCAAAAATTTACCAAAGTAAATATTTATTTTTACTGTTTTACAAGATTTAAAATCGAATTAGAATCAATGGATAAGAAAGAGGGTACACCATAACTAAGATGAGATTGGCTACACTAAATTACTATATATATATATATAAGTGTGTGTAGGTGTGTGGACAGGTGTGATGTTTAGAAGTATTTCTTTCTTTCTTTCCTCTTCTTCTTCCCACGTTCACCACATTTCTCCCCATCAAAACTCCTTCTTGTTTCCTTCTTTCTAAGAGTTTGATCAAAACCAAAGAGAAAATAAGGTTTAGTTATAAGTTTTGAGAAGATTAAAATAGAAAGTTGAGATTATTAACACTTAATTAGAGAAAAAGAAGAGGTATGTACTTTTGGATTTATAATTTGCAAATATATGAATTTTTATGAGTTTTAATGATTTATTCTTTATAGTGGTATATTTCTTGAAAATATTGATTAAATGGGTTGTTGAGTGAAAAATAGTCTTTATATGATGGGTTTTAATCCTTAACTCAACCTTTATGAGAATTGAATGTTTTGATGTTGGTTTTATTCATATGAAATGATTGAAAGTTTGATTGAGTGAAGTTGTGGTAAAATATTTGATATGAATCCTTTTTATGTCAAAAGTTTGAGTTTAATATATTATTATCTTAGATTTTCAATATGTTGGTGTTTCATGAAGTTAAATGTGCAGAAAACATGATTTTGGGATGCCACGAGCGTGGCATCAAAGTGAAAACTGTTGGAGGAAGAATTACTCCGAAAACAGAATAAAAATCAATGCCACGATCGTGGCTAATAAGTGCCACGACTGTGGGATTGAAAACATGACTGTGTCTTTAAGAATTTTGCTAAAAAAGAGCCGTTCTAAATGCCACGGTCGTGGCCCTGGAAGGCCACGATCGTGGGGGTCTTCAAAATCATTTTACAGCTTCTTCTTGTATCCCACAGTCGTGGGGTTGAGATGCCACGGTCGTGGGGTACCTAAATGATGTTTTTGACTTGTATTTTGTGATATACGGGCCTAGTATGAAGCTAATATGTTTATGTTTATTACTTTTGTGTTGGGAATCATGTGTAAGTGTTGAGAGTATGAAAAAGAGTGATAAACTTTGAATTTATGATAAAGATTTATAATGTTAAATATTGATGAAAGTATTGTTTCATTGAAATGATATATATAATTCAGTGTTAACTACAAATTAATGAATTGCCCTAATCATACTGATTTTAGATCTAGCTTGGGATTGAATGGCTAGCCAAAAGGGAGGATATCCAAAGTGTTAGTGGGCACTCTGTGCCATCCAAAGACACTCTGTGTCATCATACTCAGTGGGCATTCATGCCATAGTGGGCCATTGGCCAAAATTGTATACAGTATCATCAAATTGCCTTCAGTGACCCGTTATCCAAATCTAGAATCTGAGCTCAATGTGTTTGGGCATAATTTAAATAGTTATATATAATGAAAACAATGTGTTATTCAGTTGTTGATAAATTACTCCATTCTGAATCTAATTGTGCTTAGTATTTCAATTTACAATGAATTTAATTAATTTCTTTATTTAGCATTCATAAAGTAATGCAATTTGATGTTTCTAAATTATTTAATTGCCAGATCTCTCTTTTTTTTTTTTAAATTTTCTTGCATATTATAAATACATAAGCACCACTAAGCTTTGCTTAGCGTGTTAGAATTATTTTTTGACGCGCAGATCAAACAAGGAGAGTTGAGACCACAGAGTGAGAGACTTACGTTCTTGATCAACTGCATCATCAAGGTTTAAGGAACAATATTGTAAATATTGTAATCTTTATGGTTCACATAGCAAAACTAATTTTGTATGACAGTTGTACTAGTTTGATTGTAGTTTGAGAATACTTATAATAATGTAAGTTTTATTTAAGAGTTCTTATAAATATATGAATATATGTGTGTAATATAGAGAACTTAACAGTGGCATTATTGCAAAAAGGTTTTATGATTTTATTTTTTTAGTACATACATAAACATATATTTAGTACCATTGTAAATGTTAGGTGGCATCTCCTATATAGGTAAGTGTATGGTCTATGTAGGGGGTGTTACAATTAGTGGTATCAGAGCGCCCGGGTTTAGACGGTTCTAAGTTGTGGGTTAAAAGAAAAGTGAAGTACAACTGTTATTTCTATGTGAACTATACAATTGAACAAATGATTGATGCAGTTGATCTTTTTTGTTTTTATGTTTAAAGGTATAAGATGGCCTCTGAATCCCATCAAGGTGCTTAGGATCAAGCTGCATCCTCACACAGTCAAGCTAGTGTGGGAAATCAGCAGCCATCGGAACCTTCTGCGGAACAAATTCCATTAGATCCTCAATTTATGAGAAATATTGGGGAAATCCTTAGGCAAATTGTGAGAGTTACTTCTCCTGCACAACCTCCACCGCCAGTACTCCAAAGATCTCCTTTGGAGAGAATTAGAAAATTGGGAGCAAAAGATTTTAAAGCTCGTGACACTGATGGGTCTTCAGTAGCAGAGTATTGGATGGAGAGGATTGTAAGAGTTTTTGATATTCTGCATTATACTGATTATGAAAGATTAGAATGTGCAGTTTCCTTATTGCAAGAACAAGCTTTTGCCTGGTGGGATACAAAGCAGAAAGGTATACCTGCAGGTAGACTTACTTGGACATTTTTCCAAGAAGAATTCAAAAAGGAATATATTAGTGAGATCTACTTGGAGGAGAAGCGTCGAAAATTTTTGTATCTTAAGCAAAGGCAATTATCTGTGTCTGAATATGAGAGGCAGTTTGTTCGCTTTAGTTAATATTTTCCAGAGTTGGTTGTATCTGAGGAAGAGAAGTGTAAGCGGTTTGAACAAGGTTTGAACAGTCAGATTCGGGTGTATTTAATAGCAATGACGATTAAAGAGTTTTCTACTCTTGTTAATGCGGCAGTCGCTATAGAAAATGAGATTAAACAAGAGCAGGGAAGAAAACAACAGTTAAAGAAGGGATTTTCTAGTGAACAACAACAAGGTAGCCAGAAAAGACAAAGAAATATTCAAACCCAAACTCAGGGGTTTAGTAGAGGAAGTGGAGCTAGTTTTCATAAATCTAGAGGTGGTATGTTTGGAGTGGGGACAGGTTCTTCTTCAAGAGTTGTTACTACACCTTGTCAATATTGTGGTAAGGGTCATGCAAGTGAAGATTGTTGGTTTAAAAAGTGGGCTTGTTTGAATGTGGTTCTTTGGAGCATAAAATCAGAGATTGTCCAACAATAAAAGAATTCGAAGTTGTGGAAGGACAAAGTTTTGTACAGAGGTCTCAGGCAAGCCGTAAGACTGGTAAAGGTGGTAGACCCAGTGTTAGTCAGCAGAGAGGATTTAAAATAGTGGATAGACCTCAGACTCGAGGCAATGCTCCAGCTAGGGCTTATGCCATGAAAGCTATGGAAGATCAGGATGCTCCTGATGTTGTAGTTGGTAAATTTTCTTTACTTGGTCTTGATGTGTATGCATTTTTAGATCCTGGTTCTACACATTCTTATTTGTACAACTATAGCTTCAGGAAGGAAAATGTGTGTTGATAAACTTGATTATGAGATAAAAGTTACAAATCCCTTAGGCCATAGTGTGAAAGTAAATAGAGTATATCAAAATTGTCCACTTAGAGTTCATGATGTGGAGCTTTCTGCTGATTTGATTGAACTACCATTCCACGACTTTGATGTAATCTTGGGAATGGATTGGTTGTTCCGACATCAAGCAGTTATGGACTGTTGTAGTAAAATTGTAACTTTTAAAATTCTGGGTTATGGTGAAATTGTAGTTCAAGGAGAAAAGCAATTTTATCCTTCCAGTTTGATTTCTGCAGATAAAGCTAGAAGATTAATTAGGAAGAGATGTGAAGCTTATCTTGCTTATGTTACTGATACACGACATTCTAGCAAGATTTTGGGAGACATACCTACAGTGAGTGAGTTTTCGAATGTTTTTTCGGAAGAACTACCTGGAGTACCACTAGAGAGAGAGGTAGAATTTGTTATTGACGTAGTTCCAGCTACAACACCAATTTCTATTCCACCTTATAGAATGGCACCTTCGAAATTAAAAGAATTAAAGGTGCAACTCCGAGAATTGCTTGACAAAGGATTTATAAAACCTAGTGCGTCGCCTTGGGGTGCACCAGTTTTGTTTGTAAAGAAGAAGGATGGTACTTTAAGACTATGTATAGATTATCGACAGTTGAATAAAGTGACTATTAAGAATAAGTACCCGTTACCTAAGATTGATGACTTATTTGATCAGTTGAGAGGAGCGGGTGTTTTCTCTAAAATTGATCTTAAATCGGGTTATTATCATATCACAATTAAAGAAGTAGATATTCCAAAGACAACTTTTAGAACTCGATATGGACATTATGAATTTTTGGTTATGCCCTTTGG
Source organism: Garcia nutans (assembly GCA_947685225.1). Lineage (NCBI taxonomy): Eukaryota > Viridiplantae > Streptophyta > Magnoliopsida > Malpighiales > Euphorbiaceae > Garcia > Garcia nutans. The sequence goes on along the minus strand of CANTUV010000039.1, from coordinate 28,084,100 downwards.
TTTAACTAATGCTCCAGCAGCTTTTATGGACTTGATGAATCGAGTCTTTAAACCCTATTTGAACCAGTTTGTAGTTGTTTTTATTGATGGTATACTGGTTTATTCTAGAAATAGGGAGGATCATGATAAGCATTTGAGAATTGTACTACAGACACTAAGAGAGAATCAATTGTATGCTAAATTATCAAAGTGTGATTTTTGGTTGACAGAAGTGGCATTTCTAGGACATGTAGTGTCAGTTAATGGTATTTGTGTGGATCCAAGTAAAATTGAGACTATTTTGAATTGGCAACCACCAAAAAATATAACAAAAGTCCAAAGTTTCCTTAGGTTGGCTGGATATTATAGAAGATTTGTTCAAGGGTTTTCGAAGATAGCACTTCCCTTAACTAAGCTCCTTAGAAAAGAAATTAAATTTGAGTGGAATGCTCAGTGTCAAGCTTATTTTGAACAATTGAAGGCGATATTGACTGAAGCGCCTATTTTAACCTAACCAATTTCAGGTAAAGACTATGTTATTTATAGTGATGCTTCTCATCAAGGACTTGGTTGGGTATTGATGCAAGAGGGTAAGGTAATTGCTTATGCTTCCAGGCAATTAAAATCTCATGAATTGAATTACCCTACATATGATTTAGAGTTAGCTGCAATTGTATTTGCTCTTAAAATCTGGCGACATTATTTGTATGGTGAAAGGTGTTATATTTTCACTGATCATAAAAGTTTGAAATACTTGCCAACACAAAAAGTGTAATATCCCCAGGTACACCCTAAAAGTTTTGGAATAATTATTGTGGTATTTGGATTTAAAGAGTATGTTTAATGGAAGGAGAAAAGAAGTGAAGGTATATATAACATATATAAGTTAAACTAATGAAAGTCAAAAGAAGATAAATGAATTAATTTAATACCCGATTTTGGTGTACATTGGAATGGTAGTTGTGAGAAGATATGTTGGTAAAATATGTAAGGAAAATATTATAAGAAATAGGTGTATATGAGGGATGATATATATTTATGTGGTATTTGAAAAATATGAAAAATATAAAGGAAATATAAAAGAGATATACATATACCAACATATATATTACATATACATAATGTATAAAGTGGTGTAGGAAAAGTAAGTTAATATAATTAATTAATTAATAATAATAATAATAATAATAAAAGAAAAAGAAGAAAGAAAAGTCAAAGGGAGAAAAGTGTGTGGTGGAGGTTTTTTAGAAATAATTTATTTTATTATATTATTATTATTATTATATATATATGATAAACATGAAAAGAAGAAGGGAAAAAGATATTTTTCTTCTTCTTCTTCTTCTTACACGAGAGAGAGAGAGAGAGAGATGTGATTTTACTAATATTCACATCAAATCCATAGGGATTTTGAGAGAATTGAAGATGGATGTTGAAGATTTGGCATAATATTCAAGTAAGTTCTCTCTCTTGATTTCCTTTGTTCTTTTTGAAGTTGTGTTTGAGGTGGATGAATTATTGTTGGTAGTATGATTAAGGTTGTTGTGGTGTGTTTATAAGTGTTGAAATTGAATTAAGGATAAGAAGTTAGGTTGGTGTTGGTGATGAAAGAGTAAGAGTTGTGTTTGGTGAAGTTGAAATTTTTCTGTTTTACAATTAGTAAAGGCTGTGACTTGTATGATTTTTAATTAAATATAGAAAAATGTTCTTGAAGTGAATTTTTGATATGTTGTGCCTCTATGAGTCTAGAATGACTGAAAAATATGTTGATTCGATTTTGGAATAGTTATGATTTTGGAAAGATTATTTTTATTAGACCTGTTCCAGCAGGTACCTTAACTGAGACAGCTATCTTTCGGGATTTTTAATAAAATGTAGAAAAATCATATCCAATTGAATTTTGGATATGTTGTTGCTTAGTGAGTCTAGTATTTGAGAAAAATAATTTGGAACCACGTTGATTGAATTTAATTTACGGAATTCACAAAGTTCAGAACTGCTGCCAGGATGCAGGGCAATTGGAGCAGTCTGGTTGGGTGAACTATTTGACCAAGATTTTGTGTTCAGTTTGATCTGAAATTTTGCAGAAATGATTTTAAGATGTAAAACTAAATTCTGTAAAAATTTTAGAGTTTTTATTCGAGTAGATTATTTTATACAATTTTTCAAAATAAGGATTAAGTTGAGTCCAAAACCTGAATTTACTATTCATATGGTCATTTTGCTAATATTCCTTTTGGATTAGGTTGTGAAGAGGTTGAATTGCCCTAATCTAAGTGTTGAGGATTCTTGGAAGAGTAAGTGTATAGATTGGTGTGAGTTGGTTTTAAGGTAAGTACAAACTACATTATTGCATACATTCATATGATATTGAGACTTGAGACATATTTGATTATAAATGTGATAAGGAATCTAATGCATTGTGGTTGTATATTAATAATGTTATGTTTGGTATAATGTGAATGTTATGATGAGCATGTAAAATATGTGTTAATGCCATTGATTATATCCATTTGAATAATGAATTGATTAATGTAATTTGAAATATAACGAAATGTGAAATGTGCAAGATGTGATGATGAAATGAAATGTAAAAGGTATGATGTTATGAAGAGTTGCTTTATTGTGATTTGAGATCATATTAGATATGAGGCCATGATTGTTGGCTATGATGATGGAAATGAGATGATTGAGGCATGTTTGCCTAATTTGCTTATGAGAATGAAATGAATTGAGAAAGAAATGTATAAAGATATAAATGAAAAGAATTTTGTGTTTAATTTGTTATTCAACCTTCAGAGTTCTGGGTTTGGTGGCATGCCTATAAAGTACTGGATAGGTGAAAAGACCGGGTCGTAAGCCGATTCCAGTTGATAAATGTGAAATGTGAATTATAGTAACAGTCTTGCCGGGTTGAGGATCTCCTTGGTTTTTCCGGGTTGAGGTCCAAGAGACTGGGTCTGTTACAGGTAACAGTCTTGCCGGGTTGAGGATTTCCTCGAGTTTAGCCGAGTTGAGGTCCAAGAGACTGGGTCTGTTACCCTATCCATGGATAGAGATATATATATCGCCTACGGGCTTGATGATTGTGATTATGGACCAAAGCAGTAACTCTGAACTTTGAATAGCATATTAGTGTCTTTTGGGCCCATGCTTGTCTTTGTTTAAATGTGATTCATGAAATGTGAAATGAATGAATAATGAGACCAATAATTATTTTTGTTTAAATGTGAATTGTGGAATAAGATGTAATGTTATGAGATATATGATGATAATTATGAATGTTTTAATAAGTCATGGAATTGTGGGTTGTATTAATGAAATACGTGCTTATGTATATAATTATGAGATTAGTAGAAATATATATAAGGTGTAATTAAAATGGGAAAATATGATAAGAAAATAATAATATATGAAGTTAACATATAAGTATGATTGTCTGTTATATATGTTTATAATATTTATTTGTACTACTAAGCTTTCGGGCTTAGCGCGGTTGTATAAATCGCGCAGGTGAGTAGGTGGTTGATCTGGAAGTCAAACTGTTATGCCACGAGAAGGGTAAGAGTATTTCGAGACCAACTAGAAGGTGATGCATATATGTATAATTTCGTTATGTTGTATTTTCTGACAAGAATGTATTCATAAGTATAAAAGAAATTTTGGTAAAGACAAGATTATCATATATATGTAAGATTATTGAAAGTATAATGATTTTGTAAATGTTCTATATTTAAATTAATGTAATATTATTTGAACTCAGATATAGGTTTTTAAACTGTAACAAAAAGTGACATTCTTATACTTTATATACGTACTGTATGTATACCCGGTATATGTATAGTACTTATATAGAGTATGGGGGTGTTACAGTTATACTGTACGTTAGTAGTATGTGATAATAATAAACCTCTACTTATTTTGTATTAGAAGTGTGAACTCTTCTTGCAGGTTTGTAGTTGAGGGTATAAGGTGGATTCATTGGGAGTGTATTGAAACTGATTGCATTGGTTTGTGTAAAAATATTTTCAAAAATCAGAAAAAAACCAGTTTTGTCGACACTTGGGATCCAATTTCTAGGCGAACCTCTGGCAAAATTTTTGTAAAACCGGAACTAAAATTCAAATTAAGTAAAATTGGTAGCAACATTAAGATAGTGTGGCGCCTCTACTCGGCTTACACATGTAGGCTGGGAAGGGGTGTTACAATTTTTGGTATCAGAGCTTAGGTTCTAGATTCTCGGCCTAAGTAGAATTAAAAAGAGAAAGTTTTGAAAAGCTTAAAGAGAATTAAAAAGAAAAGTTTTGAAATGAAATTTGTAATACATGCATATGCATTAACACCTAGGTTGGTCTCGGATGTGGCATTATGTGAATTGTAATGTATTTGAATTAGATGAGATGGATGATAGTATGTGGATGAAGTTCTACATGAAAAAAAAAATGATATGGAAGCATTCATATGAGTTTAATTGATAAATTAAAGAATGGAAATTTATCCAAGTAAAGTAAATTGTTAAATTTTTGATTTTTGAAATGTGTTTGAAATATAAAGAAATGAATAAGAGAATAAAGTTGAAAATGAGCTAAAAACAAAATCAAGATTTAAGTAGGTACTCTTTCCTCTGCAATTTGAATCTTTTTCTAATAAAGTTTATGATTGGATTATTAGAGAGAAGAAATATTATTCGGATGTTAAAATGAATAAATATGTTATTAACTTGAAGGAAATATGGTGGAACATTGAGTGAGTTGATTGGTATAGACAAAATGTGATCATTTAAGGTTTGGGTGTATAAAGTTAAAGTTTTGTTTAAAAGAAAAAGAGATGATGTTGGTTAAGTAAAAAGATATATTGGTATTGTTTGTATTGTTATTTTAATGCAACATTGTGATTTCAATGTTAGAAATGTGATATGTTTGAATATTGTGAAAGCTCATGTTAATGGTGGTAATATGTGACATTTGGATTTTTGAAATGAGCTTAATAATTGTGAAAATTATATGTTTGGATGTTGCTTTGTGGTATATATATAAGATGTTTTTAAAGTTGATATTAAGAAAAGATGAGAATTGTAAGTTGAAGTTTAGGTGAAATAGTGATTTGAGAATTTAGAATTTTAATGGAATGTTGATAAAGATTATTTAGATATTAAACATATGAGCTATTTGCAATGAATATTCTTGCATATGAGAATACTACGAATTGGGTAATGAGATTGATAGTATGAGAATTTGTTTTGAAATAAAAAAAAATGATTGAGCAAGTGAAAATGAGTTACTTTAAGTCATTTGACTAGAAAGGGTGAAAATGGATATGAAGGTACATTAAATGCTTTAAAAAAAAATGAGAGAGATGTCACATTAGAAATGTGACTTGAATATATGTGAAGTGTTATTATGGTTAGAATGTATATATTTGTTGTGTTGATGAATAATTTAAATCATGTCAAAAGAATGAGTATGATAATGTTCAAAGAAAAATGATAAACATTAAATTTGTACAGATTGTATGCAAAAGAGAAATTAAATAAAATTACATGATTAAGTGTATACATGCATAAGATATGTGAAATGAGTTTTTCGATATGAATGTAATTGTATTATGTAAGAAATGTGGGAAGTGAGTCACATTATGGATGTGGCCTATGAATATGTAGATGGTATAATTACTGGTATAATGATATTAAGAATGATATTGCATGTATTAGTGGACCTAAGAGAGATTAGGTCTTGAACTGTGCAAAGCTAGATGGATTATGTAATGAAATTAAGAGTGAGAATGGACTCGAGTAATATTGGATGGTGAAATTGTTATGGTAATCACTGAACCTGATGATTATATAATATTTTGAGTCCCAAGGTATCCACATGTGGGAAGGTTTTATGCATATGTGTATAATAAGAGATTGTAAATGGATTAGAAATAGATTCGAAATGGAGTAACGAAAGAGAAATTGTGTAAGAATTGCATATGATTGAATATGTATACATAAGAGATGTTAATAATATTGTTGAACATGAGTTAGGCTAATGATGAACATAATCGAGTGCAAATTGTTTTGAGATAGAGTTGAAATGTGTTAACTCTTGGTGTAGTAAAAGTTTAGAGAATGAATATGCAATTCTTGTGATATGATTTAGCATTGTAATTAGAAAGGTTGGAAGTTGAATAATAACAGAACAATATGGATTTATAAGCTTCAGGCATGACCATTAATCTCCTATGATTCTATGATTTGTTTAGTATATTTTGGTCGATTAATTTTGTTATCCACAGATTTGGAACTGAGATAACATGACTGTAGTGCAGTTTTGGTGAGATCGATAATTATGTTTCTAGAAACATGGTCAAGAATTATAATTGGTAAAGTTATACTTTATCATTTTTTTTGTTAGAAATTTGGTTATAATTATGAAAAGTAAGGAAAGAAAAGAGAAATGTAAAATGTTTTGAGTTATGGCTAATGTGATAGAAAGCTGATTATATAAAGATCGTAATGGTATGAAATGTGAGGAGATATTAAAAAGGGGAAATTACAAAATGTGACTGAAAGTTATACTGAATATGTTTATGGTATAAAGTGAATAAGTGAATGGACTTAAGGTTTAAGTGAGTGAACTATGGATAGAAAGTATGGTATGAGATTATCATGAGAATTGGTGGAAATTATACTAAGATAGTAGAAAATAAACTATGTGTATATTGAAAGATAATTTAAAGTGATTTGTAATCATGATAATTTTACTGAATATGGATTTGAAGAGATCAGGATTTGAATATAAGTTTGCTCTAATGGAATTAAGTTATATATATATATTGTGAAATTTCATGATAAGTTTAAATAAATTAATTGTTGATTTGAATTAAACAAGATTGAAACGTGGGTATATTGTGACAAATAGATCAATTGATCTAGATTCTATGAAGATTATGAATCATTATTGAAATTTAATGTGTACAGTTGTACTAGGAGCATAAGATTTAAGTGATAATGTATATGATGTAATATTCTAATAAATAAATGAACGTGAATGTATTGAGTTAAATCAGTTGTAAATGATGAAAAAAGGAAAAAAAAAATTAATTACCTGTAAAGTAATTTGATAGGCCTTGTACTAATATTTATGTTAAGTGAGAAGCATGTTAAAGAAAGAAAAAAGAAAAAAAAAATTAAGCGTAGGAAAGATAAGGATATTGTTATCAATTAAGGTGTGATAAATGTCTATTCTGGAAGTGATTTTAATGATGGGATAATCAATTATTTTTAAGGTTGAAGTTAAGAGAGTAATTATAAAGAGATGAAGCAATAAAATATCTTGAATGTAATAATTAGACAAAGTACATGTATAATATAAGATGATATGATTCTTGCATCAAGATAAATTAATTGGGAATGTAATGAGATATTTTGAATGTTTGGATAAAAAAGTAATAAGATATATAAATAGATCTAATGATGAGTTATGAAATTTAGAGAAGATGATTGACTCTAAGGGAGAGAGTAAAAGTTATATGATGTGATGACATAATAACTTAAGAATATAATTAACTTCATATGAAAGTTAAGATGGTATGATGTTAAAAATGGATCGCTATTGTACTAGATAATTTCGAGGACGAAAGTATTTAAGGGGGAGAGAATTGTAATATCCCCAGGTACACCCTAAAAGTTTTGGAATAATTATTGTGGTATTTGGATTTAAGGAGTATGTTTAATGGAAGGAGAAAAGAAGTGAAGGTATATATAACATATATAAGTTAAACTAATGAAAGTCAAAAGAAGATAAATGAATTAATTTAATACCCGATTTTGGTGTACATTGGAATGGTAGTTGTGAGAAGATATGTTGGTAAAATATGTAAGGAAAATATTATAAGAAATAGGTGTATATGAGGGATGATATATATTTATGTGGTATTTGAAAAATATGAAAAATATAAAGGAAATATAAAAGAGATATACATATACCAACATATATATTACATATACATAATGTATAAAGTGGTGTAGGAAAAGTAAGTTTATATAATTAATTAATTAATTAATAATAATAATAATAATAATAATAATAATAATAATAATAATAAAAGAAAAAGAAGAAAGAAAAGTCAAAGGGAGAAAAGTGTGTGGTGGAGGTTTTTTAGAAATAATTTATTTTATTATATTATTATTATTATTATATATATATGATAAACATGAAAAGAAGAAGGGAAAAAGATATTTTTCTTCTTCTTCTTCTTCTTACACGAGAGAGAGAGAGAGAGATGTGATTTTACTAATATTCACATCAAATCCATAGGGATTTTGAGAGAATTGAAGATGGATGTTGAAGATTTGGCATAATATTCAAGTAAGTTCTCTCTCTTGATTTCCTTTGTTTTTTTTGAAGTTGTGTTTGAGGTGGATGAATTATTGTTGGTAGTATGATTAAGGTTGTTGTGGTGTGTTTATAAGTGTTGAAATTGAATTAAGGATAAGAAGTTAGGTTGGTGTTGGTGATGAAAGAGTAAGAGTTGTGTTTGGTGAAGTTGAAATTTTTCTGTTTTACAATTAGTAAAGGCTGTGACTTGTATGATTTTTAATTAAATATAGAAAAATGTTCTTGAAGTGAATTTTTGATATGTTGTGCCTCTATGAGTCTAGAATGACTGAAAAATATGTTGATTCGATTTTGGAATAGTTATGATTTTGGAAAGATTATTTTTATTAGACCTGTTCCAGCAGGTACCTTAACTGAGACAGCTATCTTTCGGGATTTTTAATAAAATGTAGAAAAATCATATCCAATTGAATTTTGGATATGTTGTTGCTTAGTGAGTCTAGTATTTGAGAAAAATAATTTGGAACCACGTTGATTGAATTTAATTTACGGAATTCACAAAGTTCAGAACTGCTGCCAGGATGCAGGGCAATTGGAGCAGTCTGGTTGGGTGAACTATTTGACCAAGATTTTGTGTTCAGTTTGATCTGAAATTTTTCAGGAATGATTTTAAGATGTAAAACTAAATTCTGTAAAAATTTTAGAGTTTTTATTCGAGTAGATTATTTTATACAATTTTTCAAAATAAGGATTAAGTTGAGTCCAAAACCTGAATTTACTATTCATATGGTCATTTTGCTAATATTCCTTTTGGATTAGGTTGTGAAGAGGTTGAATTGCCCTAATCTAAGTGTTGAGGATTCTTGGAAGAGTAAGTGTATAGATTGGTGTGAGTTGGTTTTAAGGTAAGTACAAACTACATTATTGCATACATTCATATGATATTGAGACTTGAGACATATTTGATTATAAATGTGATAAGGAATCTAATGCATTGTGGTTGTATATTAATAATGTTATGTTTGGTATAATGTGAATGTTATGATGAGCATGTAAAATATGTGTTAATGCCATTGATTATATCCATTTGAATAATGAATTGATTAATGTGATTTGAAATATAACGAAATGTGAAATGTGCAAGATGTGATGATGAAATGAAATGTAAAAGATATGATGTTATGAAGAGTTGCTTTATTGTGATTTGAGATCATATTAGATATGAGGCCATGATTGTTGGCTATGATGATGGAAATGAGATGATTGAGGCAGGTTTGCCTAATTTGCTTATGAGAATGAAATGAATTGAGAAAGAAATGTATAAAGATATAAATGAAAAGAATTTTGTGTTTAATTTGTTATTCGACCTTCAGAGTTCTGGGTTTGGTGGCATGCCTATAAAGTACTGGATAGGTGAAAAGACCGGGTCGTAAGCCGATTCCAGTTGATAAATGTGAAATGTGAATTATAGTAACAGTCTTGCCGGGTTGAGGATCTCCTTGGTTTTTCCGGGTTGAGGTCCAAGAGACTGGGTCTGTTACAGGTAACAGTCTTGCCGGGTTGAGGATTTCCTCGAGTTTAGCCGAGTTGAGGTCCAAGAGACTGGGTCTGTTACCCTATCCATGGATAGAGATATATATATCGCCTACGGGCTTGATGATTGTGATTATGGACCAAAGCAGTAACTCTGAACTTTGAATAGCATATTAGTGTCTTTTGGGCCCATGCTTGTCTTTGTTTAAATGTGATTCATGAAATGTGAAATGAATGAATAATGAGACCAATAATTATTTTTGTTTAAATGTGAATTGTGGAATAAGATGTAATGTTATGAGATATATGATGATAATTATGAATGTTTTAATAAGTCATGGAATTGTGGGTTGTATTAATGAAATACGTGCTTATGTATATAATTATGAGATTAGTAGAAATATATATAAGGTGTAATTAAAATGGGAAAATATGATAAGAAAATAATAATATATGAAGTTAACATATAAGTATGATTGTCTGTTATATATGTTTATAATATTTATTTGTACTACTAAGCTTTCGGGCTTAGCGCGGTTGTATAAATCGCGCAGGTGAGTAGGTGGTTGATCTGGAAGTCAAACTGTTATGCCACGAGAAGGGTAAGAGTATTTCGAGACCAACTAGAAGGTGATGCATATATGTATAATTTCGTTATGTTGTATTTTCTGACAAGAATGTATTCATAAGTATAAAAGAAATTTTGGTAAAGACAAGATTATCATATATATGTAAGATTATTGAAAGTATAATGATTTTGTAAATGTTCTATATTTAAATTAATGTAATATTATTTGAACTCAGATATAGGTTTTTAAACTGTAACAAAAAGTGACATTCTTATACTTTATATACGTACTGTATGTATACCCGGTATATGTATAGTACTTATATAGAGTATGGGGGTGTTACAGTTATACTGTACGTTAGTAGTATGTGATAATAATAAACCTCTACTTATTTTGTATTAGAAGTGTGAACTCTTCTTGCAGGTTTGTAGTTGAGGGTATAAGGTGGATTCATTGGGAGTGTATTGAAACTGATTGCATTGGTTTGTGTAAAAATATTTTCAAAAATCAGAAAAAAACCAGTTTTGTCGACACTTGGGATCCAATTTCTAGGCGAACCTCTGGCAAAATTTTTGTAAAACCGGAACTAAAATTCAAATTAAGTAAAATTGGTAGCAACATTAAGATAGTGTGGCGCCTCTACTCGGCTTACACATGTAGGCTGGGAAGGGGTGTTACAAAAAGAACTAAATCTAAAGCAGAGAAGATGGATGGAATTGATCAAGGATTATAATTGTATCATCGACTATCATCCTTGGAAAGCTAATGTGGTAGCCGATGCTTTAAGTCAAAAGACTTTAGCAGGTATGTTATATATAGACTATTTTAATATTATATATATATATATTACATAAACTAAATGATATCATGTGTTATGTTAGCAGAATTGAGAGTTGAACCAACCATTAGGCAAAAAGTGATAGAAGCTCATAAAAAAAATAAAAAATTGTTAGAACTTTTGAAACAAGTGCAGGAAGGGGAAAACCAGATTATGTTGTGTCAAAAGATGGTGGAGTGTATTATAGAGATCGCTTGTGTGTACCTGATGTGAAGGAACTAAAGGAAAGTATTCTTGGTGAAGCTCACAATACTATGTATACTGTACATCCCGGAAGCAATAAGATGTACCAGGATTTGAAATCTCATTATTGGTGGCCTGGTATAAAAAGAGACATTACTGAATATGTGACTCGATGTTTAGTATGTCAGCAAGTCAAAGTAGAACATCAAGTTCCATAAGGTCTTTTGCAACCTATATCAATACCAGAATGGAAGTGGGATAGAATCACTATGGATTTTGTGACTGGACTTCCAAATACCTAAAAGAAGCATGATACAATTTGGGTAATTGTTGACCGATTAACTAAATCAACTCATTTTCTTCCCATTCTAGTTGACTATTCAATGAATAAACTTGCAGAGTTGTATATTAATGTATATTAATGAGATAGTTATGCTTCATGGAGTACCAATGTCTATTATCTCAGATCGAGACCCTCGCTTTACCTCCAGATTTTGGGAAAGTTTTCAGAAAGCATTGGGTACTCGACTTCATTTTAGTACTGCATTTCATCCATAAACAGATGGTCAATCCGAAAGGGTGATACAAATACTTGAGGATACGCTTAGGAGTTATGTAATCAATTTTGAAGGTAGCTGGGATAAATATCTGCCTTTAGAAGAATTTGCTTATAACAACAATTATCAAACGAGTATTGGAATGGCTCCATATGAGGCACTCTATGGAAGGAAGTGTAGAACTCCATTGTGTTGGGTGGAATTGAATGAGAGCAAACTTGTAGGGCCTGATCTTATAAAATAAACTAAAGACAAAGTAAAGCTTATAAAGAATCGATTACAAATTGCGATGGACAGACAAAAATCTTATACAGATTTGAAATGGCGTGATATTGAGTATAATGTGGGGGATAAGGTATTTTTAAAAGTATCATCGTGGAAAAAAGTTCTTCACTTTGGAAAGAAAGGTAAATTAAGTCCTAGGTTCATTGGACCATATGAAATACTTGAACGTGTAGGTCCAGTAGCCTATCGACTAGCTTTGCCTCCAGAATTGGCTAAGATTCATAACATATTTCATGTGTCGATGCTTAGGCCCTATAGATCAGTTCCTACACATGTGATTCAAGTGGAGTCTATTGAAATTCAGCTAGATTTGAATTATGAAGAAGAACCATTGGCTATCTTAGCTCATGAAATAAAGGAGTTGCATAATAAACGCATTCCTTTAGTAAAAGTGTTGTGGAGGAATCATTCGATAGAGGAAGCCACTTGGGAAAGCGAAGAGATAATGAGACAACAATATCCTTAATTATTTCAAGCGTCTATAACAGGTAAATTTCGTGGACGAAATTTCTTTAGAGGGGGAGAATTGTAATGTTTAAAATTTTAGATACTAAACTTTTAAATTAATAGTGATAATTAATAGTGAATTGTGATATAAGAGATAAGGATAAGTGATGTAAATAGTGGATCTCAAAAATTTATCGAAGTAAATATTTATTTTTACTGTTTTACGAGATTTAAAATCGAATTAGAATCAACGGATAAGAAAGAGGGTACACCATAACTAAGATGAGATTGGCTACACCAAATTACTATATATATATATATATATAAGTGTGTGTAGGTGTGTGGACAGGTGTGATGTTTAGAAGTATTTCTTTTTTTCTTTCCTCTTCTTCTTCCCATGTTCACCACCTTTCTTCCCATCAAAACTCCTTCTTGTTTCCTTCTTTCTAAGAGTTTGATCAAAACCAAAGAGAAAATAAGGTTTAGTTATAAGTTTTGAGAAGATTAAAATAAAAAGTTAAGATTATTAACACTTAATTAGAGAAAAAGAAGAGGTATGTACTTTTGGATTTATAATTTGCAAATATATGAATTTTTATGAGTTTTAATGATTTATTCTTTATAGTGGTATATTTCTTGAAAATATTGATTAAATGGGTTGTTGAGTGAAAAATAGTCTTTATATGATGGGTTTTAATCCTTAACTCAACCTTTATGAGAATTGAATGGTTTGATGTTGGTTTATTCATATGAAATGAGTAAAAGTTTGATTGAGTGAAGTTGTGGTAAAATATTTGACATGAATCCTTTTTATGTCAAAAGTTTGAGTTTGATATATTATTATCTTAGATTTTCAATATGTTGGTGTTTCATGAAGTTAAATGTGTAGAAAACATGATTTTGGGATGCCACGGGCGTGGCATAAAGGTGCCACAGGCGTGGCATCAAAGTGGAAACTGTTGGAGGAAGAATTACTTTGAAAACAGACCAAAAATCAATGCCACGATCGTGGCCAATAAGTGCCACGACCGTGGGATTGAAAACGGGACTGTGTATTTAAGAATTTTGCTAAAACAGAGCCATTCTAAATGCCACGGCCGTGGCCCTGGAAGGCCACAATCGTGGGGGTCTTCAAAATCATTTTACAGCTTCTTCTTGTATCTCACGGTCGTGGGGTTGAGATGCCACGGTCATGGGGTACCTAAATGATGTTTTTGACTTGTATTTTGTGATATACGGGCCTAGTATGAAGCTAATATGTTTATGTTTATTACTTTTGTGTTGGGAATCATGTGTAAGTGTTAACAGTATGAAAAAAAGTGATAAACTTTGAATTTATGATAAAGATTTATAATACTAAATATTGATAAAAGTATTGTTTCATTGAAATGATATATATAATTCAATGTTAACTACAAATTAATGAATTGCCCTAATCATATTGATTTTAGATCTAGCTTGGGATTGAATGGCTAGCCAAAAGGGAGGATATCCAAAGTGTTAGTGGGCACTCTGTGCCATCCAAAGACACTTTGTGTCATCATACTCAGTGGGCATTCATGCCATAGTGGGCCATTGGCCAAAATTGTATATAGTGTCATCAAATTGCCTTCAGTGACCCATTATCCAAATCTAGAATCTGAGCTCAATGTGTTTGGGCATAATTTAAATAGTTATATATAATGAAAACAATGTGTCATTCAATTAACAATTTGTTATTTAGTTATTGATAAATTACTCCATTCTGAATATAATTATGCTTAGTATTTCAATTTACAATGAATTTAATTAATTTCTTTATTTAGCATTCGTAAAGTAATACAATTTGATGTTTCTAAATTATTTAATTGCTAGATCTCTTTTATTTAAATTTTCTTGCATATTATAAATACATAAGCACCACTAAGCTTTGCTTAGCGTGTTAGAATTGTTTTTTGACGCGCAAATCAAATAAGGAGAGTTGAGACCGCAGAGTGAGAGACTTGCGTTCTTGATAAACTGCATCATCAAGATTCAACGAACAATATTGTAAATATTGTAATCTTTATGGTTCACATAGCAAAACTAATTTTGTATGACAGTTGTACTAGTTTGATTGTAGTTTGAGAATACTTATAATAATGTAAGTTTTATTTAAGAGTTCTTATAAATATATGAATATCTGTGTGTAATATAGAGAACTTAACAGTGGCATTATTGTAAAAAGATTTTATGATTTTATTTCTTTAGTACATACATAAACATATATTTAGTACCATTGTAAATGTTAGGTGGCATCTCCTATATAGGTAAGTGTATGGTCTATGTAGGGGATGTTTAATATCTTTGATGAATGATTTATTTATGATGAGTTGTTATTTACTTTTATCGATTTATTTTGATTTTCAAAAGTGTAAGAGGTATGTTTCCACTTTATGGGTACCTCATTAGTTAAATATCATGTAATTTAAATTGCTTTTATATTTTGGACCAATGTAAAGGACATGTTTCTACCTTTTGGTGGGTGTCCTATTTAGTTTAGACATGGATGATGTAAGGGCATGTTTCCATCTTTGGATGGTTGTCAATTTATTTGTATTTAAAGTTTTTATAAATAGAAAAGATGTTTTTAAGGCTTTTTGAAAAAAAACAGAACATAATTTAAGGGTTTTGATAATTTGGAAAGTAAATTAGAGTTTTGGGGTTTTGAAGAAATAAAACTGATAGCTTTAAACTTTTGGAAAATAAAGCCACGATTTAATATTTTTAAACTTTGAGCAACGGGAATTAGGTTATGGGATTTTTGAATTAAAAGAACACAATTTCATGAATTAAACTACTGTGAAAAAAAAAACAAAAAGAATTAAGAGCTCAAACCTTGATTCTTGAGTTACACCCAAAAATTGCTTCTTGGATGAATAAAAACAAAGGCAGTTGATGCCTTTGATGAATTCTTTGAATTGCTTTTCTGCTCTCTTCAAAAAATCAGCTTGATTAAAGTTTCCTTCACAGATTTGGTTTCAAAATCCCAATTTCATCCCAATTTCTCCTCCGATCCTTTTTTGTGTTGTAATTGATCTTATTTATAGAAGAATTCTATAGGTAATTTTAATTATTCACGGCATACAATATTGAATAAGAAAAGAAATCCGAAACCTAATTGTATTAGGTTTCGGAAAATTTGCGTCGAAAAATTTTGCTGGCGAAAAAAAATTGCTGCGGAAAAATTGCGCTGGCAAAAAAAAATTGCCGCAGGAAAAATTACGATGGCGAAAAAGCTACCGCAGCTGCAAGCGAAATGGGCCTGCTGGTCATTTTGCCCGGGCAACTTCTGCGGGTGAAATGCCCACGGGCCCGCGCTGACTTTCGGCGACAATTAAAATTAGATACTAAAGCAAAAATTATTTTGGACCAATTAAAATATACTAGACAACACAAAAATTATTTTGGACTAATTAAAATATATTGGACCGGACTGGGTCAAAAATTAAGGGTCTACAGTTTGCCCCCTGCTTGAATGATCTGAAACTTTAGTGAAAGAGAGTGAAAAGCAACAAGACTTAATTTTTGAGATGATTGAGGTTTTGGGTTTTGGACCTGAGAGATTTGGATACTCGATCCTAAACTAGACCGGGATACTCGATCCTAACTGGATTCGAATACTCGATCCTAAACTGGATTTGGATACTCAATCCTAATTGGATTTAGATACTCGATCCTAAATTTGATTGGGATACTCGATCCTAACTGGATTGGGATACCCGATCCTAAATGGATTCAAATACTCGATCCCAGACTGCATTTGGATACTCGATCCTAACTGGATTTGGATACTCGATCCTCAATTGGATTGGGATACTCGATCCTAAATTGGCTTTGGATACTTGATCCTAAGTTGCCTTTGGATACTCGATCCTAAATTGGATTGGGATACTCGATCCTAAATTGGGTTTGGATACTCGATCCTAACTGGATTGGGATACTCGATCCTAATTGGATTTGGATATTCGATCCTAAAATGGATTGGAATACTCGATCTTAACTGGATTTGGATACTCGATCCTAAATTAGGTTTGGATACTCGATCCTAAACTAGATTGGGATACTTGATCCTAACTGGACTTGGATACTCGATCCTAAACTGGATTTGGATACTCGATCCTAAATTGGATTAGGATACTCGATCCTAACTTGATTTGGATACTCGATCCTAAACTGAATTTGGATATTCGATCCTAAATTGGGTTTGGATACTCGATCCTAAACTGGATTGGGATACTCGATCCTAACTATACTTGGATACTAGATCCTAAACTGGATTTGGATACTCGATCCTAAATTGGATTGGGATACTCGATCCTAACTTGATTTGGATACTCGATCCTAAACTGAATTTGGATACTAGATCCTAAATTGGATTGGGATACTCGATCCTAACTGGACTTGGATACTCGATCCTAAACTGGATTTGGATACTTGATCTTAAATTGGATTGGGATACTCGATCCTAACTTGATTTGGATACTCGATCCTAAACTGAATTTGGATACTCGATCCTAAATCGGATTGGGATACTCGATCCTAACTGGACTTGGATACTCGATCCTAAACTAGATTTGGATACTCGATCCTAAATTGGATTGGGATACTCGATCCTAACTTGATTTTGATACTCGATCATAAACTGAATTTGGATACTCGATCCTAAATTGGATTTTTTTACTTGAGATTTGAATTCGATTTGATTGACCTTTTATTAGTTGAGGATTCTGGCTTAACTTGTTGTTCCATTCTTTTGTTCTTCCTCTCATAAAAATTCAGCTATTTTTTAGTTGGTCCTCATATCTTCTCCTTGCCCCCAGCGTGACAAAATACAAATGAATTTGAAAATATTTGGTATATAAACTTCAAAAAAATTGAAAAGGAGAAACTTTGCCCCCTGTGTAGGCTCAAACCAAAGATTTTTTTCCATGCAAGCTTTGATTGATGTTTTTGTCGTGTAGTTCTTCACACAAGCACGTACTTCTTCCCTTTGTAAAATGACCGGAGCTTCCACAAGCAAATAGGCTTTCCATGCCCCCCTTGATTCAATATCTTATTTTGATTCTTTACTTCGTAAGGTATTTTATGTTCACTTTGAAAAGGAATAGACAATACAAGACAAGAAAGTGTGATGTGATATGCTCATGTATGCATGATATGCATGGATAATACTTACAGTTGTTCCATCGACTCACAGACCGAGCTGATCAGCAGAAGTGTTATCATTGGTTCTGTTTTGACATTTGTTCAAGTCTTGCATTGAAATGATCGAATGCTTTGCATTTGTGGCTTTCATTTTTAAGATGTTGAAAACATGAGTGGTGGAGACCCTAAGAAGCAGAGTCAGGGGTTCATCTATTTCAAACTATGTTTCAGCATGTCAGTTGAGAGCTTGTTCATGACCTTCCCAATAATCATTTCCCTTGCCCAATATGTCCTTTGGAGGTTCAACATACTTCCCTTAACTTGAAGGCTTTGTAAAACATTTTTTTATTTTGAAATCAAATGGCTTTGCCAAATCAATGTCAATGTACCTCAGGACTTGATTTTTCAAATTAGCATATCTATAATATGACAACCCTAGTTTCCGTACTAAACTCAGGAATTGTTTCTATTTAAGCAAGAATTGTTGCACTTCAGATAGGCACATACACATTGCTTGGCCAAAGGTCTCATTTGAGTTTAAATATTATCTATCTCATATGCATGCTTATCCAAACTATCTCCACTAATAGACTCTACCTACGAAGAGAGATCAATCGGTCTTTAATAGGCTTGAAATGAGGTCTATGAGGGATATGGGTTAAATGAAAGCCATTTTGAGATAGGAGCTGATATGACACAAAGGACAAACCTTCTCACTACAAATTTCTTATTTGAACTTTGGGCAGCTTTGAGGCAATCTTCCTAGACTCCAAATTCCTTCTATCTTCTTGGCATTAATCTAGATCTTGATTAGGATAGTCTTTGCCCTTGCAAAAAGTTTAAGACCCAAATTCATTTCTTTTCTTCTTTTCCCTTTTCTTTCCTTTTTATTTTTCTTACTCTTCCCTTTTTTTCTCTTTCCTTACTCTCCCCTTTCTTTTATCATTTTGTCCTTCTTTCTTATAGGACTATCAAGTACAGAACTTTTAAGAACTGGATGGTCTTTCTCCTTTTTCTTTGATTTTGATTGAATCTTTGGTTGGGTTGGGACCAATTCAAGTCACAATGTCCTTATGAACCAAATGGAAGCCTTTTGCTGCTTTAGGTAAAAGAGAACTCAGTTGGCTTTTTGAACCGCTTTTTTAGGTTTTTTTTTTCTTTTCTTTCTCCTTTTTGTTTTCTTTTTCTTTTTTCCTCTTTTCTTTCTCTTTTGTCTTTTTTTTTTTCTTGTTTTCTTTTCTTCTCTTTTTTTTTTGTTCTAGCTCTAAAAGAGTTGTCTTGTTTGTACCAACTTGGGCTTCCAATAATGGATGAGTGGAGTAACATAAATCTTCTTTAACAGGGATAAATCACTTGTTACTCCATTGTTGTCTTGATATATTGGAGATATTAGAAAAACTTCAACTACCCTTATGGTTTTGAGAACATCAACTATCCTTATGGTCTTGAAAACATCAACTACCCTTATGGTCTTGAGAACTTCAACTATCTTCATGATCTTGACTAATCATTGCTTTCTTTTGATCTTCTTGCCTCTTTATCTTAGTGATCATAAGACTTGTCAAAAGTATCACAACAGCTCAAGGTAGGTTGTTGGGGTTATATGCCAATTAAAAGAAAGCTAAAATTTTATGAAGGCTCAAAGGGACAACTAGGGATTAATATTTAATTGGGTGGATACTAGTTGTTGGCTAACCAAATAATACCTAGATCATTTCTCTCTTAAATAAGTAGATTTCAATTTTGCCTCAAAAGTTTGTCAAAGCATGTTCTAAGATTGACTAGGACCTAGACAGAGGTAATTATGCAGGAGCCCTCTCTAAGTAAGTATACACAACTCAATGCTATAGAGGAATTCCCTCACCTAGTAAAGTCATTCGAGTCATGATGCATAAATATATTAATTCATGAATTATCAAGCTAGATTCCTCATCGGTTGAGCATCAAAATGAACAAAGACCAATAAAAATTTTGATGAAAATAATTTATTTCAAGCAACTTTAAATTTAAAAAACAAGATTGTTCCAATTTAGATATTAAAGAAAGTAAAATAAAAGAAACAAACAAGCCAAGGGAAGTTTGTTGAGTTAAGCTTCTTCTTCTTTCACATCTTCAATTTTTCCATCTTGAAAGGATGATAAAACAAAATCTTCTTCCAATCCTTTTCCCACCATAAAGGTTGCTGGTGGTGGCACTCTTCCAAATTTAGGCAAAGGGTTGTTCTTGGTAGTAGGCTTATCCGACCCTGGTAGCTTGCCACTATAGATTAGGTCTTGGATCTCATGCCTTAGACGAGCACATTTATCTGTTTCATGCCCTCGCATTTGATGAAATTGACAGAAGGCCTCGGCATTAAAGTGTGGTAGCAATGGATTGTGTAATGATCGAGGAGCTAACGGTTGCAACAACCCTTTCTTTTGCAACTTGCTAAAAACTCAAGATAGAGGTTTCCCCAATTCTGAGAATTGTCTTTTATTTCCTTGACCAATCGCATTAACATCAACTTCTTTTTGCGTGCTTTGATTGCTAGGCTGATAATTCCCTTTCTCATTCCTTTTTATTGAAAAATGGTTCTTCTCTCTTTCCTACTCTTCAATTTGCAGACCAGCTTGGAGAAGATCTTTGAAATCCCTTATAAGGGTTTGAGACATCCTTTCACGGAGACTAGGCAGGACGCCTCTCACAATCATCCTTATTTGATCAGATTCCTCGGGCCTTTTCTTGAGCAAAGCGGCCTTATTTCTCCATCTTTTCACATAGTCCACAAAATTCTCATTTGGCCTTTGTCTAATGGACTCAACTTCCATTAAGGTAACTTCCATTTCAACATTATATCCATATTGTTGGATGAAAGCTTTGTAAAGCAAATCCCAATTCTTTTGTGTTCCATCATCTAAGGTATTGAACCAATTTTGGACAGCATGATCCAATGAGATTATGAAGTACCTTAGAGTTTGAGCCTTAGTAGCTCGGGTAGACTGCATGGCAGTGATATACTGCTTCACATGGAGATGAGGATTTCCAGTGCCATTGTACTTTGCAAAAGATGGCATCTTGAACTTGTATGGGACTTCTTCATCTAGCTCAAATAGTTTATAGATCTCGGACATCTCTTCGGTTTTCAGCTTCTTCTCAAATTTCTTTTTTAAATCAGCAATCATCTTTTCAACATCGGATGTCTCGGTCTT
The DNA here is from genome assembly GCA_947685225.1 of Garcia nutans. Classification (NCBI taxonomy): domain Eukaryota; kingdom Viridiplantae; phylum Streptophyta; class Magnoliopsida; order Malpighiales; family Euphorbiaceae; genus Garcia; species Garcia nutans. The sequence goes on along the minus strand of CANTUV010000039.1, from coordinate 28,063,031 downwards.
TTCAATAGTTACTTTCTCAACAACCTTCGGTTCTTTCTTCTTCTCTTGAACATCTTGGTAGTATTGAGCCCAATCATCATCATCATAAATGATCACCTTTTCATCATCAAAAACCACTTCACCAACTTTAGTCTTCCCTTTGTCCCTTGGCTTCTTAATGCTAGCAGATGCCTCGGCATGATTCTCTAAGATTGCAGTCAATTGGTTCTTCATGGTCTCAGCTAGGGCCTCTTTTATTTCTTCCATCTTGGCGTTGAGGGCCTCATCCACCATCCTTTGAATTTGTTTGGGCTCCATTGTTTTTGGTGAGCAAGTAATTGAGTCGTTGCTAGATACTTCATCTCTGGCATAGGTTGGATTGTTGTAAGCTTTTGAATTGTCGTAATTTAGGGTTGTGAGCCAAAGAGGATCAATGATATGAGATGCAAATGTATGCATGTATATATGTATGCACGAACAATTAACAAACAAGGACAAATAGGACGCTCCTTCCAACCTTATAACATCCACACACGAATGGCGAGTCTCTTTCCCTAGGTATATGGTTAACAAAATACCAACATGGGGTATCTTGCTTTCGAATAATTTCCTTGGACGTTTCAATCAATAGTTATATTTTCGAAAATGGAAATCAATCCATGATAATTCCCATTAATTAGGTTTTAATCCATTCAACCAACTATAGTAGCTTTTATGCTATATTGGATTAAAATGAAATTAAGAGGTTTATTATAAATAAATTTCTCACTTGAAAAATGTAACTAATGATTCATGCCAAAAATAAGCCCATGGTTAATTTATTCTTGGTGTAAACTAGGCCCACAATTGATTTTTGGTATTTCATAATTGACCTAAATATTTTTGCAAGCTCTTTATAAGAAAAGGTTGGGTGAAAATAGTTTTGTTTCTAAGCCCATTGTAAAAGATTTTAGAAAAATGGATTTTGGGCTTAGTATTTGGGCCATGGGCCAAAGAATTTTTGATTTGTTTTAGAAAAGTCTTTTGTCCAAAGACCATCTTGAAAAATTTTGAAAATAGCTTTGGTCTTTTGGACTTTAAAGAAAAATTTATTTTGAGCTTACAACATGCTTAGGTCATATTAGAAAAAGAGCAAACCAAATAAGCCATAATTTAAGCCAAGATAAATTAACCATAGTCAAACAACATGCATTTGGGGTAAAACCTAAGGAAAGTAACTAGGCCAATTACATGAGCTTTAGTCTTTGGGTAAAAAGGCTTAGGTTCCCATAGCAAGTATATACCAAATGGTACGAGGCTATGAGTGGTTATGCCATGCTTGATCTCCATACCTTGAGTGAAAGTATGGTATCCCTTACATAACATAACACGGGTAATACGGGTGTCCTAACTCACGCACAAGATGCAATCTAATATGATGCAATGGATAATATTATTATACAAAAGAATAGAATAATATAAAGACTAACGGAATCAACTTCTCTTATCCCCAGTGGAGTCGCCACTGTGAGTGGGGATTTTTGCCCCCACTCCCGGTGGAATGGTTCTTGCGACTTCTGCACTATTTAGGCTCGGGGCCTTAGAGAACACGGACCTAAGTCCGGAGAAAATGGAGTAGCCACCCGGACGGGCTGGGAAAAAGAAAGGGGTGGATGACTCGATTCTTAAGGAATCCCCAACCCCCTAATTGGTTCGAAAAGTTGGGTACATGTGGGGAAGGTGAGAAATGGCCCAGCACCCCCACAACGCCCGGTTCATTGGAACCGGCCTCCTTTATAGGTCTTAATATTATAAAATTCTTAAATATAATAATATTATCCATATTACACACAATAATTAAAAGAAAGCATCATTATATTAAAATCAAAGCAATGTCCAAACAAAGCAAATAAATGGACACCCATCCAACGATGGAAACATGTCCTTACATCCCATGCCTAAATAGGACACCCACCAAAAGGTAGAAACATGTCCTTTACATTGGTTCTAAAATAGAAAAGCAATTTAAACTACATGATATTTAACAAATGAGGTACCCACCAAGTGGAAACATACCTCTTACAACATTTGGAAATCTAAATAAATTGATAAAAGTATATAACCATTCATAATAAATAAATCATTCATCAAAGGTATTAAACATCAATAGAAAGTAAACATCCATCCATGATAAATTAAATAAACCAAGCATTAAACTTAAATAAATTAAAGCATATAAAATAAATCAAGGCATAATCAAATACGAAATTGAATAAGGCAAATAAAAATCTAAATCATAGCCACTGTTTCCATTTAGGGCTCTTTATTTCATGTGTTTAGGGTTTTGGAAATTCATGGGTTTAAGCAAACTATGACTTTAAAGGAATTAAAATAGATTAAGGTTTTATGTTTTAAAAGGTTGATAAAATTCTTTGATTGACCAAATTAAGGTTTAGATGATGAAATCATGAAACTAGGGTTTGAACACTTTAAAACATTAAGTTTTGTGATTTATGGTCATTGAGTTTGGGTATTTAAGCTTACTGTGTCTAAATATGGTTTTAAAGTTTTAAAGAATTAGGGCTTAGAAAAATTAGGATTTAGGTTTTAAAGGAGTTAGGGTTCACTGGTTTTGATTCGAAAGTTGAATTAGGGTTTAGTGTTCTAGAATTAGTGTTTAGTGCTCTTAGGATTAAGTTTTTAGAATTTGTAAATAATTTGATAATTTTATGAAGTTTATGAAAGTAAACCAAATGAATTAAAGTTTTTATAAATAAAAAAGATGTTTTTAGGGCTTTTTAAAAAGAAACAGAACATAATTTAAGGGTTTTGATAATTTAGAAAGTAAATTAGAGTTTTGGAGTTTTGAAGAAATAAAACTAATAGCTTTAAACTTTTAGAAAGTAAAGCCACAATTTAAGATTTTTAAACTTTGAGCAACGGGAATTAGGTTCTGGGATTTTTGAATTAAAAGAACACAATTTCATGAATTAAGCTACTGTGAAAAAAAAATTTTAAGAGCTCAAACCTTAATTCGTGAGTTACACCCAAAAATTACTTCTTGGATGAATAAAAACAAAGGCAGTTCATGCCTTTGATGAATTCTTTGAATTGCTTTTCTGCTCTCTTCAAAAAATCAGCTTGATTAAAGTTTCCTTCACAGATTTGGTTTCAAAATCCCAATTTCTCCTCCGATCCTTTTTTGTGTTGTAATTGATCTTATTTATAGAAGAATTCTATGGGTAATTCTAATTATTCACGGCATACAATATTGAATAAGAAAAGAAAACCGAAACCTAATTGTATTAGGTTTCGAAAAATTTGCGTCAAAAAATTACGCTGGCTAAAAAAAATTGCCGCAGGAAAAATTGCGCTGGCAAAAAAGCTGCCGCAGCTGGCTGGCGAAATGGGCCTGCAGGCAACTTCTGCCGGCGAAATGCCCGCGGGCCCACGCTGACTTTCGGCGACGATTTTTTCCTCGCCGATTTTTTTTATTTTTTGATTTTTATTTATTTATTTTTATTTTTTATTAATAAAAATTAGATACTAAAGCAAAAATTATTTAATTAAGATAACAAAAATTAATTTGGACTAATTAAAATATATTAGACAACACAAAAATTATTTTGGACTAATTAAAATATATTGGACCGGACTAGGTCAAAAATTAAGGGTCTACAAATATGGATAATATTATTATATTTAAAAATTTTATAATATTAAGACCTGTAAAGGAGGCCGGTTCCAATGAACCGGGCGTTGTGGGGGTGTTGGGCCATTTCTCACCTTCCCCACACGTACCCAACTTTCTGAACTCATTAGGGGGTTGGAGACTCCTAGGAATCGAGTCATCCATCTCTTTCTTTTTTTCGGCCCGTCTGGGTGGCAACTCTGTTTTCTCCAGACTTAGGTTCGTGTTCTCTAAGGCCCCGAGCCTAAACAGTGCCGAAGTCATAAGAACCATTCCACCGGGAGTGGGGGCAAAAATCTCCGCTCACAGTGGCGACTCCACTGGGGTAAGAGAAGTTGATTCCGTTGGTCTTTGCATTATTCTATTCTTTCTTATAATGATATTATCCATTGCATCATATTAGATTGCATCGTGTGTGTGAGTTAGGACGCCCGTGTTGTGTTATGTGAGGGATACCATACTTTCACTCAAGGTATGGAGATCGAGCATGGCATAACCACTCATAGCCTTGTACCATTTGGTATATACTTGCTATGGGAACCTAAGCCTTTTAACCCAAAGACTAAAGCTCATGTAATTGGCCTTGTTACTTTCCTTAGGTTTTTACCCCAAATGCATGTTGTTTGACTATGGTTATTTTATCTTGGCTTAAATCATAGCTTATTTGGTTTATTCTTTTTCTAATATGACCTAAGTACATTTGTAAGGTCAAAATAAATTTTTCTCTAAATCCAAAAGACCAAAGAAAGCTATTTTCAAAACATTTTCAAAATGGTCTTTGGACATAAAAGTTTTCCAAAACAAATCAAAAATTCTTTTGCTCATAACCTAAATACTAAGTCCAAAATCCATTTTTCCTAAAATCTTTTTACAATGGGCTTAGAAATAAAATTATTTTCATCCAACCTTTTCTTACAAAGAACTTGCAAATTATTTAGGTCAATTACGAAATACCAAAAATCAATTGTGAGCCTAGTTTATACTAAAAGTAATTAATCATGGGCTTGTTTTTGGCATGAATCATTAGTTACTTTTTCAAGTGAGAAATCTATGTATAATAAACCTCTTAATTTAGTTTTAATCTAATATAGCATAAAAGCTACTTTAGATGGATAAATGGATTAAAACCTAATTAATGGGAATTATCATAAATTGATTTCCATTTTTGAAAATACAACTAATGATTGAAACGTCCGAGGAAAATATTCAAAAACAAGATACTCCATGTTGGTATTTTGTTAACCATATACCTAGGAAAAGAAACTCGCCATTCGTGTGTGGATGTTATAAGGTTGGAAGGAACGTCCTATTTGTCCTTGTTTGCTAATTGTTTGTGCATACATGCATGCATACATTTGCATCTCATATCATTGATCCTTTCTAGCTCACAGCTCTGGATTACGACAATTCAAAAGCTTACGACAATCCGACCTATGCCGAAAGTGAAGAATCTAGCAATGACTCAATCACTTGCTCACGAAAAACAATGGATCCCGAACAAATTCAGAGCATGGTGGATGATGCTCTCAATGCCAAGGTGGAAGAAATAAAAGAGGCCCTAGCTAAGACCATGAAGAACCAATTGACTGCAATTTTAGAAAATCACGCCGAAGCATCTACTAGCACTAAGAAGCCAAGGGACAAAGGGAAGACTAAAGTTGGTGAAGTGGTTTTTGATGATGAAAAGGTGATCATTGATGATGATGATGATTGGGCTCAATACTACTAAGATCCTCAAGACAAGAAGAAAGAACCGAAGATTGTTGAAAGATCAGCTAAGGAGAAAACCAAAACTTCTGATGTTGAAAAGATGATTGTGGACTTAGAAAAGAAATTTGAGAAGAAACTAAAAATTGAAGAGATGTCCAAAGTTGACAAATTATTTGAGCTAGATGAAGAAGTTCCGTACAAGTTCAAAATGCCATCTTTCGCGAAGTTTGATGGAACCAGAAATCCTCATCTCCATGTGAAGTAGTATATCACTGTCATGCAGTCTGCCTGAGCTACTAAGGCTCAAACTCTAAGGTACTTTATGCTCTCATTGGACTCTGTTGTCCGAAATTGGTTCAATACCTTAGATGATGGATCACAAAAGAGTTGGGATTTGCTATACAAAGCCTTCATCCAACAATATGGATACAATGTCGAGATGGAAGTTACCTTAATGGAAGTGGAGTCCATTAGACAAAGGTCAAATGAGAATTTTGTGGATTATGTGAAAAGATAGAGAAACAAGGCCGCTTTGCTCAAGAAGAGGCCCAATGAATCTAATCAAATAAGGATGATCGTGAGAGAAAAGAAAGAAAAGAAAGAAAGAAAGAGGTCCATTGAGGGACACGGCCAACTGGCTTGGCCGTGTCCCATGAAAAATCAAGAGACACGACCAACCCAACCTTGGCTTGGCCGTGTCCCATCATGGAAAGCAAAGAAGAGACTAAGAGACACAGCCAAGACACTCTTGGCTTGGCCGTGTCCCACCTGATAAAATTGAATTTCTTTGTACGAAGTGGGAGACAAAGTGGGAGACAATGGTTTTTGCTTGCAAAAAGAAATACTAAACAAAGAAATAGTGGGGAACAAAGTGAAATTGTGTGAGTTGGAAGGCATGGGTGTTGATTTTTGAATGAATTAAAAAGGAGAGGAAGAGGAAATTGGAGGGAGTTATTGGTTGTTCTTCAACAATTTCTGCAAAAATGTGGGAGAGGGAGAGAGTGACACTCTCCCTTGTCCCTTCACCTCCAACCTCCATTTCCATCCTCTCCACCTTCTCCATCTTCCATTGATAGGATCTTTGAGGTTCTTTGGGATAAATTGGGTTAAACAAGCTCTTGAAGGTTGAATAAGATTCATTGAAGGGAGTGGTGACTTGAGAAAGCTCCATTCCATCTTCCAAAGGCAAAATCAATTGAAGAGTTGGTGACTTGAGAAAGCTCCATCCAAAGGTTTGGTGACTTGAGAAAGCTCCATTCCACATTACAAAGGGGAATCAACCATTAAAGAGGGCTTGAGTTCTTCATCAAATACATCAAGTGGAGCTAGGAGGAAGACTAGCAATCCTACTCTTGTCATCTTCACAAGGGGTTTTTCTATTCTCTCTTTTAATTCATTTCTATTGTTGTTGTTGTATTAAGAGATTGATATTGCAATGAACAATTTGTATTTGTTTTATATTGAGTTGAATGAATGTTATAAATTGATGATGTAGAGCTAAATACCCATGCCTAGGGTTTGTAGCATATTTGGTTGAATGCTTTGATTTGATATTTACATTGATGTTCCTTGTTGATTGGTTGATTGTATTGCATTAAATGCTAGGTTGATAGATTAGCTACTTATTGATCTTTGAATATTGGATGACAGACCGAGAGGTGAAATCCGATACCGGAACTATATAATCGACCACCCTATGAATGAATTAGAAATATAAGTTCTAGGGTTTATTAATTTGGTAATGTAAAAGAATTGGTCATTGCTAATTCATGAATGTGAGAACTAATGGATGGGTAATTGACTAATTAATCTTAAGGAACAAATTAATTTACAAGGTTATGTTAATGGACAATTGAGAATTGAGCTTTGATTGAATGGACCTATGACCCTAGGCACCTTCCCAAGAATCAATTCGATCTTGTACAACCACACACATTAATCTCTACGCACGGTTAAATTTAGGTTTAATTATTCTCGCACCACTCCAAACAACAAACTCTCGCATTTAAATAAATTGTCAATCAAGCTATTATGAACCACACCTTCTTGGGGAAACGACCTTGGGGCGATCACCTTTGCTACAGCTACCTCGTATACTTGCGAGTGACGCTTTGTAGTAGTACTTAATTTGAGCGCAACAGTGCCACCACCAGTAACCTTCATGGTAGGAAAAGGATTGGAAGAAGATTTTATTTTATCATCCTTTCAAGATGGAAATATTGAAGATGTGAAAAAAAGAAGAAGCTTAAACTCAACTGGAATGTTGCTTTTCAATTTTACTTTCTTTAATATTTTGGAACTATTGTGTTTTTCGAATTTAAAATAAATTACTTTCATCAAAATTTTTGTTGGTCTTTGTTCATTTTGGTGCTCAACCAATGAGGAATCTAGCTTGATGATTCATGAATTAATATATCTAGGTATCATGACTCGAATGACTTTACTAGGTGAGGGAATTGCTCTATAGCATTAAGTTGTGAATGCTTACTTAGAGAGGGCTCCTGCATAATGACCTTTGTCTAGGTTCTAGTCAGTCTTACAACATGCTTTGAAAAACTTTCGAGGCGAAATTGAACTCTGCTTATTTAAGGGAGAGATGATCTAGGCATTGTTTGGTTATCCAACAACTAGTATCCACCTATTAAATATCAATCCCTAGTTGTCCCTTTGAGCCTTCATAAAATTTTAGCTTTCTTTTCATTGGCATATAACCCCATCAACCTACCCTGAGCTGTTGTGATACTTTTGACAAGTCTTATGATCACTAAGGTGAAGAGGCAAGAAGATTAAAGAATGGAATGCATAGCCAAAGCTGTAAGGATAGTTGATGTTTTCAAGACCATAAGGGTAGTTGAAGTTCTCCTAATATCTCCAATATATCAAGACAACATCAGAGTAACAAATGATTTATTCCTGTTAAAAAAGATTTATGTCACTCCACTCATCCATGATTGGAGACTCAAGTTGGTACAAACAAGACAACTCTTTTAGAGCTAGAACAAAAAAAATAACAAAAAAACAAAAGAAAAGAAGAAGAAGAAAAAAAAAAGAAGAAAAAGAAAAAGCAAAAAGGAAAAAGAGAAGAGAAAAAAGAAGAAGATAATACCTAAAATGGTTCAGAAAGCCAACTGAGTTCTCTTTTACTTAAAGCAGCAAAAGGCTTCCATTTGGTTCATAATGACATTTTGACTTGAATTGGTCCAACCCAACCAAAGATTCAATCAAAATTGAAGAACAAGGAGGAAGACCATCCAATTCTTGAAAGTTCTGTACTTGAAAATCCTACAAGAAAAAAGGACAAAATGATAAAATACTCAAATAAAGGGAAGAGTAAGAAAAATAAAAGGAAAGAAAAGGGAGAAGAAGAAAAGAAGCGAATTTGGGTGCCAAACTTTTTGCAAGGGCAAAAACTGTCCTAATCAAGATCCAGATTAATGCCAAGAAAATAGAAGAAATTTGGAGTCTACCAAGATTACTCCCAACTGCCTAAAGTTCAAACAAGAAGTTTGTAGTGTGAGGGTTTGTCCATTGTGTCACATCAGCTCCTATCTCAAAATGGCCTTTCATTTAATCCATGTCCCTTATAGACCCCATTTCAAGCCTATCAAAGACCTGTTGATCTCTCTTGGTAGGTAGAGTATATTAGTGGAGATAGTTTGGATAAGCATGCATATGAGATAGACAATATTCAAAAACGAGACCTTTGGCCAAGTAATGTGTATGTGCCTATCTTGTAACACCCTTATACCTTATATACATACAATACATATTTCCAGCATATCTAAAATACACATATACGATACAAAAATGTCACAGACCGATTTAATAAAATTTTTTCACATTTTCAATTTAAAATTTTAAATTCTAAATATATATAAAAATTAAATAGAATATAAATATTCTTTACTTATTATAAGAAACCAAAATAAATAATATATATAAAAATCTCTGGAAAAAATTCACCAGTGTTTTGTCTATATTTTGGACATCCCAAAATTTATCAAAACACAACCTGCAAAAAAGAAAACACTCCCAAATATTTTCCAATCACCATCTCAACCATACTTCTCAATTTCACCAAGTTTCTCAAACATTTATACATATAGATATATAATTTAAAACACACTTACTCTCCCATTTCAAATACATTAACCCAAACATTCTTTATAATATACAATACGTAAAATCCAAAACATAATATATTATGCATAAAACTCAAAATGTATAATAACATAAAAATATATACATACTGGTAGTGTTTCTGATCTCGATAGCAACTCAACAAGCTCAACTACAAGTCTAGACCTGACCTGGTCTAGAGACACTCTCTGGCTCAGCTGGGTCTACCCTATCACCTGCGCGATGGAAATAATCGCGCTAAGTCAAAGCCTGGTGGTACAAACTTTGATAATAACAATAAAACTCAATGCAATGCCAATGCATAATGCATATAGATGTCACATCATTCCACTTTCTTATATTTTTTTAAATATTTCATAATTCATAATTCACATTAAAACAAAGACAAGCATGGGCCCAAAAAGGATCTAATATGCTATTCAAATTTCAGAGTTACTGCTTTGGTCCATAATGACACCATGTGTCTAGCCCTATAGGCAATATATCCATGGATAATGTAACAGCCCCAGTCTCTTGGACATCAACCCAGCTAGACCCTTAGGCCCCAGTATCTTAATCCTCAACCCGGCTAGACTGCTATGGTTTTTGAGGCTTACGACCCAGTCTTTTCACCCCAAAAACATCATATTTATCATTTATCAGCTGGGCTCGGCTTACGACCCGGTCTTTTTACCTGCCCAGCAATTCATAGGCATGCCGCCAAACCCAGAACTCTGAAAATTGAATAACATACTAGAAACACAATTAATTCATTTATCTCATTATCAAATACTTTCACAATTCATTTCTCATTTCATTTCTAATAATCAAACTAGGCTCATTGCCTTATTTTCACTTTTTTTTTTCATTTTTCTCATTTTTTACATCTTTCTCATTTTTTCTCACTTTTCTCATTTTTTTTCTCATTTTTATCAATATCAATTCATTTCATTATTCGGCATATTTCATTTTTGCAACCACAACACATTACTCAATTACTTTGGGTATTTTCACATAATATACATATTTCACATTCTACACAATTTAGCCATTATCAATGGCTTTTCACAATGCATTTAGCACATATATGACATTACAAATGTCATAGCACATTATTCATACTCAATCAATGAACCAAGTAACTTAACATATTTTTCAACCAAAATGTGTTAAGCCCAAATGTCATGCAAATATAAACAATATATTCAAAGTTTGTACATACCTCCATTAGCAACCCAAAGCAAGCTAAAAACAACCTTCAATCCAATCTTTCCAACTTGCCCTTCACCACTTGGATGAAGCAAATCAACCTCCCTCAATGCCTAAACCAAATGTGATGATAAATAATCATTTAATATCACATTTAATGGCATTTTCAATATTAAACCATAATTACACATCACTCCTACAAATTTCTAAAAATTTAGCCTTTCCTTACTTCAACATTGGAATTCCATTCTACTAAAATTAAATTAGTGTTTTAAGGTTATTTATATTATTAAAAATATATTTTAATACATTTAAATCATTTACATTATAAAAATACACTCTTATACACAAAATCTCAAAAATGGCATAACCTTCCCCCATTGAAGGTTTTCCATTCCAACACAATCCATTACTCATTCTAAGCTTATATTCATCACTTTTAACATTAAACATATGCTTAAACAAATAAAATCACACAATTCAACCACTTTGGAAAATCACTTTTCCAAAACCCTAAATCTCCACTTCCATTCTCAAACTCCAACCCAACACCACCAAATCCCATATTTGACTTTAAAAATACTTGTTTATGAATCAAAACAACTCATTTAGAACCAATTTGCACAATTAAAGTTCATGTTTTCAAAACCCCAAAAATCCATAACCCTAAATTCTCTCCCTTCACCATTCTTTAACCAAACTCCATCATCTCTTCGATCTAACCTTAGAATCATTGTTAACTACCCAAAATAACATCATACACACCAATTTCAACAATTATAACATACTACATAAAAATCCAAATTCTCACATAATCTAAATTTCCAAGGAATTCAAAGAAAAGAGATGGAAACTTACAAATTTTGATGGAGATCACCAAAAATCCACTTGCAACTTGTTAATTCCTTCAATTTATGGAGTATGGAAGAAATAAATTCTTAGTCTAACTCCCATGGAAAATTCAGCCAAAGGAAGGAGAAGAAGAAGACTTTTAAATTTTTTTTCTTTCATATTTTTTTTAAACCACATATATATATTAAAATAATTTAATATTTAACTATTTAATTATTTTTTTTTAATAAATTAAAAGTCCTAATTTTCCTCTTCCATTCAAAATTAATTTGTTTTTGAATTATTTTATTAATTTTGAATTTATAAGATTTAATTACCAAAATACCCTTTTCTTTTAAAAAGTGTTGACTTTTATATATGTTATGTATATTTTGCTTATATATCATATATATATATTCCACTTTTTCATTTAAAATCTCTCCATTTTTCATTTAAAACCATTAATTTAATGTATCCTTTTAAATTATAATTTATTTTATCAAATTTTCCAAAAATTAGAAATTTTCAAAAAATTTTGGATGTTACAATTCTCTCCCCCTAAAATAAATTTCGTCCTCGAAATTACCTGTCCTCAAGTCTGGAACAAATGGGAAAACTGACTCTGCATTGCCTGCTCACTTTCCCATGTTGCCTCCTTAGTGACATGATTCCTCCAAAGGACTTTCACAAGTGGCAACCTCTTATTCCTCAATTTTTTAACCTCTCGTGCCAAAATCGCCACTAGTTCTTCCTCATAAGTCAGATCTGGACTCATCTCAATGGACTCCACTGATAAGATATGAGATGGGTCAGACCTGTATCTCCAAAGCATCGAGACATGGAAAACATTATGTATTCGATCCAACTCAGGTGGCAAAGCTAGTCTATAAGCCACTGGACCAACTCTCTCCAATACCTCATATATAACGAGGACTCAACTTTCCTTTGTGGCCAAATCTCAAAATCTTCTTCCATGGAGACACCCTCAGAAACACTTTATCTCCCACACTGAACTATATGTCTCTTCTCTTTAAATCTGAATAAGATTTCTGTCGGTCTGAAGCTGCTTTCAAACGACCCTGAATCACCTTCACTTTCTCCTCTGTTTCCTTAATCAAATCTGGACCAACCAGTTTACCTTCTCTAACCTCATCCCAACACAAAGGTGTCTTGCATCTCCTACCATATAAAGCCTTATAAGGAGTCATCCCAATACTTGACTGATGACTGTTGTTATAAGCAAACTCAATTAATGGAAAAAATCTATCTCAATTCCCAGTAAAATCAAAGATACAGCTCCTCAACATATCCTCCAGAATTTGTATCACTCTCTCTGACTGTCCATCTATCTGAGGATGGAAAGCAGTACTAAAATGCAATCAAGAACCCAAAGCATCATGCAATCTCTTCCAAAACCTCGAAGTAAATCGGGGATCTCGATCTAACACCAAAGAAACTGGGACTTCATGCAACATGACTATCTCATTGATATACTGCTCAGCCAACCTCTCAAGAGAATAATCCATCCGAACTGGAAGAAAATGAGCTGTCTTCGTCATATGATCATCTATCACCCAGATTGCATCATGCTTCTTCTGAGTCAAAGGCAGTCCAGTCACAAAATCCATTGTCACTCGCTCCTATTTCCACTCTGGAACTGATAAAGGTTGGAGCAATCCTGAAGGAACTTGGTGCTCAGCCTTCACTTTCTGGCAAGTGAGACATCTGGATACAAACTCTGCTATGTCCCTCTTCATATCTGACCACCAATAATGTCGCTTCAAGTCCTGATACATCTTGGCACTCCCAGGGTGCATAGCAAAAAGTGACTGATGTGCTTCTTCTAATATCATTCTTTTCAATTATGCATCAACAGGAATACACAATCTATCTCTGTACCATAGACTTCCATCATCCCTCACATAAAAGTCTCGACTCTCCCCCTTCGACAAACCAACACAATTTTCTGAATTCTCTCATCTACCAACTGAGCCTCCCTAATATGATCCAACAAGACTAGCCTCAACTGCAACTGAGCCATCAAAGTACCATCATCAGAAGATTCAAATCTAGCATGCAATGCTCTCAACTCAACAAGCAACGAGAGCAAATAAGTAGTCAAACCTGCCAAAGACTTTCGACTCAAGGCATCAGCAACAACATTTGCCTTACCAGGATGACAATCAATCAAATAGTCATAGTCTTTAATCAACTCTAACCACCGTCTCTGCCGAAGATTCAGCTCTCTCTGAACACCCAGGTACTTCAAACTCTTGTGATCCGTATAAATAAAACACTTCTCCCCATAAAGATAATGTCGCCAAATCTTCAAAGCAAAAACTATGGCTGCCAACTCCAAATCATGCATCGGATAATTAAGCTCTTGCGGTTTCAACTATCGCGAGGCATAAGCAATGATTCTACCCTCCTGCATCAGAACACAACCTAAACCACTATGTGAAGCATCACTGTATATCACATATGGTTTACCTTCCACAAGCAGGGTAAGGACATGAGTTTGAGTCAACATCTCCCTCAGCTGCTCAAAACTCACCTGACACCGATCAGTCCACACAAATTTAACTCCTTTCTGAAGTAATCTGGTGAGTGGTGTAGCTATTATAGAAAAACCCTTCACAAATTGACGATAATAGACTGCCAATCCCAGAAAACTTCTAACCTCTGTCACAGTCTTCAGTGGACTCCAATTCAAAATGGCCTCAACTTTACTCGGATTAAATCTAATACCCTCTGCTGAAACCATATGACCAAGAAAAGCTACCTGATCGAGCCAGAACTCACACTTAGATAGCTTAGCATACAACTGCTTCTCCCTCAGAGTCTGCAACATGATTCGCAAATGCCTATCATGATCCTCATTACGTGAATACACCAAGATGTCATCAATGAAGACCACCACAAGCTTATCTAAATATGGTCTAAATACCCTATTCATCAAATTCATAAAAGTTGCTAGTGCATTCGTCAATCCAAAAGGGCATCACCAGAAACTCATAATGCCCATACCTCATTCGAAAAGCTGTCTTGGGTACATCCACATCTCTGACTCTCAACTGATGGCACCCTGATCTTAGATCAATCTTAGAGAATATTGCTGCTCCCTTTAACTGACCAAAGAGATCATCTATCCGAGAAAAAGGATACTTGTTCTTGATGGTCACCTTATTCAACTGCCTATAATCAATACACAATCTCATGGTGCCATCCTTCTTCTTCACAAACAATATAGGCGCTCCCCACGGGGACACACTAGGGCTGATAAACCCTTTATCTAATAACTCCTGCAACTACACCTTCAACTCTCTCAACTCAGCAGGTGCCATCTGATAAGGGGTAATAGAGATAGGAGTGGTACCAGGCAACAAATCGATACCAAACTCCACTTCTCTCTCAAGAGGTATCCCTGGCAACTCATCAGGGAAAACATCTTGAAACTCGGCAACTATGGGTATACTTTCAAGAAGGGATCCCACTACTCTAGTATCTACAATATGAGCAAGATAAGACTCACATCCCTTCCGAATCATCCTCTTAGCTGAAACAAGCATAGATGAAAGATACCTTTGCTCACCAGATACCATAACATCCCTACCATCCCGTGTTCTCAAAGTAACACATTTCTTCTGACAGTTTACCACAGTCCCATGCTTGGATAACCAATCCATGCCCAAAATCAGATCATATTCCCTGAAAGGCATCTCAATTAGGTCACCGAGAAACTCCTCATCCTGAACAACAATTGGATTATCTCGGTGCACCCTACTCACCACAACACTATGCCCTAAAGGATTTGTCACCAAGACATCAAATCCTAGGGACTCAGAATGCAATTCAGACACAGGCAAGATAGATGCACTTATATATGAATGCGTAGATCCAGGATCTAATAGAGCAAGGACTGAAATACCAAATAAAGAAAATGTACCCGCAATGACTGCTGAAGCATCCGGCTGCCTCTGCATCACATAAACCCGCTGAGATGGCCCAGCCTCATCTGGCATACTGCCTCCAGATGTAGAGCCTCCTCTCTGACTAAACCCAGGTCGACCACCTCTGCTAAAACCTCTGCCACCATGACCCATCTGACACTGGGTCGAGAAGATGCAGTATTTGCCTACCTAACCTCTGGTGGCTCGGGACAATCTCTGATAAAATGGTCTGACGACCCACATCTAAAACACACTCCCGAAACATCTCTCCACCAGCAGACACCTCCGTGTACTCTACTGCAATGAACGCAAGTAGGTGGAGTAGGTCTCTGAGCCACTAGGGTCGGAGCACTAACCACTAAAACTGCAGGTCTCTGTCTTGGTCTCTGCTGCTGTACTGACCTGCCAAACTACCCCTGACTCCTACTAAACCTCTGAAAATGTCTCGCTCAGCCTCTCTTCACTGATGAAGACCCTGCCTCACTCTGGGGTCTCCTAACTCTGGTCTCCTCAATCCCGGCAGCTGCTGTAAGACTCTGTGCCCTCTCAACACTCCTGGCAACTGTAACTAACTGAGAGAAATCCTAATACCGAGAGCCTACAATGATGCACATAATAGAGGGTTTCAATCCCTCCTCAAACCTTCAGCACCTGTCAAACTCGTCAGAAATAATCCCACCAGCATAGTGACTCAACCGGATAAACTCGATCTCATACTCTGTCACTATTCTAGTATCCTGTCTCAGACTCAGGAACTCCATCTTCTTTGCATCTTTATACTCTCTCGGAGTATACTTATGCTCAAATTCCCTCAAGAAATCATCATAGGTCAAGACTGGTGGATCATCCAGAGTATGTGGAACTGTCTTCTACCATTCATATGCATCTCTCTGCAGAAGAGATCTGGCATAATCAAACTTCTCTTCTGGACTAGCCTGTAACTGAATAAATATCCTCTGAACCAGGTCTAGCCACTGCTCTGCTATAGCAGGGTCTATAGTATCAACAAAGTCCTCAGCTCCATACTTTCTCAGTTTATCATACTGCCTCACCGACAACTACGGCTGTGGCTGTGGCGGCTGCGGAACTGGAGCCTGCCTCAATAACTCTACCATATGCCATACCCAGCCAGGCGGAATCTCATCAGCTGCTGGTCTCACAGGCACAGAAACAGATGCCTCACCAGCAGATACAACTCTAGCTCCATCTCTACCCTCATCTGGAGTCACACTCTCTGCACTACCCTCAGCAGCCTGATGCGGCCGAGACGCCATAACTACCTATATATGCAAACAAAGCAAAAAATATTATATCAGAGATCAGAAACTGTCAGTGCCAAAGCATGTATTACAATTAAAAACTTTTTTCAAATCCCCCATTTTTTCTCCCTATCATCTCACCTAGGTCGAGAACCTCAAATATAGGCTTTGATACCAAAACAAATGTAACACCCTTATACATTATATACGTACAATACATATTTTCAGCATATGTAAAATACGCATATACGATACAAAAATGTCACAGACCGGTTTAATAAAAAAATTTCACATTTTCAATTTAAAATTTTAAATTCTAAATATATAAAAATTAAATAGAATATAAATATTCTTTACTTATTATAAGAACCCAAAATAAATAATATATATATAAATCTCTAGGAAAAAATTACCAAAGTTTTGTCTGTATTTTGGACATCCCAAAATTTATTAAAACACAACCTGCAAAAAAGAAAACACTCCCAAATAATTTCTAATCACCATCTCAACCATACATCTCAATTTCACCAAGTTTCTCAAATATTTATACATATAGATATATATAATTTAAAACACACTTACTCTCCCATTTCAAATACGTTGACCCAAATATTCTTTATAATATACAATACGTAAAATCCAAAACATAATATATTATGCATAAAACTCAAAATGTACAATAATATAAAAATATATACATGCTGGCAGTGTTTCTTATCTCGATAGCAACTCAACAAGCTCAACTACAAGTCTAGACCCGACCTGGTCTAGAGGAACTCTCTGGCTTAGCTGGGTCTACCCTGTCACCTGCGCATTGGAAACAATCACGCTAAGCCGAAGCCTAGTAGTACAAACTTTGATAATAACAATAAAACTCAATACAATGCCAATGCATAATGCATATAGATGTCACATCATTCCACTTTCTTATATTTTTTAAATATTTCATAATTCATAATTCACATTAAACACAAAGACAAGCATGGGCCCAAAAAGGATCTAATCTGCTATTCAAATTTCAGAGTTACTGCTTTGGTCCATAATGACACCATGTGTCTAGCCCCGTAGGCAATATATCCATGGATAATGTAACAGCCTCAGTCTCTTGGACCTCAACCCGGCTAGACCCTTAGGCCCCAGTATCTTGATCCTCAACCCGGCTAGACTGCTATGGTTTTTGAGGCTTACGACCCAGTCTTTTCACCCCAAAAACATCATATTTATCATTTATCAGCTGGGCTCAGCTTACGACCTGGTCTTTTCACCTGCCCAGCAATTCATAGGTATGCCGCCAAACCCAGAACTCTGAAAATTGAATAACATACTAGGCACACAATTAATTCATTTATCTCATTATCAAATACTTTCACATTTCATTTCTCATTTCATTTCTCATAATCAAACTAGGCTCATTGCCTTATTTTCACAGTTTTTTTTTTCTTTTTTTTCATTTTTCACATCTTTCTCATTTTTCTCACTTTTCTCATTTTTTTTTTCTCATTTTTATCAATATCAATTCATTTCATTATTCCACATATTTCATTTTTGCAATCACAACACATTACCCAATTACTTTGGGTATTTTCACATAATATACATATTTCACATTCTACACAATTTAGCCATTATCAATGGCTTTTCACAATGCATTTAACACATATATGACATTACAAATGTCATAGCACATTATTCATACTCAATCAATGAACCAAGTAACTTAACACATTTTTCAACCAAAATGTGTTAAGCCCAAATGTCATGCAAATTTAAACAATATATTCAAAGTTTGTACATACCTCCATTAGCAACCCAAAGCAAGCTAAAAACAACCTTCAATCCAATCTTTTCAACTTGCCCTTCACCGCTTGGATGAAGCAAATCAACCTCCCTCAATGCCTAAACCAAATGTGATAACAAATAATCATTTAGTATCACATTTAATGGCATTTCCAATATTAAACCATAATTACACATCACTCCTATAAATTTCCAAAAATTTAGCCTTTCCTTACTTCAACATTGGAATTCCATTCTACTACAATTAAATTAGTGTTTTAAGTTTATTTATATTATTTCAAACATATTTTAATACATTTAAATCATTTACGTTATAAAAATACACTCTTATACACAAAATCTCAAAAATGGCATAACCTTCCCCCATTGAAGGTTTTCCATTCCAACACAATCCATTACTCATTCTAAGCTTATATTCATCACTTTTAACATTAAACAACATGCTTAAACATATAAAATCACACAATTCAACAACTTTGGAAAATCACTTTTCCAAAACCCTAAATCTCCACTTCCATTCTCAAACTCCAACCCAACACTACCAAATCCAATATTTGACTTTAAAATACTTTTTTATGAATCAAAACAACTCATTTAGAACCAATTTGCACAATTAAAGTTCATGTTTTCAAAAAAAAATCCATAACCCTAAATTCTCTCTCTTCACCATTCTTTAACCAAACTCCATCATCTCTTCAATCTAACCTTACAATCATTGTTAACTACCCAAAATAACATCATACACACCAATTCCAACAATTATAACATACTACATAAAAATCCAAATTCTCACATAATCCAAATTTCCAAGGAATTCAAAGAAAAGAGATGGAAACTTACTAATTTTGGTGGAGATCACCAAAAATCCACTTGCAACTTGTTAATTCGTTCAATTTATGGAGTATGAAAGAACAAATTCTTGGTCTAACTCCCATGGAAAATTCGGCCAAAGGAAGGAGAAGAAGAAGAAGAAGAAGACTTTTAAAATTTTTTTCTTTTCATCTTTTTTTTAAAAATAACATATATATATATATTAAAATAATTTAATATTTAATTATTTTTTTAATAAATTAAAAGTCCTAATTTCCCTCTTCCATTCAAAAATAATTTGTTTTTGAATTATTTTATTAGTTTTGAATTTATAAGATTTAATTACCAAAATACCCTTTTCTTTTAAAAAGTGTTGACTTTTATATATGTTATGTATATTTTGCATATATATCATATATATATATTCCACTTTTTCATTTAAAATCCCTTCATTTTTCATTTAAAACCATTAATTTAATGTATCCTTTTAAATTATAATTTATTTTATCAAATTTTCTAAAAATTAGAAATTTTCAAAAAATTTTGGATGTTACACATCTGAAGTGCAACAATTTTTGCTTAAATAGAAATGATTCCCGAGTTTAGTACGGTAACTAGGATTGTCATGTTATAGATATGTTAATTTGGAAAATCAAGTCCTGAGGTACATTGAAATTAATTTGGCAAAACCAATATTTGATTTCAAAATCCAAATTCAAAAAATCCAAAAAAAAAATTACAAAGACTTCAAGTTAAGGAGAGTATGTTGAACTATCGAGCCTCGAAGGACACATTGAGCAAAGAAAATAATTATTGGCAAGGTCATGAAGAAAGCTACCAACTGACATGCTGAATCAAAATTTGAAATGGATGTATCTCTGCTGTTTGGGGCCTCCATTATTCATATTTTCAACATCTTGAAGATAAAAGCCATAAATGTGAAGCATTGTGTCATTCCAATGCAAGACTTGAATGAGCATCTTAAAGGAACCAATGAGAACACTACTGCTGATCACCTAGGTTTGTGAGTCAATGAAACCACTGTAAGTATTATTCATGCATACATGAGCATATTACATTGCACTTTCTTGTCTTGTATTGTCTATTCTTTGTCAAAGTGAACAACAAACACTCTGTGAAGTAAACAATCAAAAGAAGGTATCAAATCAGGGGGGCATGGAAAGCCCATTGCTTGAGAAAGTTCCAGTAATTTTGCAAAGAGAAGAAATGCGTGCTTTTGCGAAGAACTAGACAACAAGAACATCAATCAGAGCCCACATAGAAAAATCATGGGTTTGAGCCTACACAGGGGGCAAAGTTTCTCCTTTTCAATTTTTGAGTTTATACATGAACAAAACATTTTGAGACTCACTTCTAATATTTTACCACACTGGAGGGCAAGGAGAAGATATGAAGGCTAGCTAAAAAGGGCTGAATTTTTTGCAAAAGTGCAAAGGAAGAACAAAAAAGAAGAAAAAAAAGAAGAAAATTAGAATTCTCAAAAGAATGAAGATGCAAAAGACAAAAGATCAGTCCAGCTAAAGGAGCTAAAGCCAGGGTAAAGACTCGACCTCCAATGGATAAAGATCCATGTTTCAAGGGTAAAGACCCGACCTCCAGTGGATAAAGATCTATGCTTCAACGGTAAAGACCCAACCTCCAATGGAAAAAGATCCATGTTTTAAGGGTAAAGACCTAATTTTCAATGGATAAAGATCCACTTTCAAGGGTGAAGACCCGATTTCCAAGGATGAAGAACCATTTTCAAAGATGAAGACCTGATTCCAAGGATGAAGAGCCATGTTCAAGGGTAAAGACCCATTCTCAAAGGATGAAGATCCATTTTCAAGGGTGAAGACCCGATCTCTAATGGATAAAGATCCATGTTTCAAGGGTAAGGACCTGATTTCCAATGGATAAAGATCCATACTTCAAGAGTAAAGACCTGATTTCCAATGGATAAAGATCCATATTTCAAAGGGTAAAGACCCGATTTCCAATGGATAAATATCCATATTTCAAAGGGTAAAGACCCAAATTCCCAAAGGATAAAGATCCATGTTTCAAGGGTAAAGACCCGATTTCCAATGGATAAAGATGATAAACATCCATGTTTCAAGGGTAAAGACCCGATTTCCAATGGATAAAGATTCATATTTCAAAGGGTAAAGACCCAAATTCTAAACGATAAAGATCCATTTTTCAAGGGTAAAGACCCAATTTCCAATGGATAAAGATCCATATTTCAAGGGTAAAGACCCGATCTCTTATGGATAAAGATCCATGTTTCAAGGGTAAAGACTCAATTTTCAATGGATAAAGATCCATATTCCAAGGGTACAGACCCGATTTTCAATGGATAAAGATCCATATTTCAAAGGGTAAAGACCCAAAGTCCAAAGGATAAAGATCCATTTTTCAAGGGTAAAGACCCGATTTCCAATGGATAAAGATCCATGTTTCAAGGGTAAAGACCCGATTTCTAATGGATAAAGATCCATTTTCAAGGGTAAATACCCGATTTTCAATGGATAAAGATCCATGATTCAAGGGTCAAGACCCGATTTCTAATGAATAAAGATCCATTTTTCAAGGGTAAAACCCGAATTCTAATGGATAAAGATCCATGTTTCAAGGGTAAAGACCCGATTTTCAATGGACAAAGATCCATATTCCAATGGTACAGACTCGATTTCCAATGGATAAAGATCCATATTTCAAAGGGTAAAGACCCAAAGTCCAAAGGATAAAGATCCATGTTTCAAGGGTAAAGACCCAATTTCTAATGGATAAAGATCCATTTTTCAAGGGTAAGACCCGATTTCCAATGGATAAAGATCCATGTTTCAAGGGTAAAGACCTGATTTTCAATGGATAAAGATCCATGTTTTAAGGGTAAAGACCCAATTTCTAATGGATAAAGATCCATTTTTCAAGGGTAAACACCCGATTTTCAATGGATAGAGATCCATGTTTCAAGGGTAAAGACTCGATTTCTAATGGATAAAGATCCATTTTTCAAGGGTGAAGACCCGATTTCTAATGGATAAAGATCCATGTTTAAAGGCTAAAGACCCGATTTTCAATGGATAAAGATCCATATTCCAAGGGTACAGACCCGATTTCCAATGGATAAAGATCCATATTTCAAAGGGTAAAGACCCAAAGTCCAAAAGATAAAGATCCACGTTTCAAGAGTAAAGACCCGATTTTCAATGGATAAAGATCCATATTTCAAGGGTAAAGACCCGATTTCCAATGGATAAAGATCCATGTTTCAAGGGTAAAGGCCCAATCTCCAATGGATAAAGATCCATGTTCCTAGGTTAAACACCCAATTTCTAATAGATAAAGATCTATTTTTGGTGATAAAGACCCACAATCCATAAAAATGGAACAAGCAGTTATGTCAGAATTCTCAACTGATAAAAGGTCAGTCAAATCAAATTCAATCTCGGGTCTAAGTACCCAAATCAAATCCAAGAACCCAAAACCTCAACCATCTCAAAAATTAAGTCTTATTGCTTTTCACTCTCTTTTGCTGTAGTCTCAGATCATTCAAGCAAGGGGCAAACTGTAGACCCTTAATTTTTTACCCAGTCCGGTCCAATATATTTTATTTAGTCCAAAATAAATTTTGTGTTATCTTAATTAAATAATATTTGTTTTAGTATTTATTTTTTATAGTTTTTAAAAATTATTATAATAATAAATAAATAATATAAATAAATAAATAAAAATAAAAATCGACGACGAAAAAATCCGTCGCCGAAAGTCATTGGACGAAATGGCCTCCTGCATGTGAAATGGCTTCTGGCTGCGCCCCTCGCAATTTTCCATGCCAGCGCTCACAAGCTTGCAGCCCGTCGCAGTTTTCTCCAACAAATTTTTTTTCCAACGTAATTTTTTCTGAAACCAAATTCTATTTGGTTTCGGTTTCCTTTTCCTAATTAATGATAATTTCCTTAAACAATTGGAATTAAGCTTCCAAAAATTTCTATAAATAACACTAAAAAGACACAGAAAAAGGAGGGGGATTTGAAAAATTGATCGGACTTGGAAAAACTATTGGAGAAAAAAAGAAAACTTTGAAACTTGGATTATAGAAAACTCTAGCAATAAGCAAGCAAATCAACGATTCATCAAAGACAACAAGCTTGTCTTTGTCCTTATTGTAATATCCTCATGTATGCCCTAGAAGTTTTGACTATGTTGTTGTTGTTTTAAATTGGATTGAATGTATATGTTATGTGAGAAGAAAAGAATTTGAGAAGAGAATGGTTATGTATATGTGTTTTGGGAAAGAAAATAGGGTTTAGAGAAGAGTGTATATGTTGTTTATATGTTAATATATATAACATATAAGTTGGTCAAATGCAAGGTCAATGGAAGAGAGATATTTTTATGGGATATGTGAAATTACATATATGGGCATGCAAGGGACAAAAGCTAGAACAAATGGTTAAGGGTGTTTTGGTAATTTTCCTTGTAGGAATTGCATGGTGGAGATTAAAAGAAGAAGAAGTGGTTGACTTGAGTTTATTTTCTTGTCTTTTCTCATGTGTGTGCCGGCCATTGAAGAAGAGAAAGAGCTAGAGAGGGCTTGAAGTTCTAAACTCATTTTGAAAGGAGATTCAAGGAATTAAGTGGAAGATTTGTGAAATTCATCAACTTTGGTAAGTCCTTTCTCTTGATTTTCTTTTGTTCTTTTGAAGTGGAGTTGGAAATGAATTTTTGGTTTGTTGAGATGATGATTAAATGTGTTTGTAATGAGTTTTTAAATGTTGTTTTTGATTTTAAGTGAAGAAGTATAAGAGGTGTTGTTGTTCGAAGTGTTGGAGTTGATATTGTTTTAGGGTTTTGAAGTGTTACATGATGTTTTCCTTGTGTTTGCTTCATTATTTTCAAAGATCTTCTTGTGGTTGGTGTTTGTTGGAATTTTGGACTTGGAAATGGGATTTTGGCCGAGGGCAGTAGCCTTCTGGATGCCACGCCCGTGGCCTTGATTGGCCATGGCCGTGGCCATTGGTAGGCTTTTGGTGCCATGGCCGTGGAGGATGGAAGCTTGAGTGGCAGAATTGTTTTGTATCCCACGCCCGTGGTGGTTATGGTGGCCACGACCGTGGCCTATAATGTATGATGTTGAAGTTTAATTTTGTGATTTAAGGTTTAAGATGAAGTTATTAAGTGATTAAATGGTATTGGAATTGATGGATTGTATCATTCTTTGGATTAGGGTTTGATAGAAGGTGATTTGCCCTAATTTGGGAAGTGAAGAACTTTGCAAGAAGGAAGGTGTTTAGAGTTGTGTGACTTGTGATTGAGGTAAGTACAAATTTTGTGTTGATGCATACATGTGACATTGCATTGATGATGCATATGAAGTTGAGATTGATCATATATATGATGATAATGGTAATGCATATGATACTATGTGATATTTCATGTATTGTGACTTATGTGATGAGTAATGTGTTTTGTTATGTTTATGTCAATAATGCTAAATGTATAATGTGATGGATATGTTGAGGATATGATTGTGTATTTGAAAGATGAAGTATTGTAATGTGATTTGAAATGTGATGGAATATAATGCCATTTTGTTTGGCTATGGTAATTTATATGTGATATGAGGCCATTGTTATTGGCTATGATGAGAATTGAGAATGGAAATGATAATTAAATAATAAATGACTTGTGTGGCTAATGTGTTATTCCATTTTCAGAGTTTGTTGTTGGTGGCATGCCTAATAAGTGTAACAATCTCTTGAAGTTAGGTTGGATTGAATCCTTGAAGCCTAATTGAGATGTTACCACCCTTGAAGCTAGGTTGGATTTTGTTCTTGAAGCCAAGTTGGGTTGAAGCTTAGCATGCTTTGCTCCCCTTGAAGCTTGGTTGAACCTAATCCTTGAAGCCTAGTTGGGTATATGATATTGATAAATGTGATAACAAAACCAAAGCATTAACTCTGAAAATTGAATAGCATATTAGTGTATTTTGGGCCCATGCTTGTCTTTGTTTAATGTGATTCATGAATGATAACATGATTGATAAATGAGGAATATGGAAGGATGTTGCAATGTAATATGTTTATATATTGTGATTTATGAAATGTAAAAGTATGTTGAAATATGATATGCTTATATGATTATGAGTGGTGAAATTCAAAGATGTAGCTTCTCACCTATGTTGTATGTTTATTAATAATATGTATGGCATTGCTTTGCATTAAAGCATAACATTAGCATGATTTGTCTTACTAAGTCGTTGGCTTAGCGCGATAGTGTTAATCGCGCAGGTGATAGAGTTGAACCCGAGAGCTCTTCGAGACCTAGTGAGAGTAGACATTGAGGTGTTGATTTGGACTTAAAGATCAGAGCAGACTTGCCAATCAAGTATAACTTCTTTATGTTTTGTAAAATATTGTTTATAATGTAAATATATGTATATTTGTAAATACAGATTTAAATGTTTTCATATATGTAAATAATTTTATAACTTCCGCTGTGTAATAATTAAATGTATGTATATATTGAATTTATTTTATACTACAATTTAATGACTTCTTTTCTATAATATATAATGATAAAGATTATGGTAGTATATAAAATGTTTTGAATGTTAAGAAAATCCGTAGCATCCCTATGTTTATTGCATGTATGCTACATTGTGGTATTGTAGTGTGCATGTAATGGATGTGGGGGTGTTACAATTGTTTTGGTATCAGAGCCTAGGTTTGAGATTCTCAACCTAGGTAAAATGTAAGAAAAAGACTATTTTGATTTTTAAAAAAAGTGGTTTTTGAATAACATATATGTTTGGGATTGGCAATCTCTGATCTTTAATAAGATGTAATCTGCTGTGTTTGCAGACTTAGGTTGTGATGGATCCTCATTCGCGTCAGTCAGTTGAGGGAAGTGCGGAGAGTGTTGCTCCTGAGGATGGAGCTAGAGTTGATAGTGCTGGAGAGGCACCTGCTTCGGTGTCGGGTAGACCAGCTGGGGAGGAGGTTCCGCCAGCTTGGCTTAGGCATGTGGTAGAAGCTTTGAGGCAAGCACCAGTGCAACCACAGCCACCACCCCCTCAGCCTTTGGTATCTGTGAGGCACTATGACAAACTGAGGAAGTATGGAGCTGAAGATTTTATAGGTACTACTGATCCAGCAGTGGCTGAGCAGTGGTTAGACAAAGTACAGAGAATATTTGTTCAGTTGCAAGCCACTCCAGAGGAAAAGTTTGATTATGCAAGATCCTTGTTGCAGAAGGATGCATATAGTTGGTGGAAGACAGTGCCCCATTCTATGGATGATCCACCTACTTTATCCTATACAGATTTTCTGAGAGAGTTTGAATCGAAGTATACTCCAAGGGAGTATAAAGATGGGAAGAAAAGAGAGTTTCTAGATTTGAAGCAAGATCACCGGACCGTAACGGAATATGAGATTGAGTTTATTCGATTAAGTCAGTATGTTGGGGGCATAATATCAGATGAGATAGATAGATGCAGAAGATTTGAGGAGGGATTGAGGCCCTCTATCATGTGCTTAGTGGCTGGATCTAGATATCACGATTTCTCACAGCTAGTGGCAGCAGCTCGAAGTGTAGAGCGAGCTCAAGTTATTGCAGCTGCTTCAGAGGAAGAGGTTAGGGTTAGGAGGCCCCAGTTTGAGGCAGGGTCTTCTTCTGTTAAGAGAGGTAAGGGAAGTTTTGCTCCTCGGGCCAGTAGGAGTCAAAGAACAGCTGGTAGGTCAGTGCAGTTACAAAGGCAGAGAATTAGACCTGCAGCTTCAGTGGCAAGCGCTCCGACCCCTATGATTCAGAGATCCACCTTACCCATCTGCATCCATTGTGGTAGGCCACATGGTGGTCCTTGTTGGAAGGCTGGTGTTGCAGGAGTTTGCTTCAGATGTGGATCTCCTGATCACTTTGTGAGAGACTGTCCTGAGAGGCAGGAGCAGATGCCAGTTGATTCTGCCGCTTCTCGATCTAATGTGAGGGGAGGTCGAGGAGGCAGAGGTGTTAGCAGAGGAAGCAGACCGAGGTTCAGTTCTAGAGGAGGTGCTACATCCAGGGAGAGTAGACCAGAAGAGGTTGGATCTTCCCAGAGGATGTATGTTATGCAGAGGCAGCCAGATGCTTCGGCAATCATAGCTAGTACTTTTTCTTTATTTGATACTTCAGTACTTGCTTTGATTGATCTGGGTTCCACGCATTCATATATTAGTGCATCTGTTTTACCTGTATCTGATGTGCATGCTGAGTCCCTAGGGTTTGATATGTTGGTGACAAATCCGTTAGGGCATAGTGTGATTGTTAGTAAAGTGCACAAAGATAGTGCAGTAGTGGTGCAAGGTGAGGAGTTCCTTGGGGATTTAATTGAGATGCCTTTTAAGGAATATGATGTGATTTTGGGCATGGACTGGCTATCTCGACATGGAGCTATGGTGGATTGTAAAAAGAAGGTTGTTACTTTGAGAACTGGTGATGGTAGAGAGGTGATAGTATCTAATGCGCAAGGACAGCTAGCCTCCTTATTTGTTTCAGCTGTTGCAGCTAGGAGGTTGATTAGAAAAGGATGTGAAGCCTATCTTGCTCATGTGGTAGATACTAGAGTAAGAGGTTCTCCTATTGATAGCATTGCCACAGTTGCAGAGTTCCCAGATGTATTCCCAGAGGAGTTGCCAGGATTGCCTCCTGAGAGAGAGGTGGAGTTTGGTATTGAATTGTTGCCTGGTACCACTCCTATCTCTATTACTCCGTATAGAATGGCACCAGCAGAATTGAGAGAATTGAAAGTGCAATTACAGGAGTTGTTGGATAAGGGATTTATTCGCCCCAGTGTTTCTCCTTGGGGAGCTCCTGTGTTATTTGTGAAGAAGAAAGATGGTACTATGAGATTGTGCATCGATTATAGGCAATTGAACAAGGTGACCATTAAAAATAAATATCCTTTGCCTAGAATTGATGATCTCTTTGATCAATTGAAAGGAGCATCAGTGTTCTCCAAGATTGATCTGAGATCTGGGTACCATCAGCTGAGGGTCAAAGCTGAAGATGTTCCGAAGATAGCTTTTCGGACCAGGTATGGGCATTATGAATTTTTAGTTATGCCTTTTGGTCTGACGAATGCACCTGCAGCTTTTATGGATTTGATGAATAGGGTGTTTAGGCCCTATCTGGATCAGTTTGTAGTGGTCTTCATCGATGATATATTGGTGTATTCGCGGAATGAGGAGGAACATGACATGCATCTGCGGATTGTGTTGCAGATTTTGAGAGAGAAGCAGTTGTTTGCCAAATTGTCGAAGTGCGAGTTCTGGTTGGATCAAGTCGCTTTTCTCGGTCATATAGTTTCAGCAGAAGGCATTAGAGTTGATCCGAGTAAAGTTGAAGCTATTTTGAATTGGAGTCCACCCAAGTCTGTGACAGAAGTTAGAAGTTTTCTGGGTTTGGCAGGCTATTACCGATGGTTTGTGAAAGGATTTTCTTTGATAGCTACTCCACTCACCAGATTGCTTCGTAAGGGAGTGAGATTTGTGTGGACGGATCAGTGTCAGGCTAGCTTTGAGCAGTTGAGAGATATGCTGACTCAAGCGCCTGTCCTTACTTTACCTGTGGAAGGCAAACCATATGTGATTTTCAGTGATGCTTCACATAATGGTTTGGGGTGTGTGCTAATGCAGGAAGGTAAAGTTATAGCTTATGCATCTAGACAGTTGAAACCGCATGAGCTTAACTATCCAACCCATGATTTGGAATTGGCAGCCATTGTGTTTGCATTGAAGATTTGGCGCCATTATCTGTTTGGGGAGAAATGTTTCATTTACACTGATCACAAGAGTTTGAAGTATTTGGGGGTTCAGAAGGAGCTCAATCTTCGACAGAGGAGATGGTTGGAATTGATTAAAGACTACGACTGCTTGATTGATTATCATCCAGGTAAAGCAAATGTTGTTGCTGATGCCTTGAGTCGGAAGTCTTTAGCTGGTTTAACTATTTACTCGCTCTCGTTGCTTGTTGTGTTGAGAGCATTGTGTGCTAGTTTTGTATCTTGTGATGATGGTGCATTGTTGGCACAGTTGCATGTGAAACCAGTTTTGTTGGATCAGATTAAAGAGGCTCAGTTGGCTGATAAGAAGATTCAGAAGATTATTTCAGATTGTCAGAATGGAAAGAGTAGAGATTTTGTTGTGAAAAGTGATGGAAGCCTCTGGTTTAAGAATAGATTGTGTGTACCCGATGATGCTGATTTGAAAAGGATCATTTTGGAAGAAGCACATCAGTCAGTGTTTGCTATGCATCCGGGCAATACAAAGATGTATCATGATTTGAGACAATATTACTGGTGGTCTGGTATGAAGAGAGACATTGCGGAGTTTGTATCCAAATGTCTCACTTGTCAGAAGGTAAAAGCAGAGCATCAAGTTCCAACTGGGTTGCTTCAACTGTTGTCAGTGCCTGAATGGAAGTGGGAAAGAGTGACAATGGATTTTGTGTCTGGTTTGCCATTGACACAAAGAAAGCATGATGCTATTTGGGTGATTGTGGATAGATTGACCAAGACAGCTCATTTCCTTCCGGTTCAGATGGATTACTCTTTGGAGAGGTTAGCTGAGTTGTATATCCATGAGATTGTGAAGTTGCATGGTGTTCCAACTTCTTTGGTGTCTGATCGAGATCCCAGGTTTACTTCAAGATTTTGGAAGAGTTTGCATGGAGCTTTGGGTTCTCGACTGCATTTCAGCACTGCTTTTCATCCACAAACGGATGGACAGTCAGAGAGGGTGATACAGATTATTGAGGACATGTTGAGAAGTTGTGTCATCGATTTCTCTGGAAGTTGGGACAGATTTCTATCTCTTGTGGAGTTTGCTTACAACAACAGTCACCAATCTAGCATTGGTATGGCACCATTTGAAGCATTGTATGGCAGACGGTGTAGGACACCTCTTTGTTGGATTGAACTTAGTGAAAATAAGATGATTGGTCCTGATGTGATTCAAGAAACTGAAGAGAAAGTGAAGTTGATTCGAGGGAGGTTGAAAGCAGCTTCGGACAGACAGAAGTCTTATGCAGATCTGAAAAGGAGAGACATAGAGTTTGATGTTGGAGATAAGGTATTCTTAAAGGTATCTCCTTGGAAGAAGATATTGAGGTTCGGTCAGAAAGGGAAATTGAGTCCTCGTTTCATTGGACCGTATGAAGTGTTGGAAAAAGTTGGGCCAGTTGCGTATCGACTTGCTTTACCACCTGAGTTGGATCGTATTCATAATGTATTCCATGTTTCTATGTTGAGGAAGTACAGATCGGATCCATCTCATGTGTTGTCAATTGAATCAATTGAAGTGAATCCATATTTGACGTTTGAAGAGGAACCAGTTGCTATCTTGGCACGTGATGTGAAAGAGTTAAGAAACAAACAAGTGCCACTTGTGAAGATTTTGTGGAAGAATCATGGACAAGAAGAAGCAACTTGGGAAAGTGAGCAAACCATGTGAGATCAATATCCTCAGTTGTTTCAGAGTTAATACCAGGTAATTTCGAGGACGAAATTTCTTTTTAGAGGGGGAGAATTGTAATATCCTCATGTATGCCCTAGAAGTTTTGACTATGTTGTTGTTGTTTTAAATTGGATTGAATGTATATGTTATGTGAGAAGAAAAGAATTTGAGAAGAGAATGGTTATGTATATGTGTTTTGGGAAAGAAAATAGGGTTTAGAGAAGAGTGTATATGTTGTTTATATGTTAATATATATAACATATAAGTTGGTCAAATGCAAGGTCAATGGAAGAGAGATATTTTTATGGGATATGTGAAATTACATATATGGGCATGCAAGGGACAAAAGCTAGAACAAATGGTTAAGGGTGTTTTGGTAATTTTCCTTGTAGGAATTGCATGGTGGAGATTAAAAGAAGAAGAAGTGGTTGACTTGAGTTTATTTTCTTGTCTTTTCTCATGTGTGTGCCGGCCATTGAAGAAGAGAAAGAGCTAGAGAGGGCTTGAAGTTCTAAACTCATTTTGAAAGGAGATTCAAGGAATTAAGTGGAAGATTTGTGAAATTCATCAACTTTGGTAAGTCCTTTCTCTTGATTTTCTTTTGTTCTTTTGAAGTGGAGTTGGAAATGAATTTTTGGTTTGTTGAGATGATGATTAAATGTGTTTGTAATGAGTTTTTAAATGTTGTTTTTGATTTTAAGTGAAGAAGTATAAGAGGTGTTGTTGTTGGAAGTGTTGGAGTTGATATTGTTTTAGGGTTTTGAAGTGTTACATGATGTTTTCCTTGTGTTTGCTTCATTATTTTCAAAGATCTTCTTGTGGTTGGTGTTTGTTGGAATTTTGGACTTGGAAATGGGATTTTGGCCGAGGGCAGTAGCCTTCTGGATGCCACGCCCGTGGCCTTGATTGGCCATGGCCGTGGCCATTGGTAGGCTTTTGGTGCCATGGCCGTGGAGGATGGAAGCTTGAGTGGCAGAATTGTTTTATACCCCACGCCCGTGGTGGTTATGGTGGCCACGACCGTGGCCTATAATGTATGATGTTGAAGTGTAATTTTGTGATTTAAGGTTTAAGATGAAGTTATTAAGTGATTAAATGGTATTGGAATTGATGGATTGTATCATTCTTTGGATTAGGGTTTGATAGAAGGTGATTTGCCCTAATTTGGGAAGTGAAGAACTTTGCAAGAAGGAAGGTGTTTAGAGTTGTGTGACTTGTGATTGAGGTAAGTACAAATTTTGTGTTGATGCATACATGTGACATTGCATTGATGATGCATATGAAGTTGAGATTGATCATATATATGATGATAATGGTAATGCATATGATACTATGTGATATTTCATGTATTGTGACTTATGTGATGAGTAATGTGTTTTGTTATGTTTATGTCAATAATGCTATATGTATAATGTGATGGATATGTTGAGGATATGATTGTGTATTTGAAAGATGAAGTATTGTAATGTGATTTGAAATGTGATGGAATATAATGCCATTTTGTTTGGCTATGGTAATTTATATGTGATATGAGGCCATTGTTATTGGCTATGATGAGAATTGAGAATGGAAATGATAATTAAATAATAAATGACTTGTGTGGCTAATGTGTTATTCCATTTTCAGAGTTTGTTGTTGGTGGCATGCCTAATAAGTGTAACAATCTCTTGAAGTTAGGTTGGATTGAATCCTTGAAGCCTAATTGAGATGTTACCACCCTTGAAGCTAGGTTGGATTTTGTTCTTGAAGCCAAGTTGGGTTGAAGCTTAGCATGCTTTGCTCCCCTTGAAGCTTGGTTGAACCTAATCCTTGAAGCCTAGTTGGGTATATGATATTGATAAATGTGATAACAAAACCAAAGCATTAACTCTGAAAATTGAATAGCATATTAGTGTATTTTGGGCCCATGCTTGTCTTTGTTTAATGTGATTCATGAATGATAACATGATTGATAAATGAGGAATATGGAAGGATGTTGCAATGTAATATGTTTATATATTGTGATTTATGAAATGTAAAAGTATGTTGAAATATGATATGCTTATATGATTATGAGTGGTGAAATTCAAAGATGTAGCTTCTCACCTATGTTGTATGTTTATTAATAATATGTATGGCATTGCTTTGCATTAAAGCATAACATTAGCATGATTTGTCTTACTAAGCCGTTGGCTTAGCGCGATAGTGTTAATCGCGCAGGTGATAGAGTTTAACCCGAGAGCTCTTCGAGACCTATTGAGAGTAGACATTGAGGTGTTGATTTGGACTTAAAGATCAGAGCAGACTTGCCAATCAAGTATAACTTCTTTATGTTTTGTAAAATATTGTTTATAATGTAAATATATGTATATTTGTAAATACAGATTTAAATGTTTTCATATATGTAAATAATTTTATAACTTCCGCTGTGTAATAATTAAATGTATGTATATATTGAATTTATTTTATACTACAATTTAATGACTTCTTTTCTATAATATATAATGATAAAGATTATGGTAGTATATAAAATGTTTTGAATGTTAAGAAAATCCGTAGCATCCTTATGTTTATTGCATGTATGCTACATTGTGGTATTGTAGTGTGCATGTAATGGATGTGGGGGTGTTACACTTATTTATCCAAGAAGTAATTTTTGGTGGAACCAACGAACGGAGGTTTGAATTTCTAATCTCTTTTTGTTTTATTTTCTTACAATAGCTTTGTTTCTTTGATTCCTAAGAATATACACACAAAACCTTGATCTATAAATATGCAGTAATGTTGATCTTCGTTTCAATGACATAAATGATCTTTTCTGTTTCTCCTAAAACTCAAGAACCCTAATTCTGTTTTTTCTAAAACTTAAGAACCCTAATTATGTTTCTTCTAAAACTTAATAACCCTAATTTATTTCTTCTAAGCCTTAAAACCCTAGATTTTTCCTTCTATTTCCAAAAACCCTAAAAAAAATACTTTTCTGTTTCTAAAAACCTTAAATCATTTTGTTTATTTCCAAAAGCTTTTAAAAACCCTAAACTGGTTTTCTTCTAATTCTTTTCCAAAGTTTCCAAATGTTTTGTTAAATATCCAAACTCAAAACCCACTTTACAGTTTCTAAAATCACAATTACTTTATAAAACTCTACACTATTTTCTTCAAATCCAAAACCAAAACAGTAAACCCCAAACTAGTTAATCTAAATCCTAAGTTTTCTTAAACCCTAATTCCCTCAAAACCATAAACCCTAATCCTTAAAACCTTAAAACCTTATAAACCTTAACATTCAAACCCCATACAGTAAATCCAAAATAATAATCCAGTAACCAATAATTATAAACCTAAATGTTTCAATATTCCAAAACCCTAATTTCATAATGTTACCCATAAAACCTAATTTGATTCATGAAACCCTAATCCATTCCAATTTTCCAAAACTTTACAGTAGGCTAAACAAATAGCAAATGTAATACTAAAATTCCAAAACTCTAAAATATTAATTAAAGAAACTTTAAATAGAAACAGTAAACCTCAATTTGTATCTTTACTTGCTTTATTTTTAGATTTAATTATGTAGTTTATTATATGCTTTGATTTATTTAATTTCAATGCTTGATTTACTTAATTTATTATGGATGAATGTTTATTATATATTGTGATTGATGTTTAATATCTTTGATGAATGATTTATTTATGATGAGTGGTTATTTACTTTTATCGATTTATTTGATTTTCAAAAGTGTAAGAGGTATGTTTCCACTTTTTGGGTACCTCATTAGTTAAATATCACGTAATTTAAATTGCTTTTATATTTTGGACCAATGTAAAGGACATGTTTCTACCTTTTGGTGGGTGTCCTATTTAGTTTAGACATGGATGATGTAAGGGCATGTTTCCATCTTCGGATGAGTGTCCATTTATTTGCTTTGCTTGGACATTACTTTGATTTTAATATAACGATGCTTTATTTCAATTGTTGCATGTAATATGGATAATATTGTTATATTTAAGAATTTTATAATAGTAAGTTCTGTAAAGGAGGCCGGTTCCAATGAACCGGGCGTTGTGGGGGTGCTGGGTCATTTCTCACCTTCCCCACACGTACCCAACTTTCTGAACCCATTAGGGGGTTGGGGACTCCTTAGGAATCGAGTCACCCACCCCTTTCTTTTTCCCGGCCCGTCTGGGTGGCGACTCCATCTTCTCCGAACTTAGGTCCATGTTCTTTAAGGCCCCGAGCCTAAACAGTGCCAAAGTCACAAGAACCATTCCATTGGGAGTGGGGGCAAAAATTCCCGCTCATAGGTTCAGTTGCAGGAGTTACTTAATAAAGGGTTTATCTGTCCTAGTGTGTCACCGTAGGGAGCACCTGTCTTATTTGTGAAGAAGATTGATGGCACTTTGAGATTATGTATTGATTACCGGGAGTTGAATAAGGTGACCATCAAGAACAAGTATCCACTACCTAGTATAGATGATCTCTTTGATTAGTTGAAGGGAGTAGCAGTATTCTCTAAGATTGATCTAAGATCGGAATACCTTCAGTCGAGAGTTAGAGATGCAGATGTACCCAAGACAACTTTTTGCATGAGGTATGGGCATATGAGTTTCTGGTGATGCCCTTTAGACTGACGAATGCACCAGTATCATTCATGAATTTGATAAACATGGTGTTTAGACCATACTTAGATCAGTTTATAGTGGTCTTTATTGATGATATACAGGTGTATTAGCATAATGAGGAAGATCATGACAAGCATCTTCGGATTGTACTGTGGACTTTGAGAGAGAAGTTGTTATATGCTAAGCTGTCTAAGTGTGAGTTCTGGCTTGATCAGGTAATTTTTCTTAGTCATGTAGTATCAGTAGAGGGTATTAAAGTTGATCCTAGTAAAGTCGAGGCTATCCTGAATTGGAGTCCACCAAAAAATATTATAGAGGTTAGAAGTTTTCTAGGATTAGCAAGTTATTATCATCGATTTGTGAATGGTTTTTCTATGATAGCTACACCACTCACCAGATTGCTTCAGAAAGGGATTAGATTTGCATGGACATATCGGTGTCAGGCGAGTTTTGAACAGTTGAGAGACATGTTGACTCATACTCCTATCCTTACCCTGCTTGTGAAAGGTAAACCTTATGTGATATACAATAATGCTTCGAATAGTGTTTTAGGTTGTGTTTTGATGCAGAAGGGTAGAGTCATTGCTTATGCATCATGACAATTGAAGCCTCATGAATTGAATTACCCGACTCATGATTTAGAGCTTGCAGCTATAGTTTTTGCATTGAAGACTCGGCGGCATTATTTGTATGGGGAAAAATGTTTTATTTACATAGATCATATGAGTTTGAAGTATTTGGGTGTTCAGAGAGAGTTGAATCTTAGGCAAAGATGGTGGTTAGAGTTGATTAAAGACTATGGCTGCTTGATTGATTCTCATCCTAGCAAAGCAAATGTATTTGCGGTTACTTTGAGTCGGAAGTCCATGGTAGGCTTGACTGCTTATTCGCTCTTATTGCTTGTTGAGTTGAGAGCGTTGAATGCTAGATTTATGCTTTTTGATGATGGTGCATTGATGTCTTAGGTGCATTGATGTCTTAGTTGGAGTTGAGGCCAGTGTTATTATATCAGATTAAGGAGGCCCAACAGGCAGATGAAAAAATTCAGAAGATGGTGAAGGATTACCAAAAGGGGGAGAGTAGATACTTTTATGTGAGAGATGATGGCAATTTATGGTACAGAGATGTGCATTCTTGATGATGTAGAATTGAAGAGAAAGATTTTAGAGGAAGCACATCAGTCATTTTATGTTATGTACCCTAGAAGCACCAAGATGTATCAAAATTTGAAGCAGCATTATTGGTGGTCAGGTATGAAGAGGGACACAGCAGAATTTGTATTTAGATGACTCACTTGCTAGAGAGTGAAGGATAAGCTCCAGGTTCCTCCAGGGTTGCTTCAGCCATTGTCAGTACCCGAGTGAAAATGGGAGCGAGTGACCATGGATTTTGTAACTGGACTGCCTTTAACCTAAAAGAAGCATGATGCAATTTGGGTGATAGTTGATCTGATGACAAAGACAACTCATTTTCTTCCTGTTGAGATGGACTACTCACTTGATAGGTTGGCTGAGCTATATATCAGTGAAATAGTGAGAGTGCATGGAGTCCCAGTTTCTTTGGTGTCAGACCGAGATTTCCATTCTCGATTGCACTTTAATATTACTGTTCATTCACAGATAGATGGGCAGTTAGAGAGAGTGATGCAGATTTTAGAGGATATATTGAGGAATGTATCATTGATTTCACCGGGAGTTGGGACAGGTATTTGCCACTAGTTGAGTTCGCCTACAACAACAGTCATTTGTCCAGTATTGGGATGGCATCTTATGAGGTCTTATATGGCAGAAAGTGTAGGACACCATTATGTTGGGATGAGGTTAGAGAAGGCAAGCCGGTAGGTCTCGATTTGATTAAAGAAACAGAAAAGAAAGTGAATGTAATTCAGGATCGTCTGAAAGTAGCTTCAGACAGATAAAAATTCTATACAAATTTGAAGAGAAAAGATATAGAGTTCAATGTGGGAGATAAAGTGTTCCTGAAGGTGTCTCCATAGAAGAAGATTCTGAGGTTTGGTAGGAAAGGAAAGTTGTAATATCCCAAGGTACACCCTAAAAGTTTTGGAATAATTATTGTGGTATTTGGATGTAAGGAGTATGTTTAATGGAAGGAGAAAAGAAGTGAAGATATATATAACATATATAAGTTAAACTAATGAAAGTCAAAAGAAGATAAATGAATTAATTTAATACCCGATTTTGGTGTACATTGGAATGGTAGTTGTGAGAAGATATGTTGGTAAAATATGTAAGGAAAATATTATAAGAAATAGGTGTATATGAGGGATGATATATATTTATGTGGTATTTGAAAAATATGGAAAATATAAAGGAAATATAAAAGAGATATACATATACCAACATATATATTACATATACATAATGTATAAAGTGGTGTAGGAAAAGTAAGTTTATATAATTAATTAATTAATTAATAATAATAATAATAATAATAATAATAACAATAAAAAAAGAAAAAGAAGATATTTATTTTGGTTATGTATGAAATTACTAAAAAGGGCAAGTAAGTGAAAGAGTGTTTAATTGTATAGAAGAGGGTATTTAGGTAATTTTCTTTTTAAATTGCTTGGTGGAGGTTTAAAGAGAGGGGAAATTTGACTTTGTTTCTTTTGTCTCTTTCATTTTTCTTCTTTTCTTTTGGGGTGGCCGGGTATCACTTAGTCAAGAGAGTAAGAAGTTGTTTTGAGTTCCAAGTTTCAAATTGAAGGAAGATTTCAAGGAAACAAGTTAGAAATTCAAGAAGTTTATCATTTTTGGTAAGTTTTCTCTTGATTTCTCTTGTTCTATTTGGAATTTTGTTTGAGTTTGATGGAGTGTGTTTGTGTATGGTGTGTGTAAAAGTGTTGAAATGGAATTAAAGATAAGAAGTTAGGTTGGTGTTGGTGATGGAAGAGTAAGAGCTGTGTTTAGTGAAATTTTTCCTGTTTTACAATTAGTAAAGGCTGTGACTTGTATGATTTTTAATTAATTATAGAAAAATGTTCTTAAAGTGAATTTTTGATATGTTGTGACTCTATGAGTCTAGAATGACTGAAAAATATATTGATTCGATTTTGGAATGGTTATGATTTTGGAAAGATTATTTTTATTAGACCTGTTCCAGCAGGTACCTTAACTGAGACAGCTATCTTTCCGGATTTTTAATAAAATGTAGAAAACTCATATCCAATTGAATTTTGGATATGTTGTTTTTTAGTGAGTCTAGTATTTGAGAAAAATAATTTGGAACCACATTGATTGAATTTAATTTACGGAATTCACAAAGTTCAGAACTGCTGCCAGGATGCAGGGCAATTGGAGCAGTCTGGTTGGGTGAACTATTTGACCAAGATTTTGTGTTCAGTTTGATCTGAAATTTTAAAGGAATGATTTTAAGATGTAAAACTAAATTCTGTAAAAATTTTAGAGTTTTTAGTCAAGTATATTATTTTATACAATTTTTCAAAATAAGGATTAAGTTGAGTCCAAAACTAGAATTTACTATTCATATGGTCATTTTGCTAATATTCCTTTTGGATTAGGTTGTGAAGAGGTTGAATTGCCCTAATCTAAGTGTTGAGGATTCTTGGAAGAGTAAGTGTATAGATTGGTGTGAGTTGGTTTTAAGGTAAGTACAAACTACATTATTGCATAAATGCATATGACTTTGAGACTTGATACACATTTGGTTGTAAATGTGTTAGGAAATGTAGTGCATTGTTGATGTATATTAAT
The DNA here is from genome assembly GCA_947685225.1 of Garcia nutans. NCBI lineage: Eukaryota > Viridiplantae > Streptophyta > Magnoliopsida > Malpighiales > Euphorbiaceae > Garcia > Garcia nutans. The sequence goes on along the minus strand of CANTUV010000039.1, from coordinate 28,023,860 downwards.
ATTAGGAAACGTAATGCATTGTTGATGTATATTAATAATGTTATGTTTGGTATAACATGAATGTTGTGATGAGTATGTAAAATGTGTGTTAATGCCATTGATTATATACATTTGAATTGTTTTATTGTGATTTGAGATCATATGAGATATGATGCCATGGTTGTTGGCTATGATGATGCAAATGAAATATATAATTGAGGCATGGTTGCCTAATTAATTATGAGAAATGAAATGAAAAGAGATTGATAAAGAGATAAATGAAATGATTGTGTGCCTAATGTGTTAATTCAATTTTCAGAGTTCTGTTTTTGGCGGCATGCCTATGAATCACTGGATAGGTGAAATGACCGGGTCGTAAGCCGATTCCAGTTGGAAAATGTGAAATGTGATGTTTTTGGGGTGAAATGACCGGGTCGTAAACCTCAAAAACAAATTATTGAAACTAGATTGAGTGAAATGACTGGGTCGTAAGCTCAAATCTAGTTGAATATCCATGGATAAATGTATTGATGATTATGATTATAGACCAAAACAGTAACTCTGAACTTTGAATAGCATATTAGAGTCTTTTGGGTCCATGCTTGTCTTTGTTTAAATGTGATTCATGAAATGTGAAATGAATGAATAATGAGACCAATGATTATTTTTGTTTAAATGTGAATTATGGAATAAGATGTAATGTTATGAGATATATGATGATAATTATGAAATGAGATGATTACAATGTATAAGTAAATTATTGAAGGTGAATGTGGATTGAAAAACTATGTTGAATGATGAGATCTGAAGGTACTACATGAAAATACAATATGATGTATAATATGGATGTGGTTGTGGACATTGTGATTATTATTTTATGAATGTTTTAATAAGTCATGGAATTGTGGGTTGTATTAATGAAATACGTGCATATGTATATAATTATGAGATTAGTAGAAATATATATAAGGTGTAATTGAAATGGGAAAATATGATAAGAAAATAATAATATATGAAGTTAACATATAAGTATGATTGTCTGTTATGTATGTTTATAATATTTATTTGTATTACTAAGCTTTCGGGCTTAGCGCAGTTGTATAAATCGCGCAGGTGAGTAGGTGGTTGATCTGGAAGTCAAATGTTATGCCACGAGAAGGGTAAGAGTATTTCGAGACCAACTAGAAGGTGATGCATACATGTATAATTTCATTATGTTGTATTTCTGACAAGAATGTATTCATATGTATAAATGAAATTTTGGTAAAGACAAGATTATCATATATATATATATATATAAGATTATTGAAAGTATGTGATAATAATAAACCTCTACTTATTTTGTACTAGAAGTGTAAATCCTTTTTGCAGGTTGTAGTTGAGGTTATAAGGGGGATTTATTGGGAGTGTACTGAGAATGATTTTGTTTGCATTGGTTTGTGTAAAATGTTTCTTTTTTTAAATCAGGAAAAAAACAAGTTTTGTCGACACTTGGGACTCAATTTTTAGGCGAAACTATGGCAAAATTTCCGTAAAACCAGAACTAAAATTCGAATTAAGTAAAATTGGTAGCAACATTAGGATAGTGTGGCGCCTCTACTCGGCTTACACATGTAGGCTGGGAAGGGGTGTTACAATTTTTGGTATCAGAGCTTAGGTTCGAGATTCTCGGCCTAAGTAGAATTAAAAAGAGAAAGTTTTGAAAAGCTTAAAGAGAATTAAAAAGAAAAGTTTTGAAATGAAATTTATAATACATGCATATGCATTAACACCTAGGTTGGTCTCGGATGTGGCATTATGTGAATTGTAATGTATTTGAATTAGATGAGATGGATGATAGTATGTGGATGAAGTTCTACATGAAATTAAAAAAAAATGAAAAATGATATGGAAACATTCATATGAGTTTAATTGATAAATTAAAGAATAGAAATTTTTAACTTGAAGGAAATATGGTGGAACATTGAGTGAGTTGATTGGTATAGACAAAATGTGATCATTTAAGGTTTGGGTGTATAAAGTTAAAGTTTTGTTTAAAAGAAAAAGAGATGATGTTGGTTAAGTAAAAAGATATATTGGTATTGTTTGTATTGTTATTTTAATGCAACATTGTGATTTCAATGTTAGAAATGTGATATGTTTGAATATTTTGAAAGCTCATGTTAATGGTGGTAATATGTGACATTTGGATTTTTGAAATGAGCTTAATAATTGTGAAAATTATATGTTTGGATGTTGCTTTGTGGTATATATATAAGATGTTTTTAAAGTTGATATTAAGAAAAGATGAGAATTGTAAGTTGAAGTTTAGGTGAAATAGTGATTTGAGAATTTAGAATTTTAATGGAATGTTGATAAAGATTATTTAGATATTAAACATATGAGCTATTTGCAATGAATATTCTTGCATATGAGAATACTACGAATTGGGTAATGAGATTGATAGTATGAGAATTTGTTTTGAAAAAAAAAGTGATTGAGCGAGTGAAAATGAGTTACTTTAAGTCATTTGACTGGAAAGGGTGAAAATGGATATGAAGGTACATTAAATGCTTTAAAAAAAATAAATGAGAGAGACGTCACATTAGAAATGTGACTTGAATATATATATTTGAAGTGTTATTATGGTTAGAATGTATATATTTGTTGTGTTGATGAATAATTTAAATCATTTCAAAAGAATGAGTATGATAATATTCAAAGAAAAATGATAAACATTAAATTTGTACAGATTGTATGCAAAAGAGAAATTAAATAAAATTACATGCTTAAGTGTATACATGTATAGGATATGTGAGATGAGTTTTTCGATATGAATGTAATTGTATTATGTAAGAAATGTGGGAAGTGAGTCACATTATGGATGTGGCCTATGAATATGTAGGTGGTATAATTACTGGTATAATGATATTAAGAATGATATTGCATGTATTAGTGGACCTAAGAGAGATTAGGTCTTGAACTGTGCAAAGCTAGATGGATTATGTAACGAAATTAAGAGTGAGAATGGACTCGAGTAATATTGGATGGTGAAATTGTTATGGTAATCACTGAACCTGATGATTATATAATATTTTGAGTCCCAAGGTATCCACATGTGGGAAGGTTTTATGTATATGTGTATAATAAGAGATTGTAAATGGATTAGAAGTAGATTCGAAATGGAATAACAAAAGGGAAATTGTGTAAGAATTGCATATGATTGAATATATATACATAAGAGATGATAATAATAATAATATTGTTGAGCAGGAGTTAGACTAATGATGAACATAATCGAGTGCAAATTGTTTTGAGATAGAGTTGAAATGTGTTAACTCTTGGTGTAGCAAAAGTTTAGAGAATGAATATGTAATTCTTGTGATATGATTTAGCATTGTAATTAAAAAAGGTTGGAAGTTGAATAATAAAGGAACAGTATGGATTTATAAGCTTCAGGCATGACCATTAATCTCTTATGATTTTTTTTAGTATATTTTGGTCAATTAATTTTGTTATCCACAGATTTGGAACTGAGATAACATGACTGTAGTGCAGTTTTGGTGAGATTGATAATTATGTTTCTAGAAACATGGTCAAGAATTATGACTGGTAAAGTTATACTTTATCATTTTTTTTGTTTTGTTAGAAATTTTATTATAATTATGAAAAGTAAGGAAAGAAAAGAGAAATGTAAAATGTTTTGAGTTATGGCTAATGTGATAGAAAGCTGATTATATAAAGATCGTAATGGTATGAAATGTGAGGAGATATTAAAAAGGGGAAATTACAAAATGTGACTGAAAGTTATAATAAATATGTTTATGGTATAAAGTGAATAAGTGAATGGACTTAAGGTTTAAGTGAGTGAACTATGGATAGAAAGTATGTTATGAGATTATCATGAGAATTGGTGGAAATTATACTAAGATAGTAGAAAATAAACTATGTGTATATTGAAAGATAATTTAAAGTGATTTGTAATCATGATAATTTTACTGAATATGGATCTGAAGAGATCAGGATTTGAATATAAGTTTGCTCTAATGGAATTAGGTTATATATATATATATATTGTGAATTTCATGATAGTTTAAATAAATTAATTGTTCATTTGAATTAAACAAGATTGAAACGTGGGTATATTGTGACAGATAGATCAATTGATCTAGATTCTATGAAGATTATGAATCATTATTGAAATTTAATGTGTACAGTTGTACTAGGAGCATAAGATTTAAATGATAATGTATGTGATGTAATATTCTGACAAATGTATGGACGTGAATGTATTGAGTTAAATCAGTTGTAAATGAAGATAAAAGGGAAAAAATTAATTACCTGTAAAGTAAGTTGAAAGGCATTGTACTAATATTTATGTTAAGTGAGAAGCATGCTAAAGAAAAAAAAATTAAGTGTAGGAAAAATAAGGATATTGTTATCAATTAAGGTGTGATAAATGTCTATTCTGGAAGTGATTTTAATGATGAGATATTTTGAATGTTTGGATAAGAAAGTAATAAGATATATAAATGGATCTAATGATGAGTTATGAAATTTAGAGAAAATGATTGACTCTAAGGGAGAGAGTAAAAGTTATATGATGTGATGACATAATAACTTAAAAATATAATTAATTTCATATGAAAGTTAAGATGGTATTATGTTAAGAGTGGATTGCTATTATACTAGATAATTTCGAGGACGAAATTATTTAAGGGGGAGAGAATTGTAATATCCCAAGGTACACCCTAAAAGTTTTGGAATAATTATTGTGGTATTTGGATTTAAGGAGTATGTTTAATGGAAGGAGAAAAGAAGTGAAGATATATATAACATATATAAGTTAAACTAATGAAAGTCAAAAGAAGATAAATGAATTAATTTAATACCCGATTTTGGTGTACATTGGAATGGTAGTTGTGAGAAGATATGTTGGTAAAATATGTAAGGAAAATATTATAAGAAATAGGTGTATATGAGGGATGATATATATTTATGTGGTATTTGAAAAATATGGAAAATATAAAGGAAATATAAAAGAGATATACATATACCAACATATATATTACATATACATAATGTATAAAGTGGTGTAGGAAAAGTAAGTTTATATAATTAATTAATTAATTAATAATAATAATAATAATAATAATAAAAGAAAAAGAAGATATTTATTTTGGTTATGTATGAAATTACTAAAAAGGGCAAGTGAGTGAAAGGGAGTTTAATTGTATAGAAGAGGGTATTTAGGTAATTTTCTTTTTAAATCGCTTGGTGGAGGTTTAAAGAGAGGGGAAATTTGACTTTGTTTCTTTTGTCTCTTTCATTTTTCTTCTTTTCTTTTGGGGTGGCCGGGTATCACTTAGTCAAGAGAGCAAGAAGTTGTTTTGAGTTCCAAGTTTCAAATTGAAGGAAGATTTCAAGGAAACAAGTTAGAAATTCAAGAAGTTTATCATTTTTGGTAAGTTTTCTCTTGATTTCTCTTGTTCTATTTAGAATTTTGTTTGAGTTTGATGGAGTGTGTTTGTGTATGGTGTGTGTAAAAGTGTTGAAATGGAATTAAAGATAAGAAGTTAGGTTGGTGTTGGTGATGGAAGAGTAAGAGCTGTGTTTAGTGAAATTTTTCCTGTTTTACAATTAGTAAAGGCTGTGACTTGTATGATTTTTAATTAATTATAGAAAAATGTTCTTGAAGTTAATTTTTGATATGTTGTGCCTCTATGAGTCTAGAATGACTGAAAAATATGTTGATTCGATTTTGGAATGGTTATGATTTTGGAAAGATTATTTTTATTAGACCTGTTCCAGCAGGTACCTTAACTGAGACAGCTATCTTTCCGGATTTTTAATAAAATGTAGAAAACTCATATCCAATTGAATTTTGGATATGTTGTTTTTTAGTGAGTCTAGTATTTGAGAAAAATAATTTGGAACCACATTGATTGAATTTAATTTACGGAATTCACAAAGTTCAGAACTGCTGCCAGGATGCAGGGCAATTGGAGCAGTCTGGTTGGGTGAACTATTTGACCAAGATTTTGTGTTCAGTTTGATCTGAAATTTTAAAGGAATGATTTTAAGATGTAAAACTAAATTCTGTAAAAATTTTAGAGTTTTTAGTCAAGTATATTATTTTATACAATTTTTCAAAATAAGGATTAAGTTGAGTCCAAAACTAGAATTTACTATTCATATGGTCATTTTGCTAATATTCCTTTTGGATTAGGTTGTGAAGAGGTTGAATTGCCCTAATCTAAGTGTTGAGGATTCTTGGAAGAGTAAGTGTATAGATTGGTGTGAGTTGGTTTTAAGGTAAGTACAAACTACATTATTGCATAAATGCATATGACTTTGAGACTTGATACACATTTGGTTGTAAATGTGTTAGGAAATGTAGTGCATTGTTGATGTATATTAATATTAGGAAACGTAATGCATTGTTGATGTATATTAATAATGTTATGTTTGGTATAACATGAATGTTGTGATGAGTATGTAAAATGTGTGTTAATGCCATTGATTATATACATTTGAATTGTTTTATTGTGATTTGAGATCATATGAGATATGATGCCATGGTTGTTGGCTATGATGATGCAAATGAAATATATAATTGAGGCATGGTTGCCTAATTAATTATGAGAAATGAAATGAAAAGAGATTGATAAAGAGATAAATGAAATGATTGTGTGCCTAATGTGTTAATTCAATTTTCAGAGTTCTGTTTTTTGCGGCATGCCTATGAATCACTGGATAGGTGAAATGACCGGGTCGTAAGCCGATTCCAGTTGGAAAATGTGAAATGTGATGTTTTTGGGGTGAAATGACCGGGTCGTAAACCTCAAAAACAAATTATTGAAACTAGATTGAGTGAAATGACTGGGTCGTAAGCTCAAATCTAGTTGAATATCCATAGATAAATGTATTGATGATTATGATTATAGACCAAAACAGTAACTCTGAACTTTGAATAGCATATTAGAGTCTTTTGGGTCCATGCTTGTCTTTGTTTAAATGTGATTCATGAAATGTGAAATGAATGAATAATGAGACCAATGATTATTTTTGTTTAAATGTGAATTATGGAATAAGATGTAATGTTATGAGATATATGATGATAATTATGAAATGAGATGATTACAATGTATAAGTAAATTATTGAAGGTGAATGTGGATTGAAAAACTATGTTGAATGATGAGATCTGAAGGTACTGCATGAAAATACAATATGATGTATAATATGGATGTGGTTGTGGACATTGTGAGTATTATTTTATGAATGTTTTAATAAGTCATGGAATTGTGGGTTGTATTAATGAAATACGTGCATATGTATATAATTATGAGATTAGTAGAAATATATATAAGGTGTAATTGAAATGGGAAAATATGATAAGAAAATAATAATATATGGAGTTAACATATAAGTATGATTGTCTGTTATGTATGTTTATAATATTTATTTGTATTACTAAGCTTTCGGGCTTAGCGCGGTTGTATAAATCGCGCAGGTGAGTAGGTGGTTGATCTGGAAGTCAAATGTTATGCCACGAGAAGGGTAAGAGTATTTCGAGATCAACTAGAAGGTGATGCATACATGTATAATTTCATTATGTTGTATTTCTGACAAGAATGTATTCATATGTATAAATGAAATTTTGGTAAAGACAAGATTATCATATATATATATATAAGATTATTGAAAGTACGTGATAATAATAAACCTCTACTTATTTTGTACTAGAAGTGTAAATCCTTTTTGCAGGTTGTAGTTGAGGTTATAAGGGGGATCTATTGGGAGTGTACTGAGAATGATTTTGTTTGCATTGGTTTGTGTAAAATGTTTCTTTTTTTAAATCAGGAAAAAAACAAGTTTTGTCGACACTTGGGACTCAATTTTTAGGCGAAACTATGGCAAAATTTCCGTAAAACCGGAACTAAAATTCGAATTAAGTAAAATTGGTAGCAACATTAGGATAGTGTGGCGCCTCTACTCGGCTTACACATGTAGGCTGGGAAGGGGTGTTACAAAAGTTGAGCCCTCGCTTCATAGGACCTTATGAGATACTGGAGAGAGTTAGTCCAGTGGCTTATAGATTGGCTCTTCCACCTGAGCTAGATCGGATACACAATGTATTCCATGTCTCTATGCTTCAACGGTATAGGTTAGACCCATCTCATGTCTTGCCATTGGAGTCTATTAAAGTGAGTCCGAATCTGACTTATGAAGAAGAACTAGTGGCGATTTTGGCACGAGAGGTGAAAGAGCTGAGGAATAAAAAGGTGTCATTTGTAAAAGTTCGTTGGAGGAATCATGCCACTGAGGAGGCAACATTGAAGAGTGAGCAGACGATGCGGAGCCAGTATCCTTAGTTATTCCAGAGTTGATATCAGATAATTTCGAGGACGAAATTTTTTTTAGAGGGAGAGAATTGTAACATCCGTTAATTTTTTAAAATTAAATTAAATAAATTAAATAAATAATTTAAATGAAAAATTACAGGATTAGAGGTGAGAGAGTAAAGTGTATATGTAAAATATATATGATATATATATATATATATATAACATATATAAAAGTCAACATTTAAAGAAGAAAGTCAAATAGTCAAATGGAAAAATTATAAATATGCTTTTTAAAATTAAAGTTAAATAAATAATTTTAAAATAAATTATTTATGGATGGAAGAGGTTAATTATCTTTTTTTAACTTAATTAAATAATCAATTAAATAATATATTAAAATAATATAAATATATGATCTTGAATTTAAAATGAAAAGAAAGTTAAAAATATTGAAAATTCATCTTTTTCCTTCTTCTTCTTCTCCAAACCGAGACACCATTTAGGAGAAAGGAAAATCTTCTCTTCTTCCATACATCAAGATTTGAAGGGTTTTGCAAGATTTGACAAGAGAATTGGAAGTTTTTTCATCAATTGGTAAGCTTCCTTACAAATTTTTGAAGTTCTATGGAAAGTATGAATATGTTGATTTTGGGTTTTCATATTAGCATGATTTAATTTGTTTGATTGGGTATGAAAGATGCTATTTTGATTAGTTATTAATGATTTTTAAGTTAGATGGGAGAAAGGATTAAGTTGGGTTGAGTTTAGTTGAAGAAGATGATTTTAGGGTTATGTGTAAATTGAAAATTTTCAATTATATATTTTAATTATTAGAATTGGTGTGTATGATGTTATTTTGATCCCTAAACAAGAATTTTAAAGTCAAATGATGAGTTTAACCAAGTTTGGTTGGAGATTGAGAGAGGTAGTGTTGAATTTAGGGTTTTGTAAGAGAATTTTAAAGTATTGATTTTTATTTGATTTTAATGTACAAATCATATTATTAAATGACGTAAATGATGAAAATAAGCTTGGATTAACATTTGGAATGGGTTGGATTATAGAATTGAAAATGAAGAGGCTTAGGGCATATTTTAGGGTTTTATTACAAAATATATATTTGTTTGATTTAATTGGTTAAAACATGTTCTAATATAATTTTAATGATAAAAAATAAACTTAAAATACCAATTAAAATGGATTAAAAGGAAATTCTAATCTTAAAGTAAGGAAAGGCAAAATTTTGGGATATTGGTTGGAGCGATGTTTAATTAGGATTTTATATTTGAAATGCCTTGAAATATGATTCTAAATGATTGTGTTTGCTCACATTTTGAATAGGCATTAAGAGAAAGTGATTTGCTCAATCTTAGTGTTGAAGGGCAATTTGAAAGTAAAGGTTAGAGAGTGATTTTTAGCCTGGATTTGAGTGATAACTAAGGTATGTACATACTTTTGATAATTTAAATATATTTGTATTAAACTTGGCCTATCACATTTTGAGTAGAAAATGTGTTAAGCTACTTGGCAACTTGAACACTCATATACATTGTGTTATGACTTGTGAATTGATGAGTATGCATTATGTATGTACATTATAAAAAGCCATTATTAATGGCTAGAAGAAATGAAATGTGGTTTATGTGAGAATGACCCAAATATATTTGGGTAATATGATTATAATGTTAAATGATATACGTTTTGATAAAGTAATGAAATATGATAAATTAAAATGATTTGGCATTGCTATGACTAAAAAAATGAGAAAATGAGGCAATATGATGAGAAAAATTAATTATGAAAAATATGTACTATTTGTGTGTGCTTAGTATATTATTTAATTTTCAGAGTTCTGTATTTGGCGTCATACCTATAAGATTATTCTCATTATTTGCCTTAAGGGCTAGACGCTGGGTGTCACTGATACATGATTTGCCTTTGGGCTAGACACTGGGTGTCAAAATAGACCAAAATGGTAACTCTAAAATTTGAATAATATATTAGATTATTTGGGCCCAATGCTTGTTTATGTGTTAATGTGATGTATAAAAAGAATAAAGGTTATGTTTTGTAGTGGAATTGCATACCACATTGTGAAATACCCATGCAATAGCATTAAGCAATTCATTATTTTAAAGTTTTATCATTATCAAGTATGTAGCACTAGGCTTTCAGCTTAACGCTGTTGAATTCATTAGGCAGGTGACATAGTTGACCCGGTAGATTCGGAGAGTTCATATAGACCTGGTCAGATCTAGGCTTGAGATTGTTTGAGCTCGAGGTGATTTTGCTGCCATAGGTACAGAACCAGTTGCCACTATGTATACATTTCATACTATAGTACATTTCATCATTTTGTATATTATGTTTATGTTTTCAAGAGTATTGTAAACTATAAAGAACATTTTGGTTAAATTGTATAATATGTGAATGTGTATATATGTTTTGATATATATATATATATATCTATTTGCATATATATATATATGTATGTATGTATGTATGTATGTTTTGAGGAAATGGGTGGAGTTTGAGAAGTTGGAGTGAAATGTTTAATTTATTATTATTGGGAGTGCATTTTTATACAAGTTGAGTATTGTTAAAATTTTTGGGATATCTAATTTACAGACAAAACTCTGGCGAATTTTTTCAGAGAATTTTTATATAAAATACTTATTTTTGGAGCCTAAAGCTAATAACAAATATTTTATTTATTTATTAAAAATACATTTAAGAGTGTTTGAGATTTTAAATTAGAAATATGAAAATTTTTATTAAACTGGGTTATGATATTCTTATATTTTAGATGCGTATTTTACACATTATGAGTGTATGTACTATATGTATATAGGGTATAAAGGTGTTATATATATTAATATAAATATATAGTACATCATCAATGTAATATTTTAAAGATATTATTAAAAATATAAATATAAATATAAACTAAATGAATAGAAAATGCAAATTATATTACTGATTGTAATAAAATATAATTTTATAAAAATCTTTATTTTTTTCTTATGCAATCCAATATATTTTTAATTATATTTATTTAAAATTATTAATTTATAATCATATTTATTTAAAATAATTTCTTAATGTGTGTTTAATAATTATTAAATATATGAAATATATAACAATGTACAAAATGTTGTATAAATGCAAAAGATACAAAATATAGCAGCATCTATATTTAAAATTCATGAATAAAATATTAAACACAAAAGTAAAAAAATATTATTTTAAAAAAACAAAATTAATTTTAATTAAAACTAAATATTTCTTGTTTGAGATATCATATACATAATATAGTGTATATGTAATTAGCAAAAGTAATACCAAATATAAAAAGAAAAAAAATTAAATTTATAATTTTTAAATTCTCAAATTTATTTTTTATTATTAAATTAAATATTATTAACACACATTTAATAAATTAAAATGTTTAAATTAAATAATTTTTAGTCTTGAGATTTATTAGTGCTAATCGAAAGGTAAATCCTGAAATTCCTACTATTTATTAAATAAATTGTAATTTTTAAAAAAAAATCATCTTACAAAACATAATTTTAATTTTTAAGCATTTATTATAAAAAAAAAATTATTATTAAATTTATTCTATTATTACTTCACAATATTATAAACTCAATTAATTTGGATCGAAATTTTAAAATTAAATTTGCATTGTAATAAAGTCAAAAATTAATTTTATTTTTACATTTAAATTAATATAAAATTGTTATTATTATAATTCAAATTTAAAATATAAAATGGTAGTATTTTAAACCCACAACCCCAAATAGTTGCCTAGAAGCAACCAAAAAAATTAATAATAATAAAAGAAAGAAAAAAACCTTATGGTGAAAAAATGGAAGTAAAAAAACACTAAAAATAAAAGGAGAGGGGTAAAATTGGAAACCCACTATATATAATTGAAAAAAGAAAAAAGAAAAAATAGGAATGTAAGGAAAGGGCAAAAACAAGGGTATAATTGGAATTGCACTATTTATTTATGTGGCTGTTTAGTATATTATATAATATTAATAATATTGATTACACAATAATTTGCTACAGTTAATAAGCTTGTTGATACTAAAAAGAATATGAATTACAAATTTATAATTTATGAATAATAGGAGCAATGTTTTTTAAAATTTAAATTTAGTCAGTAAAATATATTTAATTCCAACACAAAAATAAATCTGTTTAATCAAAATTTAATAAAAAAAATCGTTATTTAAATATCATACATGATACTAGCAAAAATGTATTGATATTCATGTTTGGAACAAACAATACTATTACATTTTCCTAATATATACATTTAGCATGATAGAAAATGGAAGGAATACGACGGCTTTATTAGGTGAAATAAGGATTTCTAACTCTTAATAAATTTATTGTATTTTATAAATGTAAAATTAAAATTTTAGTTATAATACAATTAAATTAATTATTTTGTAACTAATTTGTATCAAATATTTCATGTAGCTTTATAAATTAAATATGTCCATATAGTGAATTTTAGTGTTTTTTTCAATTTTAGCATAAATTTTTATAATGTTGAAAGCGTATATAAAGTAAGAATTTTATTTCAATTTTGTTATATTTATCAAAAAAAAAGTATTTTAATACGTAAAAATTGTGGATCTATCTTTTTTGCTGACAAACTATTGAAGTGGATAAAAAAAATGCTAATTTTAAAAATTGTATGAACTTTTAACATGTTTTTTCATTTTTACGGCGGATGTTTTAAAATTATTAAAAGAGTGCATGAACTATGTATTTTATTTTAAATTCTTTTATTTTTATAGAGAAATAATATTTTAGTTAGCAAAATATTAATATATCGATTTTTATGAATTATATGAGTTGAAAAATATTGTTAGCATATTATATTATATTTTTTGAAAAATAATCTCTAAATTTCAAAAAAAAAATTATTCTAACTTTTTAACTGAAAGTGGTAAGTAAAAATGTGAATATCTCTAAACAATATTAGAAAATCAACTCAAATAATATAAAATTAACTCAAAATTAACTTTTGAATAACCTGCTACAAAAGTTACATTCAAAACAATCCAAAAATAAATACTAATTGCGCAAATAAAACACACTCGATTTAATTTTAATAATACAAAAAATAGGTACATTACTTAAAAATCCATTTTCAAAATTTAGAAAATGTAGGATTCTTAATTTGTTTTCCTCACTTTGGGAATTATTTTGAAGAAATACAATACAACACAATATGCTAGCAATATTTTTCAACTTAAATAATTTACAAAAATCGAATAACAATATTTTACCATGTAAAATATTATCTTTCATTAAAAAAGAAAGATTTAAAAAAATTCATATTTTATACACTTTATGATAATTTTGAAAATTTCGTGATAACAATGAAAAAATATGTTAAAGTCCATGCACTTTTTTTTTGTAATTAAACTACTTTTTTATCCAACTCAACAGTTTATATTAGTTATAAAAAGTGACACGTCAATAATTTTAAAAGTAAAATTAGTTTTTTCGATATGAAATAAAATTTATATTTCATATACTATTTGACACTTTAAAAAGTTTATGATAAAATTGAAAAAAAAATGTTAGATGTTATGCTTTTTTTATGATTAACTATTTATAAAATATATAATTTTCAAAAATTTGATTATTAGATTCATAAATTTCTTCACTAATTACAGTTAATAGCTCGAACACCCACAAATATATTTTAGCATAATATCAAATTAAATTTATAATCAAATTTTAAATTTTAAAACTATTAAAAATTTTAAAATCTAATTTATGTAACCCTAATTTTCTTCATTCATTGCACGTAGCTTTAACCACAAAAGCATCTCACAAAATTTCATTAATTATGATTTACAGCTTAACTCATAATTAAATAGATTTATGGTAAACTAAATCAAATATATTTTTGAATTTTTAAAAATATTTTCTCTATCTCAAATTAATAAATAAATATAATTTTTTATTTATCTCAAATTATAGTATTTTTTCATGTTAATAAATTAATAGAAAAAAATATATCATTAGTATCTATACTTTTTCATTATTGTTATTTTAATATTTTAATCTTTTTTTTAGTTTGATATTTAAACTCTAATTTTTAATATTAAATTAATTACTTTGATAATTTTCTTTCTCACCGGAGTGCTAATTGAATTCACATCATATTTTATTCAGAAAATGACAAAGATATTATCAAAATAGCTAATAAAAAGACTAAAATATCCTTAAAATAAAAAGACAATATAATTTGAATTGAGAAAAAAATTAACACTAAAAATAATTCATCGTATAAATATTCATAATATGATGTGACTATTTTTTAAACTGAAAGTAGATCCCATGAATGTTAAATAGTATACCAATTAGGATAAAAATAGTTATAATAACCAACTTAATATTAAAAACTAGAGTTTAGACACTAAAATATAAAAATAAAAAAATATAGCCGAACGATATATTTTTTTTCTAAATTAATTAATATATTAATATTTATTATATTTATATTTAATAATCATTAAAAATATTTAATAGACGTATCTCATAACTAAGGATTAAATTTTTATTTTTAGTAAAATACAAGCAAAATAGTATTTTAAATAAAAATTAATTTATATATTAATATTAGCACGTAAATATTTTGCTTATATTTAATACACTATGTTGCGCAGGTTATAAGATTTTATATTATTTTAAATAAAAATTAATTTATATATTAATATAATTAGCACGTAAAAATAGTATTATATATACATATAAAATAAAAATTTTTTATATTGATATATTATAAAATATTTATAATAAAAAATTACACTGTTTCTATATGAATTTTTTAATATTTTTTTATTTTGATGTTTCCACTTTTAAAGTCAGTTTAGTATTTAAACTTTCACAAATACTTACAAATGAGTTGTTTCAGTCAATATCAATTATAAGTGGAATAATAATAAATATTAATTGAAATAATTTATTTGCAAATATTTATTAAAATTAAGATATTGAATTGATAAAAAAATTAAGACACCAAAATATAAAATTAATATTAAAAAGTTTAGGCATTCGAACATAATTCTTCATTTATAATAAGATATGTATAATGTATTAAAATAATTTTTTAAATTGATTTAAGAATTTGTTGATCAACATAAATCAAAATATTAATTATTAGTTTTATTATTTTAGTTAAAAAGTTAAAAAATAATTAAAATTAGTAATAAAGAATAATTAAAAATTTATTAATTGTTATATTTTTTTTAGTGAAAGGGAAAAATTATAAATTTGCTTGAAAATAATATGATAAAAAAATATAAAAATGATAAAAGAACAAATAAAATATTAAAATTTAAATTAAATTAGTATAATAAAAATATTTTTAAGTGGGTAGAAAATATATTAGAAATAAAGTCAAGTATTATAAATCTGATCCAATTATAATTAATAATATATTTATTTTAAATTATTTTTAAGATAACTAAATTTATATGGTCAATTTAAATATTAAAATAAAATAGTAGTAAACAAGATAAAAATTGAAAAGTTGTTATTCTAATCATACCTCACAAGATACACTAAAAAGTTAAAATAAAAATAAAAATAATAAAAAAATTTAAAAAGTTATCTTAGTAACTTTTAAAACAGTTTAATATGTATGCTACTAAAAATAATATAATAATGAATGAGATAATAAAATAAAAAAATTAAATAAAAAAGGAAAAAAATATAAAAAATAAATATAATAGAAAAGGGAAGAAAGCTAACAACTAAAAAAAGCTATAAAAAAGATAAAAAATAAAGAAAAAAGAAAAAAGAAAAAAGAATGGAGAATGAGTTAAAATCCAATATTGTCAATTTAACTTCTAAATTTATATTGAGATTAATTGAATTATTTAACTTTATAAATATGATTAGTTGAATTATTATTTTGAATATTTATAGTTTTCAAATTTATAAAGTTAAAAACTTAATTAATTTTCATTTAATAGTATAATATTAGGCATTTTACTATAGTTTTTTTATAATAAGCGGAACCATTTTTAATTAAAAGTTAACTCTAAAAATAATAAAACATTAAAAATACGAAATAAAAAAAATTAATTTAACTTTAGAGTATGTAATAAATTTAGAATAAATTTATCTACTATAACTTCTTAAAATAATATCTACTTAGCTTTTGTAGATAATTATGTGATTTTTATATTTATATTTTACTTATGATAGAAATAAATTTTTTATTTATTATGAAAATTCAACAATAAACTCAATTTTGACATAAGTATACAAAATAATTTTTTAATAATTCATATAATTTTATTAATTAATTTCTAAGAATTTTATATCCAACTTGTACAATTTCTACAAATTATAATTTTTTAAGTTACCATATTAAATTATTATGACAAAAAAATAAATATTATAACAAAAAAATAAACATAGTTAAAAATAATTTTTAAAGTTTTATATTTCAATAAATATAATAAATTTGTTACTAATATAATATGAAACATTATTTTTCAAAATAAATAGTGAATTACAAAACATGTTTTTATAATACAATAAAACCATCTTTTCGTGGATAAAAAAATCTATTAAAAATCAAATAATACAAAATTTTAAATTTAATAATAATTAATAATATATTTATTTTAAATTATTTTTAAGATAATTAAATTTATATTATCAATTTAAAAATTAAATAAAGTAATAATAAAAAATAAAAAATTGAAAAATTATTATTTTAATAATTACAACTCATAATATCTGCTAAAAATTAAAATAAAATAAAAAGAAATAAAAAAGAGATTATATTTAAATTATTTTATTATATTTTTTAATTCATCAAAATAAAGATAAAAATGCAAAATAAATGAAAAGGGTAAAAAAATTAAAAAATATAAATGAAAAAAAATAAAGAAAAAAAAACTTAAAAGAAAGAAAGTAAAAAAAAAAAAAGAGAAACAAAAAGGAAAAGAAAAGGTAATTGGCAAAATGAAAAATAAAAAGACTACAAAATATGTTTAGTAATTGCACAATCCTAATATATTTAATTATGCGAACCAAACATTTCAAAAAAAAAATTATGCGAACCAAAGGTCTTTACTTAGAGCAACAACTGTTTATTTTCCGAGTATGCGGGTCTTGCTCTCGCCTGAAATCTAGCCAAATGTCCTAATCACAATTAACTTAATTAAATTAAATTAATAAAAAGGAATCAATTCACTGTACTTTGTAACGTCTATCCACTTTCCACAATTTAAAAAAAACAGTGGATATTATTATAATCAACACTCACAGTACACAGATTCATACTACACATCACCTGTGGCTGTTCATGACTTTTTCCTCCAGTAAAAATATCTCTTCTACCATAAACTAGGGTTGTGCTTTATCCTCAGCCGTTATTTCTCTTCCTCTCATCTCAGTGGTGGTTTCTGATCAAAATCAGGTATCTTTAATTTCTTGATTCCTTCTATTTTTATGGTGATTCTGATTACCAGAAATTAACCGCACGGTTCTTGATTGATTCCTTTCTGTAGAATTCTCTTGATTGTTTTTTGTGCTTTGGCTTTTATAAGGTTGCTAGATCCTTTAATTTTTTTTATTTTTTATTTCTAATAATTTGAGCTCTTACATATAGTCTGTGTTTGTGCATAGTACCTTTATTTATTTATTTCTTTTAGCTATCTTTCTCAACTTATATATTTACTGTTTGAGTTTATGGTGTTAAGTGTGAACTTTGTTGTTAATCGAATTCCAGCTGTACTGATTGACTTAATTAGAATTTATATGGTGTTTGCGTGTGTGTATGTATTTGAATTTGGGACTTGGGAATATTCTACTTAGACTTGCTCAAGTCCTGCATTCAAAGTCAGCTCTTTGATCTTCCATTTTGTTTTATATAAGATTCCATTACTGTGATATATGATGCTTAATGAATGAGATCAATTTCTTTGTTTACAGGAAAAATGGAAGGGGCAGTTAATGCATTTTTATCCCATGGAAATTTCGTGAAAAATGCAGTCTTGCAACGTTTCCGTGTTGCCAATCCAGTGCTAAGGCCCATTTTGTTCTCTCGTTTTGAGTCCGTCTCATCTGCTCGTATGGAAGAGCAAAGCTTTGAAAGCACTACTATTTCAGACATATTGAAAGCAAAAGGGAAAGGTGCTGATGGCTCTTGGCTTTGGTGCACCACTGATGATACTGTTTATGATGCTGTCAAGTCGGTATACTTCTATGCTTCACCATAAAACACTACTATTGTTGATTCGAAGATTCATCACAACTCAACTCACCTCACTTCACTTTTGTACTTTTCCTAATTAATGCTGTCTCTCCGCAGATGACACATCACAATGTTGGAGCCTTGGTGGTTGTGAAACCTGGAGAGCGGAAATCACTTGCAGGAATTATCACAGAGAGAGGTATATGAACAATGTCTACTTGCATTAAGAAGCTTTTGAATCAAGTTTTTTTTAACATGCAAGAGACATTTATGGTTTATAATATCTGAAGTTTTCTTGCCATTTTCTTCGTCTGGGTTACAATCTACCAGTAATAATTGTAAGTTAGTAAGAGTGCAATGACATCTTTCTTAGATTTCAAATGTTGTTTTATGCTATCACTATATTTGGTTTTCCTTCTAGAAGCAGTTTTCATTATGCTCACAAGTTTTCTCAGCATGGCAGTTCCATAAAATGAACATCAAATTTTGTTCTTTTGCTTAGATGCAGAAGACGAACCCAGGGATTGCCACCCCCAATAATTTAATTAAAGAAAAAATATACATATATATTTAATTTGAAATCTATCATGTTTGCATGGGAAACGTCATAATCAAAATTGCTATGTGTTGAATTTTTTTCTTTTCTTATAGCAACTAGTATTGGCTGGATATGCTAAACAATGTGTTGCAACTCCAAGCTATTATAATTTTGTTTATTGATAAATTCCAGATTACCTGAGAAAGATCATAGTACAAGGAAGATCATCCAAGTCAACTAAGGTTGGGGATATTATGACTGAAGAGGTACTATACTATTGACTTTTGAAGAGCATATATTTGGTTTCCACCATCATATCAAGTAAGTAAATTAATGTAAGCGTAAATATAAATGGTGATTGCAGAACAAGCTTATTACGGTCACTCCTAACACTAAAGTTCTGCAAGCAATGCAATTGATGACAGGTATCACATGCTATTTTATCTCCATGAAATTTTTTCATTTCCTTGTGCAGTGATTTCTTCTCATGTAAGCAGAATATAGTGTAAGCTTGAATCTATACTTGGTTGGCAGATAACCGCATCAGGCACATTCCTGTCATTGATGATAAGGAAATGATTGGCATGGTGTCCATTGGAGATGTAGTTCGTGCTGTAGTGACTGAGCACCGGGAGGAGCTGGACCGCTTGAATGCTTACATTCAAGGAGGTTATTAGATGATGATGATATGATGACAAACTTGAAGGAATGCTCGGCTCGCGGAAGACTAGTAAGCCAAGAGCTTGTAAATATGGCATGTTTCTCCTTGTTATGTGGTTTTACCCGTTTTCATTTCAGAATATCTGATGTCAAATAACATGTGGACAAATAGCAGTCATTGTTGCTTGAGACCTTTTTCCTAATACACCTTATGGGTGGTTGTGAACTAAATGTTGATAGTCTTGAGAACTTTTAATTTGAATTAAGGTCTTTCATGGCTTCTTTATGCCTTTCTAGATAGCAGATGATGTTATTTCCTACTGTTGGAGATAGAATAAATTCTGGCTATAATTTTTAAGTAACTTATATAATCCTCAGTACAACTCAAACCCACAAATCCACCCATAATTATAGATGAATTTTCGTGCATCTTTTTGAGGATATGGTGTACTATATTGTAGCGCAGTGAAGAACTTGTCGTTTTAATGGTTTATATTTGTAGGTTAGAATGTTCTTTTCTTTTTCACTGGGAAGTCCAAAAATTTCTATATAAGAAAAAAAATAGAACTGGAAAAATGGAAATTTCTTGTATGTTCCAAGTGCCGTATGTTATATTCATGCAAGTGGGCCTACATGTGCAGTGGGGTGGAATGTGTAAGAGCACTTTTGGACTTTAAGATTGGAAATGCAATTTAATTCTTGCAATCGGATGGATATATTATTAACCGATAACATATCATATTATTTACCTATGAAATTATCATTTTTATTTAAAAAAAATTTTCTTATTAAATTACAACTTTATATAATAAAAAATAATTAATTTTTTAATAATACTTTTATTATTAATAATTTAATGAATGGAGTGATAATATAATATTAATGAATTAATAGAAAATATTTTAGTCTATTTAAAATAATTTTGTATAATATTTAAATAATTAAATTATTTTTTAATAGATGTATATGAACTAAAGGCGATGATTTCAGCGAAATAAAAAGATTATATATTTTTTATTTTTTATATTTAAATATTTTAATTTTTGTTGTTACGATATATATTGTTAAGCATAATAATTAATTTAATTTATAAATTATTTAATTTAATAAAAAAATAAACTTGAAAATAGATATTTAAGATTTTAAATTTTATTTTATTTGGATCAATTTTAAAGTATAAAAAAAAGAAGAAAAATGTAATGAGTATAACACTTTCATATTAAAGTTTTGAAATTTCAATTTTAATTCTTCTTATGAATAAAATTATTGATGCGGTAAATGAGTAATTTTAAAATTTATCTCACTTCGTGGTTTTAAAGAAAGATAGAGAAAAAAAAAACCTTTTAGAAGCTATTTTATTTAAATTAAATATTTTTTTTTCAAATTTGATACGTAAACTATAATTGAAATTAAGATATACCAAAAAATCTGTAGGATAAAATCGAAAAAAATTCAATAAAAATTGCAGTAATTAGTGATTATGTGTTGCACTTTGATAATGTGCAACGCTGCATCCTTTCTATTTTATGCTAGTGAAATTGAGCTAGAGATCCTTTGACACAACGCGTAAGTTAAATTGTATAACTTGATTTTAATCTATGATTGCATGTGCATATGGATTGTTTTAATTCATTTAATGCATAAATCAGTCTAATCAAACATCGGCTCGAGTTCTAACAGGTAACAAAGACCCGAGAACCTCTGATATCAATAAACTGAGATGAGCATTCAAGTAATCAAACTAATAATTTAATGAAGAATATTTATTCATAAAATTTTTAAAAAAAATCATTTCAGATTCAAATTTTTTTTCCTCTTGTAAAGATTTGATTGCACAAAGATTTGCAATAAGAATATTATTTTTATTAACGAGTTATTATGGCATTTGAGTAAAGATTTTCGTCAAGCTAAGATTGCTACTGTCATTATTCATATTTTTTATTATGACATATCATAAGTTATAGATATTATAACTTTAAATTGTTCTAGTTTATCAATTAGTGAAATATTTAGTTTCATTTTTTTTAAAAAAAAATCTTTTATTGAGGCGTAATTTTTCTTTCGTTGAATGAAAAGAGGAGAAGAGATTAATTATTTTCAATGATTTAGGTTAATTAATTAGTTTCAATGATTTAGGTTATAATATTTTCAATGATTGGTTATAATTATTTTCAATGATTTAGGTTATAATATTTTCAATGATTGGTTATAAATATATATTTTCAATGATTTAGGAGTGTTGATAACTTTGCTGTTTTAGGATGGACATCGCTGAAACTCTAAGCCAATGTTGTGGAGGATGATAGGACTTGAAAAAAGAAAAGTGTATGCAATGGAATATTGTTGGATATGATAGAAGATCGTAATAAACCTTATACTTCCTTTAAGGAGACGTTGATGAGGGAGACATGACAAAGAATATCGAACCCTTTTACCTAATAGGTGGAGTTTGAGTTTAAGGACAATGACCTCATGATTACGGTGAAGGATGGGATTCCAGAGATAAAAAGCAAATGAGGCTTTTGTATAAGCCATGGAAATCACTCTTATCGTGGAACTTTTGAAGCATTCTATTGGATACCAATCTCTGTGTGTGAGGCTATAGAACATGTGGATTGGAATAGGAGGTTTCAACATTATTGACATTGATGGGGATTATTACTTGGTTCGATTAAGTTCTAATGAAGACATGGGCTATTACCTAGTCCTCTGCTCCTGGTACCACAATGTGAGTGACAAAGGAAACCCTTAGCTTAGTCATTACATGGATAATGATTCTTGGCCTCATCACTACACATATACTATAAAAGAGTTCAAAGGGCAACATGAGACACCATTGAAAGAGTTTTTAAAATAGACTACAATACTGAGAACATGTCTAGGGAAAAGTTTGCGCATATTGCCGTTGAATTGGACCTAAATAAACCTTTAATTTACAAGATTACACTTGAGGAAAGGATAAATATCATTGAATATGAGGGGTTGCCTATAATTTGTTTTGAATGTGGTCTTTATGGTCACCTGGATACTCTATGCCAACTCACATTGAAAAGAAGGGTATGAGTAATGACATGGCTGAGGACACAATTGAGACAAAGGTGGCAGAGATGATTGGTGAGTTTGAACCTTCTGTAGATATCCTTGTCTTTGACCTAAAACAAGGAAAAAAAAGAGAATTTAAGGAAGTAAAAAACCCATGGCGAAAGCAGACTGAGCCTCCACATTTAGGCTGAAAGGAAGTTGGATCAAAGACAGCTGTAACAAAACCCAAAATATCGAGTACTTGGTCTGCCCCGCCACTCATAAGCATGTGCACGCCATTAGCTATGGTGTGCTTGTGGTTCCCTTCACTTAGCTATGACTTGCACACCATTCAATTAAAAGGTGAAGCGCATGCCGATAATTATTAAAAGATGCTCAATTTGTCTTATGACCATCGTCGTCTAACTCTTAAAGGAGGTCAAAATGTGTGTAAGTGGTTGTGTTGTTGTTCTTATTTGTTCATCTCAAAATATATAAAAACAAAAAACAAAACAAAAAAAGGGAAGAAAAGAAAAAGAAAACAAAGAAAAATAAATATATAAAAAAGAAGAAAAAATTGATATTATTAGTACTCCATAATTCCAGAAACTGTAAATTTGGCATAACGCTACAAAATCACTATATCTAGCTGTTTCGACAAGAATTTTCACACCTCAGCATGGTCACCCATTGCCTTTGTGTGGTTGCTATCTTTGTCACGGTCAGTCAACCCACTGCACCTCAAACCGTGCACTCTACTATCAAATTTCAGAAATCAGCCCAACTTGTCTAGTAGTCGCCCTTTTTTGTCTCATGGTCGCTAAAATCCTCGTGGTAACAACACCCACTGCACCTTAAGTCGTAAACCATACTACTAGATTTCAGGACTCAATTCCATTTGTCTAGCAGTCACTACAACATCAGGACGGTTGCTACAATAGGTAGCACGGTCGCACCTCTGATCCCGAAACATTCTGTAAGACTGACTCAGTCTTCAATAATTTTGTATTTTTAACATACTCTTGTGGTTTAACACCTTATGTTGATTTTAATCCTTACAATAAGTCTTGACAAGAGATTTTTAGTTAAAAGCCAAGAGTGTGAGTTCATCCAAAGAAAAGTCAAACAACTTGAGTGCAAACACAAGTGAACTTGAATGACATCTTACTTGAGTGAAACATGTGAGGGAGTGAAGTGATGAAATTATATACATAAATTTTCTTATTTTTATTAACCTTTGTTGTAGCTCATAACCAAGTTTTGAGATGAATGCTAAAGGTAGAAGAACTCAAGGATAGGTTGATTGGATAGATGCAATGGCTGAATCCATAGAGCTTTTAAGCCAGTGAGTTGGAGAAATAATGGATCAAATGGAAAGAGTAGAAGCTTCAGTTGAGGGGAGACAACCCAATAACTTTCCTAATGCCCAAAGAGGATGAGGTAATAGGAGAAATCCAATGGAAGAAGATTCAGAAGAAGAAGAATTTTATGGAGATAATAGAGAAGAAGAGAAAGTCAGACCTAGAAAAAGACAAGTTAATCGAGATAGTGGAGGAGTGAAGCTGAAAATCCCATCCTTTAATGGCAAGATGGACCTAGAAGCATACCTTGATTGGGAAAAAAGATTGAACTAGTATTTTAATGCCATGAGTGCATTGAATCTAAGAAGGTTAAGCTTGCTATAGCCACTTTTGAAGATTGTGCAATAACATGGTGGGATGATATGAAGTAAAGAAGAAGAAGAAATATGGAAAGACCTATTGAAGAATGGAGAGATCTCAAACCAATTATGAGGAGATGGTTTGTAACAAGTCACTATTATAGAAAGTTATACAATCGCCTTCAAAATCTTACTTAAGGATTGAGAAGTGTAGAAGAGTACTAGAAGGAGATGGAAGTTGCTATGATTTGAGCCAACATAGAGGAAGATGGAGAAGCTACTATGGCTGGATTTCTCAATGGACTTAATAGGGAAATTTCCAACATAGTGGAATTACAACCATACATATAGTTGGAGGAGTTATTGCACCTTGCAATAAAAGTGGAAAGGCAATTGAAGAAGAAGAACTGATTTACCACCACTTCTACTTACAAGCCTTCTTAAAAGAAAGAAGAGAAAGCTACCTCATCAAAGGCCAAGCTAGAGTCCAAGGAAGTACCTAAGGCAACTACACCTACCAAGGATAAGGGAAAATTGGAACCAACTTCTAGTTCCAAAATTAAGTGTTTTAAGTGTGGAGGAGTTGGACACTTCAAACGAGATTATCTTAATACGAGGATCATATATATGCTTGATGGAGACGTATATTCAGCTAGTGACAATGAAGAAGATGAATAAGAGAAGCCTACTAAGGAGGAAGAGGATGAGCCAATAACTATTGCTGAATGTGGGAGATCATTAGTGACTAGGAGAACCCTAAACATACAAGTTCAACAAGAAGAGTGTGATCAGAGGGAGGACTTGTTTCATACTAGACGCTTAATTCAAGATATAGTGTGTGATGTGATAATTGATGGAGGAAGTGTGACTAATATTGCAAGTACAACCCTAGTAGAGAAATTAGGATTGCCTACCTTTAAACATCCTCAACCATACAAATTGAAGTGGTTAGATAATTATGGGGAGATTAGAGTTATTAAGCAAGTATTGGTGGCCTTCAAGATTGGCAAGTACATGGATGAACTATTGTTTGATGTAGTGCCAATGCAAGCTGGCCATCTTTTGTTTAGGAGGCCTTGGCAATTTGATAGGAGGGGTCATGCACAATGTGTAATGGTCAAGATTTTAAACATGAAACTTTTTAACTAATATTGATAATTGATAATGTATAGTGATAAAAGTAATGTGGATAAATGCTATAAGCAGAGAATAGTAAATAGTATATCTCAAAATTTACTGAAGAAATTATTTTTACGATTTTACGGGACTAAAAATCGAATTTGAATCAAAAGCTAAGGGTGAGGGTGCACCATAACTAAGATGAGATTGACCACACTAGATTGAACATATTTTATATATATATGTGGACATGTGTGTGTGTAGAACTCTCTCCTTTCTTCGTGCTTCATCATCCACGATCATCATCACCAACACCTCCAAAGCTCCTTCTTTCTTCCTTCTTTTCAAGAATTTGGCTAAAATTTAAGAGAAAATCACATCTAGCTATGAGTTTTTAAAAGAATAAGCTAGAAAAGGTGAGATTATCTGCAAGTGATCAAAGAAAAAGAGGGAAAAGAGAGAAGAAGAGGGAAATTGAAAGAGGTATGTGCTTTTGTATTACAATTTGTAAATATATGAATTTTTATGAGTTTTAATGTTTGAATTGATTAATTGAGTTATTTATAATGAAATATTTCTTCAAAGTATTGATTAAATAGATTGATGAGTGAAAAATAACTTTTATGTGATGAGTTTGATTCTTAATTCAACTCTTAAGAGAATTGGGTGGTTTGATGATGTTTTTAGCCATGTGAGAAGGTTAAAAGTTTGATTAAGTGAAGTTTTAGTAAATTATTAGATATGAACTCTTTTTATGTAAAAAATTTGGTCTTGATACATTTTTAACTTAGATCTTCAATCTATTTGTGTTTAATAAAGTTAAAAGTGTAAAAAACATGATTTTGGGATGCCACAGGGGTGGCTTAAAGGTGCTATGGGTGTGGTATTAAAGTCAGGACTGTTGGAGGAAGAATTACTCCGAAAATAGACCCAAAACCAATGCCAGGGGCGTGGCAATTGAGTGCCACGACCATGGGGTTGAGAGTGAGGCTGTTTCTTTAAAAATTTTGATAAAACAGAGCCGTACTGAATGCCACAGCCATGGCCCTTGAATTCCACGACCGTGGGGATCTACAAAGGCATGTGACAGCTTCATTTTGTATCCCAGGGGCGTGGGGTTGAGATGCCACGACAGTGGGGTACCTGGATGATGTTTTTTTTTGCTTGTATTTTGTGATATACGGGCCTAGTATGAGGCTAATATGTTTATGTTTCTTACTTTTGTGTTGAGAATTCATGTGTATGTGTTAAAAGTATGGAAAAGAGTGATAAACTTTGGATATGTGACAAATATATATAATACTAAATGTTGATAAAAGTATTGTACCATTGAAATGATATAAACAATTTAGTGTTAATCAAAACTAATGAATTGCCCAAATCATACTAATTTTAGATCTAGCTTTGGATTGAATGGCTAACAAGAAGAAGGATAGCCATAGTGATAGTGGGCATCTCGTGCCATTAATGGACACATGGTATTATCAGTAACAGTGGGCATAATTGCCATTATATATATTCTTGAGACTTGGCATTAAAATTGCTACACTAACCTGTTATCCAAATCTATTATCTGAGTTTAGTATGTATGGATATATTTAATGAAGTTATCTAAATTGAAAATATATGTGGATATGATGTTATGAATAAAGAAAGAAATGCAAAATAATAATATAAGTCAATTACTTAAAATTGACTTACTGTGTTACAATGTGAAAGTGATTGGTAATGTATATATTAATGTTTACAAGTGAAAGTTCTAATGCACGGAATAGAAATGTTATGCTCAAGTTATTGAATTGATCAATAACTTTCTATGTATTATAGTGATTGAAAGAGTATATATTGATATAAGATACAAAGTGCTCCAAAGTATAGTACTAAATTTAAGTGCTGAAAATTATAGATTAAAATATGTGAAATTGAAAAGTGAGACTTACTGAAAAACAAAATAAGAGTATTGTGAGTAATGTTATCAAATGAGAAAGCAAGTCTTAAATAAAATGATTCATAAAGAGAAAAGTTGCAATGCTGAAAGTATAGTATAGCATGATGACTTTTATAAAGTTAAAGTTATTATTTTGTGTAATCAAAATATTATGTTGGTTTGTTATTGAAAATAGTTAATATATTGAAATATTTCTTAAAACTAAGTGTTATTACTATATTTCCATAAGTATTTTTCTTTAATATTAAGCGACAAAATATGTTTATACAAGCACCACTAAGCTTTGCTTAGCGTGTTAGAATTATTTTCTAACACGCAGGTATCAGGTCATCAGAGTAAGTTAACAAGTGAAATTAAGAATCTTAGAAAATTGTCTATAGTACATATAAAGATCTTTTGTATATTGTAATCATAAATTATGAAATGTATATATACAATTTAGTTTGGCTATTTGAGAGATTGTACAAATTTATAAACATGAAAGGAATAAAGTATTTAGGGGACGAAGTTTGAGATTCTAGTGAATGATTATCAAATAAAGCATATTATATATTTATTTGATTTGAAAAACTTATGATGGTTATCTAATTTATAATTCGTAATTGGATTATTAGAGATATTGGAGATTGGTTTAAATGTTGGATTTATAAGTGTTGTATTATATGTTGCGCTCTAATTAACTCTACTACAAAGCGTCACTCGCAAGTATACGAGGTAGCTGTAGCAAAGGTGATCGCCCCAAGGTCGTCTCTCAAGGAAGCTAGATAAGCTAATTGATTATCAGGTTGCAAATAATAAATTATAATAAATTTAAATTGCTAACAACTAAATGAAAACAGATCGATTTGAGTTTAAAACAATAAAAGTAAACTGAGCTGATAAATTGATTCACTTAATAGAAAGGTCTATGGTTTGCACTTCTCTACTAACTTATATGTATGAACGGTTATTCCTCTCAACTAATTTAATTTTAAAGATTAGATCTCAAGCAACTTAATTAATCGAGTCAAGGAAATAAGCTCTCGCATTCAAACCTCTTTCAAATAATCTTGTTACAATTGAAATATTCCTTTTCTTAGGTTATATTTCTAATTCACCCAAGTCCCTAATTGAATTGTTCCAGCATTAGACTTCATCTCTCAATCCTTCATCTAATACCTTAAACACATAATTGGTGGCCAATCAATTATATATTAACAATAATTCCATTCAATCAAGGCTAAAGAAATAATTTAGTTAAGAGCAATAACCAATTCATACAATCATAGTAGTTCCATACAAACCCCAGACTAGATCAAATTAGTTCATAATGCTATCAAACATATTCATCTCATTAAAATTGAAAGAAATCAATTTAGACATAATAGAATTCATAAATACAATTCCAATGAAATTAAGAGATAAAGTTTGAGAATAAAACCAAATTACAAACTCCCTTAAGCTTCTGAACAATCTCTTGTTCAATACCTGGCTAGAAGAATGTTGCAATGGCCAGAACAAATTTAATCTAATCAGTTTGAATCAAAGTGTAATCAATAATCTTTAAGAAAATAAAATTAGAAACCCTAAGCTAATCTCTTTGACGGCTGAAAAACTCTAAACTCAAAACTTCTGACCCCCTCTTGAAAACCCTAATCGTATTATTTATACGAAACTCGCTTAAAAATCGGCTCCTTTAGTCCATGAGTGACACGGCCAAGCTTAGGCAAGCTTGGCTGTGTTTGAAGTGCTTCGAGGGATACGACCACAAGCTTGGCCGTGTCCCTTGAAGGTGTCTGCTTCTGTTTGATTTTCATTTCTTCTTCCTTTGGACTTGAGTGTGACGCGGCCAAGCTTAGACAACTTGGCCGTGTTTGACAAGTTTGGAGGGACACGGCCACAAGCTTGGCCGTGTCCCTTGAGTGTGTCACCTTTTGAACTTTGATCTTCTTCCTTAGCTTGGTATGGGACACGGCCACAAGCTTGGCCGTGTCCCTTGATTGTGTCAGTCACTGCCCAACTTTTCCTTTCTCTTGACTCCTTGATTTTTTCTTCCTCTCTTGGTTCCTTGCATATTAACCTAAACCAACACTTAAACAAACTTTAACCAAAAATCAAATAAACATTAACCAACAACACATAAACACCACACTAAAAACTAGATCAAAAATTTCATAAACACTGAAATAAATTAAAACTACCAAAATTGATGAAAACACTAAATAAACAGATTAAAACTACCAAAATACCTAAATAAAACAATAATCATCATAATAAATAAGACACAATTCTATGACAAAAAATAATAAAACAACTACCCCACACTTAAAACTTTACTTGTCCTCAAGCAAAATTCACATGGCATAAATTAAAAACTCAAACAACCTTAACTATAATTTCAGCATATAAAATGAAATCCTTTAAGACTCAGCCATAAATAATCGCAATTTACTTCAATCAAGATTTTCTTAACTCATTCATTAATCCAGACATACAAATCTTATCTTTCATCTAAGTGTTTCACTCGATTTCAAAGGTTAATTCACTCAAACCACTCATGACTGCATACTACCATAAACTTGCTTAATTATCCAATCTCTCTCACTGATTTTCTCAAGAAATAATCCGAAGGTCTTTTATTTGGATGTAATGGGGCTAAGGTGAAGGTATGAGAAAAGACATTTAAGCTGGAACATCAAGAAATGGAGTATCTAAATTAGACAATACTCTTGCTCAGAAACTCATAGCTCCCTCAAATGACATATTCACCAACCCTTGATAATCTTACATACTTGCACACTAAAAGAAAAGTACATGAGTCGACATTCCTCTTTGATGACTAATGCTAGAAAATATATGAATTATATATATATATATCTTTTCTTTATTTTCTTTTCTTTATTTTATTATTTTTTTTATATTTCTCTTTATATATATATATATATACAAAATATAAAATTGCATGGAACATCTAGCTTAAAATGTAGAGGAAAAGAATAACCGACTCTTAGCAAATACAATGTGCAAAGTATGCATTTCAGTCCCAAATAGCAATACTCCCCGGCAGCGGCGCCAAAAACTTATTGCGCTCGAATTAAGTTCTACTATAAGCGTCACTCGCAAGTATACGAGGTAGCTGTAGCAAAGGTGATCGCCCCAAGGTCGTCTCTCAAGAAAGCTAGATAAGCTAATTGATTATCAGGTTGCAAATAACAAATTATAATAAATTTAAATTGCTAACAACTAAATGAAAACAGATCGATTGGAGTTTAAAACAATAAAAGTAAACTGAGCTGATAAATTGATTCACTTAATAGAGACGGCTAGGGTTTGAGGAAAGAGAGAAAAGAAAAGAGAAGGAGGGAGCAAACACGATTTGGGTTTAAGAGATGTCAAAAATTCCAAAGTAAGCTCTTGAAACTGCAAAGGTCGCAAGGAGACTAGGTTCTCCCACCCAAGATTTTGAACATAACGATAAAAATTATCCCTAATTTGAAGAGTATTAAGGGATTCATCACTGACATACCTCGTCGGGAAGAAACCCTGAGCCAAAAGATTAGCTCTCTTTAAAGATGAAAATGATGAAGATGAAGATGCACCTTCAGTTGTAGGTCTCTTCTTCTTGCGGTGGGAAACCATCTTCGTTCTTGGCATCTTGAAAGATCTGAAAAAATTTGAAATTTAAACCAATTAAATTGATCTTTTGTGAGAGAAGAAGAAGATTTAACGGATTAATTTTAGTTTTGGTGAAGAAAATTGAGATTTAATGGAGGTTTTGAAGCTTTGAAACACAAACAATGGAGTTTTGCTAGAGAGAAGTCGAGAGAGAGAGAGAGAAAGCAAAAACAGATCTAGGGATTGGAATGAGCAAAAAGTGCAAAAATCGTGTTTTTAAAGAGTAAAAGTGAAGGGACACGGCCAAGCTTGGGTGAGCTTGGCCGTGTCTAGTGTGTTTTGAGGGACACGGCCAGTGACTTGGCAGTGTCCCAAGGGTGTGTCACCTACTGTAAAGAAGAGTTGCAAAAAAATAACAACAAAGTGAATTTGGGTGAAGCTTGGCCGTGTCCCATGTGACACGGCCAAGGACACGGCCAAGCTTGTTGGCCGTGTCACCTACTGCCATTTTAACCCTTTTTTTATTTTTATTTTATATCACCAGATCTTAAAGAAATTGCAAACCTCTTCTTCGATCAACCCTGAAACACATTAGAAAAATAAAAACCGATCAAAGCATCCATTCCATTTATTTAAACCAAACATAAAATCAAAATTACTGAATATAAAATTACAACTATGAAAAAGAAATGCAAATCGATGGGTTGCCTCCCATATAACGCTTCTTTAATGTCATATAGCTGGACATTACTGTAAGACTATATCCAAATCACTATCTAAGGTCAGTGCCAGCTCCAATTTATCCGAGGAACCTGTCTGCAAGAAAACATCTGAAACAATTGCGTCAATACAATCAATTAAAGAACAATCCTCATATAAAGCAGTTGTAGAAATGGGAGAAGTGTTAAAAATAGAAAATTTAACCATTTGACCTAAGACAGTCATTGACAATTTACCATTTTTAACATCTATCAAGGTGTTGGTAGTCGCCATAAAAGGCCTACCCAGTAGA
The DNA here is from genome assembly GCA_947685225.1 of Garcia nutans. NCBI lineage: Eukaryota > Viridiplantae > Streptophyta > Magnoliopsida > Malpighiales > Euphorbiaceae > Garcia > Garcia nutans. Next base: position 27,991,749 of record CANTUV010000039.1, on the reverse strand, counting down.
ATTGTGTGTGCTGATGGTGTAGAGTTACTTCCTTCCATGTCAAGAACTATAAAATCCACAGGTACTATCAAACCACCAACCTTTACTAACACATCTTCCATAACCCCTTTCGGGAATCTAAGAGATCTATCAGCTAATTGCAACATCATTTTGGTTGGTTTAGTTTTTTTTTTTAATTGCTTACCCCACACTTATGAATCAAACCACCCTATTGTCATATCATAAGAAACTCCATTCCTTAATGCAGGTATGATGATAATAAGAGAAAGTTGAGTTGTGAATTGTGTTGATCAATCAAGAAAAAGTCAAAGGCTCAACTTGGCTCACTAAGGAATTCATAATTAAGGGAGGTCTTTTTAAGCTAAAGGGATAACCTAATTTGCCTTCATCATTTTAAAACTTGAGATTAAATCATAATGTGAGTTCAATTAGTATGCAAAAGCAAGCTCTAGAGATGCAAAATCATGAAGGTGCAAACTTAAGAAAAGAAAATCAATTGACACTAATATTCAATCTATGAGGCTCAAAACTCACAAAGGTGGGTTCTCAAAGATTTATATGTCATGAATTGCAGAATGTGAAAATTGATCCTGAATGAATTCAAATACTAATCTCTATGCTAATACTAAAGTCTCAAATATAATGCTAGAATCACAGAAAAGTCAATAAGTTTTCAACAATTATACCATGCACAACGTACAATATAAACACAAAACGATAAACAAAACAAGAATTAACGACAAACAAAATAAGAATTAAAGGAAAGTTTAAAGATTACCCCACACTTATAAATGACATTGTCCTCAATGGAAACAAGGATAATAAAGATAGAGAGTTAAGGTACAACCTGTTTCCCATCGGTCCCTTGTGAGGCAAACTCTACCTTTTCATCACAAATAGCAAATGTTCAAAAATAAAATAAAATATATAAAATCAAATATCCAAAATATAAAATGTTAACATTAAAAACAAAAAATGAAAAATACAAACACAAATATGCTATAACTAAACACAAGAAGGTAAGGAATTGTCTCGAAAGATCTACGGTGAAGGAGGATGTGATGATGAAGCAGCCGAGGGATGAAGACTCAAAATCTTAGCAAGGTTGCTATTTATTTGGTCCAACTGTTGCAGGACCACAGCATGGTTACGATCTACCTTGCTCTCCAGTGCCTCAATCCTATTAGGTATCTCTTGATTATCCGGAGCTGGAGCATCTTCTTCCAAATCAAGAGAATCCGAGTTGGACCCCTCCTGGACTCGTGTTCTCTTTTGTCTGTCCCCCGGTACTTCTGGCTCAGCTGAAGCCATCATATAAGCCCCTCTCCTGTGCACCACCATATGCATCTTCTCTAGTGTAGCCAAATCCAATGAATCATTACTCGTAATTCTAGTCATGTGACAGGTACTTGGGTCAAAATCATCAAGAAGGACTATGGCCAATGTGGTAACCAATCCTCCAATACAGATAGCCCCCTTCTTCTTGTTTGTCACACTATCAAAAATATCAGCTAACCAATAGCCGGAACTAATAGGCACTGCATTACACGCACAATCTAAGAAAAATAGTTCACTTAGTTCCACTACACCCGGGTTTTCCTTCCTAGCAAAGAATCCGCAAGACATAAAACGATGCAAATACCTCAAAGCGGGATTGCTCAATTTAGTTGCTTTGGCCGATTTGGCAACATAAGTTCCCGAGCCCAATGCTCCCCAAGCAAATTGTTGTTTAAATTCCTTAGGTATCGACCTTTCACCATGTTGATGGAAACCAAATATAACATTCAATTGTTCAATATTAACCACAAATGATTTCCCAAGCAATTTAAAACTCAACCTAGAGCAAATTTTTTGTTCATCTCTTTCAACCATAAGAGATGTCAAAAATTCCAAAGTAAGCTCTTGAAACTGCAAAGGTTGCAAGGAGACTAGGTTCTCCCACCTAAGATTTTGACATAACGATAAAAATTATCCCTAATTTGAAGAGCATTAAGGGATTCATCACTGACATACCTCGTCGGGAAGAAACCCCGAGCCAAAAGATTCGCTCTCTTTAAAGATGAAAATGATGAAGATGAAGATGCACCTTCAGTTGTAGGTCTCTTCTTCTTGCGGTGGGAAACCATCTTCGTTCTTGGCATCTTGAAAGATCTAAAAAAATTTGAAATTTAAACCGATTAAATTGATCTTTTGTGAGAGAAGAAGAAGATTTAAATGATTAATTTTAGTTTTGGTGAAGAAAATTGAGATTTAATGGAGGTTTTGAAGCTTTGAAACACAAACAATGGAGTTTTGCGAGAGAGAAGTCGAGAGAGAGAGAGAGAGAAAGCAAAAACAGATCTAGGGATTGGAATGAGCAAAAAGTGCAAAAATCATATTTAAAGAGTAAAAGTGAAGGGACACGGCCAAGCTTGGGTGAGCTTGGCCGTGTCTAGTGTGTTTTGAGGGACACGGCCAGTGACTTGGCCGTGTCCCAAGGGTGTGTCACCTACTGTAAAGAAGAGTTGCAAAAAAATAAAAACAAAGTGAATTTGGGTGAAGCTTGGCCGTGTCCCATGTGACACAGCCAAGCTTGTTGGCCGTGTCACCTACTGTGAAAAAATTTTACAAAAAACAAAAAGAAGGAAATTTTGGTGAAGCTTGGCCGTGTCCCATGTGACACAGCCAAGGACACGGCCAAGCTTGTTGGCCGTGCCACCTACTGTCATTTTTAACTCTTTTTTTTATTTTTATTTTATATCACCAGATCTTAAAGAAATTGCAAACCTCTTCTTCGATCAACCCTGAAACACATTAGAAACATAAAACCGATCAAAGCACTCATTCCATTTATTTAAACCAAACATAAAATCAAAATTACTGAATATAAAATTACAACTATGAAAAAGAAATGCAAACCGATGGGTTGCCTCCCATATAACGCTTCTTTAATGTCATATAGCTGGACATTACTGTAAGACTATATCCAAATCACTATCTAAGGTCAGTGCTAGCTCCAATTTATTCGAGGAATCTGTTTGCAAGAAAACATCTGAAATAACTGCGTCAATACAATCAATTAAAGAGCAATCCTCATATAAAGCAGTTTTAGAAATGGGATAAGTGTTAAAAATAGAAAATTCAACCGTTTGACCCAAGACAGTCATTGACAATTTGCCATTTTTAACATCTATCAAGGTGTTGGTTGTCGCCATAAAAGGCCTACCCAGTAGAATTGTGTGTGCTAATGGTGTAGAGTTACTTCCTTCCATGTCAAGAACTATAAAATTGACAGGTACTATCAAACCACTAACCTTTACTAACACATCTTCTATAACCCCTTTCGGGAATCTAAGAGATCTATCAGCTAATTGCAACATCATTTTGGTTGGTTGAAGTTCCACAAGTTCTAATTCAAGGTATACAGAATAAGGCATCAAATTTACACTGGCTCCTAAATCACACATGCCATCAGTTCCCTTCCCATTGCTCATAGTAATTTGAATTATAAAACTACTAGGATCCTTTAGCTTCGGAGGTAGTTTATGCTGCAAAACAACACTAGCTACCTCTGACACTATCACATTTTCATTCGGCTCATACCTCTTTTTCTTGGTGATCAGTTCTTTGAAGAATTTGGCATAAGCCGGCATGTTCTTTATTGCTTCAAGTAAGGGTAAGTTAATACTTACCTTAGACAGCATGTTGAAGATGTCTGAAAATTGCTTATCTTGTTTATCATTCTTCAACCTGCTGGGGAATGGTATAGGTGGCCTGTATGGATTGCTTGCCTTGTGTAAATCTACTGAAGGGGACTTCTCCATTGATTTATCTACAACACCTTTGTTCTCTGGTTCTCCTTCCTTTTTGTTCTCTTGATCACCTGCATTCACAGAATTATTTTCAACATTATTGTTAATTACCTTGCCACTTCTAAGAACAGTCACTGATTATGCCTGCTCAGGTTGACTTGAAAATTTACCTTTTTGTTGAATCTGCATCTGTTGAGCAAGTTGTCCCACTTGAGTCTCCACTTTCTTAAAAGATGCTTCTAATGAATCCAGCCTTTTGTTAGTCATCTCTTGATTTTTAGCACTGACTTGGATAAAAGCCTATAAACTATCCTCCAAACTCTCTCTCTTAGGCTGCCCTTGATTTGAGGATTGACCCTGGGGTTGGTTCTGTCTCTGTAGCAAATGAAAAGGTTGTTGAGATTTATTTGTTGCCCAGGAAAAATTTAGATGATTCCGCCAACCAGGGTTGTAAGTATTTGAATATGGATCATTTCGGGCCCTTGGTTGAAATCCCCTCATAGCATTGACTTGCTCAGCTTCATTCCCATAAGACTCATATGCGGAGGGGCATATATTTGCTCCATGCCCGAAAGTCCCACAAATTCCACACACTTCTTGAGTGGATGAAGAAGTATTGTTTTTCATGTTCAGCATCTGCACTTGCCTTGTCAATTCAGCTATCTGATTGACCATCTCACTATTGGCTTCCAATTGGTTCACCCCTTTACTTCTTCCTCTTACACTTTTCTGTTGAGAATTAGCTCCCAACATCTCAAAGATATCATAAGTTTCATCTGCTGTCTTTTCTCCCATAGCTCCCCCAGCTGCATTATCAACTGTGTTCTGAAATTGCTGGGTTAAACCATCATAGAAAAACTGTTTCAGAAGTTGAAGTGGGTAGTGATGATGTGGACACTGGATCAATAACATCTTAAATCTGTCCCAAGCCTCATGAAATGGCTCTCCTTCAAATTGAGAGAATGTAGCCATTTTCCCTCTCAATTCAGCTGTCTTCTGATGTGAGTAAAACTTGCCCATAAACTTGTTATAAACTTGCTCCCAACTTGTCAAAGAATTTTCAGGCAACATCATAAGCCAGCTCTTTGCCCTATCCTTCAATGTATATGGAAACACCTCATCCTCAACTGGTCCTCTGTTAGTCCTCCTAATGGAAAAGTGTTGAGGGTGGAATAGAAATCCCGAATAAAGTTCAAAGGATCTTCATTTGGAACTCCATAGAATGATGGCAGCATGTTGTAATGGATGTTCTTCAACTCATAATTTCGTGCTGCATCCGTCAATCTTATGCAGGATGTGGAAGTTCCAATGACAGGTCTAGCAAAATCTCTCATAGTTCTTTGCCTTTCTTCTCCCATATTGGTAGATTGTGCAGTATCCGACTCAAAATCAGAAGTGTCCTCCTCTGTATCAAATCCGGTGTACAGTTCAAACTCTTCTCTACTCCTTTTCACTCTCTGAATTTCTGGAATAACTGGGTATAGCTCTCCTCCGAGTGATCTCCTGCCTTGCATAAACAAAATTTCTGGAAAGAAAGAATTATTAAAAGCAAAAGACAAATAAAATCAAAAGTAAACAATAAAAAATAATCTATAATATTTATGCCTAATAAACAATTACGCCAATTAGCCTCCCCGGCAGCGGCGCCAAAAACTTGTTGCTCTCTAATTAACTCTACTACAAAGCGTTACTCATAAGTATACGAGGTAGCTGTAGCAAAGGTGATCGCCCCAAGGTCATCTCTCAAGGAAGCTAGATAAGCTAATTGATTATCAGGTTGCAAATAACAAATTATAATAAATTTAAATTGCTAACAACTAAATGAAAACAGATCGATTGGAGTTTAAAACAATAAAAGTAAACTGAGCTGATAAATTGATTCACTTAATAGAAAGGTCTAGGGTTTGCACTTCTCTACTAACTTATATGTATGAACGATTATTCCTCTCAACCAATTTAATTTCAAAGATTAGATCTCAAGCAACTTAATTAATCGAGTCAAGGTAATAAGCTCTCACATTCAAAACTCTTTCAAATAATCTTGTTACAATTGAAATAATCCTTTTCTTAGGTTATATTTCTAATTCACCTAAGTCCCTAATTGAATTGTTCTAGCATTAGACTTCATCTCTCAATCCTTCATCTAATACCTTAAACACATAATTGGTGGCCAATAAATTATATATTAACAATAATTCCATTCAATCAAGGCTAAAGAAATAAATTTAGTTAAGAGCAATAACCAATTCATACAATCATAGTAGTTCCATACAAACCCCAAACTAGATCAAATTAGTTCATAATGCTATCAAACATATTCATCTCATTAAAATTCAAAGAAATCAATTTAGACATAATAGAATTCATAAATACAATTCCAATGAAATTAAGAGATAAAGTTTGAGAACAAAACCAAATTACAAACCCCCTTAAGCTTCTGAAGAATCTCTTGTTCAAAACCTGGCTAGAAGAATGTTGCAATGGCTAGAATAAATTTAATCTAATCAGCTTGAATCAAAGTGTAATCAATAATCTCTAAGAAAATAAAATTAGAAACCCTAAGCTAATCTCTTTGACGGCTGAAAAACTCCAAACTCAAAACTTTCGACCCCCTCTTGAAAACCCTAATCATATTATTTATACGAAACTCGCTTAAAAATCTGCTCCTTTAGTCCATGAGTGACACGGCCAAGCTTAGGCAAGCTTGGCCGTGTTTAAAGTGCTTGGAGGGACACGGCCATAAGCTTGGCCGTGTCCCCTGAAGGTGTCTGCTTCTGTTTGATTTTCATCTCTTCTTCCTTTGGACTTGAGTGTGACACGGCCAAGCTTAGACAACTTGGCCGTGTTTGACAAGTTTGGAGGGACATGGCCACAAGCTTGGCCGTGTCCATTGAGTGTGTCACCTTCTGAACTTTGATCTTCTTCCTTAGCTTGGTATGGGACACGGCCACAAGCTTGGCCGTGTCCCCTGAGTGTGTCAGTCACTGCCCAACTTTTCCTTTCTCTTAACTCCTTGATTTTTTCTTCCTCTCTTGGTTCCTTGCATATTAACCTAAACCAACACTTAAACAAACTTTAACCAAAAATCAAATAAACATTAACCAGCAACTCATAAACACCACACTAAAAACTAGATGAAAAATTTCATAAACACAAATAAATTAAAACTACCAAAATTGATGAAAACACTAAATAAACAGATTAAAACTACCAAAGTACCTAAATAAAACAATAATCATCATAATAAAAAAGACACAATTCTATGACAAAAACTAATAAAACATTATACAAATTGTATTATTATTTGAAGATTTTTGTTAGTAGCATTCTGAAAGAAAACTTTATCAGTGAATTGGTTAGAGTGCTGATAATATATTGAGTAACATTCTCTGATAATTTTATGTGAGAATTGTCAGGGGATGTTACATTTAGTGGTATCAGAGCCTGGTTTAGGCATTTCTGGCATGTAGAGTTATGGGAGAAGTGAAATGCAATTGTCTAAGTTATGTGAATCGAATAAGTAGGTATATGTTTGATACAATTGATATTTCATATGTTTATGGTAGTAGAATGTTTTCTAAGAATTGATTGAGAATTCATAGTGTATTGTTTGGAGTGCAGTAGACCTATTTATGAAAAAGAAGGATGTGAAAAGAAAAGAAGATATGAGTATTTAAAGAGATATATCAAAGTAATACAGTGAAAGTGTAATAATTTATTGGAATCTAAGGAATGAATTATGATTGATAGATAAATTTTGAGAATGAAAGTTTTTACGAGAATGAGAATTGTCATGCTTTAACATTTTAAGTATTGATTTTCTGCATTAAATGAATATATGAGTGTAAATTGGATTGATTATGATATTATTTGTAGCTTGAGCATTTGAAACTGATAGTGATAAGGTTAAATAAGCCATAATAAGAGTAACATTAAATCCAAGTATGGATAATATCCGTATCTTTGGAAAAGATTTCAAAGAGGTAAGAAATTATAAAAATACCCTTATAGCTCGAAATGAATTCGAGCTGTAATTTGGATGTGAAATATGGATAATGGGATTTTAAAGTGTCAAAAGTAATTATTTTTATAATGTTTTGACGTTAAGAATTGAAGTGATAGTTAATTAAAGAAAGTGAATGCATCGAAAGTATTGTATAAGTGAGTATATTGGATAAAAGTCCTAAAATCTATTTAAAGATTTCTAATGTCTTTTATTGTCCTCTAAAACATCATCAAAACAAAATATTGAAAGGAAAAGTCATGGAAGAGTATTTTTAAAGAGATTAATGGTTATATAATACTTATTTTGCTATTTATTGAATTGATCTTGATTTTTATTATGAAAAGAGATTTGTGAATTGATAAAACACCATTACTAGTGAAAGATATTGTATATTGAATAATAGTGAAAAATATGAGTATAAAACTTTATTTCTATGATAGTAAATTTATTCTTGCAATATGTAAATGTGTATTTATAGATTATTAACTAAAACAATGATTAAATTTATTATTGAATTATTTTTAAGTTGATATAAGGTTATGGAAGAAAATAAGGTTTTGAAATATTTTAGGATTATTGAAGTTTAGATTTGAATTTGATTGTGTTTTGATGAGTTGGATCTTGTTTCCTCAATTTGTTTGAGTTGAATTATTGATAACTTATTGATTAAATCATGAAACGAAATTATAGTAGAGATATGCATGATCATTTGTATAGTCATGCATATGTTTGTGCAAATTTCTATTCTTCAAACTTTGAAAATAAATCTCAACAGTGATGTGCATGATCACTTGTACGATCATGCATTTGCTCATGCATATTTTTACCTTCTTATACCTTTACAAAGTAGAATTTATGAGTGAAATTAGTAGTGAATTATTGAATACATCTTGGAAATAGTTATAATTGACAAAAGATTGCTTATAAGATTGAAATGAAATCAATCCATTAAATGATGAAACTTAGATGTGAAGAAAACTTGAGGAAAGTATAGATAAATGTAATTGGATAATTGAAATAAGTGTAAGATTAGAGAAAAGATAAAAGATGATTATAAGTGATTAGTGGATTTAACATTATTCATGCAGAAATAAGATAATTTCCGAAGCAAGGTGAGAAGAATGATATATTGATGAATCATTGATGATTTTACATAATTTGAAGAGCAAGATAAAGGAAACAAAGAGGTGTATATACTAGTTGATTAAGTAATGAAAGTAAGAATTTGAGATTTACATATTGTGTACTTATGAGATTTACATATACTAATTGATTAAGTAATGAAAGTAAGAATTTGAGATTTACATATTGTGTACTTATGAAATACGTCACAGTAACATTATTTGGTGATTAAAGACAAGTTATAGATTATATATAGAAGTGTTAAAGAGTTAACTTATGCTAATTGATACAATAGAAAGAAAGGAATTGATAATGTGAAAAGGAAAGAATGTAGTGAGATTTGTAGGTAGTTTAACCCTTCTAGTGAAATGATGTATTGTGGATCAAGATAGAAATATATATATGTGTGTGAGTGTGTGTATTAAACATAGTGAATACATTATATATGTACATATACTCTTAAAGTGAAAGAATAGTTGTAAATTCTTAATATGTTAAGAAAAGAATTAAACAAGTAAGAGTGGAAATCTTTTTAGATTTCATTATTACAGTGGAAATATGAAAGTGATTTGAAAAATAAAAATTGATGAATAAATAAAATTAGTCAAACTAATCAAAAACAAATATAATGTGTTTATATGTTCATATGATAAATGTGTATGAAATAATTGCTCATATCTTATAAATTAACAATAATAAACAAACACTTCAAAGGGAAAGTGTTATATTCCAAAAGATATTATAGTTAACAATAATTTGTAACAATGAAATAAATGTATTAATCGATTATACTGATGTTAAATCTAGTTTTCGGATTAGCTAAAGGGTAAATGTTCAAAGTGATAGTGGGCATTTTATGCCATATTGAAAGTGGGCACTCTGTGCCATAAAGGACACTTATGTCCCAAATTGAAAGTGGGCACTCTGTGCCATAGAGGACACTTATGTCCCATATTGAAAGTGGGCACTCTGTGCCATAGAGGACACTTATGTCCCATATTGAAAGTGGGCACTTTGTGCCATAGAGGACATTTTTTTATATATGTCCCAGTGATATTGACATCTACGCTATCAGTGGACACTTTGCGTCATAGAAGACCTTTAGTCCATTTCTCTCAGTGGACACTCTGTGTCATCATATACAGTGGGCATTCGTGCCATAATGGGCCTTGGCCATATTTATACAGTGGGTATTTACTTGCCATCCGTAATCCGCTATCTGGATCTAGGATTTAAAGTTCAGTATATAAGAGAAAGAAAGAAATATATATATAATAGTGGAATGCAATGACACAAATTATATTTAAAAAAAATCTAAAGAGAATTAAGGGCAATTACTGAATTGAACTTGAATAGTGTAAGTGTGTAGAGCTGAATCTTCTGCAGTTCTATAATAAGATTATTCTGAAAGTGTTACATTGATTGATATCAGACATAAATAAAAGTTATGTAAATGAATAAAATAATTAATTTTATATGAGATTTGAGATTAGTTATAAATTAAATGGCTTATTGCAATAGCATGTAAATTTCGAGGATGAAATTTCTTTAGTGGGGGAGAATTGTAATGGTCAAGATTTTAAACATGAAACTTTTTAAATAATATTGATAATTGATAATGTATAGTGATAAAAGTAATATGGATAACAGCTATAAGCAGAGAATAGTAAATAGTATATCTCAAAATTTACTGAAGAAATTATTTTTACGGTTTTACGGGACTAAAAATCAAATTTGAATCAAAAGCTAAGGGTGAGGGTGCACCATAACTAAGATGAGATTGACCACACTAGATTAAAGATATTATATATATGTGGACATGTGTGTGTGTAGAACTCTCTCCTTTCTTCTTGCTTCATCATCCACGATCATCATCACCAACACCTCCAAAGCTCCTTCTTTCTTCCTTCTTTTCAAGAATTTGGCTACAATTTAAGACAAAATCACATCTAGCTATGAGTTTTTAAAAGAATAAGCTAGAAAAGGTGAGATTATCAGCAAGTGATCAAAGAAAAAGAGGGAAAAGAGAGAAGAAGAGGGAAATTGAAAGAGGTATGTGCTTTTGTATTAGAATTTGTAAATATATGAATTTTTATGAGTTTTAATGTTTGAATTGATTAATTGAGTTATTTATAACGAAATATTTCTTCAAAGTATTGATTAAATAGATTGATTAATGAAAAATAACTTTTATGTGATAAGTTTGATTCTTAATTCAACTCTTAAGAGAATTGTGTGGTTTGATGATTTGTTTTAGCCATGTGAGATGGTTAAAAGTTTGATTAAGTGAAGTTTTAGTAAATTATTTGATATGAACTCTTTTTATATCAAAAATTTGGTCTTGATACATTTTTAACTTAGATCTTCAATATATTTGTGTTTAATGAAGTTAAAAGTGTAAAAAATATGATTTTGGGATGCCACGAGCGTGGCTTAAAGGTGCCATGGGCATGGTATCAAAGTCGGGACTGTTGGAGGAAGAATTACTTTGAAAATAGACCCAAAACCAATGCCACGGGCATCGCAATTGAGTGCCACGACCGTGGGGTTGAGAGTGAGACTATTTCTTTAAAAATTTTGATAAAACAGAGCCGTACTAAATGCCACAGCCGTGGCCCTTGAATGCCATGACTGTGGGGATCTGCAAAGGCATGTGACAGCTTCATTTTGTATGCCAAGAGCGTGGGGTTGAGATGCCATGATAGTAGGGGTACCTGGATGATGTTTTTGGCTTGTATTTTGTGATATACGGGCCTAGTATGAGGCTAATATGTTTATGTTTCTTACTTTTGTGTTGAGAATTCATGTGTATGTGTTAAAAGTATGGAAAAGAGTGATAAACTTTGGATATGTGACAAATATATATAATACTAAATGTTGATAAAAGTATTGTACCATTGAAATGATATAAACAATTCAGTGTTAATCAAAACTAATGAATTGCTCAAATTATACTGATTTTAGATCTAGCTTTGGATTGAATGGCTAACCAGAAGAAGGATAGCCATAGTGATAGTGGGCATCTCATGCAATTAATGGACACATTGTGTCATCAGTGACAGTGGGCATAATTGCCATTATATATATATTCTTGAGACTTGGCATTAAAATTACTACACTAACCTGTTATCCAAACCTATTATCTGAGTTCAGTATGTATGGACATATTTAATGAAGTTATCTAAATTGAAAATATATATGGATATGGTATTATGAATAATGGAAGAAATGCAAAATAATAATATAAGTCAATTACTTAAAATTGACTTACTGTATTACAATGTGAAAGTGATTGGTAATGTATATATTAATATTTACAAGTGAAAGTTCTATTGCAAGGAATAGAAATGTTATGCTCAAGTTATTGAATTGATCAATAACTTTCTATGTGTTATATTGATTGAAAGTGTATATAATGATATAAGATACAAAGTGCTCCAAAGTATAGTAATAAATTTAAGTGCTAAAAATTATAGATTAAAATATGTGAAATTGAAAAGTGAGACTTACTGAAAAACAAAATAAGAGTATTGTGAGCAATGTTATCAAATGAGAAAGCAAGTCTTAAATAAAATGATTCATAAAGAGAAAAGTTGCAATACCGAAAGTATAGTATAACGTGATGACTTTTATAAAGTTAAAGTTATTATTTTGTGTAATCAAAATATTATGTTGGTTTGTTATTGAAAATAGTTAATATATTGAAATATTTCTTAAAACTAAGTGTTATTACTATATTTCCATAAGTATTTTTCTTTAATATTAAGTGACAAAATATGTTTATACAAGCACCACTAAGCTTTGCTTAGCGTGTTAGAATTATTTTCTGACACGCATGTATCAGGTCATCGGAGCAAGTTAAGAAGTGAAATTAAGGATCTCAGGAAATTATCTATAGTACATATAAAGATCTTTTGTATATTGTACTCATAAATTATGAAATGTATATATACAATTTAGTTTGGCTATTTGAGAGATTGTACAAATTTGTAAACATGAAAGGAATATATGTATTTAGGGGACGAAGTTTGAGATTCTAGTGAATGATTATCAAATAAAGCAATATATTATATATTTATTTTATTTGATAAACTTATGATGGTTATCTGATTTATAATTAGTAATTGGATTACTGGAGATATTTGAGATTGGTTTAAATGTTGAATTTATAAGTATTGTATATACATAATGTATTATTATTTGAAGATTTTTGTTAGTAACATTCTAAAAGAAAACTTTGTCAGTATTGGTTAGAGTACTGATAGTATATCGAGTAACATTCTCTAATAATTTTATATGAGAATTGTTAGGAGATGTTACATTTATGGATACACCAATCATTTTGTTTTTAAGAAAGATAGAAGAAAGATCACCTTAGCACCTCTTTCGCCAAGAGAAGCTTATGAGAATAAGCTAAAAAGATTTTAAAAGGAAAAAGAAAATAATAGTGAAGATAAAAAAATGAGTGGAGAAAAAAAAGAAAGGGAGATCCGAAAGAAAAGAGAGAAGTTAAAGATAAAAATAGAGAATTATTTATAAGCAAAAGAAAAATAAGAGAGTTTTTATGTAAAAGGGAGTGAAATTAGGGAGGCTTTATATTCACAAAGAAATATATTTGTACTTATGTATAAACAAATTTTCTTAAACAAAGCTAACCTTGATCCTTCCTTGCTAAGTGTTTTTGTTTCTCTCTTTCATGAATTTGAAGATGTATTTCTTGAGGAATGGCTTGTTGAATTGTGCATCAAATAGACTTCATCCCTGGAGTTGCCATTCCAAATAAGCCAGCTTATAGAAGTAATCCGTAGGAGACCAAATAACTTCAATGATAAGTAGAGGAATTAATGACCAAAGATTATGTGAGGGAGAGTGTGAGCGGGGATTTTCTCCCCCACTCCGATGTAATGGTTCTTGCGACTTCGACACTGTTTAGGCTCAGAGCCTTAGAGAACATGGGCCTAACCCAGAAAAAATGGAGTCGCCACCCGGATGAACAGGAAAAAAGAAAGAGGTGGATGACTAAATTCCTAAGGAATCTCCAACCCCCTAATGGGATCAGAAAGTTGGGTATGTGTGGGGAAGGTGAGAAATGGCCCAGCACCCCCACAACGCCCGGTTCATTTTAACCAGCCTTCTTTTCAGGTCTTAATATTATAAATTTTTTAAATATAATGATATTATCCATACTACATGTAACAATTAAAATAAAGCATCATTATATTAAAATCAAATCAATGTCCAAACAAAATAAATAAATGGATACCCATTCGAGGATGAAAACGTGTCCTTACATCATCCAATGTCTAAAACTAAATAGGACACCCACCAAAAGTTGAAACGTGTCCTTTACATTGATTCAAAATATGAAAATAAATCAAATTGCATAAAGATTAATTAATGAGATACCCATTCATGAAAACATACCTCTTACAATTTTAACAAATAATAATAATAATAAAGAAATCATCCATCCATGATAAACAAATCAAATATTGAAATTAAAATAAATCAATCATCAAAACATATAATAAATTACATAATCAAATTTAAAATTCAATAAAGTAATAAATGTATAAATTTAGAGTTTTAGAACTTTAATAACCGAATTAGGGTTTTTAAATAAAGGGAGTTAAACACAAAAGCTTATAATACACAAATAAATATTGACCCCTTCGATGAGCCCATACGGCAGTCCTGCTAAACTGTCTTTTTGCGTACTTTGATTGCCCAACTGATAGTTCCCTTTCTCATTCCTTCTTAATGAAAAGTGATTCTTTTCCCTTTCCCACTCTTCAATTTACAGACCAACTTGGAGAAGATCTTTGAAATCCTGGATGAGTGTATGAGACATCCTTTCAAGAAGACTAGGCAACACCCCTCTCACAATCATCCTTATTTGATCAGATTCATCGGGCCTCTTCCTGAGCAATGCAACCTTATTCCTCTACCTTTTCACATAGTCTACAAAATTCTCATTTGGCCTTTGTCTAATGGACTTAATTTCTATTAAGGTAATTTTCAGCTCGACATTGTACCCATATTGCTGAATGAAAGTCTTGTACAACATGTCCCAATCTTTTTGAGTACTTTCCTATAAGGTGTTGAACCAATTTTGGACAACAGGGTCCAATGAGAGCATGAAATATCTTAGAGTTTGAGCCTTACTGGCTCAGGCAGACTGCATAGCAGTAATCTACTGCTTCACATGGAGATGAGGGTTTCTAGTACCATTGTACCTAGCGAAGGAAGGCATCTTGAACTTATAAGGGACCTCCTCATCTTGTTCAAACAGTTTATCGATCTCAGACATCTCTTCAATTTTCAGCTTCTTTTCAAACTTCTTTTCTAGGTCAGCAATCATCTTTTCAACATCTGAAGTTTTAGTTTTCTCCACAGCTGATCTTTTAACAACCTTCGACTCCTTCTTCTTATCTTGAGGATCTTGCAAGTATTGAGCCTAGTCATCATCATCATCGATGACTACCTTGTCATCATCAAAAATCACTTCATTAACCTTAGCCTTCCCTTTGTCATTTGGCTTCTTGGTGCTAGCAAAAGCTTTAGCATTGTTTCCTAAAATTGCAGCCAATTGGTTCTTCATGGTCTCAGCCAGGGTCCCCTTTAGTTCTTCCATTTTAGCATGGGCATTGCCCACCATTCTTTGAATTTGTTCGAGCTCTATTGCTTTTGGTGAAAAAGTGATTGAGTCGCTGCTAGATTCTTCATCTACGGCGTAGGTCGGATTGTCGTAAGGTTTTAAACTATCATAATCCAGGGCTATGAGCCAGAAAGGATTAATGATATGTGATGTGATGCATGTATGCTTATATGCATGTATGAACAAACAATAATCAAACAAGGATAAATAGGACGTTCCTTCCCACCTTATAATATCCACACACGAATGGCGAGTCTCTTTTCCTAGGTAATATGGTTAACAAAATACCAACATGGGGTATCTTATTTTTGAATATTTCCCTTAGACGTTTCAACTAATAGTTGTATTTTAAAAATGGAAATTAGTTCATGATAATTCCCATTAATTAGGTTTTAATTCAACGAACTATTAGTTAGCTTTTATACTATATTGGATTAAAACTAAATTAAGAGGTTTATTATAAATAGATTTCTCACTTGAAAAAGTAACTAATGATTCATACCACAAACAAGCCCATGATTAATAATTCTTAGTATAAACTAGGCTCACAATTGATTTTTGGTATTTCATAATTGACCTAAATATTTGTAAGCTCTTTCAAAAGATTATGAAAATAATTTTGTTTTTAAGCCCTTTTGTAAAAAGATTTTAGAAAAAATAGATTTTTGGGCTTTGTATTTGGGTCATGAGAAAAGAATTTTTTGATTTATTTTTAGAAGAGTTTTATGTTCAAAGACCATTTTGAAAAGTTTTAAAAATAGCTTTGGTCTTTTAGATTTTAAGGAAAAATTTATTTTGAACTTACAATATACTTAGTTCATATTAGAAAAAGAACAAACCAAATAAGCCATGATTTAAGCCAAGATAAATTAACCATAGTCAAACAACAAGCATTTGGTGTAAAAACCTAAGGAAAGTAACTAGGCCAATTACATGAACTTTAGTCTTTAGGTTGAAAAGGCTTAGGTTCCCATAGCAAGTATATACCAAAAGGTATAAGGCTATGAGTGGTTATGCCATGCTCGATCTCCATACCTTGAGTGAAAGTATAGTATCCCTTAAATAACACAACACGGGTAACATGGGCGTCTTAACTCACACACATGATGCAAACTAAATGATGCAATGGATAATACCATGATAAGAAAGAATAGAATAATAAAAAATCAACATAATCAACTTCTCTCATCCCCAGTAGAGTCGCTACTGTGAGCGGGGATTTTTGCCCCTACTCCCAGTGGAATAGTTCTTACGACTTTGGCACTGTTTAGGCTCAAAGCCTTAGAGAACACGGGCTAAGTCCGGAGAAAATAGAGTTGCCACCCTGACGGACCGGGAAAAAAAGGGGTGGATGACTCGATTCCTAAGGAATCCCTAACCCCCTAATGGATTCAAAAAGTTGGGTAAGTGTGGGGAAGGTGAGAAATAGCTTAGCACCCCCACAACGCCCAGTTCATTGGAACCGACCTCCATTTCAGCTCTTAATATTATAAAATTCTTAAATATAATGATATTATCCATACTACATGCAACAATTAAAATAAAGCATCATTATATTAAAATCAATGCAATGTCCAAACAAAATAAATAAATGGACACCCATCTGAGGATGGAAACATGTCCTTACATCATCCAATGTCTAAAACTAAATAGGATACCCACCAAAAGGTTGAAACGTGTCCTTTACATTGATCCAAAATATGAAAATAAATTAAATTGCATAAAGATTAATTAATGAGGTACCTAGTCATGGAAATATACCTCTTACAATTTTAACAAATAATAATAATAATAAAGAAATCATCCATCCATGATAAACAAATCAAATATTGAAATTAAAATAAATCAATCATCAAAACATATAATAAATTACATAATCAAATTTAAAATTCAATAAAGTAATAAATGTATAAATTTAGGGTTTTAGAACTTTAATAACCAAATTAGGGTTTTTAAATAAAGGGAGTTAAACACAAAAGCTTAGAATACACAAATAAATATTAACCCCTTTGACGAGCCCATACAGCGATCCCTCTAGCCGGTTAGCAGGCAGGGGTCAAGGGGCCAGCGCCCCTTGCGGGCCACGCCCCTGAAGATTTTGAAAATTGGCTTTTAAGGTTGTAGGTTTTGGTATTGAAAATTAAGATTTGAAGATTTAAGATTTAGAAAATAGGGTTTCAGAATTAGAAGAAAGAAGCTACTGTAAATATTAGAAAAATAGAATTGATTATGGTTTTGAGAAAATAGATTATTGTTTTGTGGTTTTAGAAAAGTGCAATTAGAGTTTTATATTTCAAAAATTAGTTTAACAAGTTAAGATATTAGGGTTTTGGTTCATAAAACATATTATTCGAATTAAACAATTTCATACTACTGGAAAATTAATATCAAAATACCATAACAAAACATTAAAAAGGAAGCATCTTATGGCTACTGTAAATACAAGAATTTATTGGTTAAGATCAAACCTTCATTGTTGGTTCCACCACAATTACATGGTTGAAATTCTAAGGAAACCTTGATCAAGACAACACTGCCTTGTTGCCTTGTGGTTGGAAGGGTTCTTTTTGCTCTTCAGACTGCTTCCAGGTTTAAAAGTCCAATTGGAACTCTTGATTAATTTTGGCCATCCCCTCAAAAGTTTGAACCCCCCTTTTCTTTGTATCTTTAATGTAGTATTTATAAGAAAAATAAAAACATAATACTAATTGGTTAAGAAAATAAAAACTGTTTAGGAAATAAAATAAAAAACCAAGTAAAATAGGGTTTCAGAAAAATTGCGTGTGGGCTGAGCTACCGACGTGTGAAACTGCGTTGGCAAAAAAAAAAAAACTATGGGGCGTTGCGGGCCACAGGCCAATTCACCACAAGTTTTGGCCTGTGGCCATTTTACCACAGGTAAAACCTGTGGCAAATTGGCTTGTGGCCAATTCGTCGCCATCGATTTTCATCTTCGATTCTTCTATCGTCGATTTTTATTTATTTATTTATTTATCTCTTTTTTATTTTTATTAAAAATAAATATTATAAGTAATAAATAAATATTAAATATTAAAAAACCACAAAAAATATTTTTGACTGTTTAAAAATATCAGACTGGACTAAGTCAAAAATTAAGGGTCTACAGATAGCATGAGTCCTTGTGCTATTCCAGTTTTGCTTGTTCCAAAGAAAGATGGATCATGGAGGATATGCATGGATTATAGAGCAATCAACAATATAACTGTAAAATATTGCCATCACATCCCTAGGCTTGAAGATATATTAGATGAGTTGCATGGTAGTATTATTTTTACTAAAATTGATCACAAAAGTGGCGATCATCAAATTAGGATGAAAGAAGGGGATGAATGGAAAATAACTTTTAAAATAGGATATGGTTTATATGAATGGTTAGTTATGCCTTTTTGCACCTAGTACTTTTATGATATTAATGAACTATGTTTTGAAAGATATAATTGGCAAATACATAGTTGTGTACTTTGATCATATTCTCATTTATTCAAAATCTTTAGATGATCATGTGTCTCATGTTTGTAATGTCTTGAATATTTTTAGAGAAAATAAAAATTATTTGCTAATTTGAAAAAGTATTGTTGTTGTATAGATAAGGTTGTTTTCTTAGGGTTTATAGTAAGTAAAGATTGTGTTGAAGTTGATGAAGAAAAAGTTAGTGCTATTAAGAATTGGCCAACCTCTAAATCTATTAGTGAGGTTAGAAGTTTCCATGGATTGACTAGTTTATATAGAAGATTTGTCCAATATTTTATCACTATAGCTGCAACTTTAACGGTTGTAATTATGAAAAATCAATTTTTTGTTTGGGGTGCAGAATAAGATAATTCTTTTGCTCTCTTGAAGGAAAAACTATGCAATATACCTATTTTATCTTTGCCTGATTTTACTAAAACTTTTGAAATTGAGTGTGATGCTTCAGGTATTTTTTTTTAACAGAAGAAAAAGTAATTGTTTAATTTAAAAACCAGCACCAGCGATGGATGACTGGATGCATGGTAGATAAAACAAACAACCCGCTATTTTATTAAAATAATCAAATTATTGATAGCGTATATATGGGCCCATACAATCAGATAGCAAAACGCTTCTTAAAAATCTTGGTAAAGAAATAAATGAATGAAACAAACAGTTAGCATTGTGCCAGCAAGCATATAGGGAAAAATAATGGGAGAACTGATTTCCTTCTCGGTAGATGTGTTGAAGTGAGAATTAAGAGGCTATGAAGATTTCTTTTGTTTTCCAAAGAAGCGAAGCAGGATGAACAGGTTGGGAGGAAGAAAGGATATCCACTAGAGCTTTAGAATCGGTTTCCACCTGGAGATTTGTAAATCCAGCAGTCATGCACCATCGAATAGCCATTTGAAGAGCAAGGGCTTTCGCATTAAGAGCATCAAGAGCTTGAAATACAAAAGACATACCGTGAAGAAACTGACTGATGTGTGATCGGAGAACTGCTCCTCCCGAAGACATCTTTGCAGTGAATGAAGCATCTATGTTCAACTTAATAAAGTTGGGAGGCGGCTTTAACCAACGAACCAGCCTTGGTCTTAGACAACCTTTGCCAAATCCTACTGGAAGAAAGCTCTCGAATTCAGGCACAGGTTTAGCAAACTTTGCCTTAGAGTTACCAATGCCCCAACTAAGAATGGTAGAGCAGATCTAATTATAGAGTTGAGGGAAATAGAAGGCTTCATTGCCCCATGTAACCCGACAGTAGGCAACCCATATTGAGTAGAGAATACAGAGCAAAACAAATCTCGCCAGCCTCCCATTAGTAGATTTAGCTGAGAATGACAACCACCACTTCATAAGCTCGAGCTGGAGAGAGCGTTTTGGATGAGTGTCTGGAATCAAATGTGCACCAAAGTACAACCAAATCTTTTGAATACATGGACATAGATAAAATATATGATCAAAGGAGGCTGCCCCAGCCATGCAAAAAGGACAAACCGAGGCAATGTGAATTCCAATTTTCTGAAGTCGGCAAGGTAAAGGCAAGGTTCCATTAATTATACGCCATCCAAGGAATGAATACTTTAAAGGAATTGCAGAGTCCCAAAGCATATGGCTGGAGAAGGATAGTTGTTTATGAGGGCGTACAACATTATAGGCCGAAGCCAAGCTGAACATACCTGAGATATGATGTTTCCACGCAATCGGTGTCATATCAAGCATAAAGTGATTTGAATTCTCATGGAATGCCTGACAGATTCGCTTCAAAGAAGACGAATCAGCTTGAACATAAGACCAGCTCCCATCTCTGTGATATTTGGCATGCATGTAATGAGACCAAGAGGAGTCATTAACCAAATAAGACCAAAGCAGCTTAACATAATATGCTAGCTGGAGGGAATGAAAAGATCTTAGTCCCAAACCATTTTCAGAAATAGGTACACATAATTGATCATATTAGGTAGACATATTAGGGTTTTGGTTCATAAACCAAAGATCTTTCTAGTAGCTGAGTCCGTGCTCTAAAAGAAATCTGCGAATTTCTTTTCCAAGGTAGATATAATGGATTTCAAAAAAGATATGGCTCCCAATAGATGAATTGGAATTGAAGTGAGAACATGCTTTATCAAAAGTAAATGACCTCCAGGTGAGAGGAGTTTTTTAGACTAACCTTGAAGTTCAACTTTAGCCAGAATATCCTGACAGTATGGGGCTCTGTTAATGCCCTGAAAGATTGGAGCTCCAAGATAGGTAAAAGGCAAATGTTTAAGCTGAATCCCAAGAACCTCCTCATACTTACGAATCCTGGAAGTTGGGCACCTTTTCTAGCAGAAGAACTAGCTTTTATCAAAATTAATAAACTGTCCAGAAACAGACTGATATAAGTTCAAAAATCTCTTGAGATTCCTAAGAGTACGAATATCGCCATTGACAAATAACAATAAATCATCCGTAAAAGCAAGATGAGATACCACAGGGCAATAACAACGAGTCTTATAAGGAATTATCTTTCCTTGAAAAATAAGAGAATTAAGACCTCTCGAGAAGCATTCAGAAGCCAATATAAAAAGAAGGGGCGATAAGGGATCAACTTGCTTGACTCCCCGCTGAGGCTTGAAAAATCCGTAATTCGCACCATTAACAATAATAGATAGGTGAGTGGCTGAAAGATTACCCATAATAAGCTCCACAAATCTTAATGAGAAACCAAAACAGAGTAAGACTGCCTTCAAGAAACCCCAGTCAACTCAATCAAAGGCCTTTGCCATGTCCAATTTAAAAGATAAATTATGACCTCTAGTGTTCTTATTAAGATCATGAATCATCTCATTGGCTAAAAGAATCTGCTGATGAATAGAACAATTTTTCATAAAACCAGCCTATTCATTGGAAATTAATTTGTGCATGAGAGGAGATATCCTATTAGCAAGAAGTCTTGTACACACTTTGCTAATAAATGTAGCAAGACAAATAGGATGAAATTGAGCAAATCAATCCGGATTTCGCACTTTGGGAATGAGAATGATGCTGGCACTACCAAAAGCTCTCGGGATCGGAATCCCCAAGAAAAATTCCTTAATAGCACTACACACATCCCAGCTTAAAAAATCCCAGCATGCTCTAAAGAAGGTACCGTCAAATCCATTAGGACCTGGAGCACTAGAGGGGTCAAGTTGCCATACAGTAGATTTAATCTCACCATAAGACGGAATAGCTAATAAAGAAGAGTTCTCCTCATCAGATATAACAGGAGTAAGTAAATCCAACAAAGTCAATTCATGATGAATGGAGTCAGAGGAAAATAATTCTTTGAAAAATGAGGCTGCTTCATTACCAATATCACTTTGATCGAACAGCTGCTGCCCAGAGGAATTAATAATGACTGAGATGCGTTGCCGGACTCTCGCCATTTTCACTGAGTTATGAAAAATTGGAATTGGTTTCTCCATCAGTAAGCCATCTAATATGAGCTTTCTGTTTCCAAAAAGCTTCTTCTACTTGAAGTTTACAGATAAGATCTGCCTGCTTAGCCTGCCATTCAATTCTATTGCTCGAAGAAGGATCAGCCAGACAAGCCTTCTCTGCCAAATCAGCTTCGGATTCAGCCAAAGATACAGCAGAAAATATATTCCCAAAGGTGTTGTGATTCCACTCAGCTATAAACAGCCGAAGACCTTTTAGTTTACGAAAAAGACTTTCCATACCTCCCCCCGAGAAAGAAGAGGTCCAATATTCTTTGACCAAAGGAAGAAAAGAGTCATGCGAAAGCCACATGTGCTGAAACTTAAAAGGCCTAGGACTGAAATAGAAGCTAAATTGCATTTTAAAAGAAGAGGAGCATGATCGGAAGTAGTTTTGCCAAGATGCATGCAACTAACACCTTCAAAACCATCAAAAAAATTTACATTTGCCATAAACCGATCCAGTCGCTTCCACACACGGCCATTACTTCTAACACCAGTCCAGGTAAAGCAATTACCAGTAAAAGGAATATCAAATAATCCATAATCATCACAGCATGAAATAAAGTCTTGCATACCTCCAAGATCAGGCGAGCCATTGCCTTTATATTCTGAAGGCAACTTAATAACATTAAAGTCACCTCCCACAAGCCACGATCCATTAATCTGAGAGGCAATAGCAGATAAACTATTCCAAAGAGGAAACCGAGAGGAGCGTGAATGAAGCCCATAAACTGCAGAAAGAGTAAATTCAAAAGAAGATTGTCGAAACACAACCTGACAAGAAAGCAATTGTTGATCATCCTGGAAATTGGAAACAACAAAGTGAGATTGCTTCCACAATATCCAAATCTTGTTATTTTGAGCATAGAAACCATGAGAAAAACCCAATTGTACAACCATATTATTATTATCATTAAAACTAACCATAGGTTCAAGAATGATAAGTAAGCCAATAGAGTGAGAGTGACAAAGCTTATGTAATCTAGTAAGAGAAGTAGAAACTCCCCTAACGTTCCAGCTCAAAATATTCATTGATTGGAAGGAGGTGATGCTGCTAGAGATGTTGAAGCTTGAATATCTATTTTTTTTTGCTTTTTACGACGAGAGCTTTTGTGCAAAATTTGAGTGAAACCTTCCCCTTATGAAGAAATAGAAGACTTCAAAGCAGTATCATCTCTAGAAATAATATTAACACCATGCATTCCTGGTTGAACAATAGAATCCTCCGGATGATCCTCCTCATCAACCTTATTAGTTAACTCAGAATCGGATGCCGAAATTTGAAGAGATAGCATCTCCCCTAGAAGAAGTAGGAGCCAAAGGAACCAAATTCAAAATAGTAATGTCATCAGAGAAGGTAACAGTAGAAACTTTAGAGCAAAAAGAGGTACCACTATCAATGATTTTGATAACATTCGAACCAGGAACATTATTCAATTCAGGAGGTATTTCAGAGTCTACAATTTCTTTATCTGGAACCGTTATATCCTCTAAAAAATTTAAGGCAGGAGCATTGTTTAAAACATTGATTCTATCTGAAATTCCAGTATCCACAGGAGGGACCGAAGGAGCTAAAGTTTTTTTAGGAACCCAAATTTTATCTGGTTGTTGCTTGGTTTCTCGGCTAGGAACAGGCAATGACTGATCAGAATTACCTGCTAAACAATGAGCATTATCATGTCCCAAACGAGAGCAATGGTGGTAAAATTGAGGCAAATTTTCGTACACAACAGATTGAAAAAAGCCAACTCCTCCATTATCAATCCAGATTCTGTCAGGATTTTCCTCTGCTAAATCAATTTCAACGCAAACGCGAGCAGCTGAAGGTCTAACAAGGGTAGCTGTAGCAACATCAATTTTCAACGGCTTCCCAATCAAGCTAACAATCGGATAAAGTGCAGGTTTAGAAAATAAATGAATAGGAAGGCCTTCCAACATGATCCAAACAGGCACTATAGAACTGTCTATATTTGGCCGAAAATTAGCAGTCCACTTTGATACTCTCATGGCAAATCCATTGAAGTACCAAACCTACCGAAGCCAGCAACGGAGGAAATCCTCCTCCAAATCAAAATTGATTAACACATTATTGGTATCAAATAATCCAAGAGTAAAAGGTCCCTTAAAACCTATAAGATCAAAAGCTTTATGAAGGTTTTTCATATTAGGTCGGCCTGAACCAAAAGATCCAATCAGTGCATATTTAAAAGGGCTCGCCAAAGATGAAATTTCCTCAGGAGAAAATGAGATTGCAAGGACTCCTTTATAGCGAGAAGGTTTAGAAGCAGGGAAGGATGAACCAAAATCCACAGAAGAAAAGGACCGATCAATCTCAGAGTCAGTTGGCTTTCCACGAACCAATCCCGACTTGAGTGCCTCCGCGAAAGAGAGACAGGCCAGCCCTGGAGGGGCCGCCGACCGATCGAAAGAAGAAGCCGTGTTGGAGAAGAAAAACCTAGCGAAGAGCCAATATTGTTCTACTTCAGGTATATGTATTGGAGTTGTTCTTTAAAAAAAAAAGAAACCAATAGCTTACTTTAGTGAACAGCTCAATGGTGCAACACTAAATTATCCAACCTATGATAAAGAGTTTTACGCATTGGTGAGAGCATTAGAACATTGGTAGCATTACCTTTGGCCTAAGGAATTTGTAATTCATACTGATCATCAATCTTTGAAGTTTATCAAAGATCAAGGTAAGTTGAATAAGAGACATGCTGAATGGGTAGAATTTATATAATCATTTCCATATGTGCTTAAATATAAGAATGGAAAAGAGAATGTGATAGTTGATGCACTTTCTAGGAGATATAGTCTATTAACTATATTATATGCTAGGATACTTGGTTTTGAATTTCTTAAGACTTGTATGATAAGGATCATGATTTTTCCAATATTTTTCAGAATTGTAAAAAGGGAGCAAATGATAAATTATTTTAATTGAATGGATTTCTATTTAAGAAAAATAAACTATGTATGCCTAATTGTTCCATTAAACTTTTACTTATAAAAGAATCTCATTGTGAAGGCTTAATGGGTCACTTTAGAGCCACTAAAACTTTGGAAGCATTAAATGAACATTTTTATTGGTCCAAAATGAGGAGTGACGTGCATAATTTTTTTAATAAGTGTAATAGATGTAAACAAGCTATGTCTAGAATTATGAATCATGGTTTATATAAGACCCTAAAACACTATATACGTATAATACATACATCCAGTATATATAAAATATGCGTATATAGTACTAGAATGTTATAGTTCAAACTTACTAAAAATTTATATAACTTAATGTACCTTAATAAATAAATAAAAATATTTATTAGAAATTTATATTCTAAGAATATGCAATAACTTCATATTCTAAAAATATATGTATAATACCCAAATCAACTATCTAGAAGCATATGTAATAACTCTACCTTCCTGCATCAACACAAAACCCAAACCACTATGTGACGTATTACTATATATCACATATGGTTTTCCCTCCACAAGTAGAGTAAGAACTGGAGTTTGAGTTAACATATCTCTTAACTGCTTAAAGCTCACCTGACATCGACCAGTCCACACAAACTTCACATCCTTCTAAAGTAATCTGGTGAGTGGTGAAGCTATCATAGAAAATCCTTTCACAAATCGATGATAATAACTAGCCAATCCTAGAAAACTCCTGATCTTAGTCACATTCTTCGATGGACTCCAATTCAATATTTACTCAACTTTACTTGGATCAACTTTAATACCCTCGGTTAAAACAACATGCCCGAGGAAAGTCACTTGATCCAACCAGAATTCACACTTGGATAACTTGGCATACAACTATTTCTCCCTTAAGGTTTGTAACATAATCCATAAATGTCTGTCATGCTCTCTTTTACTGTGCGAGTATACTGAAATATCATCAGTAAACACCACCACAAACTGAACCAAGTATGGCCTAAACACCTGATTCATCAAATCCATGAATGCAGCTGGTGCATTTGCCAGTCCAAAAGGCATCATTAAGAACTCATAATGGCCATACCTCGTAAGGAATGCAATCTTAGGCACATATGCATCTCTAACCCTCAATTGATGTGTTGAAATTGATGGACAATCAAACTCTATTTTGATCATTGACAATCAAATTGATAAAGAACTAATGATTTCAAACAAGTCTATCAAGTTTGTTCTGCGAAAACTGAGCCCCTAATTGATAGCCTGATCTGAAGACCGAGCGACCCCACAAATGTAACATGAGCACAAAACCAAATTGTCACACAGATCTGTAGAGCCAAGAAAAACCAAACAGACATACGCATGTGTCGAGCAGAGAACCAAACGAAAACATAGAGTGCCAAGCTGAATTTAGAACTGCTGAGCTAAGAGAACCGAATTAAACAAGCTAAAAGTAGTTTGCCGAAACAACCGAGATAAGCATGTAGTGTAGCTCGATATAGAGCTAAGACTAGCCAACTATGACAATTGAACTAAGTCCATAAATTAAAGAAGGGATTACATTCTCAGTGAGCGGTGAAGTAAGGACGCCCTGTAGTCGTACGACTGCACATGGGAACCAAACAATTGCATCAGGTCAAGGTAAAAATTCATAAAATCACAGAAAGGATAATGGTCTCGATGAGCAGTGAAGTTAGGACACCAGAACTTTGGATGACCACCTAAGAAGCTCGAGCGACTACATGTAACAAAGAGCTAAAATACTAAAAAGAATAAAAGAGATAGTAGTCAGCTCTTGTGGTGCTTGCTCGATGCTCAAAACCTTGTGCTACCACACTGAAGGACCAAGCATCCCCACAAGTTCGAGTGATTTAAATCTTAGCGCCAAATACCTCAAACTAATGATAACCATACACGTGGATAAAGAAATTTGAACTCAATGGTAACCTTGTGCCAAGAGATCACACTCCATGCCTGGACAACCGCATGATACAAAGGTATGGGCAACTAGATTCTGTTAGACACCGAGATTCGATCATTGGAACTAGCTGTTACATAGAGCTTTCAAATAGTGCGATCACCTACTAAGCTGAGCGATTGCACTCCGAGCTCTGGACACAGAATTAGTGGAAGACAAGCATTAAACATGTGGGAACCACTTCAAACTGCTACATTAAGCTAAATGGCTATAAATACCACATTAAACTTCATTTTTGTGGTTAGAGAATACTTTGATTACTATTTTAATTTCATTGAACAACATTTTTCATTATCTTTTCTAATGATCAAAAGATCAAACATCAAAAATCTTAGAGTATTGGGTGTGAGCATTAAACACGATATAAGTTTAAATGTGAGCTTATAAACACTTAGGTTGTGAGAGTGAGTCTGAGAAAACTCTTGTAAGGGTTGTGAGGATTGATCTTAAACCATTGTTATAGTTTGGTGTGAGCTAGGTAAAGTACCAAGTTAGAGTTAAGATTGTAAAAACTCAAGACTAGTGGAATCTTAAAAAGTTTTTAAGGAAATGGATGTAGGATTGAGGTAAATCCGAACCACTATAATTCTTTGTGTTCTTTCTTCTCAAACTCTACTCTATCTCCATCCATATATTCTTCATCTCTTGGTTTTTAAGCTTTAAATTTACCATCATTCTTCAAACAACCAATTCACCCCCCTCTTGGTTGCTAGTTTGGGACAACAATTGGTATCAGAGCTAGTGAATTTCTTCAAACTTCATTGGGAAATTTTGATCCAAAATGGAAATCATTTCATCAACAAACAACTTCACACATGGAAACCTAAATTCATCCCTTAGACCTTTGATGGAACAGATTACTCCTATTAGAAACACAAGATGTTCTTATTCCTAGATAGTGAAGGAATTGAGCTTTGGGATTTTATTGAAAATGAGTGGAAACCTCCTACTCATGAAGTTGATGGTGTCAAAGTTCCTCTTCCTAAATCAAAATGGTCAAGTGCCAATGTGAGAGATCGGTTCAAGAACCATAGGGCAGCCTCTATCTTGATGAATTCAATATCAAAGATGAAGGTAGGAGAGTTCAACATCTCACTTGTGCACATTGTATTTGGAAAACTCTTGAGAACTATCATGAGGGTACTACCCAAGTGAGGCTCACTAAGAAACAAATATATGTGCATGAGTATGAATTATTCAAGATGAAGGCCAACAAAAATGTCTCCGACATGACAAACCGGTTGCTTGCCATTGTTAATGAATTAAAGAAATATAGCAAGATTTCTGATCAAGATGATGTTAATAGCAAGATCTTGAGAGCACTTAGAGCTAAGAAGAACTTTGATTCTAAAGTTTCTTCAATTGAAGAAGCTCATGACCTTAGCTCTTTGAGAATCGATGAACTTGTCAGAAAGCTACTCACCTTCAAATTGCACATTGAAAGAGAAAAAGAGCAAGGTGAAAAGGATAAGAGGAAAGCAATAGCTCTCAAAGCCATCAAAGAAGTTGAGAGCTCAAATGATGAAGAAAGTGACGATGAAGAAGAATTGGCTATGCTATCTAAAAGGATAAGAGATTGGAAGAGAAAGAGAAGATTACAAGCTAACAAAGGTACATTTCCTAAATCCTATTTCAAAGATAAATAAAAAGAATGAAGTGAAATGTTATGAATGTGGCAAATTCGATCACATTAAGTAGGATTGCTTCAAATTGAAAAGCAAGAAGAAGTGGGATAAGGAAAAGAAGAGATCACTCAAAGCTACATGGGATGATGACTCCTTAAGTGAAAAAGAAGAGGAAGAAATTGCAAATCTATATCTCATGGCTATTGAAGATGATAATAACTCCAAAGAGGTAAGTAATTCATCCTTAAAATCAATTGCATATGATGATGATGCTTTAAATGAAAATGGTTCGATTGAGCATATGAACCTTAAAATAGAAAAGTATTTCTCTACGATGAAATTTTATAAAGATAAATGTTCCAAATTAGAAAAGGATTTTGTGTCTTTGAAAAACTCTACATTAGAATTGAAGACCTCAAATGAAAACTTGTTGAAATCAATTGATGAAATGACTAAAAACTCAAATGGCTTAGAAAATGTGATTAAAGAAAACAAAACATTGAAGGTAATGAGTTAAAAGAGTCAATTTCAAAATTTCACAAGGGAAAAGAGGCCTCGGATACATTGATCAATATTCAAAGACCACCCTCCTTGATACATGGTTTAGGGTTCATTGGTTCATCTAACACTTCACCTAATGCACCAACATTTGTTAGAGCTTCCACAACACAAACATCCAGTGTTGATGTTGTGAAGAACACTAATGCACAAACCAAGCCTAAAAATCATAAAAGGATTACTTTGGGTTCATAAGTGTGAGCGGGGATTTTTGCCCCCACTCCCGGTGGAATAGTTCTTGTGACTTCAGCACTGTTTAGGCTCAGGGCCTTAGAGAACACCAGCCTAAGTCTGGAGAAAATGGAGTCGCACCCAGAAGGGTTGAGAAAAAAAGAAAGGGGTGGATGACTCGATTCCTAAGGAATCCCAAACCCCTAATAGGTTCGAAAAGTTGGGTATGTGTGGGGAAGGTAAGAAATGAACCAGCACCCCCACAATGCCCGGTTCATTGGAATTGACCTCTTTTGCAGGTCTTAATATAATAAAATTCTTAAATATAATGATATTATCCATACTACATGCAACAATTAAAATAAAGCATTATTATATTAAAATCAAAGAAATTTCAAAATATAACAAATAAATGAACACCCATCCGAGGATGGAAACATGTCCTTACATCGTCCATATCTAAAACTAAATAGGACACCTACTGAAAGGTGGAAATGTGTCCTTTACATTGGTCCAAAAACTTTAAAATAAAATAAATTACATAAAATTTATCTAATGAGGTACCCACAAAGTGGAAACATACCTCTTATAATTTTAAAACTAAGACAAATAAAAGAATATTCAATCATCTAATTATAAATAAAATAAACCATTCATAAAATAAAATAAACCATTCATCATTAACATATAACAAATCACATAATCAAATAAATAAATAAAATTAGAATTCAATCCATTAAATAAATAAGGTTAAGGTTTAAGATTTAGGATTTAAGAAATTAGGGTTCTGGGATTTAAAGTTTGAGGAAATAAGGTTTTGGTTATGGCAATAGGCTACTGGGAGTACTAGGTGTTGGTTTAATAAATTATGATTTCTAAATTTTGGCTTTGAGGAATTAAGGTTTTGGCATTTAGAATTAGGGTTTTAAAGAATTTAGGATTCGGGAAAAATGATTTAGGATTTTTTGAAAAATAAAGCACTTTAGGGTTTGTTTAATGAATAATTTATGGTTCTGGAAGAAGATCTTAAGAATTTGGGTTTTAAAGAATTTAGGGTTTGAAAGTTAATTTTTGGGGTTACTGGATATTTGGAAAATATATTAAGATTTAATAAAGGAATTTTGAATTTTAGAATTTTAGAAAATAATTTAGGGTTTTGATAATTGCAAAACTATTTTAGGGTTTTAGGAATTACATGGCAAATTAGGGTTTGGGTCTTAACGTTTAATGGAGTTAGGGTTTTATCAAAACATGATTATTATAAAAACATTAAGACCAATTTAACATGTATTTTTAATAAATACTTATATGTAATATGACTACTGGATATTTAAAATATTATTTGAATAATCTAATGCTATGGTGATTTAATGGAACAAGCTACTAGTCATGCAAACAATAAAGAGAAACTACTATGCTCACTGTATATTTGTATATAAATTAAAAGTTAAAAGAATGAACTTTAAACGAAGAAAGTTTGATAGATGAATTAATAATAAGTTATCTCACTAGAAATTTAAATGAATTAAGTTAGAAAGACACACCTCCATTTGTTGGCTCCACTAAAATTGTTTGAATGAAATTCTGGATGAGCTTTGGCAAAGACAATGATTACACTGCCTTTGTAGAGTTTTATGTTGTTAATCTTCCTCGTCTAGTTTTTCTGTTTCTTTTTGTTCCTCTCCAAAAGTCTATTCAAGTTAGAATTTTGTGAAGACTTCCCTTTGCTAATTTCTTTTATGTGTTGCTCATTTAGGGTTTCTTCGTGCTTGCTAGGGTTTGTTGAAAACCCCAGAGTCTCCTAATTCTCCTCGGAAAAAATAAAGGTCCAAAGTTTCTTCCAATAATTGCCACCCCCAGTCTATGTGTTTAATATTATTATTTATAGGAAAACAAAAAGACCTAATCCTATTTTAATAAGGAAATACCAGCTATTTAGGAAAAATTATAAAATCGGGTGAAACAAGGTCTTGGCCGTGTCACTCAACAAGCTCCAACACTGACTTGGCCGTGTCACTCAACAAAGAAGAAAAGAAGAAAAGGCAAGCAGTAGGTGACACATGCAAGGGACACGGCCAAGTCACTGGCCGTGTCCCTCCAAAAAGCACTCACACGGCCAAGTCACTTCTGACTTGGCCGTGTCCCTCATGAACTAAACACGCAGCGGATATTAAATGGACGATTCATATAAAAGGAAAGAGTGAAGCTAGGGTTGGGAACTGTTGACGATTTGGAGAGTTGTTTGAGCCGTCAGAGAGAAAAGTTAGGGTTTAACATTTGTTTTCTTTGAATTTGATTTCACTTTGATTAATCTAGCTTAGATTAGATTTGTTCTAGCCAACGAGACATCCTTCTTGCAAGATTGAACAAGAGATTCTTCAGAAACTTCAAGGAGTTTGTAACTTGGTTTTATTCTCGAACTTATTCTCATTATTTTCATTGAAATTGTATTAATGGATATTATCATGTCTATTTTGATTCCTTTGAACATTAATGAGATGAATATGTTTGATTGCATTATGAACTAATTTGATCTAGTCTAGGGTTTGTATGGATCTACTATGATTGTGTGAATTGGTTATTCTCTTAGCTAATAATTTCTTTAGCCTTGATTGAATGAAATATTGTTAATATATAATTGATTGGCCACCAATTATGTGTTTTAGGTATTAGATGATGGATTGAGAGATGAAGTCTAATGCTGGAACAAGTCAATTAAGGACTTAGGTGAATTAGAGATATAACCTATTAAAAAGATTGTTTCAATTATAACAAGATTAGTTGTAAGAGGTTTGAATGCGAGAGCTTATTTCCTTGACTCAATTAATTAAGTTGTTTGAGATTTAATCTTTGAAATTAAATTAGTTAAGAGGAATAACCGTTCATACATATAAGTAGTAGAGAAGTGCAAACCCTAGACCATTCTATCAAGTGAATCAAAACCTCAGCTCTTGTTTACTTTTATTGTTTTAAACTTCAATTAAACTTTTTCATTAGTTAGCAATTTAAATTTATTCATTACTTGTTACTTTTAATATGATAATCGATTAGCCACTTTAGCTTCCTTGTGAGATGACCTTGGGGCGATCACCTTTGCTACAGCTACCTCGTATACTTGCGAGTGACGCTTTGTGGTAGAGTTAATTTGAGCGTAACAATCATGCAGGTGGGGTCGCTACAATTAAAAAGGCACCATTTTAACTGTAGTGACCCCACCTGCACGGTCTTACGACAGCTGGTCTATTGGGCCTTTTCTCCCGTAGGTGGACCATAGTCCCAGCCCTCAACCCAGCAGGTCGCCACAGTACTGGACCACCCTCAAAGGCCCTCCAGCAGGATTTGTTTATTTGGCTTAAATGGTGTACAAACCATTTAAGTTGCCTCCCCGGATCGAACACCTGACCTCCCACTTAAGAGAGCCAGCGTGAGCCATCCAGTACCATTTCTACCCGTGCATTGCTCGCTGATCCATCTGATTTTTTTATTATTTTTTATTTTACTATTAAAAATAACTATTAAATATCATAAAGATAAATATTATATCACAAAAATTATTTTGAACTATCGGATTGGATTGGGTAAAAAATTAAGGGTCTACAGTTTGCCCCCTACTTGAATGATCTGAGACTTTCAGTAGAAGAGAGTGAAAAGCAACATGACTTTGAATAGATTTTGGATGAGGATAGGTACTTGGATTCAATTTGGATACTTAGACCCGAGACTAAATTAGGTTTGGGTACTTGGATTTGATTTGGGTACTTAGACCCGAGACTGAATTAGGTTTGGGTACTTGGACTCGAGATTGGGTACTTGAACTCCAAATTGGGTTTAATTTGGGTACTTGGACCCAAAACTGGGTACTTAAGACCCAAGACTGGATACTTGGACCCGAGACTGAATTTGATTTGGGTACTTGGACCCGAAACTGAATTTAATTCGGGTGCTTGGACCCTTGATTGGATTGGATTTAAGTACTTGGACCCGAGATTGGGTATTTGGACTCGTGATTGAATCTAATTTGGGTACTTGGACCAGAGATTAGGTACTTGGACTCGGGACTGGATTTGATTTGGGTACTTAGACCCATAAATGAATTAGATTTGGGTACTTGGACCCGAGATTAGCCGAGATTGGGTACTTAGACCCGAGACTGAATTAGATTTTTGGTACTTAGACCCGAGACTGGGTATTTAGACCTAAGACTGAATTTGATTTGGGTACTTAGAGCCGAGATTGGATACTTAGACCTGAGATTGGGTACTTAAACCTGGGACTAAATTTGATTTGGGTACTTGGACTTGAGACTGGGTACTTAAACCCAGGACTGAATTTGATTTGGGTACTTAGACCTGAGACTAGGTAATTGGAACCTAGACTGAATTGAGTTTGGATACTTGGACCCGAGATTGGATTGAGTTTAGGTACTTGGACCCGAAACTGGATACTTGGACCCGAGACTGAATTAGATTTAGGTACTTGGACCTAAAACTAGGTACTTGGACCCGAGACTAAATTGGGTTTGGGTACTTGGACTCGAGATTAGGTGCTTAGACCCGAGATTGGATACTTAGACCCGAGACTGGGTACTTAGACCCGAGATTGAATTTGATTTGGGCACTTGGACTCGAGACTGAATTGAATTTGGGTACTTGTACCCGAGACTGGGTACTTGGACCCGAGACTAAATTGGATTTGGGTACTTGGACCTGAGATTGGGTACTTGGACTCGAGATTGGGTATTTGGACCCAAGACTGGGTACTTAGACTTGAGATTGAATTTGATTTGGGTACTTGGACCCGAGACTGAATTGAATTTGGGTACTTGGACTTGAGATTGGGTACTTAGACCCGAGACTGAATTGGATTTGGGTACTTGGACTCGTGATTGGATTTGGATACCTGGACTCGAGATACCTATATATTCTTGCCCCCTATGTAGGCTTAAACCCATGATTTTTTCTATGTGGCTTTGGTTGATGTTTGTCTTGTCAGGCTCTTCACACAAGCATGCATTTCTTCTTTCACAAAATGACTGGAGCTTCCTCAAGCAATGGGGCCTTCCATGCCCCCTGATTCCATTCCCGCTTCATGTTTGCTTCATGGAGTATTGTTGTTTATTTTTTACAAAGAAAAATGCAGTGTGATATGCTCATGTATGCATGATATGTATGAGTAATACTTACAATGATTTCATTGACTCACAGACCAAGGTGATCAGCTGAAGTGTTCTCATTGGTTTCTTTCAGAGGCTCGTTCAGGTCTTGCATTGGAATGACAGAAAGCATTGCATTTATGGCTTTTATCTTCAAGATGTTGAGGACATGAGTGGTTGAGACTTCGACCGGTAGAGGTAGAGATACATCCATTTCAAACTATGATTCAGCACGTCAATTGGTAGCTTCTTCACAACCTTGCAATTAATTCTTTACTTTGCCCAGTGTGTCCTTTGAGGATCGACTGTTCAACATATTTCCCTTAACTTGAAGGCTTTGTAAATTTTTTTTTCTTTTTTCAACATATTTCCCTTAACTTGAAGGCTTTGTAAATTTTTTTTTCTTTTTTTTTCTTTTTGAATTTGAAATCAAATATTGGCTTTGCCAAATCCATGTCAATTTACCTCAGGACTTGATTTTCCAAATTAACATATCAATAACATGACAACCCTTATTACCATACTAAACTCTAGAATCATTTCCATTTAAATAAGAATTGTTGAACTTCAGATAGACACATACACATTACTTGGTCAAAGGTCTTATTGAGTTTGAATATTGTCTATCTCATATGCATGCTTATTCAAACTATCTCCACTAATAGACTCTATCTACCAAGAGAGATTAACAGGTCTTTAATAGGCTTGAAATGGGGTCTATAAGAGACACGGGTTAAATGAAAGTCATTTTGAGATTAGAGCTGATGTGACACAATGGAAAAACCCTCACAGTACAAATTTCTTGTTTGAACTTTAGGCAGTTGGGAGAAGGAATAAGATAGAGCTTTGAATGTTCCCCCATCTTCTTAGCATTAATTTGGATCTTGATTGGGATAGTCTTTGCCCTTGCAAAAAGTTTGGTGCCCAAATTCATTTCTTTTCTTCTTTTCCCTTTTCTTTCTCTTTATTTTTCTTACTCTTCCATTTCTTTGAGCATTTTATCATTTTGTCCTTCTCTATAAGATTTTTAAGTACAAGACTTTCAAAACTAGATGGTCTTTCCCCTTTTTCTCTGATTTTGATTGAATCTTTGGTTGAGTTGGACCAATTCAAGTCAAACTATCCTTATAAACCAAATGGAAGCCTTTTGCTACTTTAGGTAAAAAAGAACTCGGTTGGATTTTTGAAACATTTTGGGTTTTCTTTTCTTTTCTTTTTATTCTTTTATTCTTTTCTTTCTTTTCTTTTGTCTTTTTTTTTCTTCTTCTTTTCTTCTTTTTTCGGTTCTAGCTCTAAAAGAGTTATCTTGTTTGTACCAACTTGGGTTTCTAATAATGGATGAGTGGAGTGACATAAATCTTCTTTAACAGGGATAAATCATTTATTACTCTGATGTTATCTTGATAGATTGGAGATATTAGGTGAACTTCAACTATCTTACAGTCTTGGTTATGCATTCCTTTCTTTGATCTTCTTGCCTCTTCATCTTAGTGATCATAAGACTTGTCAAAAGTGTAACAACAACTCAGGGTAGGTCATTGGGCTTATAAGTTAATGAAAAGAAAGCTAAAATTCTATGAAGGCTCAAAGGGACAACTAGGGATTGATATTTAATTGGGTGGATACTAGTTATTGGCTCGTCAAACAATGCCTAGATCATCCCTCCCTTAAACAAGCAGAGTTCAATTTTGCCTTAAAAGTTTATCAAAGCATATTCTAAGACTGACTAGGACCTAGACAAAAGTCATTATGCAGGAGCCCTCTCTAAGTAAGCATACACAACTCAATGCTATAGAGTAATTCCCTCACCTAGTAAAGTTATTCAAATCATGATGCCTAGATATGCTAATTTATAAATATCAAGTTAAATTCGTCATCGGTTGAGCACCAAAATGAACAAAGACCAGGAAAAATTTGATGAAAATAATTTATTCAAACAAACATAATTTGAAAAATATAATTGTTCCAAATAAGCACTAAAGAAATCAAAATAAAATAAAAAGAGCAACACTTCAAGCTAAAGGAAGTTTGTTGAATAAAATTTCTCCTTATTCCACATCTTCCTCCAATCGTCCTCCTACCATGAAAGCTGCTGGTGGTGGTACTCTGTTGAACCTAGGCAGAGGATTATTTTTGGTATTGGGCTTATTCGGCTTAGGAAATTTTCCATTATCAATTAAATTCTGGATCTCATGCCTCAACTTCATAAATTTGTCCATTTCGTGTCCAGGCCTTTGATAGAATTGACAAAATGCCTTAGTATCAAAGTTAGGTGGAAGAGGATTAGGCAAAGGATGAGGAATCAAGGGTTGTAACAATCCCTTCTTTTGTAGCTTATTGAGAACCCAAGACAATGGCTTCCCTAATTCTAAAATCTGCCTCATTCCTCCTTGACTAGTGGCATTAACATCAGCTTCCTTTTATGTACTTTGATTGCTAGGCTGATAATTCTCTTTCTCATTCCTTTTTGTCGAAAAGCGGTTCTTCTCCCTTTCCCACTCTTTGATTTGCAAGCCAGCTTGCAAAAGGTCTTTGAAGTCCCTTATAAGGGTGTGAGATAGCCTTTCACGGACGTTGGGCAATATGCCTCTAACTATCATCCTGATTTGGTTCGACTCATTAGGCCTCCTTCTGAGAAGTGCAGCCTTATTTCTCCATCTTTTCACATAGTCCACAAAATTCTCATTTGGTCTTTGCCTAATGGTTTCCACCTCCATCAAGGTTACTTCCAACTTTACATTGTACCCATATTATTGAATGAAAGCCTTGTATAACGTGTCCCAATCTTTTTGAGTACTTTCCTCTAAGGCGTTGAACCAATTTTGGACAACAGGGTCCAATGAGAGCATGAAATACCTTAGAGTTTGAGCTTTAGTAGCTCTGGCAGATTAAATGGCAGTGATGTACTTCTTCACATTGAGATGAGGGTTTCCAGTACCATTGTAGCTAGCGAAGGAAGGCATCTTGAACTTATACGGGACATCCTCATCTTGTTCAAATAGTTTGTTGATCTTAGACACCTCTTCGATTTTCAGCTTCTTTTCAAATTTCTTTTCTAAATCAGCAATCATCTTCTCAACATTAGACGTCTCAGTCTTTTCAACAGTTGTCTTCTCAACAACCTTTGGCTCCTTCTTTTTATCTTGAGGATCTTGGAAGTATTGAGCCCAATCGTCATCATCATCAATGACCACCTTATCATCATCAAAAACCACTTCACCAACTTTAGCCTTCCTCTTATCTTTCTTGATGCTTGTGGATGCTTCGGCATTATTACCAAACATTGTAGTCATTTGATTCTTCATGATCTCAGCTAAGGCCCCCTTTAGTTCTTCCATTTTAACATTGAGGGCGTCATCCACCATTCTTTGAATTTGTTCAGGCTCTATTGCTTTTGGTGAAAAAGTGATTGAGTTGTTGCTAGATTCTTATCTTCGGCGTAGGTCGGATTATCGTAAGCTTTTGAACTGTCGTAATCTAGGGCTGTGAGCTAGAAAGGATTAATGATATGTGATGTGATGCATGTATGCACAAACAATAAACAAACAAGGATAAATAGGACATTCCTTTCCAATCTTATAACTTCCACTCACAAATGGCGAGTCTCTTTTCCTAGGTATATGGTTAACAAAATACCAACATGGGGTATATTGTTTTTAAATAATTCCCTCAAATGTTTCAACCAACAGTTATATTTTCAAAAATGG
This sequence comes from Garcia nutans, assembly GCA_947685225.1. Classification (NCBI taxonomy): domain Eukaryota; kingdom Viridiplantae; phylum Streptophyta; class Magnoliopsida; order Malpighiales; family Euphorbiaceae; genus Garcia; species Garcia nutans. Next base: position 27,953,106 of record CANTUV010000039.1, on the reverse strand, counting down.
AAATCAGTCCATGATAATTCCCATTAATTAGGTCTCAATCCATTCAACCAACTAAAGTAGCTTTTATGCTATATTGGATTGAAACTAAATTAAGAGGTTTATTATAAATAGATTTCTCACTTGAAAAAGTAACTAGTGATTCATGCCAAAAATAAGCTCATGATTAATAATTCTTAGTATAAACTAGGCTCACAATTGATTTTTTGTATTTTCATAATTGACCTAAATAATTTGTAAGCTATTTTAAAGGTTGGATGAAATGCAAAAATAAATTTGTTTGAAAAACCCATTGTAAAAAGATTTTAAGAAAAAAAAATGAATTTTTGACTTTGTATTTGAGTCATGAGAAAAGAATTTTTGATTTGTTTTTAGAAAAGTTTTATGTCCAAAGACCATCTTGAAAAGTTTTCAAAATAGCTTTGGTCTTTTGGATTTTAAAGAAAAATTTATTTGAGCTCACAATGTATTTAGGTCATATTAGAAAAAGAACAAACCAAATAAGCCATGATTTAAGCCAAGATAAATTAACCATAGTCAAACAACAAGCATTTGGGGTAAAAACCTAAGGAAAGTAACTAGGCCAATTACATGAGCTTTAGTCTTTGGGTTGAAAAGGCTTAGGTTCCCATAGTAAATATATAACTAACAGGTACAAGGTGATACGAACCAGCCACGAGGCAAGCATCCATTGGTGCTTCCAAATGGGCCATTGACTAGGAGCAGAGCTAATAAGTTTGGAGCAGCTATGGGATTGCATATTCAAGATCAAATTTCAAAGGAAGTGACTAAAATGGCAATGGAAAAGTGCACATTAGAGCTTAAAGAAGGCACACCAAAGCTGATTATGATGCTTAGTGTGAATATGGAAGCTAAAGGCTAACTAAAGAGGTCCAACGTGCAAGAAAGGTCCATGGGGGGGGGGGGGGGGTTCATATACAGCCTTGGAAAGTAATTTAAGGCCCATGGACAGCCCACATAGTGTGGGGCGTGTTCTTATTTTGAAGGGATTTAGTTTGGCAGAATTTTGGCATTTTTTTGGCACATGGGATTGTGGTCCCCTATTTAGTTATTTCAGAATATTAGTTTGTTTCCATACTTTCTATTTTCCTTAGTGGGTTAGGATTTTGACTTTATAGCTTTCCTTTTCCCATTAGAATTAGGGATTCAGATTTTATTGGCCTTTTAGTATAAATAGGGCCTTATTTTCTTGTAAGCACACTTTTTTTGACAAATTATATTCTCAATTTTCTTATTGAAAATTTCGACCATCATAGAACAAGAGTAGATTCTCTTTTTCTTCTGATTGCATCAAGAATTAGAATTACTTATCAATTTCGATTGTGGCGTTCTTCTAATTCGAGCTTCCTAAATCCTGCCGTTATAAGTGTTCGTGCTTTGCTAAGCAATTGGGCGCTTTAGAAGGTGGTTTTTCCTTCATTCTTGGTTTTCTTCTATCCATCGTGCGTTGGGGTTTGAGGCCTTCATTGCCATAGGGTTCCGCGTCATTTGGTATCAGAGCCAATTACAGGTAAATCTTTATCTATCTGTCTTTCTAGGGTTGTTTTAATTGTTCCGTTAGGGTTCTAATTTGGGATTTCGAATTGGGTTTGTTTTATTTATTCCGAATTGGATTTATTTTATTTGTTCCGAATTGGGTTGTTCTATTTGTTCTATTTTGGATTTTTGAATTGGATTATAGAATTCTTTGTTCAATTTCGAAATTGTGTTCTTACCTTTTGATTCGAAATACATTTTTCTGTAATATCCCAATATATGCCCTAGAAGTTTTAATACAATTGTTGTGTGATTTAAATTAAAGGTATATATGTTTTTACAAAGGAAATGATTGTGTAAATGGAATGTATATGTTGTATATATGTTAATATATAATACATATAAATTGGTCAAAAGAAAAGTCAAGGGAAGAAAGGGTGTGGTGGAGGATTTTTGGAAATAAGTAATTATTATTATTATTATATATATATATATATGGTTACCGTGAGAAGAGGAGGAGATATTTTCTTTTTTCTTCTTCTTCCCCTTTTTGGTTCTTGCACAAGAGAGAGAGAGAGAGAGAGATAGAGAGAGGTGATGATCTTCATCAAATTTCTTAAGGATTTTAAGAGTATTGAAGATGGAGATGAAGATTTGGCAACATATTCAAGTAAGTATTAATCTCTTGAGTTGATTTTATTGATTATATGTATATATGAGTCTTTATCTTCTTGTTTTGATTTTCTTTTGGATTGAGGTTATGTTTGGTATAATTGGTGTGTAAGATGAAGATAATGAAAGATTGAAGTATGTAAATGTGTGGAATTGATAACTAAGTGATGATATGTTGAGATAATTGTGAGGATGATGATGAATGGTTGAGTTAGGGTTTAGAATAAATGAATTGGTACTTTGAGTAATTGATTCTAGTGATGTGTATATATATATTAATTAGTATGATGATATAATGAAGTTATATAAATGTTAAGGTGATAGAAAATTGATAAATATAAACAAAGATAATGGTTAAGAGGGTGGTGGTGTGCATTTTGAAGGGTTTGGATGAATTTTGAAGTGTTTGGTCTTTAAATCAATGAAGGACACGGCTAAGTTATGAGAGACACGGCCAAGTTAGGGCAAACCTGGCCGTGTTGGATGAGTTTTGGAGAGACACGGCCATTGGCTTGGCCGTGTCCCTTGCCTGTGTTCGTTATTGTTGGATTTTTGTTGAGAGACACGGCCGTGTCCCTTGCCTGTGTCTGCCTCGAATGAATTGGTGTTGAGTGACACGGCCACAAGCTTGGCCGTGTCCCTTGAGTTGTTGGCCACTGGATGATTGTGTTGGGAGACACGGCCACAAGCTTGGCCGTGTCCCATGAGGGTGTTAACTTTTGTGTTTGTTATTTGTTCTTCATACATTGTTGGATCTTCAAATGTCTTTTGTACCTAAACACAAATAAAATAATAATGATCCAACTAAATGGATATGGAAGGTTCTAAATCCATGAATAATGTAAATTGTTATGTATATATATCAATGATGATATAGGAAATGTGGAAGATATAATGATCATTGAAAAAGTATGTGCAATGTCATTGATTAGGTATACTTGAGTGATGAATTGATCAATATGATTGGATGATAATGTTGATACTATATGAACCATATTATGTCTTATGCATTGTGAACCTTGTGAATTGTAATGTGGTATGTGAATAATGTAATTTGTGATGTTATACCAATGATGCTATATATATAATGTGAAGGTTATGATGAAGTAATTGCTTATGTACAATTGAATAATGAAATATTATGATATGATTTGAGATATAATATGATGTGAAGTCATTGTTATTGACTATGATGATTCAAATATGATATGAAGCCATTGTGATTGGCTATGATGATTCAAAAGAAATGTGAAGCCATTGTTATTGGCTATGATAATTCAATTAAGAATGAAATTGATAAATGAATTGTATAGCTAATGTGTTATTCCATTTTCAGAGTTTGTTGTTGGTGGCATGCCTAATATGAGTAACAATCTCTTGAAGTTAGGTTGGATTTGATCCTTGAAGCCAAGTTGGGTTGAAGTTTAACATGTTTTACTCCCCTTGAAGCTTGGTTGGGTCTAATCCTTGAAGCCTAATTGAGATGTTACAACCCTTGAAGCTAGGTTGGATTGGTTCTTGAAGCCAAGTTGGGTTGATACTTAGCATGGTTTGTTCCCTTGAAGCTTGGTTGAACCTAAATCCTTGAAGCCTAGTTGGGATAATGATATTGATAAATGTGATGATTAAACCAAAGCATTACTCTGAAAATTTAATGGCATATTAGCGTGTTGTTTGGGCCCGAGTCTGTCTTTGTTGTCAATGTGATATCCAAATGTTGAAATAAATGAATAATGAGATCTATGAATGCTTTTGATGAAAATATGATTTATGTTTAATGAATTGTGAATAATACAATGTTATGAAGTATGATTTTGTAATGTGTGTATTGATATATTGAAAGTGAATATGGCTTGAGGAGCTTTGTTGAGATATGAGTTTATGAAAATATAGTATGTTGTGTACAATGTATATGAATGTGGAATTTGTAAGAATTGTTTTCATGAAGGTTTGGATAGGCCATTGAAAGGTGATTTGTTGAAATGATGTATATGTATATGTATATGAGATAGAAATGGTAAGTATTGTATTGTGAATGTTCTATGTAAATATGTGTATAATTTTATGAGATTAGTGAAAATATATGAAGAATGCATTGAGAAAGGAAAAACGGGGTAAGCGAACAATAGAACATAATGCTAAAAACATGAGGTATGATTATTTTGTAAAGTATATTTTAATATTTATTTATACTACTAAGCTCTCGGGCTTAGCGCGGATATGTAATCGCGCAGGTATTTATGCGGATGATCTGGAAGCCTAGCTGTTATGCCACGAAAAGGGTAAGAGTATCTCGAGACCAACTAGAAGGTGATGCATACATATGTAATATTAATTATGTTGTAGTTTTGATAAGAATAATGACTTTTGTAAATGTTCTTTAAACTAATATAATATTGCTTGTACTTGGATAAAGGTTTTTAAATTGAAACGAAAAGTGACATTCTTATACTTTATATACGCATTGTATGTATACCAGGTATATGTATAGTGCTTATATAGAGTATGGGGGTGTTACATTTTCTTATTCTGAATTGGGTATAAATTGGACCGAAGGCTTTGTGTTTAGTTGGTGATCAAAGGATAGTGACCAGATCCTTAAAAAAAAAAGAGTACAAAATCACTTCAACAAAAATTCTTTGCTTTTCTAGTAATTTAAGGTATTAGAATCGTTTTGAATCAGGTTGAAAGTAATCAAAATTTTGGCCACCAATTTCGGCCAATTGAGGGGCTGTTTTATTACATTTTTCTTGCTGATTTGGAAGTTTTCTTTTCGAAATTGAATTCTTGGGGAGTCTTGATACTAGCTTTCTTGGGTAGAATTATTAGGTCCATAAACTAACTTGCTAAGGTGAGTTGGTTTTGATACATTTTGACCAATTTTGTCATAATTTTTGACCTCGTTGTTTCTATTTCTTGTTTGAGCTACCGTTTTGATTCCGTGACATTGCTAGAGTATTATTTGTTTGATTCTATACTCTGGTTGATATAATCACGTGACACAAAATTTTCTTGTGTTGCCTCCAAAATTGTCAAGTTTCTTTCTAGGTGTCATTCTAGGATTTAGGTTCTAGTTCCCCTTGAACGTGCTTGGTGATTGATTTGTGAGCCTTTATTCTAAAGTGAAATCGAAGAATTAGCAAAGGTGAGATAATGAGTAGCAATTCTAGTAGAGATAAAGGCATAGCTATTGAGAAAGAAGAGATGAGTATCCGGGATATTGCAGATGATCTTGAGATGTACAAGTAAGCAAATGAGGACAATATGGAAAGAATAGCAAATACGTTAGCTTGCAGCAGTCCATGGAATGCTTAATGCAAGCACAACAACCTATTCCAATAAGGCTACCACAGAGAATTCTACAACCAGCAAGAGCTGAAGAGAGAGAAGAGCCAGTTAGGAGGAGGCCACCAAGAGGTGCATATGAGAGAGGCCATGTGGCTAATTATGGATTTGAAGAAGGAGAGGCTAAAATTTATCAAGCACCTATCAATGATAATGATTTGACTTCCATCAAAATGAAGGTTCCTGAATTTAAATGGAATAACAAAGCTGAAGAATACATTGAATGGGAGCACAAAGCAGAGCAAATTTTTGAGTGCCATAATTATTTTGAACACATAGCAGCTGTGGAGTTCAAGGGTTATGCAACATTCTGGTGGGATCAACTAAAATCCACTAGAAGAGGCAAGGGGTTGAGAGCTGTACCCCCATGGGAGGAGTTGAGAGACCGGATGAGGCAGCGATTTATCCCTTCTCATTATTATAGGGATCTTTATAATCGCTTAGCACGACTGGTGCAAGGTGGTAAGAGTGTAGAAGAATACCACAAGGAGATGGAGATGATCATGGCTAGAGCTAATATTGAGGAAGATGAACAATGGATGATGTCTAGATTTCTTAGAGGACTTAATCAGAATATTGCAAGTGAGTTGGACATGTATGATTACAATACCATGGAGGAGATGGTTGATAAAGCTATGAAGATAAAGAGGAGGTTAAAGAGCAAGAGTTCCACCAAACTTGGCTATGGGCGACCACAAAATGTGTTTGGGAGTAATTCAGCCTATAGAGGACCCCAATATAGTGGTGGGCAAATTCAGCCAATAGGGGTGAAGAGAAAGGGGAGTTCAAGAATTCATTCCAGAAAAGCAATGCTGCAACCTCCAGTGGGAAAGGGCCATCTAGTGGTCCAAACAAGCAAACAGGTACGCCTAACACTACCACTCCTAGTAGGGAGATTAAATGTTTTAAGTGTTTAGGGAATGGGCATATTACATCCCAATGTCCAAATAGAAGAGTTATGATTGCTACTGCTGATGGTGATGTTGGGTCTGATTCTGAACCTAGTGATAATGATAATGATGATGTTGGGAACTTTGATTATCCTATATATGATGATGTTGGTAGTGATAAGCATGTTGATTGTACTTTGTTAGCTGAGCGTGGTGAATTGTTAGTTGCTAGGCGTGCATTGAATATGCAGGTGAAAGAGGAAAGTCTAGTACAGTGTGATAATATTTTTCATACTAGATGCTTAGTGAATAGTAAGGTTTGTATACTTATTATTGATAGTGGGCGCTGTACTAATGCTGCAAGTACTACTATGGTTGAAAAATTGGGGTTAGAATGTATGAAGCATCCCAATCCTTATAAGTTGCAGTGGTTTAATGATAGTGGTGAGGTGAAAGTAACTAAGCGAGTGAGGGTACCATTTTCAATAGGCTGGTACAAAGATGAAGTTGATTGTGATGTAGTTCCTATGCAAGCTAGACATATGTTGTTGGGCAGACCGTGGCAATATGATCGGAGAGCGAAACGTGATGGGTTTTCTAATAGGTACACATTTACCTATGAAGGAAAATAGGTCACTCTTATTCCATTATCACCCCTAGAAGTGTATGAAGATCAAAGAAAGATGATTGAGACAGAGAGGCAAGTTGGGGCTACCAATTCAAAAATTAAGGGGAGTTTGAGAGAACATGATAAGGTGAGTGAGAGTGAAAAGTAAATGGGAAAAGAGGCCAGAAAAGAAACAAAACAAATAAATGGCCCATTGGTGAGAGAAAATAAGAAAGAAGGGAGAGCAAAACAAAATTTTTATGCAAGAGCGAGAGAGGTTAATTTTGCAATGTCTATTAGGCAGCCATTATTGCTCATTAGATACAAAGAAACTTTGTTTGTTGACACTAATGTTTCGCTTGATAGTTTGCCTTCTAGTTTTGTGTCTTTGTTGCAGAATTTTCAGGATGTGTTTCCAGATGAATTACCTAGTGGATTGCCACCGCTAAGAGGGAATTAAGCATCAAATAGACTTCGTGCCTGGTTCTACCATCTCAAATAGACAAGTTTACTGGAGTAATCCCATGGAAATGAAAGAGATGCAAAAGCAAGTAGATGAGTTACTGGAGAAAGGGCTGATTAGAGAGAGTTTGAGTTCGTGTGTTGTTCCTGTGTTATTGGTTCCAAAGAAGGATGGCACATGGAGAATGTGTGTTGATTGTAGGGCTGTAAATAAGATCACAGTGAAGTATCAGCATCCTATACCACGACTTGATGACATGTTGGATGAGCTGCATGGTGCCAGGTATTTTTTTAAAATTGATCTTATGAGTGGATATCATCAAATTCGTATGAAACCTGGTGATGAATGGAAAACAACATTTAAAACTAAATATGGTCCATATGAGTGGTTAGTAATGCCTTTTGGGTTGTCTAATGCACCTAGTACTTTTATGAGACTAATGAACCATGTTTTGAGAGCTTATTTGGGAAAATTTGTTGTAGTATATTTTGATGATATTCTGATTTATAGTGACTTTGGATGACCATGTTGAGCATGCTAGGCTAGTTTTGGAAGTATTGAGAAATGAAAACTTGTATGCCAAGCTTAAGAAATGCACATTTTTCATAGATAGGCTTGTGTTTCTTGGTTTTGTTGTGAGTGCGCAGGGCGTTGAAGTAGATGAAGAGAAAGTGAAAGCTATAAAAGAGTGGCCTACTCCAAAGAGTGTGACGAACGTGAGGAGCTTTCATGGATTGGCTAGTTTCTATAGGAGGTTTGTGAAGGACTTTTCTACTATTGCAGCACCATTAACTAGCATAATCAAAAAGGAAGTTGGGTTCCAATGGGGAGAGGAGCAACAAAAAGCCTTCCACTGCCTGAAAGGGAAGTTGACATCTGCTTCTATTTTATCATTACCTAATTTTGAGAGTACATTTGAGATTGAGTGTGATGCTTCTGGTGTAGGTATTGGAGCTGTGTTGATGCATGAGAAGAAGCCCATAGCCTATGTTAGTGAGAAACTCAATGGTGCACAATTGAACTATTCCACTTATGATAAGGAGTTGTATGCCTTGGTGAGAGCATTGGACGTGTGGCAGCACTACCTCCTTCCAAAGGAGTTCATGATACATACGGATCATGAGTCCCTCAAACACTTGAAGGGAAAAGGTAAGTTGAACAAGAGGCATGGTAAGTGGATAGAATTTATAGAACAATTCCCTTATGTTGTTAAATACAAGCAAGGAAAGGATAATATAGTGGCTGATGCGTTGTCTAGAAGATATACATTACTATCTGTGTTGAGTTCTAAATTGCTTGGTTTTGAGTATGTTAAGGACTTACATGTAGGTGATGTTGATTTTGGCAATGTGTATGTTGCATGTGAACATGGAGCTTTTAATTCATTTTATAGGCATGATGGATACTTGTTTAAGGGAAATAAATTATGTGTGCCAAAATGTTCCATGCGTGATTTGCTTGTGTTAGAATCTCATTATGGGGGATTGATGGGACATTTTGGGGTAGCTAAGACTTATGATATCTTGTTTGAGCATTTTTATTGGCCGTCTATGCGTAAGGATGTTGAGAGATTGTGTTCTGCTTGTATTGCTTATAGACAGGAGAAATCTAAGTCTATCCCTCATGGTCTATATATGCCTTTACCTGTACCTAGTTCACTTGGATTGATATTAGCATGGATTTTGTGCTTGGATTTCCTAGAACTAGAAAAGGTAGGGATATCATTTTTGTAGTTGTTGACAGGTTTAGTAAGATGGCACATTTTATTCCTTGTCATAAAGCTGATGATGTGATTATTGTAGCTGATTTGTTCTTTAGAGAAGTGGTTCGACTATATGGGGTGCCTAGGACTATTGTGTCTGATAGAGATGCTAAGTTTTTGTCCCATTTTTGGAGAGTTTTGTGGGGTAGATTAGGAACTAAGCTTTTGTTTTCTACTACTTGTCATCCACAAACAGATGGGCAAACAGAGATAGTTAATCGTACACTTGGTACATTGTTGAGAGCTGTAGTGGGAAAGAATTTGGCTGCTTGGGAAGATTGATTACCTTTTATTGAGTTTGCTTACAATCATTCTATTCATTCTTCTACAAGTTATTCACCATTTGAGCTTGTTTATGGTTTTAACCCATTAACTGTACTTGATCTTATTCCTTTACCTTCACATGAGCTTGTTAGTTTAGATGGAGACAGGAAAGCAGAATTGGTGAAGGCTATGCATGAGAAAGCTCGAGTTAATATGGAAAAAAAGAACAAGTCATATGCTGATCGAGCGAATAGAGGACGCAAGAAGATAGTGTTTGCTCCTGGGGATTTGGTTTGGGTACACTTCCGAAAGGAGAGGTTTCCAAATCAAAGGAAGAATAAGCTTGATGCACGTGGTGATGGTCCATTTCAAGTGTTGGCAAAGATCAATGATAATGCATACAAGATAGACTTGCCTGGTGAGTATGGTGTTAGTGCTACTTTTAATGTGTCTGATTTATCTCCTTATGATGATGTAGATTTGAGGACAAATCTTTTTGAAGAGGGGAAGAATGATATGAACCAGCCACGAGGCAAGGATCCATTGGTGCTTCCAAATGGGCCATTGACTAGGAGCAGAGCTAAGAAGTTTGGAGCAGCTATGGGATTGCATATTCAAGATCAAATTTCAAAGGAAGTGACTGAAATGGCAATGGAAAAGTGCACAATAGAGCTTGAAGAAGGCACACCAAAGCTGATTATGACGCTTCATGTGAATATGGAAGCTAAAGGCTAGCTAAAGCGGTCCAACGTGTAAGAAAGGTCCATGGGGGTTCATATACAGCCTTGGGAAGTAATTTAAGGCCCATGGATAGCCCAAATAGTGTGGGGCGTGTTCTTATTTTGAAGGGATTTAGTTTGGCCGAATTTTGGCATTTTTTTGGCACATGGGATGTGTGGTCCCCTATTTAGTTATTTCAGAATATTAGTTTGGTTCCATACTTTCTATTTTCCTTAGTGGGTTAGGATTTTGACTTTGTAGCTTTCCTTTTCCCATTAGAATTAGGGATTCAGATTTTATTGGCCTTTTAGTATAAATAGGGCCTTATTTTCTTGTAAGCACACTTTTTTTTTTGACAAATTATATTCTCAATTTTTTTTATTGAAAATTTCGGCCATCATAGAACAAGAGTGGATTCTCTTTTTCTTCTGATTGCATCAAGAATTAGAATTACTTATCAATTTTGATTGTGGCATTCTTCTAATTCGAGCTTCCTAAATCCTTCCGTTATAAGTGTTCGTGCTTTGCTAAGCAATTGGGTGCTTTAGAAGATGGTTTTTCCTTCGTTCTTGGTTTTCTTCTATCAATCTTGCGTTGGGGTTTGAGGCCTTCATTGCCATAGGGCTCCGCATCACAAGGCTATGAGTGGTTATGCCATGCTCGATCTCCATACCTTGAGTGAAAGTATGGTATCCCTTACATAATACAACACGGGTAATACGGGCATCCTAACTCATGCACACGATGCAATCTAATATGATGCAATGGATAATATTATGATATGAAAGAATAGAATAATATAAAGATCATCGGAATCAACTTCTCTTATCCCTAGTGGAGTGTCCACTATGAGCGAGAATTTTCGCCCCCACTCCCGATGGAATGGTTCTTACCACTTCGGCACTGTTTAGGCTCAGGGCCTTAGAGAACACAAGCCTAAGCCTGAAGAAAATGGAGTTGCCACCCGAACGGGCCAGGAAAAAAAGAAAGGGGTGTATGACTCGATTCCTAAGGAATCCCTAACCCCTAATGGGTTCAAAAATTTGGGTACATGTGGGGAAGGTGAGAAATGGCCCAGCACCCCTACAATGCCCGGTTCATTGGAACCGGCCTCCTTTGCAGGTCTTAATATTATAAAATTCTTAAATATAATGATATTATCCATACTACATGCAACAATTAAAATAAAGCATTATTATATTAAAATCAAAGCAATGTCCAAATAAAATAAATAAATGGACACCCATCCAAGGATGGAAAAATGTCCTTACATCTTCCATATATAAAACTAAATAGGACACCCACTGAAAGGTGGAAACGTGTCCTTTGCATTCGTCCAAAACCTTTGAAATAAAATTAATTACATAAAATTTATCTAATGAGGTACCCACAAAGTGAAAACATACCTCTTATAATTTTAAAACTAAGACAAATAAAAGAATATTCAATCATCTAATTATAAATAAAAGTAAACCATTCATAAAATAACATAAACCATTCATCATTAACATATAACAAATCACATAATCAAATAAATAAATAAAATTAGAATTCAATCCATTAAATAAACAAGGTTAAGGTTTAAGATTTAGGATTTAAAAAATTAGGGTTCTGGGATTTAAAGTTTGAGGAAATAAGGTTTTGGTTATGGCTTTAGGCTACTGGGAGTACTAGGTGTTGGTTTAATAAATTATGATTTCTAAATTTTGGCTTTGAGGAATTAAGGTTTTGGCATTTAGAATTAGGGTTTTAAAGAATTTAGGGTTCGAAAAAAATGATTTAGGGTTTTTTAAAAAATAAAGCACTTTAGGGTTTGTTTAAAGAATAATTTATGGTTCTAGAAGAAGAGCTTAAGAATTTGGGTTTTAAAGAATTTAGGGTTTGAAAGTTAATTTATGGGGTTACTGGATATTTGGAAAACAGATTAGGATTTAATAAAGCAATTTTGAATTTTAGAATTTTAGTAAATAATTTAGGGTTTTGATAATTGCAAAACTATTTTAGAGTTTTAGGAATTACAAGGCAAATTAGGATTTGGGTCTTAGAGTTTACTGGAGTTAGAGCTTTATCAAAACATGATTATTATAAAAAATTTAAGATCACTTTAACATGGATTTTTTATAAATACTTATATGTAATATGACTACTGGATGTTTAAAACATTATTTGAATAATCTAATGCTATGGTGATTTAATGGAACAAGCTACTAGTCATGCAAACAATAAAGAGAAACCACTATGCTCACTGTATATTTATATATAAATTAAAAGTTAGAAGAATGAACTTTAAACGAAGAAAGTTTGATAGATGAAGTCTGTTCAAGTGAGAATTCCTTGAAGACTGCCTTTTGATAATTTCTTTTTTGTGTTGCTCATTTAGGGTTTCTTCGTGCTTGCTAGGGTTTGTTGAAAACCCCAGAGTTTCCCAATTCTCCTCGAAAAAATGAAGGTCCAAAGTTTCTTCCAATAATTTCCACCCCCAGTCTGTGTGTTTAATACTATTATTTATAGGAAAATAAAAAGACCTAATCCTATTTTAATAAGGAAATACCAACTGTTTAGGAAAAATTACAAAATCTGATAAAACAAGGTTTGGTAAAAAAATCGGCAGCGCGAGCGGGCTGCGCTGGCAAAAATTACTGCGAGGATCGGGTTGGGTGAACTGGGCAAGCCCAGCTGTGGCGAAGCCCAGTTGGTTGCGTGCTGCCGCGCGTCGCTCCCCGATCCATCTGATTTTTTATTTTTTCACTATTTTTTTAATTTTTAATTTTTATTATTAAAAATAACTATTAAATATCATAAAGATAAATATTATACCACAAAAATTATTTTGGACTATCGGATTGGACTGGGTTAAAAATTAAGGGTCTACAATAAGGCTCTAGAACTAAAATTCCAAGAGCAAATCATGCATTCATGTATACATGGCATGTACATAAACACAAAAATGCATAAAAACAATCACATTCAACACACACTTGTAATTGTGTGCATGACTCATTAAATTTCAATAAGAAAGTGCATAAGTATAGAACCTTGTATCAATGTACTTATTGTATGAAACTTGGACATAAGAGCACATTTTGCTATATTAGGAAGCCTCATCTCAAACTAGAGGACCCCTTCTATTACTAACCCCCAAGGACACAATGTAACACCCTTATACCCTATATATATACAATACATATTTTCAGCATATGTAAAATATGCATATACAGTACAAAAATGTCACAGACCGGTTTATAAAAAAATTTTCACATTTCCAATTTAAAATTTAAAATTCTAAATATATAAAATTAAATAGAATATAATATTCTTTACTTGCTAGAAGAACCCAAAATAAATAATATATATAAAAATCCCTAGGAAAAATTTGCCAGAGTTTTGTCTGTAATTTGGACATCCCAAAATTTAGCAATTACTCAACCTGCAAAAAGAAAACACTCCCAAATAATTTCAATTCACCATCTCATCCATACTTCTCAATTTCACCAAGTTTCTCAAACATTTATATATATAGATATATATAATTTAAAACACACTTACTCTCCCATTTCAAATACATTGACCCAAACATTCTTTATAATATATACAATACGTAAAATCCAAAACATAACATATTATGCATAATACTCAAAATGTACAATAACATAAAAATATATACATGCTGCTGGCAGTGTTCCTAATCTCGATAGCAACTCAACAAGTTCAACTACAACTCTAGACCCGACCTGGTCTAGAAGAACTCCCTGGCTCAGTTGGGTCTACCCTGTCACCTGCGCGATGGAAACAATCGCGCTAAGCCGAAACCTAGTGGTACAAACTTTAATAATAACAATAAAACTCAATGCAATGCCAATGCACAATGCATATAGATGTCACATCATTCCACTTTCTTATATTTTTCAAATATTTTATAATCACAACTCATAACATTATATTGCTCAATTGTATCACAATTCATAATTCACATTAAAACAAAGACAAGCATGGGCCCAAAAAGGATCTAATTTGCTATTCAAATTTCAAAGTTACTGCTTTGGTCCATAATGACACCATGTGTCTAGCCCCGTAGGCAATATATCCATGGATAATGTAATAGCCCCAGTCTCTTGGACCTCAACCCGGCTAAACCCTTAGGCCCCAGTATCTTGGTCCTTAACCCGACAAGATTGCTACAGTTTTGAGGCTTACGACCCAGTCTTTTAACCATTCCAGCATTTAGCCCATAGGCATGCCGCCAAACCCAGAACTCTAAAAATTGAATAACATACTAGGCACACAATTTATTCATATTTCTCATTATTAATCTCTTTCTCATTTTCACATATTCAATCTAGGCACATTGCCTTATTTTCACATTTTTTCTCACTTTTCTCATTTTTCGCATCTTTCTCATTTTTCTCACTTTTCTCATTTTTATCAATATCAATTCATTTCATTATACCACATATCTCATTTTTGCATTCACAACACATTACCCAATTACTTTGGGTATTTTCACATAATATACATATTTCACATTTTACACAATTTAGCCATTATCAATGGCTTTTCACAATGCATTTAACACATATATGACATTACAAAATGTCATAGCACATTATTCATACACAATCAATGAACCAAGTAGCTTAACACATTTTTCAACCAAAATGTGTTAAGTCCAAATGTCATGCAAATATAAATATTATATTCAAAGTTTGTACATGCCTCCACTAGCAACCCAAAACAAGCTTAGAACAACCTCCAATCCAATCTTTCCAACTTGCCCTTCACCAGTTGGATGAAGCAAATCAACCTCCCTCAATTCCTAAACCAAATGTGATAGCAAATAATCATTTAGTATCACATTTAATGGCATTTCCAACATTAAACCATAATTACACATCACTCCTACAAATTTCCAAAAATTTAGCCTTTCCTTATTTCAACATTAGAATTCCATTCTACTACAATTAAATTAGTTTTTTAAGTTTATTTATATTATTAAAAACATATTTTAATACATTTAAATCATTTACATTATAAAAATACACTCTTATACATAAAATCTCAAAAATGGCATAACCTTCTCCCATTGAATGTTTTCCATTCCATCACAATCTATTACTCATTCCAAGCTTATATTCTTCACTTTTAACACTAAACAACATGCTTAAACAAATAAAATCACACAATTCAACCGCTTTGGAAAATCACTTTTCCAAAACCCTAAATCTCCACTTCCATTCTCAAACTCCAACCCAATACCACCAAATCCAATATTTGACTTTAAAACACTTGTTTATGAATCAAAACATGTTTTCAAAACCCAAAAAATCCACAACCCTAAATTCTCTCTCTTCACCATTCTTTATCCAAACTCCATCATCTCTTCAATCTAACCTTGTATTAATAGATAATACTCAAGCATGGGTAAGTCAAAAGTTGGAGTTATGGAGAAATACTTTGGAATCTAAGGGTTTTAAGCTAAGTAGGACTAAGACTAAGTATATGCATTATAGATTTAATAGTGAGAATAGAGAAAGAGGTAAAATTATTTTAGACGGAATAGCAGTACCTCATAATACTTATTTTAAATACCTTGGTTCTATTCTTCAAGAAGATGGGGGTTGTGAAGAAGATGTAAATTATAGGATTAAAGCTAATTGGATGAAGTGAAGGGGGTGCTATAAGAGTTCTATGTGATCGAAAGATGCCAATTAAATTAAAAGGAAAGTTTTACCGCACTGCAATACGGCCGACGATGATGTATGATAGTGAGTGTTACAAAATCATTGTTAACTACCCAAAATAACATCATACACACCAATTTCAATAATTATAACATACTACATCAAAATTCCAAAACTCACATAATACAATCTTCCATGGAATTCAAAGAAAAGAGATGGAAACTTACTAATTTTGGTGGAAATCACAAAAAATCCACTTGAAACTTGTTAAATCCTTCAATTTATGGAGTATGGAAGAATCAAATTATTGGCTTCAAGCTCCCAGGAAATTTGGACTAGAGGAAAGAGAAGAAGAAGAAGACTTTTTAATATTTCTTTTCCTTTTCATCTTTTTTTTGAAACCACACACATATATATATATATATATATATTAAAATAATTTAATATTTAATTATTTAATTATTTTTTAATAAATTAAAAGTCTTAATTTTTCTCTTCCATTCAAAAATAATTTGTTTTTGAATTATTTTATTAATTTTAAATTTATAAGATTTAATTACCAAAATACCCTTTTCTTTTAAAAAGTGTTGACTTTTATATGTTATGTATATTTTACATATATATCACATATATATTCTTCTTTTTCATAAAAAAGCCCTTCATTTTTTATTTAAAACCATTAATTTATTTTATCCTTTTAAATTATAATTTATTTTATCAAAATTTTCAAAAATTAGAAATTTTCAAAAATTTTAGGATGTTACACACAACTTCATTTCGGTACTTAAAAGAAGATGAACATTTTCATTTTGTAGGTATGCCTAAAATCTACCATCAATGCAAATGTTTGGGTTGTGGATAGTGAATGCTCAAGGCATATGACGGTTAATGCAAAGCTCTTTACAATACTCACTTACAAGCACGGAGCTAATGTAACTTTTGGTAATAATGCTAATGGTAAAATCATTAGTATTGGTTCAATTAGCATGCTTGGTAAGAATATGATTGATAATGTTTGGCTTGTTGATAGATTGAAGCATAATTTACTTAGTGTAAGTCTATTATGTGATAAAGGTTATGATGTAAGTTTTAACTCTAAAGGATGCAAAGTTACCAGTGCAAATGGTGAGATTGTATCCAAAGGAGTTAGAATTGGCAATACATATAAAATTGACTTATGTTCCGATAATGCATTTGAATGTTTGATTACCATTGATAATGATGCATGGCTATGACATAGAAGACTAGGACATGCTAGTATGGATCACTTACAAAATATTAGTAAAGAAGAACTAGTTGATGGTCTCCCTAAAGTAAAATTTGATAAAGATAGGACTTATGAATCTTGTCAATTTGGTAAACAACATAAACGTTTATTCAAATCTAAGAACATTGTAAGCACTTCTAGACCATTAGAACTCATTCACTTAGACTTATTTGGACCAAATAGAGTTGTTATTCAATTTTTAGAGTTCTGGGTTTGGCGGCATGCCTATGATTGCCTACGGGCTAAACGCTGGAATGGTGAAAAGACTGGGTCGTAAGCTAGGCTAGCTGATAAATATGATGTTTTTGGGGTGAAAAGACTGGGTCATAAGCCTCAAAAACTGTAGCAGTCTAGCCGGGTTGAGGACCAAGATACTAGGGCCTAAGGGTCTAGCCGGGTTGAGGTCCAAGAGACTAGGGCTGTTACATTATCCATGGATATATTGCTTACGGGCTAGACACATGGTGTCATTATGGACCAAAGCAGCAACTTTGAAATTTGAATAGCATATTAGATCCTTTTTAGGCCCATGTTTGTCTTTGCTTTAATGTGAATTATGAATTGTGATACAATTGAGCAATATAATATTATGAGTTGTGATTATGAAATATTTGAAAAATATAAGAAAGTGGAATGATGTGACATCTATATGCATTGTGCATTGGCATTGTATTGAGCTTTATTGTTATTATCAAAGTTTGTACCACTAGGCTTCGGCTTAGCGCAATTGTTTTCGTCGCGCAGTTGACAGGGTAGACCAAGCTAAGCCAGAGAGTTCTTCTAGGCCAGGTTGGGTCTAGACTTGTAATTGAGCTTGTTGAGTTGCTGTTGAAATCAGAAACACTGCCAGTAGCATGTATATATTTTTATGTTATTGTACATTTTGAGTATTATTCATAATATATTATGTTTTGGCTTTTACGTATTATATATTATAAAAATGTTTGGGTCAATGTATTTGAAATGGGAGAGTAAGTGTGTTTTAAATTTTATATATCTATATATATAAATGTTTGAGAAGCTTGGTGAAATTGAGAAGTATGGTTGAGATGGTGATTTAAAATTATTTGGGAGTGTTTTCTTTTTACAGGTTGAGTAATTGCTAAATTTTGGAATGTCCAAATTACTGATAAAACTCTGACCAATTTTTCCCAGAGATTTTTATATATATTATTTATTTTGGGTTCTTATAACAAGTAAAAAATATTTATATTCTATTTAATTTTATATATTTAGAATTTGAAATTTTAAATTGGAAATGTGAAAATTTTTTATTAAACCGGTCTGTGATATTTTTGTACTGTATATAAGTATTTTACATATGCTGAAAAAATATATTGTACGTATATAGAGTATAAGGGTGTTACATAATTAGGCCAATTACATGAGCTTTTAGTCTTTGGGTTGAAAAGTTTATACTCCCATAACAAGTATATACCAAAAGGTACAGGCTATGAGTGGTTATGCCATGCTCGATCTCTATACCTTGAGTGAAAGTATGGTATCCCTTACATAACACAACACAAGTTACATGGGCATTCTAATTCACGCATACAATGCTATCTAAATGATACAATGGATAATATCATAATAAGAAAGAATAAAATAATATTAAGACCAGCGAAATGAACTTATCTTTTCCCCAGTGGAGTCGCCAGTGTGAGTAGAGATTTTTGCCCCCACTCCCATGTGGAATGGTTCTTGAGACTTCCGCACTATTAGGCTTAGGGCCTTAGAGAACACGAGCCTAAATTCGGCGAAAATGGAGTAGCATAGGAAAAATAGAAAGGGGTGGATGACTCGATTCCTAAGGAATCCTCAAGCCCCTATTGGATTTGAAAAGTTGGGTATGTGTGTGTGAGCGGAGATTTTTGCCTCCACTCCTGGTGGAATAGTTCTTGCGACTTCGGCACTGTTTAGGCTCGGGGCCTTAGAGGTCACGAGCCTAAGCCCAGAGAAAATGGAGTCGCCACTCGGACGAGCCAGGAAAAAGAATGGGGTGGATAACTCGATTCCTAAAGAATCCCCAATCCCCTAATGGGTTCGAAAAGTTAGGTACATGTGGGGAAGGTGAGAAATGGCCCAGCACCCCCACAATGCCTGGTTCATTGGAACCGGCCTCCTTTGCAGGTCTTAATATTATAAAATTCTTAAATATAACAATATTATCCATATTACATGCGACAATTAAAATAAAGCATCATTATATTAAAGTCAAAGCAATATCAAAACAAAACAAATAAATGGACAACCATCCGAGGATGGAAACATGTCCTTACATAGTCCATGTCTAAAACTAAATAGGACGCCTACCGAAAGGTGGAGACGTGGCCTTTACATTGGTCCAAAAAACATTTAAATAAAATAAATTACATGTGTTTAAATAATGAGGTACCCATAAAGTGGAAACATACCTCTTACAATTTTAAAACTAAGACAAATAAAATAATATTCAATCATCTAATTATAAATAAAAGCAAACCATTCATAAAATAAAATAAACCATTCATCATTAACATATAACAAATCATATAATCAAATAAATAAATAGAATTAGAATTCAATCCATTAAATAAACAAGGTTAAGGTTTAAGATTTAGGATTTAAGAAATTAAGGTTTGGGTCTTAGAGTTTACTGGAGCTAGGATTTTATCAAAACATGATCATTATAAAAATTTTAAGACCACTTTAACATGGATTTTTTGATAAATACTTATATGTAATATGACTACTGAACATTTTAAAATATTATTTGAATAATCTAATCCTATGGTGATTTAATGGAACAGGCTACTGTGAAGATTTGAAAAAAAAATTAATTAAGATTTAGGGTTTGAATAGCTTAGGGTTTAAGAAATGAGATTTGTGTTTTGTGGTTTTAGAAAAGTGTAATTAGGGTTTTAGTTTTCAAAAATATGTTTTATGGGTATTAAGGTATTATTGTTTTGAAAATAGGTTTTTAGGGTTTTAGATAAAGTTTGGATAGTAAGTAGAACAATTGATCAAATAACAAAAACATGCATGTTTAAACAATTTATCAAATTGTATGATGAAGCTACTGTAAACATAAGCAAAGAAATAAAGATTCAAACCTCCGTTGCTGGTTCCACCGCAATCTTTGAATTCTAGTTGAACAATAATAAAGACAGTGTAGGCTGCCTTTGATGGATTGTTGCTACTTGCTCACTGCCTCTTGCTCCTTCAAGGTTCTCTTTTTTGGCCGAAAAAATCCAAAAGTCCAAAGTCCGATCCAAAAATTTCAGCTCCTTCAAGGTTCTCTTTTTTGGCCGAAAAAATCCAAAAGTCTAAAGTCCGATAAAAAATTTTAGATAATTCATTTTGTGTCTTTAATGTGGTATTTATAAGAAAAAATAAAAATCTAATACAAATTGGCTAAGGAAATAAAAATGTTTTAAGAAACAAAATTAAAAATCAAGTAGAATAGGGTTTTGGTAAAACCGTGCGCGAGCAGGGCGTGCGAAAGTGCGCTGGCGAAGAGTTCCACTGGCACTGGGCATGAGCCAGCCAATTTACTGCAGGATTTTCCTGAGGCGAATTGGCATGTGGCCATTTCACCGCAGAAAAATCTGTGGCGAATTGGCCCATGCCAATTCGTCTCCCGCGATGAAAAATTTTCGTCAACTATTTTTATTTATTTATTTATTATTATTATTACTTCTCTTTTTTTTATTAAAAATAAATATTCTAAATAATTATTAAAATAAATATTATTTAATTAAAATACCACAAAAATTATTTTGGACTATTTAAAAATATCGGATTAGACTGGGCCAAAAATTAAGGGTCTACAGTTTGCCCCCTGCTTGAGCGATTGAGAGTACAACAAAAGAGAGCGAAAAGTAATGTGATTTTTGACTAGATTTAGAGCCATACTGGACTTCGTACCCAAGGTTGGTTTGAGCTCTAGACTAAAAAATAATTTGGATTCTAGACCCAAGGTGAATTTAGGATTTGGGTTCTGGACCCAAGGTGAATTTAGGATTTGGGTTCTAGACCCGATGTGAATTTAGGATTTGAATTCTGAACCCGAGGTGAATTTTAGATTTTGGTTCTGGACCCGAGGTAAGTTCTGGACTTAAAAAATAATTTAGGTTCTGGACTCGAGGTAAGTTCTGGACTCGAGGTAAGTTCTGGACTTAAAAGTAATTTGGGTTCTGGACCCGAGATAAGTTTTGGACTTAAAAGTAATTTGGATTCTGGACCCGAGATAAGTTCTAGACTTAAAAGTAATTTAGGTTCTGGACCCGAGGTAAGTTCTGAACTTAAAAGTAATTTGGGTTCTGGACCCAATGTAAATTCTGGACTTAAAAGTAATTTGAATTCTGTACCAGAGGTAAGTTCTGGACTTAAAAGTAATTTGGGTTTTATACTCGAGTTAAGTTTTGGACTTAAAAGTAATTTGGTTATCTGCAAAAAATGATTGTAGTTAGTAGGATACTAAAGAAATTTGTAAAAAAATTAGCTATTTTTTACCATGCCTATATCTTCTTACCCCCTGCGTGTAAAAATATTTTAAAAGTACAAAAATATTTATATACATGCAAATATCTGAAAAATTAAATTGAATAATTGAATTTACTATTTATTCACTATGTAGTCACTATTTACATACTATTCACTAACTATTCATTTATTATTTATGTTTTATTAGTTTTTGTTATAGTTTTGTGTCTTGTTTGTTATGTTAATTATTGTTTTATTTAGGTATTTTGTTAGTTTTAATTGGTTTGTTTAGTGTTTTCTTTATTTGTGTAGTTTTAGTTTATTTTTAGTTTTATGTCGTTTTTAATCTAGTTTTTAGTTTGTGTTTATGTTTTATCGGATATTGTTTATTTACTTCGTGTTTTAAGTTTGTTTTGAGTTTTGTGTTAGGTTAAAACAGGCAAGGAAACGAATTGAAGATGAAATGGGCAGTAGCTAACACAGGCAGAGGACACGGCCAAGTCACTGGCCGTGTCCCATACCAAGTTAAAAGGAAGAGCAAGTCCCAGTAGCAGACACAAGCAAGGGACACAGCCAAGTCATGTGGCCGTGTCCCTCCAAAGAAGAGCAACACGGCCAAGTCACCTTGACTTGGCCGTGTCTCACTTGTTACTAAAGGAAAGGAAGGAAAAAATTTCACAGAGAAGGACACATGCAGGGGACACAGCCTTGTCTTGTGGCCGTGTCCCACCAACAAGTCCTCACACGGCCGTGTCCTTCATCACCTGGCCGTGTCCCTCATGAACCAAACGCGCACCGAATTTTAAAGCCGACGTTTCGTATAAAAGCAAAAAAAAAAGTTAGGGTTTGGGGGTGGACGAATTTTGAGAGCAAAGTTTAGCCGTCTGAGAGAGATCTTAGGGTTTAAACATTTATTTTCTTGGATTTTGATTTTACTTTGGATTAAACTAGTTTAGATTAGATTGTTCATGCCATTGTTTCATCCTTCTTGCAAGATTCGATCAAGAGATTCATCAAAAACTTCAAGGAGTTTGTAACTTGGTTTTATTCTTAAACTTTGTCTCTTTAGTTTCATTGAAATTGTGTTTATGAACATTATCATGTCTAAATTGATTTCTTTGATTATTAATGAGATGAGTATGCTTGATAACATCATGAACTAATTTAATCTAGTCTAGGGTTTGTATGGATTTGCTATGAATTGTATGAATTGGTTATTCTCTTATCTAATGATTTCTTTAGCCTTTATTGAATGAAATAATGTTAACATATAATTGATTGGCCACCAATTGTGTGTTTTAGGTATTAGATGATGGATTGAGAGATGAAATCTAATGCTAGAACAATTCAATTAAGGACTTAGGTGAATTAGAGATATAACCCATTAAAAAGATTGTTTCAATTATAACAAGATTAGTTGTAAGAGGTTTGAATGCGAGAGCTTACTTCCTTGACTCAATTAATTAAGTTGTTTGAGATTTAATCTTAGAAATTAAATTAGTTAAGTGGAATAACCGTTCATACATATGAGTAGTAAAGAAGTGCAAACCCTAGACTCTTTTTATCAAGTGAATCAAAACATAAGCCATTATTTATTTTTATTTGTTTTCAACTTAAATCAATCTTCTTCATTACTTTGCAATTTAAATTACTTCAATTACTTGTTACTTTTACTTTGATAATCAATTACCTACTTTGGCTTCCTTGTGAGATGACCTTGGGGCGATCACCTTTGCTACAGCTACCTCGTATACTTGCGAGTGACGCTTTGTGGTAGAGTTAATTTGAGCGCAACAAGTTTTTGGCGCCGCTGCCGGGGAAGCTAATTGGCGTAATTGTTTATGTAAAAAAAAATTAAATACTTAGAGTTAATTTTTCATTGTTTTCATTTTATTTTATTTGTCTTTTGCTTTTAATATTTCTTTTTCTAGAAATTTTTGTTTATGCAAGGCAGGAGATCACTCGAAGGAGAATTGCACCCATTCATTCCAGAAATTCAAAGAGTAAAAAGGAGCAGAGAGAAGTTTGAGCTCTACACCGGATTTGATACTTCAGAGGAAGACATTTCGGATTTTGAGTTAGAATCTGAAAAATCTGTAAAGATGGCTGAAGACAGGCAAAGAACCATGAGAGATTTTGCTAGACCTGTCATTGGAACTTCCACTTATTGCATAAGACTGACAGATGCAGCAAGGAACTATGAGTTGAAGAACATTCATTACAACATGCTGCCATCGTTCTATGGAGTTCCAAATGAAGATCCTTTGAATTTTATTAGGGATTTCTACTCCATCCTCAACACTTTTCCTTTAGGAGGACTAACAGAAGATCAGTTGAGGATGATATGTTTCCCTTATACTTCGAAGGATAGGGCAAAGAGCTGGCTCATGATGTTGCCTGAAAATTCACTGACAACTTGGGAGCAAGTTTACAATAAATTCATGGGCAAGTTCTATTCACACCAAAAGACAGCCGAGTTAAGAGGGAAGATTGCTACATTTTCTCAGTTTGAAGGAGAGCCATTTCATGAGGCTTGGGACAGATTCAAGATGCTATTGATCCAGTGTCCACACCATCACTACCCACTTCAACTCCTTAATCAGTTTTTCTATGATGGTCTCACTCAGCAATTTCAAAACACAGTTGATAATGCAGCTGGGGGAGCCATGGGAGAAAAGACAACTGATGAGACTTACGAGATCTTTGAGATGTTGGGAGCTAATTCTCAACAAAAGAGTGTAAGGGGAAGAAGCAAGGGGGGTGAATCAACTGGAAGCCAATACTGAAATGGTTAGTCAAATAGCTGAGTTGACAAGGCAGGTTCAGATGCTAAACATGAAGAACAATATTTCTTCATCCACTCAAGAGGTGTGTGGAATTTGCGGGACATTTGGGCATGAAGCAAATATATGTCCCTCTGCATATGAATCTTTTGGGAATGAAGCTGAGCAAGTTAATTGTAACACCCCGATACTCTATATAAGTACCATACATATACCTAGTATACATACAGTAAGTATATAAGGTATAAAGATGTCACTTTTCGATACTTTTTAAAACCTGTAACAGAGTTCAAACCATAATACATTAATTTAAATAACATTTACAAAATCATTATCTTTATCAAAACTTCATTTATACATATAAATATTCTCTCGTCAGAAATACATCATAATTAAAAATCATACATGTATGCATTACCCTCTAGTTGGTCTCGACAAACTCTTACTCTTCTCGTGGCATAACGAAAGACTTCATATCTTCCACCAAGTTACCTGCGCGATTACACATCCGCGCTAAGCCCGAGAGCTTAGTAGTACAAATATAAATATAAATATACATTATAAAAATACTAACATATAATGAAATAGCAATTCCATGTACCATTAGTTTCTTATAATGTTTTTCCTTTTGAATTGCACCTTTTATATATCTCAACTAATTTCATATATTATATACATATATACATAACATTATCACCAATTCCAACCCATCATTAATATTCACAGTCAATATATTTCATTACTCATTGGTTTCACAATTTATCATTAATACCCACAATCAATATGTCAATACACATACATTATATATCATACCATTCGTGAATCACATTTCCAATGAAGACAATCCTTATCACCAAACACCATCCATCATTAATACCCGCAATCAATATGTCAATACACATACATTATCATACTTCATAACATTATTTTATTCACCATTCACCTATCATAAATCACATTTCCAATAAAAAGCAACCATAGATCTCATTTCTCATTTATTTCAACATTTATATATCACATTGACAACAAAGACAGACTCGGGCCCAACAAACACTAATATGCCATTCCATTTTCCTTATTATAGCCAACAATCATGGCGTCATATACGAACTTTCCCCCAACCAGGTCGGTTGCCCACTGGGCCTTAGGTCACTACCAATCCCAGGGGTCCGCAGGAGGAAGATAAGCACGTATAAGACTATTAGTAACGAACCTTCCCCCAACCAGGTCAGTAGTCCAAGATCGGTTGCCCAAACTCAGGGTCCGCATGGTTCCGCAGGAGGCAGATAGGAACGTATAAGACTATCAATAATGTACCTTCCCCCAACCAGGTCGGTAGTCCAAGATCGGTTGCCCACACTCAGGGTCCGCATGGTTCCGCAGGAGGCAGATAGGTACGTAATACTGACTGTACTGAACCTTCCCCCAACCAGGTCGGTAGTCCAAGATCGGTTGCCCACTCATTGGGTCCGCATGGTTCCGCAGGAGGCAGACAGGTTCGCTCATTTACATCTTTCAACATTACTTTCTTAATTCATTTCCATCATTATCAAATAGGCAAACATGCCTCAACAATCTCATTTGTATAATCATAACCATTCACAATGGCTTCACATCACATTGTATCTCAAATCACCTTTCACATTTCATCATTGATATATGCAATATCAATTACATTAACTAAACAAACATATCATTATTCAATCATACCATCTAGGCATGCTACAATCATATCATTCACATCATTATAATTCAGAACATTAGTTTCCCACCTCTTTATGTCTCAATTCACATTATACACTTCCATACAGAATCCCTTTCATTGCACATATATCTTAAATTCATTGTCATATAAACCATATGTCCATTTATTTCCTTTTGATCATCATTATCAATTATGATAACATCACATTTCATCATTTCTCAAGACACATTAACAACATTCATTATTAAAACATTTATCATAACAAATTGCATTGCACATACCTTTTTGGATGATCCTCGTCTCTTTCACACTCAAGAACTACTCCCATCAAGTTATGCATAATCAATTACCTTATCATATCCTTCACCTTTTACATATAGCATCATTGATGTAACATTACGAGATACATTATTCATATAACACATTACCATTCACAAGATTCACAATGCATAAAACATAGCATTGGTCATATAGTAATCATTGTCATCAAATGAATGTTCAATCTCAACAATGCAAGGAGAGCAAAGGAACAATAACAGCAGCTAACACCCTCAAGGGACATGGCCAAGCTTGTGGCCATGTCTCTCAACACCAATTCAAACCGAGGCAGACACGGGCAAGGGACACGGCCGTGTCTCACAACACAAAAGAGGCAGTGGCAAACACAGTCAAGGGACACGGCCAAGCCAGTGGCCGTGTCTCTCCAAAAATCATCCAACACGGCCAAATTTCTATAGACTTGGCCGTGTCTCCCAAAAATATCTAGTCTTAGCCATGTCTCTTCCTTAGTTTGGCCGTGTCTCTCTTAGTTGAATGATTTCAAACAAGGCCAAAATCATGTACTCTATGCACTTCAACCTCATTAAACCCATACACACATCAACTATTCAATTTTCCAACTCATATATACAAATCTTTACTAACCAAATTCAATAATCCATCATCATCCTCACAAATAACCATTTTAATCTATACATATCTTTCAATCTTTCTCTATTATCATCTTAACATACTAACTACATCACATATCAACACAATCAATGGAAATCAATTCAAAGAAATGAATACTTACCTGAATATTTTGCCAAATCTTCATCTCCATCTTCAATCCTTTTAAAACCCTTAAGAAATTTGATCTCAAAATCACTAAAATCACATCTCTCTCTCTCTCTCTCTTTCTCATCCACGAAGAAGAAGAAGAAGAAGACAATTATCTCTTCTCTTCCTCTTCTCACGTTAACCACTTATATATATATATAATAATAATTATTATTATTTCTAAAAAAAACCTCCACCACACATTTCTTCTCTTTGACCACCCTTTTGACTTATGTATATTTTATTTATACTACCATATATACAACATATACACTTCCTTTTAAAATTCTTTTCTCTTTCAAATTAGCATATACCTTCAATCCAATTACAACAACAATATTTCTTCCAAAACTTTTAGGGCGTATTTTAGGATATTACAATTCTCTCCCCCTTAAATAATTTCGTCCTCGAAATTATCCAGTACAGTAACAATTCATTCTTAACAAAACATCATCATAATCTTCATAAGAAGAAACTTGATTAGCCTTCCAGACATAAGACCTCTGCTAAGTCCTTGACTTCAATCCAGGTGGATAACCTATGATCTTATAACACTGTTGAACAATATGTCCAGGAAGATTACAATGTGTATAAACAGGCCGTTTAGAAGTATTCACAATAGGCCAAGATTGAACAACAGAACTTAGATCACCAGGAAAAAGATTCTCAGGACACATAAATTGACGTTCATATTGAGCAACTAAGGCAAAAACCTTATTAAGCAAAGACAATGGCTCCATTAAAAAAAAATCTAAGATCTAACTGTGTTATAACTTTCATTCAATCTTCTAAAAAAAAAACAACGCAGAACATAATTAGAAGATTGATAATCTCTAATCTTGTTAACAACATTACAAGAACAAGCAGAATTACAAACATAACTCGCAATCGGTCTCAAATTAATGTATTCATCCCAAAGAATTTTCAATTATACATGTTCATTCACATATTAGAATATTACATTATCATGTATATCTTATACTCCTCGTACAATTATACACATTAAATCTCAATAAAAATTCATAACTTTAATAAAATCCAGATCAATTGATCTATCTGCCACAATATACTAACGTCTCAATTTTGTTTGATTTAAACCAACAGTCAACTTATTTACAAATTTTAATCTCTTTAGATCTATATTCAACTATTTGAAATTATGATCATTAATACTGAATCACTTCAAATTATCTTAGTACAATTCTCACCAAATTCTCACGATTATTTCATACATATATATTATTCATAGTTCATTCACTTAAATTTTAAGTCTATCCACTTATTCACTTTATACCATGAACATATTCAGTATAACTTTCAACCACATTCTATAATTTCTCTCATACATCATCTCCTCATATCTCATATCATTACTATATTTGCATAATTATCTATCTATCACATGGTTCATTGCTTAAACCATTTTCACAATTCCCTTCTCTTTCCATACTTTCCACAATTAAAACAAATTTCTAACATAAAGGTTAGATAATACAACTTTACCAATCATAACTCTTGACCCTGTTTCTTAAAGCATAAATATTAATCTCATCAAAACTGCACTACAGTCTTGTTATCTCAATCCCAAATCTGTGGATAACAAAATTAGCCAGTTAGATATACTAAACAAATCTTATGGCCATAGAAGAGTAATGATCACATCTGTGGTTTATAAATCAATACTGTTGCTCTATTATTCTGTTTCCAACCTTTTCAATTATAATGCTAAATTGTATTACAAGAATTACCTATCCATTTTCCAAACTTTTACTACACCAAGAGTTAGTACATTTTAACTCCATCTCAAAATATTTTACACTTGATTATCAAATCATCATTAGCCCAGTTCATGTTCAACACTATCATCTTTAACATTTCTTACGCATAACATTTGATCATACATAAATTGTATACAAATTTCATTCATTACTCCATTTCCTATCTATCTCTTCTAACAATTTTCATACATACAATCTCTCATTATACACATATACATAGAACATTTCCACACACAAATACTTTGAGCCCATAACACTTTATAATAGCTTAATTCAGTTATTGCCTTAACAATTTCATTGTCCAATATTATTCAAGTCCATTTTCCTTATCCACTTCATCACATAGTTCATCTTTGCGTAAATCAAAACCTAATCTCTCTTAGGTTCGTTACTATATATAATATTATTTTCAATATCACTAAACATGCAATTGTATAAGATGATAAACATATCACATACACATTCATAGGTCACATTCATAATGTGACTCACTTCTCACATTCTTTTCATAATACCATTACATTCATATCAAAGAACTCATCTTACTTATAATATGCATGTATACATATAATTATGCAATCTTATTTAATTTCTCTTTGACATATCATCTTACAAATTTAATATTTATTACTTTCCTTTGAACATTATCATTCTCATTCTATTAACATAACTCAAGTTATTTATCAACTCAATATATACATATATATACTCTTCTTATAATAATATTTAAAGAAAAATCTTAGTCACATTCCTAATGTGATATCTTTTTCACCTTTGTCTATAAAAACATTTAATATACTTCCATATCCATTTTACCTTTCCAATCAAATGACTTAAAATAACTCATTCTCATTTACTTATCCACTTCTCTTTTTATTTCACAACAAATTTTCATACTATCAATCTTATTACCCAATTCGTAGTATTCTCATATAAAATAATATTCCTTCAAATAACTCATATGTTTAACATACATTAAACTATCGATATTTACATAATCTTTATCAACATTCCATTGAACTATAAATTCTCAAATCACTATCTCACCTAAACTTTAATTTACAAATCTCATCTTTTCTTAATATCAACTTTAAAAAAAATACTATGTATGTATACATATCACAATACAACATCAAGACATATAATTTCCACAATTATCAAGCTCATTTCATCAATCTAATGGTCACATATTACCACCATTATCATGAGCTTTTGCAATATCCAAATATATCACATTTCTAACATTGAAATTACAATTAATAATACAAACAATACCAACTTATCTTCTTACTTAACCAATATCATCTATTTTTCTTTTTAAGATCTTA
The DNA here is from genome assembly GCA_947685225.1 of Garcia nutans. Lineage (NCBI taxonomy): Eukaryota > Viridiplantae > Streptophyta > Magnoliopsida > Malpighiales > Euphorbiaceae > Garcia > Garcia nutans. Next base: position 27,922,788 of record CANTUV010000039.1, on the reverse strand, counting down.
ACTTTACATATCCAAACCGTAAATTGTCACACTTTGTTTATATCAATTAACTCATTCAATATTCCACCATACTTTCTGCATTATAATAACATATCCATCCATATTACTCTTTCAACAATATTTCCTCTTTCTAATAATCCAACATAAGATTTATTAGCAAGGAATTCATATTGTAGAGAAAAGAGTACATACTCTAATCTTGATTTTATTTTCAACTCATTTTCAACTTTATTCTCCTATTCATTCCTTTATATTTCAACACATTTAACAATTTACTTTACTTGAATAAATTCCCATTCTTTAATGTAGCAATTTAACTTATATAAATTTTCTCATATCATTTCTTTCTCCACTTTTCATTAATGTAAAACTTCATCCACACACCATCATCCATCTCATACAATTCAAATACATTTCAATTTACATAATGCCACATTCGAGACCAACCTAGGTGTTAATGCATATGCATGTATTACAAATTCCATTTCCAAACTTTTCCTTTTTACTTCTATTTAAACTTTTCAATTTTTTTTCTACTTAGGCCGAGAATCTCGAACCTAAGCTCTGATACCAAAATAATTGTAACACCCCGATACTCTATATAAGTATCATACATATACCTAGTATACATACAGTAAGTATATAAGGTATAAAGATGTCACTTTTTGATACTTTTTAAAACCTGTAACAGAGTTCAAACCATAATATGTTAATTTAAATAACATTTACAAAATCATTATCTTTATCAAAACTTCATTTATACATATAAATATTCTCTCGTCAGAAATACATCATAATTAAAAATCATACATGTATGCATTACCCTCTAGTTGGTCTCGACAAACTCTTACTCTTCTCGTGGCATAACGAAAGACTTCATATCTTCCACCAAGTTACCTGCGCGATTACACATCCGCGCTAAGCCCGAGAGCTTAGTAGTACAAATATAAATATAAACATACATTATAAAAATACTAACATATAATGAAATAGCAATTCCATGTACCATTAGTTTCTTATAATGTTTTTCCTTTTGAATTGCACCTTTTATATATCTCAACTAATTTCATATATTATATACATATATACATAACATTATCACCAATTCCAACCCATCATTAATATTCACAATCAATATATTTCATTACTCATTGGTTTCACAATTTATCATTAATACCCACAATCAATATGTCAATACACATACATTATATATCATACCATTCGTGAATCACATTTCCAATGAAGACAATCCTTATCACCAAACACCATCCATCATTAATACCCGCAATCAATATGTCAATACACATACATTATCATACTTCATAACATTATTTTATTCACCATTCACCTATCATAAATCACATTTCCAATAAAAGCAACCATAGATCTCATTTCTCATTTATTTCAACATTTATATATCACATTGACAACAAAGACAGACTCGAGCCCAACAAACACTAATATGCCATTCCATTTTCCTTATTATAGCCAACAATCATGGCGTCATATACGAACTTTCCCCCAACCAGGTCGGTTGCCCACTGGGCCTTAGGTCACTACTAATCCCAGGGGTCCGCAGGAGGCAGATAAGCACGTATAAGACTATTAGTAACGAACCTTCCCCCAACCAGGTCGGTAGTCCAAGATCGGTTGCCCAAACTCAGGGTCCGCATGGTTCCGCAGGAGGCAGATAGGAACGTATAAGACTATCAATAATGTACCTTCCCCCAACCAGGTCGGTAGTCCAAGATCGGTTGCCCACACTCAGGGTCTGCATGGTTCCGCAGGAGGCAGATAGGTACGTAATACTGACTGTACTGAACCTTCCCCCAACCAGGTCGGTAGTCCAAGATCGATTGCCCACTCATTGGGTCCGCATGGTTCCGCAGGAGGCAGACAGGTTCGCTCATTTACATCTTTCAACATTACTTTCTTAATTCATTTCCATCATTATCAAATAGGCAAACATGCCTCAACAATCTCATTTGTATAATCATAACCATTCACAATGGCTTCACATCACATTGTATCTCAAATCACCTTTCACATTTCATCATTGATATATGCAATATCAATTACATTAACTAAACAAACATATCATTATTCAATCATACCATCTAGGCATGCTACAATCATATCATTCACATCATTATAATTCAGAACATTAGTTTCCCACCTCTTTATGTCTCAATTCACATTATACACTTCCATACAGAATCCCTTTCATTGCACATATATCTTAAATTCATTGTCATATAAACCATATGTCCATTTATTTCATTTTGATCATCATTATCAATTATGGTAACATCACATTTCATCATTTCTCAAGACACATTAACAACATTCATTATTAAAACATTTATCATAACAAATTGCATTGCACATACCTTTTTGGATGATCCTCGTCTCTTTCACACTCAAGAACTACTCCCATCAAGTTATGCATAATCAATTACCTTATCATATCCTTCACCTTTTACATATAGCATCATTGATGTAACATTACGAGATACATTATTCATATAACACATTACCATTCACAAGATTCACAATGCATAAAACATAGAATTGGTCATATAGTAATCATTGTCATCAAATGAATGTTCAATCTCAACAATGCAAGGAGAGCAAAGGAACAATAACAGTAGCTAACACCCTCAAGGGACACGGCCAAGCTTGTGGCCGTGTCTCTCAACACCAATTCAAACTGAGGCAGACACGGGCAAGGGACACGGGCGTGTCTCACAACACAAAAGAGGCAGTGGCAAACACAGTCAAGGGACACGGCCAAGCCAGTGGCCGTGTCTCTCCAAAAATCATCCAACACGGCCAAATTTCTATAGAATTGGCCGTGTCTCCCAAAAATATCTAGTCTTAGCCATGTCTCTTCCTTAGTTTGGCCGTGTCTCTCATAGTTGAATGATTTCAAACAAGGCCAAAATCATGTACTCTATGCACTTCAACCTCATTAAACCCATACACACATCAACTATTCAATTTTCCAACTCATATATACAAATCTTTACTAACCAAATTCAATAATCCATCATCATCCTCACAAATAACCATTTTAATCTATACATATCTTTCAATCTTTCTCTATTATCATCTTAACATACTAACTACATCACATATCAACACAATCAATGGAAATCAATTCAAAGAAATGAATACTTACCTGAATATTTTGCCAAATCTTCATCTCCATCTTCAATCCTTTTAAAACCCTCAAGAAATTTGATCTCAAAATCACTAAAATCACATCTCTCTCTCTCTCTCTCTCTCTCTCTCTTTCTCATCCACGAAGAAGAAGAAGAAGAAGACAATTATCTCTTCTCTTCCTCTTCTCACGTTAACCACTTATATATATATAATAATAATTATTATTATTTCTAAAAAAAACCTCCACCACACATTTCTTCTCTTTGACCACTCTTTTGACTTATGTATATTTTATTTATACTACCATATATACAACATATACACTTCCTTTTAAAATTCTTTTCTCTTTCAAATTAGCATATACCTTCAATCCAATTACAACAACAATATTTCTTCCAAAACTTTTAGGGCGTATTTTAGGATATTACATTAATGCCATGGGGGGATTTCAACCAAGAGCCAGGAATGATCCTTACTCCAACACTTACAATCCTGGTTGGAGGAGTCACCCCAATTTTTCCTGGACAATGAATAATGCTCAACAGCCATTCCATTTGCTCCAGAGACAGAACCAACGACAGGACCAATCCTCAAATCAAGGTCAGCCTAAGAGAGAGAGTTTGGAGGAAAGCTTACAGGCTTTTATCCAAGTCAGTGCTAAAAATCAGGAGATGAACAACAAGAGGCTGGATTCCTTGGAAGCATCTTTTAAGAAGGTGGAGACCCAAGTGGGTCAACTGGCACAACAAATGCAGATTCAACAAAAGGGGAAGTTCCCAAGTCAACCTGAGCAGGCACAAGCAGTGACTGTTCTTAGGAGTGGCATGGTAATTAATAATAATGTTGAAAATAACTCTGTGAATGCAGGTGAGCAAGAAAAGAAAAAGGAAGGAGAACAAGAGAACAAAGGTGCTGAAGAAAGATTAATGGAGAAGACCCCTACACCAGATTTGCACAAGGCAAGCAACCCATACCGGCCACCTATACCATTCCCCAGCAGGTTGAAGGATGATAAAAAAGATAAGCTGTTTTCAGATATCTTCAACATGCTATCTAATGTAAGTATTAACTTACCCTTACTTGAAGCAATTAAGAACATGTCGGCTTATGCTAAATTCTTCAAAGAACTGAATACCAAGAAAAAAAGGTATGAGCCGAATGAAAAGGTGATAGTTTCTGAGGTAGCTAGTGCTGTTTTGCAGCATAAACTACCTCCTAAGCTAAAGGATCCTGGAAGCTTTATTATTCAAATCGCTATGGGGAATGGAAAATGTACTGATGCCATGTGTGATTTAGGAGTTAGTGTGAATTTAATGCCTTATTCTGTTTATCTTGATTTGGAATTAGGGGAACTTAAACCAACAAAAATGGTATTGCAATTAGCTGATAGATCTCTTAGATTCCCGAAAGGGGTTATAGAAGATGTATTAGTTAAAGTTGGTGGTTTGATAGTACCTGTGGATTTCATTGTTCTTGGCATGGAGGTAAGTAATTCTTCACCATCTGCACACACCATTTTGCTGGGTAGGCCTTTTATGGCGACTACCAATACTTTGATAGATGTTAAGAATGGAAAATTATCAATGACTGTTTTGGGACAAACTGTGGAATTTTCTATTTTTAACACTTCTCCTATTCCTACAACTGCTTTATATGAGGATTGTTCTTTCATTGATTGTGTTGATACAGTTGTTTCAGATGTTTTCTTGCAGACAGGTTCCTCTGATAAATTGGAGCTGGCATTGATTTTGGATAGTGATTTGGAAATTTTTGATACAGAAATAGCCAGTTGTCTTGAGACTTTAGAGGATGCTGAAATAGAGGAGCTTAAGGAGGACCCAATTTTTGAACCTTCCCCCATTGAAGAAAAAGAGAAGAACCCCTCACTAGAGTTAGAGCTGAAAGAGTTACCTAAGAACCTGAAATATGTGTTTTTGGGAGATCACAATACTTTACCTGTGATAATATCTAGTGAACTTAGTGAAGGGGAGGAGATGAGGTTAGTGAGTGAGCTTAAAAGATTGAAGAGAGCAATAGGATGGGGATTGAGTGACATTAAGGGTATTAGCCCTTCCATGTGCATGCATAGAATCACTTTAGAGGAGGGAGCTAAACCTGTGAGGGAAACCCAAAGGCGCCTTAACCCAAATATGAGTGAAGTGGTTAAGAAGGAAGTGCTCAAATTGCTGGATGAAGGAGTAATTTATCCAATTGCTAATAGTGAGTGGGTGAGCCCAGTACATGTAGTTCCTAAGAAATCTGGAATCACTGTGGTGAAAAATGAGAATAATGAGTTGGTTCCTACTAGGACTACTACTGGATGGAGAATGTGCATCGATTATAGGAAGTTGAACAATGCTACAAAGAAAGATCATTTCCCTCTTCCTTTTATTGATCAGATGTTAGATAAACTTTCTGGGCACTCACATTATTGTTTTCTGGATGGCCTTTTAGGTTACTATCAGGTGCCAATAGCTCCAGAGGATCAGTCCAAGACAACCTTTACTTGCCCTTTTGGGACTTATGCATTTCGACGTATGCCCTTTGGCTTGTGCAATGCACCTGCAACTTTTCAGAGATGCATGATGTCTGTCTTCTCAGATATGATCGACGATTTTATTGAGGTATTTATGGATGATTTTTCTGTTTTTGGTAATTCTTTTGATAATTGCCTCGATAAACTTGTTCAAGTGCTTGAGAGATGCATTGAATGTAACCTCACTTTAAGTTGGGAAAAGAGTCATTTTATGGTTACTCAGGGCATTGTCTTAGGTCATGTGGTGTCAAGTAAAGGGATTGAGGTGGATAAGGCTAAAATTGAATTGATTGCTAAGTTACCCCCACCTACCTCTGTTAAGGGAATAAGAAGTTTTTTAGGGCATGCAGGATTTTACAGGAGGTTTATTAAGGATTTTTCCAAAATAAGCCAACCATTGTGCCATTTATTGGGGAAAGATGTTCCATTTGAATTTACAGCATAATGCATGCAAGCTTTTAATTCCCTTAAGGAAAAATTGACTAGTGCACCTGTGATTGTAGCTTCTGTCTGGTCTTTACCTTTTGAAATCATGTGTGATGCTTCTAATCATGCAGTAGGAGCTGTTCTTGGGCAAAGGGTTGACAAATACTTGAGGGTAATTTATTATGCTAGTTTAACCCTGAATAGTGCACAAATGAACTACACCACAACTGAGAAGGAAATGTTGGCTGTTGTTTTTGCTTTAGATAAATTTAGAGCTTATTTAATTGGGTCAAAAATTATTGTTCATTCTGACCATGCAGCTCTTAAATATCTTTTAACAAAACAGCATGCTAAACCGCGCTTAATTAGATGGGTGTTGTTATTGCAAGAATTTGATTTCCAGATCAGGGATACTAAGGGTAGTGAGAATGTTGTTGCTGATCATCTATCCAGATTACCCTACTTTAGTGAAAATCTTGCTTCTGATAGCATTCATAAAAATTTAGAAGCATTTCCTGATGAGCATTTGTTTGTGGTAATTAATGCACCTTGGTTTGCAGATATTGCTAACTATCTTGCTTGTGGAATTTTGCAATCTAACATGTCTTTTCAGGAAAAGAAAAGGTTTCTACACTTGAGTAAGTTTTATTTTTGGGATGAACCTTATCTATTCCGGATTTGCAAAGATGAGATAGTTCGCAGGTGTGTTTCTGAGGAAGAACAACTGAGTGTTCTTCAATTTTGTCATGACCTTCACTGTGGGGGTCATTTTGGAGGAAGAAAGACTGCAGAAAAGGTGCTTCAAAGTGGTTTTTACTGGCCTACTTTATTTTAAGATGCTCAAGACTATTGTAAGCACTGTGATCGTTGCCAAAGAGTAGGTAACATTGGGAGGAGGAATGAAATGCCCCTTCAGTCATATATTGTTGTTGAACTGTTTGATGTGTGGGGAATAGACTTCATGGGTCCTTTCCCCAAGTCCTTTGGTTATGAGTACATTTTAGTTGCTGTTGATTATGTTTCTATATGGGTGGAGGCAATCCCCACCCGTACTAATGATGCTAATATTGTTGTTAAATTTGTGAAGGAAAACATTCTTAGCAGGTTTGGCACACCAAGGGTGATAGTCAGTGATGGGGGGAGCCATTTTTGCAACAGGCTTTTTGAGAAGTTAATGCATAAATTCGGTGTGAAGCACAAGGTGGCAACCCCATACCATCCACAGACTTCTGGACAAGTGGAAACATCCAACAAGCAGCTAAAAGGAATTCTGGAGAAAACAGTCAACACATCCAGGAAGGATTGGGCAAGCAGATTGCACGATGCACTATGGGCATATCGGACTGCTTTTAAAACTCCTCTAGGTATGAGTCCATATCGATTGGTGTTTGGAAAAGCTTGTCACTTACCAGTGGAGTTGGAGCACAGAGCATATTGGGCAATCAAGACTCTGAATTTGGACTTTGACAAAGCGAAGAGAGAAAGATTTCTACAAATTTCAGAGTTAGATGAGTTGCGGAATGAGGCTTATGAGAGCTCGAGAATTTACAAGGATCGCACTAAAGCACTTCATGATAAAATTATAGTGCGAAAGACATTGAGTCCAGGTATGAAGGTTTTACTTTTTAACTCACGACTCCGTCTTTTTCCAGGTAAACTCAAGTCTCGATGGAGTGGTCCTTTCGAGATAACTCAGGTATATCCTTCTGGTGCAATTGAATTACTTAACTTTAGAACAGGTGAGACTTTCAAAGTGAATGGATAGAGAGTTAAGCCATACAATGAAGGATTTCAGGAAGTGAGGGTCATTGACAGTACTTTGATTCATGATCCCTAAACTTTGCACGATGTCCAGCTATATGACATTAAAGAAGCGCTAAATGGGAGGCAACCCATCGGTTTGCATTTATTTTTCATAGTTTTAATTTTAAGTTTAGCAAGTTTTGATTTATGTTCGGTTTCAATAAATGGACTGCGCTTTGATCGGTGTTTCTTTACTTTGTGTTTCAGGGTGTTTAACGAAGAAGGGTTGCAAAATCATTGAAAAAAAAAATGTTTAAAGTTAATAAAATGGCAGTAGGTGACACGGCCAAAGGACTTGGCCATGTCCCTTGGCCGTGTCACACACTGGACACGGCCAAAAATTCTTTAAAAATTTGAACGATTTTGCACCTTCGTACAGAATTGGACACACCCAGGGGACACGGCCGTGTCACCTGGCTGTGTCCCCCAAAATCATGAGACACGGCCGTGTGCTCTCCACTTGGCCGTGTCCCTTCAATTTCACACATAGACACGGCTAAGTCAGCACACACATGGCCGTGTCCCTCCAATTTTTGACTTTTAAAAGCCCGATTTTGCCCAGTTTTATTTCATACATCCCTAACTTTTCTATCTTCTTCTCTCTCGCTCTCTCGTTCTCTGCAACACCAAAACCCTTGATTTTTATTTTCAAAACTCCATCTCTTCCGTTAAAACTTCAAATTACTCCAACAAAACTTGAGATTATCACTTAAAACTTGCTCTTTACTCATATTATTTTGATTTAATTCAGTTTTGGGTGTTAATTTCTCAGATTTCATGTCGCCAAGAACTAAAATTGTTCCACACCGTAAGAAGAAGAAATCTGGTGCCGAAGGAGCTTCGTCATCCTCCTCAACTTTATCTCTCAAGAGGGCAAGTCTTTTGGCTCGGGGTTTTTTCCCAACAAGGTATGTGAATGACGAATCTCTAGATGCTTTGCAAATGAGAACTGCTTTTTATAGATATGTGCAATATCTTGGGTGGTAGACTTTTGTCTCATTGAGACCTCTGCAGTTTGAGGAGCTCACCCTCGAATTTTTGGCAACTCTTAAGGTGGAAAGAGATGATAAGAGAATTTGCAGGACACTGATGTTTAAATTAATGGGTAGATCATTTGTGCTTACTATTGATCAGTTGAATGATATCTATGGGTTTCATCAACATGGGGAAAGATCGATACCCAAAGATTTTAGACAACAATTTGCTTGGGGTGCCTTAGGCTCGGGCACTTATGTAGCCAAATCGGCCAAAGCATCTAAATTAAGGAACCCTACCTTGAGATATTTGGACAGGTTTATGTTATGTGGGTTCTTTGCTCGAAAGGAGAGCCCGGGTGTGGTTGAGTCGAGTGAGCTATTTTTCTTGGACTGTGTTTTGAATGAAATGAATATTAGTGCCGGCTATTGGTTAGCCGATGTTTTTGACACTGCAGCTAATAAAAGGAGGGGGCTATTTGTGTTGGAGGATTGATCACTACATTAGCAATAGCCCTTATGGAGGATTTTGACCCGAGTACCACTTGGATGACTCAAAATTTGGGTAATGATTCCTTGGATTTAGCTACCCTTGAGAAGATGCACATGGTGGTGCATAGGAGAGGGACTTTTGTGATGCCTTCAGCTGAGCCTGAAGCACCGTGAGACAGGTAGAAGAGAGCCCGGGTTGAAGATGAGTCCGACTCAGATTCTTTAGGCCTAGATGAGGATGCTCCGGTCTCGGAACATCAAGAGGTACTTATAAGGATTGAGGCCCTGGAGGGCAAAGTGGATCGACTGGATGGCAAGGTGGACCGAAACCATGCTGAGTTATTGCAGCAGTTGGAGCAGATTAACAGTAACCTTGCGACGATCTTGAGTCTCCATCCCTCAGCTGCATCATCTTCCCGACCACCTTTTCCTTAGATTTTGAGTCCTTGCTTTATTTTGTTTAATGTACTTTTGTTTTATTTTTCGTTTTTGTTTTTCATGTTAAAACTTTTGTGTTTGGATATTTTATTGTACTTTTGTTATTAAACTTTTGTGTTTGTGATGGAAAGCTAGGGCTTTTGCCTCACCAGGTACATGGAAGACAGGTTGTCCTTTAACTCTTTTTATTTATTATTCTTGTTTTCCATTGAGGACAATGTCAATTTTAAGTGTGGGGTACTTTTTAAACTTTCCTTTAATTCTTGTTTTGCTTATTGTGGTTGTTTTGTTCATTGTGTTTGTTGTGCATGGCATAATTGTTGAAAATTTATTGATCTTTTCTTTAATTCTAGCATTATAGTTGAGACTTTGGTATCAGCATAGAAATGAGCATTTGAATTCACTCGGGATCAATTTTTGCATTTTGCAATTCATGACATATAATCTTTGTGAACCCACCTGTGTGAGTTTTGAGCCTTATAAATTTGATATTTTTGTCAATTGATTTTCTTTTCTTAAGTGTGTACCTTCATGATGTTGCACTTCTAGAGTTTGCTTTTGCATACTTATTGAACTCACATTATGATTTAATCTCAAGTTTTAAAGTGATGAAGTCAAATTAGGTTAGCCCCTTTAGCTTAAAGAGACTCCCCTTTATATTGATTTCCTTAGTGAGCCAAGTTGAGCCATTGACCGTTTCTTGTTTGATTAACACAATTCTCAACTTAACATGTTCTTATTATCATCATACCTATGCATTAAGAAATGGAGTTTTATAATTTGACAATAGGGTAGTTTATTTCAAGTGTGGGGTAAGTAAAAAAAAAATAATAATAAAAATATATGGAATTCCTATTTGGGGGTTGAAATGCATACTGTGCACATTGTATTTGATTAAGAGTCATTATTCTTTTCCTCTACATTTTTAAGCTAGATGTTCCATGTAATTCTTAATTTTGTATATATATATAATAATAATAATAATAATAAAAGAAAGAAAATAAAGAAAAGTTATATATATATATATATGCAAAAATTCATATATGTTCTAGCATTGGTTATCAAAAGAGGAATGTTGACTCATGTATTTATGCAAGTATGTGAAGTATTAATGGATTGGTGAGTATGTTATTTGGGGAGTTGTGAGTTTCTTACGCAAAAGTAGTGTCTAATTTAGATACTCCATTTCTTGATGCTCCAGCCTAAATGTCTTTTCTCACACCTTACCTTAGCCCCATTACATCCAAATAAAAGACCTTCGGATTATTTCTTGAGAAAATCAGTGAGGGAGATTGGATAATTAAGCAAGTTTATGGTAGTATGCACTCATGAGTGGTATGAGTGATTAACCTTTTAAATCGAGTGAAACACTTAGATGAGAGATAAGATTTGTATGTCTGGATCAATGAATGAGTTAAGAAAATCTTGATTGAAGGAAATTGCAATTATTTATGTCTGATGTCTTAAAGTATTTCATCTATGTACTGGAATTATAGTTAAGGTTGTTTGAGTTTTTATTTTATGCCATGTGGATTTGCTTGAGGACAAGCAAAGTTTAAGTGTGGGGTAGTTGTTTTATTAGTTTTTGTTATAGTTTTGTGTCTTGTTTGTTATGTTAATTATTGTTTTATTTAGGTATTTTGTTAGTTTTAATTGGTTTGTTTAGTGTTTTCTTTATTTGTGTAGTTTTAGTTTATTTTTAGTTTTATGTCATTTTTAATCTAGTTTTTAGTTTATGTTTATGTTTTATCGGATATTGTTTATTTACTTTGTGTTTTAAGTTTGTTTTGAGTTTTGTGTTAGGTTAAAACAGGCAAGGAAACGAATTGAAGATGAAATGGGCAGTAGCTGACACAGGCAGAGGACACGGCCAAGTCACTGGCCGTGTCCCATACCAAGTTAAAAGGAAGAGCAAGTCCCAGTAGCAGACATAAGCAAGGGACACGGCCAAGTCATGTGGCCGTGTCCCTCCAAAGAAGAGCAACACGGCCAAGTCACCTTGACTTGGCCGTGTCTCACTTGTTACCAAAGGAAAGGAAGGAAAAAATTGCACAGAGAAGGACACATGCAGGGGACACGGCCGTGTCTTGTGGCCGTGTCCCTCCAACAAGTCCTCACACGGCCGTGTCCTTCATCACCTGGCCGTGTCCCTCATGAACCAAACGCGCACCGAATTTTAAAGCCGACGTTTCGTATAAAAGCAAAAAAAAAGTTAGGGTTTGGGGGTGGACGATTTTTGAGAGCAAAGTTTAGCCGTCTGAGAGAGATCTTAGGGTTTAAACATTTATTTTCTTGGATTTTGATTTTACTTTGGATTAAACTAGTTTAGATTAGATTGTTCATGCCATTGTTTCATCCTTCTTGCAAGATTCGATCAAGAGATTCATCAAAAACTTCAAGGAGTTTGTAACTTGGTTTTATTCTTAAACTTTGTCTCTTTAGTTTCATTGAAATTGTGTTTATGAACATTATCATGTCTAAATTGATTTCTTTGATTATTAATGAGATGAGTATGCTTGATAACATCATGAACTAATTTAATCTAGTCTAGGGTTTGTATGGATTTGCTATGAATTGTATGAATTGGTTATTCTCTTATCTAATGATTTCTTTAGCCTTTATTGAATGAAATAATGTTAACATATAATTGATTGGCCACCAATTGTGTGTTTTAGGTATTAGATGATGGATTGAGAGATGAAATCTAATGCTAGAACAATTCAATTAAGGACTTAGGTGAATTAGAGATATAACCCATTAAAAAGATTGTTTCAATTATAACAAGATTAGTTGTAAGAGGTTTGAATGCGAGAGCTTACTTCCTTGACTCAATTAATTAAGTTGTTTGAGATTTAATCTTAGAAATTAAATTAGATAAGTGGAATAACCGTTCATACATATGAGTAGTAAAGAAGTGCAAACCCTAGACTCTTTTTATCAAGTGAATCAAAACATAAGCCATTATTTATTTTTATTTGTTTTCAACTTAAATCAATCTTCTTCATTACTTTGCAATTTAAATTACTTCAATTACTTGTTACTTTTACTTTGATAATCAATTACCTACTTTGGCTTCCTTGTGAGACGACCTTGGGGCGATCACCTTTGCTACAGCTACCTCGTATACTTGCGAGTGACGCTTTGTGGTAGAGTTAATTTGAGCGCAACAATTTATCAATAGTAATATTTACTTTTTTCTTTTTCACGAGAATACTGTTTTTTTCTTTTGTCTTTTTGTCTTTTTCCTTTGCAATTTTCCTATATAAACCTCAACTCATTTCTACCATATTCATCCACACTCACATATTTTGATAGTTAAATCAGAGAGTTTAGCATAGAGTTGAGGAGAAAATGCATGTTTCGAGATCAGAACCTCGATCCAATGCTGAGTTATTGGAATTTATTCGACGGCATGAAAATGGAACTGTGAGTCTACTAGTTGGGATGCAGCTTCATCGCATTTCAAGTCAAAAAACTAAGGTAACAATGCAATTTAATATTTTCACAACACAAATATGTATTTATTATTTTATTATATTTTTTGTTTTTGTGTTTTTTTAAGATTTAGAAAAAATAAATTAATTAGTGGACTATGTTTAAAAATTTAATAAACAAGTAAATAGATAGACTAAAAATAGAACATAACGAATAAATTTAGTCTATAAATCAGTGGTATTGGTATGATGATATACTTACCTTGTGTTAACTTATCTGGCTCCACGTTAGCGCGATCGTTGTGTTATTCGGGACAGAGAGTGTGTCTATAAAGCCCGATAATGGTATGATGTACCACCCTCTCGGGTAAAACAGATTGTCCGAGATTGCGGTTTTGAAAGCTTTATTTTGCAATTACTATCAAAGGAGCGTCCGATAAACAGGAGTATAGTTCAAGCATTGTCAGAGCGATGGATGGACACGACCCATACTTTTCACCTACCTATAGGAGAGATGACTATTGGCCTAGTCAATTATACAGCCATAATTGGTATCCGGTACTATGGCCTTTTGGTCCCTCTTACCAATGATATTCTGACATTCAAAGAAGTCCAACAGTTAATCGGTATGGAACCATCATTAAAAGGGCCTTTCAAGATAAAAATTGAGTTGATTCAGAGTTATTGGATGAACTACGAAGGACGGGTTCGTAGGGAAACAACCAAATAATATGCTCGAGGATTTTTACTGTATCTGCTCGGGTCGACTATTTTATACAGCACCGAATCTGCCATCCATCTGTCAGTGTTGAGGGCCCTTACTAACATGAGTATGGTACCACTTTATGGCTAGTGTGAAGCTGGCCTTGCCTGTCTCTATCATGGACTAGACAAGATTTGCAGAAATAAGAAGTTTTTCGTTGGTTTCATGGTGGTTGTCAAGGTACTCTTCTTCCACCAATGTCAATTCCATTCTTATTCTTGCATGAATTTGATTTTTATTGTTGTTGTAGGTATGGGCATATGAGCATCTTCTTGTGAGGGTCGGGTATTCGAGATTAAATTTTTGGTTGTTAGATCATGTAGCAGTTCCCGGCTCTCACCATATGCACACCCAATGCTATCTCTTGAGTTGCTTAACCTGGGGCCAGGTAAAATAGTATTAGTATACTTTAAAATTTATATAAAAGTTCACTTACGTTATGTCATTTTGTAGGTCAATTTGGCTTTGTGGAACATAGAAGAGCAGATGAACTGGACTTCTTCTATGAATGCCGCATTACCTTATCAGCATACTCACCGAGTCATTGCCGAGCCTGTGTCTAGTGGCTGGTTTCTTAGGGAGAGAGTGTATGAGTGGTTCCTTGGTCCTGAGCAACGTAGGATCCCAATGAGTTGCTCGGAGTATACTTTAAATATTGCATCAATGACGAAAATGCATGGTAGTTGGCCCGACACGGTTATGATGTTGATGTAACACCCTTATACCCTATATACGTATAATACATATTTTCAGCATATGTAAAATACGCATATACAGTATAAAAATATCACAGACCGATTTAATAAAAATTTTTCACGTTTCCAATTTAAATTTCAAATTCTAAATATATAAAATTAAATAACATATAAATATTCTTTACTTGTTATAGGAACCCAAAATAAATATTATATATGAAAATCTCTGGAAAAAATTTGCCAGTGTTTTGTCTGTAATTTGGACATCCCAAAATTTAGCAAAACACAACTTACAAAAAGAAAACACTCCCAAATAATTTCAAATCACCATCTCAACCATACTTCTCAATTTAATCAAATTTCTCAAACATTTATATATAGATACATATAATTTAAAACACATTTACTCTCCCATTTCAAATACATTGACCCAAACATTTTTTTATAATATACAATACGTAAAATCCAAAATATAATATATTATGCATAATACTCAAAATGTACAATAACATAAAAATATATACATGCTGCTGACAGTGTTTCTGATCTCGATAACAACTCAACAAGCTCAACAACAAGTCTAGACCCGACCTGGTCTAGAAGAAGTCTCTGGCTCAGCTGAGTCTACCCTGCCACCTGCTCGATGGAAACAATCGCACTAAGCCGAAACCTAGTGGTACAAACTTTGATAATAATAATAATAAAGCTCAATGTAATGCCAATGCACAATGCATATAAGTGTCACATCATTCCACTTTCTTATATTTTTCAAATATTTCATAATCACAATTCATAACATTATGTTACTCAATTGTATCACAATTCATAATTGACATTAAAACAAAGACAAGCATGGGCCCAAAAAGATCTAATATGCATTCAAATTTTAGAGTTACTGCTTTGGTCCATAATGATACCATGTTTCTAGCACCGTAGGCAATATATCCATGGATAATCCAACTAGATCTAAGCTTATGACCCAGTCTTTTCACTCAGCCTAGCTTCAAGGATTTGTTTTTGAGGCTTACGACCCAGTTTTTTCACCCCAAAAACATCATATATAGTAGCTGGCCTGGCTTACGACCCAGTCTTTTTACCATTCTAGCGTTTAGCCCGTAGGCAATCATAGGCATGCCGCCAAACCCAGAACTTTAAAAATTGAATAACATACTAGTCACAAAATTTATTCATTTTCTCATTATTAATCTCTTTCTCGTTGTCACATATTCAATCTCAGCACATTGCCTTATTTTCACATTTTTTTTCTCACTTTTCTCATTTTTCACATCTTTCTCATTTTTTTCATTTTTCTCACTTTTCTCATTTTTATCAATATTGTTGGGAAAAGAATATTATCACTCTATTTCCCTTAAACCAGATTAGTAGGAAAGTGAAAAATAAATGCAGAATAGTAACACAATTTGATAACGGAGTTCGGCCAATTATGCCTACATCTCCGGAGCTGCTGCAGACTTCTATTAAGGAAAAAAATACACCATGTTTACAAACACTCACACCTCACACCCAATTTTCCCCAAGAATTTTAACATAAATTCTTTTAAAGAAGTTCCCTAATAGACGTGATCAAGAGCACAGAAATTACTTGACTTAATTTTTGCTAGACTCGCTCTGATCTTCCTCTCTATTAATTTTCTTTCTATTGTTTCTAATTTTTTCTCATCCATAACAATGGCCAAAGGGCCATTTATATAGAAAAATTATAACATGTGAACATAATGGTTGGTGATATTTGTAAAAGGTTAGGCATCTCTTTTACCTAAGTTAGGTACCTCCATTTTTTACCACTATCACTTAAGTGAGGCACCTCCATTTTTGACCACCTTCACTTAAATTAGGCATCTCCATTTTAACATTTTATTAACAATCTCCCACTTGAAGACTAATTTCAATCTGTCTTCACACTTCGATTTATGCAACAGCTCTTCTATGATCTACTTCTACTGTAGGCCAACTAAAGCTGAACACAGCTTCAGTTTGTCAGTCGACACCGTCTTCGTTAACATGTCTGCTGGATTTTGAGTTCCATTGATCTTCTCAAGTTTCAAAATCCCATCTTCCAGAAGTGACCGGATAAAGTGATATCGCAACTGTATGTGCTTCATTCTGGCATGAAAAGACGAATTCTTTGCTAGATGTATGACACTTTGACTATCGCGATGTAAAAAAATATTTTCTTATTTC
Organism: Garcia nutans; assembly: GCA_947685225.1. Lineage (NCBI taxonomy): Eukaryota > Viridiplantae > Streptophyta > Magnoliopsida > Malpighiales > Euphorbiaceae > Garcia > Garcia nutans. The sequence continues at coordinate 27,905,860 of CANTUV010000039.1, read as the reverse complement.
TTGCCTAGTTCTTCCAAGAAACTTTGAAGCTAGATCATCTCCTTGCTGGCTTCCGTGATAGCGACATATTCTGCTTCAGTTGTGGAGAGAGCAACTATCTTCTGTAGTTGAGAGACCCAGCTCACTGCGGTACCTCTTAGAGTATAGACATACCTTGTAGTGCTCTTTCTGACGTCAACATTTCTGGCTAAGTCAACATCCACATAGCCTACTAATGTCGTATCTCCACCTTGAAAACAAAGTGCCTTATCTGTGGTACCCCGAAGATATCTGAGGATCCACTTGACTGCTTCCCAGTGTACCTTGCCTGGATTATTCATGTATCGGCTAACAGCTCCCACTGCTTGAGCAATATCTGGCCTGGTACAAACCATGGCAGGCATCAAACTCCCAATTGCTGAGGCATACGACACCTTTGCCATGTGTGCACATTCCTCCTCCATCTTCGGTGACTGTTCTTTGGAGAGTCTGAAATGAACACCTAAAGGTGTGCTCACTGGTTTAGTATCTTGCATGTTGAATCTGGCTAGTACTTTGGTGATGTACTCAGCCTGTGATAACATCAAAGTCCCTGACTACGTGTCTCTCTTGATCCTCATTCCAAAAATCTGCTTTGCAGCACCCACATCTTTCATTGCAAACTGCTTTGAGAATTTATACTTTAAATTTTTAATCTCTTGCATGTCTAAACCTGCAACGAGCATGTCATCAATGTATAACAATAAAATAATTAAGCTACTATCAAACTTCTTAATGTAGCAACAATGATCTGCTTGGCATCTTGTGAAACCGCTGCTACCCATAAAGCTATCAAACTTCCAGTACCACTGTCTAGGAGCTTGTTTCAAACCATACAAACTTTTCTTCAACCTGCACATCGGGTTTTTCTTGCCTACCTTAATAAAGCCTTCTGGCTGCTTCATGTAGATCTCTTCCTCCAAATCTCCATGAAGGAATGCTATCTTTACATCTAACTGTTCAAGATGTAAATTCTCTGCAGGTACTATTTTCAACACCAGTCTGATTGTCGTAAGTTTTACGGCTGGAGAAAAAATTTCAGTACAGTCAACACCTTCCTTTTGCTGAAAACCTTTTACAACCAATCTTGCTTTATAGCATCTACTCCCATCATGCTCTACTTTGATCCTGTAAATCCACTTGTTGTGGAGTGCTTTCTTGCCTTGTGGTAGTTCAGCTAATTCCCATGTCTGATTTGACATGAGTGAGTCCATCTCATCTTTCATGGCAGACTCCCACTTGATTGAATCCTCCACTTGCATTGCTTCATCGTAGCACTCTGGTTCACCATCGTCTGTCAGCAACAAGTAATGTTGTCACATCCCAAAGTTTAGGTAGTCGAGTATTAGGCAAGAAGGACATAAATAAGTGGTCAAATAGAGGCTCGAGATAGTCAAAAACAAAATCGGTGTGCAAAGGAGGCCCGTGAAGTCGACGGGACTTAAAGGTAATTTTTTGAAAGGCCGAGGACCTAAGAGTAATTTTCCAAAAAGTTGTGTCGGTTCTTAATAGTGACCCTAACGAATGCCAAAAATGTGTTCTCGGGATTAATCAGGTCGTAATGGTGGTGCACGATTTTTCCCGAAAACGCACGGTTTGTAAGTTACGGGCGATTTTCCGACAAGGGCATTTTGGACATTTCCATCGGAGGGGTGATTTTGTAATTAAATATAACTTTGGGGGCAAAATTTAAAAGAAAAAAAAGCCACTTTCAAGTGGCCAAATCCTAGCCATTAAGTCCAAATGGGTTGGACAAATCATGGCCATTGAAAATAAATAAATTAATTAAATGGAAATTAAATTATAAACAACTACTTTTGGTTTTCCAAACACAAATAAAGATAAAAAAAAACACCACCATCACCACTTTTCTTCTTCCTTAGGTCGTGCTCCCCTCTCCCTTCCATTTTCAAGGAGAAAATTTTCAAGTCTAAGCCAATTTTCAAGTGAAATTCAATAGGAAATAAGGTAAGATACCATCCTAAGTCTTATTCTTTCATTAGAATTAGGTATTAGGCTATGTTTAGGAAGATTTGATATTATGTTCATGCTGGGAAAGTATTAGTAAGTTGATGATTATGGTGAAAAATGATAAACTACTTAAAGGAAATGATGAAAATGGTGATTATTAGTAAGAATAAGTAAAGGATTGTTAGAAAATCATAAGGTAGCATAATGTTCATATCTAGGGTTTGTTCTTACATATGTGACATGTTAAATTCATAGGAAATCAAGGAGATTAGAGAGTAAAGGAAGTGAAATAGACAAGAAGAGCAAGGAAAAGCAAGGTTTGGTACTTTAACTAATTGTTTGTTCATTTTCTTGAAATTTTTCTGTTTTAGAATTAGTGAAATGCCGTGACTTGTATGATTTTTAATTAAATATAGAAAAATGTTCTTGAATTAAATTTTGGATATTTTTTTTAGTGAGTCTAGTATTTGAAAAAAATAATTTGGAACCACATTGATTGAATTTAATTTACGTAATTCACAAAATTCAGAACTGCTGCCAGGATGCAGAGCAACTGGAGCAGTCTGGTTGGGTGAACTACTTGACTAAGATTTTGTGTCCAGTTTGATCTGAAATTTTAAAGGAATGATTTTAAGATGTAAAATTAAATTCTATAAAAATTTTTGAGTTTTTAGTCAAGCAGATTATTTTATACAATTTTTCAAAATAAGGATCAAGTTGAGTCCAAAACCAGAATTTATTATTCATATGGTCATTTTGCTAATATTCATTTGGTCATTTTTCAAAAGTAATCCAATTGATTCATTATGCATATAAATGAGCATAATATGTTATTAAAATGACAAAATATGATATTTCACATTGAAATAATATAAGAAACATAAGTCGATAATTGTATAATGCATATTCGATTAAGAAATGGCATGAAAATTTTGGCTCCACTGGGTATCTGGGATAGTACTGAGTATGGTAAGGGTATGATATATCATACTATATGCAGTGCTACTTTAATATAGGACTTCGGTCCGAGTTATATAGGGTGACGACCCAAGCTATATAGGACTTCGATCCGAGTTATATAGGACTCCGGTCCGAGGGCTTCGGCCACAGATTTCACAGGGCTTGGTCCGCAATTTTTTAGGGCCACAGCCACAGAATATATATATAGTTGTTTCAGTTACTTCCTTACCATACGTTAGTCTACCAAATTACCTTGTGGAGCGAACTGATAAAATGATAATAACTGAATATATGACATGTATGGATTTTGCTCTTTTGGTGAGACACGGCCAGTGGCTTGGCCGTGTCTCATGACCGTGTTTACTTCTGGACAAGCTTTGCTTGAGGGACACGACCAAGCCATGACAAGCTTGGCCGTGTCTCATGGTTTTCTTTGATTTCTTCTTCTTTTGAAGAGGGACACGGCCAAGCCATGACAAGCTTGGCCGTGTCTCATGGTTTTCTTTGATTTCTTCTTCTTTTGATGAGAGACACGGCCAAGCTTCAAGCGACATGGCCATGTCTACCAATTTTTCCTTAGACACGGCCAAGTTTCAAGCAACATGGCCAAGCTTCAAGCGACATGCCCATGTCTACCAATATTTCCTTAGACACTGCCAAGTGTCAAGCGACATGGCCAAGCTTCAAGCGACATGGCCATGTCATGTGAGTGTGTCAATATTGCTTCTATTTTAGGATGGAACATGGCCAAGATAATGAGACATGGCCAAGCTTCAAGTGACATGGCCAAGACGATCAGACATGGGCAAGCTTCAAGCGACATGGCCATGTTGATCAGACATGGGCAAAGACATGGCCATGTCTGTGAGTGTGTCAAGTACTGTCTTGGAATTCTTTTGAGGGACATGGCCAAGCTTGCTTTGGCTTGGCCATGTCTTGCTTGATTCATGCTCTTTCTTCATTTTTCTTGATTGTTTTGATCATCCAAGGGAGTTTTTGCACTTTAACCTAAACAAACACTTTAAACAAACTTAAAACAAAAATCAATCAAAACATTAACTAAAAACACATAAAAATCACACTAAAAACTAGTACAAAAATGATCTAAACAACTACCCCACACTTAATTCCTTGTTTGTCCCCAAGCAAGGCTAAAATCAAAACACGCTAAACAAGATGAATTTTGTTAAGTTCAAGAGTTATAAAGATGCATCAAGACTTCCTTATCCCTAAATCCACAATCAATATCGAATCAAACAAAATTGACACCCATGCAATTAAATGGTTTTCCATGCATAACCTATGTTGTCGCTCCCTCACCAACTCTTACAAGTGTTTGATCATGGTGGTGTTTACACTCATAATAATCAATGAAAGATTATTTCCATAGGCTTGCTTATCAATCAAATCTCCACCACAATATAACAATCAAGCATCAATCAAAAGGTCTTTATTCGGTTGTAATGGGGCTAAGGTAAAGGCATGATATTTAGGAAATGTGAGCTTGATCATTAAGTTCAAGAGCACTTTAAGAATGAAGTACCCGATCATATACATAACCCAAAAATCCCAAAATACCTTCCTCTCATCTACCCCTTGACATTAAAGAGTTTTTCAAGAGAACTCACTTATTAAATCTTGTAATGATACATTCCAACCCTTTCAACAAGAACAACAATTATTCTTATTATATATATATTTTTTTCTTTTTTCTTTTTTTTTTCTTTTTTTTTTCTTTCTTTTATTTTATTTTATTTTTATTATTTTGCTTTGCAATCTTAAACCTACTAAATTTAACCCCACACTTAATTCAACACAACACTCGGTTATAAACACTCTTAAAATGCTCTTGACCTAATGAAAGGGTAAGAGTTAAACAACAAGGTTCAAGCTAATGGTGTTGTGAAAAAGAAAGAAACGGAAAAATAAAATAAGCTCAAAATTGGCTAACTAAGGTTAAAAATAGGGTTGGTCTTTTTAAGCCAAAGTGGGTTCACCTAATTGCCTTAATCATCTTGATGCCAAATTGAAATTTTTTATGTAGTCTTAAAAAGCATTTCAAAGCAAGTTCTAGCAAATCATCAATCAAAGATGTTCACCCACAACAATAATGATAAGTTGATGGCTCAATTCCTCACTAGGTTAATGGCAATGCAAGGAAAAACCAACAAAATTGACAATAAGCACCAATTCTACTCAATTCTCAAATTCATGCTTCAAAAATTCAAAGGTCATCTATCAACAATTTTTATAACAATTGAACTTTCTAAAACTCATTTATTCAAGGTAAAACATTATTAAACTTAAAAAGTAAAAACATAAAATGCACTACCCCACACTTAAAGATTCACATTGTCCTCAATGTGAGCATGCATAAACTAAAAGAGAGTTTAGATGACACCTGATTTCCATCGTTCCCATATACGATGTGTAGGGCTCCTTCCACCCATAATGCAATTGGAGCCCATGTGTGAGAGGATGAACAACATGCAACTTTGAAATGTGCCCAATGTATTGAAAAGCCTAGGTAGCATCATTGGAAGAGCAATTGTCCAAAAAGAACATGTAAGGGTTGTCTTAACTTGATCCTCGAATGCTATAGGGATGCGATAAGAATCTTTTTCGGTTTGCAACATGGTTATATATGGTTTTTGCTCGTTCTCACCACCAAGGGTGGGAGAGATGATAATTTATTGCATACTGTACTTCCCAACCAAAACATCTTTCAAAATTCTTAGGGTCTTTTTAAGTTCAACCAAGTTTGGTTGAACCACTTCTTCATCCTCTTTAGCAATTTGAAGCTCCCCCTCAACAATCTTATTATTTAATAGTAAATTGCTCTCCTCAATTTCTAAATTGGAAAAATTAGACTCTACTCCTAAGGTCATGACTACCTCAAGCTTATGTTCACTATCTTCACTATAGGGCATGTCATAAAGTTTAGAAAGTTGCATACCTTGTTTCTCTTCATTCAGCCTGCTTGGGAATGGGATTGGTGGCATACAAAGATTTGGAGGTTCATGCAATTTTGTGGAAGTTGATGCTTCCATATTCTCCTCCTCCTTTGATTGAATTAACTCCTCTATGTATGGTTGTATTTCCTCACCATCTTTTTCTTGATTAGTTCCTGCATCAAAGGAATCACAAAAAATGTTATATATCACCTGTTCACTCCTCAAATTTGTGATTACCTTGACGTGCTCCAGTTGGATAGGAAATTCCTCTTTTTGGTGTGCTTGGAGTTGATGTGCCAATTGCCTAACTTGAGCTTCCACCCTTTTCAATGATTCCTCCAAAGAATCTAACCTCTCATTGCTCCTTTCCTGATTTTGTGTGCTAATTTGAAGGTAAGCATTCAAATCATCTTCCACTGTGGTTTTCTTGCATTGATCCTGATTTTGTGCACTAATTTGAATGAAGGAATTCAAACTATCTTCCAAAGTGGGTTTCTTAAATCGATCTTGATTTTGTGCGCTAGTTTGAATGAAGGCATTCAAACTATCCTCCAATGTGGGTTTCTTAAGGTGATCTTGATTTGAATATTGTTCCTGAAAGTAAGGATTTCTTTGGTAAGGTTGAAAAAAATTTTGAGGTGGAATTTGCTGTTGATTTTCCCAAGAAAAATTTGGGTGGCTTCCCCAGCTTGAATTATAAGGTCTGGGATATGGGTCATTTCCACCCATTTGCTGGAAACTTTCATAGGCATATTCTTCCTCTTGTCTCTCTTGGTATTGTCCATAACCAAATGAACACATGTTTATGCTATGTCATGCAATGCCACATGCTAAACATACTTCACGAGTAGGCATAGGTGTTCTTCCTCTTGCATTTAGCATCTTAAGTTGGTTCTTTAATTCTGCTAATTGCCATGCCATGTTAGAATCATCGTTCCTATCATAAACTCCCCCGTGCCTTGAAAACTGCATCTTTACAAAAGGCACTTAGCAACTTAAAGAAAACAAACAAATAATTAAATTAAAAGAAAATCAAATAAAAACAAACAAACAATTAAAAGAAAACAAACAAACAATTAAATTGTAAAGAAAAATCAAACTATCACTACTTAAACAACCTTTCCCAGCAGCGGCGCCAAAAACTTGTTGCTCTCGAATTAAGTACTACTACAAGCGTCACTCGCAAGTATACGAGGTAGCTGTAGCAAAGGTGATCGCCCCAAGGTCATTTCCCCAAGAAGGTGTGGTTCGTAATAGCTTGATTGACAAGTATTTAAATGCGGAAGTTTGTTGTTTGGAATTGTAAAAGAACAATTTAAACCTAAGATTAATGAGTGTAGGGTTGATTTATGAAGGTTGTACAAGATCAAATCGATTCTTGGGAAGGTGCCTAGGGTTATAGGTCCATTCAATCAAAGCTCAATTCTCAATTATCCATTAACATAACCTTGTAAATTAATTTGTTCTTTAAGGTTAATTAGTCAATTACCAATTCATTAGTTCTCACATTCATGAAATAGCAATAACCAATTATTTTACTATTGCAAATTAATGAAACCCTAGAACTTATATTTCTAATTCATTCATAGGGTAGTCGATTGTATAGTTCCGATATCGAATTTCACCTCTAGGTCCGTCATCCAATATTCAAAGATTAATAGGTAGCTAATCTATCAACCTAGCATTTAATTCAATACAATCAACCAACAACAAGGTACATCAATGTAAATATCAAATCAAAGCATTTAATCAAATATACTACAAACCCTTAGCATGCGTTTTTAGCTCAACATCATCAATTTAAAACATTCATTCAACTCAATATAAATCAAATACAAATTGTTCATTGTAATATCAATTCTCTTAATACGACAAAAACAATATTGGAATTAATTAAAAGAGAGAATAGAAAAACCCCTTGTGAAGATGCCAAGAATAGGATTACTAGTCTTCCTCCTAGCTCCACTTTGATGTATGATGAAGAACTCAAGCCCTCTTCAATGGTTGATTTCCCTTTGCAATATGGGATGGAGCTTTCTCAAGTCACCAACCCTTCAATTGATTGTGCCTTTGGAAGATAGAATGGAGCTTTCTCAAGTTACCAAACTTTTCAATGAAGCTTCTTCAACCTTCAAGAGCTTGTTAACCCAATTTATCCCAAAGAACCTCAAAGATCTTATCAATGGAAGATTGAGAAGATGAAGATGAAGGATTAAGATGAAGGGACAAGAAGAGTGTCACTCTCTCCTCATCCCAAATGTGTTTGCTTGCTCCTTCTCTTTTCTTTTCTCCCTTTCAAAACCCTAGCCGTTCTCCTCCCTTCTTTTTGTTTCACGCAAGGGTGACACAGCCAAGACAAGAGTGGCTTGGCCGTTTCTCTTGATTTTTCTTGGGACACGGCCAATGGCTTGGCCATGTCGCTTACCACTGTCGCCTTATGCCTTCTTTCTTTTTGTTCTTTGGATTTTGCTCTTTTGGTGAGACACGGCCAGTGGCTTGGCCGTGTCTCATGACCGTGTTTGCTTCTTGACAAGCTTTGCTTGAGGGACACGGCCAAGCCATGACAAGCTTGACCGTGTCTCATGGTTTTCTTTGATTTCTTCTTCTTTCGAAGAGGGACACGGCCAAGCCATGACAAGCTTGGCCGTGTCTCATGGTTTTCTTTGATTTCTTCTTCTTTTGATGAGAGACACAGCCAAGCTTCAAGCGACATGGCCATGTCTATCAATTTTTCCTTAGACACGGCCAAGTTTCAAGTGACATGCCCATGTCTACCAATTTTTCCTTAGACACAGCCAAGTTTCAAGCGACATGGCCAAGCTTCAAGCGACATGGCCATGTCATGTGAGTGTGTCAATATTGCTTCTATTTTAGGATGGAACACGGCCAAGATAATGAGACATGGCCAAGCTTCAAGTGACATGGCCAAGACGATCAGACATAGGCAAGCTTCAAGCGACATGGCCATGTTGATTAGACATGGGCAAAGACATGGCCATGTCTGTGAGTGTGTCAAGTACTATCTTGGAATTCTTTTGAGGGACATGGCCAAGCTTGCTTTGGCTTGGCCATGTCTTGCTTGATTCATGCTCTTTCTTCATTTTTCTTGATTGTTTTGATCATCCAAGGGAGTTTTTGCACTTTAACCTAAAACAAACACTTTAAACAAACTTAAAACAAAAATCAATCAAAACATTAACTAAAAAGACATAAAAATCACACTAAAAACTAGTACAAAAATGATCTAAACAGCAGTATATCACTACCATGTAGTATGCTCGAGCTACTAAGGCTCAAACCCTAAGGTACTTCATGCTCTCATTGGACCCTGTTGTCCAAAATTGGTTCAATACCTTAGATGATGGAATACAAAAGAGTTGGGATCTACTTTACAAAGCCTTCATCTAGTAATACGGATATAATGTTGAGTTAGAAGTTACTTTAATGGAAGTGGAGTCCATTAGACAAAGGCCAAATGAGAATTTTGTGGACTATGTGAAGCGATGGAGAAACAAGGTCGCTTTACTCAAGAAGAGGCCCGATGAATCCAATCAAATAAGGATGATTGTGAGAGGGGTGTTACCTAATCTTTATGAGAGGATGTCTCATACACTCATCCGTGATTTCAAAGATCTTCTCCAAGCTGATCTACAATTAAAGAGTGGGAAAGGGAGAAGAATTGCTTTTCAATAAGAAGGAATGAGAAAGGGAACAACCAGCCTAACAATCAAAGCACACAAAAAGAAGTTGATGTTAATGTAACCGGTCAAGCAAATAGAAGGCAATTTTTAGATCTGGGGAAGCCTTTGTCTTGGGTCTTCGATAAGCTACAAAAGAAAGGGTTGTTACAACCATTGGCTCCTCGACCTTTACCTAGTCCATTACCCCCAAAATTTGATACTAAGGATTTTTGTCAATTTCATCAGACTCAAGGACATGAGACTGATAGGTGTACCCGATTAAGGCATGAGATCCAAGATTTGATTGATAGTGGCAAGCTACCCGAGCCGGATAAGCCCAATACCAAGGACAACCCTTTGCCTAAATTTGGAAGAGTGCCACCACTAGCAACCTTTATGGTGGGAAAAGGATTGGAAGAAGATTTTGTTTTATCCTCTTTTCAAGATGGGAATGTTGAAGATGTGAAAGGAAAAGAAGCCTAACTCAATGAACTTTCCTTAGCTTGAATGTTGCTTTTCAATCTTACTTTCTTTAATATTTTGGAACTATTGTGTTTTTCAAATTCAAAGTTGCTTGAATAAATTACTTTCATCAAAATTTTTGTTGGCCTTTGTTCATTTTGGTGCTCAACCAATGAGGAATCTAGCTTGATAATTCATGAATTAATATATCTAGGCATCATGACTTGAATGACTTTATTAGGTGAGGGAATTGCTCTATAGCATTGAGTTGTGTATGCTTACTTAAAGAGGGCTTCTGCATAATTACCTTTGTCTGGGTCCTAGTCAATCTTAGAACATGCTTTGACAAATTTTCAAGGTGAAATTGAACTCTACTTATTTAAGAGAGAAATGATCTAGGCATTGTTTGGTTAGCCAACAACTAGTATCCACCCAATTAAATATCAATCCCTAGTTGTCCCTTTGAGCCTTCATAAAATTTTAGCTTTCTTTTCATTGGCTTACAAACCCCAATAACCTACCTGAGCTATTGTGATACTTTTGACAAATCTTATGATCACTAAGATGAATAGGCAAGAAGATCAAAGAAAGCAATGATTAGTCAAGATCATGAGGATAGTTGAAGTTTCAAGACCATAAAGATAGTTGATGTTTTCAAGACCATAAGGGTAGTTGAAGTTTCCAAGACCATAAGGGTAGTTGAAGTTCAATTAACATCTCTAATATATCAAGACAACATTAGAGTAACAAATGGTTTATCCCTGTTAATGAAGATTTATGTTACTCCCCTCATCCATTATTGGACGCCCTAGTTGGTACAAACAAGACAACTCAGTTTGAGCTAAAAAAAAGAAGAAGAAAAAAAAGGGGGAAAACAAAAAAAGACAAAAGAAAAGAAAAAGACAAAAGAGAGAGAGAGAGAGAGAGAGAGAAAAGAAAAAGAAAACCCAAAATGGTTCAAAAAGCCAACTGAGTTCTCTTTTACCTAAGATAACAAAAGACTTCCATTTGGTTTATAAGGACGTTTTGACTTGAATTGGTCCAACACAACCAAAGATTCAATCAAAATCAAAGAAAAATGAGGAAGACCATCCAGTTCTTGAAAGTTATGTACTTGATAGTCTTATGAGAAAGAAGGACAAAATGATAAAAGAAAGGGAAGAGTAAGGAAAGAGAAAGAAAAGGGAAGAGTAAGAAAAATAAAGAGGAAAAAAAGGGAAAAGAAACTGTCTAAAGTTCCAACAAGAAATTTGTAGTGTGAGGGTTTGTCCATTATGTCACACCAGCTCCAATCTCAAAATGGCCTCCACTTTAACCCATGTCCCTTATAGACCCCGTTTTAAACCTATCAAAGACCTGTTGATCTCTCTTGGTAGGTAGAATCTATTAGTGGAGATAGTTTGGATAAACATGCAAATGAGATAGACAATATTTAAATTCAAATGAGACCTTTGGCCAAGTAATGTGTATGTGCCTATCTGAAGTGCAACAGTTCTTGCTTAAATAGAAATGATTCCCGAGTTTAGTATGGTAACTAGGGTTGTCATGTTATAGATATATTAATTTGGAAAAATCAAGTCCTGAGGTACATTGACATCGATTTGGCAAAGCCAACATTTGATTTCAAAATCAAAATTAAAAAAAAAGTGTTTTGTCATACAAAGCCTTCAAGTTAAGGGAAGTATGTTGAATTGATTATTGGCAAGGTCATGAAGAAACTACCAACTGACAAGCTGAAACATAGTTTGAAATGGATACATCCCTGACTCTACTGCTTAGGGTCTCCACCACTCATGTTTTCAACATCTTGAAGATAAAAGCCAAATGCAAAGCTTTTGATCATTTCAATGCGAGACTTAAACGAGCGTCAAAAAGGAACCAATGAGAACACTTCTGCTAATCACATCGGTCTGTGAGTCGATGGAACGACTGTAAGTATTATTCATGCATATCATGCATACATGAGCATATTACATCACACTTTCTTGTCTTAATGAATAGCAAACACCCTGCGAATTAAAGAATCAAAAGAAGATATTGAATCAAGGGGGCATGGAAAGCCTATTCGCTTGTGGAAGCCCCAGTCACTTTGCAAAGAGAAGAAATGCATGCTTATGCAAAGAACTAGACAAGAAAAACATCAATCAAAGCTTGCATGAAAGAAAAAAATTCTTGGGGGGCAAGGAGAGGATATAAGATCCAATCAAAATTGGAAAAAAAAAAAAGGAAAAGCAGTTGCAAGGGAAAAGTGGTTAAAGTACAAAAACTCCCTTGGAAGATCAAAACAAGGAAAACATGGATCAAGCAAGACATGGCCACACCAAATCAAGCTTGGCCATGTCACCTCAAAGGAAATCTTGGCAGAACATGACACGGGTAGGAGACACGGCCAAGCCACTGGTCGTGTCTCACCTAAAGGGCAAAGCCAAGAAAGACCAAGCAAAGAGCGAAGGGAAGCAATAGGTGACACTGGCAGGCGACACGGCCAAGCCACTGGCTGTGTCACATGACACGGCCACAAGCTTGGCCGTGTCCCATCCTAAGCCAAGAATAAAGAAGAACCAAAGAAAAAACACATAAGCTGACACACCCAGGGGACACGGCCAAGCCACTGGCCGTGTCACTCCCATCATCAAAGAATAAAGAAGACACGATCTCAAAGGATGAAGATCCATTTTTAAGGGTGAAGACCCGATCTCAAAGGATGAAGATCCATTTTCAGGGGTGAAGACCCGATCTCAAAGGATGAAGATCCATTTTCAAGGGTGAAGACCCGATCTCAAAGGATGAAGATCCATTTTCAAGGGTGAAGACCCGATCTCAAAGGATGAAGATCCATTTTCAAGAGTGAAGACCTGATCTCAAAGGATGAAGATCCATTTTTAAGGGTGAAGACCCAACCATTTTTAAGGGTGAAGACCCGATCTCAAAGGATGAAGATCCATTTTGACGGTGAAGAATCACAATGCATAAAACAGCCGGAGCAGTCAGACTTCTCAAATGATAAAAGATCAGTCAAACTCAATCTCGGTTCCAAGCACCCATTCTCGGGTCCAAGTACCCAAGCTCGGGTCCAAGTACCCATTCTCGGGTCTAAGTACCCATTCTTGGGTCCAAGTACCCAAATCAAATCAATCTCAAGTCCAAGTACCCAATCCCGAGTCCAAGTACCCAAATAAAATCAATCTCGGGTCCAAGTACCCAAATCAAATCAATCTCCGGTCCAAGTACCCAAATCAAATCAATCTCGGGTCCAAGTACCCAATACCGGATCCAAAACCCAAATTTTCCTTAGGTCCAGAACCTAGAATTATCCTTGATTCCAGAACTCGTACCGGGTCCAGAACCCAAATTTTCCTTAGGTCTAGAACCTAGAATCTCCCTTGAGTCTAGAACTCGAACTAGGTCTATAACCCAAATTTTCCTTAGGTCCAGAACCTAGAATTATCCTTGAGTCCAGAACTCGAACCGGGTCCAGAACCCAAATTTTCCTTAGGTCCAGAACCTAGAATTATCCTTGAGTCCAGAACTTGAACCGGGTCCAGAACCCAAATTTTCTTTAGGTCGAGAACCTAGAATTATCCTTGAGTCCAAAACTCGAACCGGGTCCAGAACCCAAATTTTCCTTAGGTTCAGAACCTAGAATTATCCTTGAGTCCAGAACTCGAACCGGGTCCAGAACCCAAAACCTCAACCGTTTCATCAAAAATTAAGTCTTATTGCTTTTCACTCTCTTTCACTAAGGTTTCAGATCATTCAAGCAGGGGGCAAACTGTAGACCCTTAATTTTTGACCCAATCTGGTCCAATATGTTTTATTTAGTCTAAAATGATTTTTGTTGTCTAATTGGTCCAAAATAATTTTTATTAAATAATTTTTTCTTTAGTATCTAATTTTTATTAATAAAAATAGAAATAAACAAATAAAAGTCAAAAAATAAAAATAAAAATAAAAATCGGAGTCGATAAAATAGGCGATGAAAAAATCATCGCGTGGGCCCGTGGGCACGGGCCAGTGGGCATTTAACCCGCAGGAAATTCCTGCGGGTGAAATCACTGTGCTATTTCGCACGCAGAAATTTTCTACCTGTGAAATAGCTTACGGGCCCGCTTCGCGAGCGCTGCCGCAGCCAGCTGCAGCAGATTTTTTTCGCTAGCGCAGTTTTTCCGCAGCAGTTTTTTTTCGGCAGCGCAAATTTTCCGACACAAATTTTTCGAAACCTAATCCAATTAGGTTTTGGTTTATTTTTTTTATTAATATTACTTACCTTAACTAATTAGGAATAAACAATCTCAAACCACTATAAATAGGGACCAAAGGCAATTAATTTAAGGAAGGCAAAAATCCAAGAGGAGTTTGGAAAATTTGAAACCAAATCAAGGAAGGAAAAGAAGAAATTCAATTCAACTCTTTTCTGGAACAACAACAGCACGATTTAGAGGATTCAAAGGCAAAAAAGGCTTGTCTTTGGAGCTAGTTCATCCAAGAAGAATTATTTTTGGAGAAATCATCAAAAGAAGGTATGTCTTTGGGCATGTTTCTACCTCTTAGTGGGTGTCCTATTTAGGCATGTGATGTAAGGACATGTTTCCATCCTTGGATGGGTGTCCATTTATTTGCTTTGTTTGGACATTGCTTTGATTTTAATATATTGATGCTTTCTTTTAATTATTGTGTGTAGTATGGATAATGTTATTATACTTAAGAATTTTATAATATTAAGACCTGTAAAGGAGGCCAGTTCCAATGAACCGGGCGTTGTGGGGGTGCTAGGCCATTTATGACCTTCCCCACACGTACCCAACTTTCCGAACCCATTAGAGGGTTAGGGATTCCTTAGGAATCGAGTCATCCACTCCTTTCTTTTTCCCGGCCCGTCAGGGTGGCGACTCCATTTTCTCCGGACTTAGGTCCGTGTTCTCTAAGGGCCCGAGCCTAAACAGTGCCGAAGTCGCAAGAACCATTCCACCGGGAGTGGGGACGAAAATCACCGCTCACATGGTGGATCACCCAGAGCATGTGGAACCGTCTTCCACCAATCATATGCATCTCTCTACAGAAGAAATCTAGCATAATCAAACTTCTCTTCTGGACTAGCCTGTAACTGAATGAATACTCTTTGAACCCTGTCTAGCCACTGCTCAGCTACAGCAGGGTCTGTACTACCAACAAAGTCCTCAGCTTCATACTTTCTTAGTTTATTATACTACCCACTGGCAACTGAGTCTGCGGCTATGGTTGTGGTGGCTGCAGAACTAGAGCCTGCCTCAACAACTCTACCATATGCCATACCCAGCCAGGAGAAATCTCATTAGCTGCTGGTCTCATAGGCACAGAAACAGAAGCCTCACTAGCAGACACAACTCTAGCTCCATCTCTTCCCTCATCCGGAGCCATACTCTCTGCACTACCCTCAGGCTGCGTCCGAGACACCATAACTACCTATATCTGCAAACACATCAGAAAATACTATATCAGAGATCAGAAACTGCCAGTGCCAATGCATGTATTACAATTAAAAACTATTTTCAAATCCCCCATTTTCTCTCTCTATCATCCTACCTAGGTCGAGAACCTCAAACCTAGGCTCTGATACCAAAATAAATGTAACACCCTTATACCCTATATACGTACAATAAATATTTTCACCATATGTAAAATATGCATATACGGTATAAAAATGTCACAGACCGGTTTAATAAAAATTTTTCACATTTCCAATTTAAAATTTCAAATTGTAAATATATAAAATTAAATAACATATAAATATTCTTTACTTGTTATAAGAACCCAAAATAAATATTATATATGAAAATCTTTGGGAAAAATTAGTCAGAGTTTTGTCTGTAATTTGGACATCCCAAAATTTAGCAAACACAACCTGCAAAAAGAAAACACTCCCAAATAATTTAAAATCACCATCTAAACCATACTTATCAATTTCATCAAATTTCTCAAACATTTATATATAGATACATATAATTTAAAACAAATTTACTCTCCCATTTCAAATACATTGACCTAAATATTTTTTTTATAATATACAATACGTAAAATCCAAAATATAATATATTATGCATAATACTCAAAATGTACAATAACATAAAAATATATACATGCTGCTGACAGTGTTTCTGATCTTGATAACATCTCAACAACAAGTCTAGACCCGACTTGGTCTAGAAGAACTCTCTAGCTTAGCTGATTCTACCCTGTCACCTATGCGATGAAAATAATAGCACTAGGCCAAAGCCTAGTGGTGCAAAACTTTGATAATAACAATAAAGCTCAATGCATATAGGTTTCACATCATTCCACTTTCTTATATTTTTCAAATATTTCATAATCATAATTCATAACATTATATTACTAAATTGTATCACAATTCATAATTGACATTAAAACAAAGACAAGCATGGGCCCAAAAAGATCTAATATGCATTCAAATTTCAGAGTTACTGCTTTGGTTCATAATGACACCATGTGTCTAGCCCCATAGGCAATATATCCATGGATAATCCAACTAGATCTGAGGTTACGACCCAGTCTTTTCACTCAGTCTAGTTTTAAGGATTTATTTTTGAGGCATACGACCCAGTCTTTTCACCCGAAAAACATCATATTTATCAGCTGGCCTGGCTTACGACCCAGTCTTTTCACCATTCCAGCATTTAGCCCGTAGGCAATCATAGGCATGCCGCTAAACCCAGAACTCTGAAAATTGAATAACATACTACTCACACAATTTATTCACTTTTCTCATTATTAATCTCTTTCTCATTGTCACATATTCAATCTAGGCACATTACCTTATTTTTACTTTTTTTTTTCTCACTTTTCTCATTTTTCACATCTTTCACATCTTTCTCATTTTTGTCACTTTTCTCATTTTTATCAATATCAATTCATTTCATTGTACCACATATCTCATTTTTGCATTCACAACACATTACCCAATTACTTTGGGTATTTTCACATAATATACATATTTCACATTTTACACAATTTAGCCATTATCAATGGCTTTTCACAATGCATCTAACACATATGTGACATTACAAATGTCATAGCACATTATTCATACTCAATCAATGAACCAAGTAGCTTAACACATTTTCCAACCAAAATGTGTCAAGTCCAAATATCATGCAAATGTAAACATCATATTCAAAGTTTGTACATACCTCCACTAGCAACCCAAAGCAAGCATAAAACAACCTCCAATCTAATCTTTACAACTTGCCCTTCAGCACTTGGATGAAGCAAATCAACCTTCCTCAATGCCTAAACCAAATGTGATAGCAAATAGTCATTTAGTATCACATTTAATGGCATTTCCAATATTAAACCATAATTACACATCACTCCTACAAATTTCCAAAAATTTAGCCTTTCCTTACTTCAACATTGGAATTCTATTCTACTACAATTAAATTAGTGTTTTAAGTTTATTTATATTATTAAAAACATATTTTAATACATTTAAATCATTTACATTATAAAAATACACTCTTATACACAAAATCTCAAAAATGGCATAACCTTCCCCCATTGAAGGTTTTCCATTCCAACACAATCCATTACTCATTTCAAGCTTATATTCATTACTTTTAACACTAAACAACATGCTTAAACAAATAAAATCACATAATTTAACCACTTTGGAAATTCACTTTTCCAAAACCCTAAATCTCCACTTCCATTCTCAAACTCCAACCAAACACAACCAAGTCCAATATTTGACTTTAAAATACTTGTTTTTGAATCAAAACAACACATTTAGAACCAATTTTCACAATTAAAGTTCATGTTTTCAAAACCCCAAAAATCCATAACCCTAAATTCTCTCTCTTCACCATTCTTTATCCAAACTCCATCATCTCTTCAATCTAACCTTAGAATCATTATTAACTACCCAAAACAACATCATACACACCAATTCCAACAATTATAACATACTACATCAAAATTCCAAAACTCACATAATCCAAATTTCCAAGGAATTCAAAGAAAAGAGTTAGAAAATTACTAATTTTAGTGGAAATCGCCAAAAAACCACTTGAAACTTGTTAAATCCTTCAATTTATGGAGTATGGAAGAATTAAATTCTTGCTCAAAGCTTCCTTGGAAAACGTCCTAAAGGAAGAAGAAGAAGAAGACTTTTTAATATTTCTTTTCCTTTTCATCTTTTTTTAAACCATATATATATATTAAAATAATTTAACAATTAATTATTTAATTATTTATTTAATAAATTAAAAGTCCTACTTTCCATCTTCCATTCAAAAATAATTTATTTTTAAATTATTTTATTAATTTTGAATTTATAAGATTTAATTACCAAAATACCCTTTTCTTTTAAAAAGTATTGACTTTTGGATGTTATGTATATTTTTCATATATATCATATATATATTCCACTTTTTCATTTAAAATCCCTTCATTTTTCATTTAAAACCATTAATTTAATTTATTTTTTTGAATTATAATTTATTTTATCAAAATTTCCAAAAATTAGAAATTTTCAAAAATTTTAAGATGTTACAGTTGAAACCTTTCTCTATCCACCGGGTGCATCATATACCTAGTTTATTCAATTAGGAATCTTGAACTTTGATGCATCTCCTGTTGGCGTCCGAGAGATTCCCGAGAAAAAGGAGGATAGTGATGAAGAAGAGTATCATGGAGAGGGAGGAGTGTCTATTCCGCATCTCGGGGCTAGCACCTCTCAGGTAAACTTTTACCATTTTGCCATTGTAATTACTTCTTTCTTAAATTTTTTTGACTATTTTAATTATTGTTGTAGGCTACGGGCTCATTTGGTCATGAGGCTGGACCTTCCTTTGCCGCTTCTCCATTTGCTCAATCTAATCAACCGGAGATGCCATCTCATCCACAAGGCGTTGATATGAATTACTTGGTAGGTTTTCCTATTCCATGATAATTTATGCTACATGTATGCATGATTATGTATGCTCTTACTCTTTCCCTTCTAACTCATAATGGATGCTCGAGGAACAAAACAAGAATCTTGAAGAAGAGTTAGCTGCTGTCGTCAATAGGTTGCCCATTTTGAAAAATTATATCACCAGTCAGAGTAAGATTTATGAGACTTTCGGTTTCAGAGGATGAGAGATCCTATTGCTTTGTCATCTAGGGGACCCCAAACTGATGACCATAAGATTCTATCGTCTACTTCGGATGAGGATCATGTGACTGTGGATTTTTGCCCCCACTCTCCGGTGGAATGGTTCTTGCGACTTTGGCATTGTTTAGGCTTGGGGCCTTAGAGAACACGGGCCTAAGCCCAGAGAAAATGGAGTCGCCACCCGGATGGGCCAGGAAAAAGAAGGGGTGGATGATTTGATTCCTAAGGAATCCTCAACCCGCTAATTGGTTCGGAAAGTTGGGTACGTGTGGGGAAGGTGAGAATTAGCCCAGCACCCCCACAATGCCAGGTTCATTGGAACCGGCCTCCTTTGCAGGTCTTAATATTATAAAATTTTTAAGTATAATAATATTATCCATATTACATGCAATAATTAAAATAAAGCATCATTATATTAAAATCAAAGCAATGTCCAAACAAAGTAAATAAACGAACACCCATCCGAGGATGGAAACATGTCCTTACATCGTTCATGTCTAAACTAAATAGGACACCCACCAAAAGGTGGAAACATGTCCTTTACATTGGTCCAAAATATAAAGCAATTTAAATTACATAGAAATTAATTAATGAGATACCCACAAAGTGGAAACATACCTCTTACAATATTTGGAAATCAAGATAAATTGATAAAAGTAAATAACCATTCATAATAAATAAATCATTCATCAAAGATATTGATCACCAATCAAAAATATATAATAAACATTCATCCAATTTAAATAAAACAGTAAATATATTAACTTTAGGGGTTCATGCATTAAGTAGGGTTTCTAGGGTTTTATGTTCAATAACTAGGGTTTTGCATATACTATTTTAATTTGTTGAGAAATATTTTAAAGTAATAACATAGCTACTGGATGTTAAAAAAATTTAAGGTTTTGAAAGTTTTTATGAAAATAATGTGACTGTGATTTTAAAAAAGAAAGAAAATAGGTTTAGTTAGGGTTTTAAGCAAACATAATGAAATTAGGGTTTTGTAACCTTAAGACATTAGGGTTTATAATTTTAAAAGATTGGGTTTTAGATTCATTAGATTAGGGCTTTAGGTGTTGATGAACTTGTCATAAAGTTTTGATATTTTAAAAATTAGGGTTTAGGAAAACTAGGGTTTACTGGATTAGGGTTTTTGATATTTTGGAAAATATATTTGATCTTAGGATTTAAGAAAACAGTTTAGAGTTTTATAGAAACAATTATGATTAAAGTTTTTAGAAACTGTAAAGAAGATTAGGGTTTGGAGATTTAAGAAGACATTTGGAAATTTTGGACAAAAAGTTAGAGTTTAGATGATTAAGAAAATAGTTCGGGAAAAACAATTTAGGGTTTTTAAAGTTTTAGAAACAGAAAAAACAATTAAGGGTTTTTAAAGTTTTTGGAAGCAGAAGAGTAATTTAGGATTTTTTAAAGTTTTGGAAATAGAAGAATAATTTAGGGTTTTTTGAAGTTTTTAGTTTTATAAAACATGGAAGTGGAGTTTTTGAAAACCAATTGATTAATGTATTAACTAAAGTAAACAATTAAAGCTATTGAAACAAAGATCAAATTACTACATATTCCTATTAATCAAAGAAAACGAAGCTACTGTGAATATATAATTTAGGATTAAAGATCAAACCTTCGTAGTTGGTTCCACCAAAAATTGATTTCTGGATGAACAATAATAAAGGCAATGTTGCTGCCTTTGATGGGTTGATGATTGCTTCTTGTTGCTAATGTCCCTTGCTCCTAAGGTTTTTGTCTCTTTTTTTCTCCCCAAGTCAGAAGTCCAAAGTTTCATCCCCTAATTCTGTGTTTTAATGTGGTATTTATAGGGAAAATAATCAACCTACTTCTAATTGTTTAGGGAAATTAAAAACAAATAGGAAAAGAAACCAAAACCAAATAGTATTTGGTTTCAGAAAAAACTGTGTTGGAAAATTGCGCTGGCGAAAAAACTGCTGTGAGCAAAATTGTGAGCGCTGGTTGGGGCGGGCGTCAATTCACCATAGGAATTTCCTGCGGTGAATTGGCCCCGCAGGAAATTCCTACGGCGAATTGGCCCAAGGCCATTTCACCGCAGGAATTTCCTGCGGCGAATTGGCCCAGCCGATTCACTTTCAGCGATGAAATTTTTCATCTCCTATTTTTATTTATTTATTTATTTATTTATATTTAACTCCGCCTTCACATGAGTTTCTTGTGTATAGCCAGTCCCAAGCCCAAGTAAAGGAGGAGGGTTGCGGTAGGTGACAACCAGCTTAAAACTTTTGTCACATCTCATGATATGGATTCTAATAATAATATCGTTGGGGCATTCCCTACTTGAGACGCGCTACATCAGAGCCCGGGTGTAGTGAAGAATAAGCAAGGGTGTAGGGCGTTCCCCGAATCCGACGTTCCATGTCGGCGCCCGGATGTGGTGCATAATAAACAAGGGTTCTCACATCATGGACGGGTGTGGGTAAAGAAGTTAGTCCAAAATACGAATAATAAGAGTAGTACGAGAGATACAGGTTTAGATAATGGTAAAAGATTTTATAGGAAGAAGCGTAAGAAAGAACAATTAGGGAGTAAGATTAGAATAGGAACTTAGAATATTGGATCTCTTATAGGTAAACTGAGAGAACTCGTTGATACTATGGAGAGAAGGAAAATTAGTGTTGCTTGTATCCAAGAGACTAAATGGGTTGGAGGGAAAAGTATATCCAAGAGACTAAATGGGTTGGAGGGAAAAGTAAAGACGTTGAGAATACTGGGTATAAAGTGTGGTATACAGGTACAGATAGAAGTAAAAATGGAGTAGGTATAATTTTGGATCGGAATCTAAAGGAGATGGTTATATCGGTGAAAAGAGTAAGTGATAGGATTATTTCAATTAAACTTGTGATCCAGAATGAGACCATCAGCATAGTTAGTGCATATGCCCCTCAAGTTGGATTGGATGGGGAGAGCAAGCAAAATTTTTGGGATGACATGGATGAACTTATGCGAGGGATTCCAAATGATGAAAACATTTTTATAGGAGGAGACTTAAATGGACATGAAGTAAAAGACAGAGTAGGTTTTGAGGAGGTACATGGAGGGTATGGTTTTGGAATTAGAAATGAAGAAGGTAAGAGTATCCTTGATTTTGCTTTAGCCTATGGTTTGATTCTGGCAAATACATGTTTTATAAAAAGGGAATCACATCTATTGACCTTTAAAAGTGGGCAAAATAGAAGTCAAATTGACTTCATACTCACAAGAAAAGCCAATCGAACTCGATGCAAGGATTGTAAGGTTATTCCAGGTGAGGCTTTGACCACTCAACATAGGTTAGTAGTTTTGGATATCAAGTTTATGAGGTTGACTAGTAGGCCAAGGAGGAACAATAGTCCTAAGATTATGTGGTGGACTCTAAAAGGTGAAAAACAATTGCTGTTCAAGGATGAGTTAGTCAAAGCTGGAGTGTGGGAGGAAGATGTGAGTATGTCATCAAATGATATGTGGATATGCATGTCTACAACTATTAGAAGAGTAGCTAGAAAGATTCTTGGAGAATCTAAAGGGTGTGGAAATCCCTCGAAGGAGTCTTGGTGGTGGAATGAGGAAGTGCAAAAAGCGGTAAGAAGTAAAAAGGAATGGTATAAGAGTTTGCCCAAGTGTAATAACAATGATGCTTTTGAGCAATACAAACAAGCACAAAAAGATGTTAAAAAGGCAGTTAGTCAAGCAAGAGTGCAATCTTTAGAGAGTTTGTATGAGAAACTTGGAACAAAGGAAGGAGAAAAAGCTATCTATAAATTGGCTAAGATAAGAGAAAAGAAATGTAGTGATTTAAACCAAGTTAAGTGCATTAAAAAATAAAGAGAATAAGGTTCTGGTTCAAGAAGAGGATATTAAGGAACGATGGAGAAGCTATTTTGAGGAACTTCTTAATGGTAACCATAATGATAACATTGAGGGTTTAGACGTTAGGCTGGAGAAAAATGTGAAATACACTAGACGGATTAGATTTTCAGAAGTTAAAAAAGCTTTGAAGAGGATGAAAGTTGGTAAAGCCTGTGGACCAGATGAGATACCTATTGAGGTTTGGAAATGTTTGGGAGATACAGGAGTTACATGTTGACATCTTTGTTCAATAAGATCTTAAGTTCAAAGAAAATGCCTAATGAATGGAGACAAAGTAATTTGATACCTATTTTTAAGAATAAAGGAGATATTCAGAACAGCTCAAATTATAGAGGTATAAAGCTTATGAGCCACACTATGAAATTGTGGGAAAGAGTTGTGGAATACCATTTGCGGTTAGATACTTGTATCTCCTCAAATCAGTTTGGCTTTATGCCTGGTCGATCAACTATGGAAGCTATTTTTCTTATAAGAGATTTGATGGAAAAGTATAGAGAGATGAAGAAGGACTTACATATGATTTTTATTGACTTGGAAAAGGCGTATGATAGAGTCCCTAGAGAAGTTTTATGGTGGGTCTTAGAGCGTAGGGGAATATCTATATGATATATCCATGTCTTAAAGGATATGTATAAGGGAGCTACCACTAGTGTCCGCACCGTGGGAGGGGATACTAAGGATTTTTTTGTTTCTATTGGATTACACCAAGGTTCAGCTTTGAGCCCTTATCTTTTCGCCTTGGTCATGGATGAGCTAACAAGATATATACAGGATGACATCCCTTGGTGTATGATGTTTGCAGAAGATATTGTATTAATAGATGAGACTCAAGCAGGGGTAAATCAAAAGTTGGAGTTATGGAGAAGCACTTTGGAATCTAAGGGTTTTAAGCTAAGTAGGACTAAGACTGAGTATATGCATTGTAGATTTAATAGTGAGAATAGAGAAAGAGGCAAAATTATTTTAGATGGAATAGCAGTGCCTTATAGTACTTATTTTAGATACCATGACTCAATTCTTCAAGAAGATGGGGGTTGTGAAGAAGATGTAAATCATAGGATTAAAGCTAGTTGGATGATGTGGAGGGGTGCTACAGGAGTTCTATGTGATCAAAAGATGCCAATTAAATTAAAAGGAAAATTTTACCGCACTGTAATACGGCTTGCTATGATGTATGGTAGTGAGTGTTGGGCAGTAAAAGGACAACACATGAGTAAAATGCATGTTGCGAAAATGAGAATGATAAGATGGATGTGTGGTCATACTAGGATGGATAGAATCTACAATGAGTACATTAGAGAAAAAGTGGGGGTAGCACCTATTGAGGATAAGATAAGTGAGTATAGATTGAGGTGGTTTGGCCATGTGAAACGAAGACCTAGCGATGTGCCAGTTAGAAAAACCGAACAAGTTAGAGTAGATATAACTAAGAGAGGCAGAGTAGGCCTAAACTGACTTGGTCAAAGGTGGTCCAAAATGATCTTATGATGTTACATCTACCAGAAGAGATAACCTTAAATCGTATTGAGTGGAAAAGAAGAATCCATATAGCCGACCCCAATTGACTTGGGATTAAAGGCTTTGTTGTTGTTGTTGTTGTTGCATTTATTTATTTTTAACCTTACTCATATTACTTTTTTATTTTTATTAAAAATTATAATAAATACTAAAATAGATATTATTTAATTAAAATACCACAAAAATTATTTTGGAATATATATAAAAAAAATATCGGACCAGACTGGGTCAAAAATTAAGGGTCTAAAGTTTGCCTGCTGCTTGAACGATCTGAGACTACGACAAAAGAGAGTGAAAGGCAATAAGACTTAATTTTTCTGAGATGGGTAGGTTTTGGGTTCTAGACCCGGTTTGAGTTCTGGACTTAGAAAAGACTTGGGTTCTAGACCCAAGATGGTTTAGGTTGTGGACTCGGTTCGAGTTCTAAACTCAAAAAAGACTTGGGTTCTGGACCCGGTTTGAGTTCTGGACTTGGAAAAGACTTGGTTTCTGGACACAGGATGGTTTGGGTTCTGGACCCGGTTCGAGTTTTGGATTAAGAAAAGACTTGGGTTCTGGCCCCGGGATGATTTGGGTTTTGGACCTGAGTTAAGTTTTGGAATTAATGGTAATTTGGGTTCTGGACCCGAGCTAAGTTATGGACTTAAGAGAGAATTTAGGTTCTGGACCTAAGCTAAGAGAGATTTAATTGTCTGCAAAAAATAATTGTAGTCAGTAGGATACCAAAGGAATTTGCAAAAAAAATTAGCTAAGTTTTACCATGCACATATCTTCTCCTTGCCCCCGCGTGTAAAAAATTTTAAAAGTGCAAAAATATTTATATTCACGCAAGTATCTGAATGATTGAATTGAATAATTGAGTTTCCTATTTATTTACTGTGTAGTTACTGTTTATACACTATTCATCACTATTTATTTACTATTTGTAAATAGTAATTTACTATTATAAATAGTAAGATTTACTTTTTCTCTCTTTTTTCACGAAAATACTGTTTTCTTCTTTTATTTTTGTCTTTTTCCCTTGCAAGTTTTCTATATAAAGCTCGGCTTATTTCTTCATTTCATTCATACTTATACATTTTTATCTCAAAGAGTTTTAGAGAGTTTAGTATAGAGTTGAGGAGAAAATGCATGCTTCAAGATCAGGAACTCAATCTAATGCTGAGTTATTGGAGTTTATTTGATGATATGAAAATGGAAATATAAGTCTACTAGCCGAGATGCCGCTTCATAGCAGTTCAAATCAAAAGAACAAGGTAATAATTCAATCATTTTTTGTTTTTGTGTTTTTGTGTTTTTTTTTTCTTCTTTCTTCTTTCTTTTTTTCTTCTTTTTCTTTTTTCTTTCTTTTCATTTTTTTCTTTCTTTTTATTTTTTTTCTTTCTTTTTATTTTTTGTTTGTTGTTTTTTTCTTTTATTATTATTTTTCTTTCTTTTTATTTTTTGTTTGTTGTTTTTTTCTTTTATTATTATTTTTTTCTTTTTATTTTTTGTTTGTTGTTTTATTATTTTTTGTTTCTTTTAAGATTTAGGAAAAATAAATTAATTAGATGAATATATTTATGAATTTAAGTAAATAGATAGACTAAAAATAGAATATAAATAAATTTAGCCTAAAAATCACTGATATTGATATGATAATATACTTACCTTGTGTTAACTTACCTGGCTCCGTGTTAGTGTGATCGTTGCGTTATTCAGGGTGAACGGTGTGTCTACAAAGCCCAACAAGGGTATGATGTTGCACCTTCTTGGGTAAGACGAATTATCCGAGATTGCATTTTTGAAAGCTTTATCTTGCAATTACCATCCGAGGAGTATGCTTGCAATTGCAAGCATTGTCAGAATGGTGGATGGACGTGATCCATATTTTTCACCTACCTATAGGAGAAATGACCATTGGCTCGGTCGATTATACAGCCAGAACTGGTATCCGGTACCATGGCCTTCTAGTCCTTCTTACCAATGATATTCTAACATTCGAAGAAATTCAGCAGTTAATTTGTATGAAACCATCATTTAAAGGGCCTTTCAAGATAAAAATTGAGCCAATTCGGAGTTATTGGATGAACTACGAAGGACGGGTTCATAGAGAAACAACCAAACAATATGCTCGAGGATTTTTACTATATTTGCTCGGGTCGACCATTTTAGGCAGCACTGAATCCGCCATCCATTTGTCAGTGTTGAAGGCCCTTACTGATATGAGTATGGTACCACTTTACACCTGGGATGAAGCTAGCCTTGCTTGTCTTTACCATGGACTTGACAAAATTTGCAGAAATAAGAAGTCTTTTGTTGGCTTTATTGCGATTATCGAGGTACTCTTCTTCCACCAATGTCAATTCCATTCTTATTCTTGTATGAATTTGATTTTTATTATTTTTGTAGGCATGGGCATATGAGGACAATCTTGTGAGGGTGCCTGGTATTTCCAGAGAGAGAATCGGGTATCCGAGATTAAATTTTTGGTTGTCAGATTGTGTAGAAGTTTCCGGCTCTCACCATGTGCATACCCAAAGCTTTCTCTTGAGCTGCTTAACCTAGGGCCAGGTAAAATAGCATTAGTATGCTTTAAAATTTATATAAAAGTCCACTTACCTTATGTCATTTTATAGGTCAATTTGGCCTGGTGGAACACAGAAGAGCGGACGAACTGGACGTCCTCCATGAATGCTGCACTGCCTTTTCAACATAACCGTTGAGTCATTGCAGACCCTATGTTTAGTGGCTGGTTTCTCGGAGAGAGAATATACGAGTGGTTTTTTGGTCCCGAGCAGTAGAGGATCTCGATACGTTGCCTAGAATATACTTTAAATATCACGTCAATGTCGAAGAATGCATGGTGGTTGGCTTGGCACGGTTATGATGTTGAAACCTTTCTCTATCCACCGGGTGCATCTTATATCCAGTTTATTCAAGTAGGACTTTTGAACTTTGATGTATCTCCTGTTGGTGTATGGGAGATTCCAGAGGAAAATGAGGATAGAGATGAAGAGGAGTATCATGGAGAGGGAGGAGAGTTTGTCTCACATCTCGGGGCTAGCACTTCTCAGGTAAACTTTTACCATTTTTCCATTGCAATCGCTTTTTTCTTTACTTTTTTTGACTTTTTAATGATTGTTGCAGGCTGTTGGCTCATTTGGTCATGAGCCGGGACCTTCTTTTACTGCTCCTCCATTTGCTCAATCTAATCAACCTTAGATGCCATCTCATCCATAGGGCATTGATATGAATTACCTGGTAGGTTTTCTTGGTCCATGATAATTTATGCTATATGTATGCATGATTATGTATGCTCTTACTCTTTTCCTTTCTGGCTCACAGCGGATGCTTGAGGAACAAAACAAGAAACTTCAAGAAAGTTGGCTGCTTGTCGTCAACAGGTTTCCCATTTTGAAAAATTGCACCATCTGTCAGAGCAAAATTTTTGAGACTTTCGGTTTCAGGGGATGAGAGATCCTAGTGCTTCTTCATCTAGAGGCCCCCAAGCTGATGACCATGAGATCCTTTCATCTACTTTGGATGAGGGCCATTATAGATTTGAATTCCAGGGTAATAGAGTTTTAGGTGCTCCTACTTCGGGCGGACTCGGGATGGGTGATATGCCTCCTTCTTCAATAGGCGATGACTTTTTTAAGTCTTTGTTTGATCATGATCCACCACCTCATTGTTAGTGATGTATGAGTATTGTATCAATTGAGTAAATATTGTATAATAAGTATAATGATATAAATACTAATGATGATATATAATTTGCACTTTTACTGCAACTCTCTTTTTTTATCTAGCCTTCATATCTTCTCCTTGCCCCCAACAATTTTTCTCATGCAAGCTCCGATTGATGTTTGTGTTGTCTAGTTCTTTGCACAAGCATGGATTTCTTCTCTTTTCAAAATTACTGGAGCTTTCTCAAGCAATGGGCTTTCCATGCCCCCCTGATTTGATATCTTCTTTTGATTGCTTCATAGAATATTACTGTTTATTTTTGACAAAATACAAGAAAAAAATTCCATGTGATATGCTCATGTATGCATGAGTAATACTTATAGTGGTTCCATCGACTCACAGACTGAGGTGATTAGTAGAAGTGTTCTCATTATTTCCTTTCAGATGTTCGTTTAGGTCTTGCATTGGAATGACATAATGCTTCACATTTATTGCTTTTATCTTCAAGATGTTAAAAATATGAATAATGGAGGCCCCAAACATTCATTTCAAATTATGATTCAGTATGTCAATTGGTAGCTTCATAACCTTGCCAGTAATCATTTCCTTTGCCCAATGTGTCCTTTGAGGTTTGACTGTTCAAGAAACTTCTCTTAACTTGAAGGCTTTGTATGATGAAAATATTTTTTTTTTGAATTTTGATTTTGAAATCAAATGCTAGCTTTGCCAAATCAATGTCAATGCACCTCAGGACTTGATTTTTCCAAATTAACATATCTATAACATGACAACACTAGTTACCATACTAAACTTGGGAATCATTTCTATTTAAGCAAGAATTATTGCACTTCTGATAGGCACATACACATCACTTAATCAAAGGTCTCATTGATTTTGAATAGGGTCTATCTCATATGCATGCTTATCCAAACTATCTCCACTAATAGACTCTACCTAACAAGAGAGATCAACAGGCCTTTGATAGGCTTGAAATGGGGTCTATAAGGGACATGGGTTTAAATGAAGGCCATTTGTAAGTTGGAGCCGTTGCGACACTATGGGCAAACCCTCACACTACAAATTTCTTGTTTGAACTTTAGGTAGTTGGGAGCAATCTTGCTAGACTCCAAATTCCTTCTATCTTCTTAGCATTAATCTGGATCTTGATTAGGACAGTCTTTGCCCTTGTAAAAAGTTTGGTACCCAAATTCATTTCTTTTCTTCTTCTTCCTTTTCTTTCTTTTTATTTTTCTTACTCTTCCTTTTCTTTAAGCATTTTATCATTTTGTCCTTCTTCCTTGTAGGACTATCAAGTACAGAACTTTCAAGAACTAGATGATCTTTCTCCTTTTTCTCTGATTTTGATCGAATCTTTGGTTGGGTTGGACCAATTCAAGTCAAACTTTCCATATAAACCAAATGGAAGCCTTTTGCTGCTTTAGGTAAAAGAGAACTCGATTAGCTTTATGAACCTCATTTCTAAGTTTTATCTTTTTTTTTCTTTTCTTTTGTCCTTTTTTTCTTTTGTCCTTTTTTTCTTTTCTTTTTTCTTCTTTTTTTCTTATTCTTTTTTTTTGTTCTAGCTCTAAAAGAGTTGTCTTGTTTGTACCAACTTGGGTTTCTAATAATGGATGAGTGGAGTGACATAAATCTCCTTTACCAGGGATAAATCATTTGTTACTCTGATGTTATCTTGATAGATTGGAGATATTAGGTGAACTTCAACTACCCTTATGGTCTTGAGAACATCAACTATCCTTATGATCTTGATTATTCATTCCTTTCTTTGATCTTGTTGCCTTTTCACCTTAGTGATCATAAGACTTGTCAAAAGTATCACAACAGCTCAGGGTAGGTTGTTGGGGTTATATGCAAATGAAAAGAAAGCTAAAATTTTATGAAGGCTCAAAGGGACAACTAGGGATTGATATTTAATTGGGTGGATACTAGTTGTTGGCTCGTCAAACAATGCCTAGATCATCTCTCCCTTAAACAAGCAGAGTTCAATTTCGCCTTGAAAGTTTGTCAAAGCATGTTTTAAGACCAACTAGGACCTAGACAAAGGTAATTATGCAAAAGCCCTCTCTAAGTAAGCATACACAACTCAATGCTATAGAGTAATTCCCTCACCTAGTAAAGTCATTCAAATCATGATGCATAAATATATTAATTTATGAACATCAAGCTAGATTCCTCATCGGTTGAGCACCAAAATGAACAAAGACCAACAAAATTTTAATGAAAGTAATTTATTCAAACAACTATAAATTTGAAAAACATGATTGTTCCATAAAACACCAAATAAAGGAAATAAAACAAGAAAAACAAACAAGCCAAGAGAAGTTCATTGAGTTAAGCTTCTTCTCCTTTCACATCTTCAATATTCTCATCTTAAAAAGAGGATAAGACAAAATCTTCCTCAAATCCTTTTCCTAACATGAAGGTTGCCAGTGGAGGTACTTTTCCAAATTTTGGCAAAGGATTGTTCTTGGTATTAGGCTTGTCCGGCTCAGGTAGCTTACCACCGTCGATTAGATCTTGGATCTCATACTTCAATCGGGTACATCTATCGGTCTCATGTCCTTGAGTTTGATGAAACTCACAAAAGGCTTTAGTATCAAATTTTGGGGGTAAAGGATTCGGCAAATGTCGAGGGGCCAATGACTGTAATAGTTCCTTCTTTTATAGCTTGTTAAAGACCCAAGACAAAGGCTTCCCTAGATCTGAAAACTGCCTTCTATTTGCTTGACCAGTTGTGTTAACATCTTCTTTTTACGTGCTTTGATTTCCAGACTAGTTTCCTTTCTCATTCCTTCTTATTGAAAAGCAATTCTTCTCCCTTTCCCATTCTTCAATTTGCAGACTAGCTTGAAGAAGATCTTTGAAATCATGGATGAGTGTATGAGACATCCTTTCATGAAGGCTAGGCAACACCCCTCTCATAATCATCCTTATTTGATCAGATTCATCGGGCCTCTTCTTGAACAAAGCAGCCTTATTCCTCCATCTCTTCACATAGTCCATAAAATTCTCATTTTGTCTTTGCTTAATGGTTTCCACCTCCATCAAGGTTACCTCCAGCTCAACATTGTACCCATATTATTGAATGAAAGCCTTGTACAGCATGTCCCAATCTTTTTGAGTACTTTCCTCTAAGGTGTTGAACCAATTTTGGAAATAGGGTCTAATAAGAGTATAAAGTACCTTAGAGTTTGAGCTTTAGTAGCTCGGGTAGAATGCATAGCAGTGATGTCCTACTTCACATAGAGATGAGGATTTCCAATACCATTGTACCTAGTGAAGGAAGGAATCTTGAACTTATAAGGGACCTCCTCATCTTGTTTAAATAGTTTGTCGATCTCGGACATCTCTTCGGTTTTCAGCTTCTTCTCAAATTTCTTTTCTAAATTAGCAATCATATTCTCAACATCAGACATCTCAGTCTTTTCAATAGTTGTCTTCTCAACAACCTTTGGCTCCTTTTTGTCTTGAGGATCTTGGAAATATTGAGCCCAACCGTCATCATCATCAAGGACTACCTTGTCATCATCAAAAGCCACTTCACCAACCTTAGCCTTCCCTTTGTCCTTTGGCTTCTTAGTGCTAGCAGATGTTTCGGCATTGTTTTCTAAAGTTGCAGCCAATTGGTTCTTCATGGTTTCAGCCAGGGCCTCTTTTATTTCTATCATCTTGGCATTGAGGGAGTCATCCACCATTCTTTGAATTTTTTCGGGCTCCATTGCTTTTAGTGAAAAAGAGATTGAGTCATTGCTAGATTCTTCATCTCCGGCGTAGGTCGGATTGTCGTAAACTTTTGAACTATAGTAATCCAAGGCTGTGAGCTAGAAGGGATTAATGATATGTCATGTGATGCATGTATGTATGTATGTATGCACAAACAATAGACAAAGAAAGATAATTAGGACATTCCTTATAACTTCCACACACAGATGGCGAGTCTCTTTTCCTAGGTATATGGTTAACAAAATACCAACATGGGGCATCTTGTTTTTGAATAATTCCCTCGGACATTTCAACCAATAGTTATATTTTCAAAAATGGAAATCAGTTCATGATAATTCCCATTAATTAGGTTTTAATCCATTTAACCAACTAAAGTAGCTTTTATGCTATATTGGATTAAAACTAAATTAAGAGGTTTATTATAAATAGATTTCTCACTTGAAAAAGTAACTAATGATTCATGCTAAAAACAAGCCCATGATTAATTATTCTTAGTATAAACTAGGCTCATAATTGATTTATGGTATTTCATAATTGACCTAAATATTTGTAAGCTCTTTGAAAGGTTGGATGAAATTAATTTTGTTTCTAAGCCCATTGTAAAAAGATTTTTGAAAAAAATAAATTTTGGGCTTTGTATTTGAGTCTTGAGAAAAAGAATTTTTGATTTGTTTTTAGAAAAGTTTTATGTCCAAAGAATATTTTAAAAGTTTTTGAAAATAGCTTTGGTCTTCTGGATTTTAAAGAAAAATTTATTTTCAACTTACAATATATGTAGATCATATTAGAAAAAGAAAAAACAAATAAGCCATGATTTAAGCTAAGATAAATTAACCATAGTCAAACAACAAGCATTTGGGGTAGAACCTAAGGAAAGTAACTAGGCCAATTACATGAGCTTTAGTTTTTGGGTTAAAAGGATTAGGTTCCCATAGCAAGTATATACCAAATGGTACGAGGCTATGAGTGGTTATGCCATGCTCGATCTCCATACCTTGAGTGAAAGTATGGTATCCCATATATAACACAACACAGGTAACAAGTGCATCCTAACTCATGCACACGATGAAATCTAGTATGATGCAATGGATAATATCATTATAAGAAAGAATAGAATAATAAAAAGACCAACGGAATCAACTTCTCTTATCCCCAGTGGAGTCGCCACTGTGAGCGGGGATTTTTGCCCCCACTCCAGGTGGAATGGCTCTTGCGACTTCGGCATTATTTAGGCTCGGGGCCTTAGAGAACACGGGCCTAAGCCCAGAGAAAATGGAGTCGCCACCCGGACGGGCCGAAAAAAAGAAAGGGGTGGATGACTCGATTCCTATGGAATCTCCAACCCCCTAATGGGTTCAAAAAGTTGGGCACATGTAGGGGAGGTGAGAAATGGTCCAGCACCCCCACAATGTCCAGTTCATTGGAACCGGCCTCCTTTGTAGGTCTTAATATTATAAAATTCTTAAGTATAACAATATTATCCATATTACATGCAACAATTAAAATAAAGCATCATTATATTAAAATCAAAGCAATGTCAAAATAAAGCAAATAAATGGACACCCATCTGAGGATGGAAACATGTCCTTACATTGTTTATGTCTAAACTAAATAGGACATCCACCAAAAGGTGGAAACATGTCCTTTACATTGGTCCAAAATATAAAAGCAATTTAAATTACATAGAAATTAATTAATGAGGTACCCATAAAGTGGAAACATACCTCTTACAATATTTGAAAATCAAGATAAATCGATAAAAGTAAATAACCATTCATAATAAATAAATCATTCATCAAAGATATCAAACATCAATCAAAATATATAATAAAATTTCATCCAATTTAAATAAAACAGTAAATATATTAACTTTAGGAGTTCATGCATTAAGTAGGGTTTCTAGGGTTTTATGTTCAATAACTAGGGTTTTGCATATACTAGTTTAATTTGTTGAGAAATATTTTAAAGTAATAACATAGCTACTGGATGTTAAAAAGATTTAAGGTTTTGAAAGTTTTTATGAAAATAATGTTACTGTGATTTTAAAAAAGAAAGAAAATAGGTTTAGTTAGGGTTTTAAGCAAACATCATGAAATTAGGTTTTTGGAACCTTAAGACATTAGGGTTTATAATTTTAAAACATTGGGTTTTAGGTTCACTGGATTAGGGGTTTAGGTGTTGATGAACTTGTCATAAAGTTTTGATATTTTAAAAATTAGGGTTTAGGAAAACTAGGGTTTACTGGATTAGGGTTTTTGATATTTTGGAAAATATATTTGATCTTAGGATTTAAGAAAACAGTTTAGAGTTTTATAGAAACAATTATGATTAAAGTTTTTAAAAACTGTAAAGGAGATTAGGGTTTGGAGATTTAAGAAGACATTTGGAAATTTTGGACAAAAAGTTAAAGTTTAGATTATTAAGAAAATAGTCCGGGAAAAACAATTTAGGGTTTTTAAAGTTTTTGGAAGCAGAAGAGTAATTTAGGTTTTTTTAAAGTTTTGGAAACAGAAGAATAATTTAGGGTTTTCTGAAGTTTTTAGTTTTATAAAACTTGGAAGTGGAGATTTTGAAAACTAACTGATTAATGTATTAACTAAAGCAAATAATTAAAGTTATTGAAACAAAATTAAATTACTACATATTCCTATTAATAAAAGAAAACGAAGCTACTGTGAATATATAATTTAGGATTAAAGATCAAACCTACGTAGTATGTTCCACCAAAAACTAATTTCTGGATGAACAATAACAAAGGCAATGTTGCTGCTTTTGATGGGTTGATGATTGCTTCTTGTTGCTAATGTCCCTTGCTCCTAGGGTTTTCTGTCTCTTTTTTCCTCCCCGAGTTAGAAGTCCAAAGTTTTGTCCCCTAATTCTGTGTTTTAATGTGGTATTTTTAGGGAAAATAATCAACCTACTTCTAATTGTTTAAGGAAATTAAAACCAAATAGGAAAAGAAACCAAAACCAAATAGAATTTGGTTTCGGAAAAAATTACGTTGGCAAAAAAAACTGCTGCGAGCGAAATTGCGAGCACTAACTGGGGAGGGTACCAATTCGCTGCAGGAATTTGGCCCAGCCGATTCACTTTCGGCGATAAAATTTTTCATTCGATTTTTATTTATTTATTTTAAACCTTACTCATATTACTTTTTTATTTTTATTAAAAATTATAATAAATAATAAAATAGATATTATTTAATTAAAATACCACAAAAATTATTTTGGACTATATATAAAAAAATATCGAACCATACTGGGTAAAAAATTAAGGGTCTACAGACTGTTATAGATCTGAATTCCAAGGTAATAATGGCTTTGAGATATATCCCATGATTAAAGAATTTGAGGCCATCCTTGGTTATCCAAGCAATCAACCAATGGTGTTACCTATATTGATTTCCAAGACTCAACAAAAGATGAAAATGTTATTTCAACTTTCAAAGCCCGAAGTTCTACAGTAGATGAGAGGTGAGAAGATTCTACTTGGTCCCTTAATTGACTTTTGTATTTCTCACTTGGCTCCTACTAAGGCATGGGAACGTATGCTTTGTCTATGCTTGTTTGGCAAATTTTTGCTTGTTTCTTCTGATGGTGATATTGATCCACGATTATTGGATATCATGGACCAAATGGAAGGAGACTTGTTGTCGATACCCATAATCTTAGCTGAGAATTTAGTTGGATTAGACCAATTTAAATCGGGATCATCAAGGAAATTGGCTGGGAGTCCATTGTTGCTTCAGTAATTACCTAAACTACCCTTTTAGATTTTCAATTTAGTTTTTTTATTATTATTGCTCTAATTTTTGCCTAGTCCGCCCTTGTGCATTTTTGGAACTAGCGAGCTGTCCTAATTTTTGCTTAAGACGCCCTTGCGGATTTTCAACTTAGCGGACCACTTTTTTTTTCCTTTTTTCAATTATTTTCTTGTGCTTACAGATTTGGCTTCAGGAGCATCTCAGCTTGCTCGATACTCCATCTATAGATTTTGCTAGATATCTGCCGCGACATTACTCTGCTAGGAAACTACTCCACCCTGCTTCTTCATATGCCGACTGGGTTGATTATATCTGTTCTCGTGCTGAAGTCAACATCCATTTGTTAATAACTTGGTGGAAGATTTCTTGTATCACCATTTGGACGTACTTGATGTATGTTCCTCTTGCTGCTCTTCATCGAGGTACTTGTTATGATCCTCGCCTGATTGACCGTCGGTATGGAGCTGAGTCTTGAGATTTTGATTTTACTCCTGATTTGGACATGCCTTGTCTGACAGAAGCCTACTTGGATCGGCTGAAGCAAAGTTGGCCTGCACGACACTTATCGTCTGCGATAGATTTTACATTTGTCAATTTCTCTAGAAAAAATATTGTTAGGATGTAAAAATAATGAAAGTAGTAATAAGGGATGTTTCTTTTCCTTTCATAATTTTTCATCACCTTTTCCTATTTTGTTTATTCGTTTTATCCATATTTGGTCAAATACTTAAAATAGTACACGTAGAACAATTTTAATATTAATTCTGTTTTATTAAATTAGGGAACAACCAAACATAAAGCCAGCATACATAAGGTCACTTTTGTTGCCAACTAGCCCTTTCGGGTTTTCAGAACTAGCGGACTGCTCTAACTTTTTCCTAGGCCATCCTTTTTTGTTTTCAATCTAGTGAGCTCTCTTTTTTTTTATACATAAAACCTCTTCAACTTGTCAATGTTCACTGGCTCACTAAACTCGTTCCCGTTCATGTCTGATAACTTCACTGCACCCTTATTCATGACTTGTTTCACTACATATGGCCCTTCCTAGCTAGGCCTAAATTTCCCTCTTGGATTAGATATGTTAGGCTTGCATTGTTTCAACACTAAATCACCAACTTTGAGTTTTCTGATCTTAACCCTTCTATTATAGGCTCGAGCTATCCTCCTTTGATACAGTTGATGATGATACAATGCTTTTAACCTTCTCTCCTCTAGTAAAGCTAACTGTGTGTATCTGCTCACTACCCATTCCATCTAAGGCAGTTTAGCTTCCAAGACCACTCTTAATGACTTGATCTCAATTTCAATTGGCAATACTGCTTTCATCCCGTAAACCAAAGAGAATGGTGTCATTCCAGTCGGCATTCACACACTTGTTCTGTATCCCCACAAAGCAAAAGGAAGCATTTCTGACCAATCCCTGTATGTCTTGGTCATCTTGGACAGGATCTACTTAATTGTCTTATTGGTTGCTGCTACTGCACCATTAGCCTTTGGTCTATAAGAAGAGGATCGGTGATGATAGATTTGGTACTTCGAGAATAAGTCCTTAACTGCACCTTGAAACTATACCCCATTGTCTAATATCACACTATGCGGGATCCCATATCTACATATGAGATTCTTTTCAATAAATCTAGCCATTTGACTTGCCCCCAGTTTGTTGAAAGATTCGGCTTCGATCCATTTTGAAAAATAATCTGCCGCTACATCAATAAAACTGTGACCATTTGAGGCTGTCGGATGTATCTCTCCTATGATGTCAATCCCCCAAGTTGTGAATGTCCAGGGTGAAGACATAGAATGCAATTCTTTAGGTGGCATGTGATTCAAATTACCATACATCTGACATTGCTAGCACTTCTTTACAAACTCAATACAATCTCTCTCCATGGTCAACCAATAGTAACCTTGTCAAATTATCTTCTTAACTAGGGCTAAACCACTCATGTGTGGACCGCAACTTCCCGCGTGTATTTCTGACATGATATGCTCCACTTCAGGCTTCCTCAAGCATCTCAAGTGCACCACATCATGCCATCTTCAATACAACTCTCCATGAAAGGTGATGTATTGTAAGGACCATCATCTTATGGCTCTTCTTTCTTTCTTTGTTGCTCCCAATAGGTATTGTTTCTCTTCCAAAGACTGCCTTATAGTGTCATACCATGCATCATGTCTCTATCAGTGTCCATGATTGTCTCATATTCATAGCAAGGAGTTGATGAACTGGTCAAAATCAAAGGCTTAAGGAATAAGTTGATAGGATTTTCCCATACCAAAG
The DNA here is from genome assembly GCA_947685225.1 of Garcia nutans. Taxonomy (NCBI): domain Eukaryota; kingdom Viridiplantae; phylum Streptophyta; class Magnoliopsida; order Malpighiales; family Euphorbiaceae; genus Garcia; species Garcia nutans. The sequence continues at coordinate 27,867,795 of CANTUV010000039.1, read as the reverse complement.
CCAATGTGGCTAGGGCATCAGACATCTAGTTTTATTCTCTTGGTAGGTGTATAAACCTGCACTCCTTAAATTTCTTATTCATCATTGTCAACTAATGGTGGTATGGTTTTAATTTCTCTTCTTTTAACTCCCACTCTCCATTTACTTAGGATACTACTAGCAATGAATCGCCAAAGACTTCCACCTTATCCACCTTCATAATCATTAGGGTTTCCAAACCAAAGATACATGTGATGGTGCGTACTTATGCTAATGCAATACTGCAAGTGCATGGGTAGCTCAAGTAATAAAGTAGTAAGTGAGTTGTCATTCCACTGAGGATAAGGCCAAGTACTAGTGCAAATTTTAACTGTTGTTTAGCAAATTAATAGTTTTGTGAAGTTTGTAATTAAAGACAATGAACTTAATAACTTAAAGTAAAGAGAGATTAAGTGTTGGGCAAAAAAGGATAGATGATGAAAATACTATCCAGATATTGAATACCCCTAGCCATAAAAATATTTATGAAAATCAATTCAATTAAATCAAATAATAGAGCTGAATTGGCATTCCTCTAGGTTAGACTAAAACCTTTCTCAAGTGAATTAATCCCTAATCACTAAGTAGAATGCTGGAATCTCTTCTCAAACATAATTAAATAGATCTCGCATTAAGAATAAGGAATCATAAGCCAAAGGATCTTGTAAGTCTATCTCTAGCACTCCAATCAATCCTCAATCCTTATGAGTATTCTATTCATATCAAGCTTTCTCAAGTCAATAATATGAAAATTGCAACCAATCAATAAGCATGCTATTATCAATTGGAAATAAATCATTGAGCATCATAAGAATAAAATAACTCAATCAATTGATTTAATTAAATAAAATTATTCAATCCCTACAATAAAGCTAGGGTTCATCAATATCTAGATAGAGAATGAATTAGTTCATGTTCAAAACTAGAAAACGAGAGCAAGAGAAATAAGTAAAAGAATCCAAACAATCCTTGGCGAATGATTTGTGTTTCTTCACTTGAATCCTTGAATCTTGGTTTAGATCTTGTATAGAATGGGTCTTCACCTTCAATCTCAGGTTTAAAACTCTCTTTTTCTCTCTAGAAGTTGGCTCTAGGTTGTAAAGAATCAAAATTGGATCCCAAATTCATGCTTCAGCTCAGCTTTTATAGTGCAGATATGTTAGCCTAACACGCCCAGTGAACGCCCATGTCACTGGGCGTGTCATTGGTATTGGGATTCTAGATAAAAGGCATGCCTAGTGACACGTCCATGTCACTGGGTGTGTCAGCAATTGTGAGGCATTGTAATAGGCACACTTGGTGACACGACCATGTCACTGGGCGTGTCAATGCTTCTGTATGGCAGTATCAAAGGCATGTCCATTGACACGCCCATGTCCCTAGGCATGTCACTTGAATAATTTTTTGCTATTTTCCTCGACTTTCATCCATAATTCCCTCTGAAATGACCATAAGCCTCAAAATACAAAGAATTCCTAAAATTAATCCTAAAAAGCACTTGACCAAACAAATTAAACTCAATTGGATAATAATCATATTAAGAAATAGGGGAAAAATATCATCAATTATACACTTATCAAATTCCCCCACACTTGAATTTTTCCTTGTCCTCAAGCAAACTAAATCACTATAATAAGTAGAAATGACGGACCCCTCTATATCCAAAAAGAAAAGAAAAGTTTGATAGTACTCGAATCAGAAAACTCGACGTTCTCAACTAAAAACTAATTCACAATCGTGACAGCTGAATCAAGAAGTTTCGAAACAAAAATTTCACAGGCCTAAAACTTAAAGATCCAGAGTTAAAAGATTGAGCATAAAATTTCAGAAACTCAAAAGTCATGAACAACATACAAAAATGTAAATTTTCTCTTAATTTCTTTAACCCTCTTTTTATATATATATACATTTTTATTATTTAAGGAGCCCGACATGTTTAAACAGATACTAACCTTTTGATGCGAAGGTAAATATTTATGATGCTAACCCCCGGATACTCAGCCAGAATCACCGTTCAAATGGCAACTAGCACTATTCATGATTCTAACTCATTTGTTTTAATTCAAGAGTGAAAATCAGCGGAACAGGCATAAATTTTCAAAGCTCCTTTTATTAGTATTATTAGTTTTTTTTTTAAACTCAAGGGTCAGGAACTTAAGATATTAAAGAAGTCATACTAAGTCCGACTCAAGTATCTAAGGAATTACAACATGCTAAAAAATGTAACTATGATTTTAAACTTCAGATGTGTCTAATTCCCATCAATCCAATGCCTAATTAAAGCTATTACAGTCGATCCTCAGCAATTGATCAAGATAGCCAAGTCAACCTCAACAAGAAATTGTCATTTAGAAAATCAAAAATTAATTTAATGTATAAAGAGGAACCATTTCAATTCACACTATTATAGCAATCTAGCTTACTCGAATCCAAAAATAAGTTACATAATTAATTGAGAAAAATGAATCATATGGCAAGAATGAAATAATAGTAGCTCAATCAACAAAGTATACCTCTCCCCCACACTTAAGACGCACATTGTCCCCAATGTGTGTATAAAATAAGAAATAACAAAGAGAGAGAAAAACTGCCCTGCCATGTCCGTGATTGGACATATATGATTAGGATTCCAAGAGTATAGTGAAGGCAAATTAGCTACAAAAACAAAAACTAAGATGCATAAACATAGTTAAAACATAAGTAAACGAAATAACCAAACAGAGGAAATAGTTCTAAAAAAATGCAATCGTTCAAAAGGAATTAAAAAAAAGAAAAAGAAGAATAAATAAGTCATTAAATGACATGAAAGGTGGGCTAGTCAGATAGTGGTGCATCACTGGAATCATCACCGCTGGTCTCCCCACCGTTAGCATCATCGCTGGCATCATCATTGGACACATTGACTGGAGGCGCAGGTGGAGGTGGTGTCTACGAAGGGTTAAACCCTTGATACCTCTAGAACTCTAGCATGGATTGTTCCAGCCATTGCCTTCTCAAGATCTCGTGATCCAGCTAGGCTTGGAAGGAAGTAGTCTGTTGATGCATAAACTGCTACATTTGGTTCTACTGAGTTAAGATTTTATTCTGATTCAGCTCAATATTCCCTAACATACCTTTGATCCTAGAAATCTGTCGCTCAAAATCAGTGGGCTTCTTGTCATCATCCCACTCAACATTAACTGACTGGCACCAGTCTCGAAATGTAGGTGTCGGGGTAAAGGGCGGTCCGAAGAAGAAGGTGCAATTGTGGATGAAGGCCCAACAGCAGTGGATGACCCCAAAAAATTTGTCGGTGGGGGTGGTGGTATGTTTAAAGGAGTAGAAGGGACTGGCTCAGAGTCCATAGGAGGTGCCTACAGCCCGGCTACCTTCTCCTGATTCAGTCTTTTCAATGTGTCCATACCCAATAGTTTAAGAAAACCATACACTGTCATAGGTAGGCATCCATCTAACACACCCAAGCGACGAGCTAGTCGTGTGACATACATGCCACCATGCAAAGTACCTGGTGCTCCCTTTTTGGACTGCTCATAAAAGAAGTATGTGATTGCATGTGTGACATTGCACCGGGTCTTCTGCACCATGCAGCGTAAGAAAAATAGATGCCTCAGTATCACCACCCCTGTGCTGCTTAGCCGAGTTGTAAGAGTGTGAACTAATAGATTATCCACCACTCGGCAAGGGAAGGACTTAAAGTTGGATGCCTTAGATACTTTGGGCTAGCATTTATCTGCAGTGGGTGCAAAGGTCCTCCAAACTCGAGGGGGAGCAACTTCATACTGGATGAAATCCACCTCAGAATTAAGATAGTTTGAAGTTTGTACCTCCTTTGCAGTGTATAACCCTAGGTGCACACCAAGGTCATTAATGCTCATATGGAATCTCTGCCCCCCAATTTGAATTGTATGGTTGGCCCAATAATTGAAATCTTCATTTTGTTGAACTAAAAGGTGTAGTAGAATTCCAGTGTCAACTCTTTGCAAGCAAGCTCATTTATGGAGAATAGTTGTTCCCATCCTGGTTGGTTGATCAGTTCCCGAATGTCGGCTGCAATGTTGGCTAGCTCCATAGCTTCCCAATCCAAAACATGAGGTGGGGACCAATCCTTGTTAAAAAAGCTCAAACCACTTTCTTTCCTTGGAATTTGAGAATTGAAGGCATTTGTGGTTTGCCATGAACTTGGAGGTTGGTCGTGTAACGGGTTGGCTTGAACTGTCTTCCCCTTGTGCTCATTTTGTAGGGAGCTTGGAGGATGGTTGTTTATGAGGGCCCATTGTCTGCAAAACAAACAAGAATTACACAATAACAACAAAGATGAAACTATACGAAACACCGACAAAAGACCGACATAAGGTTACTGAAATACCGACATTATAATGATAAAGCACAACATATATTCCAACAAAATGAATGCCAACGGCCAATTTAAAACAAGTTTAACCAACATATATCAGCAAAAACATAACCAACATTTACCAACAAAAAATTAATCTAAGCCAAAAATAACGATGAACCAATTCTAACAAGGGCAATTATTTAGATTCACAAATGAAACCTTGTATCCATAGCCCAACAAAAAAAGAAGAAGCAAACAGTTGATAATACAAAGGCAAACTAAATAAATCAAATGGCGAATAAAAATAAAATCAAAATAAATCAAAAACTGAATAAAATCCAAAATAAATCAAAATAAATCAAATGCCGAATAAATCAAAATAAATCTCTCAAAAGTCAGAATAAATCTCAAAATGCTAAGGAAAATAAGAGAAAATACAAGAAATCCATAAGAAATAGCAAAACAAATCCAAAAAAATCGCAGAAGGGAGAGTTCATAGCTAAAAAATGCGAAAAACGTGTGGAACCAAAAGTAAAGTGAGTGGATCTGCAAAAAAATGCAAAACGAGAGTTAAAATCCCTTCTAGAGTGAGTGGGTGTGAGTGCGGCAGTGGGAGTGCAAAAAATTTGAGAGAAAATGAGAGATAAGGGAGAATGGAAGGGTTTTTTGGCTTTAAAATAGAGTTTGGGCGGTTATTAAACTAGTCGGCACCTCCCAGTGACATGCCTATATTGTTGGGCATGTCAGATGTGCTCGGATACTGTGTATACGACATGCCCAATGACATGCTCATGTCCATAGGTGTGTCACAGGTAATGGATGAATAAGTAAACAACACGCCCAATGACAGACACATGTCTGTGGGTGTGTCACAGGTATTGTGACACCAATGAAATGACACACCCAGTGGTCTGGGAGTGTCCTTTGGGCATGCTGGCCCTCTCTCTCTCTATTTTATATTTTTGGGCCACGACCAGTGACACGTGGGTGTCACTGGATGTGCCATAACTACTATGTGTAAATTAAAATGGCATGCTCAGTGACACGGGCGTGTCACTGGGAGTGATGTAGCTACTTGGAATCTCAAATTTAGCCAAATCGACATGTGTTATAGCTTCTGTGGTGCCATCTAAATGACATGTCCAGTGACACAATCATGTCTTAGCTACTGCCTCTTAAAATTAATGACATGGCCACTCACACGGGCGTGTCCCCACATAGGCTCAAGTTACCCCTCAAAAGAAAATTTCCTCTAAAAATTCAAATGAATTTAAAGCAAACACACCACCAACCAATGATAGAAGAATAAAAATAAAAATTAAAGGCACAAACTAAAAACATAGAAATTAAAGAAACAAAAATTAAAGAACGAATGAAACAGTGGGTTGTCTCCCACCCAACACTTCTTTAACGTTGTATTAGTTGGACGTTCAGGGTCAATTTTGCCTAGTCTTGGAGGTGTAAAACTGCCTTCAAGTCATGTATTTCTCCCCCCAAGTATAATTTGAGCCTGTGTATATTCACCTTAATATCTCCTTTTTCCGGATGAGTTATTTCAAGCACTCCATAGGGAAAAACTTCCTTAACTGTAAAAGGACCAGACCATTGAGATTTTAACTTACTTGGAAAGAGTCGAAGCCTTGAATTGTACAATAATACCTGATCTCCCGCTTGAAACTCTTTTCGGTCCTTAATACGAGCATCATGCCATCTCTTAGTACGCTCCTTATACATTCTTGCATTGTCATAGACTTGCAATCTCCACTCATCCAGCTCATTTACTTGCAATTTTCTCCTTTTACCTGCACTAGCTAGATCAAGGTTAATCTTTTTTATAGCCCAATAAGCATTATGTTCAATTTCTACAAGAAAATGACAAGCTTTTCCATATACCAGCCTAAGTGGCATAGTGCCAAAGGAGTTTTGAATGCAGTCCTAAAAGCCCATAGAGCATTGTCCAATTTCTCGGACCAATCCTTTCGGGATAGCTCTATAATTTTTTCTAGAATTCTTTTTATCTCCATGTTCGCATTCTCAACTTGGCCACTAGTTTGGGGATGGTAAGGAGTAGCAAACCTATGTGTAACACTTAATCTTTTGAAAACTTTCTCTAGCTGAACGTTACAAAAGTGAGTACCCCTATCACTTATGATTGCTTTTGGTGTACCAAATTGAGAAAACAACTTTTTCAAAAACTTTATCACTACCCTCGCATCATTGGTTACCAAGGCTTGGGCTTCAGGCCATTTAGAGACATACTCTATAGCCACAAGAATATATTTGTTACCAAAGGAATTTGGAAATGGTCCCATAAAATCGATCCCCCATACATTAAAGACTTCACACACTAGAATTCCATTTTAGGGCATCTCATCACATGATGAAATGTTTTCAGTCCTTTGGCAATGATCACAACGGTTCACAAATTCGTAGCTATCCCTAAACAAAGTAGGCTAATAAAATCCTGATTCTAGTACCTTTTGAGCAGTCCTATTGGCTCCCATATGACCACGAGCTGGTCCAGTGTGGCATTGATGAAGAATGTTCATCTTTTTAGGCCATGTCACACACCGTCAGATCATGTGATCCTTACATAATCTAAACAAAAAGGGATTGTCCCAAAAATAATATTTTACATCAGAAAAGAATTTCTTCTTTTCTTGATAAGTTAAGCCCTTAGGGTGTTCCCTAATAGCTAAATAATTAGCAAAATCTGCAAGCCAAGGTGTTTCAAAATTTAAACTACTTACCTCACTTACTATGGCATACAGCTGCTCATCGGGGAAATGATCATCAATGTCCCCTTCTTCAAACCTCTCCAAGGTTGGATTCTCCAAGCGAGAAAGGTGATCTGCTGCCATATTTTAGGTCCTTTCTTATCTTGAATTGTCAAGTCAAATTCCTGCAATAATAAGACTCAACGAATTAGCCTAGGCTTTGCATCAATTTTTGCAAATAAATACCTCAAAGTCAAGTGGTCTGTATAAACAATCACTTTTGACAAGATCAGATATGATCTATGTAATATCCCAAAAATGTGCTTAGAAGTTTTAGTATAATTGTTGTTTTATTTGAATTAAAATGTATATGTTAATTTGGGAGAGAAAAGAAATTTAAAGGAAAGTGTATATGTTGTGTATATGGAAATATATACAACATATATACAAGTCAAATGTGTTGGTCAAGGGATGAGGATATTTATTTTGTTCTTTGTGAAATTACTAAATAGGGTAATAAGTGAAAGAGAAGTAAAATAAATAGGTGAGGGTATTTAAGTAATTTTCTTTTTAAATTACTTGGTGGAGGTTTAAAGAAGAGAGTAAAGTTGACTTTGCCATTCATAATTATTTTTCTTCTTCTTCCTTTGTGTTTGGCAGGCCATCACTCAAGCAAGAGAGCAAAAGAGGGATTTGATTTTCCAAGACCAAAATTGAAGGAGATTTCAAATAAACAAGTTGGAATTTCAAGAAATTTCATTATTTTGGTAAGTTCTCTCTTGATTGCTCTTGTTGTTTTTGAAGTTATTTTTGAGTTTGATGAAGTGTTGTTGATAATATGGTTAGGATTTCTTGTGGTGTGTTTGTAAGTGTTGAAATGGAATTAAAGATAAGAAGTTAGGTTGGTGTTGGTGATGGAATAGGAAGAGTTGTGTTTAGTGAAAATTTTTCTGTTTTACAATTAGTAAAGGCTGTGAATTATATGATTTTTAATTAAATATAGAAAAATGTTCTTGAAGTGAATTTTTGATATGTTGTGCCTCTATGAGTCTAGAATGACTGAAAAATATGTTGATTCGATTTTGGAATGGTTATGATTTTGGAAAGATTATTTTTACTAAACCTGTTCCAGCAGGTACCTTAACTGAGACAGCTATATTTTGGGATTTTTAATAAAATGTAGAAAAATCATATTCAATTGAATTTTGGATATGTTGTTTCTTAGTGAGTCTAGTATTTGAGAAAAATAATTTGGAACCACGTTGAGTGAATTTAATTTATGGAATTCACAAAGTTCAGAACTGCTGCCAGGATGCAGGGCAATTGGGGCAGTCTGGTTGAGTGAACTATTTTACCAAGATTTTGTATTCAGTTTGATCTGAAATTTTAAATGAATGATTTTAAGATGTAAAATTTAGTTCTGTAAAAATTTTAGAATTTTTAGTCAAGTAGATTATTTTATACAAATTTTCAAAATAAGGATAGAGTAGAGTCTAAAACCAGAATGTACTATTCATATGGTCATTTTGCTAATACTCCTTTTGGATTAGGTTGTGAAGAGGTTGATTTGCCCTAGCCTAAGTGTTGAGGATTCTTGGAAGAGTAAGTGTATAGATTGGTGTGAGTTGGTTTTAAGGTAAGTACAAATTACATTATTTCATACATTCATATGATGTTGAGATTTAACATACATTTGATTGTAAATGTGTTAAGAAATCTAATACATTGTTAATGCATATTAATAATGTATGTTTGGTATGATGTGAATGTTGTGATGAGTATGTAAAATATGTGTTAATGCCATTGATTATATCCATTTGAATGATGAAATGAAATATGGAATATGAAATGTAAAAGATGTGATGATGAAATGAAATGTGAAAGATATGATATTATGAAGAATTGTTTTATTGTGATTTGAGATCATTTGAGATATGATGCCATGGTTATTGGCTATGATATGCAAATGAAATATATAATGGAGGAATGGTTGCCTAATTAATTGTGGAATATGAAATGAGAAATAAAATGAAAATATATTGATAAACAAATGAATGAAATGGTTGTGTGCCTAATATGTTTATTCAATTTTCAGAGTTCTGGTTTTGGCGGCATGCCTATAAATCACTGGATAGGTGAAATGACCGGGTCGTAAACCGATTTCAGTTGAAAAATGTGAAATGTGATGTTTTTGGGGTGAAATGACCGGGTCGTAAGCCTCAAAAACAAATTATTGAAACTAGATTGGGTGAAATGACTGGGTCGTAAATTCAAATCTAGTTGAATATCCATGGATAAATGTATTGATGATTATGATTATAGACCAAAACAGTAACTCTGAACTTTGAATGGCATATTAGATTATTTTTGGGCCCATGCTTGTGTTTGTTTAAATGTGACTATTGAATGGTGAAACAAATGAATAATGAGATGACTACTATACATACATTATTGAAACCGGTAAGATTTGAAATATAATATTCTCTTGAATTGATCTTGAATCTTTATTGTGTGACATTAGCATGTCATTAAAGCATCATAGCACTGTAATTTGTACAACTAAGCCGTTGGCTTAGCGCGAATGTGATTCTTCGCGCAGGTGACAGGGAAGAACCAGAGAGTTCCTCTAGGCCTAGTCAAGTCTAGATTTTGAGGTGTTGATAGTGAGCTTAAAGATCAAAGACTGACTGCCAAAGAAATGTATAAATTTTATGGGTTGTAAAACTTGAGTTTGGATATATATATGAATTTGTAAATATTGTTATTTTCCGCTGCATAGTGAACAAATATTTTATCTACTGTATTTCATAATAAACCTTTACTTTATATTGTACTAGAAGTGTAAATCCTTTTTGCAGGTTGTAGTTGAGGTTATAAGGGGGATTTATTGGGAGTGTACTGAGAATGATTTTATTTGCATTAGTTTGTGTAAAATGTTTTAAAAATCAGAAAAAAAAACCAGTTTTGTCGACACTTGGGACTCAATTTTTAGGCAATATTATGGCTAAATTTCTGTAAAAATCAGAACTAAAAATTTGACTAAGTAAAATTGGTAGCAACATTAGGATAGTGTGGCGCCTCTACTCGGCTTACATATGTAGGTTGAGAAGGGGTGTTACAATCTAAACTTGTCAAAAGCAAAAACCATAGCTAGAAGTTCTTTCTCTGTAGTTGTGTAATTAGCTTGAGTTGTTTTCAAAGTCTTGCTTGCATAGTAGATAGGCTGGAAATACTTCTCTTTGTGTTGACCCAAGACCGCTCCCACTGCAAAATCACTCGCATCGCACATTAGTTTAAATGGTAAATTCCAATCGGAAGCTACCATGATTGGAGCATGGGTCAATTTCTCCTTAAGAGTTATGAAAGCTCTTAAACATTCCTCATCAAAAACAAAATCCACATCCTTCTCAAGGAGTCATGTTAGTGGGTGGGCTATCTTAGAAAAATCTCATATGAACCTCCAATAAAAGTTCGCATGTCCTAAAAAGCTTCTAATGTCTTTTATAGATGTGGGTGGTGGTAACTTCTCGATGGTGTCTACCTTAGCCCAATCCACCTCAATACCTTTGCTTGAAATGTTGTGTCCTAACACGATTCCCTCTTGAACCATGAAAATGACACTTTTTCCAATTAAGCACTAGGTTTGTTTCCTCACATCTAATCAAGACTCTTTCAAGGTTTTCCAAACATTTTCAAATGAGCTATCATAAATCAAGAAATCATCCATAAACACCTCCATAATATCCTCAATAAGCTCATCAAAGATTGCCACCATGCACCATTGAAAAGTCGTAGGTGCATTGCATAATCTGAATGGCATTCTTCGATATGCGAATGTCCCATATGGGCAGGTGAATGTAGTTTTCTCTTTGTCTTATATGGCAATAGGAATTTGGAAGTAGCCTAAAAGACCATCCAAAAAGCAGCAATACTCATGCCTGGATAACCTCTCCAACATCTTATCAATGAAGGGCAAAGGAAAATGGTCCTTCCTAGTTAAATCATTTAACTTTTGGTAGTCGATGCAAACCCTCCAACCAGTAACTATTCTTGTTGGAATCAGCTCATCATTTTAATTAGGGACCATCGTCATCCCTCCTTTCTTTGGTACTACCTGAACTGGGCTCGCCCAAGAACTATCTGAAATTGGATATATAATCCCTGCATCAAGTAGTTTTATCACTTCAGCTTTCACTACATCTTTCATCTTTGGGTTTAGTCTTCATTGTGGTTGCACTACTGGTTTTAATTCATCCTTTATTAGTATCTTGTGAGTGCAATAGGATGGACTGATACTGTGAGCGGGGATTTTCGCCCCCACTCCGGTGGAATGTTCTTACGACTTCGGCACTGTTTAGGCTCGGGGCCTTAGAGAACACGGACCTAAGTCCGGAGAAAATGGAGTCGCCACCCGGACGGGCTGGGAAAAAGAAAGGGGTGGATGACTCAATTCCTAAGGAATCCCCAACCCCTTAATGGGTTCAGAAAGTTGGTTACGTGTGGAGAAGGTGAGAAATGCCCCAGCACCCCCACAACGCCCGGTTCATTGGAACCGGCCTCCTTTACAGGTCTTAATATTATAAAATTCTTAAATATAATAATATTATCCATACTACACACAATAAAAAGAAAGCATCATTATATTAAAATCAAAGCAATGTCCAAACAAAACAAAACAAATAAATGGACACCCATCCAAGGATGGAAACATGTCCTTACATAACATGCCTTGATAGGACACCCACCAAAAGGTAGAAACATGCCCTTTACTTAAGTTCTAAAATAGAAAAGCAAATTAAATTACATGATGTTTAAATAATGAGGTACCCACCAAGTGGAAACATACCTCTTACAACTTTTGGAAATCTAAATTGATTGATAAAAGTAAATAATCATTCATCAAAAGTATTTAAATATCAATAAAATAAACATCGATCCATGATAAATTAAATAAATCAAGTATTGAAATTAAATATATTAAAGCATAAGAGATAAATCAAGGTATAAGTAAATATGGAATTGAATAAAGCAAATAAAAGTTCAATTATAGCTACTGTGACTTTTTATGGAATTAAAATAGATTAGGGTTTTATGTTTAAAAGGTTGGTAAAACTCTTTGATTAACCAAATTAAGGTTTGAATGATGAAATCATGAAACTAGGGTTTTAAATACCTTAAAATACTTTAATTTGTGATTTTTGGTTATTGAATTTTAAGCTACTGTGCAATTTTTGGGTTTTCATGTTTTTATGTTTTTTAATGTTTTAAAAGGATTAGGGTTCATAAAAATTAAGGTTTCAGGTTTTAAAAAGATTAGGGTTCATTATTTTAGGTTTAAAAGTTAAATTTTGGATTTTAGGGTTTTGAAATTTGGGTCTCGGGTAATGAAGAATTTTTAGGGTTTTAGAAATTAATTTGATATTTTATGAAGTTTTATTAATTTAAACAAAAGGATTGAAGTTTTTATAAGTAGAAAAGATGTTTTTTAAGGCTTTTTTAATGAAATAGAATCTACTTTAAAATCTTAAAAGAAACAAAATTTGATTTTGGTTTTGTTGAAAAATATGTTCAACTAGAATTTTTAAGGTTTTTTAAGAAGAAAAAATAATAATTTTAAGTCTTTTTAGAAAAGAAGGTCACGTTTTAGTGTTTTAACTTTGGAAAACTAAATTAACGATCTAAGATTTTAACTTTTGAAAAACATAAAAAACCCTAGTTTAGCTACTGTGTAAAAAAATTAGAATTTAGGATTTCATACCTTCTTTTGTAAGTTGCTCCAAAATTGCTTCTTCTTGGATGAACTAGCTCCAAAGACAAGCCTTTTTGCCTTTGGAATCCCTTTTTTCATGATGCTGCTATCCAGAAAAGATTTAAATTGAATTTCTTCTTTTTCCTTCCTTGATTTGGTTTCAAACTTTCCAAACTCCCTTTGGATTTGCTCTCTCTCGGCCACCTTTTATTTTAATTGCCTTTGGTCCTTTTTATAGTGGTTTAAGGTTATTTATTCCTAATTAATTAAGGTAAGTAATATTAATAAAAAAAACCAAAAACTAATTGGATTAGGTTTCAAAAAATTTGCGTTGGAAAATTTGCGCTGCCGAAAAAACTGCCGCAGGAAAAAATGCGCTAGCGAAAAATTTTTGCCGCAAAAAACTGCGGCAGTGTGCGGGGAACGGGCCCGTAAGCTATTTTGAAGGCAGAATTTTTCTGCGTGCGAAATACCCACGCGATAAATTTTTCGTCGCCGATTTTTCTGACTCCGATTGACCAATTAGACAACAAAAATCATTTTGGACTAAATAAAACATATTAGATCGGATTGGGTCAAAAATTAAGGGTCTACAGTTTGCCCCCTGCTTGAATGATCTGAAACCTTAGTGAAAGAGAGTGAAAAGCAATAAGACTTAATTTTTGAGGTTTTGGGTTCTGGACCCGAGAGATTCGGACACTCGATCCTAAACTAGACTTGAATACTCGATCCTATATGGATTTGGATACTCGATCCTAAATTTGATTTGGATACTCAACCCTAAATTGGATTGGGATATTCGATCCTAACTTGATTTGGATACTCGATCCTAACTTGGATTCGGATACTTGATCCTAAACTTGATTGGGATACTCGATCCTAACTGGATTTGGATACTCGATCTTAAATAGGATTTGGATACTCGATCCTAAACTGGATTTGGATACTCGATCCTAATTGGATTTGGATACTCGATTCTAACTTTGATTCGGATACTCGATCCTAAACTTGTTTGGGACACTCGATCCTAACTGGATTTGGACACTCGATCTTAAATTGGATTTGGATACTCGATCCTAAACTGGATTTAGATACTCGATCCTAACTGGATTTGGATACTCGATCCTAAACTGGATTTAGATACTCGATCCTAACTGGATTTGGATACTCGATCCTAAATTGGATTGGGATACTCGATCCTAAACTGGATTTGGATACTCGATCCTAACTGGATTTGGATACTCGATCCTAAATCGGATTTGGATACTCGATCCTAAATTGGATTGGGATACTCGATCCTAACTTGATTTGGATGCTTGATCCTAAACTGGATTGGGATACTCGATCCTAAACTGGATTTGGATACTCGATCCTAAATTGGATTGGGATACTCAATCCTAACTGGATTTGGATACTCGATCCTAAACTGGCTTTGGATACTCGATCCCAACTGGATTTAGATACTCGATCCTAAATCAGATTTGGATACTTGATCCTAAACTGGATTTGGATACTCGATCCTAACTTGATTTGGATGCTCGATCCTAAACTTGATTGGGATACTCGATCATAACCTGGGTACTTTGACTTGAGATTTGAATTGGTTTTGATTTAATTTGGGTACTTGGACCCGAGATTAGATTTGATTTGGGTACTTGGACCCGAGAATGAATTTGACTAACCTTTAATCAGTTGAGAAGTCTCACTGCTCTGGCTGTTCTATGCATTGTGATTCGTCACCCTCAGAATGGATCTTCATCCATGGAGATTGGGTCTTCACCCTTGCAAATGGATCTTCATCCTTTGAGATTGGATCTTTACCCTTGAGACATGGGTCTTTATCCATTGGAGGTCGGGTCTTTACCCTGGCTTTAGCTCTTTTAGCTGGATTGGTCTTTTGTCTTTTGCATCTTCATTCTTTTGAGAGTTCTAATGTTCTATTCTTTTGTTCTTCCTTTTTGAAAAAATTCAGCTATTTTTAATTGGACCTTATACTCTCTCCTTGCCCCCTGCTTGGCAAAATATTTGTAAGTGAGTTTAAAAATATTTGGTATATAAACTCAAAAAATTGAAAAGGAGAAACTTTGCCCCCTGTGTAGGCTCAAACCAAAGATTTTATCCATGCAAGCTTTGATTGATGTTTTTGCCGTCTTGTTCTTCGCATAAGCACGCATTTCTTCTCTTTGCAAGATTACTGGAGCTTTCTCAAGCAATGGGCTTTCTATGCCCCCCTAATTAGATATCTTCTTTTGATTGCTTGTTGTTCACTTTGATAAAGAATAGACGATACAAGACAAGAAAGTACAATGTGATATGCTCATGTATGCATGATATGCATGAATAATACTTACAGTTATTCCATCGACTCACAGACCGAGGTGATAAGCAGAAGTGTTCTCATTGGTTCCGTTTTGACGCTCGTTCAAGTCTTGCATTGGAATGATCGAAAGCTTTGTATTTGTGGCTTTTATCTTCAATATGTTGAGAACATGAGTGGTAGAGACCCCTAATGGTAGAGTCAGGGATGCATCCATTTCCAACTATGTTTCAACATGTCGGTTGGTAGTTTCTTCATGACCTTGCCAATAATCATTTCAACAGACTTCCCTTAGCTTGAAGGCTTTGTATGACAAAACACTCTTTTTCTTTTTTTTTTTTGAATTTTGATTTTGAAAACAAATGTTGGCTTTGCCAAATTAATGTCAATGTACCTCAGGACTTGATTTTCCAAATTAATATATCCATAACATGACAACCCTAGTTACCATACTAAACTCGGGAATTATTTCTATTTAAGCAAGAATTATTGCACTTCAGATAGGCACATACACACTACTTGGCCACTGGTCTCATTGAGTTTAAATACTGTCTATCTCATATGCATGCTTATTCAAACTATCTCCACTAATAGACTCTACCTACCAAGAGAGATCAACAGGTCTTTGATAGGCTTGAAACGACATCTATGAGGGAAACATGCTTAAGTGAAGGCCATTTTGAGATTGGAGCTGGTGTGACACGGTAGACAAACCCTCACACTACAAATTTCTTGTTGGAACTTTAGACAATTGGGAGCAATCTTTCTAGACTCCAAATTCCTTCTATCTTCTTGGCATTAATCTGGATCTTGATTAGGACAATTTTTGCCCTTGCAAAAAGTTTAAGATCCAAATTTGTTTCTTTTCTTCTTCTCCCCTTTCTTTCCTCTTTATTTTTCTTACTCTTCCCTTTCTTTGAGCATTTTATCATTTTGTCCTTCTTCTTTGTAGGACTGTCAAGTACAGAACTTTTAAGCACTGGATGGTCTTTCTCTTTTTCCTCTGATTTTGATCGAATCTTTAATTGGGTTGGACCAATTCAAGTCAAAATGTCCTTATAAACCAAATGGAAGCCTTTTATTGTCTTAGGTAAAAGAGAACTCAGTTGGCTTTTTGAACCATTTTGGGTTTTCTCTTTTTTCTTTTCTTTCTCTTTTTCTCTTTTCCTTTTTTTTTCTTTTTTTTTCTCTCTTTTTTCTTTCTTTTCTTTTTTCCTTTTTCTTCTTTTTTTTGTTTTGTTTTTTTTATTCAAGCTCTAAAAGAGTTGTCTTGTTTGTACCAACTTGGGCTCCCAATAATGGATGAGTGGAGTAACATAAATCTTCTTTAACAGGGACAAATCATTTGTTACTATGATGTTGTCTTGATATATTGGATATATTAAGGGAACTTCAACTACCCTTATGGTCTTGAAAACTTCAACTATTTTCATGGTCTTGAGAACTATCTTCATAATCTTGAAATCTCATGATCTTGACTAATCATTGCTTTCTTTGATCTTCTTGCCTATTCATCTTAGTGATCATAAGACTTGTCAAAAGAATCACAACATCTTAGGGTCGGTTATTGGGGTTTATAAGCCAATGAAAAGAAAGCTAAAATCTTATGAAGGCTCAAAGGGACAACTAGGGATTAATATTTAATTGGGTGGATACTAGTTGTTGGCTAATCAAACAATGCCTAGATCATCTCTCCCTTAAATAAGCAGAGTTCAATTTCACCTCGAAAGTTTGTCAAAGTTGTAACACCCCTATACCCCGTATACGTACACAACATACTAATACGATCGTAATATATGTATATTGAATATAGAAAATGCCACGGTTTACAAAACAAACGACTCATTCCTTTACAAAAATATGAACAAATTTAAATCATTTAAAAGAAATTATAAAAGACAAAAGATAAAAATGTTTATTTAAAAGCAGCGGAAAATATAATAATTATTTACAAATACTTATACATCAAAACTCAAGTTTTACAAAACATAAAATATATACATGTTTGGCAGTATGTCTTTGATCTTTAAGCTCCACTATCAACGCCTCAAAATCTAGGCTCTACTCGGTCTAGAGGAACTCTCTGGTTCTTCTCTGTCACCTGCACGATGAACCACAATCGCGCTAAGCCAACGGCACGATGAACCACAATCGCGCTAAGCCAACGGCTTAGTGGTACAAACTATACTAATATTATACTTTAATGAAATGCAAATGTCATAATCTCAAACATATAAACAATTCACAAGAATCTCATTATTCATTTATTTCATCATTCATACATCACATTGAAACAAAGACAAACATGGGCCCACAAGACACTAATATGTTATTCAAAGTTCAGAGTCACTGCTTTGGTCTATAATCATAATCATCAAGCCCGTAGGCAATGTATATATATATATATCTCTATCCATGGATAGGGTAACAGACCTAGTCTCTTGGACCTCAACCCTCTAAACTCGAGGAGATCCTCAACCCGGCAAGACTGTTACCTGTAACAGACCCAATCTCTTGGACCTCAACCCGGATAAACCAAGGAGATCCTCAACCCGGCAAGACTGTTACTATAATTCATATTTCACATTTATCAACTGGAATCGGCTTACGACCCGATCTTTTCACCTATGTAGTACTTTATAGGCATGCCGCCAATCCCAGAACTCTGAAGGTTTAATAACACATTAGACACATAATCTTTTCATTTATATCTTTATACATTTCTTTCTCAATTCATTTCTCATCATTATAGCCAACAACCATGGCTTCATATCTTATAATCAAAATAGGCAACCATGCCTCAATCATCTCATTAGCATCATTATATCCAACAACCATGGCTTCATATCTCATCAAGATAATATACAATATCAATTGCATTAACACCATCATCATAGCCAATCACATTGTTTTTATATCTCATTATATCTCAAATTACATTAAATCAATTGATCATTCAAGTATACACAAATATGTTAAGTATCAAATCATGTGAGTGTATGCAACAATGTAGTTTGTACTTACCTTAAGAACAACTCACACCAATCTACAACCTTTCTCTTTCAAGAATTCTTCACCACCTAGGTTAGGACAATTCAATCTCTTCAATACCTAAATCAAAGGTGATAATACATACTCACTTAGAGATACACATGAGATAATAAGACTAAGAACCAACTAGGGCAAACCCTAAACACGACACGCTCAACAACACGGGCGTGTCCCTGACCGTGCCCTAAACTCACAACACAGAAGCTTTGACATGCTCAGAACCACGGGCGTGTCACTGAACGTGTAATACATTCTGTCTCACAGAAACATTGACACGTCCAACAACATGGGCGTGTTCATGGCCGTGTCAATTCCTCACCAACACAGTAGCTATGACACGCTCAGTGTCATGGGCGTGTCACTGGACGTGTCAATACTACAACTACACAGAAGCTGTGACACGCTCAGTGACATGGGTGTGTCACTGCTCGTGTCACCCATCCAAGAACACAGAACCATCGACACGCCCAAAGACTTGGCCGTGCTCATGGGCGTGTCAGGCCAAAAATCCAGATTCCGGCAACATCAACAACACAACCAACAAATCACTTCCTTTCACCAAAATCCACTTCAAACAAACTTAGCTCAACATACCCAAGAACCATAACAAACTTGCAAAAGCACCAAAACAACTAAAAACATACATCCAACACAAATCAAAATCATCACCACAAACCCAAAACACAACCACAATACTTTCACTTC
Source organism: Garcia nutans (assembly GCA_947685225.1). NCBI lineage: Eukaryota > Viridiplantae > Streptophyta > Magnoliopsida > Malpighiales > Euphorbiaceae > Garcia > Garcia nutans. Next base: position 27,848,902 of record CANTUV010000039.1, on the reverse strand, counting down.
CAACAACTTTTTCTTTCCTTTAATACAACCCCAAAATCCAAAATCACTTGAACCAAACACTCTTAAACACATCTTAATCAAACATAATCACATACCATCAACAATCAACCAATAAACTCAAACACATCTTAAAAGAAAATCAAGGAATCAAGAGGAAACTTACCAAGGATGAAGAAACTCTTAAATTTCCAACTTGATCACTTGAAAACTTCCTTAGATCTTGAGTTTAGAAGATCAAATCTCCCTCTTGCTCTCTTGATTCTTTGCTAGTAGCCAAAAGAAGAGAAAAAAGGAAAGAAAGGAAAATGAGAGCAAGTGGTCCACGAAGAAGAAAGAAGGAAAGAAGAAACAAAGTCAAATCTCAACCACTCTCTCCTCAAAATCCTCTCCTCCAAGCTTTTATATTAAAATATTCCAAATATCTCATTCCACTCACTTAATTTTCCATTTCCATTAATTAACTTAATTAATTAAAATCATTAACTAATCATCTTTGACCTCCACTAACTTGACTTGTATATGTTGTATATATTGCTATATATACAACATATACACTCTCTCTTCACTTCCTTTTTCTTTCCAAATACACATATACATTAAATCCAATTAAAACAACCATTATACCCAAAACTTCTAGGGCACATTTTGGGATATTACAAAAGCAATGTTCTAAGACTGACTAAGACCTAGACAAAGATAATTATGCAGGAGCCCTCTCTAAGTAAGCATACACAACTCAATGCTATAGAGCAATTCCCTCATCTAGTAAAGTCATTCGAGTCATGATGCCTAGACACATTAATTTATAAATATCAAGCTAAATTCCTCATTGGTTGAGCACCAAAATGAACAAAGACCAACAAAAATTTTGATGAAAATAATTTATTCAAATAAATTGAAATTTGAAAAATAAGATTGTTCCAATTTAAATATTAAAGAAAGTAAAATTGAAAAGCAACATTCAAGCTAAGGAAAGTTCGTTGAGTTGGAGTTAAAGATGCTTCATTTATTTAGACATCTTAAGGGCAAGGATCAAGGATCATTGCTTCATCGTCCATAATTGGCCCAAGCTTGCTTATTAGCACATCATCTTTAGTAGCTTCTCTTTCCATATCATGACAAGATGACAAGATAAAACTCTTCATGAAGGTTGCAAGCGGTGGTGCCCTTCCAAATTTAGGCAAATGATCATTCTTAGTGTTGGGCTTATCAGGCTCAGGCAACTTTCCACTGTCAATCAAATCTTGGATTTTATGCCTTAAGCAAACACATTTATTTGTCTCATGCCCTTGCATTTGATGGAATTGACAAAAGACCTTGACTTCAAAATTTGGTGTTAGAGGCTTATGTAGAGGCCGAGGTGTCAATGGTTGTAGCAAATCCATCTTTATTAAATTTTCTAACATCTTTGACAAAGGCTCCCCCAAGTTTAAAAATTTACACTTCTTTGTTTGCTTAGTTGTTGTATTTTTCTCAACACCTCCTCTTTCCCTTTGACTTTGCCCAGTAGGGTGATAGCCGCTCTTATTGCTCCACTTAGATAGCACATGGTTCGATTGGTCTTGTAGAATAGGGATTGATCTCTTACTTTTCATTTAATCTCTATCAGTAGACATGTTCCTTGTTAATGATGCCTTTTCCTTCTTTCTTATGTCAATGGGAGATGCCTCATTAGCATTGTTGATGACCTCTAGAATTTGAATCAACTGGGTCTTCATAATTTCAACCAATTGATCTTTAGCTCAGCCATCCTAGCTTTGACAACTTCATCGATTATATCCCTTAGCTAGTTTGCATCCATCCTTCTAATAAAGCACTTGAATCAAAAATCAATGTTGTAGATGGTATTGTTGTATGCTCTTGAATTGTCGTACTTCAGGTCTATGAGCCAGAGTGGATCAATGATATGAGATGCAAATGTATGTATGCATGTATGTACAAACAACAAACAAGGATAATTAGGACGTTCCTTCCAACCTTATATCATCCACACACGAATGGTGAGTCTCTTTTCCTAGGTATATGGTTAACAAAATACCAACGTGGGGTATCTTGCTTTTGAATAATTCCCTCGGATGTTTCAACCAATTGTTATATTTTCAAAAATAGAAATTAGTTCATAATAATTCGCATTAATTAGGTTTTAATCCATTCAACCAACTAAAGTAGCTTTTATGTTATAATGGATTAAAATGAAATTAAGAGGCTTATTATAAATGGATTTCTCACTTGAAAAGAGTAACTAATGGTTCATGCCAAAAACAAGCCCATGGTTAATTTATTTTTAGTATAAACTAGGCCCACAATTGATTTTTGGTATTTCATAATTGACCTAAATATTTTTGCAAGGTCTTTGTAAAAAATGGTTGGGTGAAAATAGTTTTGTTTCTAAGCCCATTGTAAAAAGGTTAGAAAAATGGATTTTGGGCTTAGTATTTGGGTCATGGGCCAAAGAATTTATTTATTTATTTTTTAGAAAAGTATTATGTCCAAAGACCATCTTGAAAAATTTTAAAAATAGTTTTGGTCTTTTGGATTTTAGAGAAAAGTTTATTTTGAGCTTACAACATACTTAGGTCATATTAGAAAAAGAACAAACCAAATAAGCCATGATTTAGACTAAGATAAACTAACCATAGTCAAACAACATGCATTTAGGGTAAAACCTAAGGAAAGTAACTAGGCCAATTACATGAGCTTTAGTCTTTGGGTAAAAAGGCTTAGGTTCCCATTGCAAGTATATACCAAATGGTACGAGGCTATGAGTGGTTATGCCATGCTCGATCTCCATACCTTGAGTGAAAGTATGGTATCCCATACATAACATTGGGTAACACGGGCGACCTAACTCACGCACACAATGTAATCTAATATGATGCAATATAATATCATTATAAGAAAGAATAGAATAATATAAAGACCAATGGAATCAACTTCTCTTATCCCCAGTGGAGTCGCCACTGTGAGCGGGGATTTTCGCCCCCACTCCCGGTGGAATGGTTCTTGTGACTTCGGCACTGTTTAGGCTCGGGGCCTTAGAGAACACGGACCTAAGTCCGGAGAAAATGGAGTCGCCACCTGGACGGGCCAGGAAAAGGAAAGGGGTGGATGACTCGATTCCTAAGGAATCCCCAACCCCTTAATGGGTTTGGAAAGTTGGGTACGTGTGGAGAAGGTGAGAAATGGCCCAGCACCCCCACAATGCCCGGTTCATTGGAACCGGCCTCCTTTGCAGGTCTTAATATTATAAAATTCTTAAATATAATAATATTATCCATACTACACACAATAAAAAGAAAGCATCATTATATTAAAATCAAAGCAATGTCCAAACAAAACAAAACAAATAAATGGACACCCATCCAAGGATGGAAACATGTCCTTAGATCACATGCCTAGATAGGACACCCACCAAAAGGTAGAAATATGCCCTTTACATAAGTTCTGAATTAGAAAAGAAAATTAAATTACATGATGTTTAAATAATGAGGTACCCACCAAGTGGAAACATACCTCTTACAACTTTTAGAAATCTAAATTGATTGATAAAAGTAAATAATCATTCATCATAAATAAATAATTCATCAAAAGTATTTAAATATCAATAAAATAAACATCGATCCATGATAAATTAAATAAATCAAGTATTGAAATTAAATAGATTAAATCATAAGAGATAAATCAAGGTATAAGTAAATATGGAATTGAATAAAGTAAATAAAAGTTCAATTATAGCTACTGTGACTTTTTATGGAATTAAAATAGATTAGGGTTTTATGTTTAAAAGGTTGGTAAGACTCTTTGATTAACCAAATTAAGGTTTGAATGATGAAATCATGAAACTAGGGTTTTAAATACCTTAAAATACTTTAATTTGTGATTTTTGGTTATTGAATTTTAAGCTACTGTGCAATTTTTGGGTTTTCATGTTTTTATGTTTTTTAATGTTTTAAAAGGATTAGGGCTCATAAAAATTAGTGTTTAAGGTTTTAAAAAGATTAGGGTTCATTATTTTAGGTTTAAAAGTTAAAATTTGAATTTTAGGGTTTTGAAATTTGGGTCTCGGGTAATGAAGAATTTTTAGGGTTTTAGAAATGAATTTGATATTTTATGAAGTTTTATGAATTTAAAAAAAGGATTGAAGTTTTTATAAGTAGAAAAGATGTTTTTTAAGGCTTTTTGAATGAAATAGAATCTACTTTAAAATCTTAAAAGAAACAGAATTTGGTTTTGGTTTTGTTGAAAAATATGTTCAATTAGAATTTTAAGGTTTTTTAAGAAGAAAAAGTAATAATTTTAAGTCTTTTTAGAAAAGAAGGTCACGTTTTAGTGTTTTAACTTTGGAAAACTAAATTAAAGTTCTAAGATTTTAACTTTTGAAAAACACAAAAAACCCTAGTTTAGCTACTGTGTAAAAAAATTAGAATTTAGGATTTCATACCTTCTTTTGTAAGTTGCTCCAAAATTGCTTCTTCTTGGATGAACTAGCTCCAAAGACAAGCCTTTTTGCCTTTGGAATCCCTTTTTTCGTGATGCTGCTGTCCAGAAAAGATTTAAATTGAATTTCTTCTTTTCCTTCCTTGATTTGGTTTCAAACTTTCCAAACTCCCTTTGGATTTGCTCTCTCTCGGCCACCTTTTATTTTAATAGCCTTTGGTCCTTTTTATAGTGGTTTAAGAATATTTATTCCTAATTAATTAAGGTAAGTAATATTAATAAAAAAACCAAAACCTAATTGGATTAGGTTTCAAAAAATTTGCGTCGAAAAATTTGCGCTGCAGAAAAAAACTGCCGCAGGAAAAAATGCGCTGGCGAAAAATTTCTGCCGCAAAAAACTGCGGCAGTGTGCGGGGAACGGGCCCGTAAGCTATTTCGCAGGCAGAAAAATTCTGCGTTATTTCGCACGCAGAATTTTTCTGCTTGTGAAATACCCACAAGCCCGTGCCCACGGGCCGGCGCGATGAATTTTTCGTCGCCGATTTTTTCGACTCTGATTTTTATTTTTATTTTTATTTTTTGACTTTTATTTGTTTATTTCTATTTTTTATTAATAAAAATTAGATACTAAAGCAAAAATTATTTAATTAAAATTATTTTGGACCAATTAGACAACAAAATTCATTTTGGACTAAATAAAACATATTAGATCGGATTGGGTTAAAAATTAAGGGTCTACAGATACCCTTGATGTCTGCTATCATCCAAGCTATCACTTTCTTATGCTGCTGCAACAATTAGATGAGCTTTACCTTCTGCTCAGAAGATAGGTGGGAACTCAGAATTAATGACAATTTCTTTTTCTCCTCCACAAATCCATACTCAAGGTGATCTGGAAGGGTCTTAAGTTCCAAGTTGGGTGGATCAATCACTGATGGTTTTGGCTTTTCTTCCTTTGGCATCTCAATAGTTTTATAAGCCTGACATTTGAATGATTTGCTTGCTTCAAGAAAAGCAAGCTGCTCCATTGCTTCTTGATCCTCAACATTTTCCTGCAATAAACACAACTCAAGGGGATCCTTGGAAACAATGTTAGTAACACAATTTACAATTTCATGCCCAATAATATCATTGCATGAATCTACCTCATCAAGTGTAAGTGAGTGTTTCATAGCATCATGTATTTTAAAAACTACTTTTTCACTACCCACTCTCAAAGTTAATATGCCATCATGAACATCGATAAGGGCATGGGCTGTATTTAAAAATGGCCTACCAAGAATAATGGAAACATCTGTATCCTCATCGATATCGATGACAACAAAATCATTGGGAAAAATGAAATTCCCGACTTTTACCAACACATCCTCTATAATGCCACGAGGGTGGACTACTGACTTATCAGCAAGTTGGATGGTCATGAGTATTGGTTTAGGTTCTCTAATGCCTAATTCTTTAAACATATTGTAGGGCATAATACTTATGCTAGCCCCCAAATTAGCCAATGCACTTTTAACCTCAAGGTTACCTATCAAACATGGAATGGAAAAACTATTAGGATCTTTTAACTTCTTAGGTAACTTCTTTTGCAAAATTGCTGAACTCTTTTCTGACAAATGCACCAAAGATACTTCCTCAAGTTTCCTTTTGTTATAAAGGATATCTTTCAAAAAATTAGCATATTTAGGCATCTGCGACAAAGCTTCGGCAAATGGAATATTAATGTGCAATTGTTTAAAAAGTTTAAGGAACTTACCGAATTGAGCATCCATCTTTTCCTTATTCAACCTTGCTAGATATGGTACTCGAGGTCTGTATTCCTTCACTATTGGGTTGGGTTCTTGAGGTTGGTTCTCTTTCTCACTTTCTACTACTGCTTTCTCTCCCGAAGTTACAATAGTATCATCTTCTTTTTCTTTTTCTTGTGCTTCAACCCCTTTCTCTGCCACTTCTTCTCTTTTCTCAACCACATTGCCCTTGATTTCTTTTCCACTCCTTAGTGTAATTGCCTTAAGCTGTTCCTTAGGATTTGCCTCAGTGTTGCTAGGTAAACTCCCTTGTGGTCTCTCACTGAGTAGCTTGGCAATTTGCCCCACCTGATTCTCCAAATTATGAATAAAGGCTTGTTGATTTCTAAGCGTGGTTTTAATTAATTGAATCCTGGTTTCTGAAGCTGTTATAAACTTCTCCATCATTTCCTCCAAATTGTTCTTTCTTGGAGGGGCAGCTTGTGATGTTGAGGCTGCTGGAATCCAGGGGGAGGTCTTGGATTATTCTGATTATTCCATGAGAATTAGGATGATTTCTCAACCCCAGATTGTACGTGTTACTGTAGGGGTTATTTTGTTGTTGACTTGGCATATTTTCAACAAAAACTACTTGCTCTTGCCTAGCAAACATATTTCCACTTTGGCAATCTTGACTTTGATGTCCACCCCCACACCATTCACAAGACATCACCTGCATTACTTTCCCCGAAAAAGAATCTAAAGAATCAATCATTTTGTTCATTGCTTCCAACTATGCTGTCAAAGTAAATGCAGGATTCAATTGATGTGAACCAACAACCCTTAATTTCCCTTGTTCCCTTGGGGTTTGCTACTGATAACTGGTAAGGGCCATATCTTCAATCAAATCCCTTACTTGTTCAGGTGTTTTATTATTTATGGTACCTCCGCTAGCTGCATTGATGGACTGCTTACTTGCATAATTCAATCCATTATGGAAAGTTTGAATCTGTAGCCACAGCGGAAGCCCATGGTGAGGACATCTTCTCAATAAATCTTTGAATCTTTCCTAAGCATCATAAAGAGTTTCACCATCTAACTGGAGGAAAGATGAAATATCATTCCTCAACTTAGCAGTCTTGGACGGTGGAAAATATTTCTCTAGGTATTTTTCTACTAATTGGCCCCATGTGGTGAAAGTGTTTGGGGGGAAAGATTTCAACCATTTCTTCGGTCAATCTCTAAGCATGAATGGGAACAACCTCAGACTAATTGCATCTTCAGTGTAATATCCCAATGTATGCCTTAGAAGTTTTGAATATTGTTGTTGTTTTAAATTGGATTGAATGTATATGTGTTATGGGAAAGGAAAGAGTGTATAGAGAGAAGTGTATATGTTGTTTATATGATAATATATATAACATATATGCAAGTCAAAAGAGTGGTCAAGGGAAGAAGATATTTATTTGGTTTTTTTGTAAAATTACTAAAAGAGGGCAAGTGCTTTAAAGGAAATCAAAACAAATTGTATAAGGGTGTTTAGGTAATTGCTCATGTTGAAATACTTGGTGGAGATTTAAAGAGGAGTTGACTTTGTTTCTTCATTGTTCTTTTCTTCTTTTCTTTTTGTTGTGGCCGGCTCCTCCATAGACAAGGGAAAGCAAGTGAGCAAGAGAGGATTTTGATGTTCTAAGCTCAAATTGAAGGAAGATCTAAGTGATCAAGTTGGTGATTCAAGAAGTTTTATAACTTTGGTAAGTCCTCTTTTGATATCTTTGCTTATTTGAAGTTGTGTTGTGAAATTGATAGATGATTTAAGAGTGTGTTGTTTGATTGTGATATGTTTAAGAGTGTTTGATTAGATTGATTATGGATTGTAAGGATGGATTGAAGAAAAGAGTAAGTTGGTTGGAAGAGATGGTGTTGTATTTGTGTTTAGGGTTTTGTGATGATATTTGTGATTTGTGTTTGTTATAGATGTGGAGTTGTTTTGGTGTTTTTGTAAGTTTAAGATGGTTTTTGGGTATGTTTTGTTAAGTTTGTTTGAAGTGGATGTTGGTGAAAAGAAGTGTTTTGATGGGTGTTTTGTGGTTTTGGCCGGAATCTGAGTTTTTGGCCTGACACGCCCGGGAGCACGTCCAGAGTTTTAGGCATGTTAATTGTGTTGGAGGTAGTAGATTTGACACGACCAGTAACACACCCGTGTTATTGAGCGTGTCATAGCTACTGTGAGATTGGAAAGTTTACACGGCCATGAGCATGCTCACGTTGTTGGACGTGTTGATATTTTTCAGAGAGGCAGAATGTATTATACCCTCAATGACATGCCCGTGGTTCTGAGCATGTATAAGCTTCTGTGTTGTGGAGTTAGGGCACGGTTAGGGACACGCCCGTGTGGTTGAGCGTGTCATGTTTAGGGTTTGCCCTAGTTAACTCTTAATTTGATTATCTCATATGTATCCCTAAGCAAGTGTATGTTATTATTTTTGGATTAGGTCTTGAAGAAAGTGATTTATCATTGATCTAAGAAGTAAAAGAATCTTGGAAGGGAAGTGTTTAGAGTTGTGTGAATTGTTATTGAGGTAAGTACAAACCTTGCATTGTTGCATACATTCACTTGATATGACATTATTGTTATATATGAATAATGTTATGTTTTGCACATTGTGAATCTTGTGAAATGTACTATATGTATAATGTGAAATGAGATAATTGAGACATGTATGCATATATGATTATGTTCAATGTAATTGATTATGAATATGTGAAAGATGATGTATTATATTGTGAATTAAGACATGATGATTCAAATGTGATGAGAAGCCATTGTGAGTGGCTATGGTTATACAAATGAAAGTGTTGAGGCATGATTGCCTATTTGATATTGAGATACAAATTGAGAAAGAGAATAATGATATAATTGTATGTTTAATATGTTATTCAGTTTCAGAGTTCTGGATTTGGGTGGCATGCCTATGAAATTATGAATAGTAACAGTCTTGCCGGGTTGAGGATCTCTTCAATTTGAGTTGAATTGAGGTCCAAGAGACTGGGTCTGTTACATTATGAGAATTGTGATTATGAGATATATGATTGGTAACAGTCTTGCCGGGTTGAGGATCTCCTTGATTTGTTAAGTTGATGGTCCAAGAGACTAGGTCTGTTACACTATCCATGGATAGAGACATATATATATGTTGCCTACGGGCTTGATTATTGTGATTATGAACCAAAGCAGTAACTCTGAATTCTGAATATCGTATTAAACAATTGTTGGGCCCATAGGTGTCTATGTCATGTTGATGTTATGAATGATGTTGTAATATGATGAAATAATGTAATACTCATGAAATATTGTATATTGAGTATGATCTTTATTGTTTGATTGTATATCATTGTTATTGATTAAGCATAATAGCATTATGGTTTGTACTACTGAGTTGTTGGCTCAGCGCGATTATGATTCATCGCGCAGGTGATAGAGGTGATAGAGTTGAGACGGAGAATTCCTCTAGACCTAGTTGAGGTTGTTTTGATTGTGTAGAGTTGGATTAAAGCTTAAAGATAGGAGAGTCAAGCTGCCAATCATGTATATATTTTATATTTTGTAATTATGGAGGTTTAATGTATTCATATTTGTAAGTTTTGGATGTAACTTCCGTTGCATAATAAACAAACATTTTTATCTATTGTGTCTTATGATTTTCATTTTTCTTAATTTGGTATTTCTTAAATTTTTAATTTTACTTTAAATATGATTTGTGTATTTGTAAAGTGTGTCATTTCTATATTCAGTATACGTATAATACGATCGTATAAGCATGCTTTTTACGTATACGAGATATAGGGGTGCTACATTCAGAGACATTATGCATCTTGAATGTGTCACATATTTCCAGAAAAGTCTCAATATGTGCATTAGGATCTTCATCTGGGAATCCATCAAACTGACAAGTCTGCTGCACCATTTGAATTACATTGGTCTTTATGCCGAATTTATTTGCAGCAACCATCGATATCTGTATGCTTGAATTGGCCCCATTAAGAGTAGGCCTAGCAAATTCTTGCATTATCCTTGGCTAATTTCCTGCCATTATTTTTAGTTCTTCTTTTGAGCTGAGATCTTCAAAGTTTGGTTCCATTTTTACTAGAACTGCTTCCTTTTCTTCCTTTCGCATTCTCCTCAATGTTGTCTCTAACTCTTAATCTAATTCAAGGAGTTGGGAAGAGCTAGCTAGGGTCATCAATGGGAAGAAGCACCTAAAATAACAATCAATAAGCAAGAACTAATGTTAAAACAAATAAAATAAAAACTAAATCAACAGTCTTGATTATATTACTAATATTGAAAATCGTTGTTCCCTGGCAACGACGCCAAAAACTTGATGGTGCATACTTATGCTATTGCAATACCGCAAGTGCACGGGTCGCTCAAGTAATAAAGTAGTGAGTGAGCTGTCGTTCCACTTGGGACAAGGCCAAGTACTAGTGCAAAATTTAACTGTTGTTTAGCAAATTAATAGTTTTGTGAAGTTTACAATTAAAGACAATTAACTTAATTACTTAAAGTAAAGAGAGATGAAGTGTTGTGCAAAAAAGGATTGATGATGAAAATACTATCTAGATATTGAATTCCCCTAGCCATAAAAATATTTATGAAAATCAATTCAATTAAATCAAATAATAGAGCTGAATTGTCATTCCTCTAGATTAGACTAAAACCTTTCTCCAGTGAATTAATCCTTAATCACTAAGTAGAAAGCTGGAATCTCTTCTCAAACATAATTAAATAGATCTCGCATTAAGAATAAGGAATCATAAACCAAAGGATCTTATAAGTCTATCTCCAGTACTCAAATCAATCCTCAATCCTTATGAGTATTCTATTCATATCAAGCTTTCTCAAGTCAAAAATATGAAAATTGTAACCAATCAATAAGTATGCTATTATCAATTGGAAATAAATCATTAAGCATCATAAGAATAAAAAAACTCAATCAAACAATTTAATTAAATAAAATTATTCAATCCATACAATAAAGCTAGGGTTCATCAATATCTAGATAGAGATTGAATTAGTTCATGTTTAAAACCAAAAAACCAGAGCAAGAGAAATAAGTAAAAGAATCCAAACAATCCATGGCTAATGATTTGTGTTTCTTCACTTAAATCCTTGAATCTTGGTTTAGATCTTGTATAGAATGGGTCTTCACCTTCAATCTCATCTTTAAAACTCTCTTTTTCTCTCTAGAAGTCGGCTATAGGTTGTAAAGAATCAAAATTGGATCCCTAATTCGTGCTTTCAGCTCAGCTTTTATAGTATAGATATGTTAGCCTGACACGCCAGTGACACGCCCATATCACTGGGCGTGTCATTGTTACTGGGATTCTTGATAAAAGGCACGCCCAGTGACATGTCCCTATCACTGGGCATGTCACAGCTTCTGTGAGGTATTGTAATAGGCACACTCGATGACATGCCCATGTCACTGGGCATGTCAATGCTTCTGTATAGCAGTATCAAAGGCACGTGCATTGACACACCCATGTCCCTGGGCATGTCACTTGAAGAATTTTTTGCTATTTTCCTTGACTTTCATCCGTAATTCTCTTCGAAATGACCATAAGCCTCAAAATACAAAGAATTCCTGAATTTAATCCTAAAAAGCACTTGAACAAACAAATTAAACTCAATTGGATAATAATCATATTAAGAAATAAGGGCAACATATCATCAATTATGCACGTATCAAATTCCCCACACTTGAGTTTTTGCTTGTCCTCAAGCAAACTAAATCACTATAATTAGCAGAAATGACGGACCCCTCTATATCCATAAAGAAAAGAAAAGTTTGACAATACTCGAATCAGGAAACCCGACGTTCTCAACCAAAAACTAATTCACAATCATGAAAGCTGAATCAAGAAGTTTCAAAACAAAAATTTCACAAACCTAAAACTTAAAGATCCAGAGTTAAAAGATTGAGCATAAAATTCTAGAAACTCAAAAGTCATGAACAAAGTATGAAGGTAAATTTTCTCTTAAGTTCTTTAACCCTCTTTATATATATATATATATATATATACAATTTTATTATTTAAGGAGCCCAACTTTTGTTTGAACCGATACTAACCTTTTAACGTGAAGGTAACCATTTGTGATGCCGACCACTGGTTACTCAGCCAGAATCACCGTTCAAATGGCTACTAGCACTATTCATGATTCCAACTCAATTTTTTTAATTCAAGAGTGAAAATCAGAGGAACATGGATAAATTTTCAAAGCTCCTTTTATTAGTATTATTAGTTTTTTTTTTTTAATTCAAGGGTCATGAACTTAAGATATTAAAGATGTTATACTATGTCCGATTCAAGTATCTAAGGAATTACAATATGTTCAAAAATGTAACTAAGGTTTTAAACTTCAGATGTGTCCAATTCCCATCAATCCACTACCTTAAGACGCACATTGTCCCCAATGTGTGTGTAAAATAAGAAATAACAATGAGAGAGAAAAATTGCCCTGCCATGTCCATGATTGGACATATATGATTAGGATTCCAAGAGTATAGTGAAGGCAAATTAGCTACAAAATAAAAACTAAGATGCATAAACAAAGTTAAAACATAAGTAAATGAAATAATCAAACAGAGGAAATAGTTCTAAAAAAATGCAATCGCTCAAAAGGAATTAAAAAAAAGAAAAAGAACAATAAATAAGTCATTAAATGACATGAAAGGTGGGCTAGTCAGATAGTGGTGCATCACTGGAATCATCACCGCTGGTCTCCCCACCATTAACATCATCGCTGGCATCATCATCAGACACATCGATTGGAGGCACAGGTAGCTGGTATGGTGGAGGTGGTGGCTACAAAGGGTTAAACCCTTGATACCTCCAGAACTCTAGCATGGATTGTTCCAGCCCTTGCCTTCTTAAGATCTCGTGATCCAGCTGGGCTTGGAAGGAAGTAGTCTGTTGATGCATGACCTGCTGCATTTGGTTCTACTGAGTTAAGGTTTTATTCTGATTCAGCTCAATATTCCCTAACTTACCTTCGATCCTACAAATCTGTCGCTCGAAATCAGTGGGTTTCCTGTAATCATCCCACTCAACATTAACTGATTGGCACCAGTCTCGAAATGTAGGGGTTGGGGCAAAGGACAGTCTAGTAGAAGAAGAAGATGCAGTAGTAGAAGAAGGCCTAGCAGTAGTGGATGACCCCAGAAAATCTGTGTAGACCCTTAATTTTTGACCCAATCCGATCCAATATGCTTTATTTAGTCCAAAATGATTTTTGATGTCTAATTGGTCCAAAATAATTTTAATTAAATAGTTTTTGCTTTATTATCTAATTTTTATTAATAAAAAATAAAAACAAACAAATAAAAATAAAAATAAAAATCGGAGTCGAAAAAAAATCGGCAGCAAAAAGTGGTCGCGCGGGCCCGTTGGCCCAGCAGCAGCTCACCCGCAGGCCTGCGGGGCGAGTTATTTCGCCCGCAGGAAATTCCTGCGGGCGAAATAACTTCCCGCAGGAATTTCCTGCGGGCTGGCACGCCCACTGCGGCTGCCACAGTTTTTGCCAGCACAAAATTTTTCGACACAAATTTTTTGAAACCTAATCCAATTAGGTTTTAATTTCTTTTTTTTATTAATGTCACTTGCGGTGTATAATTAGGAATAAACAACCTAAAACCATTATAAATAAGCACCAATAGAACCAAATTGGGGGAGGAAGAAAAGGAGGCCGAGGGAGGAAAAATTTGACAGTGAGCTTGGGATTGGAAACCAAATCAAGGAAGTAAAAGCAATAATTCAATGCAACTGATTTTTAAGGGAGTAGCAGCACGAATTAAGGAATTCAAAGGCAAAAAAGGCTTGTCTTTGGAGCTAGTTCATCCAAGAAGAATTATTTTTGGAAGAATCAACAAAAGAAGGTAAGTGATTTTCCTTAATTGATTTATGTTACATAGTAGCTAAATTATGGAATTAGGGTTTCTTTTAATAAAAAACTTTAGAACTTTAGTTTAATTCTTCCAAAGTTAAAACACTAAAATGTGACCTTCTTTTCTAAAATGACTTAAAATTGTTATTTTTTCTTCTTAAAAATCTTAAAACTTTAATTGAACATACTTTTCTACAAAACCAAAATCAAATTTTGATTCTTTCAAATTTTTAAAGTAGGTTCTATTTCATTCAAAAAACCTTAAAAACATCTTTTCTACTTATAAAAACTTCAATCCATTTGTTTAAATTCAAAAAACTTCATAGAATATCAAATTGATTTCTAAAACCCTAAAAATTATCTTTTACCCGAGAACCCTAATTTTAAAGCCTAAAATCCAAAATTCAACTTTTAAACCTAAAATAATGAACCCTAATCCTTTTAAAACATTAAAAAACATAAAAACATGAAAACCCAAAAATTGCACAGAAGCTTAAAATTCAATAACTAAAAATCACAAATTAAAGTATTTTAAGGTATTTAAAACCCTAGTTTCATGATTTCATCATTCAAACCTTAATTTGGTTAATCAAAGAGTCTTACCAATCTTTTAAAACATAAAACCCTAATTTATTTTATTTCCATAAAAAGTCACAGTAGCTTAATTTTAGAATTTTCAAAACCTTAACACATGAGATAAAGAACCCTAAATGGAAATAGTAGTTATACTTGAACTTTTATTTGCTTTATTCAATTCCATACTTGATTATGCTTTGATTTATTTCTTATGCTTTAATTTATGTGAATTCAATACTTGATTTATTTAATTTATCATGGATGGATGTTTATTTTATATCTTAATTAATACTTTTGATGAATGATTTATTTATGATGAATGATTATTTAATTTTATCAATCAATTTAGATTTCCAAAAGTTGTAAAAGGTATGTTTCCACTTGGTGGGTACCTCATTAGTTAAACATCATGTAATTTAATTTGCTTTTCTATTTTAGAACTTATGTAAAGGGCATGTTTCTACCTTTTGGTGGGTGTCCTATCTAGGCATGTGATGTAAGGACATGTTTCCATCCTTGGATGGGTGTCCATTTATTTGTTTTGTTTTGTTTGGACATTGCTTTGATTTTAATATAACGATGCATTCTTTTTATTGTGTGTAGTATGGATAATATTGTTATATTTAAGAATTTTATAATATTAAGAACTGTAAAGGAGGCCAGTTCCAATGAACCGGGCGTTGTGGGGGTGCTGGGCCATTTCTCACCTTCCCCACACGTACCCAACTTTTCGAACCCATTAAGGGGTTGGGGATTCCTTAGGAATCGAGTCATCGACCCCTTTCTTTTTTCCGGCCTTTTCGTTTGGCGACTCCATTTTCTCCGGACTTAGGTCCGTGTTCTCTAAGGCCCCGAGCCTAAACAGTGCCGAATTCGCAAGAACCATTCCACCGGGAGTGGGGACGAAAATCCCCGCTCACAGTGGCGACTCCACTGGGGATAAGAGAAGTTGATTCCGTTGGTCTTTATATTATTCTATTCTTTCTTATAATGATATTATCCATTGCATCATATTAGTTTGCATCGTGTGCGTGAGTTAGGACACCCGTGTTACCCGTGTTATGTTATGTAAGGGATACCATACTTTCACTCAAGGTATGTAGATCGAGCATGGAATAACCACTCATAGCCTCGTACCGTTTGGTATATACTTGCTATGAGAACCTAAGCCTTTTAACCCAAAGACTAAAGCTCATGTAATTGGCCTAGTTACTTTCCTTAGGTTTTACCCCAAATGCATGTTTTTTGACTATGGTTAGTTTATCTTAGTCTAAATCATGGCTTATTTGGTTTGTTCTTTTTTCTAATATGACCTAAGTATATTGTAAGCTCAAAATAAACTTTTCTCTAAAATCCAAAAGACCAAAACTATTTAAAAAAATTTCAAGATGGTCTTTGGACATAATACTTTTCTAAAAAATAAATAAATAAATTCTTTGGCCCATGGCCCAAATACTAAGCCCAAAATTCATTTTTCTAACCTTTTTTACAATGGGCTTAGAAACAAAACTATTTTCACCCAACCATTTTTTGCAAAGAGCTTGCAAAAATATTTAGGTCAATTATGAAATACCAAAAATCAATTGTGGGCCTAGTTTATATTAAAAATAAATTAACCATGGGCTTGTTTTTGGCATGAACCATTAGTTACTCTTTTCAAGTGAGAAATCCATTTATAATAAAACTCTTAATTTCGTTTTAATCCTATATAGCATAAAAGCTACTTTGGTTGGTTGAATGGATTAAAACCTAATTAATGGGAATTATCATGGATTGATTTCCAAGGATATAACTATTGGTTGAAACGTCCGAGGGAATTATTCGAAAGCAAGGTACCCCATGTTGGTATTTTGGTTAACCATATACCTAGGAAAAGAGACTCGCCACTCGTATGTGGATGTTATAAGGTTGGAAGGAACGTTCTATTTATCCTTATTTGTTGTTGGTGCATACATGCATACATTTGCATCTCATCTCATTGATCCTCTCTGGCTCACAGCCCTGGATTATGATAGTTCTAAAGCTTACAACAATCCGACCTACGCCGGAGATGAAGCATCTAGAAATGACTCAATCACTTGCTCACCAAAAATAATGGAGCCCGAACAAATTCAAAGGATGGTGGATGAGGCCCTCAATGCCAAGATGGAAGAAATAAAAGAGGCCCCTAGCTGAGACCATGAGGAACCAATTGATTGCAATCTTAGAGAATCATGCCGAGGCTTCTGCTAGCACTAAGAAGCCAAAGGACAAAGGGAAGATGAAAGTTAATGAAGTGGCTTGTGATGATGAGAAGGTGATCATTGATGATGATGATTGGGCTCAATACTACCAAGATCTTCAAGATAAAAAGGAGTCGAAGGTTGTTGAGAAGGCAACTATTGAAAAGACCGAAACATCTGATATTGAAAAGATGATTGCTGATTTAAAAAAGAAATTTGAGAAGAAATTGAAAACCGAAGAGGTGTCCAAGATAGAAAAACTATTTGAACAAGATGATGAGGTCCCTTATAAATTCAAGATGCCATCATTTGCTAAGTATAATGGCACTGGAAATCCTCGTCTCCATGTGAAGCAAAATATCATTGCCATGCAGTCTGCCCGAGCTACTAAGGTTCAAACTCTAAGGTACTTTATGCTCTCATTGGACCCTGTTGTCCAAAATTGGTTCAATACCTTGGATGATGGAGCATAAAATAGTTGGGATCTACTTTACAAAGTCTTCATCCAACAATATGGATACAATGTTGAAATGGAAGTTACCTTAATGGAAGTTGAGTCCATTAGGCAACGACCAAATGAAAATTTTGTAGATTATGTCAAGAGATGGAGAAACAAGGCTACTTTACTCAAGAAGAGGCTCAATGAATCTGATCAAATAAGGATGATTGTGAGAGGGGTGTTGCCTAATCTTCGTGAGAGGATGTCTCATACACTCATACGTGATTTCAAAGATCTTCTCCAAGCTGGTCTACAAATTGAAGAGTGGGAAAGGGAGAAGAATCGCTTTTCAATAAAAAGGAATGAGAAAGGGAACTACCAGTCCGGCAATCAAAGCACACAAAAAGAAGTTGATGTTAATGCCGCTAGTCAAGGAGGAATGAGGCAGTTATCAGATCTAGGGAAGCCACTATCTTGGGTTCTCAATAAGCTACAAAAGAAGGGATTGTTACAACCCTTGACTCCTTGTCCTTTGCCTATTCCTCTTCCACCTAACTTTGATACTAATGCATTTTGCCAATTCCATCAAAGGCCTGGACACGAAATGGACAATTGCATGAAGTTGAGGCATGAGATCCAGAATTTAATTGATAATGGCAAGTTGCCTGAGCTGGACAAGCCCAACCCAAAGATAATCCATTACCAAGGTTCAATAGAGTACCTCCACCGGCAACCTTCATGGTGGGAAAAGGATTGGAAGAAGATTTTGTTTTATCATCCTTTCAAGATGGGGATATTGAAGATGTGAAAGGAAAAGAAGCCTAACTCAATGAACTTTCCTTAGCTTGAATGTTGCTTTTCAATCTTACTTTCTTTAATATTTTGGAACTATTGTAATTTGTTTGAATAAATTATTTTTATCATAAATTTTTATTGGTCTTTGTTCATTTTGATGCTCAACCAATGAGGAATTTAGCTTGATGTTTATAAATTAATGTGTCTCGGCATCATGACTCGAATGACTTTACTAGATGAGGGAATTACTCTATAGCATTGACTTGTGTATGCTTACTTAGAGAGGGCTCCTGCATAATTATCTTTGTCTAGGTCTTAGTCAGTCTTAGAACATGCTTTGACAAACTTTCAAGGCGAAATTGAACTCTACTTATTTAAGGGAGAGATGATCTAGGCATTGTTTGATTAGCCAACAACTAGTATCCACCTAATTAAATATTAATCCCTAGTTGTCCCCTTGAGCCTTCATAAAATTTTAGCTTTCTTTTCATTGGCATATAACCTCAACAACCTACCTTGAGCTGTTGTGATACTTTTGACAAGTCTTATGATCACAAAGGTGAAAAGGCAAGAAGATCAAAGAAAGAAATGAATAGTCAAGACTATGAAGATAGTTGAAGTTCTCAAGACTATAAGGGTAGTTGATGTTTTCAAAACCATAAGGATAGTTGATGTTCTCAAAACCTTAAGGGTAGTTGAAGTTCCCTTAATGTCTCCAATATATCAAGACAACATCTACATTAGAGTAACAAATGATTTATCCCTATTAAAGAAGATTTATGTTACTCCACTCATCCATTATTGGAAGCCCAAGTTGGTGCAAACAAGACAACTATGTTTGAGCTAGAACCAAAAAGAAAAAAAAGGAAAAAAGAGAATAGGAAAAGAAAAGAAAGAAAAAAAAGAAGATAAAACCTAAAAAGGCGGTTCATAAAGCCAACTGAGTTATCTTTTACCTAAAGCAGCAAAAGGCTTCCATTTGGTTCATAAAGACATTTTTACTTGAATTGGCCCAACGCAACCAAAGATTCAATCAAAATTGGAGAAAAGGAGGGAGACCACCCAGTACTTGAAAGTTTTGTACTTGACAATCCTATAAGGAAGAAGGACAAAATGATAGGGAAGAGTAGGAGAAATAAAGAAAAGGGAGAAAAGAAACAAATTTGGGAACCAAACCTTTTTGCAAGGGCAAAAACTATCCTAATCAAGATCCAGATTAATGCCAAGAAGATAGAAAGAACTTGGAAGACTAGCAAGATTACTCCCAGTTGCCTAAAGTTTCAACAAGAAATTTGTAGTGTGAGGGTTTGTCCCTTGTGTCACATCAGCTCCAATCTCAAAATAGCCTTCATTTAACCCATGTCCCTTATAGACCCCATTTAAAGCCTATCAAAGACCTGTTGATCTCTCTTGGTAGGTAGAGTCTATTAGTGGAGATAGTTTGGATAAGCATGCATATGAGATAGACAATATTTAAACTCAAATGAGACCTTTGGCCAAGCAATGTGTATGTGCCTATCTGAAGTGCAACAATTCTTGCTTAAATAGAATTGATTCCCGAGTTTAGTACGGTAACTAGGGTTGTCATGTTATAGATATGTTAATTTATCAAGTCTTGAGGTACATTGACTTTAATTTGGCAAAGCCAACATTTGTTTTCAAAATCAAATTTTTTTTTAAAAAAAAGAGTGTTTTGTCATACAAAGCCTTCAAGCTAAGGGAAGTCTGTTGAAATGATTATTGGCAAGGTCATGAAGAAGCTATCAACCGAAATGCTGAAACATAATTGGAAATGGATGCATCCCTGACTCTGCTGCTCAGGATCTCTACCACTCATGTTTTCAACATCTTGAAGATAAAAGCCACAAATGCACCTCGGTCTGTGAGTCGATGGAACAACTGTAAGTATCATTCATGCATATCATACATACATGAGCATGTCACATCGCACTTTCTTGTCTTGTGTTGTCTATTCTTTGGCAAAATGAACAGCAAACACCCTGTGAAGTAAAGAAATCAAAAGAAGATGTCAAATCAGGGGGGCATGAAAAGCCCATTGCTTGAGAAAGCTCTAGTAATTTTGCAAAGAGAAGAAGTACATGCTTGTGCAAAGAACTAGACAACAACAACGTCAATCAGAGTCTGCATGGAAAAAATCTTTGGTTTGAGCCTACACAGGGGGCAAAGTTTCTCCTTTTTTTTGAGTTTATATACCAAATATTTTTAACTCACTTACAAATATTTTGCCACACAGGGAGGCAAGGAGAGGATATAAGGTCCAATTAAAAATAACTAAATCTTTGCAAAAATAAAGAATAAAAGAATGGAACAATAGAACTCTCAAAAGAATGAAGGTGCAAAAGACAAAAGACCAATCCAGCTAAAAGAGTTGAAGCCAGGGTGAAGACCCAATCTCAAAGGATGAAGATCCACTTTTCAAGGGTGAAGACCCGATCTCAAAGGATGAAGATCTATTTTCAAGGGTGAAGACCCAATCTCAAAGGATGAAGATCCATTTTTAAGGGTGAAGACCCGATCTCAAAGGATGAAGATCCATTTTCAAGGGTGAAGACCCGATCTCAAAGGATGAAGATCCATTTTCAAGGGTAAAGACCAGATGTCAAAAGATGAAGATTCATTTTCAAGGATGAAGATCCATTTGCAAGGGTGAAGACCCAATCTCCAAGGATGAAGATCCATTCTGAGGGTGAAGAATCACAATGCATAGAACAACCAGAGCAGTCAGACTTCTCAACTGATAAAAGGTTAGTCAAATTTATTCTCGTGTCCAAGTACCCATTCTCGGGTCCAAGTACCCAAATCAAATCTAATCTCGAGTCCAAGCACCCAAATTAAATCAAAATCAATTCAAATCTCAAGTCAAAGTACCCAGGTTAGGATCGAGTATCCAAATCCAGTTTATGATCGAGTATCCAAATCCAGTTAGGATTGAGTATCCCAATCAAGTTTAGGATTGAGTATCCCAATCCAATTTAGGGTCGAGTATCCAAATCCAGTTTAGGATCGAGTATCCAAATCCGATTTAAGATCGAGTATCCAAATCCAGTTAGGATCGAGTATCCCAATCAAGTTTAGGATCGAGTATCCCAATCCAGCTTAGGATCGAGTATCCAAATCCAGTTAGGATCGAGTGTCCGAATCCAGTTAGGATCGAGTATCCCAATCCAATTTAGGGTCGAGTATC
Source organism: Garcia nutans (assembly GCA_947685225.1). NCBI lineage: Eukaryota > Viridiplantae > Streptophyta > Magnoliopsida > Malpighiales > Euphorbiaceae > Garcia > Garcia nutans. Next base: position 27,827,553 of record CANTUV010000039.1, on the reverse strand, counting down.
CAAATCCAGTTTAGAATCGAGTATCCAAATCCGATTTAAGATCGAGTATCCAAATCAAGTTTAGGATCGAGTATCCGAATCCAAGTTAGGATCGAGTATCCAAATCAAGTTAGGATCGAGTATCCCAATCCAATTTAGGGTTGAGTACCCAAATTCAATTTAGGATCGAGTATCCAAATCCAGTTAGGATCGAGTATCCGAATACAGTTTAGGATTGAGCACCCAAATTTAGATAGGATCGAGTATTCAAGTCTAGTTTAGGATCGAGTGTCCAAATCTCTTGGGTCCAGAACCCAAAACCTCAAAAATTAAGTCTTATTGCTTTTCACTCTATTTCACTAAGGTTTTAGATCATTCAAGCAGGGGGCAAACTGTAGACCCTTAATTTTTGACCCAATCTGATCCAATATGTTTTATTTAGTCCAAAATGATTTTTGTTGTCTAATTGGTCCAAAATAATTTTAATTAAATAGCTTTTGATTTATTATCTAATTTTTATTAATAAAAAATAAAAATAAACAAATAAAAATCAAAAAAATAAAAATAAAAATAAAAATCGGAGTAAAAAAAAATCGGTAGCAAAAAGTGGTCGCTCGGGCCCGTCGGCCCAGCAGCAGCTCACCCACAGGAATTTCCTGTGGGCTGGCACTCCCACTGCTGGCTGGCACGCCTACTGGCCGCAGCCAACGGGCCTGGCTGCCACAATTTTCCCCAGCGCAAAATTTTTCGATACAAATTTTTCAAAATCTAATCCAATTAGGTTTTAATTTCTTTTTTTATTAATATCACTTGCCGTGTATAATTAGGAATAAACAACCTAAAACCATTATAAATAAGCACCCATAGAACTAAATTGGGGGAGGAAGAAAAGGAGGCCGAGGGAGGAAAAATTTGACAGTGAGCTTGGGATTGGAAACCAAATCAAGGAAGGAAAAGCAATAATTCAATTCAACTGATTTTTAAGGGAGTAGCAGCACGAATTAAGGAATTCAAAGGCAAAAAAAGGCTTGTCTTTGGAGCTAGTTCATCCAAGAAGAATTATTTTTGGAAGAATCAACAAAAGAAGGTAAGTGATTTTCCTTAATTGATTTATGTTACATAGTAGCTAAATTATGGAATTAGGGTTTCTTTTAATAAAAAACTTTAGAACTTTAGTTTAATTCTTCCAAAGTTAAAACACTAAAACGTGACCTTCCTTTCTAAAAAGACTTAAAATTGTTTTTTTTTTCTTCTTAAAAATCTTAAAACTTTAATTGAACATACTTTTCTACAAAACCAAAACCAAATTCTGTTTCTTTCAAAATTTTAAAGTAGGTTCTATTTCATTCAAAAAACCTTAAAAAACATCTTTTCTACTTATAAAAACTTCAATCCATTTGTTTAAATTCACAAAACTTCATAGAATATCAAATTGATTTCTAAAACCCTAAAAATTATCTTTTACTCGAGAACCCTAATTTTAAAGCCTAAAATCTAAAATTCAACTTTTAAACCTAAAATAATGAACCCTAATCCTTTTAAAACATTAAAAAAATATAAAAACATGAAAACCCAAAAATTGCACAGTAGCTTAAAATTCAATAACTAAAAATCACAAATTAAAGTATTTTAAGGTATTAAAAACCCTAGTTTCATGATTTCATCATTCAAACCTTAATTTGGTTAATCAAAGAGTCTTACCAATCTGTTGAAACATAAAACCCTAATTTATTTTAATTCCTTAAAAAGTCACAGTAGCTTAATTTTAGAATTTCCAAAACCTTAAAACATGAGATAAAGAACCCTAAATGGAAATAGTAGCTATACTTGAACTTTTATTTGCTTTATTCAATTCCATACTTGATTATGCTTTGATTTATTTCTTATGCTTTAATTTATGTGAATTCAATACTTGATTTATTTAATTTATCATAGATGGATGTTTATTTTATATCTTGATTAATACTTTTGATGAATGATTTATTTATGATGAATGATTATTTACTTTTATCAATCAATTTAGATTTCCAAAAGTTGTAAGAGGTATGTTTCCACTTGGTGGGTACCTCATTAGTTAAACATCATGTAATTTAATTTGCTTTTCTATTTTAGAACTTAAGTAAAGGGCATGTTTCTACCTTTTGGTGGGTGTCCTATCTAGGCATGTGATGTAAGGACATGTTTCCATCCTTGGATGGGTGTCCATTTATTTGTTTTGATTTGTTTGGACATTGCTTTGATTTTAATATAATGATGCTTTCTTTTTATTGTGTTTAGTATGGATAATATTGTTATATTTAAGAATTTTATAATATTAAGACCTGTAAAGGAGGCCGGTTCCAATGAACCGAGCGTTGTGGGGGTGCTTGGCCATTTCTCACGTTCCCCACACGTATCCAACTTTCCGAACCCATTAATGGGGATTCCTTAAGAATCGAGTCATCCACCCCTTTTTTTCCTGGCCCGTCCGGGTGGCGACTCCATTTTCTCCGGACTTAGGTCCGTGTTCTCTAAGGCCCCGAGCCTAAACAGTGCCGAAGTCGCAAGAACCATTCCACCGATAGTGGGGGCGAAAATTGGCGCTCACAATCTGTTGGTGGGGGTAGTGGTATGTCTGAAGGAGGAGTAGAAGGGACTGGCTCAGAATCCATAGGAGGTGCCTACAGCCCGACTACCTTCTCCCAGTTTAGTATCTTTAATGTGTCCATACCCAATAGTTTGGGAAAACCATCCACCGTCATAGGTACGCATCAATCTAACACACCCAAGTGACGAGCCAGTCGTGTGACATACATGCCACTATGCAAAGTACCTGATGCTCCCTTTTTGGACTGCTCATAAAAGAAGTGTGTGATGGCATGTGTGACATTGCACTGGGTCTTCTGCACCATGCAACTCAAGAAAATAGATCCCTCAGGCTCACCACCCCTGTGCTGCTTAGCTGAGTTGTAAGAGTGTGAACTAACAGATTGTGCACCACTCGGCAAGGGAAGGGCTCAAAGTTGGATGCCTTAGATTCTTTGGGCTGGTATTTATCTGCAATGGGTACAAAGGTCCTCCAAAATTGAGGGGGAGCAACTTCATACTCGATGAAATCCACCTCAAAATTAAGATAGTCTGAAGTTTGTACCTCCTTTGCAATGTATAACCCTAGATGCACACCAAGGTCTTTAATGCTCATATGGAATCTCTACCCCCCCCCCCCCCCAATCTGAATTGTATGGTTGGCTCAATAATTGAAATCTTGGTTTTGTTGAACTGAAAGGTGCAGTAGAATTCCAGTGTCAACTCTCTGTGAGCAGGCTCATTTATGGAGAATAGTTGTTCCCATCCTGGTTGGCTGATCAGTTCCCGAATGTCGACTGCAATGTTGGCTAGCTTCATAGCTTCCCAATCAAAAACACGAGGTGGGGACCAATCCTTGTTGCCAAAAAGCTCAAACTGCTTTCTTTTCTCGAAATTTGAGAATTGTAGGCAATTGTGGTTTGCCATGAACTTGGAGGTTGGTCGTGTAGTGGGTGGCTTGAACTACCTTCCCCTCGTGCTCGTTTTGCAGGGAGCTTAGAGGATGGTTATATGCGAGGGCCCATTGTTTGCAAAACAAACAAGAATTATGCAATAACAACAAAGATGGCACTATACGAAACACCGACAAAAGACTGGCATAAGGTTACTAAAATACCGACATTATAACGATAAAGCACAATATATATTCCAACAAAATGAATGCCAATGGCCAATTTAAAACAAGTTTAACCAACATATATCAACAAAAACTTAACCAACATATACCAACAAAAAATTGTTCTAAGCCAAAAATAGCTATGAACCAATTCTAACAAGGGCAATTATTTAGATTCACAAATGAAACCTTGTATCCATAGACCAACAAAATAAAGCAAATAGTTGATAATACAAAAGCAAACTAAATAAATCAAAAGCCGAATAAAATTAAAATGAAAATAAATCAAAAACTAAATAAAATTCAAAATAAAATCAAAATAAATCAAACGCCTAATAAATCAAAATAAATCTCTCAAAAGTCGGAATAAATCTCAAAATGCTAAGGAAAACAAGAGATAATACAAGAAATCCATAAGAATGAAAGAAATCCAATAAAATCACAAAAGGGAGAATTCATACCTGAAAAATACAAAAAACATGTGGAACCAAACACAAAGTGAGTGGATTCGCACAAAAAAAATGCAAAACGGGAGTTAAAATCCCTTCTAGAGTGAGTGGGTGTGTTAGTGTGGCAGTGGGAGTGCAAAACAATTTAGAGAAAATGAGAGATGAGGGAGAAAGGAAGGGTTTTTGGCTTTAAAATAGAGTTCGAGCGGTTATTAGACTACTCCGCACACCCAGTGACATGCCCGTGTTGCTGGGCGTGTCAGATGTGCTGGGATACAGTGTATATGACACACCCAATGACACGCTCGTGTCCATGGGCATGTCACAGGTTGTAATATCCCAATCTAGACCCTAAAATTTTGGAGTGTTAATTGTTGTATTGGATTAAATAATTTAAAGTGTATATGTTATGTATATGGAGATAAAAATAATATATACAAGTCAATGGGTCTTATAAGTCAAAAGAGATATTTTGATTAATTAAATGGATTTATTTAATGTTAGTGGAAGATGATGTAGTAGATTTAATATTATATTGTTTTAATGCTTGGTGGAGAGTGTTTTGAGGAGAGAGTAGTTGTAGCGGTTGACTTTCATTCTTTCTTTCTTTCTTTATTCCTTTCTTTCTTTTTCTTCGTTCATCTTCATCTTCTTCTTTTCTTCTCTTTGGTCGGCCACCCTTAGCAGCCAAAGGAAAAGAGGTTTTATTGCTTCCAAGCTCAAAAGATTGAAGGTTTTCAAGAGATCAAGTTGGAGTTTTAAGGATTTTCTTCACTTTTGGTAAGTTTCCAACTTGTTTCTTGGTTTTCTCTTGAGTTTGTGTTCTTGGGTTTGTTGGATGATTGTTTTGGTATATTTGAGGGTTGTGTTGTTTTGTTAACTTTGATTTTGGGGTTGGATTGAAGAGAGAAAAGGGATGAGTTTGGTGAAAGAGGCAAGTGTGTGGATTGTGTGATTTTTTGAGTTGTTTTAAAGTTTACTCAAGTATTTTTGAGTGGTTGATGGTTTTGGTTGAGTTATGTGTTGTTGATATGGCTATTGGAAGATGATTGTTGGTTGTGGCTTCGTTGGTGTCAATTTCAAGGTTTTTGGCCTGACACGCCTAGGAGCACTGCCATGTCTTTGGGCATGTCGTTGGTTCTGTTTTCTGGGTTGGTGACATGAGCAGTGACACGCCCATGTCACTGAGCGTGTCACAACTTTTGTGTTGTAGTAGCATTGACACGGCCAGTGACACGCCCATGTCACTGAGCGTGTCATAGCTACTGTGTTGTTGGAGGATTGACATGGCCTGTGACACGCCCATGTCACTGAGCGTGTCAAAACTTCTGTGTTGTGAGTTTAGGGCACGGTCAGGGACACGCCCATGTTGTTGAGCGTGTCAAGTATAGAGTTTGTCTTATATAGTTCTCTTTCTTATTTTCTTCTTGTGTATCTCTAAGTGAGTGTGTATGATCACCTTTGGATTATGTTTTGAAGAGAGTTGAGCTACCTTTATTCAAGTGTTGAGAGTTATCTTGGAAGAGGAGTTGATAGAGTGGTGTTGTTGCTCTTAGAGGTAAGTACAAACTTTGAATGATTGCATACATTCATATGACATTGGGACTTAACACATTTAGTTAGAAATGTCTTAAGTTACTTGATACATTGTTGATGAATGAGTTATATGTTGTGATATGCATAATGTGAATTTTATTCATGTATCAATGCAATTGAGTAAAGTGTATATGAAAAGAAATGTGGAAATAGGTGATATGAGATGTGAAAACATAATGTAACCAATCGATATTGAGATGAAATAGAAGAATGAGAAAAAATTGAGAAAAGATGATATATCAGGGCAATGAGCCTAGTTTGACTATGAGAAATGAATTGTGAAAGAGATTGATAATGAGATAAATGAATTAATTGTGTGCCTAGTATGTTATTCAATTTTCAGAGTTTTGGGTTTGGCGGCATGCCTATGAATCACTGGGCAGGTGAAAAGACCAGGTCGTAAGCCGAGCCCAGCTGAAAAATGTGAAATATGATGTTTTTGAGGTGAAAAGTCTGGGTTGTAAGCCTCAAAAATAGTAACAGTCTAGCCAGGTTGAGGACCAAGATACTGGGGCCCTAGGGCCTAGCCGGGTTGAGGTCCAAGAGACTGGGTCTGTTACATTATCCATGGATATATATATATATATCGCCTACAGGCTTGATGAATGTGATTATGGACCAAAGCAGTAACTCTGAACTTTGAATAGCATATTAGATCCTTTTTGGGCCCATGCTTGTCCTTGCTTTAATGTGAATTATGAAATGTGATGCAAGTGATTAATATGTTGAGATATAATGCTATGAGTTGATATATTCATATATATATATATATATATTGTGCATGAGCATCACATTGATCTTTATCGAATCAAAGTTTGTACTACTAAGCTTTCTACTTAGTGCGATTGTGGTTTATCGCGCAGGTGACAGGGTAGATCCGGTTATGCCGGAGAGCTCATCTAGACCAAGTCAAGTCTAGGCTTGAGTTTGTGAGAGCAGTGTTGAGTTGTGGACATCAAGATCAGAGACGAACTGCCAGCATGTATAAACATCATATTTTTGTACTTATTGATTTTGATGTAAACATATGTATTTTTCACTACTTAATTAACAAATATTTTGAACAGACTATTTTAGATAAGCTTTTGGGTACTAATGTTATATATATATATGTATTTTAACGAAGAAATATTTTCTCTATTACTATTTAAAATATAGGTTAAATGTTTTAAGTTTATTCGGACTGACTTATGGTGCTTATATGTTAAAGATTAAAGTTTGGTTTGTTTAAAATGAACCGTGGCACCCCTTTATCCGGTATACTTATATCGCGTGTTGTGTGGGTGTATGCAGTGTTCGTATATGGGGTACGGGGGTGTTACATCTGTTTTAGTATCAGAGCCTAGGTTTGGGGTTCTCAACCTAGGTGAATTGTAAGAAAAAGAAAATTTTGATTTTAAAATATTTTTTTTAAATAAGATACATGCATTGGCACTGGCAGTTTCTGATCTGTGATGAGCTATTTTCTGGTGTGTTTGCAGATATAGGTAGTGATGGCATCTCAGTCACGTCAGTCTATAGAAGGTAGTGCTGAGAGTGTAGCTCCTGTTGAGGGTAAAAATGGAGCTAGGGTTGAGTTAACTGGTGAGGCACCTGCTCTTGTGCCAGAGAGACCTACTGATGATGAGATTCCACCGGTTTGGTTATGGCATATGATAGATTTGTTGAGGCAGTCTCCTGTGCAGCAGCCGCCACCGCCACCACAACCGCAAGTACCAGTGAGGCAGTATGATAAATTAAGGAAATTCAGAGCTGAGGACTTCTTTGGTACTACAGATCCTGCTGTAGCTGAGCAATGGTTGGATAGAGTTCAGAGGGTATTTATCCAGTTGCAAGCCACTCCTAAAGAGAAGTTTGATTATGCTAGATCTCTTTTGCAGAGAGATGCGTATGATTGGTTGAAGACGGTTCGCCATGCCATGGATGATCCACCGACTTTGTCTTATGGTAATTTTCTGCGGGAGTTTGAATAGAAGTATACTCCGAGGGCGTATAAGGATGCTAAAAAGATGGAGTTTCTGAATCTGAGGCAGGATAACCGGACGGTGACAGAGTATGAGATAGAGTTCATCCGATTGGGTCATTATGCAGGTGGAATTATTTCAGATGAGATTGACCGGTGCATGAGATTTGAGGAGGGGTTGAGGCCCTCTATTATGTGTATTGTTGCTGGTTCTCGATATCAGGATCTTTCCTAGCTTGTTGCAGCGGCCCGGAGTGTTGAGAGAGCACAGGCTATTGCAGCAGCTGCTACTGAGGAAGAGACAGAGTTAGGAGACCCCAGTTTGAGGCAAGGTCTTCATTTGCAAAGAGAGGCCGAGGAGGTCATTTTTAGAGGTTCAGTAGGGGCCAGAGGTAGCCTGTTAGGTATAAAGATGCATCAAGACTTCCTTATCCCTAAATCCACAATCAATATCGAATCAAACAAAATCGACACTCATGCAATTAAGTGATTTTCCATGCAAAACCTATGTTGTTGCTCCCTCACCAACTCTTACAAGTTTTTGATCATGGTGGTGTTTACACTCATAACAATCAATGAAAGATTATTACCATAGGCTTGCTTATCAATCAAATATCCACCACCAAATTTCAATCAAGCATCAATCAAAAGGTCTTTCTTTTGGTTGTAATGGGGCTAAGGTAAAGGCGTGACATTTAGGAAATGTAAGCTTAATCATTAAGTTCAAGAGCATTTCAAGAGTGAAGTAAATGATCATATGTATAACTAACAATCCCAAAACACCTTTCTCTCATATACCCACTAAAGAGCTTTTCAAGGGAACTCACTTATTACATTTTGCAATGATTATTCCCAAACAAATTCCAAACCCTGTCAACAAGAACGACAACCTTTTCTTTTCTTTTTTTTCTTTTTCCCTTTTATTTTATTTTATTTATTTTATTTATTTTCTTTATTTTTAGTGTTTGCAACTAAATAACATAATAGTTTGCAATCTCAAAACTACTAAATTTAACCCCACACTTAATTCAACACAACACTCGATCATAAACGCTCTTAAAATGCTCTTGACCTAATGAAAGGATAAGAGTTAAACAACAAGGTTCAAGCTAATGGTGTTGTGAAAAAGAAATAAAAGGAAAATAAAATAAGCTCAAAATTGGCTAACTAAAGTTAAAAATAGGGTTGGTCTTTTTAAGCCAAAGTGGGTTCACCTAATTGCCTTAATCATCTTGATGCCTAATTAAAAATTTATGTAGTCTTAAAATGTATGTCAAAGCAAGTTCTAGCAATTCATCAATCAATGATGTTCACCCACAAAAAGAATAATAAGTTGATGGCTTAATTCCTCACAAGGTTAATGGCAATGCAAGGAAAAACCAACAAAATTGACAATAAGCACCAAATCTACTCAATTCTCCAAATCATGCTTCAAAAATTCAAAGGTCATCTATCAGCAATGTTTAAAACAATTGAACTTCTCAACATTCATTTATTCAATGAAAAACATTAAAAACATTAACTAAACTTAAACAAAAATAACTTAAAAGTAAAAACACAAAAAACATAAAATGCAATTAAAAGTAAAAACATAAAACACCAAATGCACCCCACACTTAAAAATTCACATTGTCCTCAATGTGAGCATGCATACTATAGAGAGAGTTTAGATGATACCTGATTTCCATCATTCCCATATACGATGTGTGGGGCTCCTTCCACCCATAATGCAATTGGAGCCCATGACTGAGAGGATGAACACCATGCAACTTTGAAAAGTGCCCAATGTATTGAAAAGCCTAGGTAGCATTCTTAAGGGAGCAATTGTCCAAAAAGAACATGTGAGGATTGTCTTAGCTTGACTTTTTAATGCTATAGGGATGTAGTAAGAACCTTTTTCAGTTTGCAACATGGTTTTATATGGTTTTTGCTCGTTCTCGCCACCAAGAGTGGGAGAGATGATAATTTGTTGCATATTGTATTCCCCAACCAAAATATCTTTCAAAATTCCTGGGGTCTGTTTAAGATCAACCAAGTTTGGTTGAATGTGTTCTACATTCTGTTTAGCAATTTGAAGTTCTCCCTCAATAATCTCATTATTCACTAGTAAATTGCTCTCATCAATTTCTAATTTGGAAGAATTAGGCTCTACTTTTATGATCATGGCCACCTCAAGCTTATCTACACTATCTTCACTATAGGGCATGTCATGGAGTTCAGAAAGTTGCATACCTTGTTTCTCTGCATTCAGCTTACTTGGGAATGGGATTGGTGGCATACAAGGATTTGGAGGTTCATGCAATTTTGTCGAAGTCGATGCTTTCAAATTCTCCTCCTCCTTTGCTTGAATTAACTCCTCTATGTTTGATTGCATTTCCTCGCCATCTTCTTCTTTTTTAGTTCCTGCATCAAGGGAATCACAAAAATCGTTATATATCACCTGTTCATTCTTAAAATTTGTGATTACCTCTATTTGCTCCAATTGGCTAGGAAATTCCTCCTCTTAGTGTGCTTGGAGTTGATGTGCCAGTTGTCCAACTTGCTTTTCCACTCTCTTCAATGATTCCTCCAAAGAATCAAACCTCTCATTGCTTCCTTCCTGAATTTCTGTGCTAATTTGAAGGTAAGCATTCAAATCATCTTCCATTGTGGATTTCTCAAATTTATCATGGTTTTGTGAGCTAATTTGAATTAAGGCATTCAAACTATCTTCCAAAGTGGGTTCCTTATGTTTACTTTGATTTTGCGCACTAATTTGAATGAAAACATTCAAACTATCTTCTAATGTGGGTCGCTTAAGGTACTCTTGATTTGAATATTGTTCTTGAGAGTAAGAACTTCTTTGGTAAGGTTGAAAAAAATTTGGAGGTGGAATGTGCTGCTGGTTTTCCCAAGAAAAATTTGGGTAGTTTCTCCAATTTGGATTACAAGAATTGGAATATGGGTTACTTCTACCCCTTTGCTGGAAACTTTCATAGGTATATTCTTCCTCTTGCCTCTCTTGATACAAATGAACACATGTTTGCGCTATGTCCTGCAATGCCACATGCCGAACATACTCTTCGAGTAGGCATAGGTGTTTGTCCTCTTGCATTTAGCATCTTAAGTTGGTTCGTTAATTTTGCTAATTGCCATGCCATGTCAAAATCAGGGTTATCATCATAAACCCTTGCATACCTTGAAAATTGCATATTTACACAAAGCACTTAGCAACTTAAATAACACAAACAAATAATTAAATTGAAAGAAAAATAAAACAAACAAACAATTCACAGAAAATAAATAAACAATGAAAAGAAAAATCAAACTATTACTACTGCAACAGCCTTCCCCGGTAGCGGCGCCAAAAACTTGTTGCGCTCGAATTAAGTTCTACTACAAGCGTCACTCGCAAGTATACGAGGTAGCTGTAGCAAAGGTGATCGCCCCAAGGTCGTTTCCCCAAGAAGGTGTGGTTCGTAATAGCTTGATTAAAGCAATTAAATTAAAAGCGAGAGTTTGTTGTTTGGAATGCTAAAGAACAATTTAAACCTAAAATTAACGTACGTAGGGTTCGATGTGTGTGATGGGTGCACAAGATCAATTCAGTTCTTGGGAAAGTGCCTAGGGCTATAGGTCCATTCAATCAAAGCTCAATTCTCAATTATCCATTAACATAGCCTTATAATTAATTTGTTCCTTAAGGTTAATTAGTCAATTACCAATTCATTAGTTCTCACATTCATGAAATAACAATAACCAATTATTTTACATTTACAAATTAACAAAACCCTAGAACTTATATTTCTAATTCATTCATAGGGTAGTTGATTGCATAGTTCTGATATCGAATTTCACCTCTTGGTCCTTCATTCAATATCTAGAGATCAATAGGTAGCTAATCTATTAACCTAGCATACAATCCAATGCAATCAACCAACACAAGGTACATCAATGTAAATATCAAATCAAAACATTCAACCAAATATACTACAAACCCTAGGTATGGGTATTTAGCTCAACATCATCAAATTAAAATGACAAAAACAATATCAATCTCTTAATACGACAAAAACAATATTGAAATGAATTAAAAGAGAGAATAGAAAAACCCCTTGTGAAGATGTCAAGAGTAGGATTACTAATCTTCCTCCTAGCTCCACTTTGATGTTTGATGAAGAACTCAAGCCCTCTTCAATGGTTGATTCTCCTTTGCAATATGGAATGGAGCTTTCTCAAGTCACCAAACCTTCAATTGATTCTACCTTTGAAAGATAGAAAGGAGCTTTCTCAAGTCACCAATCCTTTCAATGAAGCTTCTTCAACCTTTGAGAGCTTGTAACCCAATTTATCCCAAAGAACCAAATTGAAGAGACCGGGTCGGAAGCCTCAAAAACAGTAACAGTCTAGCCGGGTTGAGGACCAAGATACTGGGCCCTAGGGTCTAGCCAGGTTGAGGTCCAAGAGACTGGGTCTGTTACATTATCCATGGATATATATATCACCTACGGGCTTGATAAATGTGATTATGGACCAAAGCAGTAACTCTGAACTTTGAATAGCATATTAGATCCTTTTTGGGCCCATGCTTGTCCTTGCTTTAATATGAATTATGAAATGTGATGCAAGTGATTAATATGTTGAGTTATAATGCTATGAGTTGATATATTCATATATATATTGTGCATGAGGCATTGATCTTTATTGAATCAAAGTTTGTACCACTAAGCTTTCTGCTAAGCGCGATTGTGGTTCATCGCGCAGGTGACAGGTTAGATCCGGTTGTGCCGGAGAGCTCATCTAGACCAAGTTGAGTCTAGGCTTGAGTTTGTGAGAGCAATGTTGAGTTGTGGACATCAAGACCAGAGACGAACTGCCAGCATGTATAAACTTCATATTTTTGTACTTATTGATTTTGATATAAACATATGTATTTTCCGCTGCTTAATTAACAAATATTTTGAACAGACTATTTTAGATAAGCTTTTAGGTACCAATGTTATATATATATATATGTATTTTAACGAAGAAATATTTTCTCTATTACTATTTATAATATAGGTTAAGTGTTTTAAGTTTATTCGGACTGACTTATGATGCTTATATGTTAAAGATTAAAGTTTGGTTTGTTTAAAATGAACTGTGGCACCTCTTTATCCGGTATACGTATATCGCGTGTTGTGTGGGTGTATGCAGTGTGCGTATATGGGGTACGGGGGGTGTTACACAGGTACTGGATGAATAAGTAAATAACACGCCCAATGACACGCACGTGTCTATGGGCGTGTCACGGGTACTATGACACCAATGAAACGATACGCCCAGTGGTCTGGGCGTGTCATTTAGGCGTGTGTAGACCCTTAATTTTTTACCCAGTCCAGTCCAATATAATTTATTTAGCCTAAAATAAATTTTTTGTTATCTTAATTAAATAATATTTGTTTTAGTAATTATTTTTTATAATTTTTAAAATAATAATAATAATAAAAAAAATAATAAAAAAATAAAAATAAAAATAAAAATCGGCGACAAAAAAATTGGCTACGAAAAATTCGTCGTTGAAAAACAACGTGTGATGAAATGGCCTTGGGCCATTTCGCCCGCAGGAAAATTCTGCGGGCAAAGTGGCCTCTGGCCGCCCAGCTCGGAAGTTTAAACGGCAATCCTTCGCAGCAGTTGGCAGCAATTTTTTTGCCAGCGAATTGTTTTCCGACGTAATTTTTTCTGAAACCAAATTCTATTTGGTTTCGGTTTCCTTTTCCTAATTAATGATAGTTTCTGTAAACAAATTGAATTAATTATCTATATTTCCTATAAATAAGACTAAAAAAGAAACTGTAAGGGAGGAAACTTTTGGAGGAAAAACTTAGGGGAGGATCGGACTGGATTTTAAAAAGATCTTAAGATCAGGACTGGAAATAGGGGGAGAAAACTTTTGGAGAAAAAAAAGAAAACATTGAACTAAGATCAGACTTGGTAGGGAGGAAGGATCGAACTTTTGAGAGGAATAAGCAAGCAATCAATCCATCAGAGGCGACCATCTTGCCTTTGTCCTTGTTCATCCAAGAAGCAATTTTTGGTGGAACCAACAAACAAAGGTTTGAGTTTCTAATCTCTTTTTGTTTTATTTTCTTACAGTAGCTTCAATCATCAAATTGTTTCTTTCGATTTTAAAAACCTCAATTCGTTTATCTATTTTCAAAAACCCTAAAATTACTTTTCTGTTTCTTCTAAAACCTAAGAACCCTAATCTATTTCTTCAAAATCTTAAAACCCTTATCTACTTTCCACTAATTGATCCTTCTATTTCCAAAAATCCTCAAATTTATTTTCTGTTTCCAAAATCCTTAAATCGTCTTGCATATTTCTACAAACTTTATAAAACTCTAAACTATTTTCTCAAATCCTAAAACCAAAACATGTTTTCCAAAACACTAAAAACCCTAATTCTCTCAAAACCAAAACCATAAAGCCTAATTTTCCTAGACCCTAGTCCTTAAAACCTTAAAACCTTATAAATCTAAATATTAAAATTCAATATAGTAAGCCTAAAAACAACAATCCAGCAGCTAATAATCATAAACCCAATGCTTTAAAGTATCAAAACCCTAATTTCATGATTTTACCACTCAAACCCTAATTTGGCTAATCAAAGAACCTTATCAATCTCTTAAATTATAAAACCTTAATCTATTTCAATTCCCTTAAAATTTACAGTAGCCTAAACCAATAAATTCCAAAACCCTAAATATTAATTAAAGAACTTTAAACGAGAAACAGTAACCCTAATTTGTATCTAGACTTACTTTATTTTTAGATTTAATTATGTAGTTTATTATATGCTTTGATTTATTTAAGTTTAATGCTTAGTTTATTTAAATCATCATGGATGAATGTTTATATTTTTATTGATGTTTAATATCTTTGATGAATGATTTATTTATGATGAGTGGTTATTTACTTTTATTGATTTATTTTGATTTTCAAATGTTGTAAGAGGTATGTTTCCACTTTGTGGGTACCTCATTAGTTAAATATCATGTAATTTAAATTGCTTTTACATTTTCGACCAATGTAAAGGACATGTTTCTACCTTTTGGTAGGTGACCTATTAGTTTAGACATGAATGATGTAAGGGCATGTTTCCATCTTCGGATGGGTGTCCATTTATTTGTTTTGCTTGGACATTGCTTTGATTTTTAATATATTGATGCTTTTTTTTAATTGTTACGTGTAATATGGATAATATTGTTATACTTAAGAATTTTACAATATTAAACCTGTAAAGGAGGTCGGTTCCAATGAACCGGGCATTATGGGGGTGCTGGGCCATTTCTCACTTTCCCCACACGTACCCAACTTTCCAAACCCATTAGGGGGTTATGGATTCCTTAGGAATCGAGTCATCCACCCCTTTCTTTTTTCCCAGCTCGTCCGGGTGGTGAATCCATTTTCTCTGGACCTAGGTTCGTGTTCTCTAAGGCCCCGAGCCTAAACAGTGCAGAAGTCGCAAGAACCATTCCACCGGGAGTGGGGGCGAAAATCCCCGCTCATAGTGGCGACTCCACTGGGGACAAGAGAAGTTGATTCTGTTGGTCTTTATATTATTCTATTCTTTCTTATAATGATATTATCCATTGCATCATATTAGATTGCATCGTGTGCGTGAGTTAGGATGTCCGTGTTACCTGTGTTGTGTTATGTGAGGGATACCATACTTTCACTCAAGGTATGGAGATCGAGCATGGCATAACTACTCATAGACTCGTACCATTTGATATATACTTGCTATGGGAACCTAAGCCTTTTAACCCAAAGACTAAAGCTCATGTAATTGGCCTAGATACTTTCCTTAGGTTTTACCCCAAATGCATGTTGTTTGACTATGGTTAATTTATCTTCGTTTAAATCATGGCTCATTTGGTTTGTTTGTTTTTCTAATATGACCCAAGTACATTTGTGAGCTCAAAATAAATTTTTCTTTAAAATCCAAAAGACCAAAGCTATTTTCAAAATTTATCAAAATGGTCTTTGGATATAAAACTTTTCCAAAACAAATAAAAAATTCTTTGCTCATAACCCAAATACAAAGCCCAAAATATGTTTTTTTCTAAAATCTTTTTACAATGGGCTTATAAACAAAATTATTTTATAAAAAGCTTGAAAATTATTTAGGTCAATTATGAAATACTAAAAATCAATTGTGAGCCTAGTTTATACTAAGAGTTATTAATCATGGGCTTATTTTTGGCATGAATCATTAGTTACTTTTTCAAGTGAGAAATCTATAAACCTCTTAATTTAGTTTTAATCCAATATAGCATAAAAGCTACTTTAGTTGGTTGAATGGATTAAAACCTAATTAATAGGAATTATCATGGATTGATTTCCATTTTTGAAAATATAACTATTGGTTAAAACATCCGAGGGAATTATTCGAAAATAAGATGCCCCATGTTGGTATTTTGTTAACCATATTACCCTGGAAAAGAGACTCGCCATTCGTGTGTGGATGTTATAAGGTTGGAAGGAACGTCCTATTTATCCTTGTTTGTTTATTTTTTGTGCATACATGCATACACCTGCATCTCATGTCATTAATCCTTTCTGGCTCACAGCCCTGGATTACGATAGTTCAAAAGCTTAGGACAATCCGACATACACCGGAAGCAAAGAATCTAGCAATGACTTAATCACTTGCTCACCAAAAATAATGGAGCCCGAACAAATTCAAGGAATGGTGGATGAAGCCCTCAATGACAAGATGGAAGAAATAAAAGAGACCCTAACTGAGACCATGAAGAACCAATTGACTGTAATTTTGGAAAATCATGCCGAAGCATCTGGTAGCACTAAGAAGCCAAAGGACAAAGGGAAGACTAAAGTTGGTGAAGTGGATTTTGATGATGAAAAGGTGATCATTGATGATGATGATGATTGGGCTCAATACTACCAAGATCCTCAAGACAAGAAGAAAGAGCCGAAGATTGTTAAAAGATAAGCTATGGAGAAAATCGAGACTTCTGATGTTTAGAAGATGATTGCGGACTTAGAAAAGAAATTTGAGAAGAAACTAAAGACCGAAAAAATGTCCAAAGTTGACAAATTATTTGAGCTAGATGAAGAAGTTCCGTACAAGTTCAAGATGCCATCTTTTGCGAAGTTTGATGGAACCGAAAATCCTCATCTCCATGTGAAGCAGTATATCACTGCTATGCAGTCAGCCCGAGCTACTAAGGCTCAAACTTTGAGATATTTCATGCTCTCATTGGACCCTGTTGTCCAAAATTGGTTCAATACCTTAGATGATGGAACACAAAAGAGTTGGGATTTGTTATACAAGGCTTTCATTCAGCAATATGGGTATAATGTCGAGTTGGAAGTTACCTTAATGGAAGTTGAGTCCATTAGACAAAGGCTAAGTGGGAATTTTGTGGACTATGTAAAAAGATGGAGAAATAAGGCTACCTTGCTCAAGAAGAGGCCCGATAAATCTGATCAAATAAGGATGATCGTGAGAGGCGTCCTGCCCAATCTCTGTGAAAGGATGTCTCACACCCTTATAAGGGATTTCAAAGATCTTCTCCAAGCTGGTCTGCAAATTGAAGAATGGGAAAGGGAGAAGAATCGCTTTTCAATAAAAAGAAATGAGAAAGGGAACTACCAGTCTAGCAATCAAAGTACACAAAAGGAAGCTAATGTTAATGCCACTAGTCATGGAGGAAAGAGGCAGTTTTCAGAATTAGGTAAGCTATTATCTTGGGTTCTCAATAAGATACAAAAGAAGGGATTGTTACAACCCTTGACCCCTCGTCCTTTACCTAATCCTCTTCCACCTAACTTTGATACTAATGCATTTTGCCAATTCCATCAAAGGCCTGGACACGAAATGGACAATTGTATGAAGTTAAGGCATGAGATCCAGAATTTAATTGATAATGGCAAATTGCCTGACCCGGATAAGCCAATACCAAAGGTAATCCATTTCCAAGGTTCAACAGGGTGCCACCACCAGCAACCTTCATGGTAGGAAAAGGATTAGAAGAAGATTTTGTTTTATCATCCTTTCAAGATGGAAATATTGAAGATGTGAAAGGAAAAGAAGCTTAAACTCAACAAACTTTCCTTAGCTTGAATGTTGCTTTTCAATTTTACTTTCTTTAATATTTAATTGGAACAATCATGTTTTTTTTTTTAAATTTAAATTTGTATTGATTAAATTACTTTTATCAAAATTTTTGTTGGTCTTTGCTCATTTTGGTGCTCAACTGATGAGGAATCTGGCTTGATGTTTATAAATTAATGTATCTAGGCATCATGACTTGAATGACTTTACTAGGTAAGGGAATTGCTCTATAGCATTGAGTTGTATTTGGTTACTTAGTGAGGGCTCCTGCATAATTACCTTTGTCTAGGTCCTAGTCAGTCCTAGAACATGCTTTGACAAACATTCGAGGCGAAATTGAACTCTGCTTATTTAAGAGAGAGATGATCTAGGCATTGTTTGGTTAGCTAATAACTTGTATCCACCCTATTAAATATAAATCCCTAGTTGTTCCTTTGAGCCTTCATAAAATTTTAGCTTTCTTTTCATTGGCATATAATCCCAACAACCTACCTTGAGCTGTTGTGATACTTTTGACAAGTCTTATGATCACTAAGGTGAAGAGGCAAGAAGATCAAAGAAAGAAATGAATACCATGAAGATAGTTGAAGTTCTCAATACCATAAGGGTAGTTAAAGTTCTCAAGAACATAAGGGTAGTTGAAGTTCTCAAGACCATAAGGGTAATTGAAGTTCTCAAGACCATAAGAGTAGTTGAAGTTCAATTGAATTAGACTAAATATCTCCAATATATCAAGACAACATCAGAGTAACAAAAGATTTATCCCTGTTAAAGAAGATTTAAGTCACCCCACTCATCCATTATTGGAAGCTCAAGTTGGTACAAACAAGACAACTCTTTTAGAGGTAGAACAAAAAAAAACAAAAACAAAAAAAAGAAAGAAAAGAAAAGAAAAAAAGAAAAGAAAAGAAAAAAAGAAAGAAAAAAAGAAGAAAAAAAAGAGAAAAGAAAAGAAAGAAAAAAAAAAGAGAAAGATAAAACCTAAATAGGCAGTTCAGAAAGCCAACTGAGTTTTCTTTTACCTAAAGCAGCAAAAGGCTTCCATTTGATTTATAAGGACATTTTGACTTGAATTGGTCCAACCCAACCAAAGATTCGATCAAAATCAGAGAAAAAGGAGAAAGACCATCCAATTCTTGAAAGTTCTGTACTTGATAGTCCTACAAGGAAGAAGGAAAAATGATAAAATGCTCAAAGAAAGGGAGGAGTAAGAAAAATAAAAAGAAAGAAGAGGGAGAAGAAGAAAAGAAACGAATTTGGGTACCAAACGATATGCAAAGAAACAAAGATTGCCCCAATCAAGATTCAGATTAACGAGAAGAAGATAAAAGGAATTTGGAGTCTAGCAAGATTGCTCCCAGCTGCCTAAAGTTCAAACAATAAATTTATAGTGTGAGGGTTTGTCCACAGTGTCACATCACCTCCTATCTCAAAATGGCCTTCATTTAATCACGTGTCCCTTATAGACCCCATTTCAAGCCTATTAAAGACCTGTTGATCTCTCTTGGTAGGTAGAGTCTATTAGTGGAGATAGTTTGGATAAGCATGCATATGAGATAGACAATATTTAAACTTAATGAGACCTTTGGCCAAGTAATGTGTATGTGCCTATCTGAAGTTCAACAATTCTTGCTTAAATAGAAATGATTTCCGAGTTTAGTATGGTAACTAGGGTTGTCATGTTATAGATATGTTAATTTGGAAAATCAAGTCCTGAGGTAAATTGACATCAATTTGGCAAAGCCAACATTTGATTTCAAAAGCAAAATTCAAAATTAAAAATTCAAAAATATATATACAAAGCCTTCAAGTTAAGGGGAGTATGTTGAATAATCAAACCTTAAAGGACACATTGGGCAAAGTAAATGATTATTAGCAAGGTCATGAAGAAGTTACCAACTGACATGGATGTATTCCTGACTCTACAAGCTTGGGTTCCCCACCATTCATATTTTCAACACCTTTAAGATAAAAGCCATAAATGTGAAGCATCCTGTCATTCCAGTGCAAGAACTGAATGGGCATCTCAAAGGAACCAATGAGAACTCTTCTGCTAATCACCTTGGTCTGTGAGTCGATGGAACGACTGTAAGTATTATTCATGCATATCATGCATACATGAGCATATCACATCGCACTTTCCTGTCTTGTATTGTCTATTCTTTATTAAAGTAAACAGCAAACACCCTGTGAAGTAAAAAAATCAAAAAAAGATATCAGATCAGGGAGGCATGGAAAGCCCATTGCTTGAAAAAGTTCTAGTAATTTTGCAAAGAGAAGAAATACATGCTTGTGCGAAGAATTAGATGGCAAAAATATCAATCAAAGCCCGCATAGAAAAATTATGGGTTTGAGCCTACATAGGGGGCAAAGTTTCTCCTTTTTAATTTTTTGAGTTTATATATAAAATATTTTCAAACTCACTTGTAAATATTTCACCACGCAAGGGGTAGGAGAGGACATAAGGTCCAATTAAAAATAGCTGAATTTTTTGTAAAAAGGAAAAACAAAAGAATGGAACATTAGAACTCTCGAAAGAATGAAGATGCAAAAGACAAAAGATCAAGACCTGAAGTCCAAAGGATGAAGATCCATTTTCAAGGGTGAAGACCCGATCTCCAAAGGATGAAGATCCATTTTCAAGGGTGAAGACTCGATCTCCAAAGGATGAAGATCCATTTTCAAGGGTGAAGACCCGATTTCCAAAGGATGAAGATCCATTTTCAAGGGTGAAGACCTGATCTCCCAAGGATGAAGATCCATTTTCAAGGGTGAAGACCCGATCTCAAAGGATGAAGATCCATTTTCTCAAGGGTGAAGACCCGATCTCAAAGGATGAAGTTCCATTTTCAAGGGTGAATACCCAATCTCAAAGGATGAAGATTCATTTTCAAGGGTGAAGACCCAATCTCAAAGGATGAAGATCTGTTTTGAGGGTGAAGAACCACAATGCATAGAACAGCCAGAGCAGTCAGACTTCTCAGCTGATAAAAAGTTAGTCAAACTCAATCTCAGGTCCAAGCACCCAAATTCAAATCAATCTTGGGTCCAAGTACCCATTCTTGGGTCCAAGTACCCAAACCAATTCAAGCTCGGATCCAGGTACCCAAATCAAATTTAATCTCGGGTCCAAGTTGTAACGACCCTCCCCGACCAGGTCGGCTGCCCGGCCCACTAGTGGCTTACGGCTAGGCCTTTTCACCACCTGGGCTCGGAGTCCGCAGGAGGCAAGCGATCGCTACAGTACTGGACAGCCCTCGTGGCCCACCCAGCAGGATTTGTTTATTTGGCCCCAAAGGGTCGCCTCCCTGGATCGAACCCCTGACCTCCCACTTAAGAGAGCCAGCGAGAACCATCCAGTACCATTTCTGCTAAAGAATTGTAGCACCCCGATACCTTATATAAGTACTATACATATACCTGGTATACATACGGTAAGTATATAAAGTATAAGGATGTCACTTTTTGTTACCTTTTTAAAACCTGTAAAAGAATTCCAAACCATAATACATTAATTTAAATAACATTTACCAAATCATTATCTTTATCAAAAACTTCATTTATACATATAATTACTTTCTCGTCATAAATACATCAATATAAAAGTTATACATGTATGCATTTCCCTCTAGTTGGTCTCGACAAACTTTTACTCTTCTCGTGGCATAACAAAAGACTTCATATCTTCCATCTATATACCTGCGCGAATAAACACCCGCGCTAAGCCCGAGAGCTTAGTAGTCCAAATATAAAATATAAACATATAGTATAGAAGTATTAACATATAATGATATATCAATTCAAGGTATAATTAGTTCTTATCATATTTTCTTTTCTTTTTAATTGCATCTTTCATATATCCTAGCTAATTTCATATATGATGTACATATATACATAATAATATCACCAACCCTAATCCATCACCAATACTCAAAATCAATATATTAATACATCCACATTATATATACCATACCAACCATGAATCACATTTCAAATGAAGACAATCCTTATCATCAACCACAATTCATTT
Source organism: Garcia nutans (assembly GCA_947685225.1). Classification (NCBI taxonomy): domain Eukaryota; kingdom Viridiplantae; phylum Streptophyta; class Magnoliopsida; order Malpighiales; family Euphorbiaceae; genus Garcia; species Garcia nutans. The sequence goes on along the minus strand of CANTUV010000039.1, from coordinate 27,805,749 downwards.
ACATACCACACTTCATAACATTATTTTATTCACAATTCACCAATCATGATTCATTATTAATACTCAATATCAATATTTCAATACACACATTACATATCATACCAATTATGAATCACATTCCCAATGGAATCCACCATAGATCTCATTTATTTCAACACTTGTATTTCACATTGACAACAAAGACAGACTTGGGCCCAAAACACTAATATGCCATTCTACTTTCAGAGTTAATGCTTTGGTTTAATTATCACATTTTTCATTATCCCAACTAGGCTTCAAGGATTAGGTTCAACCAAGCTTCAAGGGGAACAAAGCATGCTAAGTATCAACCCAACTTGGCTTCCAGAACCAATCCAACCTAGCTTCAAGGGTTGTAACATCTCAATTAGGCTTCAAGGGCTAGACCCAACCAAGCTTCAAGGGGAGTAAAACATGTTAAACTTCAACCCAACTTGGCTTCAAGGATCAAGTCCAACCTAACTTTAAGAGATTGTTACTATTAGGCATGCCACCAACAACAAAACTCTGAAAATGAATACCATATTAGACACACAATTCATTGATCATTCTATCATCAATATCATTCACAATTCTCATCATCATTTAGGCAAACATGCCTCACATATCTCAATTGAATTGTCATAGCCAATCACAATGGCTTCATATCACATTTGAATCATCATGGCCAATTACAATGGCTTCACAACATATCATATCTCAATTCATATGATACATATAACATCATTGATATAACATTTCAAAATATATTATTCATATAATACATTGCCATTCACAATGCATATAACATAACCTTTCATCATTTCTCAAAACACATTAACACCATTCATTATTAGAGCATTTATCATAACAAATTTGCACATACCTTAAGAATGATCCTCATTTCTTCCTACCTTTCCCATTTCATATTTCATCCTTATATATATATATATATATCAATTTACATTATTCATTTACATCCACAATATAATAGAGTATTTAACACATTCATCCAAATGTGTTAAGGTTCAAAGACATATAAGGATATACAATCAAATAGGGTTCATGCTTACCTTTTTAATGATCTTCACATCCTTCACATCATTCAATCATCACCTTGATCCAATTATATTAACAATATAGTAAACCACTTAACACATTTGCGACCAAATGTGTTAAGCCTCAAATCATATAAATAAATACACTTGTATGTATTGGTACTTACCTCAAGAACTATTCTCATCCATCTATACATTTCCTCTTCCAAGAATTCTCAACATTTAGATTAATGCAACACAATTTCTTCAAAACCTAATTCAAAGATCATTATTCATAGGTTTAGAATCATCCACATACATTTGTTTAGGTCATTCTTTGATTACAAAGTATTTAGAGTGTATATAAAATGTTTAGGAACAAAAGACTTTTAAAGAATCAAACAATGCATGAAGAACCAAAAACCATCACAGTAGCAAACACACCCAAGGGACACGGCCAAGCTTGTGGCCGTGTCTCTCAAGACCAAAACTTCCCAAGGCAGACACGGGTAAGGACACGGCCGTGTCTCTCAACACAACTCAGGCAGTAGCAAACACATTCAAGGGACATGGCCAAGCCAGTGGCCGTGTCACCCCAAAACCTATCCAACACGGCCAAAATTCTCTAGACTTGGCCGTGTTTCTCAAAAATAATAAGTCTTAGCCGTGTCTCATCTTGCTTATGGCCGTGTCACTCAAGAACACAAACCCTAATTTGGCCAAAGCTCTTTCACTTGCATTTTCACACTTTTTGCACAACAATAATCTCATTCAATTGGTTCTAATCAATGTTGTTAACACATATCTTATATATTCATTACATTAATCACTTAAACAACACATTAATATTACATTTTAAACACAAACCATCTCAAAACCCTAAAACCAAATTCCACTCTTGATCTTCCACTTATCTTACCATATTCAAAACCAAACCAATACCAATTCAATCTTATAACTTACAATCCATTTTAAAACTTATAACACATCACAAACACATTTAATCATCAAATCAACAAACCCTAATTCACTTAAAACACCACTTCACAAGAATAGAAGAAATCAAGGAAAAGAACTTACCAAAGTTGTTGAATTCCACAAATCTTCAACTAAATTCCTTGATTCTCCCTTCAATCTTGATGTTAGAAACCAAAACACTTCAATTGCTCTCTCTTCTCTTTGGATAGCCGGCCACCACTTCAAACAAAGAAAAAAAATTAACAAGTCAACCTTTCTTTCCTTCTTTTAATCTCCACCAAGAGATTTCCAAAAGAGAATTACCTCAATGCCCTTAACCATTTACTTTAGCTCTCTTTTAACTCACGTGTCCTTTATAGTAATTTCACATATCATAAATGAAAATATCTTCTTGCATTGACTCTCCCTTTTTGACCAACTTATATGTTATATATATTACCATATAATCAACATATACATTTCTCTCTAAACCCTCTTTTCTTTCCCAAAACACAAATACATAAACCTTCTCTTCCCATTTCTTTTCTCTTCACATAACATATACATTCAATCCAACTTACAACAATAACATAATCAAAACTTGTAAGGCATACATGAGGATATTACACAAGTACCCAATCTCGGGTCCAAGTACCCAAATCAAATTCAGTATCGGGTCTAAGCACCCAAATTCAATCCAATCTTGGGTCTAAGTACCCAAATTAAATTCAATCTCGGGTCCAAGTACCCAAATCAAATTAATCTCGGGTCCAAGTACCCAATCTCGGGTCTAAGTATCTAATTTCGAGTCCAAGACCCCAAATTCAATTTATTCTCAAGTCCAAGCACCCAAAATCAATTCAATCTCGGGTCCAAGTACCCAAATCAAATCAATCTCGGGTCCAAGTACCCAAATCAAATCAATCTCGGGTCCAAGTACCCAATCTCGGGTCCAAGTATCCAAATCAAATTAATCTCAGGTCCAAGCACTCAAATTCAATTCAATCTCGGGTCCAAGTACCTAAATCAAATCAATCTCGGGTCCAAGTACTCAATCACAGGTCTAAGTACCCAAATTCAATCTAGTCTTGGGTCCAAGTATCCAAATCCAATTCAAGCTCGGGTCCAAGTACCCAAATCAAATTCAACCTTGGGTCCAAGTACCCAATTTCGGGTCTAAGTACCCAAATCAAATCAATCTCAGGTCCAAGTACCCAATCCTGGGTCCAAGTACTCAAATTCAATCTAGTCTCGGGTCCAAGTACCCAAATCAAGTTCAGTCACGGGTCCAAGTATCCAAAACAAATTCAAGTAACCATCTCATAAAAATTCAGCCTTATTGCTTTTCACTCTCTTTTACTAAAGTCTCAGATCGTTCAAGTAGGGGGCAAACTGTAGACCCTTAATTTTTGACCCAGTTCGGTCCAATATATTTTATTTAGACCAAAATAATTTTTGTATTATCTTAATTAAATAATATTTGTTTAGTATTTACTTTTTATAATTTTTTTTAAAAATAATAATAATAATAATAAAAATCAACGACGAAAAATTCGTTGCCGAAAAACAAGGTTGGACGAAATGGCCTTGGGCCATTTCACCCACAGGAGACCTCTGGCCGCCCAGCTCATAAGTTTCCACGGCAATCCTTCAAAGCAGCCCGCAACAATTTTTTTGCTAGCGAAATTGTTTTCGACGTAATTTTTCCAAAACCAAATTCTATTTGGTTTCGGTTTCCTTTTCCTAATTAATGATAGTTTCTGTAAACAAATTGAATTAATTATCTAAATTTCCTATAAATAAGACTAAAAAAGACACAGAAAGGGGGGAACTTTTGGAGGAAAAACTTGAGGGGAGGATAGAACTGGATTTTAAAAAGATCTTGAGATCGGGACTGGAATTGGGGGGAGAAAAATTTTGGAGAAAAAAAAAAGAAAAACTTTGAACTAAGATCAAACTTGGCAGGGAGGAACGATCGGACTTTTGAGAGGAATAAGCAAGCAAGAAATCCATCAAAGGCAGCCATCTTGCCTTTGTCCTTATTCATCCAAGAAGCAATTTTTGGTGGAACCAACAAGCGAAGGTTTGAGTTTCTAATCTCTTTTTGTTTTATTTTCTTACAGTAGCTTCAATCATCAAATTGTTTCTTTTGATTTTAAAAACCTTAATTCGTTTCTCTATTTTCAAAAACCCTAAAATTACTTTTCTATTTCTTCTAAAACCTAAGAACCCTAATCTATTTCTTCAAAATCTTAAAACCCTAATCTACTATCCAACTTTTCAAAACCTTAAATCGTTTTATTAATTCCCAAAACCCTAATCTGCTTTCTAATTTTCCAAAACCTTAAAATACTAAATAGATCCTTCTATTTCCAAAAACACTAAAAATTATCTTCTATTTCTAAAAACATTAAATCATCTTGCATATTTCCAAAAACTTTATAAAACTCTAAACTATTTTCTCAAATCCTAAAACCAAAACTTGTTTTCTAAAACACCAAAAACCCTAATTCTCAAAAAATCAAAACCATAAACCCTAATTTTCCTAGATCCTAATCCTTAAAACCTTAAAACCTTAAAAATCTAAATATTAAAATTCAACACAGTAAGCCTAAAAACAACAATCCAGTAGCTAATAATCATAAACCCAATGTTTTTAAGTATCCAAACCCTAATTTCATGATTTTACCACTCAAATCCTAATTTGGTTAATCAAAGAACCTTATCAATCTCTTAAATTATAAAACCTTAATCCATTTCAATTCCCTTAAAACTTACAGTAGCCTAAACCAATAAATTCCAAAACCCTAAATATTAATTAAAGAACTTTAAACGAGAAAAAGTAACCCTAATTTGTATGTAGACTTACTTTATTTTTAGATTTAATTATGTAGTTTATTATATGCTTTGATTTATTTAAGTTCAATGCTTAGTTTATTTAAATCATCATGGATGAATGTTTATATTTTTATTGATGTTTAATATCTTTGATGAATGATTTATTTATGATGAGTGGTTATTTACTTTTATCGATTTATTTTTATTTTCAAATGTTGTAAGAGGTATGTTTCCACTTTGTGGTACTTCATTAGTTAAATATCATGTAATTTAAATTGCTTTTATATTTTAGACCAATGTAAGGAAATGTTTCTACCTTTTGGTGGGTGTCCTATTAGTTTAGGCATGAATGATGTAAGGGCATGTTTCCATCTTTGGATGGGTGTCCATTTATTTGTTTTGCTTGGACATTGCTTTGATTTTTAATATATTGATGCTTTTTTTTAATTGTTGCATGTAATATGGATAATATTATTATACTTAAGAATTTTATAATATTAAGACCTGTAAAGGAGGCCGGTTCCAATGAACTAGGCATTGTGGGGGTGCTGGGCCATTTCTCACATTCCCCACACGTACCCAACTTTTCGAACCCATTAGGGGGTTGGGATTCCTTAGGAATTGATCATCCACCCCTTTCTTTTTCTCAGCCCGTCCGGGTGGCGACTCCATTTTCTCTGGACCTAGGTCCATGTTCTCTAAGGTCCCAAGCCTAAATAGTGCCGAAGTCACAAGAACCATTCCACCAGGAGTGGGGCAAAAATCCCAGCTCGCAGCGTGCTGGCCCTCTCTCTCTCTCGCTTTTTTTTTATATTTTTAGGGCACGACCAATGACACGTGGGTGTCACTTGACGTGCCATAGCTATTATGTGTAAATTAAAATGACACGCTCAGTGAAACAGGCGTGTTGTAGCTACTGGAATCTTAAATTTAGCTAAATCGACACAACTAATGACATGGGCGTGTCATTGGTCATGCTATAGCTACTGTGGTGCCATCTAAATGACATGTCCAGTGACACGGTCATGTCACTGGTTGTGTCTTAGCTACTACCTCTTAAAATTAATGACACGCCCACTCACACGGGCGTGTCCCCAAATAGGCTCAAGTTACCCCTCAAAAGAAAATTTCCTCTACAATTCAAATGAATTCAAGGCAAACACACCACCAGCCAATGATAGAGGAATAAAAATAAAAATTGGAGACACAAACTAAAAACATAGAAATTAAAGAAATAAAAATTAAAGAACGAATGAAATGGTGGGTTGTCTCCCACCCAGCACTTCTTTAACGTCGTATTAGTTGGACATTCAGGGGAAATTTTACCTAGTTTTGGAGGTGTAAAACCTCCTTCAAGTCATGTATTTCTCCCCCCAAGTATAATTTGAGCCTGTGTCCATTCGCCTTAAAATCTCCTTTTTCCAGATGAGTTATTTCAACCGCTCCATAGGGGAAAACTTCCTTAACTATAAAAGGACCAGACCATCTAGATTTTAACTTACCTGGAAAGAGTCGAAGCCTCAAATTGTACAATAATACCTAATCTCCTGCTTGAAACTCTTTCTGGTCCTTAATGTAAGCATCATGCCATCTCTTATTATGCTCCTTATACATTCTTACATTGTCATAGGCTTGCAATCTCCACTCATCCAGCTCTTTTACCTACAATTTTCTCCTTTCACCTGCACTAGCTAGATCAAGGTTAATCTGTTTTATAGCCCAATAAGCATTATGTTCAATTTCAACAGGCAAATGACAAGCTTTTCCATATACCAGCCTAAATGGCGTAGTGCCCAAAGGAGTTTTGAATGCAGTCCTAAAAGCCCATAGAGCATTGTCCAATTTCTAGAACCAATCCTTTCGGGATCGCTCTACAATTTTTTCTAGAATTCTTTTTATCTCCCTTTTCACGTTCTCAACTTTGCCACTAGTTTGGGGATGGTAAGGAGTTGCAAACCTATGTGTAACACCTAATTTTTTGAAAACTTTCTTGACCTGAACGTTACAAAAGTGAGTACCCCTATCACTTATGATTGCTTTCGGTGTACCAAATCGAGAAAACAACTTTTTCAAAAACTTCATCTCCACCCTCGCATCATTGGTTACCAAGGGTTGGGCTTCAGGCCATTTAGAGACATAGTCTATAACTATAAGAATATATTTGTTACCAAAGGAATTTGGAAATGGTCCCATAAAATTGATCCCCCATACATCAAAGACTTTACACACTAGAATTTCATTTTGGGGCATCTCATCAGGAAATGAAATGTTTCCAATCCTTTGGCAATGATCACAACGGTTCACAAATTCTTAGCTATCCCTAAACAAAGTGGGCCAATAAAATCCTGATTCTAGTACCTTTTGAGCAGTCCTATTGGCTCCCATATGACCACCGGCTGGTCCAGCGTGGATTGACAAGAATGTTCATCATTTCGGGCCATGCCACACACCGTCGGATCATGTGATCCTTACATAATCTAAACAAAAAGGGATCCTCCCAAAAATAATATTTTACATCGAAAAAGAATTTCTTCTTTTCTTGATAAGTTAAGTCCTTAGGGAGTTCCCTAATAGCTAAATAATTAGCAAAGTCTGCAAACCAAGGTGTTTCAAAATTTAAACTACTTACCTCACTTACCATGGCGTACAACTGCTCATTGGGGAAATGATCATTAATGTCCCCTTCTTTAAAACTCTCCAAGGTTGGATTCTCCAAGCGAGAAAGGTGATATGTTGCCAGATTTTTAGCTCCCTTCTTGCCTTGAATCGTCAAGTCAAATTCCTGCAAAAATAAGACTCAACGAATTAGCCTAGGCTTTGCATCAATTTTTGCAAATAAATACCTCAAAGCTAAGTGGTCTGTATAAATAATCACTTTTGACAAGATCAGATATGATCTAAACTTGTTAAAAGCAAAAACCACAATTAGAAGTTCTTTCTCTGTAGTTGTGTAATTAGCTTCAGCTCTGTTCAAAGTCTTGCTTGTATAGTGGATAGGCTAGAAATAATTCTCCTTGCGTTGACCCAAGATCACTCCCATTGTAAAATCACTCGCATCGCACATTAGTTAAAATGGTAAATTCCAATTGGGAGCTACCATGATTGGAGCATGGGTCAATTTCTCCTTAAGAGTTGTGAAAGCTCTTAAAGATTCCTCATCAAAAGCAAAATCCACATCCTTCTCAAGGATTCTTGTTAGTGGGTGGGCTATCTTAGAAAATTCTAGTATGAACCTCCGATAAAAGCCCGCATGTCCTAAAAAGCTTTTGATGGCCTTTACAGATATGGGTGGTGGTAACTTCTCGGTGGTGTCTACCTTAGCCCAATCTACCTCAATACATTTGCTTGAAATTTTGTGTCCTAACACGATTCCCTCTTGAACCATGAAATGACACTTTTCCCAATTAAGCACTAGGTTTGTTTCCTCACATCTAATCAAGACTCTTTCAAGGTTTTCCAAACATCTTTCAAATGAGCTGCCATAAACCAAGAAATCATCCATAAACACCTCAATAATATCCCCAATAAGCTCATCAAAGATTGCCACCATGCACCGTTGAAAACTCGCAGGTGCATTGCATAATCCGAATGGCATTCTTCGATATGTGAATGTCCCATAAGGCAAGTGAATGTAGTTTTCTCTTTGTCTTTCGGGGCAATAGGAATTTGGAAGTAGCCTAAAAGACCATCCAAAAAGCAGTAATACTCATGCTCGTATAACCTCTCCAACATCTGATTAATGAAGGGAAAAGGAAAATGGTCCTTCCTAGTTGCATCATTCAACTTTCGGTAGTCAATGCAAACCCTCCAATCGGTAACTGTTCTTGTTGGAATCAGCTCATCATTTTCATTAGAGACCACCATCATCCCTCCTTTCTTTGGTACTTCTTGAACTGGACTCACCCAAGAACTATCTGAAATCGGATATATAATCCCTGCATCAAGTAGTTTTATCACTTCAGCCTTCACTACATCTTTCATCTTTGGGTTTAGTCTTCATTGTGGTTGCACTACTGGTTTGAATTCATCCTCCATCAGTATCTTGTGAGTGCAATAGGATGGACTGATACCCTTGATGTCTACTAACTTCCAAGCTATCACTTTCTTATGCTTCTACAACAACTGGATGAGCTTTACCTTCTACTCAGAAGATAGGTGGGAACTCAGAATTATTGGCAATTTCTTTTTCTCCACCAGAAATCCATACTCAAGGTGATCTGGAAGGGTCTTAAGTTCCAAGTTGGGTGGATCAATCACCGATGGTTTTGGCTTTTCCTCCTTTGGCATCTCAATAGTTTCATATGCCTGACATTTGAATGATTTGCTTGCTTCAAGAAAAGCAAGCTGCTCCATTGCTTCTTGATCCTCAACATTTTCCTGCTATAAAAACAACTCAAGGGGATCCTTGGAAACAATGTTAGTAACACAATTTATGGTTTCATGCTCAATAATATCATTGCATGAATCCGCCTCATCAAGTGTAAGTGAGTGTTTCATAGCATCATGTATTTTAAAAACAACTTTTTCACAACCCACTCTCAAAGTTAATATGCCAACATGAACATCGATAAGGGTACGGGCTGTATTTAAAAATTGCCTACCAAGAATAAGGGAAACATTCGCATCCTCATCGATATCAATGACAACAAAATCATTGGGGAAAATTCCCTGTAACACCCCTTCTCGGCCTACGTGTGTAAGCCGAGTAGAGGGGCCACACTAGCCTAATGTTGCTACCAATTTTACTTAGTCAAATTTTAGTTCCAAATTTTTTTTTTACACAAACCAATGCGAACACAATCAGTCTCAATACACTCCCAATGAATCCCCCTTATAACCTCAACTACAAACCTGCAAGAAGAATTCACACTTCTAGTACAAAATAAAGTAGAGGTTTATTATTATGACATACTACTAACGTACAGTATAACATAGTAATTCTCAATCTTATATATATTTACATGTCACAGCTAGTTAACTCAAAATGGAAACTAAGAGATCTACCCTGAGATGCTGTAGGTCTGGTCATTGCTTCGCAAGAGTTAGCTACTGCTCTGAACCTACGAGTCAAGGAAAACTTAACTCGCTGAGCAATGTCGCTCAGTGGGTACTTTACCAATGGAAATAAAAGTAAAGAGTATTTGTACAAGCAAGGCAATAAAATATATGAATGTTAAATACTATAAGCAATAAAATGTAAAGCTCACTTCAATGAAACAAAAATGTACTTCCCAAAAAAGAATTTTAAGTTTTTCAAAGGATTTCAACTAAAATTGTAAAATATTCACAATTCAACTTATGGCATAAAATAGTAGTGTCATAGTTTGTAAATTTTTTTGCTCTACTGGTAAAAGCAGAACCACAGCAATAAGGCAGTGGCCCTCACCAATGTAACACAGGTGGCCCTCACCACCGATATCAAATCATAGGGATGGTTCTCACCATCCTGGTTATAACCAATGGCCCTCACCATTGGCCCCAATGGCCCTCACCATTGAGTTCAGATCATAACAATTCAATCACAATATCAAGCAGTACTGCATAAGTTAGTATAGTGCACCATACCCTTATCTACCAAGTTCAACCACCAAGTAGAGCATAATGGTTTAAAATTCAAATCTAAGATTTCCACAAATTTTCAAATGATTTGCACACCCCTTTTCATTTTTACTAAGCCATGCCATTTCGTCGTGTACTAACTCTGTGGCTAAAGGCCGTTTCATTTCCAAGTGTTTACCACCATTCCCAGTCATTTCCACTCTCTTCAAATCACATTAGAACAATTCCCAAAAATGACCAAAAGAATAGTAACACGGTGCGTAAAATCGGCAACGCAAATGGCATAACCATATGAATAGTAAAATCTGGTTTTCGTCTAAATTTTAGTCAATTTCAGTCATGCATTTGACCAGGTAAATGATCTTATTTTTGGCTGAAAGTTTACAGGAAACTTATTTCATATGTTCACTAATTTCATGTAAAATTTCGTTGAAAAATTCCATCGTTTTCTGCCTCAACCGGCTGCCCAAAGTTGGATCCAGAATTGGCTCCCAAAGGGCACCAATTCGGCCCCCACTTGCATTTGGTGCAAAATTGTTTATTTTTTTGTTCTAAACCCATTTCAAAGCTTCCCTAATAATGTAATGAAGACTTAGATACTTCCCTTTTAAAATAACTTGATTGTTTAAATCAATTTGGACTAAATGGATTTAATAAACTCTTTTACCAAAATCATTGAAAACATTAGATTTCATTTGAATTTAAACAACCCAATCACCACATGGATTCAACAATACCACTCAACAATTGAATTCAAACTCAAATAACACATTTAGGCATCCATAGAAAAAGTTCCATAGATAATTTTTTGACAAGAAAATGAAAGGAAAAATAATTCTTCCAAGTTAAAGTACCAAACCTTGTATTTTAATTTCCTTTTGCTTTCCCTTCTCTTTCAAGCTCTTCCTCCTCCTTATTTCCACCCTTGCCTACAAAAATTTCACAACACAACCTCAACCATAAACCTTAGAAATTTAGAACATGCACTACCCTTCCATTTCTTTTCAAATTAAGTCTTAATCTAACCTTATTAAACCTTAGAAACCTTAATTCTTCCATTTAATTAATCAATATCATCACTACTTAAGTTTTCCCCAAATCCACCATAAGAACCCTAATTTTAATCTCTCATATTACTCATTAAAACCTGAAATTAGGATTAGAAATGAACTTACCTTAGTTTAGGACCTTGGATTCCACCAAAACCTTTGATAATAAACCTTAAAACTTGAAAATCACCACCTTTCTTCCTTCTCCTATGGCTTGGACGACCCTCCTTCTCAAGAGGGAGTTTTTGCTTTCTTCTTTCATGTGTTTTTGGTCCAAATGGCTGCCCAATTTGGCTAATAATGTGTTAAGACAAATGCTTAATTCCAATTGGTCCACTTTAAAGCAAAATGGCCATTTTTCATTGGTACAATTGTCTTTCTCTTTTATTTATTTAAGGCCCAAGCCATTGGGCTTTCTTTTAATCATATTTTGGCCCATCTTCTTCCCTTTGCTGCAATTTTATGATTTAGGATGTGAAAAGACCAAAATACCCTCCGGCAATTGATTGTCTGTAACTTTTAAACCGTGTGGTTCCACGAAGTGAACCACATATGATTTTGACCCTCTCGACCTCTACTTTCCATTTTTAAGGTCTATTTTAGGTTTCCAAGTCTTTTTAAAAAATTACCAATAAGCCCTCGACTTTTTACAAAATTCCCTTTAGGTCCTTTCTTTGCTCGGGTTTGCCCGGGCTCCGTTTCTACTGATGATCGTTTCATATTCAACCCCTCGATGTCCTCTACGCACTCGTGTTTTTATTTCCTACTTTGGATTCATGTATAAATTTTAATTAATAATGACCAAAATACCCCCTAGTATACGTGTCTTCGTTTCTCTCTAATGGGGCGTTTCCGAAGAAAGTCACAGTTCACAGTTTTTACCCAGTTTTTCTCTAGTTTCCATTTCATTACACTATCACATACATTATTAAGACTTCCCAGACTGGTCACCCATCGCCGTTAGTTACGCACGTTTAACCCTGGTCCTTTAATGAATTATAGCTTAACGATCTAGGGTTAGCCGGATTTGTTTAGCATGCCTACTTTGTCAGCACGTGTGAATACTATACACGTAATTACTGTACATACCCGCTATGGTCGGTCGTGACAATTCCTCCCCCGTTAATTTAGGCTTCGCCCCGAAGCCTATCAGGTGGAAATAAATATGGGTACTGCTTCCTCATAGTTTCTTCGCGTTCCCATGTAGCTTCTTCTACTTTGTGATTCCTCCAAAGCACTTTGACCAATGGGATCTTCTTGTTCTGCAACTCTTTGATTTCCCGTGCTAGGATTTCTACCGGCTCTTCCTCGTACGTCAGGTCAGGCTGAATCTCGATGTCTTGAGCTTGTATGACGTGAGTTGGATCTGAACGATACCTCCTTAGCATTGAAACGTGAAAAACATCATGTATTTTACTTAATTCGGGTGGTAACGCCAACTGGTAAGCTACCGGACCTACCCGTTTGATGATCTCATATGGTCCGATGAATCTAGGGCTTAGCTTGTCTTTTTGTTTAAATCGTAACACCTTCTTCCAAGGAGAGACTTTGAGGAATACTCTGTCGCCGACCTCGAACTGTATGTCTTTCCTTTTTAGGTCCGCGTATGATTTTTGCCTGTCCGCCGCTGCTTTTAATCGGTCTCAAATGATCTCTACCTTTTCCTCAGTTTCCTTAACTATGTCTGGCCCCAACATCTTTTCCTCGCTCAATTCTGTCCAGCAAACTGGAGTTTTGCATTTTCGACTGTACAGTGCTTCGTAAGGAGCCATTTGTATGTTGGATTGATAGCTGTTATTGTACGCGAATTCCATTAAGCTCAGGTGTTTGTCCCAGCTGCCTTTAAATTCTAAAACGCACGCCCTCAGCATATCTTCCAAAACTTGAATCACTCTTTCCGACTGTCCGTCTGTCTGGGGATGGAATGCGGTACTGTGGTACGTTCGAGTCCCAAGGGCCATTTGGAACTTCTGCCAAAAATTTGACGTAAAGCGTGGATCTCGATATGATATGATTGAAGTTGGAACTCCGTTGAGACGTACGATCTCTTTAATATACAAGTCTGCCAACTTGTCTAGCGAGTAATCCACACGTACTGGTAAGAAATGAGCTGACTTAGTAAGCCGATCCACGATTACCCAGATCGCGTCATGTTTATCCCTAGTCATAGGCAATCCTGTGACAAAATCCATAGTAATACGGTCCCATTTCCAGGTTGGAATCATAATAGGTTGTAGTAGTCCTGAGGGTAGTTGATGTTCCGCTTTCACTTGCTGACAGGACAGATAGTTCGTCACGTGATCCACGATGTCTCTTTTCATTTCTGGCCACCAGTAATACTCCTTCAAGTCCCGATACATTTTCGTTGCTCCCGGATGCATTGTGTAAGGACTGTTATGAGCTTCTTGCAAAATCTATTTCTTCAGTTCCTCAGACTTAGGTACCACCATTCTCTTCTTGTAGTATAGGATACCATCTGGATGAATTTGATAATCTCCTGACGAATTCTCCTGTGCCTGTTGACTCCACTTCTTCACTTGTTCATCTTCCTTCTGAGCCTCACGTATTTGTTGATGTAAGGTAGGTCGCACGTGCATTTCTGCAAAGATAGCTCCATCTTCTGTGGGCTCTAATTCTACCCTCATAGCACATAGCGCTTCCATTGACTTCCTACTAAGTGCATCTGCTACGACATTCACTTTGCCCGGGTGATAGTTAATCGTATAGTCATAGTTGGCTAACAGTTGCATCCATTTTCACTGTCGCAGGTTTAAATCTTTCTACATGGGCAAGTACTTCAGGCTTTGATGATCCGTATAAATATAACAGTTTTCACCGTTTAAGTAGTGCCTCCACGTCTTGAAAGCCCAAACAATCACTGCTAGTTTTAAGTCATGCGTGGGATAATTCTTTTCGTGTGGCTTGAGCTATCGAGAAACATATGCAATGACTTTGCCCTCCTGCATCAATACGCAACCTAACCCGATGTGGGATGCATCGCTATAGATCACAAAATCTTTTCCTGATTTGGGTTGTGTAAGAATGGGCGCTTCAGTAAGTTTTTGCTTCAGCCTTTCAAAACTCCGTTGGCAAGCGTCGGTCCACTGGAATTTGGCATTCTTCTGAAGTAGCTTGGTTGTAACACCTCTATACCCCGTATACGTACACAGCATGCTTATACGATCGTAATATACGTATACTGAATATAGAAATGCCACGGTTTACAAAACATACAAACCATCCTTATAAATAATAATAACAATTTTAAAACATTTAAAGAAATTTATAAAACAAAATAGACCAAAATGTTTATACAAGACGCAGCAGAAAATGTAACATATTTACAAATACATATACATCAAAACTCAAGTTTTACAAAATAGAAAATATATATACATATTTGGCAATATGTCTTTGATCTTTAAGCTCCACTATCAACACTTCAAGATCTAGACTTTACTTGGCCTAGAGGAACTCTTCGGTTCTTCTCTATCACCTGCGCGATAAACCATAATCGCGCTAAGCCAACGGCTTAGTTGTATAAACTACAATATTATTATGCTTCAATGCCATGCTAATGTCATACAATTAAGTTTCAAGAACAATTCAAAAGAATATTATATTACAAACCTCACATTCGTCAATAACTTATCACAATATTCATTTGTTTCATCTTTCAAGAATCACAATTAAGCAAACACAAGCATGGGCCCAAAAAGAATCTAACATGTTATTCAAAGTTCAGAGTTACTGCTTTGGTCTATAATCATAATCATCAATACATTTATCCATGGATATCAACTAGATTTGAGCTTACGACCCAGTCATTTCACTCAATCTAGTTTCAATAATTTGTTTTTGAGGTTTACGACCCAGTCATTTCACCCCAAAAACATCACATTTCACATTTATCATTTCACATTTTTTCAACTGGAATCGGCTTACGACCCAGTCATTTCACCTATCCAGTGATTCATAGGCATGCCGCCAAAAGCAGAACTCTTAAAATTGAATTGACATATTAGGCACACAATAATTTCATTTATCTCATTATCAATTTCTTTTCTTTTCATTTCTCATTTCATATTCCACAATCAAATAGGCAAATATGCCTCAATTATATTTCATTTACATGATCATAGCCAACAATCATGGCCTCATATCTCATATCATCTCAATTCACATTAAAACAATTCATCATATCATCATATAAGCAAATATGCTTCAACTATCTTATTACATCATTATAACCAACCACATTGATTTTATATCTCATTATGTCTTACTTCATATTAAGTCAATTCATCATTTAGGTGTACATAGTCAATGACATTAACACACATTTTAGATGCTCATCAATCATTCACATCATACCAAACATAACATTATTCATAATCCTCAACAATTCATTAAATTTCCTAACACATTTACCATCAAATGGATGTTAAGTCTCAACATGATATGAATGTATGCAATAATGTAGTTTATACTTACCTCAAGAACACTCACACAACTCTATACTCTTCTTTTTCCAAGAATTCTTCTCTTCTTAAATTAGGGCAAATCACCTTCTTCCAAAACCTAGTCCAAAAATGATACAATACATGAATTCCAATAAAATTTATCACTTATTAACCTCATCTTAGACCTTTAGATCACAAATTACAACTCAACACCACTAACTAAAGCCCACGGTCGTGGCCACCCCAACCCCCACGGGCGTGGGTTAGAAAACACTTCTGCCCCAAAATGTTCAACACCCCCACGACCATGGCATCTAAGGGCCACAGGCGTGGCATCCAAGATGCTACTGCCTCCAACCAAAATCATGTGTTCTAAACTTCTATCTTCATAAAACACAAGCAACTTGAAGGTCAACAAAAATAATTAATCAAACTCAACATCTACAATAATCACCAACTCAAAACCCTAATACAAACTCAACTCAAACACTTCCAATACCAACACCAACTTAACTTCTTATCTTAACTCAAAACCAACATCACAATCAATTAAATCAAACACACACCAACACACTACCATCAACATAACCCTACCTTCAAATATCAATATTCAAACTCACACACAACTCCAAATAAAACAAGAGAAACTAAGAGAGAACTTACCAAAGTTGATGAAACTTCACAAATTCCAACTTAAACACGTGAATCTTGCTTCAATTTGAGCTTGGAACAAACAAAACTCACTCTTGCTCTCTTGCTTTGGATGGCTGGCCAACAAAAGAAAAGAAGAGAAAAGAAAGGCTAATTAGAGACCAAGTCAAACTTTTCTTCTCTTTAAACCTCCACCAAGCAATCTAAAAAGAAAATTACTTAAATACCCTCTTCTATTTATTTTAAATTTTCTTTCACTTATTGCCCTTTTTAGTAATTTCATTAATAACAAAGTAAATATCTTCTTCCTTTGACCATCACATTTGACTTGTGTATATGTTGTATATATTTCCATATATACAACATATACACTCTCTCTTAAACTCTTTTCTCTTTCAAATTAACATATACATTTAATCCAAATAAAACAACAATTATATCAAAACTTCTAGGGCACACTTTGGGATATTACATTGGTCATAGGTGCGGCGATCATGGAAAACCCTTTGACGAATCTTCGATAATATCCTGCTAACCCCAAGAAACTACGAACTTTCGTTACTGTCTTAGGTGGCTTCCATTCCAATACTGCTTCTATTTTCTTGGGATCGACCCTTATTCCTTCTGCCGATACAATATGTCCCAAGAAGGCTACTTCTTCAAACCAAAATTCGCATTTGCTGAATTTAGCGTATAACTGCTTCTCTTGCAGGGTTTGCAAAATGATCCTAAGGTGGCAATCATGGTCCTCTCGATTCTTTGAATACACCAATATGTCGTCAATGAATACAACCACGAACTGATCCAAATACAGGTGGAAGATTCTGTTCATTAGATCCATGAATACTGCAGGTGCGTTCGTTAATCCGAAAGGCATAACGATGAAGTCATAATGTCCATACGAGTTCTGAATGCGGTTTTTGGTATGTCTTCGTCTTTGTTCCCCAATTGATGATAACCCGATTTTAGATCGATTTTTGAAAAGACTCCAGCACCTTTGAGTTGATCAAACAAATCGTCTATGTGAGGTAGCGGATACTTGTTCTTGATAGTCAGCTTATTGAGTTGACGGTAATCCACACACAACCTTAGGGATCCGTCTTTCTTTTTCATAAACAATACCGGTGCTCCCTATGGTGACACTCTTGGCCTAATGAACCCCTTGTCTAAAAGTTCTTGTAGCTGTACCTTTAGTTCTTTTAGCTCCGCTAGCGCCATTCGGTAAGGTGCGATGGATACTGGTGCAGCTCCTGGGTACATGTCTATGGTGAATTCCACCTCTCGTTTAGGTGGTAATCCGGGTAAGTCGTCAGGAAATACGTCGAGGAAATCACAAACAGTAGGTATATCTTGTAGCTTCGGTGCCTCTTCTTTCGCTTCTAACGCGCATAACAAGTATGCCTCACAGCCTTTTTGCATTAACTTCTTAGCCATCATAGCGGAAATGATGTTAGTTAGATAGTCCTTCCTCTTTCCCACTAAGGTCACTTCGTCGCCATCTGATGTATGCAGAGTAACTCTCTTCCGTTTACAGTCAACCAGTGCATTGAGTTTGGCCTACCAATCCATCCCAAGGATAGCGTCGAATTCTTGAAATGGTAGTTCAAATAAGTCTCCCCAAAAGATACGTCCTGTATCTCCACTGTAACACCCCGATACCCTATATAAGTACTATACATATTCCTAGTATACATACAGTAAGTATATAGAGTATAAGGATGCCACTTTTCTTTTTACTTTTTAAAACCTGTAACAAAATTCAAACCATAATAGGTCAATTTAAAGAACACTTACAAAATCATTGTCTTTATCAAAACTTCGTTTATACATATAATATAACATACTTAAAGTGGATACATGTATGCATTACCCTCTATTTGGTCTCGACAAAATCTTACTCTTCTCGTGGCATGCCAAAAGACTTCATATCTTCCACCAAGCTACCTGCGCGATAATACATCCGCGCTAAGCTCAAAAGCTTAGTAGTATAAATATAAAATACAAACATATATCATGGAAATACTAACATATAAAGATATATCAATTCCATATACTTTTAGTTCTTATTAAGTTTATCCCTTTTCATTTGCACCTTTCATATCTTTCAACTAATTTCATATCTTATACACATATATATACATAACATTTCTACCAATTCCAACCCATCACTATTATTCACAATCAACATCTCAATACACACATTATACATCATACTAACCATAAGTCACATTTCCAATTAAGACAATCATTGTCATCAACCACAATTCATCAATTGAATTCACAATCAATGCTAGTACACATATTATACATCATACCAATCATAACATTTCTTTATTCACAATTCACCATTAATGATTCATCATTAGTGCTCATAATCAATATTTCAACACACATATTACATATCATCAATCACATGTCCAATGAAGTATACCAAAGATTTCATTATCCATTTCTTTCAACATTTGTATATCACATTGACAACAAAGACAGACTCGGGCCCAACAGACACCACTATGTTATTCAGAGTTCAGAGTTACTGCTTTGGTCTATAATCATAATCATCAAGCCCGTAGGCATCATATATCAATATTTCTATCCATGGATAGTGTAACAGACCCAGTCTCTTGGACCATCAACTCATCATGAGGAGATCCTCAACCCGGCAAGACTGTTACCAATCATATATTTCATATTCACAATTCTCATAGTGTAACAGACCCAGTCTCTTGGACCTCAATTCAACTCAATTTGAAGAGATCCTCAACCCGGCAAGACTGTTACCTTTTTCATTTTATAGGCATGCCTCCAAACCCAGAACTCTGAAGACTGAATAACACATTAAACACATATTTCACTTATTGTTTCATTATCAATTTCAATCTCAATGCTCATTATCATCTAGGCAAACATGCCTTATTTCTTTCAATTGGATCATCATAGCCAATCACACTGGCTTCATCTCACATTTGAATCATCATGGCCAATTACAATGGCTTCACTACATATCATATCTCAATCCATATGATACATATAACATCATTGATATAACATTTCAAAATATATTATTCATATAATACATTGCCATACACAAGATTCACAATGCATATAACATAACATTTTCTCATTTCTCAAAACACATTAACATCATTCATTACTAGAGCATTTATCATAACAAATTACACATACCTTAAGAATGATCCTCATATCTTCCTACCTTTTCCATTTCATATTTCATCCTTTATATATATATATATATATAGTAATATACATTCTTCATTTACATTCACAATATAATAGCTTATTTAACACTTTCATCCCAATGTGTTAATGTTCAAAGACATATAAGGATATACAATCAAATAGGGTTTATGCTTACCTTGTTAATGCTCTTCACATCCTTCACATCATTCAATCATCACCTTAGTCCAATTATATTAACAATATAATAAATCACTTAACACATTTGCAAACAAATGTGTTAAGCCTCAAATTATGTAATTAAATACAATCATATGTATTGGTACTTACCGCAAGAACTATTCCCATTCCTCCATACATTTCCTCTTCCAAGAATTCTCAACATATAGGTTAATGCAACACAATCTCTTCAAAACCTAATCCAAAGATCATTATACATAGGTTTAGAATCATCCACATACATTTGATTAGGGCATTCTTTGTTTTAGACATGTTTAAAGTGTTTATGTTTAGGTTTAGGTACCATAATACCTTTGAAGAATCAAAGCCATGCTAAAAGAACAAAGAATAAAAACAATAACCATTACATTCGAGGGACACGGGCAGCCCACTTGAGGGACACGGCCAAGCTTGTGGCCGTGTCACTCATCCTCAAAAACTCCCGAGGCAGACACGGGCAAGGGACACGGCCGTGTCTCTCATCCAAAACAGACAGTAGCAAACACCTTCAAGGGACACGGCCAAGCCAGTGGCCGTGTCACCCCAAAACTTGTCCAACACGGCCAAGATCCTTCCAACTTGGCCGTGTCACCCAAATTTCTCAAGTCTTGGCCGTGTCTCTCCTTGGTTCCAGCCGTGTTACTCAAAAACACAACCCTAATCAAAACCAACACTCTTCCAAAATGCATTTTCACACCCTTTTGCAACAGTAATAACTTCATTCAATTGGTTCTAATCAATGTTATTAACACATATCATACATATTCATCACATTAACCACTTAAACAACACATAACCATTACATTAAAACATTCACCAATACCAAAACCCTAAAACCAACTTCCCACTTGATCTTCCACAATCAACCTCCATATATCTAACCATATTCACAACCAAACCAACACCAATTCCATCTTTTAACTTACAATCACTTTAAACACTTATAAACACAAATCAAACACACCAAATCATCACATCAACCAATCACAATTTTATTTAGACACAACTTCAAAATTGACAAAGGGAAACAAAAGAATTCTTACCTAAAATGAAGAAATTCCACAAATCTCTTGTCACAACCTTTGATTTCTTCTTCAATTTGCTTCTTGCCTCAAGAACACTTCTCTTTCCATTTTGTCTAAGGAAGAGCGGCCACACACAAATGAGAAGAGGAGAAGATGAAGAGCAAAAGTCAAATTTTGCTTCTTATATCCACCAAGAGTTTTTAACCTTGCAATTACTAAAACACCCTTCACCATTTAACTACCCTTTTGTCTCATATGTGCCCAATTAAGTAATTTCACATGCCACATAAAAATATCCTCTTGCATTGACTCTCCCTTTGATCAATTTATATGTTATATATATCATCATATACCCAACATATAAACTTGTCTCTAAACCCTAAATTTCTTCTCCAAAACACATATACATATACATTCTCTTTCCATTTCTTTTCTCTTACAATTTAACACATATATACAATCCAATATATAACAACAACAACACTAACCACAACATCAACAACATAATCAAAACTTTTAGGGCATATAAGAGGATATTACAATTCTCTCCCCCTTAAATAATTTCGTCCTCGAAATTATCTAGTATAATTGTAATTCATTCATAATACAATACCATCTTAACTTCCATATGAAGTTAATTATACGCTTAAGTCATTATATCATCAAATCATATAGCTTCAACTCTCCTCTTTAGAATCAACCACCTTCTTTAAATTCCTTAACTCATCATTCTATATGCCTATACATCTTATTACTTTCTTGATCAAACATTCAAAAGATCTCATTACATTTCCTATTAATATCTTTATACCAGAATCAGATCATCATATGGCACAAAAATACTTTGTCAAATCTTTATATTTAATATATTTTGTTCTT
Organism: Garcia nutans; assembly: GCA_947685225.1. Classification (NCBI taxonomy): domain Eukaryota; kingdom Viridiplantae; phylum Streptophyta; class Magnoliopsida; order Malpighiales; family Euphorbiaceae; genus Garcia; species Garcia nutans. Next base: position 27,783,877 of record CANTUV010000039.1, on the reverse strand, counting down.
CACTTCTTTGTAATTACTCTCTTAACTTTAACCTTAAAAACTATAACTTATATCTGAGCCTTAATTATCCATTCATTACAATCACTGTCTAAATAGACATTTATCACCCTCAATAGATAACAAAATCCTGATTTTTCATACATGGAGTTATTTCTTTAGCATGCTTTTCACTTATCTTACATATTAATACATTACTTTTCAACTTATTTTATAAATAACCAATCTTTTTCCTTTTTTCTCATGATGATTTATAATTATTATACTCCACTATTCATGTCCAATCATACTTTAAAATTTACATCATATACATTATCATGTAAATAACTACACTCTTAGTACAACTATACACATTAAATCTCAATAATGATTCATAATCTCAGCCAAATCTAGATCCATTGATTTATCTGTCACAATATATCCACATTCCAATCTTGTTCAACTCCAACAAATAATTAATTTATTCAAACTTATCATGAAATTTCACAATATTCATATATGTATATATATTTATAACCTAATTCCATTAGGGTAAACATATATACAATTTCTGATCTCTTCCGATCCATATTCAATCAAATTATCATGATAACAAATCACTTCAAATTATCTTTTAATATACACATAATTTATTCTCTATCATCTTATTATAATACCCACCAATTCTCATAAAGGTTTTTATACCATATTTACTATCTACAATTCATGCACTTAAACCTCGAGTTACATATCTTAAACATATTCAATATAACTTTCATAACATTCCATATCATTCCATATCATTGTTATATTTATTTTGATTACCTTATTTTCATATCATTCGTAACTCAAAACCTTTCCATAGTTTCTTTTTCCTCTCTTAGTCTTCACAATTATAACCAAAATTGTTAACATAAAATGATAATATACAACTTTATCCATCATAACTTTTAACTATACTTCTCAATTATAATTTCAACCTCACCAAATCTGTATTACAATCATTTTATCTAAGATTCAAATCCATGGATAACAATTTAACCGATCAAATATACTGAACAAAACACATGGCTTTAAGGAATTAATATTCAAGCCTGGAACTTTTAAATCAATGCTGTTTTTTTTTTTAATTTCATCCTCAATCTTTACAAATACAATGCTAAAGTACATATCAAGAATCACTTATTCCTTCTTTACATTTTTGCTATATCAATAGCTAACACATTCCAACTCCGTTTCAAATCAATTGCACTCGATTTATAATCTTTATCCACTTAATTCATGTTTCTACAATATTACTCTATACATATTCAATCATATGGAGTTCCTATACAATTTCTATTTGTCACTTCATTTCTAATCCATTTACAATCTCTTATAATATAACATTACATAGAACTTTCCATATGTGCATACTTTGGAACTCTAAATATCATATGATCATCACATTCAATGCTCACTATAACAATTTCCACTATCCAATATTACTCAAGACCATTCCATTCTCACTTCCATCACATAATTCATTTAGCTTAACACAATTCAAGACCTAATCTCCCTTAGGTCTTTTAATACACACAACATCATTTCCATATTACTAATTCTATAATAATACCACATACATTTTCATAGGTCACCCTCATAATGTAATTCACTCATTTGTTTAAATGTATATAATTTCATTCACAGTGAAAACTCAATTCACATCTCATATACATGTATACACTTAATTATATGCTCTTGTTTTATTTCCCTTTTTCATACATTCAATACAAATTTAATGTTTATCACTTTCTTTTAAACATTGTCATTCTCATTCTTTCAATATGATGTAAAGCATTTATTCATACTACAATGTATATATATATATCCTGACTATACTAATACTTCACATTCATCTTGATCATATTCCCAAAGTGACATCTCTTTCACTTTCATCTTTAAAAACACTTAATATACTTCCATAACCATCTTTACTCTTTGCAGTTAAAATGACTTAAAATAACTCATTTTCATTTGCTTATCCAATTTCCCTTTTTTTTTACTTTAAAACAATTTCTCTTTCTATCAATCACATTACTCAATTCATAATGCTTTAATATGGAATATTAGTCATTTCACCTAACTCATATATTGAATATACATTAAACCATCACTATCCCAATAATCTTTATCAAATTCCACTAAAACTTTAACTTCTCAAATTACTACTTCATTTAAGCTTCAATTTACCAAACTCGTCTTTTCTAATATCACTCTAAAACATCTTACAAATATATATCACAAAGCAATATTAAAACTTATAATTTCCACAATCATCAAGCTCACTTCAAAAATCTCAAATATCACCTATTATCACCATTACCATGAGCTTTCACAATATCCAAGCATTTTACATTTCTAACATTGAATTTACTATGTTCGCATCAAAATAATGATATCAACTTATTTTCTTACTTAACCAATATCATCTCTTTCCTTTAATAAAACCTTAACTTTATATATATATATTCCAACTTTAACTAGTCACACTTTGTCTATATTAACCAACTCATTCAATATTCCACCATTCTTTCCTCATTTTTAGTAACATATCTTTCAATAATAACAATCCAACAATATTTTCTCTGTCTAGCAACCTCAACATAAACATTATTATAAAGAGATTCAAAGTATAAAGGAAAGAGTGCATACTTTAATCTTGATTTTTGATTTCTATTCATTTTTCAACTTTATTCTTTTTTTTTTCATTATATTTCAATTCACATTATGTCCCACATAATATTGCTCATAACCATCAACATTACATTCTATGTTGCACACAACATGACATTTTTCATATGCATCATCAATATACATATATCACATTATATTTCACAATTCGTTTCCCATAATCAATTAGGCACTATGCCTCAATTATAATTCATTTCCAACATCATGGTCAACAATCATGGTTTCTCATCACATCAAAATGGTATACACATATATCATCAACTATATTGAACATCTCATATAATACAAATATTCTACAATTCATATAATGCCACATCCGAGACCAACCTAGGTATGAATGCATATGCATGTATTACAAATTTCATTTCAAAACTTTTCCTTTGTAACTCTATTTAAGCTTTCCAAAACTTTTCTTTTTAATTTTACTTATACTCTTCAAAAATTCTCTTTTTAGTTTCACTTAGGCCGAGAATCTCGAACCTAAGCTCTGATACCAAAACAATTGTAACACCCCGATACCCTATATAAGTACTATACATATACCTAGTATACATACAGTAAGTATATAGAGTATAAGGATGCCACTTTTCTTTTTACTTTTTAAAACCTGTAACAAAATTCAAACCATAATAGGTCAATTTAAAGAACACTTACAAAATCATTGTCTTTATCAAAACTTCATTTATACATATAATATAACATACTTAAAGTGGATACATGTATGCATTACCCTCTAGTTGGTCTCGACAAAATCTTACTCTTCTCGTGGCATGCCAAAAGACTTCATATCTTCCACCAAGCTACCTGCGCGATAATACATCCGCGCTAAGCTCAAAAGCTTAGTAGTATAAATATAAAATACAAACATATATCATGGAAATACTAACATATAAAGATATATCAATTCCATATACTTTTAGTTCTTATTAAGTTTATCCCTTTTCATTTGCACCTTTCATATCTTTCAACTAATTTCATATCTTATACACATATATATACATAACATTTCTACCAATTCCAACCCATCACTATTATTCACAATCAACATCTCAATACACACATTATACATCATACTAACCATAAGTCACATTTCCAATTAAGACAATAATTGTCATCAACCACAATTCATCAATTGAATTCACAATCAATGCTAGTACACACATTATACATCATACTAATCATAACATTTCTTTATTCACAATTCACCATTAATGATTCATCATTAGTGCTCATAATCAATATTTCAACACACATATTACATATCATCAATCACATGTCCAATGAAGTATACCAAAGATTTCATTATCCATTTCTTTCAACATTTGTATATCACATTGACAACAAAGACAGACTCGGGCCCAACAGACACCACTATGTTATTCAGAGTTCAGAGTTACTGCTTTGGTCTATAATCATAATCATCAAGCCCGTAGGCATCATATATCAATATTTCTATCCATGGATAGTGTAACAGACCCAGTCTCTTGGACCATCAACTCATCATGAGGAGATCCTCAACCCGGCAAGACTGTTACCAATCATATATTTCATATTCACAATTCTCATAGTGTAACAGACCCAGTCTCTTGGACCTCAATTCAACTCAATTTGAAGAGATCCTCAACCCGGCAAGACTGTTACCTTTTTCATTTTATAGGCATGCCTCCAAACCCAGAACTCTGAAGACTGAATAACACATTAAACATATATTTCACTTATTGTTTCATTATCAATTTCAATCTCAATGCTCATTATCATCTAGGCAAACATGCCTTATTTCTTTCAATTGGATCATCATAGCCAATCACACTGGCTTCATCTCGCATTTGAATCATCATGGCCAATTACAATGGCTTCACTACATATCATATCTCAATCCATATGATACATATAACATCATTGATATAACATTTCAAAATATATTATTCATATAATACATTGCCATACACAAGATTCACAATGCATATAACATAACATTTTCTCATTTCTCAAAACACATTAACATCATTCATTACTAGAGCATTTATCATAACAAATTACACATACCTTAAGAATGATCCTCATATCTTCCTACCTTTTCCATTTCATATTTCATCCTTTATATATATATATATATAGTAATATACATTCTTCATTTACATTCACAATATAATAGCTTATTTAACACTTTCATCCCAATGTGTTAATGTTCAAAGACATATAAGGATATACAATCAAATAGGGTTTATGCTTACCTTGTTAATGCTCTTCACATCCTTCACATCATTCAATCATCACCTTAGTCCAATTATATTAACAATATAATAAATCACTTAACACATTTGCAAACAAATGTGTTAAGCCTCAAATTATGTAATTAAATACAATCATATGTATTGGTACTTACCTCAAGAACTATTCCCATTCCTCCATACATTTCCTCTTCCAAGAATTCTCAACATATAGGTTAATGCAACACAATCTCTTCAAAACCTAATCCAAAGATCATTATACATAGGTTTAGAATCATCCACATACATTTGATTAGGGCATTCTTTGTTTTAGACATGTTTAAAGTGTTTATGTTTAGGTTTAGGTACCATAATACCTTTGAAGAATCAAAGCCATGCTAAAAGAACAAAGAATAAAAACAATAACCATTACATTTGAGGGACACGGGCAGCCCACTTGAGGGGCACGGCCAAGCTTGTGGCCGTGTCACTCATCCTCAAAAACTCCCGAGGCAGACACGGGCAAGGGACACGGCCGTGTCTCTCATCCAAAACAGACAGTAGCAAACACCTTCAAGGGACACGGCCAAGCCAGTGGCCGTGTCACCCCAAAACTTGTCCAACACGGCCAAGATCCTTCCAACTTGGCCGTGTCACCCAAATTTCTCAAGTCTTGGTCGTGTCTCTCCTTGGTTCCAGCCGTGTTACTAAAAAACACAACCCTAATCAAAACCAACACTCTTCCAAAATGCATTTTCACACCCTTTTGCAACAGTAATAACTTCATTCAATTGGTTCTAATCAATGTTATTAACACATATCATACATATTCATCACATTAACCACTTAAACAACACATAACCATTACATTAAAACATTCACCAATACCAAAACCCTAAAACCAACTTCCCACTTGATCTTCCACAATCAACCTCCATATATCTAACCATATTCACAACCAAACCAACACCAATTCCATCTTTTAACTTACAATCACTTTAAACACTTATAAACACATATCAAACACACCAAATCATCACATCAACCAATCACAATTTTATTTAGACACAACTTCAAAATTGACAAAGGGAAACAAAAGAATTCTTACTTAAAATGAAGAAATTCCACAAATCTCTTGTCACAACCTTTGATTTCTTCTTCAATTTGCTTCTTGCCTCAAGAACACTTCTCTTTCCATTTTGTCTAAGGAAGAGCCGGCCACACACAAATGAGAAGAGGAGAAGATGAAGAGCAAAAGTCAAATTTTGCTTCTTATATCCACCAAGAGTTTTTAACCTTGCAATTACTAAAACACCCTTCACCATTTAACTACCCTTTTGTCTCATATGTGCCCAATTAAGTAATTTCACATGCCACATAAAAATATCCTCTTGCATTGACTCTCCCTTTGACCAATTTATATGTTATATATATCATCATATACCCAACATATAAACTTGTCTCTAAACCCTAAATTTCTTCTCCAAAACACATATACATATACATTCTCTTTCCATTTCTTTTCTCTTACAATTTAACACATATATACAATCCAATATATAACAACAACAACACTAACCACAACATCAACAACATAATCAAAACTTTTAGGGCATATAAGAGGATATTACATCCACGAGGCAATCTTTCACTACCTTCCTCGTAATCACCTCACTCCCTAATGGGCTAGTAACTAATATTCCCTCTTCCTCTAGTTCTACCTTTAGGTTCCCAAGTTTTTCATTTTTTGTGCATGTATATGAGTGTGAAGATCCCAGATCTATTAAAACGTAAAGCGGAACTCCAAACATAGACAACTGACCTGCAATCACGTCTAGCACTTCTTCATTTTCTCGCCCCCTCATGGCATACATTCTAGCAGGAGCCCTCACTTCTGGTCGATCCACCGTCTCAGACTGCACGCGTGACGGATTTTTGCCCCTACCTCTGCCTCAGCCTCGCCCTGCTGCCACTTGTGATCCCTCAAAATCCTCTTCCTTGCCCTGTTCCAGATCGTCTGGTACTAGCGACTAAGGTGACTTGACTTGGGCCACCGCAACTCGATCCCTGACTGTAACCCCAACATTGACCGCCTCCCGTGGAACCACTGCCTTGGAATCGCTTCCTTGATGATTGGTAGTTTCTCGAATAGTTGTGGGTATCTATCTTCTATTTCATCTTTTGTCTTCTATTCTGCTCATCAGACTGACACTGCTCCACTTCAATAGCTCGGGTGACTAACATAGAAAATTCCTTAATATGAGCAGCAATCAGCTGCACCTTAATCTCATTATTCAATCCGTCTAAGAATTGTTTACATCGATCTTCCTTGTCTTCTATCGCTTTCTTAGCATACCTGCTTAATCTGGTGAACTCCCTTTCGTACTCTATCACTATCATTCGCCCCTGCTTCAAGTGTAGAAACTCTTTCCTCCTAGCGTCAAGATATGCTTCAGAAATAAACTTTCTCTTAAACTCTCTTACAAAGAAGTCCCATGTCCTCTGCTCTGGTGGAACTCATTGTTGGACTGTGTCCCACCAAACATATGCTTCTTCCACTAACAAGGAAGTAGTGCACACAACTCGCTCCTCTAGAGTACACTGTAACTGATCTAAGGCTCGTACCGTTCCTTCCAGCCAATACTCGGCTATAGAAGAATCATCGTCCCTTCGGGCCCTAAACTCCTTCACCCCGTACTTTCTTATCTTTTTTATCGGGGGTTTCCTTTCCCCTCCCATAGCAGGTACTGGTACGGGTGCTGGCGCTGGTGGTGGTGCCGGGGCGACGCCGGCTATCTGCCATAATATGGCAGCGCATTTGTTGCAACATTTCGTTGGGGATAGGAGCATCAGCTAGTGATTGCTCAGATGCAGGCGTCTCTGATACATGCGTTTCTACAATTCGGGAGGCCTGAGACTCGACCTCCTCCTCTATATCACGCTGTGCTGCTTGCGACATCTAAAGAATAGAGCAAAACGTATACAATCCCATCATCAGTAATGACTCAGACCAACAACATTATATTACCCTAGGTGGCATGTATATATAAAGATAAAACTCTTAAATAACACATATACAACACAACTTTTATTTATTTCCAAGCAAAAGTATTTACATTACTAGGAAGCCCTTATGTACATTCCAAAATTTAGGACTCCTTGCTACTATATCATCATGTCATACTACCATACAATATCTACACGATACCCCGATGTCACATATGTACATAACCAAAAGAATCTCCAAAAAGCAACACATCTCGAAGCTCAGTGAGTAGGTTCCCTAGGTGAGGTGGCACTTTCAGACAAATACTCTTCTATCTCAAGATCAAACTCTGGGTCATGTGATGCTTCACCAGGTAAGTGCTGGCCTAGCTCCTGTACCCTCTCCTGCAAAGCACGGATCTCTCTATGTGCTACCCTGAGACTCCTATAGGCACTATCAAACTCCACTCTATGACTAAGTCTGTCCTCCTTTAACATCAACACGTCTCTCCTCAAGGAGATAATCATCTCATGTGCTAATCTCAGGTCTTCATGATCCTGTAGACTTCAATCTGCCAGGATATCTATGGTATCATCTTGCTCCTGCACTATCTGCTTTAACCTCTCTACTTCCTTCCTCAGCTCCCTCATCTCATTGTTTCGATCATCCATAATTACTCCTATTATAATTAGAATAACATAACTAACAATACTACACACATGTATAGTTACATATTTAGAACGCCTAACCTAACCCTATGTGTCATACATTTAAGGTTTAGTTCAACTAACTACCCAGGACCGGCTAAACCGGAGCTCTGATACCAAAACTTGTAACACCCCTTCCCTGCCTACATGTGTAAGCTGAGTAGATGCGCCATACTAACCTAATGTTGCTAACAATTTTACTTAGTCAAATTTTAGTTCCGGTCTTTTTTTACACAAACCAATGCGAACACAATCAGTCTCAATACACTCCCAATGAATCCCCCTTATAACCTCAACCACAAACCTGCAAGAAGAATTCAAACTTCTAGTACAAAATAAAGTAGAGGTTTATTATTATGACATACTACTAACGTACAATATAACATAGTAATTCTCAATCTTATATATATATATACATGTCACAACTAGTTAACTCAAAATGGAAACTAAGAGATCTACCCTGAGATGCTGTAGGTCTTGTCGTCGCTTCCCAAGAGTTAGCTACTGCTCCGAACCTACGAGTCAAGGAAAACATAACTCGGTGAGCAATGTCGCTCAGTGGGTACTTTACCAATGGAAATAAAAGTAAAGAATATTTGTACAAGCAAGGCAATAAAATATATGAATGTTAAATACTATAAGCAATAAAATATAAAGCTCACTTCAATGAAATAAAAACGTACTTCCCGAAAAAGAATTTCAAGTTTTTCAAAGGATTTCAACTAAAATTGTAAAATATTCACAATTCAACTTATGCCATAAAATAGTCGTGTCATAGTTTGTAAATTTTTTTGCTCTACTAGTAAAAGCAGAACCACACCGATAAGGCAGTGGCTCTCACCACTGTAACACAGGTGGCCCTCACCACCGATATCAAATCACAGGAATGGTTCTCACCATCCTGGTTATAACCAATGGCCCTCACCATTGGCCCCAATGGCCCTCACCATTGAGTTCAGATCATAACAATTCAATCACAATATCAAGCAGTACTGCATAAGTTAGTATAATGCACCATACTTTTATCTACCAATTTCAACCACCAAGTAGAGCATAATGGTTTAAAATTCAAATCTAAGATTTCCACAAATTTTCAAATGATTTGCACACCCCTTTTCATTTTTACTAAGTCATGCCATTTCGTCGTGTACTAACTCTATGGCTAAAGGCCGTTTCATTTCCAAGTGTTTACCACCATTCCCAGTCATTTCCACTCTCTTCAAATCACATTAGAACAATTCCCAAAAATGACCAAAATAATAGTAACACGGTGCTTAAAATCGGCAACGCAAATGGCATAACCATATGAATAGTAACATCTAGTTTTCATCTAAATTTCAGTCAATTTCAGTCATGCATTTGACCAGGTTAATGATCTTATTTTTGGCTGAAATTTTACAGGAAACTTATTTCATATGTTGACTAATTGCATGTAAAATTTCGTTGAAAACTTCCATCGTTTTCTGACTCAACCGGCTGCCCAAAGTTGGATCCAGAATTGGCTCCCAAAAGGCACCAATTCGGCCCCCACTTGCATTTGGTGCAAAATTGTTTATTTTTTTGTTCTAAACCCATTTCAAAGCTTCCCTAATAATTCAATGAAGACTTAGACACTTCCCTTTTAAAATAACTTGATTGTTTAAATCAATTTGGACTAAATGGATTTAATAAACTCTTTTACCAAAATCATTGAAAACATTAGATTTCATTTGAATTTAAACAACCCAATCACCACATGGATTCAACAATACCACTCAAAAATTGAATTCAAACTCAAACAACACATTTAGGCATCCATAGCAAAAGTTCCATAGATAAATTTTTGACAAGAAAATGAAAGGAAAATTAATTCTTCCAAGGTAAAGTACCAAACCTTGTATTTTAATTTCCTTTTGCTTTCCCTTCTCTTTCAAGCTCTTCCTCCTCTTTATTTCTACCCTTGCCTACAAAAATTTCTCAACACAACCTCAACCATAAACCCTAGAAATTTAGAACATGCACTACCCTTCCATTTCTTTTTAAATTAAGTCCTAATCTAACCTTATTAAACCTTAGAAACCTTAATTCTTCCATTTAATTAATCAATATCATCACTACTTAAGTTTTCCCCAAATCCACCATAAGAACCCTAATTTTAATCTCTCAAATTACTCATTAAAACCTGAAATTAGGATTAGAAATGAACTTACCTTAGTTTAGGACCTTGGATTCCACCAAAACCTTTGATAATAAACCTTAAAACTTGAAAATCACCACCTTTCTTCCTTCTCCTATGGCTTGGACGACCCTCCTTCTCAAGAGGGAGTTTTTGCTTTCTTCTTTCATGTTTTTTTGGTCCAAATGGCTGCCCAATTTGGCTAATAATGTGTTAAGACAAATGCTTAATTCCAATTGGTCCACTTTAAGGCAAAATGGCCATTTTTCATTGGTACAATTGTCTCTCTCTTTTATTTATTTAAGGTCCAAGCCATTGGGATTTCTTTTAACCATATTTTGGCCCCTCTTCTTCCCTTTACTGTAATTTTATGATTTAGGATGTGAAAAGACCAAAATACCCTTCGGCGATTGATTGTCTATAACTTTTAAACCGTTTGGTTTCACGAAGTGAACCACATATGGTTTTCCTCTCGACCTCTACTTTCCATTTTTAAGGTCTATTTTAGGTTTCCAAGTCATTTTGAAAATTACCAATAAGCCCTTGACTTTTTACAAAATTCCCTTTAGGTCCTTTCTTTGCTCGGGTTTGCCCGGGCTCCGTTTCTACTGACGATCGTTTCCTATTTAACCCCTCGACGTCCTCTACGCACTCGTGTTTTTATTTCCTACTTTGGATTCATGTATAAATTTTAATTAATAATGACCAAAATACCCCTAGTCTACGTGTCTTCGTTTCTCTCTAACGGGGTGTTTCTGAAGAAAGTCAGTTCACAGTTTTTACCCAATTTTTCTCTAGTTTCTATTTTATTACACTATCACATACATTATTAAGGCTTCCCGGACTAGTCACCCATCGCCGTTAGTTACGCACGTTTAACCCCGGTCCTTTAATGAATTATAGCCTAACGGTCTAGGATTAGCAGGATCTCTTTAGCATGCCTACTTTGTCAGCACGTGTGAATACTGTACACTTAATTACTGTACATACCTGTTATGGCCAGTCGTGACATTCCCGACTTTTACCAGCACATCCTCTATAATGCCACGAGGGTGGACTACTGACTTATCAGCAAGTTGGATGGTCAAGAGTTTTGGTTTAGGTTCTCCAATGCCTAAATCTTTATACATCTTGTAAGGCATAACACTTATGCTAGCCCCCAACTCAGCCAATGCACTTTTAACCTCAAGGTTATTTATCAAACATGGAATGGAAAAAACTACCAGGATCTTTTAACTTCTTAGGTAACCTCTTTTGTAAAATTGCTAAATTCTTTTCTGACAAATGCACCTAAGATACTTTCTCAAGTTTCTTTTTGTTAGAAATAATATCTTTCAAAAATTTAGCATATTTAGGCATCTACGACAAAGCTTCAGCAAATGGAATATTAATGTGCAATTATTTAAAAAGTTCAAGGAACTTACCGAATTGAGCATCCATCTTGTCCTTATTCAACCTTGCCGGATATGGTACTCGAGGTCGGTATTCCTTCACTATTGGGCCTGGTTCTTGTGGTTGGTTCTCTTTCCCACTTTCTACTGCAGCTTTCTCTCCCGAAGTGTTGGTAGGATCGTCTTCTTTTTCTTTTTCTTGTGCTTCAGCCCCTTTCTCTGCCACTTATTCTCTTTTCTCAACCACATTGCCCTTGATTTCTTTTCCACTCCTTAGTATAATTGCCTTAAGCTGCTCTTTAGGATTTGCCTCAGTGTTGCTAAGTAAACTCCCTTATGGTCTCTCACTGTGTAGCTTGGCAATTTGCCCCACCTGATTCTCCAAATTATGAATAGAGGCTAGTTGATTTCTAAGGGTGGTTTCTGTTAGTGTATGTGCCCTAGGCCATTTATTTGGATCTTTATGTTATACATTCATTATTAATAAATGAGGTTTTATTATCATTATTGTTTGTTTGCATGTTACACAATTTTGATATTTGTCCCTGGTTCATTATTGTTATAGAGATAAAAAAAAAATCTTAACCAGTATGAACATTGAATTGATAATCATCAGATGGTTATGTGTATAGTGATACAAATCAATTTCATAGATACTTGTTAGAGAACAATGTATTGGATAGACCCATCATGAGATTACTACATGGGTTAGTGTCATAAGTAAATCTCATGATAGTTATGTATTAATTCTTTGACTTGAGATTGTCATAGTTTCCAATATAAGGACTATTATATTTTGACATGATCAAACATTATTCGTAACTGGATAGTAATAAAGGTTATGATCATATATGATAGAAATTATGTAGAGGATAATGAACAATCAAGATAGAATTTGTCCCTCTCTTTGAGAGAGATATCTTTTGGGCCCCTCGATAAGTGAGACTGTGAAATGCATGGCCATGCTCAAATGAATTGATAGTGTGATCAATTTCATTTGTTTTTATCAGTCTACTTGGAGATCGAGTAATCATAAGTTTGGACAATATAAGTATGACGTTGACCATGACTTATGTTCAAGCTAGATATCGTGTGACAAAGGGATTAATGCATGTACTATTATTAGGCAAATTGGACATTCCTTATATTAATTGGGTAGTTGTAACACCTTGCTAGAGGCCAATTATGACTTGTTGGTTTAATAGAGATTAAATTGACTGCCAATTAATATGGGCCTATAGAGATTAAATTGACTGCCAATCCTAATTAGATTTGGATTCTGAATTTGACTTACCTTATCCAATTATATATATTATTAGATAATATATTCAGAATCCTAATTAGATTTGGATTCTGAATTTGACTTACCTTATCCAATTTCGAATTGGATTCTAGAGTGATTATATTCTCTCTAGAAGTTAAGTCTTCTTATAGGTAACATTAGAAAATTAAAAGAAAATTAAAAAAAAAACCCTAATACGTTTTAGAGAAAACATTTTTCAGCCTTCGTCGTTGCAGAGAGCTAGCACTCCAGACGGTAGCATTCGTGTGGATACGCGATAGAGGGTGTTTTGTGATCGAGGAATCTATTCCAAACTATGATTTTGAATCATCAACAGGTTAGTTCTTTGTACACTTTCGTTGAATTAAACGAACAACATGGATCCTGGTGGGAAATCAAAGATCAAAAATTTTTTTTCCGCTGCGCGTTTTGTTTCCAGTGATCTCCTTGATTTCCTAATAGTGGTATCAGAGCCACTTGTTGTTTTTGTTTAAGTCGAAAATGCCATGTTAATATGATTACATGAGATATATTGATTTCGTATGGCATGTTAATTATAAAACCTTAATTCGTTTTTCATATGATGAGAAAGGATTGTTTTTGGTTTCGTTTCTGTAAAACCCTAATTCGTTTTTCATATGATGAGAAAGGATTGGTGTTTTTAATTTCGTTTTCATGAGATGATCACGTATATATAATTGGTTTTCATATGATGAGAAAGGATTGTTTTTGGTTTCGTTTCTGTAAAACCCTAATTCATTTTTCATATGATGAGAAAGGATTGGTGTTTTTAATTTCATTTTCATGAGATGATCACATATATAAGATTGGTTGATTAAAATGATTTTCATATGATGAAAACAATTAAGTTTATATGTGATATAAACATTTGGTAATGATTCTTAATTAGGCTATCAAAATGGTTTTGGGCCTAAGGCATTAGATGGAATTCAACATGCTATGACATATGATGTCAATATTCCATAATTACTAAGAGTTACATGAGATGTAATTGGTAAAGATGTTACCTACCTAAATAACTTGATTTTAAGTGTCACGCCAAAGCTGAGTTTACAATTAAGTGAAATACGGATCTTAGCCTACTAAAATTTTTCTTTAGAGGGTTATATTTTTTGTAGGAGTTTAAATAATTTTAACCTCATTATTAATTAAAATTTGACTTTGCATATTTATCAACAGATGGCTGCTAATAACAATTCCACCTTATCATTGCGATCTATCCTTGAGAAGGAAAAACTGAAAGAATGTGGGACTAATTTTGTTGACTGGTTTAGGAACCTGAGAATTGTTCTCAAACAAGAGAAAAAGTCCTACATGCTTGATGAAGCTATCCCTGACCCACCTCCTGCCGATGCTTCTAATGCTGCTAAGAGTAAGCATAAGAAGCATGTGGATGATTCAAATGACATAGGATGTCTTATGTTGGCTACTATGTGTCCAGGACTTCAGAAGGATCTGGAACACTTAGAGGCTTATGAGATGAGTGTGCATCTCAAACAAGCTTTCCAACAACAGGCTAGGCAAGATAGGTTTAACACCGCTGTTGCATTATTTGATTGCAAAATGTCTAAAGGTGAATCTGTTAGTGCTCATGTTTTGAAGATGAAAGGCTATCTAGATCACCTTGCCAGACTTGGATATCCCCTGAGTTTAGAACTCTCCACGGATTTGATCCTACATTCATTGCCTAGCAGTTTCTCACAGTTTGTCATGAACTATAACATGAATGACATGGAGAAATCCATTCTTGAGCTACATGGTATGCTCAAAACTGCTGAGGGGAATATCAAAAAGCCTTCCCAAATATTGAATGTCAATATTAAATAAATGAAAAAGAAAGCCAAATATACTGAAGGCAAGGGTAAGGCAAAAGGTGCTAAAGGATCCAAGGGACATGCTAAACCAAAACCTGAACCTAAGGCTAAAGTTCCTAAGGAAGGGACTTGTTTCCATTGCAACAACCCTAGGCATTGGAAGAGAAATTGTCAACTCTATTTGGATGAGTTAAAGAAGTTGAAGGGTAGTGCGACTACATCTTCAGATATTTATGTTATAGAAATTAATTTATCTATTCCTTCTTCCTGGGTATTAGATACCGAATGTGGATCTCATATTTGTACAAATATGCAGGGACTCAAAAGGAGTAGGATGCTGAAGAAGGGCGAAGTGGACCTACGTGTTGGCAATAGAGCAAGAGTTGCTGCTATAGCTGTAGGAACTTATGAACTTGTTATGCCCAATGGGTTTTTGTTAATTTTGAACAATTGCTTTTATGTTCCTACTATGAGTAGGAATCTTATTTCAGTATCTGTTTTGGATGATGAAGGTTATTCATTTTTTATTAAGAATAAGAAATGTTCTATTTTTGATAAAAAATGATTTGCTTTATGGTATTGCAAATTCTTATAATGGCCTTTATATCCTTAATCTTGATGATTCTAATGGTAATGATATCTATAACATAACTTCTAAGAGAACTAAGCCAAATGAGTTAAACCCTACTTATTTATGTCATTGTCGCCTTAGCCATATCAATGAGAAATGCATATCTAAGCTCCATCAAGATGGATTATTAGATTCATTTGATTTTGAATCATTTGAAACATGTGAGTCTTGTTTGCTTGGTAAGATGACAAAGGATCCTTTTACTGGGCATAGTGAAAGGGCTAATGATTTATTGGGCTTGATACATACAGATGTATGTGGTCCTTTTAGCATTAGTGCCAGAGGAGGATTTCGATACTTCATTACTTTTACTGATGATTTCAGTAGGTATGGCTATGTCTACCTAATGAAACATAAGCATGAGTCTTTTGAAATGTTTAGAACTTTTCAAAATGAAGTACAAAATCAACTTGGTAAAACAATTAAACAACTTCGATCAGATCGAGGTGGTGAATATTTGAGCCAAGAGTTTGATGATCATCTAAGGGATTGTGGAATTGTTTCACAACTAACTCCTCCAGGAACTCCACAGTGGAATGGAGTTTCTGAAAGGAGAAATCGAACTCTATTAGATATGGTTCGATCAATGATGAGTCAATCAGATCTTCCTTTATCTTTTTGGGGTCATGCCTTGGAGACAGCTGCATTCATTCTGAACCGTGTACCATCTAAGGCGGTTGAAAAGACACCATATGAGATATGGACAGGTAAGACACCTAGTTTGTCTTTTCTTAAGATTTGGGGTTGTGAAGCTTATGTGAAAAGACCAGTTTCAGATAAGTTAGCTCCAAATTCTATCAAATGTAATTTTGTGGGGTATCCTAAGGAAACTAAAGGATACTATTTCTATACTCCTTCAGAGAACAAAGTGTTTGTTGCTCAAAATGGGATCTTTTTGGAAAAGGAATTTCTTTCTAAGAGAACTAGTGGGAGTATAGTAGAACTTGAGGAAACTCAAGTACCACAAGAAATCATTGAGCCGTCTATAGAGCCTATTTCAGAACCACAAATAGTTGTGGAGTCTGAAGATGTAACACAAATCCCTCATAGGTCTGATAGGACACGTCGTCAGCCAGAGAGATATGGATTTCTTATGACTGATGATAGTGAAGTAATGCTCATAGATCAAGATGAGCCTACTACCTATCAAGAAGCTGTGTCAGGTCCAGATTAAGAACAATGGCTTGGAGCCATGAAATCTGAGATGCAATCTATGTTTGACAACCAAGTTTGGTCTTTAATTGATCCTCCAGAGGGTATTAAGACTATTGGTTGCAAATGGGTTTTCAAGAAGAAAACTGACATGGATTGGAATGCGCAGACCTATAAAGCAAGGCTTGTTGCAAAAGGTTTCAAGCAAACTCATGGTATAGACTATGATGAAACCTTTTCACCAGTTGCTATGCTTAAGTCTGTTAGAATTCTCATTGCCATTGCAGCATACTATGATTATGAGATATGGCAAATGGATGTCAAAACCGCTTTCCTTAATGGAAACTTGCTTGAGGATGTGTATGACACAACCTGAGGGTTTTGTAAATCCTGAGAATTCTACAAAGGTTTGCAAGCTTCAAAGATCCATTTATGGATTGAAGCAAGCATCTCGAAGCTGGAATCTTCGTTTTGATAAAACAGTTAGGAACTTTGGTTTCATCAAGAATGAAGATGAACCTTGTGTTTACAAGATGGTTAGTGGGAGTGCAGTAGTGTTTTTAGTCTTATATGTGGATGACATATTACTCATTGGGAATGATATCCCTACCTTGCAAAAGGTTAAGACTTGGTTAGGGAATTCTTTCTCAATGAAAGACTTAGGTGAGGCTGCCTCTATCCTTGGTATAAAGATCTATAGAGATAGATCTAGAAGGATAATTGGCCTGAGTCAAAGTACATACATAGATAAATTGTTGAAGAGGTTCAACATGCAAGATTCCAAAAAGGGATTCTTGCCTATGTCTCATGGCATTCATCTCAGCAAGAGTCAATGTCCTATGACATCTGATGAGCGAGATCAAATGAATAAGATTCCTTATGCTTCTGCTATAGGATCTATTATGTATGCCATGTTATGTACTAGACCAGATGTCTCATATCCATTAAGTGCAACTAGTAGATTTCAAGCTGATCCTGGTGAAGGTCACTGGACAGCTGTCAAGAATATTCTTAAGTACCTTCGAAGGACTAAAGATGTATTCTTGGTTTATGGAGGTTTGGAAGATGTGCTAGTTGTAAATGGTTACACAGATGCTAGTTTCCAAACTGACATAGATGATTTTAGATCGCAGTCAGGTTTTGTATTCACATTGAATGGTGGAGCTGTTAGTTGGAAGAGTTCAAAACAAAGCACTGTGCCTGATTCTACAACAGAGGCTGAGTATATAGCAGCATTAGATGCAGCTAAGGAAGCAGTCTGGTTGAAGAAATTCATCACTAAGCTAGGAGTGGTGCCAAGCATTGCAAATCCTGTGGACATTTATTGTGACAACAGTGGTGCCATAACACAGGCAAAAGGGCCTAGATCTCATCAAAGGTCTAAGCATATATTCAGGCGTTTTCACCTCATTCGAGACATTATCGATAGAGGAGATATCAAGATATGCAAAGTTGACACAAATGATAACATAGCAGATCCATTAACAAAGCCTCTCTCACGGGTCAAGCATGATCAGCACACTAGATCTATGGGTCTTAGAAATTTGTAGGCCTAGTGCAAGTGGGAGATTGTTAGTGTATGTGCCCTAGGCCATTTATTTGGATCTTTATGTTATACATTCATTATTAATAAATGAGGTTTTATTATCATTATTGTTTGTTTGCATGTTACACAATTTTGATATTTGTCCCTGGTTCATTATTGTTATAGAGATAAAAAAAAATCTTAACCAGTATGAACATTGAATTGATAATCATCAGATGGTTATGTGTATAGTGATACAAATCAATTTCATAGATACTTGTTAGAGAACAATGTATTGGATAGACCCATCATGAGATTACTACATGGGTTAGTGTCATAAGTAAATCTCATGATAGTTATGTATTAATTCTTTGACTTGAGATTGTCATAGTTTCCAATATAAGGACTATTATATTTTGACATGATCAAACATTATTCGTAACTGGATAGTAATAAAGGTTATGATCATATATGATAGAAATTATGTAGAGGATAATGAACAATCAAGATAGAATTTGTCCCTCTCTTTGAGAGAGATATCTTTTGGGCCCCTCGATAATTGAGACTGTGAAATGCATGGCCGTGCTCAAATGAATTGATAGTGTGATCAATTTCATTTTTTTTATCAGTCTACTTGGAGATCGAGTAATCATAAGTTTGGACAATATAAGTATGACGTTGACCATGACTTATGTTCAAGCTAGATATCGTGTGACAAAGGGATTAATGCATGTACTATTATTAGGCAAATTGGACATTCCTTATATTAATTGGGTAGTTGTAACGCCTTGCTAGAGGCCAATTATGACTTGTTGGTTTAATAGAGATTAAATTGACTGCCAATTAATATGGGCCTATCGGGTCACACACAAGAATGCGCTTTGGGCTGGATATAATATTAATAATATTAATAATAGATATTAATATTTATTATTATTATTATTTTCGTTTTTATAAATATATATATATATTATTAGATAATATATTCAGAATCCTAATTAGATTTGGATTCTGAATTTGACTTACCTTATCCAATTTCGAATTGGATTCTAGAGTGATTATATTCTCTCTAGAAGTTAAGTCTTCTTATAGGTAACATTAGAAAATTAAAAGAAAATGAAAAAAAAAAACCCTAATACGTTTTAGAGAAAACATTTTTCAGCCTTCGCCGTTGCAGAGAGCTAGCACTCCAGACGGTAGCATTCATGTGGATACGCGATAGAGGGTGTTTTGTGATCGAGGCATCTATTCCAAACTGTGATTTCGAATCATCAACAGGTTAGTTCTTTGTACACTTTCGTCGAATAAACGAACAACATGTATCCTGGTGGGAAATCAAAGATCAAAAATTTTTTTTCCGCTGCTGCGTGTTTTGTTTCCAGTGATCTCCTTGATTTCCTAACAGTTTCAGTTGATTGAAACCTAGTTTCTGAAGCTGCTATAAACTTCTCCATCATTTCCTCCAAATTGTTCTTTCTTACAGGGGCAGCTTGTTGATGTTGAGGCTGCTGGAATCCAGGGGGAGGTCTTGGATTATTCTAATTATTCCATGAGAAATTAGGATGATTTCTCCACCTCAGATTGTACGTGTTGCTGTAGGGGTTATTCTGCTGTTGCCTTGGCATATTTCCAACATAATCTACTTTTTCTTGCCTAGCAAACATATTATCACTTTGGCAATCTTGACTTTGATGTCCACCCCCACACCATTCACAAGACATCACCTGCATTACTTTCCCCGACGAAGAAGCTAAAGAATCAATCTTTTTGTTCATTGCTTCCGAATGTGCTGTGAAAGCAACTACGGGATCCAATTGATGTGAACCAGCAACCCTTAATTTCCCTTGTTCCCTTGGGGTTTGCCACTGATAAATTGTAAGGGCCATATCTTCAATCAAATCCCTTGCTTATTCAGGTGTTTTATTATTTATGGTGCCTCCGTCAACTGCATTGATGGACTGCTTACTTGCATAATTCAATGCATTATAGAACGTTTGAATATGTAGCCACAGCGGAAGCCCATGGTGAGGACATCTTCTCAATATATATTTGAATCTTTCCCAAGCATCATAAAGAGTTTCACCTTCTAGCTGGAGGAAAGATGAAATATCATTCCTCAACTTAGCAGTCTTGGATGGTGGAAAATATTTCTCTACAAATTTTTCTGCTAATTGGCCCCATGTGGTGAAAGTGTTTGGGGGGAAAGATTTCAACCATTTATTTGGTCGATCTCTAAGCATGAATGGGAACAACCTTAGTCTAATTGCATCTTCGTAAACATTCTGTATCTTGAATGTGTCACATATTTCTAGAAAATTCTCAATATGTGCATTAGGATCTTCATCTGGGAATCCATCAAACTGACAAGTCCGCTGCACCATTTGAAATACATTTGTATTTATCTCAAATTTATTTGCAGCAACCACCGGTCTCTATATGCTTGAATCAGCCCCATTAAGAGTAGGCCTAGCAAATTCTTGCATTGTCCTTGGCTCATTTCCTTACGTTATTTCCAGTTCTTCTTTCGAGCTGAGATCTTTAAAGTTTGGTTTCATTTATGCTAGAACTGCTTCCTCTTCTTCCTTTTGATTTCTCCTCAACGTTCACTCTAACTCTTGATCTAATTCAAGGAGTTGGGAAGAGCTAGCTCGAGTCATAAACGGGAAGAAGCACCTAAAATTACAATCAATAAGTAAGAACTAATATTAAAACAAATAAAATAAAAACTAAATCAACAGTCTTGATTATATTACTAATATTGAAAATCGTTGTTCCCTGGCAACGGCGCCAAAACTTGATGGTGCGTACTTATGCTATTGCAATACCACAAGTGATCGGGTCTCTCAAGTAATAAAGTTGTAACACCCCTATACCCCGTATACGTACACAGCATGCTAATACGATCATAATATACGTATACTGAATATAGAAATGCCACGGTTTACTAAACAAACGACTCACTTCTTTTTATAAAAATATACATAAACTTAAACATTTAGGTTAAACTTAAAACACATTAAATAAAACATTCATTTAATACGCAGCGGAAAATATAGTTATATTTACAAATACAAATACATCAAAAACAAATTTTACAAAACATAAAGTTTATACATGTTTGACAGTCAGTCTTTGATCTTTAAGCCCACTATCCACACTTCAGAATCTAAACTTAACTCGGCCTAGAGGAACTCTCCAGTTCTATCCTGTCACCTGCGCGATGAACCATAATCGCGCTAAGCCAACGGCTTAGTGGTACAAACTACAATAATATTATGCTTCAATGCAATGCCAATGTCATACAATCAAGTTTCAAATATAATTCAAAAGAATATTATATTTCACAACCTTGCATTATTCAATAACTTATCAAAACATTCATGAGGTAATACTCACAATTTTCCACATCCATACACATATTACACATCATGTTGTATCTTCATAGTTTCATTACTCAACATAGCTTTCCAAGCCACATTCATTTTCATTAAGTTAATTATGTATTATAATCATCTCATAACATTAAATCTCACTCCATAGTTCATATTAAAGCAAAGACAAGCATGGGCCCAAAAGACACTAATATGCCATTCAACTTTCAGAGTTAACGTTTTGGTTTAATTATCACATTAATCATTATCATTATCCCAACTAGGCTTCAAGGATTAGGCTCAACCAAGCTTCAAGGGGAACAAAGCATGCTAAGTATCAACCCAACTTGGCTTCAAGAACCAAACCCAACCTAGCTTCAAGGGTTGTAACATCTCAATTAGGCTTCAAGGACTAGACCCAACCAAGCTTCAAGGGGAGTAAAACATGTTAAACTTCAACCCAACTTGGCTTCAAGGATCAAGCCCAACCTAACTTCAAGAGATTGTTACTATAGGCATGCCACCAACAACAAAACTCTGAAAATGGAATAATACATTAGACACATAATTAATTCATTAATTCATTATCAATTTCATTCTCATTTTCTCATCATCATTTAGGCAACCATGCCTCAATCATCTCATTTATATCATTATAGCCAACAACAATGGCTTCACATCTCTTCAATAGAGTATACATAACCAATTACATTGAATATCATCATCTAGGCAAACATGCCTCAATTATCTCAATTCACATTAAAACAACTCATCATTGAAGTATTCATCATAACCAATTGCTTTGCACATACATTTCATATTTCATCATACCATCATATCTATCACATTTCCAACATACATTCCACAAAGTTTACATTATGCAAAACATAACATTATTAATATGCATCAATAATGCAATAGATTACTTAACACATTTACAATCAATTGTGTTAAGTCTCAAGATCATATAATGGTATGCAATAATGTAGGGTTTGTACTAACATACATTTTGAATGCTCATCATATCATTCACATTACACGAATCAAAACATTAATCAAATGTATTAACATTGTAATAATTTACTTAACATATTTACAACCAAATATGTGACGTATCAAAATCATGTAAATGTATGTAACCATGTAGTTTGTATATACCTCAAGAACAACTCACACCAATCTATACACTTCTTAGGGCAACTTAACTTCTTCACAACCTAATTCAAAAAGAATAATACACATGAATCTTCAATACAATTATACACTTATAAGTCTCATACTAGACCCATAGATCATAAATTACAAGCCAACATCTCTCTCTAAGACGCCACGGTCATGGCCTCCCAACCCCCACGGGCGTGGGTTAGCAAATGGTTCTGCCTGCCTTGCTCAAAACCCCCACGGCCATGGCTTCCAATGGCCATGGCCGTGGCAGCCAAGGGCCACGGGCGTGGCATCCAAAATGCTTTTGTTTCGGACCAAACTCATGTATTCTATGCTTCAAACTTCATCAAACACAATTATCATAAAGATTTACAAGAATAATTAATCAAACTCAACAACTACAACAATCACCAAGTCAAAACCCTAACACAAATACAACTCACACACTTCTAACACCAACACCAACCTAACTTCTTATCTTCAATTCAATTCCAGCACTCTCAAACATACCACTATCAAAATAATCACACTATCACATATCAACAATCAAACTCAATCACAACTCAAAATAAAACAAGAGAATCAAGAAGGAACTTACCAAAGTTGATGAAACTTCTTAAATTTCCAACTTAATCACTTGAATCTTCCTTCAATTTGATCATAGAAAATCAAAATTCTCTCTTCCTCTCTTGTCTTTGGGATACCCGGCCAACCACATGGAAAAGAAGAAAAGAAGAAGAAAATGAAGATGCCAAGTCAAACACTCTTCTCTTTAAAACCTCCACTAAGTATTTTAATAATAAAATAATCAATTTTCTCTCTTCCACTTATTTTAATTTCCTTTTTAAATACTTTAATTAATTATAAAAATAAAAATCTTCTTTTGACTATCATCACCTTGACTTGTATATGCTGTATATATTTTCATATATACAACATATCACTGCAAGAAAAACTGAATTAGACAACGGTCATCAGACAACGGTTAAGGAAAAAACCATTGTCTAAAAAAAACAGACAACGGTTTTTTATTTTTCCCAAAAAAGCGTTGTCTGATTAATTTTCAGACAACTGTTTTTGGTGTTTTTTTTAACAGTTGTCTATTATGTGTCATTTTGGTCATACCAGACAACGGTTTTTTAGGGACCGTTGTATAATATATGTTCAGACAACTGTTTTTATGGTCATACAAAACCGTTGTCTGATAAGATGATTTAGACAACGGTTTTTTCCAAAGTGTTGTATAATTCAACGTTTCAGACAACTGTTAAAACAACCGTTGTCTGAAGCAAGCATACAGACAACGGTTTTTAGGGACCGTTGTGTAATATATGTTAAGACAAGTGTTTTTTTGGTAAAAAAAAACCGTTGTTTGTATTAAATAATGATTTAGATATAATATGATATTATATAAGTAGGAATACAAGTATATATTAGTATATATATACAAGTATATACATGTATATACAAGTATATATATTAGTATATACTTGTATATATTGGTATATATTTTAGAATATACTAGTATATATATTAGTATATACAAGTATATACAAATATATATATTAGTATATACAAGTATATACAAGTGTATATATATATATACTAGTATATATACAAGTATATATAAGTATATATTAGTATATACAAGTATATACAAGTATATATATTAGTATATACAAGTATATATTAGTATATATACAAGTACAAACAAGTATATATTAGTATATACAAGTATATACATTAGTATATATAAGTATATACTAGTATACATAAAAGTATATATATTAGTACATACAAGTATATACAAGTATATATATTAGTATATATACAAGTATATATATAACCATATATTAGTATATACAAGTATATATTAGTATATACAAGTATATATATATATAAGTATATATTAGCATATACAAGTATATATACTAGTATATACTGGTATATATTAGTATATACAAGTATATATTAGTATATATATTAATATATAAAAGTATATACAAGTGCATATATATAAATATATACTAGTATATATACAAGTATATATAAGTATATATTAATATATACAAGTATATATAAGTATATATATTAGTATATACAAGTATATACTAGTATATATACAAGTATATACAAGTATATATATTAGTATATACAAGTATATACAAGTATATATTAGTGTATACAAGTATATATATAAGCATATATTAGTATATATACAAGTATATATAAGTACATATTAGTATATACAAGTATATATATTAGTATATATACAAGTATATACAAGTATATATATTTGTATATACAAGTATATATTAGTATATATATAAGTATATACAAGTATATATATTAGTATATATAAGTATATATATAAGCATATATTAGTATATATACAATTATATATTAGTATATACAAGTATATATATTAGTAAATACAAGTATATATTAGTATATACAAGTATATATAAGTATATATATTAGTATATACAAGTATATATATAAGTATATATATTAGTATATACAAGTATATATAAGTGTATATACAAGCACATATATTAGTATATACAAGTATATATTAGTATATATACAAGTATATACAAGTATATATATTAGTATATACAAGTATATACAAGTATATATTAGTGTATACAAGAATATATATAAGAATATATTAGTATATATACAAGTATGTACAAGTATATATTAGTATATATAAGTATATATTAGTATATACAAGTATATATATTTGTATATACAAGTATATATTAGTATATACAAGTATATATAACAATATATATTATTATATACAAGTATATATATTAGTATATATACAAGTATATACAAGTATATATAAGTATATATATTAGTATATACAAGTATATATTAGTGTATACAAGTATATATATAAGCATATATTAGTATATATACAAGTATATATTAGTATATACAAGTATATATTAGTATATATACAAGTATATATATTAGTATATACAAGTACATATTAGTGTATACAAGTATATATATAAGCATATATTAGTATATATACTTGTATATACTAATATATATATACTTGTATATACATGTATACTAATATATACTTGTATATATATTAGTATATACAAGTATATATTTGTATATACAAGTATATATATTAGTATATACAAGTATATACAAGTATATATATTAGTATATACAAGTATATATTTGTATATACAAGTATATATATTAGTATATACAAGTATATATATATTAGTATATACAAGTATATACAAGTATATATATAAGTATATATATTAGTATATACAAGTATATATTAGTATATACAAATATATATAAGCATATACAAGTATATATTAGTATATATATTAGTATATATAAGTATATATTAGTATATATAAGTATATATATATTAGTATATATAAGTATATATTAGTATATATAAGTATATATTAGTATTTATACAAGTATATACAAGTATATATTAGTATATACAAGTATATATTAGTATATATATTAGTATATACATGTATATATTAGTATATACAAGTATATATAAGTATATATAAGTATATACAAGAATATATTAGTATATATGAGTATATATATTAGTATATATAAGTATATATTAGTATATATAAGTATATATATATTAGTATATATAAGTATATATTAGTATTTATACAAGTATATACAAGTATATATTAGTATATACAAGTATATACAAGTATATATTAGTATATACAAGTATATACAAGTATATATATTAGTATATATAAGTATATATATAAGCATATATTAGTATATTCAAGTATATATTAGTATATATATATTAATATATACAAGTATATTTATTAGTATATACAAGTATATATTAGTATTTATATTAGTATATACAAGTATATATTAGTATATATACAAGTATATATAAGTATATATATTAGTATATACAAGTATATATTAGTGTATACTAGTATATATATAAGCATATATTAGTATATATACAAGTATATATTAGTATATACAAGTATATATTAGTATATATATTAGTATATACAAGTATATACAAGTACATATTAGTGTATACAAGTATATATATAAGCATATATTAGTATATATACTTGTATATATTTGTATACTAATATATACTTGTATATATATTAGTATATACAAGTATATATATTAGTATATACAAGTATATACAAGTATATATATTAGAATATACAAGTATATATTTGTATATACAAGTATATATATTAGTATATACAAGTATATATTATATTAGTATACATAAGTATATATTAGTATTTATACAAGTATATACAAGTATATATTAGTATATACAAGTATATATATATTAGTATATATAAGTATATATTAGTATTTATACAAGTATATATTAGTAAATACAAGTATATATATTAGTATATATAAGTATATATATAAGCATATATTAGTATATATACAACTATATATAAGTATATATTAGTATATACAAGTATATATTAGTATATATATTAATATATACAAGTATATATATTAGTATATACAAGTATATATTAGTATATATATTAGTATATACAAGTATATATTAGTATATACAAGTATATACAAGTATATATATTAGTATATATACAAGTATATACAAGTATTATAAGTACATATTAGTATATATATATAAGTATATATTAGTATATACAAGTATGTATATTATTATATACAAGTATATATTAGCATATATATTAGTATATACAAGTATATATATTAGTATATACAAGTATATATTAGTATATATACAAGTATATATATTAGTATATACAAGTATATATATAAGTATATATTAGTATATATACAAGTATATATAAGTATATATTAGTATATACAAGCATATACAAATATATATATTCATATATACAAGTATATATTAGTATATATATTAGTATATACAAGTATATTCAAGTATATATATAAGTATATTAGTATATATACAAATATATACAAGTATATATTAGTATATAGAAGTATATATATTAGTATAAATAAGTATATATATTAGTATATATACAAGTATATACAAATATATATATTAGTATATATACAAGTATATATTAGTATATACAAATATATATATTAGTATATACAAGTATATATATATATATTTTTCAACAGAATAAAAAAAGCATTTGCTTATATTTACATTAAATTATCATTTTACGAGCCAAATTATAAATTTATGAATAATATTTAAGGATATTTATAAAATAAATTATAACAGTTAATTCATTTTAAATTGATAAATATATCTTATTTTTATTTATTTTAAATTAAAATTTATTTATTAAAACCCATTCTGAAAATTTCCAAAAAATTTCCAGAAAGACTTTTCGAAAACCCATTCGAAAATTTCCAAAAAATAATGTTTCCCGTCGAAATCTTCCCTCTCCCTCTCTCTAGAAAAGAATCTTTCTGTATCTGTTTCTGATACGTACATAGAAACGGATAGTGTTTGTTTCTTTCTCAAAATTTGAAGAGTACAAGTTGAAATGCCAGACCTAGGCAACATCTCTTTCACGCTCACACGTTGCTCTACATTAAAATCTCGTTCTCCTACTGCTGATATTGAATTAGATTCAACAACTCCTTCTCTTAGTTTTGGCTCCGTCAAAACCCACTGTTGATTTGGAGAACGAGATTTGGCCATTTATATTCAGAGGCATTGTTGATTTGGCCACTTTGCTGTAGAGGTTATTAAAGGTAATGGGAAGCAAATTCCTCAAGCGGTGAAGCTTTGGGTTGAGCAATTCGAAACAGATCCAAAACCTGCAATGGTTGAACTCTTGACCATGCTGTTTGAGGTAATTTTGAATGTTCAAAAATACTTTTCGTTATAATAAGAGATATAAATGTGAAACCACAAAATAAATGAAGATTGAAAATCATTTGATTTGAAAGATGGAGTAAGAAATTGAGATATAAATATGGCCTTATGAAATTAATACATATTCAGATCCTTGTTCATTGGGGGAAAATAACCTTGTTTGGAATTGCCAACTCACTACTGCATCTCTCTCTGATATTGCACTAATAGCATTTACGACTATACAGGCATGTGGAGCTAAATTTTGTATCAAGGAAGAGTTGCTTGATGAGACCGATGTTGATGATGTTGTGGTTGCTCTTGTCAATCTCGCGAGAAAAGTATCTTATGCTTTTATTTAACATATTTCGTTTCTTTATTGGTCTTTCCTGATTTTTAATTATTTCTAGGATACTCTTCTGGAAATTCAACTAAGCTATTTATCTAAATCATGCATTTAGGTTTTGTGCCTAGAGTATTTCTTAACTCCTATCTGCAAATAATTAGGGGGAAGTTGAAGATTATCAAAGTTCAAAGAGGAAGGATTTCAAGAACTTCAAAGAAAACCTTGTTTCATTTTGGGACAGTCTGGTAGTTGAATGCCAGAATGGACCTCTCTTTGATACTGTTTTGTTTGATAAGTGCATGGATTACATAATAGCATTGTCATGGTCAGCTCTCTCTCTCTCTCTCTCTCTCTCTCTCTCTCTCTCTCTACTTATGTCTCCAAATTGTGGTTGAATTTTTTAAGTAACTCATTCTGGTTCAATTTTCATGGTAAGCAGCACTCCTCCACGAGTTTACCGTCAAATTGCTTCCTTGATGGGCCTTCAGCTGGTCACATCATTCATAACAGTTGCTACAACTCTTGGAGCACAGCGAGAGAAAACTCAGAGACAGGTAAATGCTGAAAAGAAGAAACAAACTAAGGGACCTCGTCTAGAATTACTAAATAAAAGGTTATCTATGACTCACGAGAAGATAGTTGTGCTTGAGGACATGATGCGCAAAATATTTACAGGGTAGGAATTATTTTCTTGTCATTTCTATTATTGAAAGGAAATGTATCTGATAAAATAATTTTTCTGTTTCATCAACAGACTTTGGTTTTTGTCAGCCATCTGACTATCTTATCTGTTGCCTTTTTAAGGTTATTTGTACACCAGTACAGAGATATTGATCCTAACATTCAAATGTCATGCATAGAGTCACTTGGAGTGTGGATTTGGTCATATCCATCATCGTCAACTCAGGTATTTATGCCTCTCCCTCTCTCTCTGTCACTGTCTCTTATACACAGTGTAACTGCGGCTGAGTTTACCAATATCTGCTGGTGTTTGCAGGAAATACCAACAACACCTTCATACCCTGATTGGTCAAATTCTATGCAGGTTTATGTTTATGAAATCTGTAAATTATGTAATACCTGCATAAGTGATTGTAAACACTAACAAGTCAGCTGCTTGTTTAGGCTTATTATGGTGCTGGAGCTACCCCAGCTCCCTTTTTTGCATCAACTGTTCCATCTCCAACTCCACACCCCTATCTTTGGGGGGGCCAGGTAAATATCCCTATTATTAACAATGTATAGAGATGTTATATTTAGCAGAGGCATCTCTCTTTGGATTTCCTAACAAATACGAGTCTCTTTTTCACTTTTCTGCTGGCCATTTTTCAGCATCCTTTAATTCCACCTTAGGGGACCCCAATTCCATACCCAGCTTTATATCCTGCTGGTGGAGTATATGCCCATCCAAATATGACCACGGTAATATTGAATGTTCACCTGTGCAATTGTTGCTTATCGCTTTTTGGTGTGTGTGTGTATTCATATTCCATTAATTGCATTCTTTTATTCTAAGCTTTGCAATATACTTTATGTGAGCAAGTTTGTCTTTTAATATTTTCTTCTTTCATTTCTTATCATTTAAAGCAAATATGCATATTATAGGTATGAGTTTGCTCGTTGAGCCTGAAATTTTATATGGATGTGTCTTGTGTTCATTTTTCAGAATGTTTATTCAGATTTCAGGTTAGGTTGTGTGATTAGGTTGATGTGTTAGTTTGCATATGGGTTTACATATGGATGTAACATGTGGTACTTCATTTTTGTTTTCATTTGCTATTTCAAGGGGTTCCTGTGCAGAAAGGGGTCACGGACTGCGGCCTCTTTGTCATTAGGTACATGAAGGAAATCTGTTATGACAAGGAGCTTCAGTTTGCAGCTAAGGTGAGAATTTTAATTATTTTTATTTTTTATATAATAGTTTTGTATTTACCACATGTGGCTAACCAAAATTTGATTCATTTTTCAGTTGCTACGCAGAGGCAACTTGGAGTATAGTGATGCTGACATCAACGAGATTAGGATTGACTTCGCCAAATATTTCATGAAGTGTCATTCAAGTTAAAGTTAATAGTATAATTTAGTGATATATGTATAGTGTTGATTTTTTTTTAGTTTGTTAATATGTTGAATGGTTGAATTTGTGGAGGTTTTTTGATTCCCAAATTTGCAATCCTCCATTGTAAAGTGTTGTCTTATATGTATAATGTACAGTTTAACAGACAATGGTGGTGAAATGGAAATGAACATTGAAATTATTGTCTAATATTCAGTGTGCCACATTAATCAAACAACGGTTTTTAATAAGAAATCATTGTATAAACCTTAATCAGACATCGCCTCAATAGACAACGGTTTTTGTCTTTATCAGACAACGGTCAAAAAGCGTTGTCTGAACCTTCATCATACAACGGTTAAAAACCATTGTCTGATAAAACTAAAAACCGTTGTGGAAACCATCTTCAGACAACTGTTAAAAACCGTTGTCTGAAATGCTATCAGACATCGCCTCAATAGACAACAGTTTTTATCTTCATCAGACAACGGTCAAAAAGCGTTGTCTAAACCTTAATCAGACAACGGTTAAAAACCGTTGTCTGAAAATTTAGAAACCGTTGTCTGACAATTTAGAAACCGTTGTGAAAACCATCAGACAACGGTTAAAAACCATTGTCTGAAAAATTAGAAACCGTTGTCTGAACTATCATCAGACAACGGCCAAAAACCGTTGTCTGATAAAATTAAAAACCGTTGTGCAAAACTACATCAGACAACGGTTTTAAAACCATTGTCTGAAATGCTATCAGACATCGCTTCAATAGACAACGGTTTTTGTCTTCATCAGACAACGGCCAGAAAGCGTTGTCTGATTAATTTTTCCTTGTAATGTATACACTCTCTCTTTAATTCTTTTCTCTTTCCAATTTAACATATACTTTAAATCCAAATACAACAATAAATATTCCAAAACTTCTAGGGCTTACTTTGGGATACTACAATTCTCCCCCTCTAAAAAGAAATTTCATCCTCAAAATCACCTGATCTCAAGTCCGAAACAGTTGAGGATACTGATCTCGCATCACTTGTTCACTCTCCCAAGTTGCCTCTTCCATTGCATGATTCTTCCAAAGAACCTTCACCAGTGGCACTTTCTTATGTCTTAACTCTTTCACTTCATGTGCTAGAATAGCAATTGGTTCTTCTTCAAATGTCAGATCCGGTCTCACCTCAATAGATTCAACTGGTAAAATATGAGATGGATCTGATCTGTACCTCCGCAACATAGAAACATGGAAGACATTATGGATTCTATCCAACTCAGGCGGCAAAGCAAGACGATAAGCAACTGGTCCAACTCTTTCTAATATCTCATATGGTCCAATAAAACGAGGACTCAGCTTCCCTCTTCAACCAAATCTTAAAATCTTTTTCCAAGGAGACACTTTCAGAAATACTTTATCTCCAACATCAAATTCTATGTCTCTCCTCTTCAAATTTGAATAAGATTTCTGTCGATCTGAAGCTGCTTTTAATCGATCCCGAATTATCTTCACTTTCTCGTCCGTATCTTTAACCAAATCAGGACCAATCAATTTGCCTTCTCCAAGTTCATTCCAACATAAAGGTGTCCTACATCTTCTACCATACAATGCCTCAAATGGTTCCATACCAATATTGGATTGATGACTGTTGTTGTAAGCAAATTCCACAAGTGGCAAAAATCTGTCCCAACTTCCAGAAAAATCAATGACACAGCTTCTCAACATGTCCTCTATAATCTGTATCACTCTCTCTGACTGCCCATCTGTCTGCGGATGAAAAGAAGTGCTAAAGTTCAATCGAGAACCCAAAGCACCATGTAAACTCTTCCAAAACCTTGAAGTAAACCGGGGATCTCGATCAGACACTAAAGAAATTGGGACCCCATGCAACTTCACTATCTCACTGATATACAACTCAGCCAACTTCTCAAGAGAATAGTCCATTCTAACTGGCAGAAAATGAGCTGTCTTCTTCAATCGATCAACAATCACCTAGATAGCATCATGCTTCTTCTGAGTCAATGGCAAACCAGACACAAAATCCATTGTCACTCTCTCCCATTTCCATTCAGGCACTGTTAAAGGTTGAAGCAACCCTGAAGGAACTTGGTGCTCAGCTTTCACCCTTTGACAAGTGAGACATTTAGATACAAACTCCGCTATCCAATAATGCTGCTTCAAATCCTGATGCATCTTTGTACTCCCAGGGTGCATAGCAAAAACTGACTGATGTGCTTCTTCTAAAATAAACTTTCTCAAACTAGCATCATCAGGAACACATAACCTATCTTTAAACCAAAGGTTACCATCACTTTTCACATGGAAATCTCGGCTCTCTCCATTTTGGCAATCTGAAACAATCTTCTGAATTTTCTCATCTGCCAATTGAGCCTCCCTTATCTGGTCCAACAACATCGGTCTCAAATGCAACTGAGCTAACAACGCACCATCATCACATGATTCAAAACTGGCATGCAACGCTCTCAACTCAACAAGCAATGAGAGTGAATAAACAGACAAACCTGCCAAAGACTTTCGACTCAAGGCATCAGCAATAACATTTGCCTTACCAGGATGATAGTCAATCAAACAGTCGTAGTCTTTGATCAATTCTAACCATCGTCTTTGCCGAAGATTAAGCTCTCTTTGAACCCCCAAATATTTCAAACTCTTATGATCTGTGTAGATAAAAAACTTCTCTCCATACAAATAATGTCACCATATCTTCAAAGCAAACACTATGGCTGCCAACTCCAAATCATGCGTCGGATAATTAAGCTCATGCGGCTTCAACTGCCGAGAAGCATAAGCTATGACTTTACCTTCTTGCATCAAAACACATCCTAAACCATTATATGAAGCATCACTGTAAATCACATATGGTTTATCTTCCATAGGCAAAGCAAGAACAGGAGATTGAGTCAACATTTCCTTCAACTACTCAAAGCTAGCTTGACACTGATCTATCCACACAAATCTAACTCCCTTTCTAAGCAATCTGGTGAGTGGAGTAGCTATCAAAGAAAAACCCTTCACAAACCGTCGATAATAGCCTGCCAAACCCAGAAAACTTCTAACTTCAATCACAGACTTCGGTGGATTCCAATTCAAAATAGCCTCAACATTACTCGGATCAACTCTTATACCATCTGCTAAAACTATATGACCCAGAAAAGTTACTTGATCAAGCCAAAACTCACACTTCGACAGCTTAGCATACAATTGCTTCTCTCTCAAGGTCTGCAATACAATTCGCAAATGCTTGTCATGCTCCACTTCACTATGCGAATACACCAAAATATCATCAATGAAGACCACAACAAACTGATCTAGATAGGGCCTATCCACTCTATTCATCAAATCCATGAAAGTTGGAGGTGCATTCGTCAATCCAAAAGGCATCACTAAAAACTCATAATGCCCATACCTTGTGCGAAAAGCTGTCTTAGAAACATCTTCAGCTTTAACTCTCAACTGATGGTACCCTGATCTCAAATCAATCTTGGAAAACACTGCTGCTCCCTTCAACTGATCGAAGAGATCATCAATCCGAGGCAAAGGATACTTATTCTTGATAGTCACTTTGTTCAATTGCCTATAATCAATGCACAACCTCAACGTACCATCCTTCTTCTTCACAAACAAAACAGGAGCTCCCCATGGAGAAACACTAGGGCGAACAAACCCTTTATCCAACAACTCCTGCAGCTGCACCTTCAACTCTCTCAACTCAGCAGGTGCCATTCGATAAGGAGTAATAGAGATGGGAGTGGTACCAGGCAACAAATCGATACCAAACTCAACCTCTCTCTCAGGGGGTAACCCTGGCAACTCCTCAGGAAAAAACATCTGGAAATTCTGCAACTGTGGGTATACTATCAAGTTGAGAACCCATTACTCTGGTATCCACAACATGAGCAAGATAAGCATCACACCCTTTTCTAATCAGCTTCCTAGCTGCAACTGCTGACACAAACAAGGATGCAAGTTGTCTCTGCTCAGTAGACACCATCACACTTCTACCATCACCGGTTCTCAAAGTAACACATTTCTTTTGACAGTCTACCACAGCTCCATGCTTAGATAACCAATCCATGCCTAAGATCAAATCATACTCCTTAAAAAGCATTTCAATCAAATCACCCAAAAAATCCTCACCTTGTACCACAACTGCACTATCACGATGCACCTTACTCACCACAACACTATGTCCTAAAGGATTTGTCACCAAGACATCAAATCCTAAGGATTCTGAATGCAATTCAGACACAGGCAAAATAGATGCACTTATGTATGAATGAGTAGATCCTGGATCAATCAAAGCAAGAACTGGAATATCAAATAAAGAAAATGTACCCGCTATAACTGCTAAAGCATCCGGCTGCCTCTGCATCACATATACTCTCTGAGAAGATCCGGCCTCATCTGGCCTACTGCCTCTGGATGAAGATCCTACTCTCTGACTAAATCCAGGTCTACCACCTCTGCTGAAATCTCTGCCCCTTGACCACCTCTGCTGACACTGTGTCGAGAAGCTGCAGTGTCCGTCTGTGTATCATCCTGTGGCTCAGGACAATCTTTAATAAAATGAGCTGGTGACCCACATCTAAAGCATACTCCTGATCCACCCGTCTTCCAACAAACACCTCCATGGGTCCTACCACAATGAACACATACAGGTGGAGTAGATCTTTGAACCACTGGAGTCGGAGCACTCACTATAGAAACTGTAGGCCTCGGTCTCTGTCTCTGATATTGAACTGACCTACCAGACTGCCTCTGGTTTCTACTAACTCTTAGAATAAAACTTCCTCTGCCTCTCTTCATAGATGAAGACCCTGCCTCAAACTGGTATCTCCTAACTCTGGTCTCTTCCTCGGTAGCAGCTGCCGCAATGCCCTATGCTCTCTCAACACTTCTGGCTGCTGCAACCAATTGAGAAAAATCCTGGTACCAATGCACATAATCGAGGGCCTCAACCCCTCCTCAAACCTCCTGCACCAGTCAATCTCATCATAAATAATCCCACTTGCATAATGACTCAACCGGATGAACTCTATCTCATACTCTGTCACTGTCCGGATATCTTGCCTCAGATTCAGAAATTCCATCTTCTTGACATCTTTATACTCCCTCGGAGTATATTTCTGCTCAAACTCCCTCAGAAAATCACTATAAGATAATGTAGGTGGATCATCCATGGCATGAGGAACCGTCTTCCACCAATCATAAGCATCTTTCTGAAGAAGGGATCTAGCATAATCAAATTTCTCTTCAGGAGTAGCTTGCAACTGGATAAATATTCTCTGCACTTTATCCAACCACTGCTCAGCTACTACAGGATCTGTAGTGCCCAAGAAATCCTCAGCTCCATATTTTCTCAATTTATCATAATGCCTCACTGGTACTTGAGGCTGTGGTGGCGGTAGTGGCTGCTGTACGGGAGCTCTCCTCAACAATTCTACCACATGCCGTAACCATCCCGGCAGAACCTCATCAGTAGCTGATCTCTCTGGCACAAAAGCAGGTGCCTCACTAGCTCTCTTAACCCTAGCTCCATCTCTACCCTCTTCAGGAGCTACACTCTCAGCACTACCTTCTACAGACCGACGTGACTGAGACGCCATCACTACCTATATCTGCAAACACAGCAGAATATAACTCATCAAAGATCAGAGACTGTCAATACCAAAACATGTATCTTATTTAAAAACCAACTTTTAAAATTAAAATATTCTTTTTCTTACAATTTACCTAGGTTGAGAATCTCAAACCTAGGCTCTGATACCAAAACAATTGTAACACCATTATACCCCGTATACGTACACAGCATACTAATACGATCGTAATATACGTATACTGAATATAGAAATGCCACGGTTTACTAAACAAACGACTCACTTCTTTTTACAAAAATATACATAAACTTAAACATTTAGGTTAAACTTAAAACACATTAAATAAAACATTCATTTAATACGCAGCGGAAAATATAGTTATATTTACAAATACAAATACATCAAAAACAAATTTTACAAAACATAAAGTTTATACATGTTTGACAGTCAGTCTTTGATCTTTAAGCCCACTATCCACACTTCAGAATCTAAACTTGACTCGGCCTAGCGGAACTCTCCGGTTCTATCCTGTCACCTGCGTGATGAACCATAATCGCGCTAAGCCAACGGCTTAGTGGTACAAACTACAATAATATTATGCTTCAATGTAATGCCAATGTCATACAATCAAGTTTCAAATATAATTCAAAAGAATATTATATTTCACAACCTTGCATTATTTAATAACTTATCAAAACATTCATGAGGTAATACTCACAATTTTCCACATCCTTACACATATTACACATCATGTTGTATCTTCATAGTTTCATTACTCAACATAGCTTTCCAAGCCACATTCATTTTCATTAAGTTAATTATGTTTTATAATCATCTCATAACATTAAATCTCACTCCATAGTTCATATTAAAGCAAAGACAAGCATGGGCCCAAAAGACACTAATATGCCATTCAACTTTCAGAGTTAATGTTTTGGTTTAATTATCACATTAATCATTATCATTATCCCAACTAGGCTTCAAGGATTAGGCTCAACCAAGCTTCAAGGGGAACAAAGCATGCTAAGTATCAACCCAACTTGGCTTCAAGAACCAAACCCAACCTAGCTTCAAGGGTTGTAACATCTCAATTAGGCTTCAAGGACTAGACCCAACCAAGCTTCAAGGGGAGTAAAACATGTTAAACTTCAACCCAACTTGGCTTCAAGGATCAAGCCCAACCTAACTTCAAGAGATTGTTACTATAGCCATGCCACCAACAACAAAACTCTGAAAATGGAATAACACATTAGACACACAATTCATTCATTAATTCATTATCAATTTCATTCTCATTTTCTCATCATCATTTAGGCAACCATGCCTCAATCATCTCATTTATATCATTATAGCCAACAACAATGGCTTCACATCTCTTCAATAGAGTATATATAACCAATTACATTGAATAACATCATCTAGACAAACATGCCTCAATTATCTCAATTCACATTAAAACAACTCATCATTGAAGTATTCATCAAGACCAATTGCTTTGCACATACATTTCATATTTCATCATACCATCATATCTATCACATTTCCAACATACATTCCACAAAGTTTACATTATGCAAAACATAACATTATTAATATGCATCAACAATGCAATAGATTACTTAACACATTTACAATCAAATGTGTTAAGTATCAAGATCATATAATGGTATGCAATAATGTAGGGTTTGTACTAACATACATTTTGAATGCTCATCATATCATTCACATTACACGAATCAAAACATTAATCAAATGTATAACAATGTAATAATTTACTTAACATATTTACAACCAAATATGTGAAGTATCAAAATCATGTAAATGTATGCAACCATGTAGTTTGTACTTACCTCAAGAACAACTCACACCAATCTATACACTTCTTCTTCCAAGAATCCTCACAATTTGAATTAGGGCAACTTAACTTCTTCACAACCTAATTCAAAAAGAATAATACACATGAATCTTCAATACAATTATACACTTATAAGTCTCATACTAGACCCATAGATCATAAATTACAAGCAAACATCTCTCTCTAAGACCCCACGGTAATGGCCTCCCAACCCCCACGGGCGTGGGATAGCAAATGGTTCTGCCTCCCTTGCTCAAAACCCCCACGGCCATGGCTTCCACTGGCCACGGTCGTGGCAGCCAAGGGCCACGGGCGTGGCATCCAAAATGCTTCTGTTTCAGACCAAACTCATGTATTCTATGCTTCAAACTTCATCAAACACAATTATCATAAAGATTTACAAGAATAATTAATCAAACTCAACATCTACAACAATTACCAAGTCAAAACCCTAGCACAAATACAACTCACACACTTCTAACACCAACACCAGCCTAACTTCTTATCTTCAATTCAATTCCAACACTCTCAAACATACCACTATCAAACATAATCACACTATCACATATCAACAATCAAACTCAATCACAACTCAAAATAAAACAAGAGAATCAAGAAGGAACTTACCAAAGTTGATGAAACTTCTTAAATTTCCAGCTTAATCACTTGAATCTTCCTTCAATTTGATCTTAGAAAATCAAAACTCTCTCTTGCTCCCTTGTCTTTGGGATACCCGGCCAACCACAT
This sequence comes from Garcia nutans, assembly GCA_947685225.1. Lineage (NCBI taxonomy): Eukaryota > Viridiplantae > Streptophyta > Magnoliopsida > Malpighiales > Euphorbiaceae > Garcia > Garcia nutans. Next base: position 27,744,297 of record CANTUV010000039.1, on the reverse strand, counting down.
GGAAAAGAAGAAAAGAAGAAGAAAATGAAGATGCCAAGTCAAACACTCTTCTCTTTAAAACCTCCACCAAGTATTTTAATAATAAAATAATCAATTTTCTCTCTTCCACTTATTTTAATTTCCTTTTCAAATAGTTTAATTAATTATAAAAATAAAAATCTTCTTTTGACTATCTTCACCTTGACTTGTATATGTTGTATATATTTCCATATATACAACATATACACTCTCTCTTTAATTCTTTTCTCTTTCCAATTTAACATATACATTAAATCCAAATACAACAATAAATATTCCAAAACTTCTAGGGCTTACTTTGGGATATTACAAAAGTAATGAGTGAGTTGTCATTTCATTGGGGACAGGGCCAAGTACTAGTGCAAATTTTAACTGTTGTCAAGCAAATTAATAGTTTTGTGAAGTTTGTAATTAAAGACAATTAACTTATTAACTTAAAGTAAAGAGAGATTAAGTGTTGTGCAAAAAAGGATTGACGATGAAAATAATACCTAGATATTGAATCCCCCTAGCCATAAAAATATTTATGAAAATCAATTCAATTAAATCAAATAATAGAGCTGAATTGGCATTCCTCTATATTATACTAAAACCTTTCTCAAGTGAATTAATCCCTAATCACTAAGTAGAATACTGGAATCTCTTCTCAAACATAATTAAATAGATCTCACATTAAGAACAAGGAATCATAAACCAAAGGATCTTGTAAGTCCATCTTTAGCACTCCAATCAATCCTCAATCCTTATGAGTATTCTAGTCATATAAAGCTTTCTCAAGTCAATAATATGAAAATTGCAACCAATCAATAAGCATGCTATTATCAATTGGAAATAAATCATTAAGCATCATAAGAATAAAACAAGTCAATCGAATGATTTAATTAAATAAAATTATTCAATCCATACAATAAAGCTAGGGTTCATCAATACCTAGATAGAGAATGAATTAGTTCATGTTTAAAACTAGAAAACCAGAGCAAGAGAAATAAGTAAAACAATCCAAACAATCCATGGTGAATGATTTATTTTTCTTCAATTGAATTCTTGAATCTCTGTTTAGATCTTGTATAGAATGGGTCTTCACCTTTAATCTCAGCTTCAAAACTCTCTTTTTCTCTCTAGAAGTCGGCTCTAGGTTGTAAAGAATCAAAATTGGATCCCTAATTTGTGCTTCGGCTCAGCTTTTATAGTGCAGATATGTTAGCCTGACACACCCAGTGAAATGCCCATGTCACTGGACGTGGCAATGCTTCGTATGGCAACATCAAAGGCACGTCCATTGACATGCCCATGTCCCTAGGCATGTTGCTTGAAGAATTTTTTGATCTTTTCCTCGACTTTCATCTGTAATTCCCTCTGAAATGACCATAAGCCTCAAAATACAATGAATTCCTGAAATTAATCCTAAAAAGCACTTGAACAAACAAATTAAACTCAATTGGATAATAATCATATTAAGAAATAGGGGAAAAATATCATCAATTATGCATTTATCAACGTGCTTCATATTCCTCCACATTATTGGTTGCCCTGAACTTCAACTTCTTGGCTAGAGGAATAAGTTCCCCTTTGGTCGATTGTAGTATGAATTCCAAACCTGCTCCTTTCCTATTCACTGCCCCTTTAAAATACATTTTTCATCCTTCTACTTTAATGGCCTCTAAATGTTCATCTGGAAATTCCAAGACTATCTCTTCGCTATCCGGTAATGGTTGTTGGGCCAAGAATTCTGCCACTGTTGTACTTTTGATTGTTTTCCTGGTTACATACTCAATCTCAAATTCTTCCAATATTATCTCTTTTTCTCTCTAGAAGTTGGCTCTAGGTTGTAAAGAATCAAAATTGGATCCCTAATTTGCACTTCAGCTCAGCTTTTATAGTGCAGATATGTTAGCCTGAGACACCCAGTGACATGCCCATGTCACTGGGCATGTCATTGCTACTGGGATTCTGGATAAAAGGCATGCTCAGTGACACGTTCATGTCATTGGGCTTGTCACAGTATCTATGAGGCATTGTAATAGGCACACTCGGTGGAATGCCCATGTCACTGGGCATGTCAATACTTCTGTGTGGCAGTATCAAAGGCACATCCGTTGATACGCCCATGTCCCTGGGTATGTCACTTGAAGAATTTTTTGCTCTTTTCCTTGACTTTCATCTGTTATTCCCTTCAAAATGACCATAAGCCTCAAAATACAAAGAATTCCTAAAATTAATCCTAAAAAGCACTTGAACAAACAAATTAAACTCAATTGGATAATAATCATATTAAGAAATAGGGGCAAAATATCATCAATTATGCACTTATCAATGTTCTTCATATTCCACCATATAATTGGTTGCCCTGAACTTCAACTTCTTGGCTAGAGGAATAAGTTCCCCTTCGGGCGATTCTAGTATAACTCCTAAACCTTCTCCTTTCCTATTCGTTGCCTCGTCAAAATACATTTTCAATCCCTGTACTTTAATGGCCTCTAAATGTTCATCTGGAAATTCCAAGACTACCTCTTTGCTATTCGATAATGGTTGTTGGGCTAAGAATTCTGCCACTGTTCTATTGTTTATTGTTTTCCTGGTTACATACTTAATCTCAAATTCTTCCAATATTATCTCTTTTTCTCTCTAGAAGTCGGCTCTAGGTTGTAAAGAATCAAAATTGGATCCCTAATTTGCGCTTTACCTCAGCTTTTGAAGTTCAGATATGTTAGCCTGACACGCCCATGTCACTAGGCATGTCATTGCTACTGGGATTCTGGATAAAAGGCACGCCTAGTGACACGTCCATGTCACTAGTCGTGTCACAGCTTCTGTGAGGCATTGTAATAGGCACGCTCGGCGACACATCTATGTCACTGGGCATGTCAATGCTTCTGTATGGCAGTATCAAAGGCATGTCCATTGACACGCCCATGTCCCTGGGCGTGTCACTTGAAGAATTTTTTGCTCTTTTCCTCGACTTTCATCCGTTATTCCCTCTGAAATGACCATAAGCCTCAAAATACAAAGAATTCCTGAAATTAATCCTAAAAAGCACTTGAATTAAACTCAATTGGATAGTAATCATATTAAGAAATAGGGGTAAAATATCATCAATTATTCACTTATCAATGTGCTTCATATTCCATCATATTATTGGTTGCCCTGAACTTCAACTTCTTGGCTAGAGGAATAAGTTCCCCTTCGGGAGATTCTAGTCTAAATCCCAAACCTGCTCCTTTCCTATTCACTGCCCTATCAAAATACATTTTCCATCCTTGTAGTTTAATGGCCTCTAAATGTTCACCTGGAAATTCCAAGACTACCTCTTCGCTATCCGGTAATGGTTGTTGGGCCAAGAATTCTGCCACTGTTCTACTTTTGATTGTTTTCCTGGTTACATACTCAATCTTAAATTCTTCCAATATTATCCCTTTTTCTCTCTAGAAGTCGGCTCTTAGTTGTAAAGAATCAAAATTGGATCCCTAATTCATGCTTCAGCTCAACTTTTATAGTGTAGATATGTTAGCCTGACACGACCACACTGGGCATGTCATTACTGCTGGGATTCTGGAGAAAAGGCACCCCCAGTGACACGTCCATGTCACTGGGCATGTCACAGCTTCTGTCAGGCATTGTAATAGGCATGCTCAGTGACATGCCCATGTCACTGGGTATGTCAATGCTTCTGTATGGCAGTATCAAAGGCATGTCCATTGACACGCCCATGTCCCTGGGCATGTCACCTGAAGAATTTTTTGCTCTTTTCCTCGACTTTCATACGTAATTCCCTCTTCAATGACCATAAGCCTCAAAATACAAAGAATTCCTGAAATTAATCCTAAAAAGCACTTGAACAAACAAATTAAACTCAATTGGATAATAATCATATTAAGAAACAGGGGCAAAATATCATCAATTATGCACTTATCAACATGCTTCATTTTCCACCACATTATTAGTTGCCCTGAATGTAACACCCCGATACCCCATATAAATACTGTACATATACCAGGTACACATACAATATGTATATAGAGTATAAGAATGTCACTTTTCATCACCATTATAACTCTTTACTTTAATTTTTAAAACCATAATACATTTAAATCATATGAAAGTATTTACAAAATGGTTATTCTTATCATGGTAATACATAAATATAAGTTACATTGTTTCTTCCAAAGATTCATTTATACAAATGAATACATTCTTATGAAAATACAGTATAATTACATGCATGCACCACCATCTAGTTGGTCTCGAACTACACTTGTCCTCGTTGTGACATAGTAGCTTATCTCCAGCTTCATCACCTATATACCTGCGCGATTAAGATAACCGCGCTAAGCTCGAAAGCTTAGTAGTACAAGTAACCATTAAAATATACAATATAAAGGAAACATACCTCATATGTTTAGTCTCATGTTTTAACATTTTCTTACTCTGTTTTCCCCTTTTTCAATGCATTCTTCATATAATCCTATTAACCTTATAGAGGATATACATATACACATATAACATAACCATCAAACATAATTCAATAAATTGATAGAACCTTCATATTATGATACTTACCAATTTCACCTCATACATATCATATATATCATTTTATACTTTATAATCGCATATTGCATATAACTTCACAAACCATATCTCCTTTCAATAATTCATGTATGTTATATAATCATATCACTAACCACAATTCATCATTCACAACTCACATTTCCAACAAAGGCAACATAAATCCCATTACTCATTTATTTCAACTTGTATATACATCACATTAACAACAAAGACAGACTCGGGCCCAAAAGACACTAATATGTCATTCAAAGTTCAGAGTTAATGCTTTGGTTTTGTTATCACATTTATCAATATCATATACCCAACTAGGCTTCAAGGATTAAGTTCAACCAAGCTTCAAGGGGAGCAAAGCATGCTAAGCTTCTACCCAACTTGGCTTCAAGAACTAACCCAACCTAGCTTCAAGGGTGGTAACATCTCAATTAGGCTTCAAGGATTCAATCCAACCTAACTTCAAGAGATTGTTACACTTATTAGGCATGCCACCAACAACAAAACTCTGAAAATGAATAACACATTAGTCACACAATTCATTTATTATTTCATTATCAATTTCATTCTCATTCTCATCATCATTTACATCATCATAGCCAACCACAATGGCATCATTTAGGCAAAACATGCCTCATTTATCTCATTCTCAATATCATAGCCAACCACAATGGCTTTATACATCATCACCTCTCAATTTACATTTCATATTCCATCACAATATCACATTTCATAGTTCACCACAATATCACATTATCACCTTTCATAGTTCATCACAATATCACATTATCACATTTCATAGTTCATCACAATATCACATTATCACATTTCATAGTTCATCTTTGATATTTATATACATAATCATTCATTACTCAAGTATGCACAATCAATTGCATTACCATATAAATTGGAATACACATCATACAAATCATATCCTCACATCTTTCACATTTCATAACATATATATATTGAATGCCTTCACATCTTATATGTATTAATGTATTATCATATCTCTTATCTTTTCATTGCGTATACAATATTAATATTTATTTTAACAATATACTTATATGCAATCCAATAGGGTTTTGTACTTACCTCTAAAGAACTCACTCCCATATAACTTCTCTTCCATAGATCTTTCAATACTTGGATTAGGGCAATTCCATCTCTTAAAACCTAATCCAAAAGTAATCATACACACTCACTTAGAAATACACATGAGGTAATACAAATAAGAATCAATTAGGGCAAACTCAACACATGACACGCTCATCAACACGGGCGTGTTCCTGATCGTGCCCTAACTCCACAACACAGAAACATTGACACGCTCATAACCACGGGCGTGTCACTGGGCGTGTAATACATTCTGTATCTCAAAAACATCAACACGTCCAATCAACAAGAGCGTGCTCATGGCCGTGTCAATTCTCCAAACTCACAGTAGCTATGACACGCTCAATAACACGGGCGTGTTACTGGTCGTGTCAATTCTACTGCCACACAGAACTTATGACACGCTCAATAACATGGGCGTGTCACTGCTCGTGCTACCAACTCCAGAAAACAGAACCAACGACACGCCTAACAAACTGGCCGTGTCTCTGGGCGTGTCCGACTAAAAACCCAGATTCCGGTCAACACACAACAACATCCAACAATACCCATCTTTTTATCATTACTCACTTCAAACAATCTTCATCAAACACACCCAAAAACCATAACAAACTTACCAAAACATCAACAACACTCAAAACACACACCAATCATCATTATAAACTTCATTCATATACCAATTTATCAAATCCCCAAATTTCATTAAACTCAACCCTTATTCAACAATTCATCATCATCTTCACAAATAATCATATTATCATCATCCAATTACCAAATCAACACATATATATACTTAAATCTTTCAATATCATCATCATCACACATCAACCATACCAAACCCAACTCAAACAATGAAAATCAATTTAAAGAAATAAATACTTACTTGAATCCTTTATCAAATCTTCATCTCTATCATCAAATCTCTTGAATTCCTTAAGAAATTTGGTAAGAAAATCACATCTTTCTCTCTTTCTCTCTCTCTCTCTCTCTCTCTCTCTCTCTCTCGGCCAAGAAGAACGAAGAAGACGAAGAAGGAGTAGAAGGAAGAAGAAGTTTCTACTTCTTTCCTTTGTCCTTATCCATATATATATAATAATAATAATAATAATAATAATAATAATAATAACAATAACAATAACAATAACAATAGTAATAATAATAATAATACTTTAAATCTCCACCACATATTCTTTCTTTGATTTTCTTCTTCTCTTTTCTTTTTGTCTTTATTATTATTATTATTATTTAGTTATACAAATATATATACAACTCACTTATCCTTCACCATTATATATATCCCATGTATATGTGATGTATATGTATATGTCTTACATATATTATCCTTATATTTCACATATACACATATACATTAAATCCAAATACAACAACAATAACTCCAAAACTCTTAGGGTCTATTCCGGGATATTACAATTCTCTCCCCCTAAAAAAAATTTCGTCCTCGAAATTACTCAGTACAATAACATTCCATTCTTACCAATACACCATTTAAAATTTTCATCAAATCACATAGTTTGCACTCTCCCCCTTAGAGTCAATTATATTATTCAATTCCACAACTTGTCACGATAAAAATCTTTATACCTTATTACATTCTTATCCAATATTCAAAATAACTCATTATACTCTCAAATACCTTATCTATATGCAAAAATTCAATCATCCTTTAACATACTTATGTTACATTCCATTATTACATTCAAAATATTTTATCACTTCATCTCTTTATAACTATTCTCTTAACTTTAACTTTCAAGATCATAAACTTATATCTTAATATTAATTATCCCATCATTACAATTATCCTTACAAACAAACATTTATCAAACCTTCATTGATAATAATATTCTTATTTCTCATACACTTCATTCCTTCTCTAGTATTTTCTCACTTAACATCAATATTAATACAATGCTTTTGAACTTACTTTACAGGAAATCAACTTCTTCCCTTTTCTCATCATTAAAATTGATATAATTCAATTAATTCATGTCCGTTCATCTATCAAAATTTTACATTGTATACATCATTATTTATCTCTTATGCCTTTAGCACAACCATACATATTAAATCTCAATAATAATTCACAATTATAGCAAAAATCCAGATCAATTGATTTATTCTCCACAATATCTTAACATCATAATCTTGTTTGATTCAAATCAATAGTTCACTTATCTAAATTTATCATGAATAACCATCCACTTTAATTTATCTTTCAATATACACATAGTTTATCTTTCATTATCTCAATACAATTCCACCAAAATTCATAATTATCTCATACCATGCTTATCATTCATAGTTTACTCACTCAAATATTAAACCCATCCATTTATTCACCGTATACCATAAACATAATCAATATAGCTCTCAAACACATTCTGCAATCTTCTTTCATTATCATCTTCTCACTTATCATATCATTACTATATTAACAATAATTACCTTTTTCTCACATTACTCATAACTTAAAGTATTTCCACAATTCTCTTTCTGTCTTTTCTTTTCCAGAATTATAACCAAATTGCTAACACAAAAACCATAAAATACACTTCATCAATCATAACCGTTAATCATGTTTCTAGAAACATAATTATCAATCTTACCAAAGTAGTATTACAGTTATACTTTCTTAGTCTCAATTCTGTGGATAACAAAGTTAATCGGCCAAATACCATAAATACACTATATGGCCATAGGAGATTAATGATCACATCTGAAACTTATAAATCAATACTGTTCCTCTATTATTTTATTTCCAACTTTCCAATTATACTACTAAGTTGCATCACAAATATAATATCTCCATTCTCCAAACTTTACTACATCCAAAATTAACATATGTCAACTCTATCTCAACACAATTTACTCTTAATTATTTGATCACCATTTGCATGTCTCATATACAACAATATTATCCTTAACCTCTCCTTCACACATCATTCAATCTTATACAGATCTTACATAAATTTCATTCTTTATACTTTCTTTTTCCCTTATAATTTCTTATTAAATTTATATACACAGAACATTTCCTCACACAAATACTTTGGCTCATAACATTTATGATAGCCAAATTCGGTTATTATCATAACAATATTACTGTCCACCATTTCCCAAATTAATCCTTATTTCCATAACCATTTCACTATCCAACATTTCTTAAGTTTATTCTTATTTTCATTTCATCACATACTCTTTACGTCAATCAAGGCCTAATCTCTCTTAGGTCCACTACTACATGCAATGTCATTTCCAATATACATCAAATATGCAATTATATAACACATCCATAGATCACATTCACAATGTGATTTACTTTCCACATTTCTTACATTTTACAATTACATTCATATCAAAAACTCATTCCACATTTTCTATACATGTATACACATAATCATACAATGATATTTAATTCCTCTTTTACATATTTTCAACACAATTTAACATTTTACTATTCCGTGAACAACATCATTTTTATCCCTTTTTGACATGACTTAAGTTGTTTATCAACCCAACACATATACATTATCACCATGATATTACTTCACAAAATCTTAGTCACGCTACTAAGGTGACATCTCTCTCACATATATTTTTAAATGCATTAGTATACCATCTATACATCCATTTGTTTATTCTTCAACACATAGATATATATATATATATATATATATTACTCACATATCTATACACATGTACATTACATCCACTCATATATACATTGGGCTCAATAATCTCTTTATACTCTCCAAGTCTAATTATGACAAATCTCAATTTCTTAAATCCACATTGATCCATCCCATTTCTTACTGTCAATATTATCCCATGACCTAGCTTTGCTCAGGTTTGTCAATGCAAGCATAATCATTCTCATACTATCAATCACATTATTCAATTTAATAGTACTCTCATATACAGTAATATTCATTCCACAAGCTCATGGGTTTAACTTACATTAAGATTATCAATACTCAAATAGTCTTTACCCAAATTCCATTAACACTATAATTTCACAACTTACTACTTTACTTAAACTTCCATTCACTCATCTTATGTTCTTAATATCAACTTAAAAAAAACATCTTATATATACACATTACAAAACAACCTCAAAAGTATATTCTTTTCACAAATATTAAAGCTCATTTCCAAAAATCTAATTATCACATCTTTCCACCATTAATATGAGCTTTAACAACACTCAAGCGTATCACATTTCTAACATTAAAATCACAATGTTTGCATTTAAAACAGCAATGCAACAACACCATTATATTTCCTTATTTAACCAACATCATCTCTTTTTCTTTTAAAAACTTTAACTTTACATATTCAAATCATAAATGGTCAAACTTTGTCTATACCCATCAACTCATTCAATATACCACCATACTCTCTTCATTTAAATAACATAACTTTCAATATTCACAATTCGACATTATTTCCTCTGTCTAGCAAACTCAACATAAACTTTCTTATAAAGAGGTTTAAAGTATAGAAGAAAGAGTACATACTCTTATCTTAATTTGATTTTCAACTCATTTCCAACTTTATTTTCCTTTCCATTTCTTTATTTTTCAATTCATATTATGTCATACATAATATTACTCATAAACATCAATATTACATTCCATGTTGCACATGACATAACATTTTTCATATGTCTCATCAACATGCATATTTCACATTACATTTCGTAATTCGTTTCTCATAAATAATTAGGCACTATGCCTCAATTATAATTCATTTCCAACATCATTGCCAACAATCATGGTTTCTTCTCACATCAACATAGTATACACATATATCATCAACTATATTAAACATCTCATGTAACACAAATATTTTACAAATCATATTATGCCACATCCGAGACCAACCTAGGTGTTAATGCATGTGCATGTATCAAAATTTTCATTCTTTTTATTTTCATTTATCATCATTTTTTTTTAAAACTTTTCTTTGTAAATTTACTTAGGCCGAGAATCTCGAAACCTAAGCTCTGATACCAAAATAATTGTAACACCCCGATACCCCATATAAATACTGTACATATACCAGGTACACATACAATATGTATATAGAGTATAAGAATGTCACTTTTCATCACCATTATAACTCTTTACTTTAATTTTTAAAACCATAATACATTTAAATCATATGAAAGTATTTACAAAATGGTTATTCTTATCATGGTAATACATAAATATAAGTTACATTGTTTCTTCCAAAGATTCATTTATACAAATGAATACATTCTTATGAAAATACAGTATAATTACATGCATGCACCACCATCTAGTTGGTCTCGAACTACACTTGTCCTCGTTGTGACATAGTAGCTTATCTCCAGCTTCATCACCTATATACCTGCGCGATTAAGATAACCGCGCTAAGCTCGAAAGCTTAGTAGTACAAGTAACCATTAAAATATACAATATAAAGGAAACATACCTCATATGTTTAGTCTCATGTTTTAACATTTTCTTACTCTGTTTTCCCCTTTTTCAATGCATTCTTCATATAATCCTATTAACCTTATAGAGGATATACATATACACATATAACATAACCATCAAACATAATTCAATAAATTGATAGAACCTTCATATTATGATACTTACCAATTTCACCTCATACATATCATATATATCATTTTATACTTTATAATCGCATATTGCATATAACTTCACAAACCATATCTCCTTTCAATAATTCATGTATGTTATATAATCATATCACTAACCACAATTCATCATTCACAACTCACATTTCCAACAAAGGCAACATAAATCCCATTACTCATTTATTTCAACTTGTATATACATCACATTAACAACAAAGACAGACTCGGGCCCAAAAGACACTAATATGTCATTCAAAGTTCAGAGTTAATGCTTTGGTTTTGTTATCACATTTATCAATATCATATACCCAACTAGGCTTCAAGGATTAAGTTCAACCAAGCTTCAAGGGGAGCAAAGCATGCTAAGCTTCTACCCAACTTGGCTTCAAGAACTAACCCAACCTAGCTTCAAGGGTGGTAACATCTCAATTAGGCTTCAAGGATTCAATCCAACCTAACTTCAAGAGATTGTTACACTTATTAGGCATGCCACCAACAACAAAACTCTGAAAATGAATAACACATTAGTCACACAATTCATTTATTATTTCATTATCAATTTCATTCTCATTCTCATCATCATTTACATCATCATAGCCAACCACAATGGCATCATTTAGGCAAAACATGCCTCATTTATCTCATTCTCAATATCATAGCCAACCACAATGGCTTTATACATCATCACCTCTCAATTTACATTTCATATTCCATCACAATATCACATTTCATAGTTCACCACAATATCACATTATCACCTTTCATAGTTCATCACAATATCACATTATCACATTTCATAGTTCATCACAATATCACATTATCACATTTCATAGTTCATCTTTGATATTTATATACATAATCATTCATTACTCAAGTATGCACAATCAATTGCATTACCATATAAATTGGAATACACATCATACAAATCATATCCTCACATCTTTCACATTTCATAACATATATATATTGAATGCCTTCACATCTTATATGTATTAATGTATTATCATATCTCTTATCTTTTCATTGCGTATACAATATTAATATTTATTTTAACAATATACTTATATGCAATCCAATAGGGTTTTGTACTTACCTCTAAAGAACTCACTCCCATATAACTTCTCTTCCATAGATCTTTCAATACTTGGATTAGGGCAATTCCATCTCTTAAAACCTAATCCAAAAGTAATCATACACACTCACTTAGAAATACACATGAGGTAATACAAATAAGAATCAATTAGGGCAAACTCAACACATGACACGCTCATCAACACGGGCGTGTTCCTGATCGTGCCCTAACTCCACAACACAGAAACATTGACACGCTCATAACCACGGGCGTGTCACTGTATCTCAAAAACATCAACACGTCCAATCAACAAGAGCGTGCTCATGGCCGTGTCAATTCTCCAAACTCACAGTAGCTATGACACGCTCAATAACACGGGCGTGTTACTGGTCGTGTCAATTCTACTGCCACACAGAACTTATGACACGCTCAATAACATGGGCGTGTCACTGCTCGTGCTACCAACTCCAGAAAACAGAACCAACGACACGCCTAACAAACTGGCCGTGTCTCTGGGCGTGTCCGACTAAAAACCCAGATTCCGGTCAACACACAACAACATCCAACAATACCCATCTTTTTATCATTACTCACTTTAAACAATCTTCATCAAACACACCCAAAAACCATAACAAACTTACCAAAACATCAACAACACTCAAAACACACACCAATCATCATTATAAACTTCATTCATATACCAATTTATCAAATCCCCAAATTTCATTAAACTCAACCCTTATTCAACAATTCATCATCATCTTCACAAATAATCATATTATCATCATCCAATTACCAAATCAACACATATATATACTTAAATCTTTCAATATCATCATCATCACACATCAACCATACCAAACCCAACTCAAACAATGAAAATCAATTTAAAGAAATAAATACTTACTTGAATCCTTTATCAAATCTTCATCTCTATCATCAAATCTCTTGAATTCCTTAAGAAATTTGGTAAGAAAATCACATCTTTCTCTCTTTCTCTCTCTCTCTCTCTCTCTCTCTCTCTCTCTCTCTCTCTCGGCCAAGAAGAACGAAGAAGACGAAGAAGGAGTAGAAGGAAGAAGAAGTTTCTACTTCTTTCCTTTGTCCTTATCCATATATATATATATAATAATAATAATAATAATAATAATAACAATAACAATAACAATAACAATAGTAATAATAATAATAATACTTTAAATCTCCACCACATATTCTTTCTTTGATTTTCTTCTTCTCTTTTCATTTTGTCTTTATTATTATTATTATTATTTAGTTATACAAATATATATACAACTCACTTATCCTTCACCATTATATATATCCCATGTATATGTGATGTATATGTATATGTCTTACATATATTATCCTTATATTTCACATATACACATATACATTAAATCCAAATACAACAACAATAACTCCAAAACTCTTAGGGTCTATTCCGGGATATTACACTGAACTTTAACTTATTGGCTAGAGGAATAAGTTCCCCTTCGGGTGATTCTAGTATGACTCCCAAACCTGCTCCTTTCCTATTCACTGCTCCATCAAAATACATTTTCCATCCTTGTACTTCAATAGCCTCTAAATGTTCATCTGGAAATTCCAAGACTACCTCTTCGCTATCCGATAATGGTTGTTGGGCCAAGAATTCTGCCACTATTCTACCTTTGATTGTTTTCCTGGTTACATACTCAATCTCAAATTCTTCCAATATTATCAACCATCGCCCATTTTCCAATCAAAGATGGCGTCTCCCTTAAGTACTTCATTGGATCCAACTTGGAAATTACTTGTACACTATAAGATTGGAAATAATGTCGTAACTTCTTAGAAGACCAAACCACAGCTATACAGGTCTTTTCAATGATACTATACTTAATTTCATAAGGTAGGAGCTTTTTACTCAAATAGTAAACTGCGTACTCAATCCCCGATTCATCTGCTTGGGTTAGCATGGTTCCTATGGACTCTTCTTCTACTGCTAAGTATAGTAACAGGGGTTTACCAAATTTAGCTGGTTTCAAAACAGGTGGATTTAGTAAATACTCCTTTATTCATTCAAAGGCCTTTTGACACTCTTCATTCCATAGGACCGACTGATTCTTTTTAAGCAATTTGAAGATAGGTTCACAGATTGTGGTGAGCTTTGCTATAAATCTGCTAATGTACTGCAATTTGCCAATGAATCCCTGAACTTCTCTCTCTGTCTTAGGGACTGGCATATCCCTGATTACTTTAACTTTGTTAGGGCCAATCTCAATGCCATTTGGACTAATCACATGTCCTAACAATTTGCCTGAGGTAACTCCAAATACACACTTCTTCGGGTTTAGCCTTAGCTTATACTTCACTGCCCTGTCGAAGAATAATTCTAAGTTTTGAAAGTGTTGTTGCCTTGTATCTGATTTCACCATCATATCATCAACATACACTTCAACTTCTTTGTGCATCATCTCAATAAACAATGTGGTGGCCATCCTTTGATAGGTTGCTCCAGCATTTTTTAACCTAAATGGCATTACCCTATAACAAAATATACCCCATGTAGTAATGAAAGCAGTTTTGGCTTTATCCTCTTTAGCCATTAACACTTGGTTGTATCCGAAAAATCCATCTACAAATAAGTGTAGCATGCTAGAGGCTACACTATCAATGAGAATATCTATATGGTGTAAAGGAAAATCATCTTTAGGGGAAGCCTTGTTTAAATCTCTATAGTCCACACAGACCCTAATTCTTCCATCTTTCTTTGGCACAGGTACTATATTGGCTAGCCAATCTGGATAATCTATCACTTCAAGGAACTTTACTTATATTTGTTTAGTGACCTCTTCTTTAACCAATTCATCCCATTCTGGCTTCAAATGCCTAAGCTTTTGTTTGACAGGTTTCATGTGAATGTAAGTAGGAATCAGATGTTCGACTATGTCTCGATCTATTCAGGCATATCCTCATAAGACCAAGTGAATAATTGTTAATATTTTTTAAATATTTTTTCAAATCTCTCTCTCATCAGGAGTAAGGTCAGATGCTATGCTAATGTTTTTTGGATTTTTGACTGTTCCCAAATTTAATGATTGTGTATCAACAAAGTTAATGTTAAAGATGTTCATGTAACCACTATTTAAATGTATGCAACCATCAGGAGAAATATCACACAAGTAAGCAAAATCAGACTTTATTGCATTCATTTTGGAAAACAAAACATCATCATCCTCATACAAAGCAGATAAATTAAAATCAAAATTAAAATCACTGTCATTATTCTCAAAATCATAAAGCAGGACATCTTCAAACTTTTCTTCAACCAGGGCAGCTACCCCCTCTAGAGTTTTCTCAACGTTCAGGATAGCTTCCTTTTTCCTTTTCGGATTGGGCTCCTTGTAGACTGGTAGGGTGAACTCTTTCTTCACTTGTTCCACTATCTTGGCAACGTCAGTAAAAATTTCAAAATTTGGTATCAACTTTCCCATGAACATGATTGGCTTGTGCTTTCCTTGGAGTGGTCCCACATTTGGAGCTTTAACAAAGATCTCTTTAAGTGTTGGGAAGCTCATCTTCTCATTCTTCTTTAGCTGGACATGTTTGGTGGCTTCTTCATACCCTAACCCTTTCTTGGAAGTTCAAGTTTTGAAATCTGGAAGCTTTGTCACACCGGCCTTGCCCTTTCCATGACCAGCTCCGGGAAGGTAGCTCATGTTCTTCATCATGTTCAAGACCTTAGAGTCCACTACTTCATCATCAAAAATTGCAGCTACTTAGAAACCGTTGAGATGCCTCTCTATCATTAGATCATTAACAACCTCATTATCCTCGGCCTCGATGACCACCGTCTCATCTCCGTTAGGGAACTTGATCTTTTGATGAAGGGTGGAAGGAACTCCACCAAGAGGATGGAACCATGGTCATCCTAAAAGTAGGGCAAAAGTAACAGGTATGTCCAAAACAACAAATTCAATAATAGATTCAATTGGACTAACCTTCACAGCAGCTTTGAAAGTTCCTTCAACATGCCTCTTGGTATTGTCATAGGCCCGAATGGTTACCTCGGTTGGGTTTAGATCCCTCGTTGACATAGCTAGCTTTGGCAATATTTTAAGTGGACAAACATTTATGGAGGACCCATCATCAACCATCACACATGGAGTCCTTTTTCCTTTTATTTCCACTTTGATAAAGAGAGGACGGATGTGATACCTCCCTTCTTTCGGTAAATCTGCATCTGAGAAAGTACCATTCCCATATTAACTTCACTCTTCTTTTGAATGTCTTCACATTTCATTACTCCTTTAACTTTTATGAAGTTAATCAGCTCCTCCAGTGTTATGGAGGTGGAAATTGGCATGCTAGCCAAGGCCTTGACCATAGTTTCATGGTGCTTTTTAGAAGTGGCTAATAAGTCCCAAATGCTAACACTTGCTTGGCTTCTCTTCAACTGCTTAAGCACAGTATCATCTTCCTCTTCTTTGTTCCCTACTTTGACTTCCTTTCTTTTATTAACTTCTACCTCCTTAGTTGGTGGCCTTGCATAAGGCTTACCAGATATTGTGTTCATTACTTCATCTTCTTAAGGCTCGGACCAAGTCCATTCCTCCTTCTTGGATACAAGATCATCATCACTATCGCTTGAATCAAAACTCATTCACAACATAGATTGCTACTTCTTTACCCACTATAGTTTGTTCAATTTTGTTAAACACCACTTCTTCTTTACTTACTTCTTTATCCACATCTTGGAAAGAAGACATGATAAAACTTTCATGCAAACCTCCTCCAATCATGAAGGTCGCTGGTGGTGGTACTCTATTGAACCTTGGCAATGGATTATCTTTAGTGTTTGGCTTGTTTGGCTCGTGCAGCTTCCCACTATCAATCAAATTCTGGATCTCATGCCTCAACCTCACACATCTATCCATGTTGTGTCCTTGCATTTGATGAAATTGACAAAATGCCTTAGTCAAAATTAGGTGGGAGAGGGTTAGGCAAAGGACAAGGATTTAAGGGTTGTAACAATCCCTTCTTTTGTAGCTTATTAAGGACCTAATATAGCGACTTTCCTAATTCTAAAACTGCCTTCTTCCTCCTTGGCCAGTAGTATTAACACCAACTGCCTTTTGCATGCTTTGGTTACCAGAATGGTAGTTTCCTTTCTCGTTCCTTCTTGTTGAAAAGTGGTTCTTCTCTCTTTCCCACTCTTCAATTTGTAGACTAGCTTGTAAAAGGTCTTTAAAATCCCGAATGAGTGTATGAGACATCCTTTTGTGAAGGCTAGGTAACACTCCTCTCACAATCATTCTAATTTCATTGGATTCGTAAGGCCTTCTCTTGAGCAAAGCAGCCTTATCCCTCCATCTTTTCAAATAGTCCACAAAATTCTCATTTTGCCTTTGTCTAATGGACTCAACTTCCATTAAGGTAACTTCCATCTTGACATTGTATCCATATTATTGGATGAAGGCCTTATATAGCACATCCCAACTCTTTTGTGTGCCATCATCTAAGGTATTGAACCAATTTTGGATGATAGGGTCCAATGAGAGCATAAAATACCTTAGAGTTTAAGCCTTAGTAGCTCGAGCAGACTGCATAACAAAGATATACTATTTCACATGGAGGTGAGGATTTTCGGTTTCATCAAACTTTACAAAGGATGGCATCTTGAACTTGTATGAAACTTCTTCTTCTATCTCAAATAATTTGTCAACTTCAGACATTTCTTCAATTTTCAGCTTCTTTTCAAACTTCTTTTCCAGATCAACTATCATCTTTTCAACATCTGAAGTTTCAGTTTTCTCCACAGCTGATCTTTCAACAACCTTTGACTCTTTCTTCTTGTCTTGAGGATCTTAGAAGTATTGAGCCCAATCGTCATCATCATCAACGATCACCTTATCATCATCAAAAGCCACTTCACCAACTTTAGCCTTCCCTTTATCTTTCTTGGTGCTTGCGGATGCTTTAGCATTGTTCCCAAACATTGTAGTCATTTTATTCTTAATGATCTCAGCTAGGGCCCCCTTTAATTCTTCCATTTTAGCATTGAGGGCGTCGTCCACCATTCTTTGAATTTGTTTAAGCTCCATTGTTGTTGGTGAAAAAGTGATTGAGTCACTGCTAGATTCTTCATCTCCGGTGTAGGTCAGATTGTCGTAAGCTTTTGAACTATCATAATCCAGGGTTGTGAGCCAGAAAGGATTAAAGATATGTGATGTGATGCATGTATGCATAGACAATAAACAAACAAGGATAAATAGGATGTTTCTTCCCACTTTATAACTTCCACACACGGATGGCGAGTCTTCTTTCCTAGATAATATGGTTAACAAAATACCAACATGGGGTATCTTGTTTTCAAATAATTTTCTCAGACTTTTCAGCCAATAGTTATATTTCAAAAAATGGAAATCAGTTCATGTAATTCACATTAATTAGGCTTTAATCCATCCAATCAACTAAAGCACCTTTTATGGTATATTGGATTAAAACTAAATTAAGAGGTATATTATAAATAGATTTCTCACTTGAAAAAGTAACTAATGATTCATGCTAAAAACAAGCCCATGATTAATTATTTTTAGTATAAACTAGGCTCACAATTGATTTTTGGTATTCCATAATTGACCTAAATAATTTGTAAGCTCTTTATAAGAAAAGGTTGGATGAAATAGTTTTGTTTGAAAAACCAATCACAAAAAGATTTTTAGAAAAATGGATTTTTGACTTCGTATTTGAGTCATGAGAAAAGAATTTTTGATTTGTTTTTAGGAAAGCTTTATGTCCAAAGACCATCTTGAAAAGTTTTGAAAATATCTTTGGTCTTTTGGACTTTAAAGAACAATTTATTTTGATCTTATAATATACTTAGGTCTTATTAGAAAAAGAACAAACCAAATAAGCCATGATTTAATCTAAGATAAATTAACCATAGTCAAATAACAAGCATTTGGGGTAAAAACCTAAGGAAAGTAACTCGGCCAATTACATGAGCTTTAGTCTTTGGGTTAAAAGGCTTAGGTTCCCATAGTAAGTATATACCAAATGGTACGAGGCTATGAGTGGTTATTCCATGCTCGATCTCCATATCTTGAGTGAAAGTATGCTATCCCTCATATAACACAATACAAGTAACATGGGCGTCCTAATTCACGCACACGATGCAATCTAATATGATGCAATGGATAATATCATGATAAGAAAGAATAGAATAATATAAAGACTAACGGAATCAACTTCTCTTATCCCTAGTGTAGTGGCCACTGTGACCAGAGATTTTTGCCCCCACTCCCGGTGGAATGGTTCTTATGACTTCGACACTGTTTAGGCTCGAGGCCTTAGAGAACACGGGCCTAAGCTTGGAGAAAATGGAGTTGCCACCCGGACGGGCTAGAAAAAAGAAAGGGGTGGATGACTCAATTCCTAAGGAATCCCCAACCCCCTAATGGGTTCAAAAAGTTGGGTACGTGTAGGGAAGGTGAGAAACAGCCCAGCACACCCACAACTCCCGGTTCATTGGAACTGGCCTCCTTTGTAGGTCTTAATATTATAAAATTCTTAAATATAATAATATTATCCATATTATATGCAACAATTAAAATAAAACATCATTATATTAAAATCAAAGTAATATCCAAACGAAACAAATAAATGGACACCCATCCGATTATGGAAACATGTCCTTACATAGTCCATGTCTAAAACTAAATAGGACACCTACCGAAAGGTGGAGACATGTCATTTACATTGGTCTAAAAAACTTTAAAATAAAATAAATTACATGATGTTTAACTAATGAGGTACCCATAAAGTGAAAACATACCTCTTACAATTTTAAAACTAAGACAAATAAAATAATATTCAATCATCTAATTATAAATAAAAGCAAACCATTCATAAAATAAAATAAAACATTCATCATTAACATATAACAAATCACATAATCAAATAAATAAATAAAATTAGAATTCAATCCATTAAATCAACAAGGTTAAGGTTTAAGATTTAGGATTTAAGAAATTAGGGTTTGGGTCTTAGAGTTTACTGAAGTTAGGGTTTTATCAAAACATGATTATTATAAAAATTTTAAGACCACTTTAACATGAAATTTTTGATAAATACTGATATGTAATATGACTACTTGATGTTTTAAAATATTATTTGAATAATCTAATGCTATGGTAATTTAATGGAACAAGCTACTATAAAGATTTGAAAACAGAATTAATTAAGATTTAGGGTTTGAATAACTTAGGGTTTAAGAAATTATATTTGAGCATTGTGGTTTTAGAAAAGTGTAATTAGGGTTTTAATTTTCAAAAATATGTTTTATGGGCATTAAGGCATTAGTGTTTTGAAAAATAGTTTTTAGGGTTTTAGATAAAGTTTGGATAGTAAGTAGAATAATTGATCAAATAATAAAAACATGCATGTTGTAAACCCTTAATTTTTGACCCAGTCCAGTCTAATATTTTTTAAAATAGTCAAATAATTTTTGTGGTATTTTAATTAAATAATATTTATTTTAATATTCATTACTTACAATATTTATTTTTAATAAAAATAAAAAAAGGTAACAGTAAAAAAAGATAATAAATAAATAAATAAAAATCGGTGACGAAAAATTTTCATCGCCGAAGATGAATTGGCTTGGGCCAATTTGCCGCAGGTTTTGGCTGGCCCGCGCCCGCAGCTCGCACGCAATTCTCGTAGATTCTCATAGCAGGCTCGCCCGTAGCCCGCAACAATTTTTGCCAGCGCAGTTTTTTTGAAACCCAATTCTATTTGGTTTTTATTTCTTTTCCTAAATGGTTTTTATTTCCTTAGAAAATTAGAAGTAGGTTTTTTATTTTTTCTATAAATACCACATTAAAACACAGTAAAAGGAGGAAGGAAATTCTTGGGCTTAAATTTTTAACCGGACTTGGGACTCTTGAATTCTTTCGGCCAAAAGAAAACCTTGAAGAAGCAAGAGGTAGTGAGGAAGCAATACCAATCCATCAAAGGCAGCCTACACTATCTTTATTATTGTTCAATCAAAATTCAAAGATTATGGTGGAACCAACAACGGAGGTTTGAATCTTTATTTCTTTGCTTATATTCACAGTAACTTCATTATACAATTTGATAAATTGTTCAAGCATGCATATTTTTGTTACTTGATCAATGGTTATGCTTAATATCCAAAATTTATTAAAAAAACCCTAGAAAGAGTTTTTCCAAAACCCTAATGCCTTAATGCCCATAACACATATTTTTGAAATCACAAATCATAATTACACTTTTCTAAAAACTATAATAATCTATTTTCTTAAAAACCTTGATCAAATTAATTTTCCAAAATCTTCACAGTAGCCTCCTCTTTCAAAATTGAATATGATAGTGATAGTTTTCTTAGAAACCCTAATTCTTATTTAAATTAAACCCTAACTTATTTAGTTAAAACCTTAATCAATTATTATTTATTATCATCATAGTAACCTATTCCATTAAATCACTATAATATTAGATTATCCAAATAATGTTTTAAATGTCCAGTAGTTATATTACATATAAGTATTTATCAAAAATCCATGTTAAAATAGTCTTAGAGTTTTATGATAATCATGTTTTGACAAAAACCCTAAATCCTTTTTCCCGAACCCTAATTCTTTAAAACATTAATCCTAAATGCCAAAACCTTAATTTTTCAAAGCTAAAATTTAGAAATCATAGAAACAACATCCAGTCCTCCCAATAGCCTAAAGCCAAAAATAAAACTAAAAATCGTAAAACTTTAAATCCCAGAACCCTAATTTCTTAAATCCTAAATCTTAAACCTTAACTTTGTTTATTTAATGGGTTGAATTTTAATTTTATTTATTTATTTGATTATGTGATTTATTATATGTTAATGATGAATGGTTTATTTTATTTTATGAATGGTTTGTTTTTATTTATAATTAGATGTTTGAATATTCTTGTTATTTGCCTTAGTTATAAAAATGTAAGAGGTATATTTCCATTATTGGGTGCCTCATTAATTAATCTTGATGTAATTTAAATTATTTTTATATTTTTGGATTAATGTAAAGGACATGTTTCCACCTTTCGGTGGGTGTCCTATTTAGTTTTAGACATGGACGATGTAAGGACATGTTTCCATCCTCGGATGGGCATCCATTTATTTATGTTTTTTATTTGGACATTGCTTTGATTTTAATATAATGATACTTTATTTTAATTGTTGCATATAATATGGATAATATTGTTATACTTAAGAATCTTATAATATTAAGACCTGCAAAGGAGGTTGGTTCCAATAAACCGGACATTGTGGGGTTGCTGGGCCATTTCTCACCTTCCCCACACGTACCCAACTTTTCGAACCCATTAGGGGGTTGGGGATTCCTTAGGAATCAAGTTATCCACCCATTTATTTTTTTCGGCCCATCCGGGTGGCGACTTCATTTTTCTCCAGGCTTAGGCCTGTGTTCTCTAAGGCCCCAAGCCTAAACAGTGCCGAAGTCACAAGAACCATTCCACCGGGAGTGAGGGCGAAAATCCTCGCTCACACATGTTTAAACAATTTATCAAATTGTATGATGAAGCTATTATAAACATAAGCAAAGAAATAGAGATTCAAACCTCTGTTGTTGGTTCCACCACAATCTTTGAATTCTGGTTGAAAAATAATAAAGACAGTGTAGGCTGCCTTTGATGGATTGTTGTTGCTTGCTCACTGCCTCTTGCTCCTTCAAGGTTCTCTTTTTTGGTCGAAAAAATCCAAAAGTCCAAAGTTCGATCCAAAAATTTTAGCTCTTTCAAGGTTCTCTTTTTTGGCCGAAAAAATCCAAAAGTCCAAAGTCTGATAAAAAATTTCATATCATTAATTATGTCTTTAATGTGGTATTTATAAGAAAAAATAAAACCGAATACTAATTAGCTAAGGAAATAAAAATGTTTTAGGAAACAAAAGTAAAAATCAAGTAGAATAGGGTTTTGGCAAAATTGTGCATGGGTCGGGCATGCGAAAGTGTGTTGATGAAGAAGTTCCATGGGCGCTGGGCATGGGCCAGCCAATTCGTTGCTCGCGACAAAAAATTTTAGTCACCGATTCTTCCGTTGCCAATTTTTATTTATTTATTATTTTTTATCCTTTTTATTATTACTTCTCTTTTTTAATTTTTATTAAAAATAAATATTAAAAATAATTATTAAAATAAATATTATTTAATTAAAATACCACAAAAAAAATTTTGAACTGTTTAAAAATATCGGATTGGACTGGGTCAAAAATTAAGGGTCTACAGTGTGGGGAATGTGAGAATTACCCACCACCCCCATAGCGCCTGGTTCATTGGAACCGGCCTTCTTTTCAGGTCTTAATATTATTAAATTCTTGACTTATTATAGCACCATCCATATTACACACATATTACAGTAAATAAATATTCATTATATTAAAATTAAAGAAGGTCCAAACTAAGCAATAAATGGGCACCCATATAATATAGAAACATGCCCTTACAATGCCCAATATTCAAAACATAAATAAAAAAGGACACCCACCATTTGGTAAAAACATATCCTTTACATTAATTCCAAAACTCAAAAGAAATTAAATTACATTGAATCTAACTAATGAGGCACCCACAAAGTGGAAACATACCTCTTACATTTTTGAAACTAAAATAATTAATACTAAAAATAATAAATCAAATAAATTAAGTCATTCAATCATTTATCATGAGTACTAAAAATAAATCATTCACAAAATCTAAAACATTAATGAATCATCCATTCAAGATATACGACAATCACACCTAAGTTTTAATCTTAAATAAAGAAATAAATATATCAATTAGGGTTTATACTTTAAATTAGGGTTTTAGAAGTTTTATTACTAAATTAGGGTTTAAGAAAATAAGGTTTAGGGTTCCTAGGGTTACTGGATTAGGATAAGGGTTTTGGTGTTACTGGATTAGGATAAGGGTTTTGGTGTTACTGGATTAGGATTAGGGTTTTTATGATTGTATTATTGAATTGAAACCTAAGCTACTATATGAAACAAACCAAAAACAATGAATTTGATAATCAAGATAGTGTGATGATAGTTTGAAAGGTAAGGATGATTATTGATTTAATAAACTGAATTAGGTGAACATACCTACATTTGAAGGCTCCACCAAAATAAGAGATTTGATCCAAGCTGCTGGCTGCACCAATTTTTTATTTCTGGCCGAGCTGCAAGCAAGACAATGGCCACTGCCTTATTGCCTTGCTTTTGCAAATTCAATCGTATTTTGTTTCTAATTGCTTGCTAAAAAACCACAGTTCGAGCAAAAATCCTCATCTTAGCAAAATGTTTCAATCCTAGCCTAAAACGTCCTCCACTTTAATCTTAAAGTCTCTTATTTATAAGAAATTGTCTAACACTAATGCTAAATCGAGTCCCTCTTAATTAAGGAAATAATTAAACTAATTTCAATTTGGTTACGTGGATGGCAAATTGGCAAGGCCAATTTGTTGCGAGCACAACCTGCGGCGAATTGGCCATGCCAATTCTCCACGGGCACGACATGCGGCAAATTGGCCAAGCCAATTTGCTGCAGGCCGAGGCCTGCAATGAATTGGCAAGGCCAATTCGCCTGGCGTGTAGCAAATTGGCAAGGCCAATTCGCCTATGGCGAAATTGGTTCACCAATTCCTCGCCCAATTAATATTTTTATTATTTTATTATTTTATTATTTTTATTTTTACTATTAAAATAAATAAATACTTATATTTTCTTTTTTATTTATTATAAAAATAAATACTACATTTTTCCTTTTTCCCTTTTATATTATTTATTATTTATAATATTAATAAAATAAATACTATATTATTATGTGTTGTGATTTTAATATTGTGCTAGACCAAATTTAAGTTTGTAAAATTATTCTAGGATGTGTTAAACCTTTAGACTTAATTATTTTTTAATTAGTGTTTAACTGGACTTGGTAAAAAAATAAGGGTCTACACTTACCTATTTAATTAATTTATTTTATTTTATTTATATCTAGGGACCAATTTAAAAGGGCATGTTTCCACCAATTAGTGGGTGTCCCATTTTATTTACTTGTTTTTTTGGACATTAGACATGGTTGTAAGGGTATGTTTCTATTCTCGGATGGTTGCCCATTTATTATTTTGTTTGAACTTATTTTGATTCTAATATAATGATTATTTATTCCAAAATTTGCATATAGTATGGATAATTTTTATAATATTTAAGAATTTAATAATATATAAACCTGAAAAGGAGGCCGGTTCAAATGAACCAAGCTTTCTAGGGGTGTTGGGTCATTCTCACCTCCCCAGACATACCTAACTTTCTGAACCCATTAGGGGGTTGGAGATTCCTTAAGAATCGAGTCAACCACCCCTTTCTATTTTCCGGGCTCGTCTGAGTGGCAACTCCATTTTCTCTGTATTTAGGCCCGTGTTCTTTAAGACCTTGAGCCTAATAGTGCCGAAGTAGCAAGAATCATTCCATATGGGAGTGGGGGAAAAAATCCCCGCTCACACTCACCATCCTCACATAAATCATTTCCAACTCCTTCTCTTAGTGATAATGATGAAAGAACTCTAACTCCTACTCCACCATCAAGAAAAAGGAAAAGAAAAAGTTTTAGATTATTCATTTTCTTGTATTTTCTTTCAATTAGTATCAATAAATTTCATTTTCTTTACTTTCATTTTCTTTTTGCCTTTTTCAAAGGGACAAAAATATATATGTCATTGAATTTAAATAACTTAATTGTCAAAGGGGGAGAGATAAACAGGAAAAGAAAACAAATTGGTATCAAGAAAAGCATACATCAATTGGTATCAAGAATTGCATGCATCAATTGTGAAATTATCTAACATAGGGGGAGAAAATTTATTGGCATTGCATTAATTGCTTCATGTATTTAATTATGTTTAACCTAAATCCAATTTGATTGCCAAATTCAAAAAGGGAGAGATTATTGAGATTGATGGACAATCAAACATTATTTTGATAATTGACAATCAAATTGATAAAGAACTAATGATTTCAAGTAAGTCTGCCAAGTTTGTTCTGCAAAAATTAAGCTCCTATAAGATCGTCCAAACCGAAGACCGAGCAACCGTACAAATGCAGCACGAGAACAAAACCAAACTCTCACATAGATCTGCCGAGCTAAGAAAAGCTGAGCAGACATACGCATGTGCTAAGCAGAGAACTGAACTAAAACATAGAGAGCCAAGCTGGATTTAGAACTGCCGAGTTTAGAGAACTAAACTAAACGAGGTAAAAGCAGATTGCCGAAACAATTGAGCTAAGCATGCAGTGTAGCTCGATATAGAGCTAAGACTAGCCAACTGCAGCAACTGAACTAAGTCCACATATTATAGAAAGGATTGTGTTCTTAGTGAGTGGTGAAGTAAGGAAGCCTGGTGGTCGTGCGATCATACAAGTGAACCAAGCGACCTCACCAAGTTAAGGTAAAAATTCATAAACTCATAGAAAGGATAACAGTCTTGGTGAGCGATGAAGGTAGGATGCTAGAACTTTGGACAACCACCCAAGAAGCCCGAATGATCTCACATAACAAAGAGCTAAAATACTAAAAAGAACAGAAGAGATAGTGGTCAGCTCTTGCAGTGATTTCTCGACACTTAAAACCTTATGCTACCGTACTGAAGAATCGAGTGACCGCATAAGTCCGGATGATTTAAATATTAGCTCCAAATACCTCAGACCAATGATAACTGAATAGGTGGATAATGAAATTTGAACTTAACAGTAACCTTATGCCGAGCGACCGCACTCCGTGCCTGGACGATCGCACGACACGAAGGTATAGGCAAATAGATTCTATCAGACACCAAGATTCGATTGTTGGAACTAGCCGTTATAGAGAGATTTCAAACCGAGTGTCTACCCACCTAGACAAACAATCGCACACCGAGCTCCAGGCATAGAATTAGTGGAAGACAAGCACTAAATATGTGAGAACCACTTCAAATGGATACATTAAGCCAAATGACTATAAATACCACATTAAACTTAATTTTTAGTTAGAGAATACTTTGTTTACTATTGTAATTTCATTGAACATTATTTTTCATTATCTTGTCTAAAGATCAAAAGATCAAACATAAAAAATCTTAGAGTCTTGGGTGTGAGCATTAAACACCATATAAGTTTGAGTGTGAGCTTAGAAACACTTAGGTTGTGAGAGTGAGCCTGGGAAAACTCTTGTAAGAGTTGTGAGGATTGATCTCAAACCATTGTTATAGTTTGGTGTTGGCTAGGGAAAACACCAAGTTAAAGTTAAGCTTGTAAAAAATCAAGACTAATGGAACCTTAACAAGCTGTTAAGGAAGTGGATGTAGGATTGAGGTAAATTTGAACCACTATATTTCTTTGTGTTCTTTCTTCTCAAACTCTACTGCACCTCTATTTACATCTTCTTCATCTCTTTCTTTTTAAGCTTTAAATTTACCATCATTCTTCAAACAACCAATTCACCCTCCCCTCTTGGTTGTTATTTTGGGACAACAAGATATCCCAATCTCAAATCAATTTTAGAAAACACTATGGCCCCCTTCTACTAATCAAAGAGATCATCAATGTAAGGCAACGGGTATTTATTCTTGATGGTCACTTTATTCAGTTGCCAATAATCAATGCACAACCTCAAAGTGCCATCCTTCTTCTTTACAAAGAATACTGGTGCTCCCCATGGTGAAACACTGGGGCTAACAAATCCTTCATCGAGCAGCTCCTGTAACTGCACCTTTAATCCTTTGATTAAACAAGTGCCATCCATTAAGGAGTAATAGATATGGGAGTGGTATCAGGCATCAAATCAATACCAAACTCCACCTCTCTCTCTGGAGGTAACCCCGACAAATCATTAGGGAACACATCTAGAAAATTTGCTACTATAGGTATACTATCCAACTAAGACCTCACTATCCTAGTTTTTGTAACATGAGCCAAAAATACCTCACACCTCTTTGGATCATCCTCCTAGCTGACATAGTTCAAATGAACAGGGATGCAAGATGTCTCTGCTAACCAAATACCACTACATATTTCTCATCACGTTTTTTCAGAGTAACACATTTTTATTGATAGTCAACCATAGCTCCATGTCTGGATGACTAATCAATACACAAAATCACATCATACTCCTTAAAAGGCATCTAGACCAGGTCATCGAGAAACTCTCCTTCCCGAACAACAATTGGACTATCTCAGTGTACCCTACTAACTACTACACTATGCCCTAAAGGGTTGGTCACCAACACATCAAACCCTAATGACTCAGAAAGCATATTACTCACAGGCACGATGGATACACTGATGTATGAATGCATCGATCCATGATCAATTAATGGATGTATAGAAATACTATGTAAAGAGAATGCACCAGTTATAACATTAGAAGCACTCAGCCATCGCTACATCACATATACCCTCTATGATGACCTTGCCTACTCTGATCTACTACTCCCTGTTGTGGATCCTCTTCTCTGACTAGATCTAAATCTGCCACCTCGACCCCCTCTATCACTAGGTCTGGAAACTGCTGTCTTAGTCTGCCTATCCACTGGTGGCTCTGGACAATCTCTGATAAAATGGTCATGGGACCCACATCTAAAATAGCCAGCTGATGATGGACTAATACCCCACAAACACCCCTGTTAATCTGACCATATTGAGCACAAGTGGATGGAGGGGATCTCTATGTAACTGGGGTTGGAGTACTAGCCATTGAAGTAGCAAATCCCTGACTCTGCCTCTGCTATTGAGACCCCCTTACAAGGCTACCCCTGGCCTCTGCTAGACCATTGTGGGAAACTCCCTTGGCCTCTCTTCGATGATGAAGACCCTACCTCCGACTATGGTCTTCTATCTCTACTCTTTGTCACCAACACATCAAATCCTAGGGATTCAGCATGCAAATCAGACACAGGCAAAACAGATGCACTAATATATGAATGAGTGGATCCGGGATCAATCAAAGCAAGTACTGAAATACCAAATAAAGAAAAAGTACCAGCTATGACTGCCAAAGCATCTGGTTGCCTCTGCATCACATAAATCCTCTGAGAAGATCCAGCCTCCTCTGGTCTACTCTCCCTGGATGTAGAACCTCCTCTAACACTGAACCCAGATCTGCCTCCTCTGCTGAAACCTCTACCTCCTCGACCTCCTCTCACACTAGATCGAGAAGCTGCAGAATCTACTGGCATCTGCTCCTGCCTCTCAGGACAATCTCTAACAAAATGATCAGGAGATCCACATCTGAAACATACCCCTGCTACACCAGTCTTCCAACAAGTACCACCATGTGGCCTACCACAATGAATACATATGGGTAAAGTGGATCTCTGCGTCACTGGGGTCGGAGCACTTGCCACTGAAACTGTAGGTCTAGATCTCTGCCTCTGAAACTATACTGACCTACCAGCTGGCCTCTGACTCCTACTAGCCCGAGGAACAAAACTTCCTTTACCTCTTTTTACAGATGAAGACCCGGCTTCAAACTGGGATCTTCTAACCCTAACCTCTTCCTCTAAAGCAGCTGCAATAACCTGAGCTCTTTCCACACTCCTAGCTGCTGTCACAAGCTGGGAAAAATCATGATATCTAGATCCAGCCACAAAACACATGATAGAGGGCCTCAATCCCTCCTCAAATCTCCTGCATCTATCTACCTCATCTTGTATAATACCCCCAGCATAATGGCTCAACCGTATAAACTCAACCTCATATTCCATTACTGTCCGGTTGTCTTGTTTCAAGCTCAAGAACTCCATCTTCTTCACATCCTTGTACTCCCTTGGAGTATACTTCAACTCAAACTCTCTTAGAAAATCAGCATAGGACAATGTTGGTTGATCATCCATAGCATGGGGCACTGTCTTCCACCAATCATATGCTTCTTTCTGCAGCAATGATCTTGCATAATCAAATTTTTCTTCTGGAGTGGCTTGCAACTGAACAAATATTCTCTGTACTTTGTCTAGCCACTACTCTAATACAGCTGGATCAATGGTACCTAAGAAATCTTCTGCTCCATACTTCCTTAATTTGTCATACTGTCTCACTGCTACCAAGGGCTGTGGGGGTGGTGGCGGTGGTTGCACTGGTGCTTGCCTTAATAACTCAACCACATGCCTAACCCAAACTGGCGGAACCTCCTCACCAGCTGGTCTCCCCGACACAGAAGCAGGTACCTCCCCAGCACTATCCACTCTAGCTCCATCCCTAACCTCAACAGGAGCTACACTCTCCTCACTACCCTCAACTGACTGACGCAAGTGAGAATCCATCACAACCTATATCTGCAAACACAGCAAAATACATCTTATTAAAGATCAGAGACTGCCAATACCAAACATATATTTATTCAAAAATTCACTTTTTAAAGTCAAAATATTCTTTTTCTTACATTTGACCTAGGTTGAGAATCTCAAACCTAGGCTCTGATACCAAAACAATTGTAACACCCCCACATCCAGTACAAGCACACTACAAACACCACAATGTAATGTACATGCACTGAACATAGGGATACTACAGTTTTCTTTTACAATCAAATCATTACAAAGATAACATAATCTTTATCATTATACATTATAGAAAATAAGTAATTAACTTGTAATATAAAACAAAATAGATATAAATACATTTACTTAATACGCAGCGGAATTTATAAAATAGTTACATATGTGAACACATTTAAATCCATATTTACAAATATACATATATTCACATTATAAATAATACTTTACAAGATATAAAGAAGTTATACATGATTGGCAACTGTTCTTTGATCTTTAAATCCCAAAGATAGATTCTTCAATGTCTACTCTCACTTGGTCTCGAGGAACTCTCGGGTTCTACTCTGTTACCTGCGCGATCAACATTATCGCGCTAAGCCAACGGCTTAGTAGTACAAAGTATAAAAACATTATGCTTTCATGCTATGCAATGTCACACATATGATTAATGAATACAACATCATAGGTGGAATTATAATACCACACTTTTACATTTCACCAATCATACTCACATAAGCATATCACAATTCAAAGTCCTTCCATGAATCTCATTATTCAATTAATTTACCATCAATAACTCACATTTAAACAAAGACAAGCATGGGCCCAAAACACACTAATATGTCATTCAATTTTCAGAGTCAATGCTTTGGTTTTGTTATCACATTTATCATTATCATATACCCAACTAGGCTTCAAGGATTTAGGTTCAACCAAGCTTCAAGGGGAACAAAGCATGCTAAGTATCAACCCAACTTGGCTTCAAGAACCAACCCAACCTAGCTTCAAGGGTTGTAACATCTCAATTAGGCTTCAAGGACTAGACCCAACCAAGCTTCAAGGGGAGTAAAACATGTTAAACTTCTACCCAACTTGGCTTCAAGGATCAATTCCAGCCTAACTTCAAGAGATTGTTACTATCATTAGGCATGCCACCAACAACAAACTCTGAAAATGGAATAACACATTAGTCACACAATTCATTTATTATTTCATTGACCATTTCAGTCTCAATTGAATCATCATCTAGGCAAACATGCCTCATTTATCACAATTGAATCATCATAGCCAATCACAATGGCTTTATATTTCATCACAACTCAATCCACATTATAGCAATTTATATTTCATATATACAATCATTTACATCATTATATCTTTCATTGATATAAACATAACAAAGCACATTATTCATATAAGTTAACAATGTAGTAATGCAACATTTGTACTTACCTCAATAACAATTTACACAACTTTTAACACTTCCTTGCCCAAGATCCTTTTATCTCTTAGATCAATGATCAAATCACTTTCTTCAAGACCTAATCCAAAAATAATAACATATACTTGCTTAGGGATACGCAAAAGATAATCCAATTAAAAGTAAACTAGGGCAACCCTAAACTTGACACGCTAAGCTACACGGGCGTGTCCCTGACCGTGCCCTAACTCCACAACACAGAAGCATTTACACGCTCAACAACACGGGCGTGTTCCTGGGCGTGTAATACCTTCTGCTTCTCAAACATAACAACACGCCCAACATCATGAACGTGCTCCTGGCCATGCCACACCTACTGCCTCTAACACAATTGACACGCCTAAAGACCCTGGACGTGCTCATGGGCGTGTCCGGCCACAAATCAAGATTCCGGCCAAAACAACCAAACACTCAACAAAACACTTTTATCCATCAACATCCACTTCACACCATCTTAACAAAACATACCCAAAAACCATCTTAAACTCACAAAAACACCAAAACAAGCCAAAACACAAATCAACTATAAATCACAAATCTCATCACAAACCCTAATCACAAACACAACATTATCTCTTCCAACCAACTTACTCTTTTCTTCAATCCACCCTTAAAATCCATGATCAAAACAATCAAAGACTCTTAAACATCTCAAAACCAAGCAACACACTCTTAAATCATCTATCAAACTCAATCAAAACTTCAAATAAACAAAGAAATCAAAAGAGGACTTAACAAAGTTACAAAACTTCTTGAATCACCAATTTGATTACTTAGATCTTCCTTCAATTTGAGCCTAGCACATCAAGATCCTCTCTTGTTCTCTTGTTTATCTTGTTTATGGAGGAGCCGGCCAACAATAAAGGAAAGAGAAGAAGAAAAGAAAAACAAAGACAAGTCAAACTTCTCCTCTTCTTTAAATCTCCACCAAGCAATTCTAACAAAGCAATTACTTAAATGCCCTCATCCATTTGTTTAGATTTCCTTAAAAACACTTACCCCTTTTTAGTCATTTCACAAAACACAAATAAATATCTTCTTCCCTTGACGACTCTTTTGACTTATGTATATGTTATATATATTATCATATAAACAACATATACATTTCTCTCTACATAATCTTTTCCTTTTTAAAACAATACATACACATTCTCTTTTCAATTTCTTTCTTATCAACATAACATATACACATAATTCAAACAAACAATAATTATATCCAAACTTCTAGGGCACACATGGGGATATTACAATACATACACCTAGTATACATACAATAAGTATATAAAGTATAAGGATGTCACTTTTCGTTACATTTTTAAGACCTTTAGCACAGTTCAAACCACAATACATAAATTTAAAGAAAATTTGCAAAATCATTATACTTTCAATGATCTTATCTTTATCAAAACTTCATTAATACATATAAATATACTCTTGTCAGAAATACAACATAATTAAAAAATTTACATGTATGCATCACCCTCTAGTTGGTCTTGACAAACTCTTACTCGTCTCGTGGCATAACGAAAGACTTCATATCTTCCACCTAGTTACCTGCGCGATTACACATCCGCGCTAAGCCCGAGAGCTTAGTAGTACAAATATAACATATAAACATACATTATAGAAATTCTAACATATAATGAAATATCACTCCCATGTATCATTAGTTTCTTATCATGTTTTTCTTTTTGAATTGCACCTTTCATATATCTCTACTAATCTCATATCTTATATATACATATATACATATCATTAACACCAACCACAATCCATCACTAATACTCACAATCATTATATCAATATACATATGACATAACATACTTCATATCATTATTTTATTCACAATTCACCAATCATGAATCACATTTCCAATGAAGGCAATCATTATCATCATTCATGAGTCACATTTCCAATAAAGGCAACCATAAATCTCATTACTCATTTATTTCAACATTTGTATATCACATTGACAACAAAGACAGACTCGGGCCCAAAAGACACTAATATGCCATTCAATTTTCAGAGTTAATGCTTTGGTTTTATTATCACATTTATCATTATCCTAGACCCATCTAGGCTTCAAGGATTTAGGTTCAACCAAGCTTCAAGGGGAACAAAGCATGCTAAGTATCAACCCAACTTGGCTTCAAGAACCAACCCAACCTAGCTTCAAGGGTTGTAACATCTCAATTAGGCTTCAAGGACTAGACCCAACCAAGCTTCAAGGGGAGTAAAACATGTTAAAATTCTACCCAACTTGGCTTCAAGGATCAAGCCCAACCTAACTTCAAGAGATTGTTACTATCATTAGGCATGCCACCAACAACAAACTCTGAAAATGGAATAACACATTAGCCACACAATTCATTTCTTATTTCATTATCATTTCCATTCTCAATTGAATCATCATAGCCAATCACAATGGCTTCACATCACATTATATCTCAGAACATTAGTTCCACATCTCTTGATGTCTCAATTCACATTAAACACTTCATCATTCAAGCATACATAATCAATTTCATTGCACATGAATCTCAAATTCATCGTCATATAAACAACATATCCATTTATTTCATTTCAATCATTATTAAAACATTTATCATAACAAATTGCATTACACATACCTTTTTGGATGATCCTTATAGCTTTCACACTATACAAATAACAACATTAGTCACATTGTATTAACAATTTAGTAATTTACTTAACATTGTTTTAAGTTCCAAAATCATATAAAAGAATGCATCTAGGTAAGTTTGCCCTTACCTCAAGAACTACTCCCATCAAGCTATACATAATCAATTACCTAATCATATCCTTCACATTTTACATATAGCATCATTGATTTAACATTACAAAGTACATTATTCATACAACACATTACCATTCACAAGATTCACAATGCATAACACATAACATTGTTCATATAGTGTCATATGCATCATCATATGTATGTTCAATCTCAACAAAGCGAGAAGAGCAAAGGACACTCACAGTAGCCAACACACTCAAGGGACACGGCCAAGCTTGTGGCCGTGTCTCTCAACCAAAAGCAACAGAAGCAAACATAGGCAAGGGACACGGCCGTGTCTTCACCAAAAATCATCCAACACGGCCAAATTTCGATAGACTTGGCCGTGTCTCTCAAAAATACTTTAGTTTGGCTGTGTCTCTTCCTTGGTTTGGCCGTGTCTCTCATGTATACAAACCCTAAATATGGCCAACTCACTTTTGATTGAATAAAAACACATTATGCACAATACAACCTCATTCAAATGGATGTAATCAATGTTATTAACACATATTCATCACAATATTCACATTAACACTATATCAACCATACAATCAATCACTTACCTCATCAAACCCTAAACCAACATCAATCTTCTTCTTTCAATATCAACATCCACTTAACTTACCATCTTCAAACAAAACCAACACCAATTTAACCTTTTTAACTTACAATCCATTTTAACACTTATAAACACATCTCAAACACACCAATTCATAATATCAACAAATCACAACTCATCTTCAAACACAACTTCAACAATAACAAAGGAAAACAAGAAAGTACTTACCTAAATTGAAGAAATTTCACAAATCTCCAACTTAATCCTTTGATTCTCCCTTCAATTTGATGTTTAGAACTTAGAACACCTCTCTTCCTCTCCCCTTCCTTTGATAGCCGGCCACACCAAATGAGAAGAGAAGAAAAATAAAGACAAGTCAGACTTCTCATCTTCTTTAAATCTCCACCAAGCAATTCTAACCAAGCAATTACCTAAATGCCCTTAACCATTTAACTTAGCTTCTTTCACTTATATGCCCATTTAAGTAATTTCACATATCACAAATAAATATCCTCTTGAATTGACCATCCATCTTGACTTATGTATATGTTATTTATACTACCATATATGCAACATATACACTTCCTTTAAAAATTCTTTTCTCTTTTAAATTAACATATACATTCAATCCAATTAAAACAACAATAATATTCAAAACTTCTAGGGCATACATTGGGATATTACAATTCTGTCCCCCTTAAATAATTTCATCCTCGAAATTATCAGTACCGTAACAATTCATTCTTAACAAAATATTATCTTAACTTCCATAAGAAGTTAATTATATGCTTAAGTTATTATGTCATCAAATCATATAACTTCAACTCTTCCCTTTAGAATCAACCATCTTCTCTAAATTCCATAACTCATGATTCTATACGTTTATATGTCTTATTACTTCCTTGATCAAACATTCAAAAGAACTCATTACATTTCCTATTAATGACTTTATACAAGAATCAGATCATTTTATAGTACACTTATATTTCATCCAATCTTTATATTCAATATATTTTATTCATTCACCTCTTTATAATTACTCTCTTAATTTTAACCTTAAAATCATTGGTTTATATCTTAGCATTAATTATTCCATCATTACAATCATTGTCTAAATAGACATTTATCAAACCTCAAAGGACAACAAAATCCTTATTTTTCACAAATGGAGTTAATTCTTTAGCATGCTTTTCGCTTAAATTACATATTAATACATTACCTTTCACTTTATTTTATAAATAACCAATCTTTTCCCTTTTTATCATGATTTATAACTACTAAAATTCCATTCGTTCATGTCCATTCACACTTTCACATTTTACATTATATCCATTATCATGTAAATAATTACACTCTTAGTACAACTATACACATTAAATCTCGATAATGATTCATAATCTTAGCCAAATCCAGATCAATTGATTTATCTGTCACAATATACCCACGTTCCAATCTTGTTCAATTCCAACCAACAATTAATTTATTTAAACTTATCATGAAATTTTACAATATTCATATATGTATATATATAACCTAATTCCATTAGGGCAAACTTATATACAATTCCTGATCTCTTCCGATTCATATTCAACCAAATTATCATGATAACAAATCACTTCAAATTATCTTAGTATAATTCCCACCAATTCTCATAAAAATGTTTATACTATATTTACTATCTATAGTTCATTCGCTTAAACCTCAAGTTCATTCATTTATTCATTACATACCATAAACTTATTCAGTATAACTTTCAGTCATATTTTATAATTTCTCCCTTTATCTTCATAATTATAGCCAAATTCTTAACATAAAATGTTAAGGTACAACTTCATCCATCATAACTTTTAACTCTACTTCTCAAACAAAATTTTCAATCTCACCAAATCTGTATTACAATCATTTTATCTAAGACCCAAAACCATGGCTTTAAGAGATTAATATTGAAGCCTGGAATTTTCAAATCAATGCTGTTCCTTTATAATTTTATTCTCAATCTTCACAAAATACAAGGCTAAGGTATAACTCAAGAATTACATATTCCAATCAGAAATTAACACATTCCAACTCCGTTTCAAACCAATTTGCACTCAATTATATAATCTTTATCCACTTAATTCATGTTTCAACAATATTACTATATACATATTCAATCATATGCAGTTCCCATACAATTTCTAATCATCACATCATTTCTAATCCATTTACAATCTCTTATAATGTATAATTACATAGAACTTTCCATATGTGAATACTTTGGGACTCTGAATATCATATGATCATCAAGTTCAATACTCACTATAACAATACCACTGTCCAATATTACTCAAGTCCATTCTATACTCATTTCCATCACATAATCCATTTAGCTTTACACAGTTCAAGACCTAATCTCTCTTAGGTCCACTAATACATACAACATCATTTCTATATCACTTATTCTATAATTATACCACATACATATTCATAGGTTACCTTCATAATGTAATTCACACATTTTTTTTCTCATAATTTCATTCATGTTGAAAAACTCAGTTCACATATCATATACATGTATACACTTAATTATATGCTCTTATTTTATTTTCCTTTTTCATACATTCCATACAAATTTAATGTTTATCACTTTCTTTTAAACACTATCATTTTCATTCTTCCAATATGATATAAAATATTTATTCACACAACACATATATATATATATTCTGACTATAATAACACTTCACATCCATCTTAATCACATTCCCAATGTGACAACTCTTTCGCTTTCATCTTTAAAAGCATTTAATATACTTCCATATCCATTTTTACCCTTTTGCAGTAAAATGACTTAAAATAGTTCATTTTCATTTGCTTATCCACTTCCCTTTTTAATTCAAAACAAATTCTCATACTATCAATCACATTACTCAATTCATAATACTTTCATATGCAATATTAGTCATTTCACCTAGCTCATGTATTGATTATACATTTAACTATCAATATCCAAATAATTTTTTTATCAAATTCCACTAAAACTTTAACTTTTCAACTTACTACTTTGCTTAAACTCCAATTTGCCAAACTCATCTTTTCTTAATATCACTTTAAAAAACATCTTATGTATATATATCACAAAGCAATATCAAAACATATAATTTTCACAATTATCAAGCTCATTTCAAAAATCCAAATGTCACATATTACCACCAATACCATGGGTTTTCACAATATTCAAACATCTCACATTTCTAACATTGAATTTACAATGTTTGCATTAAAATAACAATACCAATTTATATTCTTACTTAACCAATATCATCTCTTTTTCCTTTAAACAAAACCTTAACTTTATATATATATACCCCAAACTTTATATAGTCACACTTTGTCTATACTAATCAACTCATTCAATATTCCACCATACTCTCCTCATTTTAATAACATATCTTTCAATATTAACAATCCAATATTATTTCCTCTGTCTAGCAAACCCAACATAAACTTTATTATAAAGAGATTCAAAGTGTAGAAGAAAGAGTACATATTCTAATCTTGATTTTGTTTCCAACTCATTTCCAACTTTATTCTCCTTTTCATTTCTTTATACCTCAACACATTTAACAGTTCACTTTACTTGCATAAATTTCCATTTTTTTTATCAATTAAACTTATATAAATCCATATCATTACTTTCTCTAGCTTTAGTTTCGTGTAATACATCATTCACACACTAGCATCCATCTCATATAACACAGATATACTACAAATCATATAATGCCACATCCGAGACCAACCTAGGTATCAATGCATATGCATGTATTACAACTTTCATTTCAAAACTTTTCCTTTTTACTTCTATTTAAACTTTTCAAAACTTTTTCTTTTTAATTTCACTTAGGCCGAGAATCTCGAACCTAAGCTCTGATACCAAAATAATTGTAAGACCCCGATACTCCATATAAGTACTATACATACACCTAGTATACATACAGTAAGTATATAAAGTATAAGGATGTCACTTTTCGTTACATTTTTAAGACCTTTAGCACAGTTCAAACCACAATACATAAATTTAAAGAAAATTTGCAAAATCATTATACTTTCAATGATCTTATCTTTATCAAAACTTCATTAATACATATAAATATACTCTTGTCAGAAATACAACATAATTAAAAAATTTACATGTATGCATCACCCTCTAGTTGGTCTCGACAAACTCTTACTCGTCTCGTGGCATAACGAAAGACTTCATATCTTCCATCTAGTTACCTGCGCGATTACACATCCGCGCTAAGCCCGAGAGCTTAGTAGTACAAATATAACATATAAACATACATTATAGAAATTCTAACATATAATGAAATATCACTCCCATGTACCATTAGTTTCTTATCATGTTTTTCCTTTTGAATTGCACCTTTCATATATCTCTACTAATCTCATATATTATATATACATATATACATATCATTAACACCA
The DNA here is from genome assembly GCA_947685225.1 of Garcia nutans. Taxonomy (NCBI): domain Eukaryota; kingdom Viridiplantae; phylum Streptophyta; class Magnoliopsida; order Malpighiales; family Euphorbiaceae; genus Garcia; species Garcia nutans. The sequence goes on along the minus strand of CANTUV010000039.1, from coordinate 27,704,230 downwards.
ACCACAATCCATCACTAATACTCACAATCATTATATCAATATACATATGACATAACATACTTCATATCATTATTTTATTCACAATTCACCAATCATGAATCACATTTCCAATGAAGGCAATCATTATCATCATTCATGAGTCACATTTCCAACAAAGGCAACCATAAATCTCATTACTCATTTATTTCAACATTTGTATATCACATTGACAACAAAGACAGACTCGGGCCCAAAAGACACTAATATCCCATTCAATTTTCAGAGTTAATGCTTTGGTTTTATTATCACATTTATCATTATCATAGACCCAACTAGGCTTCAAGGATTTAGGTTCAACCAAGCTTCAAGGGGAACAAAGCATGCTAAGTATCAACCCAACTTGGCTTCAAGAACCAACCCAACCTAGCTTCAAGGGTTGTAACATCTCAATTAGGCTTCTAGGACTAGACCCAACCAAGCTTCAAGGGGAGTAAAACATGTTAAACTTCTACCCAACTTGGCTTCAAGGATCAAGCCCAACCTAACTTCAAGAGATTGTTACTATCATTAGGCATGCCACCAACAACAAACTCTGAAAATGGAATAACACATTAGCCACACAATTCATTTCTTATTTCATTATCATTTCCATTCTTAATTGAATCATCATAGCCAATCACAATGGCTTCACATCACATTATATCTCAGAACATTAGTTCCACATCTCTTGATGTCTCAATTCACATTACACACTTCATCATTCAAGCATACATAATCAATTTCATTGCACATGAATCTCAAATTCATCGTCATATAAACAACATATGCATTTATTTCATTTCAATCATTATTAAAACATTTATCATAACAAATTGCATTACACATACCTTTTTGGATGATCCTTATAGCTTTCACACTATACAAATAACAACATTAGTCACATTGTATTAACAATTTAGTAATTTACTTAACATTGTTTTAAGTTTCAAAATCATATAAAAGAATGCATCTAGGTAAGTTTGCCCTTACCTCAAGAACTACTCCCATCAAGCTATACATAATCAATTACCTAATCATATCCTTCACATTTTACATATAGCATCATTGATTTAACATTACAAAGTACATTATTCATACAACACATTACCATTCACAAGAATCACAATGCATAACACATAACATTGTTTATATAGTGTCATATGCATCATCATATGTATGTTCAATCTCAACAAAGCAAGAAGAGCACAGGACACTCACAGTAGCCAACATACTCAAGGGACACGGCCAAGCTTGTGGCTGTGTCTCTCAACCAAAAGCAACAGAAGTAAACATGGGCAGGGGACACGGCCGTGTCTTCTCCAAAAATCATCCAACACGGCCAAATTTCCATAGACTTGGCCGTGTCTCTCAAAAATACTTTAGTTTGGCTGTGTCTCTTCCTTGGTTTGGCCGTGTCTCTCATGTATACAAACCCTAAATATGGCCAACTCACTTTTGATTGAATAAAAACACATTATGCACAATACAACCTCATTCAAATGGATGTAATCAATGTTATTAACACATATTCATCACAATATTCACATTAACACTATATCAACCATACAATCAATCACTTACCACATCAAACCCTAAAACAACATCAATCTTCTTCTTTCAATATCAACATCCACTTAACTTACCATCTTCAAACAAAACCAACACCAATTTAACCTTTTTAACTTACAATCCATTTTAACACTTATAAACACATCTCAAACACACCAATTCATAATATCAACAAATCACAACTCATCTTCAAACACAACTTCAACAATAACAAAGGAAAACAAGTAAGTACTTACCTAAATTGAAGAAATTTCACAAATCTCCAACTTAATCCTTTGATTCTCCCTTCAATTTGATGTTTAGAACTTTGAACACCTCTCTTCCTCTCCCCTTCCTTTGATAGCCGGCCACACCAAATGAGAAGAGAAGAAAAATAAAGACAAGTCAAACTTCTCATCTTCTTTAAATCTCCACCAAGCAATTCTAACCAAGCAATTACCTAAATGCCCTTAACCATTTAACTTAGCTTCTTTCACTTATATGCCCATTTAAGTAATTTCACATATCACAAATAAATATCCTCTTGCATTGACCATCCATCTTGACTTATGTATATGTTATTTATACTACCATATATGCAACATATACACTTCCTTTAAAAATTATTTTCTCTTTTAAATTAACATATACATTCAATCCAATTAAAACAACAATAATATTCAAAACTTCTAGGGCATACATTGGGATATTACATAACTGGATAAATATCTCTGAACCCTATCCAACCACTGCTCTGCTATAGCTAGATCTGTAGTGCCAAAGAAATATGTAGCTTCAAATTTCCTTAGCTTGTCATACTTTCTGATAGGTAGCTTTTGCTACGATGGCTGTTGCGGCTGCACCGAAGTTTGTCATAACAATTCCACCATATGTCGCACCCACCCTGGCGAAACCTCCCCAACTGCTGGTCTAGCTGACATTGACGCCTCCCCAGCTATCTCTGCACCAGATCTAACATCACCCTTTCCAGGAGCAACACTCTCGGTTCTCCTCTCACTAGACTCATGCATCCAGGATTAGGGACCTGATAAAATGCCGGTGCAATAAATGTATGACATATTAAAATCATAATTAAAATTCCATTTCCTCTCTCCAAAAACCCACCTAGGTCGAGAATCTCAAACCTAGGCTCTGATACCAAAATAAAGGTAATACCCTAATATCCTATATACGTATAATACATACACCAGCTATATGTAAAATATGAGTATACAGTGCTGAATGTCACAGTTCAAACTCACTAAAACTTTATATAACTTAAATGTACCTTAATAAATAAATAAAAATATTTATTAGTAATTTATATTCTAGAAATACATATTTTAATGAAAAATCTCTGAAAAAAATTTTTCATACTTTTTTTTGTATTTTGAACATTCCCAAAAATTCAAATTTCTCAATCTGCATAAAATTACACTCCCAAACATTCATTTATTGCATCCATTTTTCCCAAAAAGCCTAATGGCTCAATATAAACAAAATTTCACAAACATTTTTATATCAATACATATATAAACTATACCTCACAGATTCAACATAAAACCCAAAAACCATTTTTAGTTTACATCATATACACATTTATAAATACAAAAATACATACTTCCATAAAATTTCTTAAAGTACAAAATATATACATGGAATGCAGAAGGCTTTGGCCTGTGGTAGCTCGGTAAGCTCCAAAAGCAAACAATCACAGTCTAGACTTGACTAGGTCTAGTGGTGCTCGTCGGATCCTCCGAATTAACCCTGTCACCTACACGATATAATTAATCATGCTAAGCATATCGCGTACATACTTTAGTAAAATTAAGAAATGATGTCACACATATATAATGCCATATTTGCTTCATGTTATAAATATCAAACATTTTATATACACATTAATAACACATTAAACATCTGCATACAGTGGGCCCAACCTCCTTATCCAATTATCTAGTCCTAGGCTTGTTGCCTTAGTCTTTCATATAGTGTATATTTCTGATACCATTGATGTCTCACTCGGGCGTAGACACATATCTATGACACCAGTGTCTCATCCCTTTTGGCATATGGTATGCCAACATCCAAGCATAATCTGTAACACCCCCACATCCAATGCACACACACTACAACTACAACCATGTAGCATAAGTGCACCAAACATAGGGATGCTACGGTTTTCTTCAACATTCAAAACATGTAAATAGATACAATACTATTATCATTATATAATATAGAAAAGTAGATCATTTACTTTTAAAATAAAACACATTAGATATATATATATACATACATATAGTTATTTCACAGCGGAAGTCATAAAATTTTTACATATTTGAAAACACTTAATTCCATATTTACAAATATACAAATATGTACATTTAATCAATACTTTACAAAATATAAAAAAAGTTATACATGATTGGCAAATCCCCTTTGATCTTTAAGTCTCCAAAATCAACTCTTCAATGTCTACCCTCACTCGGTCTCGAAGAGCTCTCGGGTTCGATTCTAACAGTTCTATCACCTGCGCGATTAAACACTATCGCGCTAAGCCAAGGGCTTAGTAAGATAATCATGCTAATGATATGACTTCGTGCAATGCAATGTCATTTCTCAAACCATAATATATATGTAACATCATATATGCAAAATTAACAATATACTTTCACATTACATATCACATTTTATTATCTTTTCATATACCTCATTAGTATTCATTTAATCATCAATACAAAGCAAAACAAACATCATTCATGACTCACATTAACCATAGACAAGCATGGGCCCAAGACACACTAATATGCCATTCAATTTTCAGAGTTAATGTTTTGGTTCTATCATCACATTTATCAATATCAATATCATAGACCCAACTAGGCTTCAAGGATTAAGTTCAACCAAGCTTCAAGGGGAGCAAAGCATGCTAAGCTTCTACCCAACTTGGCTTCAAGAACTAACCCAACCTAGCTTCAAGGGTGGTAACATCTCAATTAGGCTTCAAGGATTCAATCCAACCTAACTTCAAGAGATTGTTACTATCATTAGGCATGCCACCAATAACATACTCTGAAAATGGAATAACACATTAGCCACACAATTCATTTACATATCAATTATCATTTCCATTCTCAATTCTCATCAACATTTAGGCAAACATGCCTTCATTCTCTTAATATTATCATCATAGCCAATAACAATGGCCTCACATTTCATTTCACAATATAACACTTCATTATTCAAGTGTATACTTATCTCATCCATGATCACATTATATCTCATATAGCATCATTCATCATAGCCAAACACAATGGCATTGTCTCATATCATATCTTATTTGAATTATCATTTCATATTTGATACAACATTTCAAGGTACATTACTCATAAAATACAATACCTTTCACAATGCATAACATAACCTTGTTTAAATCTCAACAATGCAATTAGGGCAAAGAACAACTTATATGATTCATAGCTTTAGGATCTTCCATATGCATTTGATTAGTTCATTCATTGATTCAAGTGTGTTTAAAGTGTTTTAGGGTTAGGTTTAAGAACCAACCCACCTTTGAAGAACCAAAACAATGCAAAAAGAACAAAGAAACAAAACCCTAACCAACTCATTTGATGGACACGGGCAGCACACATGAGGGACACGGCCAAGCTTGTGGCCGTGTCTCTCAATTCAACTTTGGCAGTAGCAAACACGGCTTAGGGACACGGCCGTGTCTCTTCAACCAAAACTCACAGTAGCTCACACGGCTTGGGAACACGGCTGTGTCACCCAAAAATTAATCCAACACGTCCAAAATCATATGACTTGGCTGTGTCTCACATGGCCTTTGGCCGTGTCTCCCAAAACCAAAACCCTAATTGTAACCAACTCTCTTCCAAATGCATTAAAACTCAATATACATCATACCACTATCAATCTTCACTTATTTTTCCATAATCACAACCAAACCAACACAACCTCCAATTTTTAACTTACAATCAACTCTAACACTTATAAACACACATCAACACACTAAATCATCATCTCAACAATTCTCAATACACCTTAACCACAATTTCCAAATTAATAAAAGAAAACAAGAAATTACTTACCTAAAGTGAAGAAATTCCACAAATCTTCAACTTGATTCTTCAATTCTCCCTTCAATCTTGATCTTACTATCAAGAACACTTCTCCTTCCCTTTTGCTAATGGAGAGCCGGCCACTACCATCAAGAGGAAGAGAAAATGATCAAGAATCACAAAGTCAATCTTCCTTTTAATCTCCACCACAAAATTTCCAAAAGTAAATTACCTCAAGTCCCTTAACCATATAACTAACCTTTTGTCTTATATGAGCCCATATATGAACTTTCACACTCAACAAGAAAATATCTTCTTCCACTAACCAACACTTTGACTCTCCCTTTGACCATTTTATATGTTATATATATCACAATATACACAACATATAAACTTGTCTCTAAACCCTAAATTCTTTCCCAAAACACTTATACTTTTCTTTCTCAATTTAAACCAACAATCCAATAACAACAACAACAACAACATGCAAAACTTCTAGGGCATAAATGAGGATATTACAATTCTCCCCCTCTAAAAAGAAATTTCGTCCTCGAAATTACCTGATATCAAGGCCGAAACAGCTGAGGATATTGCTTTCGCATGGTTTGCTCATTCTCCCAAGTTGCTTCTTCTTTTGCATGATTCTTCCAAAGAATTTTCACTAATGGCACTCTTTTGTTCCTCAATTCTTTCACTTCCCGTGCCAAGATAGCAACTGGTTCCTCTTCAAATGTCAAGTCTGGGCTCACTTCAATAGATTCAAATGGCAACACATGAGATGGATCCGACCTGTACCTTCTCAACATAGAAACATGAAACACATTATGAATACGATCCAACTCAGGTGGCAAAGCAAGCCGATAAGCCACTGGCCCAACTCTTTCCAATACTTCATACGGTCCAATGAAACGAGGACTTAATTTCCCTTTCCGACCGAACCTCAAAATTTTCTTCCAAGGAGATACCTTCAAAAATACCTTATCCCCAACATCAAACTGAATGTCTCTCCTCTTCAGATCTGCATAGGACTTCTGTCGGTCTGAAGCTGCTTTTAACCTGCCCCGAATCAACTTCACTTTCTCTTCAGTTTCTTGAATCAAATCAGGCCCAATCAACTTGCTATCACCAAGTTCACTCCAACAAAGAGGTGTTCTGCACCGTCTGCCATACAATGCCTCGAATGGGGCCATTCCGATGCTGGATTGGTGACTGTTGTTGTAAGCAAACTCCACAAGAGGTAAGAATCTATCCTAACTTCCAGAGAAATCGATGACACAGCTTCTCAACATATCCTCAACAATCTGTATCACCCTCTCAGACTGTCCATCCGTCTGTGGATGAAAAGCAGTACTGAAGTGTAGTCGAGAACCCAAAGCTCTGTGCAAACTCTTCCAAAATCTTGAAGTAAACCTGGGATCTCGATCAGACACCAAAGAAGTTGGAACACCATGCAATTTCACAATCTCCTGGATGTACAGCTCAGCCAACCTCTCCAAAGAATAATCCATCCGAACTGGGAGGAAATGAGCTGTCTTAGTCAATCTATCCACAATCACCCATATGGCATCATGTTTCTTTTGTGTCAAAGGCAAACCAGACACAAAGTCCATGGTCACTCTATCCCACTTCCATTCTGGCACTGACAACGGTTGAAGCAACCCAGTTGGAACTTGATGCTCTGCTTTAACCTTCTGACAAGTGAGACATTTCGATACAAACTCAGCAATGTCTCTCTTCAACCCAATCCACCAATAATGCTGTCTCAAATCATGATACATCTTCGTATTACCCGGATGCATAGCAAATAAAGACTGATGAGCTTCCTCTAAAATGATCCTCTTCAAGTCAGCATTATCGGGTACACACAATCTATTCTTAAACCATAGGCTCCCATCATCCTTCACAACAAAATCTCTAGTCTTTCCACTCTCACAATCTAAAACAATCTTCTGAATCTTCTTATCAGCTAACTGAGCCTCTTTGATCTGATCCAACAAAACAGGCTTCAATTGTAACTGTGCCAATAATGCACCATCATCACAAGGTACAAAACTGGCACGCAATGCTCTCAACTCAACAAGCAACGAGAGCGAGTAAACTGTTAAACCAGCTAAAGACTTCCGACTCAAGGCATCAGCAACCACATTTGCTTTACCTGGATGATAATCTATCAAACAGTCGTAGTCTTTAATCAATTCTAACCATCTCCTCTGCCGAAGGTTGAGCTCTTTCTGAACACCCAAATACTTCAAACTCTTGTGATCAGTGTAAATGAAACATTTCTCCCCAAACAGATAATGGCGCCAAATCTTTAATGCAAAAACAATGGCAGCCAACTCCAAATCATGGGTAGGATAGTTAAGCTCATGTGGTTTCAACTGTCGAGATGCATAAGCTATAACTTTCCCTTCCTGCATCAATACACACCCCAAACCTCTATGTGAAGCATCACTGTAGATCACATAGGGTTGGCCTTCTACAGGTAAAGTGAGAACAGGCGCTTGAGTCAACAAATCTCTCAACTGTTCAAAACTAGCCTGACACTGATCTGTCCACAAAAACCTCACTCCCTTACGAAGCAATCTGGTGAGTGGAGTAGCTATCAAAGAAAATCCTTTCACAAACCGCCGGTAATAGCCTGCCAAACCCAGAAAACTTCTAACCTCTGTCACAGACTTGGGTGGACTCCAATTCAAAATGGCTTCAACTTTACTCGGATCAACTCTAATGCCTTCTGCTGAAACAATATGTCCGAGAAAAGCTACCTGATCCAACCAGAACTCACACTTCGACAATTTGGCAAATAGTTGCTTCTCTCTCAAAATCTGCAACACAATCCGCAGATGCAAATCATGTTCCTCTTCATTCCTCGAATACACCAGAATATCATAGATGAAGACCACTACAAACTGATCCAAATAGGGCCTAAACACCCTATTCATCAAATCCATAAAAGCTGCAGGTGCATTCGTCAGACCAAAAGGCATAACTAAAAATTCATAATGCCCATACCTGGTCCGAAATGCAGTCTTCGGAACATCTTCAGCTCTGACTCTCAGCTGATGGTACCCAGATCTCAAATCAATTTTAGAAAACACAGCTGCATCCTTCAATTGATCAAAGAGATCATCGATTCTAGGCAAAGGATATTTATTCTTAATTGTCACCTTGTTCAATTGCCTATAGTCGATACATAACCTCATGGTACCATCTTTCTTCTTCACAAACAGCACTGGAGCTCCCCAAGGAGAAACACTGGGGCGAATAAATCCCTTATCCAACAGCTCCTGTAATTGCACTTTTAACTCTCTTAGTTCTGCTGGTGCCATTCTGTAAGGAGTAATCGAGATAGGAGTGGTACCAGGCAACAATTCAATACCAAACTCCACCTCTCTCTCAGGCGGCAATCCTGGCAACTCCTCAGGAAAAACATCAGGGAACTCTGCAACTGTGGCAATGCTATCAATAGGAGAACTTCTTACTCTAGTATCTATCACATGAGCAAGATAAGCTTCACATCCCTTTCTAATCAATCTCCTGGCTGCAACAGCTGAAACAAATAAGGAGGCTAACTGTTCCTGCTCATTAGATACTATCACCTCTCTACCATCACTAGTTCTCAAAGAAACAATCTTCTTTTTACAATCCACCACAGCTCCATGTCGAGATAGCCAATCCATGCCTAAAATCACATCATATTCCTTAAATGGCATCTCAATCAAATCCCCAAGGAACTCCTCACCCTGCACCCTCACTGCACTATCCCGATGCACTTTACTCACAATCACACTATGCCCTAACGGATTTGTCACCAAAACATCAAATCCTAGGGACTCAGCATGCACATCAAACACAGGCAATACAGATGCACTAATATAAGAATGGGTGGAACCCGGATCAATCAAAGCAAGTACTGCAGTATCAAATAAAGAAAAAGTACCAGCTATGACCGCCGATGCATCCGGCTGTCTCTGCATAACATACATCCTCTGGGAAGAACCAACCTCCTTCGGTCTAGTTTCCCTGGATGTAGCACCACCTCTAGAACTGAACCCTGCTCTACCACCTCGGCTGGCACCTCTGCCTCCTCTACCTCCCCTCACACTGGCTCGAGAAGCGGCAGAATCAACTGGCATAAACTCCTGTCTCTCCGGACAGTCTCTCACAAAGTGATCCGGTGACCCACACCCGAAACAAACCCCTGCAACACCAGCCTTCCAACAAGGACCACCATGTGGCCTCCCACAATGGATGCAGATAGGTAAGGTGGATCTCTGAACCATAGGGGTCGGAGCACTTGCCACTGAAGCTGCAGGTCTATATCTTTGCCTTTGGAACTGCACTGATCTACCTGCTGGTCTCTGGCTCCTACTACTCCGAGGAACAAAGCTTCCTCTACCCCTCTTTGCTGAAGAAGACCCTGCCTCAAACTGAGGCCTCCTAACCCTAATCTCTTCCTCTGAAGCAACTGCAATCACTTGAGCCCTTTCTACATCTCGAGCTGCTGCCACTAGCTGGGAGAAATCGTGATATCTAGACCCAGCCACTAAGCACATGATAGAGGGTCTCAATCCCTCCTAAAACCTCCGGCATCTATCTATCTCATCAGCAATAATGCCACCAGCATAATGACTCAATCTAATAAACTCAACCTCATATTCAGTTACAGTCTTGCTATCTTGCTTCAAGCTCAAGAACTCCATCTTCTTCATATCCTTATACTCCCTTGGAGTATACTTCAACTCAAATTCTCTCAAGAAATCAGTGTAAGACAGTGTTGGAGGATCATCCATAGAATGGGGCACCGTCTTCCACCAATCGTAGGCATCCTTCTGAAGCAAAGATCTTGCATAGTCAAACTTTTCCTCTGAGGTGGCTTGCAACTGAACAAATACTCTCTGAACTCTGTCAAGCCACTGTTCTGCCACAGCTGGATCAACTGTGCCTAAGAAATCCTCCGCTCCATATTTCCTCAGTTTATCATAATGCCTTACTGGTACTGAAGGCTGAGGGGGTGGTGGCTGTGGTTGCACAGGTGCTTGTCTCATAGCTTCCATCATATTCCTAAACCAGGCTGGCGGAACCTCATCACCTACTGGTCTACCCGACCCAGAAACAGGTGCCTCACCAGCACTATCAACCCTAGCTCCATCCTCAGGAGCAACACTCTCCTCACTACCCTCAACCGATTGTCTCAAATGAGGATCCATCAACACCTACACTGCAAACACAAAAAAGGACACACCTTATTAAAGATCAGAGGTTGCCAATCCCAAACATATGTGTTATTTAAAACCACTTTTTAAGTAAAAATATTCTTTTTATTACATTTTACCTAGGTTGAGAATCTCAAACCTAGGCTCTGATACCAAAACAATTGTAACACCCCCACATCCAATGCACACACACTACAACTACAACCATGTAGCATAAGTGCACCAAACATAGGGATGCTACGGTTTTCTTCAACATTCAAAACATTTAAATAGATACAATACTATTATCATTATATAATATAGAAAAGTAGATCATTTACTTTTAAAATAAAACACATTAGATATATATATACATACATATAGTTATTTCACAGCGGAAGTCATAAAATTTTTACATATTTGAAAACACTTAATTCCATATTTACAAATATACAAATATGTACATTTAATCAATACTTTACAAAATATAAAAAAAGTTATACATGATTGGCAAATCCCCTTTGATCTTTAAGTCTCCAAAATCAACTCTTCAATGTCTACCCTCACTCGGTCTCGAAGAGCTCTCGGGTTCGATTCTAACAGTTCTATCACCTGCGCGATTAAACACTATCGCGCTAAGCCAAGGGCTTAGTAAGATAATCATGCTAATGATATGACTTCGTGCAATGCAATGTCATTTCTCAAACCATAATATATATGTAACATCATATATGCAAAATTAACAATATACTTTCACATTACATATCACATTTTATTATCTTTTCATATACCTCATTAGTATTCATTTAATCATCAATACAAAGCAAAACAAACATCATTCATGACTCACATTAACCATAGACAAGCATGGGCCCAAGACACACTAATATGCCATTCAATTTTCAGAGTTAATGTTTTGGTTCTATCATCACATTTATCAATATCAATATCATAGACCCAACTAGGCTTCAAGGATTAAGTTCAACCAAGCTTCAAGGGGAGCAAAGCATGCTAAGCTTCTACCCAACTTGGCTTCAAGAACTAACCCAACCTAGCTTCAAGGGTGGTAACATCTCAATTAGGCTTCAAGGATTCAATCCAACCTAACTTCAAGAGATTGTTACTATCATTAGGCATGCCACCAATAACATACTCTGAAAATGGAATAACACATTAGCCACACAATTCATTTACATATCAATTATCATTTCCATTCTCAATTCTCATCAACATTTAGGCAAACATGCCTTCATTCTCTTAATATTATCATCATAGCCAATAACAATGGCCTCACATTTCATTTCACAATATAACACTTCATTATTCAAGTGTATACTTATCTCATCCATGATCACATTATATCTCATATAGCATCATTCATCATAGCCAAACACAATGGCATTGTCTCATATCATATCTTATTTGAATTATCATTTCATCTTTGATACAACATTTCAAGGTACATTACTCATAAAATACAATACCTTTCACAATGCATAACATAACCTTGTTTAAATCTCAACAATGCAATTAGGGCAAAGAACAACTTATATGATTCATAGCTTTAGGATCTTCCATATGCATTTGATTAGTTCATTCATTGATTCAAGTGTGTTTAAAGTGTTTTAGGGTTAGGTTTAAGAACCAACCCACCTTTGAAGAACCAAAACAATGCAAAAAGAACAAAGAAACAAAACCCTAACCAACTCATTTGATGGACACGGGCAGCACACATGAGGGACACGGCCAAGCTTGTGGCCGTGTCTCTCAATTCAACTTTGGCAGTAGCAAACACGGCTTAGGGACACGGCCGTGTCTCTTCAACCAAAACTCACAGTAGCTCACACGGCTTGGGAACACGGCCGTGTCACCCAAAAATTAATCCAACACGTCCAAAATCATATGACTTGGCTGTGTCTCACATGGCCTTTGGCCGTGTCTCCCAAAACCAAAACCCTAATTGTAACCAACTCTCTTCCAAATGCATTAAAACTCAATATACATCATACCACTATCAATCTTCACTTATTTTTCCATAATCACAACCAAACCAACACAACCTCCAATTTTTAACTTACAATCAACTCTAACACTTATAAACACACATCAACACACTAAATCATCATCTCAACAATTCTCAATACACCTTAACCACAATTTCCAAATTAATAAAAGAAAACAAGAAATTACTTACCTAAAGTGAAGAAATTCCACAAATCTTCAACTTGATTCTTCAATTCTCCCTTCAATCTTGATCTTACTATCAAGAACACTTCTCCTTCCCTTTTGCTAATGGAGAGCCGGCCACTACCATCAAGAGGAAGAGAAAATGATCAAGAATCACAAAGTCAATCTTCCTTTTAATCTCCACCACAAAATTTCCAAAAGTAAATTACCTCAAGGCCCTTAACCATATAACTAACCTTTTGTCTTATATGAGCCCATATATGAACTTTCACACTCAACAAGAAAATATCTTCTTCCACTAACCAACACTTTGACTCTCCCTTTGACCATTTTATATGTTATATATATCACAATATACACAACATATAAACTTGTCTCTAAACCCTAAATTCTTTCCCAAAACACTTATACTTTTCTTTCTCAATTTAAACCAACAATCCAATAACAACAACAACAACAACATGCAAAACTTCTAGGGCATAAATGAGGATATTACATAATCTTCTGGCAACTAGATAATGTATAAGGTACACACAATAAATATTCATTTTCAACATATTTTCACATCCCGGTTCATATTATGGTTTCCATAAATGATTACAATATACAATGCAAATGTGATTTACTTCCACATGCTACTGCACAACTTGCACTTTTCACATTTTGCACAATTATTTCATTTAGCCACTCTCAAATGGCTTATCATGCCACAATCAACACAAATTTGGTATTGTTACTTCAAAAAATACCATATACACATGTTCATAAAAACAAAATATCATAACACATTTAACATATTTAATGTTTTATGCCAACGTTCAATGCAATCATAGACATTATAAACAAAGTAAGTACTAATCTCTATACAAGGGCACTTCCAAGCTATAAAGCACCAACTCTCACAACTATTCCAAAAGCCTCCTCACTTACTAAGTTCTTCGAACCAAAATGTGAATAACAAACATACATTAGCATCATATTTTAAGGTGTTTCAACTACCAAACAACAATTAAAACCTAATCCTTCAATTTCCTTTTTCTTAGCCTTAAGGTTCTTTAACTTTACAAAACCATACTCAATAATTCCAAATAGAGTTTTAAGCTCAAAAACATATTTAACATTATATTTTAACACATTTAAAACATTAAAATACAATGTACAACTTTTCCCTCAAAAATCCTAATTTTAGCCTTAAGCCACTCCAACTTTAGAACTTCACTCTAACCAATTCTAAATATTAATTTAAGTTCATTTTCATCAATAAAATCATTAACTACATGATTTAAATGAATAAACCAAATGAATAAATAGTCTTGAACAAAATCCTTTGCCAAAACCCTAAACCATACTAAGTAACTCAAACTCCAATAAAATTAAATCTAATCATCCAACCAACCATAAAATCCTTGCCTAGTCATCAAAATAACATGCTCCATAAGCATTAGAACCATTTACAAACATCCCATAGAAAACCCAAATTATACTGTAGACCCTTAATTTTTAACCCAGTCCGGTCCGTTATTTTTTAATCTAAAATAATTTTTGTGGTATTTTAATTAAATAAGATTTATTTTAGTATTTATTTTTTATAATTTTTAAAAAATTAATAATAAAAAATAAAAATAAAAATAAAAATTGATGATGAAAAAATAAGTGACGAAAAAATTCGTCGCCGAAAATGTTGGACGAAATGGCCTGGCAGCCAATTTCGCTTGTGCCCCTCACAATTTTTCACGCCAGCTCTCGTAGCCCGCTGCAATTTTCGCTAGCGAATTTGGTTTCCAACACAATTTTTTCAAAACCAAATTCAATTTGGTTTCGGTTTCTTTTTCCTAATTAATAATAATTTCCTTAAACAATTAAAATTAATCATCTAAATTTCCTATAAATAAGACTAAAAACAACACAAAGAAAGAAAAAGGAAATTTTGGAAAATAATCGACTGGAACTTTAAAAATTGATTGGACTTGGTAGTAAAACAATTAAGACATTTTGGAGCAATAAGCAAGCAATTCATAATTCATCAAAGGCGGCAACTTTGCCTTTGTCCTTGTTCATCCAAGAAGTAATTTTTGGTGGAACCAACAAACGAAGGTTTGAATCTCTAATTTCTTTTTATTTTCTTATAGTAGCTTTGTTTTTTGATTCATAAGATTATACACAAAAAAACCTTGATCTATAAACATGTAGTAACATTGATCTTCGTTTCAACAACCTAAAAATACTTTTATGTTTCCAAATACCTTAAAAACCCTAAATCGTCTTTTCTATTTCCAAAAACCCTAAAAAAATACTTTCTGTTTCTAAGAAATTTAAGAACCCTAAAAAAAAATACTCTTTTGTTTCCAAAAACCTTAAAACGTTTTGCTTATTTCTAAAAGCTTTTAAAAAACCCTAAACTATTTTCCTTTCACCTTTTACCAAAATTCCCAAATGTTTTGTTAAATGTCCAAACCCTAAATTTATCTTACAGTTTCTAAAAGAATCACAGAAAGCTTTATAAGACTATAAATCATTTTCTCAAATTCTAA
Organism: Garcia nutans; assembly: GCA_947685225.1. Classification (NCBI taxonomy): domain Eukaryota; kingdom Viridiplantae; phylum Streptophyta; class Magnoliopsida; order Malpighiales; family Euphorbiaceae; genus Garcia; species Garcia nutans. The sequence continues at coordinate 27,688,669 of CANTUV010000039.1, read as the reverse complement.
AACCAAATATATTTTCCAAAAAACTAAAAACCCTAATTCCCTCAAAACCAAAACCACAAACCCTAGTTTTCCTAAACCCTAACCCTAATCCTTAAAACCTTATAAACCTAAACATTCAAACCTAATATAGTAAATCCAAAATAATAATTCAGTAACCGTGAGTTATAAAGCTAAATGTTTTAAAGTATCCAAACCCTAATTTCATAATTTTACCCTTCAAACCCTAATTTGATCAATCAAAGAATCTTACTAATTTCTTAAATTATAAAACCCTAATCCATTTCAATTCTCTTAAAAACTTACAGTAGTTAAGAATTACAAACCCTAATAATACTAAAATTCCAAAACCCTAAAGTATTAATTAAAGAGTTTTAAATAGAAACAGTAACCCTAATTTGTACCTTTACTTGTTTTATTTTTAGATTTGATTGTGTTGTTCATTATATTCTTTGAATTATTTTCAATGCTTGATTTATTTAATTTCAATGCTTGATTTATTTAATTTATTATGAATGGTTATTTACTTTTATTGATTTAGTTTTGATTTCCAAATGTTGTAAGAGGTATGTTTCCACTCTGTGGGTACCTCATTAGTTAAATATCATGTAATTTAAATTGCTTTTATATTTTAGACCAATGTAAAGGGCATGTTTCTACCTTTTGGTGGGTGTCCTATTAGTTTAGACATGGTTGATGTAAGGACATGTTTCCATCTTCGGATGGGTGTCCATTTACTTGCTTCTTTGGACATTATTTTGATTTTTATATAACGATGCTTTATTTCAGTGTTGCGTGTAATATGGATAATATTGTTATACTCAAGAATTTTATAATATTAAGACCTGTAAAGGAGGCCAGTTCTAATGAACCGGTGTTGTGGGGGTGCTGGGCCATTTCTCACCTTCCCCACACGTACCCAACTTTCCAAACCCATTAGGGGGTTAGGAATTCCTTAGGAATCGAGTCATCCACCCCTTTCTTTTAAAATCCATCCGGGTGGTGACTCCATTTTCTCCAGACTTAGGTCAATCTTCTAAAATCCTTCAAAATTTAATTGAAATGATGATCAAAACCTTCACCAACCAGCCATGGAATTTCGGGTTTAGAGAGGAAGAAGAAGAGAAAAAAAATAAGTTTTGATTTTTCATTTCCTCACTTTCTAACCCCATATATATATATATAATATTTTAATTAATTACTTATTTATTCCAAAAATCCCATTTTTCTCCTCCACCCAAAAATTATTTATTTTTTATTTATTTTACTTTAATTTTTATATAGTTTAATTTTCATTTACCCTTTTGACTTTACTATTCATCTCTTATCTTTTCCTAACTTTTAGTTGACTTTATATGTTATGTATATTTCACATATAAAACACATATACATTACACATTCAACTCCAAATCTTTATTTATCTCTTTTATTATTTATTTAAATTAAATTAAATTTTATTTTAGCAAAAACAATGTGGTTGTTACAATCAAAGTAATGGTGTGAGTGAATAAATGGTATGAAAATCCTAAAAGCTATATAAAGGGGCTCTAGAGTCTTCTTATATAAATTTTATCTCTTTTTCATTCTTCTTCCATTCTTTTACCTTAGAAATCATGGAGAATTGAGAGAAGGAACAAGTTTTTGTGGATTTAAACTACTTTAAGCTTGATTTAGCAAGATAAACGTCATCGAATCAAAGGATTGAAGGAGAAAATGAAGGAAGAGTAACTTAAAAGTGGTTAGTGCTTGTATACTATATAATTTGTTATTTCTTTGAGTTTTATTGTTTAAATAATCATTTAATGAGATTAAATAAAGTTATTTTAAAAGAATTTATGTATTGAATATCGTGTGAAGAAATTGTTGCGAAAGAAGTTGTATAGTGAATAACTTATAAAATAGTTAAAGATAGTCTATATCAATTGACATGTGAAGAATATGTGTGTAAAATCTTTCTTTTATGTTAATAAAGTGAATATTTATTAATAAATAAACTAAAGTAATTATTAGTACAATTGTTGAGTTTTCTATGAGTTGAGATAGAGATATAAAACAAGTTAAGATTTTGATATGTGTTAAGGATTTAGATGAAATAGATGATGGAATTAGTTATAGTTGAAGTGTTTTAACTAATTTGGAGTGAAATTTTGAAATAGTTAGAGGATAGTCTATATGATTATTGGATAATTGTTAAATAAAAGATATAGACCTTAATATTGATCAAAAGGGCTTAAGTGATTATTTAAAGTTATTACAATATTAAGTAACTCCTTGTAGAGTAAATTATGTGATTAATACTCAATGGTTAATTGAAGTGCATATTTGATGGAATTGGCATATTTACTTATTTATCATGGATCATAAGTATAAATATGGTTAAATGATTATGGATGTCTTGAGCTGAGCAAACAATGTATAAATAAGTTGAAGTGAGGAGGAAATAAATAAATGTGTCATTATATGAAAATTGAAGCATGCATTGTTTTTATTATTGGAGAGTTTGATATTATTCATGTATTTGAGATAGTAAGTGAACTTAGAAGTGAATTGCTAGTTTATGCTTGAGAGTTTATGTACTGATATCAAATTGCAAAAAATAAAAGTGAGTTTAAATTATGAGATGAGTTGGAAAGGTGAAGGTTGTGTGAAGAGATTTTGTTGTATGTTCTTTAATGATAGAAATGAGTATAAAGTTAATGACACAATAAAAGATAGAAGAATGATGAGTTACTTGTTGGTGGATAAGAAAGGAAAGAAAGCTAGTGATTGTTGGGTATGTAAGTAAATCGGAGTTGAGTAAGCTCTATGTAACGTATGAAATAATAGTGTTTATAGAGTTATACATAAGCCAAAAAATGCAAGGAAAAGAAAGAATGAAAGTTCCATAAAGAGAAGTGAAATATCAAAGTGTGAGCGGGATTTTTACCCCTACTCCTGGTGGAATGGTTCTTGCGACTTCGGTACTGTTAGGCTCTTGGCCTTAGAGAATACGAGCCTAAACTTGGAGAATTTGAGATGTGGCCTGTAGACCCTTAATTTTTGACCCAATCCGGTCCAATATGTTTTATTTAGCCCAAAATGATTTTTGTTGTCTAATTGGTCCAAAATAATTTTTGTTAAATAATTTTTCGCTTTAGTATCTAATTTTTATTAATAAAAAATAAAAACAAACAAATAAAAATCAAAAAATAAAAATCAGAGTCGAAAAAATCGGCGACGAAAAAATCGTTGCGCAGGCTCGTGGTCATTTCGCTCGCAGGAATTTCCTGCGGGCAAAATAGCTTTTGTATTTCGCTCGCAGGATTTTCCTATGAGCGAAATAGATATTTTCTATTTCGCCCGCGCCCCAGCCCTCCCACTGCGGCAGTTTTTTTTTGCCAGCGTATTTTTTTCCTGCGGTAATTTTTTTTGGCAGCACAATTTTTTTCGATACAAATTTTTCAAAACCTAATTGAATTAGGTTTTAGTTTTTTATTTATTAATATTACTTACCTTAACTAATTAGGAATAAACCACATCAAACCACTATAAATAAGAACCAAAGGCAATTAATTTGAGGGGACCCGAAAATTGGCAGTAGTTTGGAAAATTTGAAACCAAATCAAGGAAGGAAAAAGAGCAATTATCTTTGTTCTTGTTCATCCAAGAAGAACTATTTTTGGAGAATTAATAAAAGGAGGTATGAGATTCTAATTTTTGTTTTATTTTTTCAGAGTAGCATAATCTATGAAATTTTATTTTTCAAATAAAAAACCTTAGAACTTTAATTTAGTTTTTCCCAAAGTTAAAAACACTAAAACGCTACTTTATTTTCCAAAAAGACTTAAAATTGTTATTTTTTCTTCTTAAAAATCTTAAAACTCTAATTAAACATCTTTTCCAACAAAACCAAAATTTGATTCTATTTCTTTCAAAATTTTAAACTAGGTTCTATTTCATTCAAAAAAAATTAAAAACATTAAAAAACATCTTTTCTATTTATAAAAACTTAAATCTGTTTGTTTAAATTCATAAAACTTCATGAAATCATCAAATTGTCTTTCTAAACCCTAATTCAAATTCATTACTCGAGACCCTAATTCTAAATTCTAAAATCCAAAATTCAACTTTTAAACCTAAAATAGTAAACCCTAACCCTTTAAAACTTTAAACCCTAATTTTTCTAAGCTCTAATCCTTTAAAACATTAAAAACAATAAAAACATAAATACTTTAAATTTTACACAGTAGCTTGAAATTACCATTTAAAACCATGAATCAAAAGTATTTTAAAGTGTCTAAAATCCTAGTTTCATGATTTCACCATTCAAATATTAATTTAGTTAATCAAAGAGTCTTACCAACCTTTTAAAACATAAAACCCTAATCTATTTTATTTCCATAAAAAGTCACAGTAGCTATAATTGGACTTTTATTTGTTTTTTTCAATTCCATATTTAATTATGCTTTGATTTATTTTATGTGCTTTAATTTATTTAAGTTTAATGCTTGGTTTATTTAATATATCATGGATGGATGTTTATTTTATATTTTAACTGATAGCTTGGATGAATGATTTTTTTATGATGAATGATTATTTACTTTTATCAATTAATTTAGATTTCCAAAAGTTGTAAGAGGTATGTTTCCACTTGGTGGGTACTTCATTTGTTAAAAATCATGTAATTTAATTTGGTTTTCTATTTTAGAACCAATGTAAAGGGCATGTTTCTACCTTTTGGTGAGTGTCCTATCTAGGCATGTGATGTAAGGACATGTTTCCATCCTTGGATGGGTGTCCATTTATTTGCTTTGTTTGGACATTGCTTTGATTTTAATATAATGATGCTTTCTTTTAATTATTGTATGTAATATGGATAATATTGTTATATTTAAAAATTTTATAATATTAAGGCCTGTAAAGGAGGCCGGTTCCAATGAACTGTTGCGCTCGAATTAAGTTCTACTATAAGCGTCACTCGCAAGTATATGAGGTAGTTGTAGCAAAGGTGATCGCCCCAAGATCGTCTCACAAGGAAGCTAGATAAGCTAATTGACTATCAGGTTGCAAATAACAAATTAATAAATTTAAATTGCTAACAACTAATGAAAACATATCGATTGGAGTTTAAAACAATAAAGGTAAACTGAGCTGATATATTGATTCACTTAATAGAAAGGTCTAGGGTTTGCACTTCTCTACTAACTTATATGTATGAATGGTTATTCCTCTCAACCAATTTAATTTTTAAGATTAGATCTCAAGCAACTTAATTAATCGAATCAAGGAAATAAGCTCTCGCATTCAAACCTCTTTCAAATAATCTTATTTCAATTGAAATAATCTTTTTCTTAGGTTATATTTCTAATTCACCTAAGTCCCTAATTGAATTGTTCCAGCATTAGACTTCATCTCTCAATCCTTCATCTAATACCTCAAACACATAATTGGTGGCCAATCAATTATATATTAACGATAATTCCATTCAATCAAGGCTAAAGAAATAATTCAATTAAGAGCAATAACCAATACATACAATCATAGTAGATCCATACAAACCCTAGACTAGATCAAATTAGTTCATAATGATGTTATCAAACATATTCATCTCATTAAAATTCAAAGAAATCAGTTTAGACATAATAGAATTCATGAATACAATTCCAAAGAAATTTAAGAGATAAAGTTTGAGAACAAAACCAAATTACAAACTCCCTTTTACTTCTGAAGAATCTCTTGTTCAGAACCTTTTCTAGAAAAATGTTGCAATGGCAAAAACCAATTTAATCTAGACTGTTTGCATCAAACTGTAATAAAAAATCTAAAAGAAAACAAAATAGAAACCCTAAAGTAATGTTTTTTCGGCTGATCAAAATCTCCCTGAAATAAAACCCTAATTCTCTTATTTATACGAAACCTCGCTCCAAAAATCCGCGTTTTCTTTTTTTTTTCTTCAGTCCCTGGAGTGACACGGCCAAGCTCCTGGCTGTGTCACCTAAATGTGTCCACTTCTGTGTGATTTTCATCTTTCTTCTTTGGAGTTGAGTGTGACACGGCCAAGCTTGGATGAGCTTGGCCGTGTTTGATGCTTTTGGAGGGACACGGCCAGTGACTTGGGCGTGTCCCCTGGGTGTGTCACCTACTGACCTCTTTATTCTTTGCTCTTCTTTCTTTGGTCTTCGTCCTTGGCTATGTGTGTGACAAGGCCAAGCTCCTGGCCGTGTCATTTGACACGGCCAGTGGCTTGGCCGTGTCCTCTGAGTGTGTTAGTTACTGCCTGAATTTTCCTTCCTCTCTCTTGGTTCCTTGGTTTTACCCTTTGCTTCATGCTACTCTTTCTTCCAAGGAAACAATTTGCATATTAACCTAAAATAAACACTTAAACAAACTTTAAACAAGAATCAAATAAACATTAACCAACAACACATAAACACCACACTAAAAACTAGAACAAAAACAACATAAACACTGAAATAAATTAAAACTACCAAAATTGATGAAAACACTAAATAAACAGATTAAAACTACCAAAATACCTAAAGAAAAAAATAATCATCATAATAAATAAGACACAATTCTATGACAAAAACTAATTAAACAACTACCCACACTTAAAACTTTGCTTGTCCTCAAGCAAATTCACATGGCATAAATTAAAAACTCAATCAACCTTAACTATAATTCCAGTATGTAAGATGAAATCCTTTAAGACTCAGCCATAAATAATTGCAATTTACTTCAATCAATATCTTCTTAACTCATTCATTAATCCAGACATACAAATCTCATCTCTCATCTAAGTATTTCACTCGATTTCATAGGTTAATTCACTCAAACCACTCATGACTGCATACTGCCATAAACTTGCTTAATTATCCAATCCCTCTCACTAATTTTCTCAAGAAATAATCCGAAGGTCTTTCATTTGGATGTAATAGGGCTAAGGTGAAGGTGTGAGAAAAGACATTTAAGCTGGAACATCAAGAAATGGAGTATCTAAATTAGACAATACTCTTGCTCAGAAACTCGTAACTCCCTCAAATGGTATATTCACCAACCCTTGACAATCTCACATACTTGCATACTTAAAGAAAAGTACATGAGTCGACATTCCTCTTTGATGACTAATGCTAGAAAATATATGAATTTTGTATATATATATATCTTTTATTTTATTTTATTTTATTTTATTTTTATTTATTTTTATTTTTTTAATATATATATATACAAAATATAAAATTGCATGAAACATCTAGCTTTAAATGTAGAGGAAAAGAATAACGACTCTTAGCAAATACAATGTCCAAAGTATGCATTTCAGCCCCAAATCTTACTAAAGTAATACTATTTTTGTTTTTTTTATTGCTTACCCAACACTTATGAATTAAACCACCCTATTGTCATATCATAAGAAACTCCATTCCTTAATTCAGGTATGATGATAATAAGAACACATTAAGTTGTGAATTGTGTTGATCAATTAAGAAAAAGCCAAAGGCTCAACTTGGCTCACTAAGGAATTCATAATTAAGGGAAGTCTTTTTAAGCTAAAGGGATATTCCTAATTTGCCTTTATCATTTTAAAACTTGAGATTAAATCATAATGTGAGTTCAATTAGTATGCAAAAGCAAGCTCTAGAGATGCAAAATCATGAAGGTGCACACTTAAGAAAAGAAAATCAATTGACAATAATATTCAATCTATGAGGCTCAAAACTCACAAAGGTGGGTTCTCAAAGATTTATATGTCATGAATTGCAGAATGTGAAAATTGATCCTGAATGAATTCAAATGCTAATCTCTATGCTGATAATAAAGTCTCAAATATAATACCAGAATCACAGAAAAGTCAATAAGTTTTCAACAATTATCCCATGTACAACACACAATATAATACACAACGACAAACAAAACAAGAATTAAAGAAAAGCTTAAAGATTACCCCACACTTATAAATTACATTGTCCTCAATGGAAACAAGGATAATAAAGAAAAAGAGTTAAGGTACAACCTGTTTCCCATCGGTCCTTTGTGAGGCAAACTCTACCTTTTCATCACAAACAACAAAATGTTCAAAAACAAAATATAATATATAAAATAAAATATCCAAAATATAAAATGTTAACATTAAAAACAAAAACAAAAAATAACAACACAAATATGCTATAACTAAACACAAGAAAGTAAGGAATTGTCTCAAAAGATCTGCAGTGAAGGAGGATGTGATGATGAAGCAGCCGAAGGATGAAGACTCAAAATCTTAGCAAGGTTGCTATTGATTTGGTCCAACTGTTGCAAGATCGCAGCATGATTACGATCTACCTTGCTCTCTAGTGCCTCTATCCTATTAAGTATATCTTGATTATTTGGAGCTGGAGTATCCTCTTCCAAATCAAGAGAATCCGAGTCGGACCCCTCCTGGACTCGTGTTCTCTTTTGTCTGCCCCCCAGTACTTCTGGATCAGCTGAAGCCATCATATAAGCTCCTCCCCTATTCACCACCATATGCATCTTCTCTAGTGTGGCCAAATCCAATGAATCATTACCCGTAATTTTAGTCATACGATAGGTACTCGGGTCAAAATCATCAAGAAGGGTTGTTGCTAATGTGGTAACCAATCCTCCAATACAAATAGCCCCCTTCTTTTTATTTGCCACACTATCAAAAACATCGGCCAACCAATAGCCGGTACTAATAGGTATTGCATTACACGCACAATCCAAGAAAAAGAGCTCACTAAGTTCCACTACACCCGGGCTTTCCTTTCGAGCAAAGAATCCACATGACATAAAACGATGCAAATACCTCAAAGCGGGATTACTGAATTTAGTTGCTTTAGCCGATTTGGCCACATAAGTTCTCAAGCCCAATGCTCCCCAAGCAAATTGTTGTTTAAAATCTTTAGGTACAGACCTTTCACCGTGTTGATGGAAACCAAATATCACATTCAATTGCTCAATACTAACCATAAATGATTTCCCAAGCAATTTAAAATTCAACTTAGAGCAAATTTTTTGTTCATCTCTTTCAACCTTAAGCGATGTTATAATTTTCAAAGTGAGCTCTTGAAATTGCAAAGGTCTAAAGGAGACTAGGTTCTTCCACCCAAGATTTTGAACATAACTATAAAAATTATCCCTAATATGAAGAGCATTAAGGGATTCATCGCTGACATACCTTGTCGGAAAGAAACCCCTAGCCAAAAGGGTAGCTCTCTTCAAAGATGAATAAGATGAAGATGAAGATGCAGCTGCAGTTGGAGGTTACTTCCTCCTATGGTGGGACACCATCTTCGTTCTCGGCATATTGAAAGATCTGAAAAAATTTGAAACTTAAACCGATTAATTTGAGTTTTAATGAGAGAAGAAGAAGATTGAATGGATTAATTTCAGTTTTGGTGAAGGAAATTGAGAATTGATGGGAGTTTGGAAGCTTTGAAGGATCAACAATGGAGGTTTTGTGAGAGAGAAGTTGAGAGAGCGAAAGGAAGCAAAAAGAAATTTAGGGATTAGAATGAACAAAAAGTGCTAAAAACCGTGTTTTTAAAGTGTAAAATTGAAGGGACACGGCCAAGCTTAGGTGAGCTTGGCCGTGTCTGATGTGTTTGGAGGGACATGGCCAGTGACTTGGCCGTGTCCCATGGGTGTGTTTGACTCAGTGAAAAAGAACTTGCAAAAACAAAGAGAAGGAAATTGGGTGAAGCTTGGCCGTGTCACATGGACACGGCCAAGCTAGTTGGCCGTGTTAGGGTTGTGTAAAATGGGATTTTTAGGGTTGGACTCTTTTTTTAAGTGGTCGTGTCAAGTGGTCGTGTCACTCACTGCCAATTTGACTCTTTTTTTATTTTTTATTTTTTTATTTTTATTTTATATCACCAAATCTTAAAGAAATTGCAAACCTCTTCTTCGATCAACCCTGAAACACATTAGAAAAATAAAAACCAATCAAAGCACCTATTCCATTTATTTAAATAAAAAATAAATCAAAATTGCTGAATATAAAATTACAACTATGAAAAGAAATGCAAACCGATGGGTTGCCTCCCATTTAGCGCTTCTTTAATGTCATATAGCTGGACATTACTGCAGGACTTAAGGATCGTAGGTCAAAGTGCTATCGATGATCCTTACTTCTTGGAATCCTTCATTATATGGTTTAACTCTCTGTCCATTTACTTTAAAAGTCTCATTTGTTCGAGAGTTAAGCAATTCTATGGCACCGGAAGGATATACCTGAGTTATCTCGAAAGGACCACTCCATCGAGACTTTAGTTTTCCTGGAAATAGATGGAGATGAGAATTAAAAAGCAAAACTTTCATACCTGGGCTTAATGTCTTTCGCACTATAATTTTGTCATGAAGTGCTTTAGTGCGATCCTTATAAATCCTCGAACTCTCATATGCCTCATTCCTCAGCTCATCTAACTCTGAAATTTGCAAAAAACGTTCTCTCTTTGCCTTGTCCAAGTCTAAATTCAGATTCTTGATTGCCCAATATGCTTTGTGCTCCAACTCCACTGGTAAATGACACGCCTTACCAAAAACCAATCGGTATGGACTCATACCCAAAGGAGTCTTGTAAGCAGTCCGATATGCCCACAAGCATCATGCAATCTACTCGCCCAATCCTTCCTTGATAAGTTGACTGTTTTCTCCAGAATTCCTTTTATTTGCTTGTTGGATGTTTCAACTTGACCAGAAGTCTGTGGATGGTATGGGGTCGCTACCTTGTGTTTCACACCAGATTTGTGCATTAATTTCTCAAAAAGTTTGTTGCAGAAATAACTTCCCCCATCACTGACTATCACTCTTGGTGTGCCAAATCTGCTAAGAATATTTTCCTTCACAAATTTAACAACCACATTAGCATCATTAGTACGGGTGGGGATTGCCTCCACCCATTTTGAAACATAATCAATAGCAACTAAAATATATTCATAACCAAAAGACTTGCGAAAAAGACCCATAAAGTCTATTCCCCACACATCAAACAGTTCAACAACAATATATGATTGAAGGGGCATTTCATTCCTCCTCCCAATGTTACCCACTCTTTGACAGCAGTCATAATGCTTGCAATACTCTTGGGCATCTTTGAATAGAGTAGGCCAGTAAAAACCACTTTGAAGCACCTTTTCTGCAGTCTTCCTCCCTCCAAAATGACCACCACAGTGAAGGTCATGAAAAAATTGAAGAACACTCAGTTATTCTTCCTCAGATACACACCTGCGAACTATCTCATCTTTGCAAATCCGGAATAAGTAAGGTTCATCCCAAAAATAAAATTTACTCATGTGCAAAAACCTTTTCTTTTCCTAAAATGACATGTTAGAATGCAAAATACCACAAGCAAGATAGTTAGCTATATCTACAAACCAAGGTGCATTAATTACCACAAACAGCTGCTCATCAGGAAATGCTTCTAAATTTTTATGAATACTATTAGATGCAAGATTTTCACTAAAGAAATGTAATCTAGATAAATGATCAGCTACAACATTCTCACTTCCCTTTGTATCCTCGATTTGAAAATCAAATTCTTGCAGTAATAACACCCATCTAATTAAGCGCGGTTTAGCATGTTGTTTTGTCAAAAGATATTTTAGAGCTGCATGATCAGAATGCACAATAATTTTCGACCCAATTAAATATGCTCTAAACTTATCTAAGGCAAAAACAACAGCTAACATTTCCTTTTCAGTTGTTGTGTAATTCATTTGCGCACTATTCTGGGTCAAGCTAGCATAATATATTACTCTCAAAAATTTATCAACCCTTTGCCCAAGAACAGCTCCTACTACATGATTAGAGGCATCACACATAATTTCGAAAGGTAAAGACCAAATAGGAGCTCCAATCACCGGTGCACTAGTCAGTTTTTCCTTAAGGGAATTAAAGGCTTGCATGCATTGTGTAGTAAACTCAAATGGAACATCTTTTCCCAACAAATGGCACAATGGTTGGCTTATTTTGGAAAAATCCTTAATAAACCTCTGGTAAAAACCTGCATGCCCTAGAAAACTTCTTATTCCCTTAATAGAGGTAGGTGGGAGTAATTTAGCAATCAATTCTACATTCGCCTTATCCACCTCAATCCCTTTACTTGACACAACATGACCTAATATAATGCCCTGAGCAACCATGAAATGACTCTGTTCCCAACTCAATGTAAGGTTACATTCAATGCATCTCTCAAGCATAAGAATAAGTTTATTGAGGCAATTATCAAAAGAACTACCAAAAACAGAAAAGTCATCCATAAATACCTCAATAAAATTAGCTATCATGTCTATGAAGACAGACATCATGCATCTCTGAAAAGTCGCAGGAGCATTGCACAAGCCAAATGGCATACGCCAAAATGCATAAGTCCCAAAAGTGCAAGTAAAAGTAGTTTTGGATTGATCCTCTGGTGATATTGGCACCTGACAATAACCTGAAAGTCCATCCAAAAAGCAATAATGTGAGTGTCCAGAAAGTTTATCTAACATCTGATCAATAAAAGGAAGAGAAAAATGGTCTTTCTTTGTGGCATTGTTCAACTTCCTATAATCAGTACACATTCTCCACCCAGTAGTAGTCCTAGTAGGAACCAATTCATTATTTTCATTTTTCACTACAGTGATTCCAGATTTCTTAGGCACTACATGTACTGGGCTCACCCACTCACTATTAGCTATTGGATATATCACTCCTTCATCCAGCAATTTGAGCACTTTCTTTCTTAACCACTTCACTCATATTTGGGTTAAGGCGCCTTTGGGTCTCCCTCACAGGTTTAGCTCCCTCTTATAAAGTGATTCTATGCATGCACATTGAAGGGCTAATACCTTTTATGTCACTCAATCCCCATCCTATTTCTCTTCTCAATCGTTTTAGCTCACTTAACAACCTCATCTCCTCCCCTTCACTAAGTTTGCTAGATATTATCACAGGTAAGGTGTTGTGATCTCCTAAAAACACATATTTCAAATTCTTAGGTAACTCCTTCAGCTCTAACTCAAGTGAAGGATTCTTCTCTTCTTTTTGGATGGAGGGAAGTTCACATACTGGGTCCTTCTTAAGTTCATCTATTTAAGCACTCTCAACTGGCTATTTCTGAATAAAAAATATCTAAACCACCATCTAAGGTCAGTGCCAACTCCAATTTATCTGAGGAACTTGTCTGCAAGAAGACATCTGAAACAACTGCGTCAATACAATCAATTAAAGAGCAATCCTCATATAATGCAGTTGTAGGAATGGGAGAAGTGTTAAAAATAGAAAATTCAACCGTTTGTCCTAAGACAGTCATTGACAATTTACCATTTTTAACATCTATCAAGGTGTTGGTAGTCACCATAAAAGGCCTACATAGTAAAATAGTGTGTGCGGATGGTGTAGGGTTACTTCCTTCCATGTCAAGAACTATGAAATCCATAGGCACTATCAACCCACCAACCTTAACTAACACATCTTCTATAACCCCTTTCGAAAATCTAAGAGATCTGTCAGCTAATTGCAACACCATTTTTGTAGGTTTAAGTTTCCCTAGTTCTAATTCAAGATACACAGAATAAGGCATCAAATTCGCACTGGCTCCTAAATCACACATGCATCAGTTCCCTTTCCATTACCCATAGTGATTTGAATTATGAAACTACTAGGATCCTTTAGTTTCAGAGGTAGTTTATGCTGCAAAACAGCACTAGCTACCTCTGACACTATCGCCTTTTCATTTGGCTCATACCTTTTTTTCTTTGTGTTCAATTCCTTGAAGAATTTGGCATAAGCTAGCATGTTCTTTATTGCTTCAAGTAAGGGTAAGTTAATACTTACCTTGGACAGCATGTTGAAGATGTCCGAAAATTGCTTATCTTGTTTATCATTCTTCAACCTGCTGGGGAATGGTATAGGTGGCCGGTAAGGATTACTTGCCTTGCGTAAATCTGCTGAAGGGGATTTCTCCATTGATCTTTCTCCAGCACCTTCATTTTCCGGTTCTCCTTCCTTTTTGTTCTTTTGATCACCTGCATCACAGAATTATTTTTAACATTATTGTTTATTACCTTGCCACTTCTAAGCACAGTCACTGATTGTGCCTGCTCAGGTTGACTTGGAAATTTCCCTTTTTGTTGAATCTACATTTGTTGTGCAAGTTGTCCCACTTGGGTCTCCACTATCTTAAAAGATGCTTCTAATGAATCCAGCCTTTTGTTAGTCATCTCTTGATTCTTAGCACTGACTTGGATAAAGGCCTGTAAACTATCCTCCAAACTCTCTCTCTTAGGCTGCCCTTGATTTGAAGATTGACCTTGCGGTTGGTTTTGTCTCTGGAGGAAATGGAAAGGTTGTTGAGAGTTATTTGTTGCCCAGGAAAAATTTGGATGATTCCGCCAACCAGGATTGTAAGTATTTGAGTAAGGATCATTCCGAGCCCTTGGTTGATATCCCCACATAGCATTGACTTGCTCAGCTTCATTTCCATAAGACTCATATGCGGAGGGGCATATATTTGCTCCATGCCCAAAAGTCCCACAAATTCCACACACTTCTTGAGTGGATGAAGAGGTATTATTCTTCATATTCAACATCTGCACTTGCCTTGTCAATTCAACTATCTGATTTACCATCTCACTGTTGGCTTCCAATTGATTCACTCCTTTAATTCTTCCTCTTACACTTTTCTGTTGAGAATTAGCTCCCAACATTTCAAAAATTTCATAAGTTTCATCAGCTGTCTTTTCTCCCATAGCTCCCCCAGCTGCGTTATCAACAGTATTCTGAAATTGCTGGGTTAGACCATCGTAGAAAAACTTATTCAGAAGTTGAAGTGGGTAATGATGGTGTGGACACTGGATCAGTAAAATCTTAAACTTGTCCCAAGCCTCATGAAATGGCTCTCCTTCAAATTGAGAGAATGTAGCTATTTTCCCTCTCAATTCAGCTGTCTTCTGATGTGAATAAAACTTGCCCATAAACTTGTTATAAACTTGCTCCCGAGTTGTCAAAGAATTTTTAGGCAACATCATAAGCCAGCTCTTTGCCCTATCCTTCAATGTATATGGAAAGCATCTCATCCTCAACTGGTCCTCTGTTAGTCCTCCCAATGGAAAAGTGTTGAGGGTGGAATAGAAATCCCGAATAAAGTTCAAAGGATCTTCATTTGGAACTCCATAGAATGATGGCATCATGTTGTAATGGATGTTCTTCAACTCATAATTTCTTGCTGCATCTGTCAATCTCTCATAGTTCTTTGCCTTTCTTCTCCCATGTTGGTAGATTGTGCAGTATCCGACTCAAAATCAGAAGTGTCCTCCTCTGTATCAAATCCGGTGTACAGTTCAAACTCTTCTCTATTCCTTTTCACTCTCTCAATTTCTGGAATAACTGGGTATAGCTCTCCTCTGAGTGATCTCCTGCCTTGCATAAACAAAATTTCTGGAAAGAAAGAATTATTAAAAGCAAAAGACAAATAAAATCAAAAGTAAACAATGAAAAATAATCTAAAATATTTATGCCTAATAAACAATTACGCCAATTAGCCTCCCCGGCAGCGGCGCCAAAAAATTCTTGCGCTTGAATTAAGTTCTACTATAAGCATCACTTGCAAGTATACGAGGTAGATGTAGCAAAGGTGATCACCTCAAGATCATCTCACAAGGAAGCTAGATAAGCTAATTGATTATCAGGTTGCAAATAACAAATTATAATAAATTTAAATTGCTAACAACTAATGAAAACAGATCGATTGGAGTTTTAAACAATAAAAGTAAACTGAGCTGATATATTGATTCACTTAATAGAAAGGTCTAGGGTTTGCACTTCTCTACTAACTTATATGTATGAACGGTTATTCCTCTCAACCAATTTAATTTCTAAGATTAGATCTCAAGCAACTTAATTAATCGAATCAAGGAAATAAGCTCTCGCATTGAAACCTCTTTCAAATAATCTCGTTTCAATTGAAATAATCTTTTTCTTAGGTTATATTTCTAATTCACCTAAGTCCCTAATTGAATTGTTCCAGCATTAGACTTCATCTCTCAATCCTTCATCTAATACCTCAAACACATAATTGGTGGCCAATCAATTATATATTAACGATAATTCCATTCAATCAGGGCTAAAGAAATAATTCAATTAAGAGCAATAACCAATACATACAATCATAGTAGATCCATACAAACCCTAGACTAGATCAAATTAGTTCATAATGATGTTATCAAACATATTCATCTCATTAAAATTCAAAGAAATCAGTTTAGACATAATAGAATTCATGAATACAATTCCAAAGAAATTTAAGAGATAAAGTTTGAGAACAAAACCAAATTACAAACTCCCTTTTACTTCTGAAGAATCTCTTGTTCAGAACCTTTTCTAGAAGAATGTTGCAATGGCAAAAACCAATTTAATCTAGACTGTTTGCATCAAAGTGTAATAAAAAATCTAAAAGAAAAAAAAATAGAAACCCTAAAGTAATGTTTTTTCGGCTGATCAAAATCTCCCTGAAATAAAACCCTAATTCTCTTATTTATATGAAACCTCGCTCCAAAAATCCACATTTTCTTTTTTTTTTCTTCAGTCCCTGGAGTGACACGATCAAGCTCCTGGCCGTGTCATGTGACACGGCCAGTGGCTTGGCCGTGTCACCTGAATGTGTCCGCTTCTGTGTGATTTTCATCTTTCTTCTTTGGAGTTGAGTGTGACACGGCCAAGCTTGGGTGAGCTTGGCCATGTTTGATGCTTTTGGAGGGACACGACCAGTGACTTGGCAGAGTCCCCTAGGTGTGTCACCTACTGACCTCTTTGTTCTTTTCTCTTCTTTCTTTGGTCTTCTTCCTTGGCTATGTGTGTGACACGGCCAAGCTCCTAGCCGTGTCATGAGACACGGCCAGTGGCTTGGCCGTGTCCTATGAGTGTGTCAGTTACTGCCTAAATTTTCCTTACTCTGTCTTGGTTCCTTGGTTTTGCCCTTTGCTTCATGCTACTCTTTCTTCCAAGGAAACAATTTGCATATTAACCTAAAACAAACACTTAAACAAACTTTAAACAAGAATCAAATAAACATTAGCCAACAACACATAAACACCACACTAAAAACTAGAACAAAAACAACATAAACACTGAAATAAATTAAAACTAACAAAATTGATGAAAACACTAAATAAACAGATTAAAACTACCAAAATACCTAAAGAAAACAATAATCATCATAATAAATAAGACACAATTCTATGACAAAAACTAATAAAACATGAACCACGCATTGTGGGGGTGCTGGGCCATTTCTCACCTTCCCCACATGTACCCAACTTTCCGAACCCATTAGGGGGTTGGGGATTCCTTAGGAATCGAGTCATCCACCCCTTTCTTTTTCCCAGCCCGTCCGGGTGGCGACTCCATTTTCTTCGAACTTAGGTCCGTGTTCTCTAAGGCCCCGAACCTAAACAGTGCCGAAGTCGCAAGAACCATTCCATCGAAGTGGGGGCGAAAATCCCTCTTACACGGCCCATATGGGTCAAGAAGATAGAATGGGGTGGATGACTCGATTCTTAAGGAATCCCCAACCTCTATTAGGCTCAAAAAGTTGGGTATGCATGGAGAAGGTGAAAATGACCCAGCACCCCCATAACGCCTAGTTTCCCATGTTGTGTTATGTGAGGGATACCATACTTTCACTCAAGGTATGGAGATCGAGCATGGCATAACCACTCATAGCCTCGTACCATTTGGTATATACTTTCTATGGGAACCTAAGCCCTTTAACCCAAAGACTAAAGCTCATGTAATTGGCCTAGTTACTTTCCTTAGGTTTTACCCCAAATGCATGTTGTTTGGCTATGGTTGGTTTATCTTAGTCTAAATCATGGCTTATTTGGTTTGTTCTTTTTCTTACAAAGAGCTTGCAAAAATATTTAGGTCAATTATGAAAAACCAAAAATCAATTGTGGGCCTAGTTTACACTAAGAATAAATTAACCATGGGCTTGTTTTTGGCATGAACCATTAGTTACCTTTTTCAAGTGAGAAATCTATTTATAATAAACCTCTTAATTTCGTTTTAATCCAATATAGCATAAAAGCTACTTTAGTTGGTTGAATGGATTAAAACCTAATTAATGGGAATTACTATGAATGGACTTCCATTTTCGAAAATATAACTATTGGTTGAAACATCCGAGAGAATTATTCAAAAGCAAGATACCCCATGTTGGTATTTTGTTAACCATATACCCAAGAAAAGAGACTCGCCATTCGTGTGTGGATGTTATAAGGTTGGAAGAAATGTCCTATTTATCCTTATTTGTTGATCATTTGTGCATACATGCATACATTTGCATCTCATATCATTGATCCTCTCTGGCTCACAGCCCTGGATTACGAAAGTTCAAAAGCCTACAATAATCCGACCTACGCCGGAGATGAAGTATCTAGCAATGACTCAATCACTTGCTCACCAAAAACAATGGATCCCGAACAAATTCAAGAATAGTGGATGATGCCCTCAATGCCAAAATGGAAGAAATAAAAGAGGCCATGGCCGAGACCATAAAGAATCAATTAGCTGTAATTTTAGGAAACCATGTCGAAGCATCTGCTAGCACCAAGAAAGTCAAGGGGAAGGCTAAAGCTAATGAAGTAGCTTTTGATGAGGACAAGGTGATCATTGATGATGATGATTGTGCCCAATATTATCAAGATGTTCAAGAGAAGAAGAAAGAATTGAAGGTTGTTGAGAAAGCAACTATCGAAAAGACCGAGACATCCGATGTTGAAAAGATGATTACTGATTTAGAAAAGAAATTTGAGAAGAAGTTGAAAATCAAAGAGATGTCTGAGATCGACAAACTATTTGAACATGATGAAGAGGTCCCTTATAAATTCAATATGCCTTCCTTTGCTAAGTACAATGGCACCGGAAATCCTCATCTCCATGTGAAGCAGTACATCATTGCCGTGCAGTCTGCCCGAGCTACTAAGGCTCAAACCCTAAGGTACTTTATGCTCTCATTGGACCCTGTTGTCCAAAATTGGTTCAATACCTTAGATGATGGAACACAAAAGAGTTGGGATCTACTTTACAGAGCCTTCATCCAACAATATGGATATAATGTTGAGTTGGAAGTTACCTTGATGGAAGTGGAGTCCATTAGGCAAAGGACGAATGAGAATTTTGTAGATTATGTCAAGAGATTGAGAAACAAGGCCGCTTTGCTCAAGAAAAGGCCCGACGAATCTGATCAAATAAGGATGATCGTGAGAGGTGTTCTGCCCAATCTCCGTGAAAGGCTATCTCACACCCTTATAAGGGACTTCAAAGATCTTCTCCAAGCTGGTCTACAAATTGAAGAGTGGGAAAGAGAGAAGAATCGCTTTTCAATAAAAAGGAATGAGAAAGGGAACTACCATTCGGGAAATCAAAGCACACAAAAAGAAGTTGATGTTAATGCCACTAGTCAAGGAGGAATGAGGCAGTTTTCAGAATTAGGGAAGCCACTGTCTTGGGTTCTCAATAAGCTACAAAAGAAGGGATTGTTACAACCCTTGACTCCTCATCCTTTGCCCAATCCTCTTCCACCTAACTTTGATACTAATGCATTTTGCCATTTCCACAAAGGCCTGGACACGAAATGGACAATTGTATGAAGTTGAGGCATGAGATCCAGAATTTAATTAATAATGGCAAATTGCCTGAACCGGACAAGCCCAATACCAAAGGTAATCCATTTCCAAGGTTCAACAGGGTGCCTCCACCAGCAACCTTCATGGTGGGAAAAGGATTGGAAGAAGATTTTGTTTTATCCTCTTTTCAAGATGGGGATATTGAAGATGTGAAAGAAGCTTAAACTCAACGAACTTTCCTTAGTTTGAATGTTGCTTTTCAATTTTACTTTCTTTAATTGGAACTATCGTGTTTTTCAAATTTAAATTTGTTTGAATAAATTACTTTTATCAAAAATTTTGTTGGTCTTTGTTCATTTTGGTGCTAAACCAATGAGGAATCTAGCTTGATAATTCATGAATTAATATATTTATGCATCATGACTCGAATGACTTTACTAGGTGAGGGAATTACTCTATAGCATTGAGTTGTGTATGCTTACTTAGAGAGGGCTCCTGCATAATTACCTTTGTTTAGGTCCTAGTCAGTCTTAGAGCATGCTTTGACAAACTTTCTAGGCAAAATTGAACTCTGCTTATTTAAGAGAGAAATGATATAGGCATTGTTTGCTTAGCCAACAACTAGTATCCACCTATTCAATATCAATCCCTAGTTGTCCATTTGAGTCTTCATAAAATTTTAGCTTTCTTTTTATTGGCTTACAAACCTCAATAACTTACCCTAAGCTATTTTGATACTTTTGACAAGTCTTATGATCACTAAGATAAAGAGGTAATGAGATAAAAAAAAACAATGATTAGTCCAGATCATGAGGATAGGTGAAGTTCTCTAGACCATAAGGGTAGTTGATGCTTTCAAGACCATAAGGGTAGTTGAAGTTTTTTCTAATATCTCCGATATATCAAGACAACATCAGAGTAACAAATGATTTATCCCTGCTAAAGAAGATTTATGTTACTCCATTCATCCATTATTGGAAGCCTAAGCTAGTACAAACGAGACAACTCTTTTAGAGCTAGAACCAAACAAAAAAAATGTAAAAATAAATAAAAAAGAGAGAAGAGAAAAAAAAAGGGAAAACAAAAAAGACAAAAGAGAAGATGAAAAAAAAAAGAGAGAAAAATAAAATCTAAAAAGGTGGTTCAAAAAGCCAACTGAGTTCTCTTTTACCTAAAGCAGCAAAAGGCTTCCATTTGGTTCATAAGGACAT
This sequence comes from Garcia nutans, assembly GCA_947685225.1. Taxonomy (NCBI): domain Eukaryota; kingdom Viridiplantae; phylum Streptophyta; class Magnoliopsida; order Malpighiales; family Euphorbiaceae; genus Garcia; species Garcia nutans. Next base: position 27,667,875 of record CANTUV010000039.1, on the reverse strand, counting down.
TGTGACTTGAATTAGTCCAACCCAACCAAAGATTCAATCAAAATCAAAGGAAAAGGGAGAAAGACTATTCAGTTCTTGAAAATTTTGTACTTAACAATCCTACAAGGAAGAAGGACTGTGAGCGGGGATTTTCGCCCCCCACTCCCGGTGGAATGGTTCTTGCGACTTCGGCACTGTTTAGGCTCAGGGTCTTAGAGAACATGGACCTAAGTCCAGAGAAAATAGAGTCGCCACCCAGACAAGCCAGGAAAAAGAAAGGGGTGGATGACTCGATTCCTAAGGAATCCCCAACCCCTTTCTTGAGTTTTAAAATATTGCTTTTAAATAAAATACATGTTTTGGTATTTGTAGTCCCTGATCAATCAAAGCAAGAACTGAAATGCCAAATAAAGAAAATGTACCCACAATGACTGCTGAAGCATCCGGCTGCCTTTGTATCACATACACTCGCTGAGATGGCCCAGCCTCATCTGGCCTACTACCTCCAGATGTAAAGCCTCCTCACTGACTAATCCCAAGTTGACCACCTCTACTGAAACCTCTGCGCCCTCGACCACCTCTGTTAACACTAGGTCGAGAAGCTGCAGTATTAGTCTGTCTATCTTCTTGTAGCTCAGGGCAATCTTTAATAAAGTGAGCTGGTGACCCACATCTAAAACATACTCTTGATCCACCCGTCTTCCAACAAGCACCCCCATGTGTCCTACCACAATGAACACATATAGATGGAATGGATCTCTGAACCACTGGAGTTGGAACACTTGCTATAGAAACTGTAGGTCTCGATCTCTACCTCTGATACTAAACTGACCTACTTGACTGCCTCTGGCTCCTACTGACTCTCGGAACAAAACTTCCTCTGCCTCTTTTCATAAATGAAGACCCTGCCTCAAACTGGGATCTCCTAACTCTGGTCTCCTCCTCGGTAGCAGCTGCTGCAATACACTGTGCTCTCTCAACACTTCTAGCTGCTGTAACCAATTGAGAAAAATCTTGGTATCGAGAACCAGCAACAATACACATAATAGAGGGCCTCAATCCCTCCTCAAATCTCCTACACCTGTCAATCTCATCTGAAATAATTCCACCGGCATAGTGACTCAACCAAATATACTCAATCTCATACTCTGTTACAGTCCGGTTATCTTGTCTCAGATTCAGAAATTTCATCTTCTTGACATCCTTATACTCCCTCGGAGTATATTTCTGCTCAAACTCCCTCAGAAAATCACTATAAGACAAAGTAGGTGGATCATCCATGGCATGAGGAACCGTCTTCCACCAATCATAAGCATCTTTTTGCATAAGGGATCTAGCATAATCAAATTTCTCTTCAGGAGTAGCTTGCAACTGGATAAATACCCTCTGCACTCTATCCAATCACTGCTCAGCTACTGCAGGATATGTAGTACCAAAGAAATCCTCAGCCCCATACTTTCTCAATTTATCATAATGTCTCACCGGCATGCATGGCTGTGGTGGAGGTGGCGGCTGCACTGGAGCTTGCCTCAACAATTCTACCACATGTCTTAGCCAAACTGGCGGAACCTCATCAAAGATCAGGGACTACCAATACCAAAACATGTATCTTATTTAAAAGCAATATTTTAAAACTCAAAATTTTCTTTTTCTTACAATTTTCCTAGGTTGAGAATCTCAAACCTAGGCTCTGATACCAAAACAATTGTAACACCCCTACATACTACTACACCTGGAATATATGTATACCGAATACAAGAGTGCCACGATTTATAATAAGCAAACCAATCTTTCAATTTAACAACATTATAAGAAAACTTAAAACACTTCATATTATATTATAAAGTATACTAGATAAAACATTTATTCAATACGCAATGGAAAATGTAGTGGTATTTACATATATAAATACATCAAAATCCATGTTTACAAAACATAAAATTTATACATGTTTGGCAGTTTGTCTTTGATCTTTAAGCCCACAATCAACACTTCAGAGTCTAGAGTCAACTCAGTCTAGATGAACTCTCTGGCTCTACCCTGTCACCTACGCGATGAACCACATTCGCGCTAAGCCAACGGCTTAGTGGTACAAACCACAATAACAATATGCTTTAATGTAATGCTAATGTCACACATTCATATATCATATTTCAAACCTTACATTAAATCATATTATTTATTTTATTTCACCATTCTTGAATCACATTTAAACAAAGACAAGCATGGGCCCAAAAGAAACTAATATGCCATTCAACTTTCAGAGTTAATGTTTTGGTTCAATTATCACATTTATCATTATCCCAACTAGGCTTCAAGGATTAGGCTCAACCAAACTTCAAGGGGAGCGAAGCATGCTAAGCATCAACCCAATTTGGCTTCAAGAACCAAACCCAACCTAGCTTCAAGGGTTGTAACATCTCAACTAGGCTTCAAGGACTAGACCCAACCAAGCTTCAAGGGGAGTTAAGCATGCTAAACATCAACCCAACTTTGCTTCAAGGATCAAGCCCAACCCAGCTTCAAGAGATTGTTACTATTAGGCATGCCACCAACAACAAAACTCTGAAAAGTGAATAACACATTAGGCACACAATTCTTTCATTATTTCATTATCAATTCCATTCTCATTTCCTCATAATCATCTAGGCAAACATGCCTCAATTATTTCATTTGCATCATTATAGCCAACAACAATTGTCACGACCCAATTTGTACATATGTACAGTATATCCATGTACAGTACGTCCATGTACAGTAAGAGGAACCCTCCCGAGAAGCTACTCAAAAACGCGAAGTGAAGGGAAGTTCTGTAAAATTGAAAGGACCTATTTGAAAAGATTGTAAAGTTTTGGGGAGGTGACCGTAATTACCAAAAGTTGTTCCGGAGGTCCTTAATAGTGCACATAACAGACTCCAGAAATGGGAAGTAGAGAAAAATCGGACAGTAACGGTGCGACACGGTTTTTCCCGAAAAAGCACGGTTTGGAAGATATAGGGGATTTTGACCAGGGGCATCATGGTCATTTTTAAAAGTGTCTCGAAAGTAATAAAGGATCTCAAAAATGAAAAGTAGAGGAAAAACTGAGTCAAAAAGTGTACCACAACATTCGGCGAAAGTGCGCGGTTTAAAAGTTATGAACGAGTAACCGCCGGAGGGTATTTTGGTCTTTTCACACCTTAGACCATAAAATTACAGCACAATGAGGTTGAGGGGCCAAAATATAATTAAGATGAAGTCCAAGGGATTGAATTGTAAATAAATTAAAGAAGGAGACATTTGGACCAATGAGAATTGGCCATTTTCTCACATATGTGTACCAATGGGAAATCAACATCTACACCATGACCTATCAACCTCTCTTGGCTGCCATTTGGAGGAGAGAACACCACAAAAATAAAGCCAAGAACTCTCTTTGTTCTTGCTTGGCCGAAAATAGGAGGAAGGGAAAAGAGAGAGAGATTGTTTTTTTTTTTTTCAAGTAGCTAAATTTGGAGAATTGAGAGAGATTGCAAACTTGGGTGGAGAATAAGATTTTGAGGTAAGGAAATTCATCTATGGTTCTATTTCTTTCATTGGTTATAGTATTTGTAAGATAAAAATGAAACAATAAATATGATGATTATAGAAAATTTAAGAAGTTGAAAAGTGAAAGAGGTGATTTGCACATATAAGATTAAGGATGAAAAGGATGACTAGTAGTTTAGTTAGCAAAAGAAGGCATGAAGCACTTAAATTTTATTATGTTCTTGACATGGATTTTATGAAAATTATAGGAAATCAAGAAGTGAGAGAGAAGGAAGCAAAGAAGGCATAAAAGAACTAGAAACAAGTGAAAAGAATTAAGGTTTGGTACTTAAATCATTGCCTTTTCAGTTAATTCACATATTTTGCATTATGGGACTTTTGAAATGGTTTTGAAATGATGTTATTATGTGTGGTAAATATGTGGGAAAGTGCTCTTGAACCATTTGTAATCAATTGATTGTGAAAAGAATGAAAACAAAACAAACTAGCTAAATTTATGAAATTATTCATAAACTTTGATGAGTTTTTAATCACTCCTTTGGTTTGATTTTTGGAAGAGGGACCCTTAGTCCTTCAATGGTATCACAAAAGGATTCTAAAAATCAATTTTGCAAGAAAAAAATGAATTTCCCTCAAGTTTGGAAAATTGGGCCGAATGGTCCCTTTTGGGCACCATTCTGCAGCTTTCATTTTGGGCAGTCCGTTGAAGGGGCAAACGAAAGAATTTTTCGACGAAATTTTACATGCATTTAGTTAACTTATGAAAGTTTTTTCCTGCAAAAATTCAGCCAAAAATAAGTTTGTTTACTTGGTTAAAACCGTTGCCAAAGTTGACTGATTTTCAGCAGTAAAAACAGATTTTACCATTTAGTTGTCGCGCGCCATTGCGTTGCCGATTTTACGCGCCGCGCTACTATTCCTTTGGTCATTTTTCTAAATGTGTTAAAACTTGAATATTATGATATGGATTGATGTTAAATCTTATAAAATGACATGAAGGGGAATTGGAAATGATCAGAAAGGCATCATGACAAGCTATTCCGACAATACATGCATTATGGACAAATCATGGCTTATTGAATATCATGATCAAAGTAATTTAATAAATTATTTATGCTCTACTTGGTTATGACAGAACCCTTGAGATAAGGGTATGATGCATCATACTATTATTGCAGTACTGCTTATGACATGATATGATATACCGGCTGAAGGCCGATGATTACAATGATATGATCAATGATGCAATGATAATGGCCATTGGCACATGTGCAAGAATTATGATGAAAGATAATGAAATATGATCATGATGAGATATGTTTATCATTACTCTTCCTTATCCGCTGATGTTCTGTTAAACCAGTAGAGCAACCAAAATGATAAAAGCAAGAGAAATGATTTAAATTCAAATTATTCAGTCAAGCCTTTTTACCATCTGTGTTTTGTATTGATTCCTTTCAAGTATTTAAAGTATATAAATGTATGTTCAAATCATTCTTTCATTTTATTATTTTATTGCAATGATTTAAGTACCCACTAAGCAATTGCTTAGAGAGTTTAGTTTCCCTCCAAACTCGTAGGTTAAACGAGGAGACGAGATTGCAGCATGTCCTGCACAGCTGGCCTTGACTACTACTTTGGGTAGGAGTTGGATATGATTGATTGTAGTAATATGGCATGTACATAAGCTTGTATGATCTAGCAAATAAATGTATTATACTGTAAAGCTAGAACACGTACACTGCTAGTAATCTAATAAATCTTATTTGGGTTTAGCACTTATGTATGCAAGTATAGAAGTGTGAATTCTTCTTGCAGGAATGTAGTTGAGGTTATAAGGGTGGATTATTGGGAGTGTGCTTGAATTGAATTGTGAAACAAAATATTTTTCAAAAATAAGAAAAATCAGTTTTGGCGACACTTGGGACCTCCATTTTTAGGGGAGGTTATGGCAAAATTTTTTTAAACATCTGCACTTAAAATTGGCTAAATAAACTATTAAGACACAACCACCATGAGATAACAGTCCATCTTGGTCTATAAACGTAGGCTAAGATGGGGTGTTACAACAATGGCTTCACATCTCATCATTAGGGTATACACAACCAATTGCATTATACATATAATTTGAATAATCATCATATCTTTCACATTATGCAATTCATAACATTAATCAAATGTATCAACAATGTAATAGATTACTTAACACATTTACAACCAAATGTGTTAAATCCCCATGTCATGTAAATGTATGCAATAATGTAGGGTTTGTACTTACCTTAAGAGCAACTCACACAACACAAAACTCCTCTTCCAAAAATCCTCGACACTTGGATTAGGGCAACTCAACTCTCTTCAAAACCTAATCCAAAAGGAATAATACACACTCACTTAAAGATACACATGAGATAATAAGGCTAAGAATCAACTAGAGCAAACTCTACACATGACACGCTCAACAACACGGGTGTGTCCCTGACCTTGTCCTAAAATCACAAGACAGAAGCTTTGACACGCTCAGTGACATGGGCGTGTCACTGGCCGTGTCAATCCTCCTCAACTCAGTAGCTATGACATGCTCAGTGACATGGGTGTGTCACTGGATGTGTCAATCCTACTACAACACAGAAACTGTGACACGCTCAGTGACATGGGCGTCACTGGTCGTGTCACCCAACCAAAAAATAGAATCATCAACACGCCTAAAGATCTGGCCGTGCTCATGGGCGTGTCAGGCCAAAAATCCTGATTCCGGCAACAACAAAAACACAACCAACAAATCTCTTACTTCCACCATTTTCCACTTCAAACAAACTTAACTAAACACATCCATAAACCATAATAATTTGCAAAAACACCAAAACAACTCAAAACATACATCAAACACCACTTTACAACCATCACATACATACAACTCAAACACAACACTTACTCTTCCAACACCAAACTTAACTCTATCTCTTCAATCAAACTCCAAAATCAAAATCAAATTAACCAAATACTCTCAAACACCCCATAATCAAACATACTCATACCATCAACAATCAACCATCAAACTCAAATACAACTTAGAAGAAAACAAGAGAATCAAGTGGAAAACTTACCAAAGTTGATGAAACTTCTTAGATTTCCAACTTGATCACTTGAAACATTCTTTAATTTTGATCTTGGAAAATCAAAAACTTTCTTTCTCTTTTGCTATGGAGAGTGCCAGCCAAGAAGGAAAAGAAAAAGAGAAGAAGAAGAATGAGGAGCAAAGTCAAACACTTAATCTCTTTAAATCTCCACCAAGCAATTTGTATAATATAATATTCATAAAATCCTCTTCCACTAACTTAATTTCCTTTTAATTAATAAAAAAAAATAAACAATCTTCTTTTGACTTCCATTAGTTTGACTTGAATATGTTATATATATCACTATATATACAACATATACACTCTTCCCTTACCTCTTTCTCTTTCCAATTAAACATATATACTTATAACAATAAGTATTCCAAAACTTTTAGGGTATACTTTAGGATATTACAAACTACCCTTAAGGTTTTGAGAACATCAACTATCCTTATGGTCTTGAAAACATCAACTACCCTTATGGTCTTGAGAACTTCAACTATCTTCATAGTCTTGACTATTCATTTCTTTCTTTGATCTTCTTGCCTTTTCACCTTTGTGATCATAAGACTTGTCAAAAGTATCACAACAGCTCAAGGTAGGTTGTTGAGGTTATATTCCAATGAAAAGAAAGCTAAAATTTTATGAAGGCTCAAAGGGACAACTAGGGATTAATATTTAATTGGGTGGATACTAGTTATTGGCTAATCAAACAATGCCTAGATCATCTCTCCCTTAAATAAATAGAGTTCAATTTTGCCTCGAAAGTTTGTCAAAGCATGTTCTAAGACTGACTAAGACCTAGACAAAGATAATTATGTTGGAGCCCTCTCTAAGTAAGCATACACAACTCAATGCTATAGAGTAATTCCCTCATCTAGTAAAGTCATTTGAGTCATGATGCCTAGACACATTAATTTATAAACATCAAGCTAAATTCCTCATTGATTGAGCATCAAAATGAACAAAGACCAACAAAAATTTATGATAAAAATAATTTGAATTTGAAAAACACAATAGTTCTAAAATATTAAAGAAAGTAAGATTGAAAAGCAACATTCAAGCTAAGGAAAGTTCATTGAGTTATGCTTCTTTTCCTTTCACATCTTTAATATTTCCATCTTGAAAGGATGATAAAACAAAGTCTTCTTCCAATCCTTTTCCCACCATGAAGGTTGCTGGTGGTGGCACTCTGTTGAACCTTGGAAATGGATTATCTTTGGTATTGGGCTTATCCGACTCGGGCAACTTGCCATTATCAATTAAATTCTGGATCTCATGCCTCAACTTCATGAAATTGTTCGTTTCGTGTCCAGGCCTTTAATGGAATTGGCAAAATGCATTAGTATCAAAGTTAGGTGGAAGAGGATTAGGCAAAGGACGAGGAGTAAAGGGTTGTAACAATCCCTTCTTTTGTAGCTTATTAAGAACCCAAGATAGTGGCTTCCCTAATTCTGAAAATTGCCTCATTCCTCCTTGACTAGCGGCATTAACATCAACTTCTTTTTGTGTGCTTTGATTGCCCGACTGATAGTTCCCTTTCTTATTCCTTTTTATTGAAAAGCGATTCTTCTCCCTTTCCCACTCTTCAATTTGTAGACCAGCTTGGAGAAGATCTTTGAAATCACGTATGAGTGTGTGAGACATCCTCTCATGAAGATTAGGCAACACCCCTCTCACAATCATCCTTATTTGATCGGATTTATCGGGCCTCTTCTTGAGTAAAGCAGCCTTGTTTCTCCATCTCTTGACATAATATACAAAATTTTCATTTGGTCGTTGCCTAATGGACTCAACTTCCATTAAGGTACCTTCCATTTCAACATTGTATCCATATTGTTGGATGAAGGCTTTGTAAAGTAGATCCCAACTCTTTTGTGTTCCATCATCTAAGGTATTGAACCAATTTTGGACAGCAGGATCCAATGAGAGCATGAAGTACCTTAGAGTTTGAGCCTTAGTAGCTTGGGCAGACTACATGGCAGTGATATATTGTTTCACATGGAGATGAGGATTTCCAGTGCCATTATACTTTGCAAAAGATGGCATCTTGAACTTGTATGGGACCTCTTCATCTAACTCAAATAATTTGTCAACTTCGGACATTTCTTCAGTTTTCAGCTTTTTCTCAAATTTCTTTTCTAAATCAGCAATCATCTTTTCAATATCAGATGTCTCGGTCTTTTCAATAGTTGCCTTCTCAACAACCTTTGGCTCCTTTTTATCTTGAAGATCTTGGTAGTATTGAGCCCAATCATCATCATCAATGATCAACTTCTCATCATCACAAGCCACTTCATTAACTTTCATCTTTCCTTTGTCCTTTGGCTTCTTAGTGCTAGCAGAAACCTCGGCATGATTCTCTAAGATTGCAGTCAATTGGTTCCTCATGGTCTCAGCTAGGGCCTCTTTTTATTTCTTCCATCTTGGCAATGAGGGCTTCATCCACCATTCTTTGAATTTGTTCGGGCTCCATTGTTCTTGGTGAGCAAGTGATTGAGTCGTTGCTAGATACTTCATCTCTGGCGTAGGTCAGATTGTTGGCTTTTGAACTATCGTAATCCAGGGCTGTGAGCCAGAGAGGATTAATGATATGAGATGCAAATGTATGCATGTATGCACAAACAATAGACAAACAAGGACAAATTAGGACGTTCCTTCCAACCTTATAACATCCACACACGAATGGCGAGTCTCTTTTTCTAGGTATATGGTTAACCAAAATACCAACATGGGGTACCTTGCTTTCGAATAATTCCCTCGGACGTTTCAACCAATAGTTATATCCTTGAAAATGGAAATCAATCCATGATAATTCCCATTAATTAGGTTTTAATCCATTCAACCAACCAAAGTAGCTTTTATGCTATATTGGATTAAAACAAAATTAAGAGGTTTATCATAGATAGATTTCTCACTTGAAAAAGGTAACTAATGATTCATGCCAAAAACAAGCCCATAGTTAATTTATTCTTAATGTAAACTAGGCCTACAATAGATTTTTGGTATTTCATAATTGACCTAAATATTTTGCAAGCTCTTTGTAAGAATTTTATTTTTAAGCCCATTACAAAAAGATTTTTATAGAAGTGGATTTCGGGCTTAGTATTTGGGCCATGGGTCAAAGAATTTTTTTGATTTGTTTTTAGAAAAAGTCTTATGTCCAAAGACCATCTTGAAAAATTTTAAAAATAGTTTTGGTCTTTTGGATTTTAGAGAAAAGTTTATTTTGAGCTTACAATATACTTAGGTCACATTAGAAAAAGAACAAACCAAATAGGCCGTGATTAGACTAAGATAAACTAACCATAGTCAAACAACATGCATTTGGGGTAAAACCTAAGGAAAGTAACTAGGCCAATTACATGAGCTTTAGTCTTTGGTTAAAAAGGCTTAGGTTCCCATAGCAAGTATATACCAAATGGTACAAGGCTATGAGTGGTTATGCCATGCTCGATCTCCATACCTTGAGTGAAAGTATGGTATCCCTTACATAACACAACAAGGGTAACACGGGCGTCCTAACTCACGCACACGATGCAAACTAATATGATGCAATGGATAAAATCATTATAAGAAAGATTAGAATAATATCGAGACCAACGGAATCAACTTCTCTTATCCCTAATGGAGTCGCCACTGTGAGCGGGGATTTTTGCCCCCAATCCCGGTGGAATGGTTCTTGCGACTTCGGCACTGTTTAGGCTCAGGGCCTTAGAGAACACGGACCTAAGTCAGAGAAAATGGAGTCGCCACCCGAACGGGCCTGGAAAAAGAAAGGGGTGGATGACTTGATTCCTAAGGAATCCCCAACCCCTTAATGGGTTCGGAAAGTTGGGTACGTGTGGGAAAGGTGAGAAATGGCCCAGCACCCCACAACGCCCGGTTCATTGGAACCGGCCTCCTTTATAGGTCGTAATATTATAAAATTCTTAAATATAACAATATTATTCATACTACACACAATAAAAAGAAAGCATCATTATATTAAAATCAAAGCAATGTCCAAACAAAACAAAACAAATAAATGGACACCCATCCAAGGATGGAAACATGTCCTTACATCACATGCCTAGATAGGACACCCACCAAAAGGTAGAAACATGCCCTTTACAAAGGTTCTAAAATAGAAAAGAAAATTTGGAATTGAATGAGGTACCCACCAAGTGGAAACATACCTCTTACAACTTTTGGAAGTCTAAAGTAATTGATAAAAGTAAATAATCATCCATAATAAATAAATCATTCATTAAAAGTATTTAAATGTCAATAAAATGAACATCCATCCATGATAAATTAAATAAATCAAGTATTGAAATTAAATAAATTATAGCATAAGAGATAAATCAAAGAAAAATCAAATATGGAATTGAATAAAGCAAATAAAAGTTCAATTATAGCTACTGTGAATTTTTATGGAGTTAAAATAGATTAGGGTTTTATGTTTTAAAAGGTTGGTAAGACACTTTGATTAACCAAATTTAGATTTGAATGGTGAAATCATGAAACTAGGGTTTTAGACACTTTGAAATACTTTGATTTGTAGTTTTAAATAATGATTTTAAGCTACTGTGTAATTTTAGCATATTTGTGTTTTTATGTTTTTTTATGTTTTAAAGGATTAAAGTTTAGAAAAAGTTAGGGTTTAATGTTTTAAAAGGTTTAGGGTTTACTATTTTAGGTTTAGAAATTAATTTAGGGTTTTAGACTTTAAAATTAGGGTTCTCGGGTGATTTATTGAATTAGGGTTTAAAAAGACAATTTGATGATTTCATGAAGTTTTATGAATTTAAACACACGGAGTGAAGTTTTTATAAGTAGAAAAGAAGTTTTTTGAAGGCTTTTTGAATGAAATAGAATTTATTTTAAAGTTTTGAAAGAAACAGAATCAAGTTTTGGTTTTGTTAAAGAATTTGTTCAATTAGTGTTTTAAGATTTTGAAGAAGCAAAAAAAAAATATAATTTTAAGTCTTTTTGGAAAATAAAGTAATGTATTAGTGTTTTAATCTTGGAAAAATTAAATTACAGCTCTAAGATTTTTGATTTAAAAAAAACTTAAATTTTATAAATTTGCTACTGTGTAACATAAATCAAAAAGAATTTAACATACCTTCTTTTGTTGATTCCTCCAAAAACAATTCTTCTTGGATGAACTAGCTCCAAAGACAAGCCTTTGTTGCCTTTTTATTTTTCTCCTTAATTCGTGCTGCTGCTACTTTTAAAAATCACTTGAATTGAGTTTCCCTTTTCCTTTACTGATTTGGTTTCAAAAAATCAAGCTACTGCCTCCTTTTTCTATTCCCTCCCCAATTTGGTTCTATTGGTCCTTATTTATAATGGTTTTAGGTTGTTTATCCCTAATTATACACGGCAAGTAATATTAATAAAAAAAGAAATTAAAACCTAATTGGATTAGGTTTCAAAAAATTTTGTGGCTGGGGCCAGTGGGCGTGCCAGCCCGCAGGAAATTCCTGTGGGCGAACGGTTGGGCCTGCGGGCGAAGGTTTTTATCGCTGCCAATTTTTTCGGACTCCGATTTTTATTTTTATTTTTACTTTTTGATTTTGATTTGTTTTTTTTATTAATAAAAATTAGATAATAAAGCACAAACTATTTAATTAAAATTATTTTGGACCAATTAGACAACAAAAATCATTTTGGACTAAATAAAGCATATTGGATCGGATTGGGTCAAAAATTAAGGGTCTACAAGGACAAAATAATAAAGTTCTCTAAGAAAGGGAAGAGTAAGAAAAATAAAAGGAAAGAAAAGGGAGATGAAGAAAAGAAGTGAATTTGGGTCTTAAACTTTTTGCGAGGGCAAAGACTGTCCTAATCAAGATCCAGATTAATGCCAAGAAGATAAAAGGAATTTGGAGTCTAGCAAGATTGCCTCCCAGCTGCCTAAAATTCAAACAAGAAATTTATAGTGTGAGGGTTTGTCCATTATGTCACATCAGCTCCTATCTCAAAATGGCCTTCATTTAACCCATGTCCCTTATAGACCCCATTTCAAGCCTATCAAAGACCTATTGATCTCTCTTGGTAGGTAGAGTCTATTAGTGGAGATAGTTTGGATAAGCATGCATATGAGATAAACAATATTTAAACTCAAATGAGACCTTTGGCCAAGTAATGTGTATGTGCCTATCTGAAGTGCAACAATTCTTGCTTAAATAGAAATGATTCTCGAGTTTAGTATGGTAACTAGGGTTGTCATGTTATAGATATGTTAATTTGGAAAAATCAAGTCCTGAGGTACATTGACATTAATTTGGCAAAGCCAACATTTGATTTCAAAAAAAAAAGTGTTTTGTCATACAAAGCCTTCAAGTTAAGGGAAGTATGATGAACCTTGAATAACACATTGGGCAAAGTAAATGATTATTGGCAAGGTCATGAAGAAGTTATCAATTGACATGCTGAAAAAACGTTTGAGATGGATGCATCCCTGACTTTGCTACTTAGGGTCTTCACCACTCATGTTCTCAACATCTAGAAGATAAAAGCCACAAATGCAAAGCTTTAGATCATTCCAATGCGAGACCTGAACGAGCGTCAAAAAGGAACCAATGAGAACACTTCTGCTAATCACCTCGGCCTGTGAGTCAATAAAACAATTGTAAGTATTATTCATGCATATCATGCATACATGAGCATATCACATCGCACTTTCTTGTCTTGTATTGTCTATTCTTTATCAAAGTGAATAGCAAACACTCTGTGAAGTGAAGAATCAAAAGAAGATGTCAAATCAGGGGGACATGGAAAGCCCATTGCTTGAGAAAGCTCCAGTAATCTTGCAAAGAGAAGAAATACGTGCTTGTGCGAAGAACTAGATGACAACAACATCAATCAAAGCTCGCATGGAAAAAAATCTTTGGTTTGAGCCTACACAGGGGGCAAAGTTTCTCCTTTTCAATTTTTTGAGTTTATATACCAAATATTTTTAAACTCACTTACAAATATTTTGCCACATAGGGGGGCAAGGAGAGGATATAAGGTCTAATTAAAAATAGCTAAATCTTTGCAAAAAGGAAGAACAAAAGAATGGAACATTAGAACTCTCAAAAGAATGAAGATGCAAAAGACAAAAGACCAATTTAGCTAAAAGAGTTGAAGCCAGGGTAAAGACCCGACCTCCAATGGATAAAGACCCATGTTTCAAGGGTGAAGACCCGATCTCAAAGGATGAAGATTTTTTTTAAGGGTAAAGACCTGATGTCAAAAGATGAAGATTCATTTTCAAGGATGAAGACCCAATCTCCAAGGATGAAGATCAATTCTAAGGATGAAGAATCACAATGCATAGAATAACCGGAGCAGTCAGATTTCTCAAATGATAAAAGGTTCGTCAAACTCAATCTCGGGTCCAAGCACCCATTCTCGGGTCCAAGTACCCAAATCAATTCAAGCTCGGGTCCAAAAACCCAAGTTCGGGTCCAGGTACCCATTCTCTAGTCCAAGTACCCATTTTCGAGTCCAAGCATCCATTCTCGGGTCCAAGCACCCATTCTCGGGTCCAAGTACCCAAATCAAATCTATCTCGGGTCCAAGTACCCAAATCAAATCTATCTCGGGTCCAAGTACCCAATCCCGGGTCTAAGTACCCAAATTCAATCCATTCTCGGGTCCAAGTACCCAAATCAAATTCATTCTCGGGTCCAAGTACCCAATCTCGGGTCCAAGTGCCCAAATTAAATCAAAATCAATTCAATCTCGGGTCAAAGTATCTAATCTCGGGTCCAAGTGCCCAAATTAAATCAAAATCAATTTAATCTCGGGTCCAAGTACCCAATCTCGGGTCCCAAATCAAATCCCAATCAAGTTTAGGATCGAGTATCCGAACCCAATTTAGGATCGAGTATCCCAATCCAATTAGGATCGAGTATTCGAACCCAATTTAGGATCGAGTATCCCAATCCAAAGCTAATTTAGGATCGAGTATCCAAAAATCATTTAGGATCGAGTATCCAAAGCCAGTTTAGGATCGAGTATCCGAATCCAATTTAGGATCGAGTATCCAAACCCTATTTAGGATTGAGTGTCCAAATCCAGTTAGGATCGAGTATCCCAATCTAAATCTAGTTAGGATCAAGTATCCGAATCCAGTTAGGATCGAGTATCCGAGTCTAGTTTAGGATCGAGTATCCAAATCGCTCGGGTCCAGAACCCAAATTTTCCTTAGGTCCAGAACCTAGAATTATCCTTGAGTCCAGAACTCGAACCGGGTCCAGAACCCAAATTTTCTTTAGGTCCAGAACCTATAATTATCCTTGAGTCAAGAACTCGAACCAGGCCCAGAATCCAAATTTTTCTTTAGGTCCAAAACCTAAAATCATCCTTGAGTCCAGAACTCGAATCGGGTCCAGAACCCAAATTTTTCTTAGGTCGAGAACCTAGAATTATCCTTGAGTCCAGAACTCGAACCCGGTCCAGAACCCAAATTTTCCTTAGGTTCAGAACCTAGAATCATCCATTGAGTCCAGAACTCGAACCAGGTCCATAACCCAAATTTTTCTTAGGTCCAGAACCTAGAATCATCCATTGAGTCCAGAACTCGAACTGGGTCTAGAACCCAAATTTTTCTTAGGTCGAGAACCTAGAATTTATCCTTGAGTCCAGAACTTAAACAGGTCCAGAACCCAAAACCTCAACCATCTAAAAAATTAAGTCTTATTACTTTTCACTCTCTTTCACTAAAGTTTCAGATTTTTCAAGCAGGGGGCAAACTGTAGACCCTTGATTTTTTACCCAATCCAGTCCAATTAGGTTTTAATTTTAAGAATTTTATAATATTAAGACCTGTAAAGGAGGCCGTTTCCAATGAACCGGGCATTGTGGGGGTGCTGGGCCATTTCTCACCTTCCCCACACGTACCCAACTTTTCGAACCCATTAGGGGGTTGGGGATTCCTTAGGAATGGAGTCATCAACCCCTTTCTTTTTCCCAGCCCGTCCGGGTGGCGACTCCATTTTCTCCGGACTTAGGTCCGTGTTCTCTAAGGCCCCGAGCCTAAACAGTGTCGAAGTCGCAAGAACCATTCCACCAGGAGTTGGGGAAAAAATCCCCACTCACACGGCCCATATGGGCCAAGAAGATAGAAAGGGGTGGATGACTCGATTCCTAAGGAATCCCCAACCTCTATTAGGCTCAAAAAGTTGGGTATGCATGGAGAAGGTGAAAATGGCCCAGCACCCTCAAAACGCCTAGTTCTTTAGAACTGACCTCCTTTTCAAGTCTAAATATTATTAGATTCTTAAATTATTATGATACTATTCACATTAAATGCAATTAAAATAAATAATCATCCATCATATTTTAAATTAAACAACCAAACAAAATGAGTACCCATATAAGATGGAAACATGCCTTTATAACTATTCAAATAATCCATGAAAATAAATAACATAGGACACCCGCCAAAAGGTAGAAACGTGTCCATTATAATTGTCTCCCAAAGTCTATAAAATAAATTAAATTACATAGGCAAAACAAATAAGACACTCATAAAGTGGAAATATGCCTTTTATATCCTCCTTAAAATCCAAGCAATAATAAATGCAACTAAACCATTCATAATCAATAATTGACTTAAACACATGATTAACCATCAAATAATCATAAAATTGAAACTTTAATTAATAAAACTAAGATTTAACTTCTAATTAGGGTTAGTTTATATAATTAGGGTTTAAACATACAAAACTAGGGTTTAACTATGTAATTTGGGGTCTTATTTACAAGCTGCTGTTAAATCATGCAATCTAAGGTTTTTAACCTAAACTAGGGTTTGGAAGGCTAAATGAGGTTTTTAGAGTGAAATTAGGATTTAAACATGCACAGTTAGGGTTTGTTCATGCAAATGTGTGTTTTTCCTAAACTAGAGTTTTATTCATATAAGTTCGAATTTAACATGCAAGATTAGGGTTTTTATCCTACACAAAGATTCAACATGCAAATTAGGGTTTTTAAATCTAAGGTTAGGTTGGTCAGAATTATTAAATTAGGATTTCAAATCTAATATTACAGTTTTAATTATCAAATTAAGGTTTTACAATTTACAAAACTTAGATTAAATCATGCCATTAGGGCTTGGATCATCAAACTAAGATTAAAAGCATGTAATTAGGGTTTGGATCAAACTAAATCTTAAGGCCACGATTTACCAGATGAAATTTACAAAATTGAATGAATATACAAGAAAAAGAAGCACATTTGAATGGAATTAACAAATGAAGATATTTAATAGGAAGTAAATCATACTTGAGTTGCCAATCCCACCAAGGTGATTCTATTAAACCAAGCCTAGATCAATTAAAGTCTTGGCTCCAAGGATCAATTCAAATTTAGCTACTACCTCTATTTTGCTTAATTGTCTTCTGCCTCTCTTAGATTTAATTACACTTGGTCTCTTGCTTTTTCAATTTGCCTTGCTAATTGATTATTGTGCCTTTATATTTAAAGGCAATGATTAGGGTAAGAGAAACCAGCTAACACTCCTAATCCTATTAAAAAACTTATTATTTATCCGAGTATATTTGAGTTTAAATATAACTAAGAGTGAATCAAGTTGAAATTAACTACTCATGTTGAATTGGGTAGCCCACAGTCACTTTACCCCGATTTAAATTGAACCAGAGTGGGTTTGGGCTTTTAAAATTGGTCTAGACTTATTTTAAGCTTTTAAAATTAGACCAAACTTATTTTAAGTATTTAAAATTAGACCAAACTAGGTTTAAGCTTCTTGGATTTGACTTAGCCCTTTTATAATTGGGACTGGACTCATTTAGGGCCAAAATTAAGGGTCTATAGTCCTGCCTCGTTCTTGAACGATCTTGAATTTATTCAGAGAGTGAAAAGTAATTTGTCTTGATAAACTTTGCCTGATCTTGGATTCTTCAACAAATCTAGGCTAGCTTAAAAATATGGATGCCTTAACAAGTCCAAGTTGATTCAGGTGCTTTAAATAAATCCAAGCTCATTTTGGAAAATCTGGAAGCTAAATTCAAGTTGGTTTGTGTGCTTTAAATAAACCTGAGCTAATCTGGAAGATATAGATGCTTTATCAAATCCAAATTGGTTCGGGTACTTTAAATAAACTTGAGCTGATCTGGAAAATTTGGATGCTTTAACAAAATTGAGTTGGTTTGGGTGCTTTAAATAAACCCAAGCTGATCTAGAAATCTAGATGCTAAGGGTTTGGATGTTTTACCAAATCCACAAAATTGCACCGTCAGGATACATTAACAAATCCAATATAGGCTGAAGGTTTGGATACTTTAGTAAATTCATAAAATTATGCTGTTAGGATACTTTATCAAATCTACTATAGTTTGGAGGTTTGGATACTTCAACAAATTTGCAAAACTATGCCGTTAGGATACTTTAACAAATCCAATATAGGTTGGAGGTTTGGATACTTCAACAAATCCTTAAAACTGTGTAGTGAGAATACTTTAACAAATCCAATATAGGTTGGAGGTTTGGATACTTCAACAAATCCTTAAAACTGTGTAGTGAGAATACTTTAACAAATCCAATATAGGTTAGAATTTTGTATACATCAACAAATCTACAAAACTATGCCGTCAGGATACATTAACAAATCAAATATAGGCTAGATATTTGGATACTTCAACAAATCAGCAAAACTATGCCATCGGGATACTTTAACAAATCCAGAAAAATGTTTGCCCTGGCAGAAATGGATCTTGATTCTTTATTCTTGGGAATGGACCTTTGTCCTATATCGACTTAGATCTTCTAGCTTGACTGACCTTTTGCCATTTTTGTCTTCATTCATCATTTGTATCTTCATTCATTTGAGAATTCTAGCTTTCTTCTAGCTACTATTCATTTTACAGTTCTGGCTTTCTTCTAGCCATCATTCAATTGAGAGTTCTAGCTTTCTTTTAGCCACTTGTTCCATGCTTCAATCAATTCCTCTTGGGGATGGACATTTATCCTGTATTGAATTCAGGTCTCCTAGCTTGATTGATCTTCTGCCATTTGAGAGTTTTGGCCTTTTGTTGTGCTCTATTTAATACCACTGCCAATCGACACTCACAAGTATACAAGGTTATTGTAGCAATGGTGATCACCCTAATAGCGTCTCATAAGAAAGGTGTTATTCGTAATAATTTGATTAAAGTAAAATATTAAAGTTTAAGTGTAAGTTGTTGAAATGGTGAAACATATTTAAAATTTAAAAGTAAAACTAGTAATGGTTGTGTAAGATTAATTCAAATTCTTGAAATGGTACCTAGGGTTTGTAGATCAATTAATCAAAGCTTAATTCTCAAATTATCCATTAATACAACCTTGTAATTTAATTTGTTCATTGTGATTAATTAATTAACAATTATCAATTCATTAGTTCTCACATTCATTAATTAACAACAACTAATTATTTTGAAATTGCAAATTAACTGAACCTTAGAAATTATATTTCTAATTCATTCTTAGGGTAGTTGATTGCATAGTTCTAATATCAACTTTCACTCTTGTTCCATCATTCAATATTAAGAGATCAGTAGGTGGCCAATCTATCAACCTAACATATAATCCAATGCAAATAACTAATAACAAGTTATATTAATGGAAATATTGAATTAAGACATTTAATCAAATATACTACAAACCTAGGCATGGGTAATTTAGCTCATCATCATTTCAAAATAAACATTCATCTCAATATAAATGAAATTAAAATTATCCATTGAAATATTAATGTTCATAAAAAAACAACAACAATCTAGAAATAAATTAAATGAGAGAATAGGAAAAACTCTTTGAAGATGCCAAGAGTTGAAACTTCTTATTTTTTCCTCCTAGCTCAACTTGAATGTGATGAAGAGCCCTCTTCAACCCTTCAATCAATGGTTCTACCCTTGAAAGATGAAGTGAAAACTTTCTCAAGCCTCCAACCTTTCAATCAAAGCTTTTGTAACACCCCTTCCCGACCTACAAATAAGCCGGGGAGGAATGTCACATCGGGATGCGAGTTCTGGTTACAATGTCTTAATTAATAATTCTTATGAAAATTTTTTTGAAAAATTGCGCGGAGTTTCCCCTAAAAAGTGGGGTTCCCAACTTATTGCCCAGTGGGTACTTTAACCATTGCTGAATATAAATATTGCAAGGAAGGTTGTTGAAACACATATAAAAGTAGAATACTGCATAATTAAACTATTTTCATACAATCATCATATTTATATTTTCTAATTAAGTTAAGATTCACATTTTGCATGTAAACAACATGTAATATAACTTCATTATAATTACGAGTTAATATGCTCCACTAGGTAATTATGAATACACCGATCTCGAAATGAGGCCTCGTATAGAGTTACGCGTGGTCTTGACCTCACACAACTAATTGCCATGTTCTTGGTCTCACACGATATGGAATATACAACATAACTGCGTGGTCTTAGTCTCACACGACTAGTTGTCATGATCTTGACCTCACACGATATAACCACGTGTGCGTAAGTAATATCTAGACCGAAGCCATTAAGACAGTACTGCCAGTAGGATGGCATGCCAAACCCCCATTCCAGACCGGTTTTACCCATTTGCCGAGTAGAGCATATATAACATTTCATATATACCCATTCACTTCGTATATATACCACATATTCTCCATATATATACAATATATACTTACACAAATACCACAAATACTCACATATGTATCATATGTATTCACATATATACCATATACACGCATATATATACCATATATACACGTATTCCCCACTTATATACCTTATCTATATATTCACATGATAACGAACATGTATTCCATCACGTGACTTTTATCACGGTTATGAAATTCAGATTGATTTTCTCCTCTTTTCCATCTAATTTATTCTTCATATTCATACTTAAACTCAATACCAAAAATAAAATGATAAAACACCCACACCAAGTTTTTGACCAAGTTAATAATGAAAAATTACCATATGAACAATAAGCTCTGGTTCTTGACCCAACTTGATCCTTGTTTTAGAAACTTTGTATAAAATAATCCACTTCGCTAAAAACTCTAAACTTTTATAGAATTTAGTTTTTCATCTTAAAATCATTCCTTTAAAATTTTATATCGAACTGGACACAAAATCTTGGTCAACTAGTTCACCCAACCAGACTGCTCCAGTTGCCCTGCATCCTGGCAGCAGTTCTGAATTTTGTGAATTTCGTAAATTAATTTCAATCAATGTGGTTCCAAATTATTTTTTTCAAATACTAGACTCACTAAAAAACAACATATCCAAAATTCAATTGGATATTATTTTTCTACATTTTATTAAAAATCCAGAAAAATGGCTGTCTCAGTCAAGGTACCTACTGGAGCAGGTCTAATAAAAATAATTTTTTCCAAAATCATAACCATTCCAAATTCAACTCAACATATTTTTCAGTCATTATAGACTCATTGAGACACAAAATATCAAAATTTCAACTCATGATAATTTTTCTATATTTAATTAAAAATCATACAAGTCACAGCATTTTACTAATTGTAAAACAGAAAAATTTCAAAAGGAGTTCAATGTTTAAAGTAACAAACCTTACTATTTTTTTAGTCCTTTATCTATATCACTTCCTTTCCTTCCTTGTCTCCTTGATTTCCTATGAAATTTAACATCACATATACAAAGGTAAGAACCCTAGGTATAAACATAGTCTTATCTTATGATTTTTGTAATGGTTGCTAGCTTATTTTCATCATTAAACACCATTATTTCTTTCATCAAATCCTTCAAATAATTATTTCTTGAATTATCTCCAAATCTAGCTACATGAACCCTAATTTCAATCTCTTAATTTAACCATTAATCCATGAAATTAAAACTAGAGATATGTTTCTCTTACCTTATAATCTTGTTTGTCACCAAAATCTTCAACCAAAAGCCTTAAACTTTGGAAAAATCACATCCTTCTTCCTTCTCTTGTGGTTTGGACGAGTTTACCATGTAAGAGAGGGCTTTTATTTTCTTTCCTTAGCTTATTTTGATCCAAATGGCAGCCATAAGTGGTGAAAATATGTTGGTATAGATGTTGACTTCCAATTGGTACACCTTATAGCAAAAATGGCCACTTTTAATTGGTCCACTTGCCTTTTTCTTTTATCTATTTATTTGGCAAGCCATTAGGCTTCCTTTTATTCATATTTTGACCCCCTTAATTTTCTTGTGCTGTAATTTTATAGTCTAGGGTGTGAAAATATCAAAATACCCTCCAGCGATTAATCGATTGTAACTTTTAAACTGTGCGTTTTCGGGAAAAATTGAAACCCACGGTTATGACCCAAATAATCTCGAGAATATTCTTTCGGGGTCAGATATGGGCACTATTAATAACTTCCGACACTTAATTTTTAAGTTTACATAGTTGCCCCTAACTTTTGAGAAATTTCCACTTAGGTCCCGTCAGCTCCACTGTGTACACCAATTTCATATTTGACTATCCCGAGCCTCTATTTGACCATTCGTTCATGTCCTCCTTGCCTATTACTCGACTATCTAGCCTTTGGGATGTGACAGTTCTACCCTCCTTAATTTAAGTTTCGCCCCGAAACTTTCTTGTTCATACATGTAAATAAATTGTTCATATAACTAATAACAGTCATACATATATATATATATATGGCATGTTGCGAGTCTAGAGACATCCTACAATATAAAAGTAATCAGCAGTCTGCACAGCTCGACATATAACCTTTTTCCTATATGGCATGTACATTAGACCCAATAACTCATGCTTAATTATTCTCGACTTTTTCTTATTTCACAAACATAATTTCATATATGACTGTTTCACAAATACCATAACTACTACAGGGTATCCCGTTTTACGTTGGTAATGGCCACTTCCAACATAAAACGTATATCCTCCTATATTTTCCTCTTCCTATCTAAAGTCTTTCTAACTCACTTCGTTTTCTATCTCTCGATATCCTAATTATCATACACTTTCCTATGTCTAACCTCCCAGGAATGGCTAAACCAATGCTCTGATACCACAAATTGTAACACCCCTTCCCGACCTACGAATAAGCCGGGGAGGAATGTCACATCGGGATGCGAGCTCTGGTTACAATTTCTTAATTAAGAATTCTTATGAAAAAATTTTCGAAAAATAGGGCGGAGTTTCCCCTAAAAAGTGGGGTTCCCAAGTGTCTCCAAAACTGATTTTTTTTATTAAAAAACTTTTGTTCACAATTCAACTCAAGAACATTCCCAATAATAATCTCCCTTATATCCTCAACTACACCCTTCAAGAAAATTTCACACTTCTACATCGTTTCTCAAGATCACATATCATTTGCTAAGTTTCATTACCATACTATTGTTTATTCTCTTGTTACATACACCATAATACTTAATATGTTTAACAAACCTTTAAAATAGATATAACGTACATGTCATACTACTATTTTATGTCAAAAGTCCTACCCTATTCATCGTCGAGCTGGTGTAGGCCGCTGCAGAAATGCTGATCTTCTATCCACTACCTGCGAGTTAGACATATAAATCCCTGAGCAACTTATTGCCCAGTGGGTACTTTAACCATTGCCGAATATAAATAGTGCAAGGAAGGTTGTTGAAACACATATAAAGTAGAATACTGCATAATTAAACTATTTTCATACAATCATCATATTTATATTTTCTAATTAAGTTAAGATTCACATTTTGTATGTAAACAACATGTAATATAACTTCATTATAATTACGAGTTAATCTGCTCCACTAGGTAATTATGAATACACCGATCTCGAAATGAGGCCTCGTATAGAGTTACGCGTGGTCTTGACCTCACACGACTAATTGCCATGTTCTTGGTCTCACACATATGGAATATACAACATAACTGCGTGGTCTTGGTCTCACACGACTAGTTGTCATAATCTTGACCTCACACGATATAACCACGCATGCGTAAGTAATATCCAGACCAAACCCGTTAAGACAGTACTGCCGGTAGGATGGCATGCCAAACCCCCATTCCAGACAGGTTTTACCCATTTACCGAGTAGAGCATATATAACATTTCATATATACCCATTCACTTCGTATATATACCACATATTCTCCATATATATACAATATATACTTACACAAATACCACATATACTCACATATGTATCATATGTATTCCCATATATACCATATACATGCATATATATACCATATATACATGTATTCCCCACGTATATACCTTATCTATATATTCACATGATAACGAACATGTATTCCATCACGTGACTTTTATCACGGTTATGAAATTCAGATTGATTTTCTCCTCTTTTCCATCTAATTTATTCTTCATATTCATACTTAAACTCAATACCAAAAATAAAATGATAAAACACCCACACCAAGTTTTTGACCAAGTTAATAATGAAAAATTACCATATGAACAATAAACTCTGGTTCTTGACCCAACTTGATCCTTGTTTTAGAAAATTTGTATAAAGTAATCCACTTGGCTGAAAACTCTAAAATTTTTACAGAATTTAGTTTTGCATCTTAAAATCATTCCTTTAAATTTATATCGAACTGGACACAAACTCTTGGTCAACTAGTTCACCCAACCAGACTGCTCCAGTTACCCTGCATCCTGGCAACAGTTCTGAATTTTGTGAATTCCGTAAATTAAATTCAATCAATGTGGTTCCAAATTATTTTTCTCAAATACTAGACTCACTAAAAGACAACATATCCAAAATTTAATTGGATATTATTTTTCTACATTTTATTAAAAATCCAGAAAGATGGCTGTCTCAGTCAAGGTACCTACTGGAGCAGGTCTAATAAAAATAATTTTTTTAAAAATCATAACCATTCCAAATTCAACTCAACATATTTTTCAGTAATTCTAGACTCATTATTCAACTCAACATATTTTTCAGTAATTCTAGACTCATTGAGACACAACATATCAAAATTTCAACTCAAGATAATTTTTCTATATTTAATTAAAAATCATACAAATCACATCATTTTACTAATTGTAAAACAGAAAAATTTCAAAAGGAGTTCAATGGTTAAAGTACCAAACCTTACTATTTTTTTAGTCCTTTATCTATATCACTTCCTTTCCTTCCTTGTCTCCTTGATTTCCTATGAAATTTAACATCACATATACAAAGGTAAGAACCCTAGGTATAAACATAGTCTTATCTTATGATTTTTGTAATGGTTGCTAGCTTATTTTCACCATTAAACACCATTATTTCTTCCATCAAATCCTTCAAATAATTATTTCTTGAATTATCTCCAAATCTATCTACATGAACCCTAATTTCAATATCTTAAATTAACCATTAATCCATGAAATTAAAACTAGAGATAGGTTTCTCTTACCTTATAATCTTGTTTGTCACCAAAATCTTCAACCAAAAGCCTTAAACTTTGGAAAAATCACCTCCTTCTTCCTTCTCGTATGGTTTGGACGAGTTCACCATGTAAGAGAGGGCTTTTATTTTCTTTCCTTAGCTTATTTTGATCCAAATGGCAGCCATAAGTGGTGAAAATATGTTGGTATAGATGTTGACTTCCATTTGGTACACCTTATAGCAAAAATGGCCACTTTTAATTGGTCCACTTGCCTTCTTCTTTTATCTATTTATTTGGCAAGCCATTAGGCTTCCTTTTATTCATATTTTGACCCCCTCAACTTTCTTGTGCTGTAATTTTATAGTCTAGGGTGTGAAAATATTAAAATACCCTCCAGCGATTAATCGATTGTAACTTTTAAACCGTGCATTTTCGGAAAAAATTGAAACCCACGGTTATGACCCAAATAATCTTGAGAATATTCTTTCGGGTCGGATATGGGCACTATTAAGAACTTCCGACACTTAATTTTTAAGTTACATAGTTGCCCCTAACTTTTGAGAAATTTCCACTTAGGTCCCGTCAGCTCCACTGTGTACACCAATTTCATATTTGACTATCCCGAGCCTCTATTTGACCACTCGTTCATGTCCTTCTTGCCTATTACTCGACTATCTAGCCTTTGGGATGTGACAGCTTTCTCCAAACCTAACCCTATCAAGAGCTTGTTCACCCAAAACTATCCTAAAAATCTTAAAGTCTTGTCCATGGAATAAAATGAAGATGGAAGGAAGATGAAATATGTATGTGGTGATGAAGATGGTGTCTTCAAAAATAAAGAAAAAGATGATGGAATAGAGAATGGAGAAAATCATTCCTCCCCCCATAATGGGCTCTCACCAACTTCTATATCCATCTCCCTCTCCAATTATTTTAATTGCTAAGAAAAAAAGAATTTTCTTTTCCAACTCACCTCACTACCATTTGTCCCCTCCTTTTCATTCTTAAAAATTTCATCCCATAAAACATCTCACCTTTTACTTCTTTTTATTATTTTTTTAAAGAAAATTCTTGTTGTCTCCCATCTTGTTCCTTAAATCGTATGAAAGCAAATAACAGATATGCCTCAGACATGGCCAAGTCAGATTGGACTTGGCCGTGTCACATGACACGACTAGTGACTTGGCTGTGTCATATTCTTCTACAATTTTTTTTTATTTCTTTAGGCTGGTGAGACAGCCAAGTCATGTCTGTCCTGGCCATATCATGTGACACGACCATTGACATGGCCAAGTCACCTGGGTGTGCCACAATCTACCAAAATTTCCTTCTTTCCTCCTGAGGGACATAGACAGGTTGCTGAGTGTGTCCACTTTTCCAACTCTTTGATTAGGGACACGACCAAGTCATGAATGACTTGGACGTGCTCAATGCCTTTTTCTCCAAATTGGATCCAACAAGTGAATTAAAGCTCCATTTTAGTACTTCAACCTAAATCATAACACTTCTAGCAAACTTAAGCATAAATTTAAAGAAATATTAATCAAAAGCCAGTAAAGTTACCCTAAAATCGTACACATAAATGATCATAACAATTACCGTACACTTAATCCTTTGCTTGTCCCAAGAAAAGTTAAAAACAAAACCAAACAACAAAATTTTAATCAAGTTCAAGAGTTATAAGGATATATCAAGACTCCCTTTTTTTGTAAAATCCACAATCATTATCAAATCCAATAAAATTAATATTCATGTAATTCAATGGCTTTCCATGCATACCAAAGGTTGCCACTCCCTTACCAACTCATTTAAGTATTTAAATAAGGTAGTGTTTACACTCCTAATATTCAATGAAATATTGTAACCATAGGCTTGCTTATCAATCAAATTTCCACCTCTAAATTCCAATCAATCATCAATCATAAGGTCTTTCATTTGGGTGTAATGGGGCTAAGGTAAAAGCATGGCATTTGGAAGTGTGAGTTTATTCATTAAGTTCAAGAGCACTTCAAGAATGAAATAAGCAACAAATCATAATCCAACAACCCCAAAGCACATTCTACTCACTTATCACTTGACATTAAAATACTCTTCAAGGGGATTTACTTATTTTATTTGCAAAGATCGTACCCAAATTTATTCCAACCCTACTAAAAAGAGCAATAATTGTTAAATTTTAGCTCAAGATAGGATTTGAATTGGTTCCTGTTTTAGGTTTAATTTAGTAATAATATAAAGAAGAAGGGACTCTAATAAAGGAACACAATAATTACAACATGTTTATTTGCAACTTTCAACCCACTAAATTTAACCCCACACTTTATTTAACACAAAACTGAATCACTTAAGCTCTTAAAATGCTCCTGATCCTAATGAAAGGGTCAAAGTTAAAACAAAATGGTTCAAGGCTAATGATGTTGCAAAAAATAAAGAAAAGGGAAAATGAAATAGGCTCAAAATTGGTGAACTAAGGTCGAATATAATATTGTCTTTTTAAGATAAAATGGGTACACCTAATTGCCTCAATCATATTGATGTCAAATTGAAATTTTTATGTGGTCTCAAAATGCATGTCAAAGTAAGTTCTAACAATTCATCAATTAAGAATGTTCACACAAAAAGAATAATAAGTTGGTATCCAACTTAAGAGGCTTAATTTTCTCACAAGTTAAAAGGTAATGCAAGGAATATCCATCCAAATTAATAATAAGCATCGATTTTATCCAATTCTCAATTCATGCTTCAGAAATTAAAAGGTCACCTATCAATAATCTTATAATAATTGAACTATTCAATATTCAAAAATAATATATAACAAGGCACTTCAATTTAACAAAATAACTAAACTTAAAACAAAAACTTTACACCCCACACTTTAAGATTGATATTGTCCCTAATGAAAATAAGCATTATTTAAAAGAAGAAGGGTTTAGGTAAGAGCTATTTTCCATCATTTTCCTGTGTGAGATAAGGTGCTACTTCATCCTTTCCAACAATAAAACATTAATTGTTTCAAAAACAAAATAACAGTAAATAGAATATAGTAAAACATAAGGTTCTACAAACATCCGAAAATAGAAAAACAAAAAAATAAACTAAAAGTTCAATAGGTGGAAACTAGTTAAGCCATGCAGTAGAGGTTACGATGATGATGATACCAAGGGATGAAGGCTAAGAATCAGAGCCAAGTTGCTGTTGATTTGTTCCAATTGTCTGAGTACTTTGGCATGATTGCTATCGACCTTGTTTTCTAGGGCTTCAATCCTACTAATCATTTGATTATTTTTCAAAACTGAGGCATCTTCATCCAAACCAAGTGAATCAGAATTATATTCCTCATAAACTCTTTGTCATTTTTGTCGATCCCCCTATGTGCTTGGCCCTCCTTGTGCACTTGGCTCACATTGTACCATCACATAAGTCCCATCACTTTTAGTTATCATTTGCATTTTTTCCAAAGCAGCTATATCCAATGTATCACTTCCATAAATTCTTTGCATGCCACAATTATTTGGATCAAAATTATCACCAAGAGTAAGGGCAAGCGTAGTGACTATACCTCCAATACAAATGGCACCTTTTCTTTTATGAGCCACATTATCCAAAAACTCAGCTAGCCAATAACCCATGCATACCGGTTCATTATTATCAGCACACCACAAGAAAAATAATTCATTAAGTGAAACCATCCAGGGACTTTCCTCTCTAGCAAAGAAGTTACATGCCATGAACCTATGCAAATATTCTTTGGCCGATTTGGCCACATATGTCCCCCTGGAACCTACTGCTCCCTATGTAAATTGATGCTTAAAGTCCTTAGGTATGGATTTATGCCCTTCTTAACTAAAACCAAATATGTCATTCAAGTGTTCCATAGTGATAACATGTGATTTTCCATTCAATTTGAACCCTAATTTAGTGCAAAGCTTAGATTTATCCTTTTCTACCTTATAAGAAGCAACAAATTCAATTCTTAACTCTTGAAATTGCAAGGGTTTGAGAGTTATGAACTTTTTCTAATTCAAATTCCTAACATACATTTCAAAGTTCTCCCAAATTCCCAAAGCATTAAGGGATTCATCACTCACATAACTTGAGGGGAAAAATCCCCTAGCATGAATTGCTATTCTCATTGAAGAGGGTGAAGAAGATGATGAAGGTTGCCTCCTCATGTGGTGGGACACCATCTTGGTCCTTCGCATCTTGAAATTTGATGAAAATTTAAAGCTTGGAGTGATTTATTTGAGTTTTTAGGAAGAAATAAAGAGGATTTTGATGGAAAATTGAAGATTTTAGGGGTGAGAATAAGTTTGGTTGAGAGAGGGAGGCTAGTTTTAGAGAGAGAGAATGGAGTTTAGGATTTGAGTGGGGAAGAAAGTGAGGAAAAAAATCAGGCTTTAAGTGGGTCAAAAAGGCATGACATGGCAAAGTTGGAATTGCCTTGGCCGTGTCATGTGGTTTGGGACTGGACATGGCCACGAACACGACCATGTCCAGTGGGTGTGTTTGCCACTATGTAAACTGGGCTTCAGAGGTGGAGGGAGCGACACGGCTTAAGAGACTTGGCCATGTTCACGTGACATAGCCACAACCATGGCCAAGTCACTTGGGCTTGTCTGCTTCTGTGATTTTGGGCTATTTTTGGGTTGCTTGACATGGCGGTGTCTACTACTGCCATTTTACCTCTTTTTTAAAAAGATTTAGCCATGTCACACATGCCTAATTTATTCAATCTTTCCTTCATTTCTTGCCCTAAAACTCAATCAAAATAAAATACCTATTAGAGCACCCATTCCATTCGCTTTATTACACACCAAAAAAAATGAAAATTTCAATTTCAAATACAAAAATTTAATTATGAAAAGAAATACAAACCGATGGGTTGCCTCCCATTGAGTGCTTCTTTAACATCGTGTAGCTGGACATTTTTGCATCACTCATCAATGAATACCATACTTTCTATGGTTTTTACAACTTCGAGCTCTTCCAAATAGGGCTTCACCCTTTGTCCATTCACTTTAAACATCTCATTGGTTTTCAAATTTAACAATTCAACAACTCCATATGGAAATGTTTGAACTATTTGAAATGGTCTACTCCAACGGGACTTTAATTTTTTGAGAAACAACCGTATCCTTGAATTGAACAAAAGGACTTTCATTCCTGGTTCAAAGGTTCTTCTAAGGATCATTTTGTCATGCGTAGCTTTCATTTTCTCCTTGTAGATCCTTGCACTCTCATAATCCTCATTTCTAAGCTCATCAAGCTTGGAAATTTGCAACATCCTTTGTTCTTTTGCTCCATCCAAGTCCATATTCATAGCATTGATTGCCCAATAAGCTTTGTGATCTAATTCCACTGTAGGTGGCAAGCTTTGCCCAAGACCAATCTATATTGACTCATTCCCAAAGGTGTTTTGAAAGCCGTCTGATATGCCTATAGTGCTTTTGGAAGACGGATTGCCCAATCCTTCCTTGTTGTGCTCACTGTCTTCTCTAAGATCCCTTTAATTTGCTTATTGGATATTTTGGCTTGGCCGGATGTTTGGGGATGATATGGGGTTGTGGCCTTATGCTGAATGCCCAATTTGGTCATCAACCTTTCAAACCATTTATTGTAAAAATGACTTCCTCCATCACTCATGATTGCTAACCTGCTCAAAATGTTTGCCTTCAAGAATTTCAAAA
The DNA here is from genome assembly GCA_947685225.1 of Garcia nutans. Lineage (NCBI taxonomy): Eukaryota > Viridiplantae > Streptophyta > Magnoliopsida > Malpighiales > Euphorbiaceae > Garcia > Garcia nutans. The sequence goes on along the minus strand of CANTUV010000039.1, from coordinate 27,637,211 downwards.
CAACATTAGCATCATTGGTCCTTATGGGGATAGCTTCTACCCACTTGGACACGTAATCAACAACAAGAAGGATATATTCAAAGCCAAATGACTTGGTAAATAGCCCCATGAAGTCTATTCCCCATACATCAAAAATTTTCACCATAATAAAAATATTAAGATGCATTTATTTCTCTTGCTAATATTTCCTATTCTTTGGCATCTATCACATCTTATACAAAAAGTATAAGCATCTTTGAAAAGAGTAGGCCAATACAAACCACTTTGAAGAACCTTCTCAACATTCTTCTTTCCTCCAAAATGACCTCCATAATACATGTTGTGGCAAAATTGCAACACTTGTAATTACTCTTGTTCTGGCACTCATCTTCTAATAATTTCATCCTTGCAAATTCTAAACAAGTATGGCTAATTCCAAAAATATTACTTACAGGAATGTAGGAACCTCTTCTTTGCCTAAAAATTTAAATATTTCCTCATAACACCACAAGAAAGATAGTTAGTTATATCTTCATACCATGGTGCTTGAGTTAAAGCAAATAAGTGTTCATCGGGAAATTTCTCAAAGGCATGTTCACAAGAAATTTTCATATCATCATAATGAGAATTCAATCTAGAAAGATAGTCGGCTACTACATTTTCACTTCTCTTCCTATCCTTACTTTCAAAATCAAATTCTCGCAACATTAAAACCCATCTAATGAGCCTAGGTTTAGCTTATGGTTTACTCAATAGGTATTTCAAGGTCGTGTGGTCCAAAAATACTATGACTTTAGAACCTATCAAATAACATCTAAATTTCTCAAGTGCAAATACCATAGCTAACATCTCTCCTTCAGTGGTTGTGTAATTCACTTGTGCATCATTTAAAGATAAACTTGCACAATAAATTACACACATCAATTTATTCACCCTTTGGCCCAAAATGACTCCGATAGCATAATTTGATGCATCACACATGATTTCAAAAGGAAAATCCCAATTTGGTGCAACAATTATAAGGGCAAAAGTCAAATTTTCTTTTAAAATTTTAAATGCTTCTAAACACTTATCATCAAAGAAAAATGGGACATCTTTTCCAAGTAAATTAAACAAAGAATGTGAAATTTTAGAAATAACCTTTATGAACCTCCTATAAAATCCAGCATGTCCCAAGAAACTTCTAATCCCTCTAACAGATGTGGGGGGTGGTAGATTCATAATCAAATTAACCATAAAGTGACTCTTTTCCTAACTCAAGGTTAGATTGCATTCAATACATCTTTCAAGTACAAGACTTAACTTATGTAAATAATCATCAAAAGAATTGCCAAAAATAGAGAAGTCGTCCATAAATACCTCAATGCACTTATCCAGCAAATTAGAAAAAATGGAAAACATACATCTTTGAAATGTCCCTGGTGCATTGCAAAGTCCAAATGGCATCCTCTGAAAGAAAAATGTCCTGAAGGGACAAGTGAAGTTGTCTTGGGCTGATCTAGTGCTATAGGGGCGTGGTAGTTACCTAAAAGACCATTAAGAAAATAGTAAAATGCATGTCCAGATAATTTATCAAGCATCTGATCAATAAATGGTAAAGGAAAATTATCTTCCTTAGTGATATTATTTAATTTCCTATAATCTATGCACATTCACCACCCAGTTTGAGTTCGTGTAAGAACTAACTCTCCCTTCTCATTCTGGACCATAGTTAAACCTTCTTTCTCTAGCACAATATGTACAAGACTAACCCACTCACTATCGACAATGGGGTAAATCACCCCTTCATCAAGCAATTTAAGAACCTCTTTTTTTACTAGTTCACTCATATTTGAGTTAAGCCTCCTTGAGCCTCTCTCACCAGTTTAGCTCCCTCTTCTAAAACTATCTTATGCATACACATAAAGTGACTAATACCCTTGATATCGTTCAACCCCCAACCAATGGCTCTCTTGAATTTTTTCACCATTTTCAAAAGTTTATCTTCTTCATCACTATTGAGAGTCGCAGAAATTATCACTTGCTGTGTGTTGTTCTCCCCAAGAAAAACATACTTCAAATGATTTGGGAGTTTCTTAAGTTCAACCATTTTTGGTTGAATCTTCTCTTCCTCAATTTCTAGTTCCCTCTCAATACTCTCATCATCCAACATGGACTTGCATTCCTTAATTTCTGCATCAGAAATCTCAACTTCTTCACCCAAAGTTAAGGCCATCTCTAGCTTTTTTGCACTACTTTCCTGTAAGAAAACTTCTTCAGCAGGAAGATCAGTAAAATCAATAAAAGAGAAGTCTTCATACACAGCAATAGTGGGAATAGGAGAAGAGTTAAAAATTAAAAATTACACAGTTTTTCCTAAAACAGTCACGGTTAATTTTCCATTTTTAATATCAAAGTATTAGTTGTAGCCATAAAAGGCCTTCTTAACAAAATTGTATGTTTTGAATCCCTAGAGATTTCTTCCCTCATATCCAAGATAATAAAATCAATAGGAACAATCAAATCACCTACCTGGACTAGAACATCCTCTATGATTCCCTTAGGGTATCTATGAGTTCTATCTGCAAGTTGCAACACCATTTTAGTTGGTTTGAGTTTCCTTAGCTCTAATTTCAAATAAATGGAATATGGTATCAAGTTTATACTAGCTCCTAGATAACACATGCCAATGGTTTCCTACCCATTCCCCATAGAGATATTAACTATAAAACTACCAAGATCCTTTAGATTAGGAGGTAACTTATGTTGTAAAACAACACTTGTTACTTCCAAAACTATCACCTTTTCATTCAGCTCATACCTTTTCTTTCTAATATTTAGTTCCTTGAAGAATTTGCAATGGCATATTTTTAATCACCTCAAGTAAGGAAAGATTAATACTTACCTTTGAGAGTATGTTATAAATTTTAGAAATTTGTTTATCTTGTGTAATATCCCATATAGTACCCTAAAATTTTGGAATGCTTATTTGTGAGAATTGGATTAAATAATTTAAAGTGTATATATGACTAATGGAATAAGAGGAGATGTGTATATGTTGTATATATGAGGATATATACGATATATATACAAGTCAATGGGTTTATTTTGGTCAAAAGATATTTTAGTTATTTAAATGGAATTAGTAAGAGTTAGTGGAAGATGATGTAAGTGAGTTGATTATTATATTAGTATAATGTATGGTGGAGAGTGATTTGGGGAAAAGAGGTTTGGTTATAAGAGAAGAGTGTGTGAGGTTGACTTTCTTTCGTTCTTTCTTTCTTCTTCTTTCCTCTTCATCTTCTTCTTTCTTTTCTAATGAGCTAGCCACCATTATCCACCAAAGGAAAAGAGATTTTGTTGCTTCCAAGCTCAAGAAATTGAAGGTCTTCAAGAGATCAAGTTGCAGTTTTAAGGATTTTCTTCACTTTTGGTAAGTTTCCAACTTGTTTCTTTATTTTTCTTTTGAGTTTGAGTTTGTGGGTTTGTTGGAATGTTTGTTGTAGATGTGTTTATGGTTGATTTGGTATTTTTGGGGTTGGATTGAAGAGAGAAAAGGGTTAAGTTTGGTGAAAGAGGCAAGTGTATGGATGGTGTAAGTTTGAGTTGTGAGATATGGTTGTGATTGTGTTTTGATGTTTGTAATTGAGTTATTTTAAGGTTTACTCAAGTATTATATGGATTGTTAATGGTTTTGGTTAAGTTTGTTTGGAGTGGAAAAGGGTTTTAAGAAAGGTGTTTGTTGGATGTGGCGTTTTGGTGTCGATTTCAGGGTTTTTGGCCTGACACGCCTAGGAGCACGGCCATATCTTTGGCCGTGTCGTTGGTTCTATTTTCTGGGTTATTGACACTAGTAGTGACACGCCCATGTCACTGAGCGTGTCACAGCTTCTGTGTTGTAGTAGCATTGACACGGCCAGTGACACGCCCATGTCACTGAGCGTGTCATAACTATTATGTTGTTGGTTGATTGACACGTCCAGTGACATGCTTAGTACCCATGTCACTGAGCGTGTCATAACTTTTGTGTTGGAGGAGAATTGACACGTGCAGTGACACGTCCATGTCACTGAGCATGTCAAAGCTTCTGTGTTGTGGGTTTAGGGTAGGATCAGGGACATGCCCGTGTTGTTGAGCGTGTCAAGTGTAGAGTTTGCCCTAGATAGTTCCCTTTCTTATTTTCTTATGTGTATCACTAAGTGAGTGTGTATGATCACCTTTGGATTAGGTTTTGAAGAGAATTGAGTCATCCAAGCCAAGGTTTGAGGGACATTTTGGAAGAGGAAGTTAATAGATTCGTGTTGTTGCTCTTAGATGTAAGTACAAAATTTGAATGATTGCATACATTTAGTTGACATTGGGACTTAACACATTTAGTGGAGAAATGTGTTAAGTTAATTGATATATTGTTGATGAATGAGTTATATATTATGATATGCATGATGTGAATTATGTTGATGTATCAATGCAATTGAGTAATGTGTTGTACATGAAAAGAAATGTTGAATAAAGTGATATGATATGTGAAAACATAATGTAACAAATTGATATTGATACAAAAGAGAAGAATGAGAAAAGATGAGAAAATGAGGATATAATAAGGCAATGAGCCTAGTTGATTATGAGAAATGAAATGAGAAATGAATTGTGAAAGAAAATGATAATGAGATAAATGAATTAATTGTGTACCTAGTATGTTATTCAATTTTCAGAGTTCTGGGTTTGGCGGCATGCCTATGAATTGCTGGGCAGGTGAAAAGACTAGGTCGTAAGCCGAGCCCAGCTGATAAATGTGAAATATGATGTTTTTGAGGTGAAAAGACAGGGTCATAAGCCTCAAAAAACAGTAACAGTATAGCCCGGTTGAGGACCAAGATACTGGGGCCCAAGGGTCTAGCAGGGTTGAGGTCCAAGAGACTGGGTCTGTTACATTATCCATGGATATATATTGCCTATGAGGCTAGACACAAGGTGTCAATATGGACCAAAGCAGTAACTCTGAACTTTGAATAGCATATTAGTTTTGTTTTAGGCCCATGTTTGTCTTTGCTTAAATGTGAATTATGAAATGTGATGCAAATGATTAAAATGTTGAGATATAATGCAATGAGTTGATATATTCATATATATTGTGCATGCGCATCGTATTGATCTACATTGAACCAAAGTTTGTACCACTAAGCTTTCTGCTTAGCGCGATTGTGGTTCATCGCGCAGGTGACAGGGTAGATCCAGTTGTGCCGAAGAGCTCGTCTAGATGGACTCCAGTCTAGTCTTGAGTTTGTGAGAGCAGTGTTGAGTTGTGGGCATCAAGATCAGAGACGAACTGCCAGCATGTATAAATTCTATAATTTTTGTAAATATTGATTTTGATATATATATACATATGTATTTTCCACTGCTTATTTATCAAATGTTTTGAACAGACTGTTTTGGATAAACTTTTGGGTACTAATGTTATATATATATATGTGTTTTAACAAGGGTTGTTTCATCTATTGCTATTTACAATATAGGATAAATGTTTTTAGTTTACTTAGATTTTAGAAATGATGACTTTGGTTTTATGATTGGTTTGGTTTGTTTAAAATGGACTGTGACACCCTTATATCCTCTATACGTATATCGCATGTTGTGTGGATGTATGCGGTGTGCGTATATGGGGTATGGGGGTGTTACATCTTGCATCTCATTTTTTAACCTGCTTAGGAAAGGAATTGGTGGTCTGTAAGGATTTGGAGATTTGTACTACTTTGGTGAAGTGGATGCCTCCACACTCTCCTCCTTTGATTCACTTGGTTAAGCCTTACTTGCTTGCATTTCCTCGTCATTTTCTTGAATTGTACCTGCATCCAAGGAATCACCAATTTTATTATCAATTACCTTACCACTTCTTAAGACTGTGATTGCCTTAGTTTTCTCCACTTGACTTGGAAATTTTTCTTTTTGATGAGGGTAGACCCTTAATTTTTGACCCAGTCCAGTTCAATATATTTTAATTAGTCCAAAATAATTTTGTTAGTCTAAAAAAATTTTTGTTATCATAATTAAATAATATTTTCTTTAGTATTTAATTTTTATAATTAATAAAAAATAATAAAAAAATAATAAACTAATAAATAAAAATAATAATAATAATAACAGTTTTTTTTGCCAGCGCAATTTTTCCGCAGCAGTTTTTTTTTGCTAGCGCAATTTTTTCAACAGCAGTTTTTTTTGCCAGCGAAATTTTTCTGACGCAAATTTTTCCGAAATCAAATACAATTAGGTTTCGGTTTCCTTTTCTTAATCAATATTAGATTCCATGAATAACTAAAATTAATCATAAAAATCTTCTACAAATAAGGACTAAAACAACACAAAAAACGGAGGAGAAATTTGAAACTAAAATTGAGGAAAGCTTTGAATCAAGGGGACTTTTGAGAGAACAAACAAGCAATTCAATCCATCAAAGGTAGCAAAGCTTGTCTTTGTTCTTGTTCATCCAAGAAGAAATTTTTGGTGGAACCAACAAACGAAGGTATCAATTTCTTTATCTATTTCATTAATTTACAGTAGCTTCATCACTCAAGGTCAAAAATTGTTTCTGTTTCATCAAAATCAAAAAACCCTAGAAACTTAATTTACCTTTTCTAAAGCTTAAAAACCTTAATTTGTCTCTTTGTTTTTCAAAAATCTTAAAATAGTTGTTTTTGTTTCTTCAATATCTTAAAATAGTAATTTGCCTTCCAATTCTTCAAAACCATAAATTAAATCCTTTTCTTTCCAAAAACCCTAAAAAATATCTTTTCTGTTTCTATAAACCTTAAATCATTTTGTTTATTTTCATAAAGTTTCATAAAATTATCAATTGATTTTCAAATTCTAAAATCTAATGCATTCTCCGAAACCCTAATTCTAAAATTCTAAAACCCTAATTCAACTCCAAAACCCAAAACAGTAAACCCTAACTCCCTTAAAATCTTAAACCCTTATTTTTCTAAACCCTAATTCTTTAAACTTTAAAACCTTATAAACATAAATATTAAAATTCAAACACAATAAGCCAAAAAATCATAATTCAGTAGCTGATGATCATAAATCCAATATTTTAAAGTGTTCAAACCCTAATTGCATGACTTCACTCCTCAAACACTAATTTGGTTAATCAAATAATTTTATCAACCTCTTAAATTATATAACTTTAATCCATTTCAATTCCTTTAAAACTCACAGTAGCTTAAACTCATAAATTCCAAAACCCTAAACACATTAAATAAAGAATCTTAAATAGAAACAGTAGCCCTAATTTGAATCTTTATTTGCTTTATTCAATTTTTTATTTGATTATGTGCTTTAATTTATTTTCAATGCTTTGTTGATTTATTTAAGTTCAATGCTCAATTTATTTAGTTTATCATGGATGGATGTTTACTTTCTATTGATCCTTAATACCTTTGATGAATGATTTATTTATGATGAATGGTTATTTACTTTTATCAATTTATTTATATTTCCAAATGTTGTAAGAGGTATGTTTCCACTTGGTGGGTACCTCATTAGTTAAATATCATGTAATTTAAATTGCTTTTCTATTTTAGAACCAATGTAAAGGGCATGTTTCTATCTTTTGATGGGTGTCCTATTTAGGCATGGGATGTAAGGACATGTTTCCATCCTCGGATGGGTGTCCATTTAATTATTTTGTTTGGACATTATTTTGATTTTCAATATATTGATGCTTTATTTTAATTATTATGTGTAATATGGATAATATTGTTATATTTAAGAATTTTATAATATTAAGACCTGTAAAGGAGGCCGGTTCCAATGAACCGGGCGTTGTGGGGGTGCTGGGCCATTTCTCACCTCCCCTACACGTACCCAACTTTTTGAACCCATTAGGGGGTTGGGGATTCCTTAGGAATTGAGTCATCCACCCCTTTCTTTTTCCCGGCCCATCAGGATGGCGACTCCGTTTTCTCTGAACTTAGGTTCGTGTTCTTGAAGGCCCCGAGCCTAAACAGTGCCGAAGTCGCAGAACCATTCCACTGAGAGTGGGGGCAAAAATCCCCGCTCACAGTGGCGACTCCACTGGGGATAAGAGAAGTTGATTCCGTTGGTCTTTATATTATTCTATTCTTTCTTATAATAATATTATCCATTGCATCATATTAGATTGCATCGTGTGTCTGAGTTAGGACGCCCGTGTTACCCGTGTTGTGTTATGTAAGGGATACCATACTTTCACTCAAGGTATGGAGATCGAGCATGGCATAACCACTCATAGCCTCGTATCATTTGGTATATACTTGCTATGGGAACCTAAGCCTTTTTACCCAAAGACTAAAGCTCATGTAATTGGCCTAGTTACTTTCCTTAGGTTTTACCCCAAATGCATATTGTTTGACTATGGTTAATTTATCTTGGCTTAAATCATGGCTTATTTGGTTTGTTCTTTTTCTAATATGACCTAAGTGTATTGTAAGCTCAAAATAAAATTTTCTTTAAAGTCTAAAAGACCAAAGCTATTTTCAAAACTTTTCAAGATGATCTTTGGACATAAAACTTTTCTAAAATCAAACAAAAAATTCTTTTGCTCATGACCCAAACATTAAGCCCAAAATCCAATTTTTCTAAAACCTTTTTACAATGGGCTTATGAACAAAATTATTTTCATCTAAAAGAGCTTACAAATATTTAGGTCAATTATGAAATATCAAAAATCAATTATGAGCCTAGTTTATACTAAGAATAATTAATCATGGGCTTGTTTTTGGCATGAATCATTAGTTACATTTTCAAGTGAGAAATCTATCTATAATAAACCTCTTAATTTAGTTTTAATCCAATATAGCATAAAAGCGACTATAGTTGATTAAATGGATTAAAACCCAATTAATGGGAATTACTATGAACTGATTTCCATTTTTCGAAAATATAAGTATTGGTTGAAATGTCTGAGGGAAATATTTGAAAACAAGATGCCTCATGCTGGTATTTTGTTAACCATTTACCTAAGAAAAGAGACTCGCCATTCGTGTGTGGATGTTATAAGGTTGGAAGGAGTGTCCTAATTATCTTTCTTTGTTAATTGTTGTGCATACATGCATACATGCATACATTTGCATCTCATGTCATTGATCCTTTCTGGCTCACAGCCTTGGATTACGACAGTTCAAAAGCTTACAACAATCCGACCTACGCTAGAGATGAAGTATCTAGCAACGACTCAATCATTTGCTCACAAAAAATAATGGATCCCGAGCAAATTCAAAGAATGGTGGATGATGCCTTCAACTCCAAGATGGAAGAAATAAAAGAGGCCCTAGCTGAGACCATGAAGAACCAATTCACTGCAATTTTAGAAAATCATGCCGAAGCATCTGCTAGCACTAAGAAGCCAAGGACAAAGGGAAGACCAAAGTTGGTGAAGTGGTTTTTGATGATGAAAAGGTGATCATTGATGATGATGATGATTGGGCTCAATCCTACCAAGATGCTCAAGAGAAGAAAAAAGAACTGAAGATTGTTAAAAGATCAACTATGGAGAAGATCAAAACTTCTGATATTGAAAAGATGATTGCTAATCTAGAAAAGAAATTTGAGAAGAAATTGAAAACCGAGGAAATGTCTGAAGTTGACAAATTATTTGAGCTAGATGAAGAAGTCCCATACAAGTTCAAGATGCCATCTTTCGCGAAGTTTGATGGAACTGAAAATCCTCATCTCCATGTGAAGCAGTATATCACTGCTATGCAGTCTGCTCGAGCTACTAAGGCTCAAACCCTAAGGTACTTCATGCTCTCATTGGACCCTGTTGTCCAAAATTGGTTCAATACCTTAGATGATTTAACACAAAAGAGTTGGGATCTGCTTTACAAAGCCTTCATCCAATAATATGGATATAATGTCGAGATGGAAGTTACCTTAATGGAAGTGGAGTCCATTAGGCAAAGGTCGAATGAGAATTTTGTCGATTGTGTGAAGAGATGGAGGAATAAGGCCGCTTTACTCAAGAAGAGGCCCGATGAATCCGATCAAATAAGGATGATTGTGAGAGGGGTGTTGCCTAGTCTTCATGAGAGGATGTCTCATACACTCATCCGTGATTTCAAAGACCTTCTCCAAGCGGGTTTGCAAATTGAGGAATGGGAAAGGGAGAAGAACCGTTTTTCAACAAGAAGGAATGAGAAAGGAAATTATCAGTCTGGTAGCCAAAGCATGCAAAAGGCAGTCGGTGTCAATGCTACTAACCAAGGAACAAGGAGACAATTTTTGGAATTGGGGAAACCAATGTCTTGGGTTCTCAATAAGCTTCAAAGAAAGGGATTGCTACAACCCTTAAATCCTCTTCCTTTGCCTAACCCTCTCCCACCTATTTTCGACACTAAAGCATTTTGTCAATTTCACCAAATGCAAGGGCATGACACGGATAGATGTGTGAGGTTGAGACATGAGATCCAAAATCTAATTGATAATGGGAAGCTAACCGAGCCCAATAAGCCAAACACCAAAGACAACCCATTACCAAAGTTCAATAGAGTACCACCGCCGGCAACCTTTATGATTGGAGGAGGTTTGCATGAGGACTTTTTCATGTCTTCTTTTCAAGATGTGGGTGGAGAAGCAACCAAAGAAGAAGAGATATTTGGTGGAATTAAACAAGTTATGGTGGGTAAAGAAGTAACAATTTGTGTTGTCAATGGGTTTTGGGATTCAAGCGATAGTGATGATGATCTTGTATCCAAGAAGGAGGAGTAGACTTGGTCCGAGCCCAAAGAAGATGAAGTAATGAACACTAGATCTTGTAAGCCTTATGCAAGACCACCACCTAAGGAGGTAGAAACTAATAAGGGTAAGGAAGTTGAACTAGGAAATAAAGAAGAGGAAGATGATGATGTGCTCAAGCAATTGAAAAGAACACAAGCAAGTGTTAGCATTTGGGACTTATTAGCTACTTCTAAAAAGCACCGGGAAACTATGGCCAAAGCCTTGGCTAGCATGCCAATTTCTACCTCCATGACATCGGAGGAGCTAATCAACTTCATAAAAATTGGAGGAGTAATGAAATGTGAAGAGATTCAAGAAAAGAGTGAAGTTAATATAGGAGCAGTTTCTTTCTCAGATGCGGATTTACTGGAGGGGGGGAGAGATCACATCCGCCCTCTCTTTATCAAAATAGAAGTCAAGGGGAAGAGGACTCCATGTGTAATGGTCGGTGATGGTGGATAATAATATGGTGGAATACGAAGCTTGTATTTTCGGTTTGGAAACTCTGATGATTATGAAGGTGGATAAGGTGGAAGTTTTTGGCGATTCTTTGCTAGTAGTATCCCAAGTAAATGGAGAGTGGGAGTTGAAAGAGGAAAAATTAAAACCATACCACCATTACCTGACCATGATGAAGAAGAACTTTAAGGAGTGTTGGTTTATACACCTATCAAGAGAAGAAAATCATATATGGGAAAACCCTATCAGCTTATTCCTTAAGCCTCTGATTTTGACTAGTTCATCAACTCCTTGTTATGAATATGAGACAATCATGGAAATTGATACAGACCATGATGCGTGGTATGATACTATAAGGCGATTTTTGGAAGAAAGAGAAAACCCACCAGGGGCAACAAAGAAAGAAAGAAGAGCCATAAGGCGGTGGTCTTTGCAATACATCACATTCCATGGAGAGTTATATCAAAGATGGCCTGATAGGGTGCATTTGAGATGCTTAAGGAAGCCTGAAGTGGAGCGTATCATGTCAGAAATACATACGGGAAGTTGCGGTCCACACATGAGTGGTTTGGCCCTAGTTAAGAAGATTATTCAACAAGGTTATTACTGGTTGACCATGGAGAAAGATTGTATTGAGTTTGTAAAGAATTGCCAACAATGTCAGATGTATGGTAACTTGAATCACATGCCTCCTAAAGAATTGCATTCTATGTCTTCAACCTGGCCATTTGCCACCTGAGGTATTGACATTATAGGAGAGATACATCCTACAACTTTAAATGGTCACCATTTCATTGTGGTAGCAGTAGATTATTTTTCAAAAAGGGTCAAAGATGAATCCTTCAATAAACTGGGTGCAAGTCAAATGGCTAGATTTATTGAAAAGAACCTCACCTGCCGGTACGAGGTCACGTACAGTGTGATATCAGACAATGGGGTACAGTTCAAGGAGCAGTTAAGGATTTATTCTCGAAGTACAAAATCCACCATCATCGGTCCTCTCCTTATAGACCAAAGGCTAATGGTGCAGTAGAAGCAACAAACAAGACAATTAAGCAAATTCTGTCCAAAATGACCAAGACTTATAGTGATTGGTTAGAGATGCTTCCCTTTTCTTTATAGGGATATAGGACAAGTGTGAGAACACCTACTAAAATGACACCGTTCTCTTTAGTTTACGGGATGGAAGCAGTGTTGCCAATTTAAATTGAGATCAAGTTATTGAGAGTAGTCTTGGAAGCTAAACTACCTGAAACGGAATGGGTAATGAGCAGATACACAAAATTAGCTTTACTAGAAGAGAGAAGGTTAAAGGCATTGTATCATCACCTACTGTATCAAAAGAATATAGCTTGGGCCTACAATAGAAGGGTTAAAATTAGAAAACTCAGAGTCGGGGATTTGGTGTTGAAGCAATGTAAGCCTAATGTATCTGATCCAAGAGGGAAGTTCAGGCCTAGCTGGGAAGGGCCATATGTCGTGAAACAAGTCATGAACAAATGTGCGGTGAAGTTATCAGACATGGACGAGAACAAATTTAGTGAGCCAGTAAACATTGACAGGTTGAAGAGGTTTTATGTATGAAAAAAAAAGAAAGAAGAGAGAGCTCGCTAGGTTGAAAACCCAAAAAGGGTGGCCTAGGCAAAAATTAGAGCAGTCCGCTAGTTTCAAAAACCCGAAAGGGCGGGCTAGGCAATAATTAGGGCTAAATGAGAGAAAATTGTCAATTAGAAAACCCGAAAGGGCTAGTTGACAATAGGAGTGATCTTATGTGTGCTGGCTTTATGTTTGGTTGTTCCCTAATTTAATAAAATAAAATTAATGTTAAAATTGTTCTATGTGCACTGTTATAAGTATTTGACCAGAAATGGATGAAATAAATAAACACAATAGCAAAAGGTGATGACAAATTTTAAATGGAAAAGAAGCATCTTTTATTACTTTAATTATTTTTCATCCTAACAATACACTTTCTAAATTGACAAATGTTAAATCTATGGCAGTCGATAAATGTAACGTGCAGGCCAGCTTTGTCTCAGCTTATCCAAGTAGGCTTCAGTCAAGCGAGGTATGTTTAAATCAGGAGTAAAGTCAGAATCTCGAGGCTGAGCTCCGTACTGATGGCCAAGTCGGTGAGGATCATAGCATGTACCTTGACGAAGAGCAGCAAGGGGAACATACATCAAGTATGTCATCATGGTGATATGAGAAATCTTCCACCAAGGTACCAACCAACGGATATTGACTTCAGCGCGTGAGTGGATCCAGCCAACCCAGTCAGCATATGAAGAAACAGGATGGAGTAGTTTCCTAGCAGAATGATGACGTGGCAGATATCTGGCAAAATCCATGGATGGAGTATCAAGCAAACAAAGATGCTCCTGAAGCCAAATATGTGAAGAGATAATTAAATTAAATATAAAAAAAGTCCTCTAAGTTAAAAACGCACAAGGGCAGCTTAGGAAAAAATTAGGACAGCTCGCTAGTTTCGAAAAGCCACATGGACGGACTAGGCAAAAATTAGAGCAATATATATATATAAGTCCGCTAAGTTGAAAACCCGTAAGGGCACCTTAGGCAAAAATTAGGACAGCTCTCTAGTTCCGAAAACCCACATGGGCGGACTAGGCAAAAATTAGAGCAATAACAAATATAATAAAGAAGAGGTCAACTAAGTTGAAAACCCACAAGGGCAGCTTAGGCAAAAATTAGGACAGCTCGCTAGTTCCGAAAACCCACATGGGCGGACTAGGCAAAAATTAGAGCAATAAAGAAAAGAAAAAAAAACCTAAATTGAAAACCCGAAAGGGTAGTTTAGGTAATTACCTGAAGCAGCAACAGACTCCCAGTCAATCTTTTTGACAATCCTGATTTAAGTTGGTCTAATCCAACTAAAGTCTTGGCTAAGATCACAGGTACCGGCAACAAGCCTCCTTCCATTCGGTCCATAATATCCAATACTCGTAGATCAATATCACCGTTAGAAAAGACAAGCAGGAATTGGCCAAGCAAGCAAAGACAAAGCATGCGTTCCCATGCCTTAGTAGGAGCCAAATGAGAGAGACAAAAATCAAACAAGGGAGCAAGTAGAATTTTTTCACCTCTCATCAACTGAAGAACTTCGGGTTTTGGAATTTGAAATAACAGCTGCATCTTCTGTTGAGTTTTGGAAATCAATGTGGGTAATGCCATTTGTTGGTTATTTGGATATCCAAGGATGGCCTCAAATTCTTCAATCAAGGGACATATTTCAAAGCCATTAATTTTAAATGTCCTAGAATCCTCATTTCAAAAGGAAGACATGGCATGTAAGAAGGAGTGGTCCAATTTAACATTTTGGAAACACTGTAAAATATCAAGTTTTGACCACGAAATTTTCTTCCAATGAATGTCATCCATATTCTTAAATAGAATTTTTATCTTCTTTAAATGAAGTTCAGACATGGTGAATGAATGAAGAAAAATTAAAATTGTTAAAGGAGTTTTTATGTTGAAATGGAAAATATTTTGGCTTCTGTATTAAATTAGGTGTAAAAGGTGATTTATATAGAAGAAACAAGCCTTTCCAAAATTGATAAGGAAAAGGTGATGGGAATGGGTGAGACCGTATGGCATAAGGAAAGGAATTGGATACGAATTTCCTTTACCGTGTTGAATTTGTTTTAGCAAAGTGATGTGGATGTGAATTATGAAATTGTGATGTACTGTGATAAAAAAATATGAAAAAGAAAGTTTAGTAATTATGATGCAATAACGATTAAAAAAAGGTGAAAAAAAGTAAAAAGAAAAAAAGAAAAAAAAAGAAGTTATAGTAAAGATAGAAATTGTATTTTTTTCATTATTGTACAATATTTATACAATTGATACAATATTTATACATCACTAAGAGGGTGGTTGTAGGTCATCAAATAATGCCCTGAAAAAGTCGTCGCCTGTTGGAGGAGGAGGCAAATTACTCGTCCCGGGATCACCAGAAGCAGGAGCACCAAAATCCCTATTACGTTGAAGTTTTGATCCGTCACGGTCCTCATCAGAAGCAGACGAAAGGATCTCATGGTTATCAGTCTGGGGGCCTCTTGATGAAGAAGCACCAGGATCCCTCATCCCCTGAAATCGGAAGTCTCTAAAATTTTGTTCGGATTGATGATATAAATTTTCAAAATGAGAAGCTTGTTGGCGACTTGCAGCCAACTCTTCTTGAAGTTTCCTATTTTGTTCTTCGAGCATCCGTTGTGACCCAGAAAGGAAAAAGGTAAGAGCATACATAATCATACATACATATAGCATAAATAACCATGAAATAAGGAACTTACCAGGTAATTCATATCAATACCCTGCGGATGAGATGACATATCTGGCGGGCTAGAATGAGCAAATGAAGGGGCAATAAAAGAAGGTCTAGCCTCATGATCAAATGAGCCAACATCCTGCAACAGTCATAAAAGAATAAAAAAAAAGAGAAAGAAGCAGTTGCAAGGGAAAAATGGTAAAAGTTTTACCTGAGATGTACTAGCCCCAAGATGTGGAACAAACTCTCCTACATCTCCGTGATGTTCCTCTTCATCTCTACCCTCATTTTCTTCGGGAATCTCCAGCACACCAACAGGAGATACATCAAAGTTCAAGAGCCTTCTTTGAATAAAATGGGCATAAGATGCACTCGGCGGATAGAGAAATCCTTCAATACCATAACCGTACCGAGCTGGCCACCAGGCATCCTCCGGCATCGACATAATATTTAAAGTGTATTCTGGGCAAGGCATCAGAATCATCCGCTGCTCTGGACTGAGAAACCACTCATAAACTCTCTCTCCGAGAAACCAGCCACTAGACACTGGGTCGGCGATGACTCGGCAAGAATGTTGGAAAGATAGCACAGCCCTCATGAATGGAGACCAGTTTGTCCTCTCTTCTGGGTTCCATCAGGCCAAATTCACCTGCAAAATAACATAAGGTAAGTAAACTTTCACATAAAATTTAAAGTATACTAATGTTATTTTACTTGGTCCCAGGCTAAGCGGCTCAACACAAAGCGGTGAGTATGCACATGGTGAGAGCCGGGAAAGTCCACACGATCTGACAACCAGAAATTTAAACTTGGATACCCGATTCTTTCTTGAAAAATATCAGGTACCCTCACGAGGTTGTGTTCATATGCCCATGCCTACAACAACAATAATTGTAATATCCCAAGTTATGCCCTAAAAGTTTTGGAGTTATTGTTGCATTTGGACTTAATGTATATGTATATTTGGGAAATATAATTACAATATAAAAGACATATACATATACATTACATATACATGAGAGATAAATTGGGGATAGGAAAAGTGAGTTATATATATATAATTATAATAATAATGATGATAAGGACAAAAAGAAAAGAGAAGAAGAAAGTCAAAGGAAATTTATGAGGTGGAGATTAATTGAGAAATTATTATTATTATTATTATTATTATTATTATTATTATTATTATTGTTATTGTTATTGTTATTGTTATTGTTATTGTTATTATTATTATTATATATATATATATTTGAGATAAGAACGAAAGAAGGAAGAGAATTCATTCTTTCTTTCTTCTTCTTCTTCGTCTTTTCTTCTTTTTGTGAGAGAGAGAGAGAGAGAGATGGAGAGAGAGAAAGAAGCTAGAGAGAGAAAGGTGATTTTGCTTCTATTTACACCAAAGATTAAGGATATCAAGAGATTTCCAAGTGGAGTTGAAGATTTGGCAAGCTATTCATGTAAGTACTCATCTCTTGAGTTGATTATATATATATGTAAGCCTTTATCTTCTTGTCTTGATTTATTTTGATTGAGGTTATGGTTGGTGTGTAAGAAGATGATAATGAAAGATTGAAGTATGTAAATGTGTTGAATTGATATTTAAGTGATGATAAGTTGGGGTATTTGTGAGGATGATGATAAATTGTTGAGTTAGAGTTTAGTATAAATGAATTGGTACTTTGAGTAATTGATTATAGTGATATATATATATATTGATTATTATGATGATATAATGAAGTTATATAAATGTTAAAGTGATAGGAAATTGATAAATATTAACAAAGATGATGATTAAGATGGTTGTGGTGTGAATTTTAAAGGGCTTGGATGAATTTTGAAATATTTGGTCTTTAAATCATTGAAGGGCACGGCCAAGTTATGAGAGACACGGCCAAGTTAGGGCAAACTTGGCCGTGTTGGATGATTTTGGAGAGACACGGCCACTGGCTTGGCCGTGTCCCTTGACTGTGTTTGCCACTGCCTATTTTATGTTGAGAGACACGGCCGTGTCCCTTGCTCGTGTCTGCTACTGGATTTTTGGTGTTGAGAGACACGGCCACTGGCTTGGCCATGTCCATTGCCCGTGTTTGCTACTGTTTGAATTGGTGTTGTGAGACACGGCCACAAGCTTGGCCGTGTCCCTTGAGTGTGTTGGCCACTGGATGATTGTGTTGGGAGACACGGCCACAAGCTTGGCCGTGTCCCATGAGGGTGTTAACTTTTGTGTTTGTTATTTGTTCTTCATACATTGTTGGATCTTCAAATGTCTTTTGTACCTAAACACAATTAAAATAATAATGATCTAACTAAATGGATATGGAATGTTCTAAATCCATGAATAATGTAAATTATTATGTATATATATCAATGATGATATAGGAAATGTGGAAGATAAAATGATCATTGAAAAAGTATGTGCAATGTCATTGATTAGGTATACTTGAGTGATGAATTGATCAATATGATTGGATGATAATGTTGATACTATATGAACCATATTATGTCTTATGCATTGTGAACCTTGTGAATTGTAATGTGGTATGTGAATAATGTAATTTGTGATGTTATACCAATGATGCTATATATATAATGTGAAGGATATGATGAAGTAATTGCTTATGTACAATTGAATAATGAAATATTATGATATGATTTGAGATATAATATGATGTGAAGTCATTGTTATTGACTATGATGATTCAAATGAGATATGAAGCCATTGTGATTGGCTATAGTGATTCAAATGAGATGTCAAGCCATTGTTATTGGCTATGATAATTCAATTGAGAATGAAATGAAAATGAAAAGATTTTGTGTCTAATATGTTGATTCAATTTTCAGAGTTCTGGATTTGGCGGCATGCCTAGAAAATGTGAAAATGTAACAGTCTTGCCGGGTTGAGGATCTCTTCAATTTGAGTGAATTGAGGTCCAAGAGACTGGGTCTATTACACTGTGTGAATTATTGATACGAAATACATGAAAGGTAACAGTCTTGCCGGGTTGAGGATCTCTTTGCATTGAGATGAATTGAGATCCAAGAGACTGTGTCTGTTACTTGATAAAATGTGAAATGTGAATTGTAGTAACAGTCTAGCCGGGTTGAGGATCTCCTCGAGTTTAGCCGAGCTGATGATCCAAGAGACTGGGTCTGTTACGCTATCCATGGATAGAGATATGAGATATATTGCCTACGGGCTTGATCATTGTGATTATGGACCAATGCAGAAACTCTGAACTTTGAATAACATATTAGTGTCTGTTGGGCCCGAGTCTGTCTTTGTTGTCAGTGTGATATTTAAATGTTGAAATAAATGAGAAATGAGATCTATGGTTGCCTTTATTGCAAATGTGATTCATGATTGGTATGATATATAATATATGTGTGTATTGATATATTGAAAATGAATATGGGTTGAGGAGCCTTGATAAGAAATGAGTTTATGAAAATATAATATGATGTGTAAATTTATATGAATGTGGAACTTGTAAGAATTGTTTTCATGAAGGTTTGGATAAATCATTGAATGGTGACTTATTGAAATAACGTATATGGATATGTATATGAGATAGAAATGGTAAGTATTGCTTGGTGAATGTTCTGTGTAAATATGTGTATAATTTATGAGATTAGTAGGAATATGTGAAGAATGCATTGAGAAAGGAAAACGGGGTAAGAGAAAGAAAATAAAATATGATGCTAAAAATATGAGGTATGATTCTTTAGTAAGGTATATTTTATTATTATTTGTATTACTAAGCTTTCGGGCTTAGCGCGGTTGTGTAATCGCGCAGGTGGTTGCGGTTGATCTGGAAGTCCAGCTTTTATGCCACGATAAAGGTATGAGTGTCTCGAGACCAACTAGAAGGTGATGCATACATGTGTGATTTTAAATTATATTGTATTTTTGAGTTAATATATATTCATATGGATGAATGAAGTTTTGATAAATAAGAATACTGACTTTTGTAAATGTGTTTTAAATTAATGTTCAATTTTATGAATCTGGATAAAGGTTTTTAAATTGAAACTAAAAGTAACATTCTTATACTTTATATACGTATTGTATGTATACTAGGTATATGTATAGTACTTATATGGAGTATCAGGGTGTTACAATTATTTTGGTATCAGAGCTTAGGTTCGAGATTCTCGGCCTAAGTGAAATTAAAAAGAGAAAGTTTTGAAAAGCTTAAAGAGAAGTAAAAAGAAAAGTTTTGAATTGAAGTTTGTAATACATGCATATGCATTCACATCTAGGTTGGTCTTGAACGTGGCATTATGTGAATTGTGATGTATTTGAATTACATGAGATAAATGATAGTGTGTAAATGAGGTTTCATATGAAAGCAAATTTTGAAATGTTGATAATTGAGCGGTGATTGTGATATAAAGAAATGATATGGAAGGTATAAGTAAAAAGTTTGATTATTGATATATGTATGACATTTAAAGATATGACTAGAAGAATAAAGTTGGAAATGAGTTAAAAATAAAATTAAGATTAAAGTATGTAATCTTTCCTCTATTATTTGAATCTCTTTCCAATAAACTTTATGTTTGGATTTCTAGAAAGAGGAAATATTGCTGGATGGGTAATATGAAAAGACATGTTATGTAAATGACAATAGTACGGTGAAATATTGAATGAGTTGATTGGTATAGATTAAGTGTGATAATTTAAGATGTGGATATGTAAAGTTAAGGTTTTTTTTTAAAGAAAAAGAGATGATGTTGATTAAGTACGAAGAGATATGGGTGTTGTTTGTATTGTTATTTTAATGCAAACATGGTGATTTCAATATTAGAAATGTGATATGCTTGAATATTGTGAAAGCTCATGTAAATGGTGATGATATGTGATAATTAAATTTTTGGAATGAGTTTAATAATGGTAAAACATATATGTTTTGATGTTGCTTTGTGGTATATACATATAAGATGTTTTAAAGTTGATATTAAGAGAATGAGATGAATAAATTGAAGTTTAAGTAAATTAGTAAGTTGAAAATTTATAGTTTTAATGGAATGTGAAAAAAAGAGCAATTAAATATTAATAGTTTAATGTATTTACATGAGATATATGAAATGAATATTAGTGCACATGAAAGTATTAGGAATTGGGAGATGTGATTGATAGTAGGAAAATTTGGTTTGAAATGAAAGAAAATGAATTGAGCAAAAGAAAATGAGTTACTTTAAGTAATTTGATTGGAAAGGATGAAAATGATTATGAAAGATGTGTTAAAGGTATTTAATATATATATATATATATGAAAGAGATATCACATTGGAAATGTGATTAAGCTCCTTGTGAAATAATATTATAAGTAGAGTGTATATATTTATTGAAGTTAATAAATTGCATAATTATGTATATATATAAAGAGGATATGCGAAATGAACTTTTTGACATGAATGTAATGGTTATACGTAAGAAAGGTGGGAAGTAAATCACATTATAAGTATGACCTATGAATATGTATATGTGAACCTCGGTTTTTCACCCGAAAAGGATCCGGGCAAAAGTTCACTCGTTGTCGGGAGTCGCCACTCAGTTTATTTTGTTCGAAGGGAAAAACTAAGAAAACCCTTGTTTGACTCCAATAACCTGTCCAATGTAAAGGTTTCTAGTCTGCGAACCCAAGGAGGATTCGGGGACTATGTCATGTATTCGACTAATTTTGTAATAATAAAGAAAAAATAAACACGGAAGGGATGAAGAAAAGAAAAACAAACAGATTGTTAATAAATAGTGGACTTGCTACTTGGGGTGAATCCCAAGTATGCCTACATACTCCCGTTTGAATGGAAGATCAAAGCCCATGTAGTTCGGAAAAGCCTATTTAAAGGCGGTGAAATTTATGCTTCATGCATGTGTGTGTGTATGCTTCGTGCATTTTGTCGGGCTTTTTGCCAAATTCGTGAGATTTAGCACTTAGTGCAAAAATTGTATAATTTCGGGTACTTAGTACCAAAAGAGTTCGATTTAGGCTTCATGCCAAAAGTCCATTTTAATGGTACCGTTTAGGTAATTAGTACCAAAGAGATGCAATTTAGGCTCTGTGCCAAAAAGGTTGATTTTATTTACGGCTTAAAGCCGAAAGGGTGATTGATTAGTCCATTAGGCCCTCAGACCTAAAAAGATTAGGTCTTTGACCGAGAAGAAAATAAGAAGAAGATTAGAATGCTTATGATATGCTCGAATTGACCAAAGATGAATTATGATATTACCTTGATTAGAATTTTTCCACTTCTAAGTTCTAGATCTTGTTTCCTTGCACTTTTGAGTATGATTCTTGCTTTCTACAACACAATATTAGAAATTCTTAAGCATAAAAATTTCGTCAACATCTGGGCGTAGGAAGTCCAAAAGTCTCCATTTTCTTGAAAATCTGAAGCCTATTTATAGGCAAAATCGAGCTGGACGGCGGCCGGGCCGCCGGTCACGGTGGCTGGACCGCCAGCCACTCCTGGCCCACCGCGACACGTGCTATTTTCTGTTAAAACTGACATTCTGAGAGCCACGGGTCTCCAAAAATTATTCCGGGACCATATCCGTAATCCTCACGTCGTCCTGGACATTTCAAGTACCATGAAGACATACTTTCGGTGGACTTTTACCGTGGACCCCCGGTCCTGCCTGGTATGAGGAAATTGGCTTTCCGAGCCCCAAAATTCGAGTGTTCACAATTGCCCCCCACTGGGGTCCATAAAAATGATTTATGGAACTCAGTGGTCTTCTGAAGAGCGAATTTTGTGCGAGGTGCAAAAAGACCCGCATTTTCATATTTTTCTATAAATGGGCTCATTTCATTCAATTTTCATTTGCTTTCAATCATTCTTCTTCTTTCACTTCTTTCAAATTTTCTTTCGACGATGGATTTCACCGGCTTTGAAGACCTCGAAATCCCACTCCCTCCCTGCAATCTTTTACTTGAAGAGGAGAAGCACAGTTCTCGGACCGGCTGCTATGAGGTGAGTACATTCCTGTTTGTTCATCTAGTATGCATGCTTAGGAATTTTATTCATTTCCAGTAAGGAACTTAGAAATAAATTTTAGGAATATTTCCTTTACATGTACTAGTAATGAATTAGGATCTGTACCAGGCTTCATTATGTTCTGCCATCAGTAATTATTTCTAGTAAAGAACTTAGAAATAATCCTTTAGGAATCCACACCCGGCTGGGGAAAGAAATTAAATCTTTTCTGAATTTGTCCAACTTTTCTGATTGATTTTTTTTTAGGACTCTACAATCAAGATATCTATAGCTGAGCATCCGATGGTCACTATTCCGGCTTACATTTTTTATGCCGGGCACCCAGTGGGGGATCTTATCAGACCTGCTTTCCTCCACCATTTGAGGGCTATAGATGTGGGCAGAGATATCCACCGGGATTTGATCTGTGCTTTAGCCGAGCGCTGGTGGCCTACCACTGACACTTTCCATTTTTCTTGGGGGGAGATGACAATGACGCCTACTGACTTTTCCATCATCTCTGGGATTCCCTTTGGCGTTGAGATGGTGGAAGCCTATGATGACTGGCGGCAGGACATTTCTTCAGCCGACATGATTACCTTGATCGGGGTTGACTATCCTCGATATCAGGCGCCTCGCTGCATTCAGCGGAGGTGGCTTGTGGAGCAAGCGCCAGGTATCTACATTGGTTACGAGACAGGCAACCTTACTGCTGACCAGACGGCCAGGTTTACCTTGCTTCTCCTGTTTACTAGCTCCTTCTTATCAAACAGGAAAGATGCAGTGAGTCTCAATGTGCTGAAGAGCCTACTTGACCTGACACGGCTTCATATGTACGATTGGGCTAGCATGATGCTGTGTAGGTTGTATGACGATATGTCTGACCTCTGCTATACCCGTATTGCTCCCTGTGGCTTGTATTACTTCTGGGAGGTAATGTAAAGAACATTTCCCCTCTCTTTATATATGTTGACATACACCAATGCTGATTTTTTTTTTCAGACTTGGGCTTATGAGTACTTTCCTTGCATCGCCCCTTTTCTTCGCGAGATACCTGCCCCCGCCGATCCTCTTTCCCCTATTGCTTGGAGGTGGCATAGAGAGAGGGTAGAAGTACCAAAGAGGAAACTTCCCATTAGAGGGCTGAGATCATTCTTCGACAGCTGCCCAATGGACTCAGTAAATGCTTTATCGTCATCTTTTTTATTATATTAGAGAAAATGATTCACTAATATAACAAATTTTTACAGGTTGCATCTGAAGTGATGTCTCACCGACTGGCAGAGTGGATTGCTCAAGATTACAGCTTTCGGCGATCAGAGTTTCTGACTCACCGTCGATTCATACTCCCCCATCCAGAGTTTCGACGGTATTATCTCGCTGAGAGGGTAATTTTTCAGGTCGCCGGTTTCCGTGCAGTTCCCATGGATCCTCCTGATGATATGCTATCTTTGACACTTCTGCCTGTTACTGTGTCCCAGTATGAGGGCGACCCTTTCGAGTCGGCTTATGCCCGGATGAGGATTATGACTTCTACTGCCTTCATCGACTGATGCCATGCATTGGGACATGATTTGATTCTGTACCGCCTTTTCGGTCTTCCCACTCTTCAGCTCCCACTTCTGGGACTCCAAGAGACCATCCTTCTCCCGACCGGCAAACTGGCAGACCCTCTTCCTCTAGGGCTGAGACTTCCGCTTTCGGGGCTGGACCATCAAACACTGGAGGAAGCAGCAGTTCATCTCATTTGAGGCCTCCCGCATCCGTCCTTACAGCTACCGGCCAATTTGACCCTATTTTGGCCGACTTGAGGCTGCCTTATGCTGCTCGTTATCATGCACCTGGTGGTTGGGTGACCCGACCAATTAGTGCAGAGGGTGCATTATATCGGAGCTTTGCTCATGTCACTCAGGTATATTCTCATAGAACTTTTCATGAAAAGGATTCATAAAATTCTCTTGAGATTGTTTGTGATTTTGTCTCTTTTACAGGTACCAGAGGGCCTGATCACGGAAATGGCGGCACTGATTACTGCTTTCTAGGATGAACTGTCTGGTGCTTGGACTGGGGCTGCTTACGAGAGGCAGAGCAGGCCTCAAAGACGAAGAGGCCGGCACTGATTGATTTTTTTTTTCATACTTGTCTTCAACTATGCTTGCTGTATTTAAACTATTCCCCTTCTGTAATTTGTACCTTTCATGTTTTTCTGCTGTTGTCTGAACTTATCTGTAAACCTGCACTTATTTGTTAGTATTAACAGCACATATGTATGCATGATGCCTTTTCTTTTTAGAAATCTATTTTAAAAATAAATCCCTGACACAATCCCAAAAAATAGCACATAACAGGGCCAAGAGTCTCCATAAAGTTGAAAGGATCAATATGGAAAGATATGGATTGAAAGTTGTTGCTACTCTTAGAGAGATATTGGTGGATTGGGATTTCTTGCACTCTTGTATCAGGTTTTGGGATCCCCAAGCCCATGTTTTCAGATTTGGGGCTCGGATGGAGGAAATGTGTCCTCTTTTTGAGGAGTTCTGTTCGATCATTGGGTGCGATCCAAATGCCCCTCTTGTGAGACATGAGGTCCAAATCGGGTATGTGGGATCTTTTCAGAGGCTTTTTAGCTTCACAAAACCCCCAAGCCCAAGCTATGATTGTAGATGGGGATAAGGCGATGTTGCTTCCCCTAATTGATGAATTCTTGACCGCCGATTTTGAAGACGATGTTCAATTGAGGCATAGAATGCTAGCCTTCGTCTTTTGTCTGTTAGCTGGGTTCCTCTTCAACCGTGACCCCGGCTTTGGAGATTTGAGACTTTGCCCAATGGTTAGGCAAATGGAAGAGCTCAACTGTATCGGGGGCATGATCCTGGCTGAGACTATTCAGAGTCTCGATAGATGTGCACTTGGATTTGAACGTTGGACCGTCACCCCGGTCATCCTTCAGGTAATTTATACCTTTTGTTTCTTTTGCTTATTCCATCATCTCTCTTCCTTTGTAAAATAGAAAGGATCTATTTTTTTTCAGGTTTGGCTGAGAGATCATCTTCAAGTGGTTGCAGCCCCCCAGACTTTGACCTACAACCCTTCGCAGTACTGCACCAGGAAAATTCAGATTTCTTTTCCCTCTATGGCCGAATGGACTGTTTGGCTGTTTGAGCTTGGACTGGAAGAATTATTATGGTTCGTCCCTTGGTATAGAATTCCTCAATTCATGGAGGCAAATGCCATGCACAACCATGTCTACCTGCTTGGGTTCACTCACAGTACTTGGTACAGTGCTTCCCCCGTCCTTAGGCAGATGGGTATTGATCAGAGAGTTCCCCTTCCTGTCGGGCTTACCATTGCTTCTCCTATTACCCCCGGGGTTACTCGGGCTATTCTACAGACTTGGGTCAGAGACCATCGGATGATCAGGCCTGGTGCAGAGCCTTCCCTCGTTCAGCCCACTCCAGAGTACAGGACCTGGTTTATAGCTGAGGTTTGGCCCGTTGAGAAACCAAGGAGGTGCGCATTGCTGCAGGAGTTGGAGGGAGAGGGGGCGTAGGATTTAGATCCCAGGGTGACTCCATTGTCTTTTCTGTTTTTGGGTTGTTTTTTACCTTTTTGGTTTTTTGGAGGAATATGACTTGATCTTTTTGTGTTTTTTTTTTAATCTGAATGACTCTTTTTGTAAGAGATGATTCTCTTTTTGTAATGAATGATTCTTAATGAATGACCCTTTTGTTTGCTTTCCAAGCATTATCTACTTTATTTATTTGCTCTTATTTTTGCCTAAGCCGTCCTTTCGGATTTTCAACTTAGCGAGCTCTTACCCATTCTTGCCTAAGCCGCCCTTTGCGGGTTTTCAGCTTAGCGGGCCCCACTATTGCCTAAGCCGCCCTTTGTGGGTTTTCGGCTTAGCGGGATCTTTTGTTTTTTATTTTTTTTCTTTTGGCAAAAGAAAGATGAATGAATGATTTTTATTAAAATTTAGACCGTGCTCAAGGAGAGCTGCCTACATATCTCGAATTAGTTTGCGAGAATCAGGTCTAATGTAGTTCATTTTGGAATGCATGATCATACATAATATTTCTTTTGTTGATCCAGATTGCATGGGTTTATGAACTCCAGACCATCCAAATCAGACAAGATGATGGCTCCGCCGGAAAGTATTTTCTTCAAAATGTAGGGTCCCGCCCAATGAGGACGAAACTTCCCACGAGGATCTGTAACAGGTGCTCTGATCTCCTTCAAAACCAAACAACCTTCTTCCAACTTTCGATCTTTGACCTTTTTGTTGAAATGTCTGGCCATTCGCCTTTGATACCCTTGAATCTGATGTAGAGCTTGAAGTCTTTTTTCATCCAAACTCAACAACTGATGATGATAATTGCTGATCCATTCAGCTTCATTTATCTGACTTTCTTGAATTATCCTCACCGATTGAACCTCCAGTTCAATGGGGAGTACTGCTTCCATTCCGTATACCAGTGAATACGAGGTTGCCCCAGTAGGAGTTCTAACTGATGTTCTGTATCCCCACAAGGCCAATGGCAACTTCTCATGCCAACGCCTATGTTCCTTGATCATCTTTTGTATGATCACCTTTATAGACTTGTTCGCTGCTTCTACAGCTCCATATGTTTGAGGTCTATAAGGAGAGGACTTATGATGTTGGATTTTCTTATCCTACAAGAGCTTAGCAAATTCTGCTTGGAAATGAGTTCCATTATCTGTGATAATCTCGAATGGTGTTCCGTACCTACAAAGGATGTTGGTTCGGACAAACTGTGCTGCCTTTTTGGTGTCTAATTCTGCATAGGAAGCCGCTTCAACCCACTTTGTGAAGTAATCCACTGCTACCAAGATAAACTGATGTCCATTTGATGCTTTTGGATGTATTTTACCAATTATATCAATTCCCCAAGTAGCGAAGGGCCATGGAGAAGTGATCGGATTCAGGGCAACAGGAGGTTGCTTCTGTAGCTTAACAAATATTTGGCACTGATGACATCCTTGCACAAATGCCACGCAGTCTGCATTCATGGTGGACCAGTAATATCCTAGATTGGCAATTTTCCGAGCCAAGGTGATCCCATACATGTGTGGTCCTGATTCGCCACCATGTACCATTTCCATTATCTGCTTAGCCTCTGCTTCATTTACACACCTTAGGTGCATTCCATTCCAACTCCTCTTGTAGAGGATATCTCCATTAAGAATGTAACCTGTGGCTAGCTGCCTGATTACCCTCTGATCAACCTTTGATGATCCCTCTGGGTAACTTCCATCCTTGAGATAGGTCTTGATATCCCAAAACCATGGTTTACCATCGGCCAAGTGCATTACATGGGCGGGTTGCTTTTGAAGCTGAACTTTCAATGGACGAATGACTTTCCCCTCCTTGATATTGATCATGGAAGCTAAAGTAGCCAAGGCATCAGCAAATTGATTCTTTGTTCTTGGGAGATATTCGAAGGACAGATCATTGAACTGTTGTGCCAAATGATCAAGGCGTTGTAGGTAAGGAACCAAACACTCTTCTTTTATCTTCCATTTCCTTAAGGCTTGTGATACTATTAAAATAGAATCACCATAGACCTTTAGGTCCTTAATCCCCAATTCTAGGGCGGATTCAAGCCCATTAATGCAAGCTTCATATTCTGCTTCGTTGTTTGTGCAGCTAAAGTCAAGTTTAACTGCGAATGGAATGTATTCTCCACAAGGAGTTTTGAACACAATCCCAATTCCGTTTCCATGATAATTGGATGCTCCATCAAAATACATCTCCCAAACACTGCTTTCCACGTTCAAGAGGTCTTCATCAGGGAAACCCATTTCTCGCATCTCGTCATTCACGGGTAATGCTGCTAATTGGTCAGCTACTGCGCCACCTTTCACAGCTTTCCTTTGAACAAATTTCAAGTCAAAGGCTGCCAATGTTGACACCCACTTAGCCAATTTGCTGTCCAAAATAGGCCTCTCCATAAGGAATTTCAAGGGACTCTGTTCTGCAATGACATAAGTAGTGTAAGAAGACAAGTAGTGTTGTAACTTCGTACAAGCCCAATACAAGGCTAAACACAACTTCTCAATCTTGTTATACTTTAACTCATAGTCCAACATCCTTTTGCTGAGGTAGTAAATTGCATTTTCCACCTTTGTATCTTCAGCCTCTTGAGCTAGCATTGCACCCATGGCTTCATCTGTTACAGACAAATACAAGAGCAGAGGCTTTCCCATTCTGGGAGGTTGTAGAATTGGCGGACTTAACAAGTATTCTTTGATCTTGTCGAAGGCTTTTGGGCAATCTTCATTCCATTCTTGTGAAGCACCTTTCCTTAGTAGCTTAAAGATAGGACCACAAGTCTCAGCCAACTGTGATATGAATCGGCTGATATACTGTAATCTACCTAGCAAGCCTCGAATCTCCTTTTCTGTTCTTGGCGGAGGCATTTTCAGAATAGCCT
Organism: Garcia nutans; assembly: GCA_947685225.1. NCBI lineage: Eukaryota > Viridiplantae > Streptophyta > Magnoliopsida > Malpighiales > Euphorbiaceae > Garcia > Garcia nutans. The sequence goes on along the minus strand of CANTUV010000039.1, from coordinate 27,608,318 downwards.
TTGACTTTGCTGGATCAACTTCTATTCCTTTTTTGCTGACCAGATATCCCAAAAATAAGCCTGATGTCGCACCAAAGAGGCACTTTGCAGGATTAAGCTTCAAATTGTACTTGCGAAGTCTAAGGAAGAACTTCTCAAGTGCTTCAACGTGCTCTTCTGGAGATTTTGACTTGACAATCATATCATCGACATACACTTCTACTTCTTTGTGTATCATGTCATGAAAGACTGTTGTCGCCATCCTTTGGTAGGTAGCCCCTGCATTTATCAACCCAAAAGGCATGACCCTGTAGCAGAAAGTGCCCCATTCTGTAATGAAAGCTGTCTTCTCTTTGTCTGGTGGGTGAACTAGGATCTGATTGTACCCAACCGCAAGATCAGTCATGGAAACCATCACATGCCCAGCCATCCTGTCTATCAGCAAATCGATGTGAGGTAGCGGGAAATCGTCCTTGGGACAAGCCTTATTCAGATCTCTGTAGTCAACACACATCCTGACCTTTCCGTCTTTCTTCGGGACTGGCACGATGTTTGCTAACCATGAAGGGTAGGCAATTGGTTCTATGAACTTATTGTCCAGTTGCTTGGCAACCTCCTCTTTAATTTTCAAAGACCATTCTGGCTTCATTCTCCTCAACTTCTGCTTAACCGGCTTTGCCTCTGTGTATAGCGGAATCTTATGCACTGCTATGGCTGGGTCTATTCCTGTGACATCACTTGTCTTCCACATGAAGCAGTCGACATACTTTCTGATGCACTCAAGAACCTGTTCCTTATTCACACAATCATATGCAATGTATGTATGTTCATTTTCTTTGCCAATTATTATCTTTTCATTTATTTCTTTTATTTCATTTATTTCATTTTTGCTAGATAATACTTGGAAAGCAAAAGACACAAGGTAACCAAGAATCCGAACAATTTCATTGATAATGGTGGAGTCATTCTCCAAGATTACATTAGATTTGACATTAGGGTTCCCTAAATCTGAAACTACAGAAGACTCAGAATTAGACTCTGACTTGGTTTTTGACTCAGAATTAGTACAAGACTCGGTACAAGACTCAAGTTCAGGGTGTGACACAGGACTAGGTTTAACCTCAGTAGCGTGTCCCTCCTCGGCGTACCAGTTTCTCAGCGGTCCATCTGTAGTCTTGATCAGCTTTGTGAAATCCCTATTGTCTTCAAAATTGGTTATCATAGCAACCTCATCAAAGAGACTAGGCCGCATGAAATCTTCCATTTGGGGGTCAGTTTCAGGTTCTGGCTCTTCTTCTTTCATGGCTACAACATCAGCAAACATTTCAAAACGTGGTAGCTTCTTTCCGGTCATAGGAGAATAGAATGGTTCCTGAAAACCACGGTGATGAACTGCCTTTCCAGGTTTGCAAAAGTGACCATTCAGAGTTCTAAAGTAAGGGCGCATTTTGAGGCTTCTTGCCCCCCAACTCCCCTTTTTCTTCCTTCCACGCTCAATCTCTTCTATTTCCTCGTCTGTAGGTTTGTACCCCAAGCCAAAAGTTCCCTTATTCTCAGGCTCTTCCCATGGCCGTACTACCGGTATTTTTCTCCCAGACTTCATCATTTCCATCCCGGGCAATAGACCTACCCTCAGCATCATTCCCACTAGGCAGTTGATTTGGACCTCCCCAAAGTCATATGAGACAAATGGCCCTTTGGGTTTTTCACCTTCTATGCATTGAACTGTGTCGTAATGAAACCCAGTCAAGGTCATGGCGGTTTCACCAGGAACAACCTCAAGGAGAGACTGATCCATGGTTTTCCTGTTGATTTCGCAGGTGTCCCCTTTGATAGTGATGATTTTTCCTTCAAAAGGGAATTTAAGTTTTTGGTGTAGTGGAGAAGGTACAGCATTAATCTGATGAATCCACGGCCTTCCAAGGAGGAGATTAAAGCTCGCGGGTACATCAATGACCTGGAATGGTACTCCCATTTTCACCGGCCCAATAGCAATTTCTAGAGTGGCAACACCCAAAATTTCTCTTCGAGTGTTATCATATGCTCTCACAATCTGATCAGAAGGTGTAAGATCTGTAGCCTCCAACCCCAGACAGCTTGCTACTTTCAAGGGACATACATTTAAGGCTGACCCATTATCAATGAGAACCATGGGCACAGTCTTTCCCCCAGTTTGTATGGTGATGTATAGAGCATCATTGTGTTTCTTACCGTCTTCTGGTAAATCCACATCAGAAAACCTGATACTCAATGCCTTGGTTGATTGGGTCAAAGTGGCCACCAGAGCTTCTGGGCTTGTGTCCACTGGTGTATCAAGTTGACTCAAAGCTTCGCTGAGAGCTTGGCGGTGTGGGAATGAGGAAGCAAGGAGTTCCCAAATTGACACCTTAGCTTGGGTTTGCTTAAGCTGAGTGAGGACAGGGTCTTCTTTTGGCTCTGGTGTTTTCTTATGGGGGGGATTTGAGGTTGTAGGGGTTTTTCCCAAGTCAAGTGGCTGATATTGTCTTCCACTTCTTGTCAGAGCACTGACCTCTTCAGCAAGGTCGTTCAAATCTAACACACACACTTCATTCATTTCCAAGAGAAGTTTGAAAGGATCAAACAACTCTTCTTCCACAGTAATGGCATGGATGGAATGATTGGGCAAAGGGTTAGTGTTGATGTTTGGTTGCCTCCTGAGAGGAATGATGTCACTACTATCCACCAGATCCTGGATGCGGTTTTTGAGTGTCCAGCAAGCATCTGTTTTATGCCCATTCCCTTGATGGTATTCACAGTATTCATTGACTTTATAACTGGAAGGTATTGGGTTTGGAGGAGGTCTTGGGTCCAAAGGCTTCAAATATTTCCCTTCCACAGCTTTTTTAAACACCAAATGAAGGGGTACCCCAAGGTCAGTATATTGCCTTCTTGGCTGATTTCTCGGCCCAAGATTGCCCACACGTAAAGGATTCGTAGGGGCAATATTGGCCACTTGATTGACCTTGCTTGAGGAAGGAGTTTGGCTCTGTTTCTTATATTTCGATGCAGCCCCCTCATCCACTATTTTACCCATCTGTATCAAATCTTCTACCTTGGTTGCAGTCGCAATGAGCGATTTGAAAGTAGGTAGATATTGGGTTTGCAGTTGAGCCTGATATGTAGGCCTTAAATTCCTGATTATGATATCAATCTGCTCTTGTTCTGAAGGGCGATTGATCATTTGGGCGGCCTTTGCCCTCCACCTCGTAAGGAACGAGGAGAAGGGTTCATTGTTGTTCTGCTTGGTAGTCTCAAGTTCCCTTCTGGTGACATCCACCTCAATATTGTAGTGGTATTGAGAGTTAAATGCATTGCAGATGTCTTCCCATGTCTTAATCTTGGAACGGTCTAGACTCACAAACCATTTAAGGGCAGCCCCAGTCAGGGATTGTTGGAAGAGTTGAGCAAAGAGCTCATCATTTAAACCCCAAGGACTCAAGGCCCCCACATACATCTTCAAATGGGTTTTAGGGCAAGTGGTCCCATCAAATCTGTCCATCCCCGGCATCTTGAATTTTAGAGGTAATCTGGCTTAGGGAAACAAGGATAAGGAATCCATGTCTACCACCTCTTTGTGAGTTTTCATTGCAGTGATTGACCTCTCAAGCAATTCAAGTTTCCTTTTCAGTTCATCTGTTTCGATCTTGGAGGGTGGATCCTTCAAATTGATAACGGGGGTATTAATCTGAGCAGTCACAGGGGTACTAGTTTGCCCCACAATGGGTTCCTTCCCCAAATTTCCAGGAATAGGGACTGTCTTTGGTGCTCCTTCTAATTCAGCTAGGATGGCTACCCTTTGGGCGGCTAAAGCTTCATCAATTTTTTCTTGCATTCTAGCTTCAATTTCCTTAACCTGACCATCCAGCAAAGCCTTAATCTGTTAGATTGTGGCCATTTCAGTAATTGGAGTAGTTGGTGGAGTTGGGGTAGTAGAACTTGTAGGGGATAGCACAGTTGGTGTTGATGTGTCTAGTGTAGGTGAAGGCACACGGACAGAGGGTACCTGAAAAGGTCAAGGGTAAAAAATCAGGGTGGTGTGTAGGGTAGGAAAACTCTTGGTCCACTTATGTACATCAAAATTTTTCCCCAAAACAATATTGTTATGTTGCATGAATGCACCTCATCACATCACAATTCATTTTAATGGAATACGGCACTATCATTGGGTACATACAACCTAAGGGAAGGTTCTACTGTTATGTAAAAATAGAGAATTGGCTTATCATAGGGACCCTTGAGTCTTGAGTAAGATATACCTAACCACATGTGAAACAAGGAGTTTCGCGTGGGTCCAACAGTACGATTACTCATGGGCCACTCCAAAAGGATTGGAATAGTTTGCGACAACAGGGAGGATGCTTTGGCTGTCCGCCGGCATAATCAAGGAGACCTGCCAGTCAGTGCTACTTGCTATCCAGACTCAGAACTTTGAACAGAAAGAGAAGAAATTCATTTGAAAACAATTTTTTTATGCAATGGAGGAAAAGGATTCCCCCATATATGCAAGAGAAAAAGATTCTCTGAATGACAAAACAAATGCACAATTAGTCAAACAATAGATCCATCAAAGGAAAAAGATTCCTTTCTTCAATCTTCAGTCCAATATCCTTAAAGGAAGGATATATATTGCTAAGGTACCCTGCAAAATGAATAAAAATACCCTAAAGAAGGGCAAATCAGTTAAACGAATAATAATAACAGTCTACTATAATTCCACAAATCATTATTATTATCATTTTTTATTATTTTTTTCGTGTAATATATAGCTATTATTTTATTTATTATTATTTTATGGTCCCCAGGAAGATATTTTTTTTTCAATTTTCAGTACTAATGTCTTTAAAGAAAAGACAACCATTGCTAAGGTACCCTGCCAAAATAAATAAAAATACCCTAAAGAAGGGCCAGTTAGTCAAATAAACAATAGTAGTCCACTAGGATCACATAAATCATTTTTATGTTCCCCAGTGGAGTCGCCAAATTGTGAACCTCGGTTTTCCGCCCGAAAAGGATCCGGGCGAAAGTTCACTCGTTGTCGGGAGTCGCCACTCAGTTTATTTTGTTCGAAGGGAAAAACTAAGAAAACCCTTGTTTGACTCCAATAACCTGTCCAATGTAAAGGTTTCTAGTCTGCGAACCCAAGGAGGATTCGGGGACTATGTCATGTATTCGACTAACTTTGTAATAATAAAGAAAAAATAAACACGGAAGGGATGAAGAAAAGAAAAACAAACAGATTGTTAATAAATAGCGGACTTGCTACTTGGGGTGAATCCCAAGTATGCCTACATACTCCCGTTTGAATGGAAGATCAAAGCCCATGTAGTTCGAAAAAGCCTATTTAAAGGCGGTGAAATTTATGCTTCATGCATGTGTGTGTGTATGCTTCGTGCATTTTGTCGGGCTTTTTGCCAAATTCGTGAGATTTAGCACTTAGTGCAAAAATTGTATAATTTCGGGTACTTAGTACCAAAAGAGTTCGATTTAGGCTTCATGCCAAAAGTCCATTTTAATGGTGCCGTTTAGGTACTTAGTACCAAAGAGATGCAATTTAGGCTCCGTGCCAAAAAGGTTGATTTTATTTACGGCTTAAAGCCGAAAGGGTGATTGATTAGTCCATTAGGCCCTCAGACCTAAAATGATTAGGTCTTTGACCGAGAAGAAAATAAGAAGATTAGAATGCTTATGATATGCTCGAATTGACCAAAGATGAATTATGATATTACCTTGATTAGAATTTTTCCACTTCTAAGTTCCAGATCTTGTTTCCTTGCACTTTTGAGTATGATTCTTGCTTTCTACAACACAATATTAGAAATTCTTAAGCATAAAAATTTCGTCAGCATCTGGGCGTAGGAAGTCCAAAAGTCTCCCTTTTCTTGAAAATCTGAAGCCTATTTATAGGCAAAATCGAGCTGGACGGCGGCCGGGCCGCCGTAGGCGTCGGCAGCTAGCCGCCGGAAGAATGGCGGCTGGGCCGCCGTCCTGGCCCATCGCGACACGTGCTATTTTCCGTTAAAACTGACTTTCTGGGAGCCACGGGTCTCCAAAAATTATTCCGGGACCATATCCGTGATCCTCACGTCGTCCTGGACATTTCAAGTACCATGAAGACATACTTTTGATGGACTTTTACCATGGACCCCCGGTCCGGCCTGGTCTGAGGAAATTGGCTTTTCGAGCCCCAAAATTCGAGTGTTCACAGTATATAATATGTTTATTATTTTCTACCATTGCATGTTTAATGGTATTAGAAATGAGATTGCATTTAGTAGTGGACTTAATAGAGATTAAATCTTAATTTACGCAGAATAGATTATGTGATGAAATAGAAGATGAGAATGGACTTGGGTAATCTTGAACAGTGAAATTGTTATGGTAATAACTAAATGAGGATAACATAAGATGTTTTGGAACTCAAGGTATTTGTGTGTGGAAATTCTTTATGTATAAGCATATCATCAGGAATTGTAAGGAAAGAATATGGTATTTGAAAATTTTTAGAAGAGATGAATTGGAAATGGAGTAATGAATAAAACTTGTGTAAGATTTGTATCTAATTGAAGGTTGGGCATAGGAAATGTTAAAGCTAATATTATTGAACATGAGTTGGGTTAATGATGATCAAATCATCAAAGAGCAAACTGTTTCAAGATGGAATTAAAATGTGTTAACTCTTGGTGTAATAAAAATTTGGAGAATATATATAATTTTTGTGATACAATCTAGCATTGTAATTGTAAAAGTTGTAATCAAATAATAGAAGAACAATATTGATTTATAAACCCCAAGCATGATTGTTAGAATATCATGGTCATATGATTTGCTTAGTGTGATTATTTGGTTAGTTTTATTATCTTCGGAGTTAGAGCTGTAATGATATAACTGTAGTACAGTTTTGATGAAATTGATAACTATGCTTCTAGGAACATGGTTAAAAGATATGATTGAAGCATGTCTAGATGATATGATTGAATAATGAGATGTTCAATATAGTTAATGATATATGTGTATACTATTTTGATGTGATGAGAAACTATGATTATTGGCAATAATGTTGGAAATGAATATTAATTGGGATTTAGTGCTTAATTGATTATGAGAAATGAATTGTGAAAAGATAAATGAACGGACCTGTCTGCCTCCTGCGGAACCATGTGGACCCAATGTGTTGGGCAACCGAACTTGGACTATCGACCTGGTTGGGGAAAGGTTCGTTTATGAAGCCATAGTTGTTGGCTATATTGATAAACTTTGAATGAGTATGAGAGATGATGATATAATTATTGAAATAATGAAATGTATATTTATAAGCATGATTTCTATTGATTGAGTATATGAATCTGAAAAGACTAGAATTTGAATATAAGTTTGACCTAATGAAATTAGGTTATATATATATATTGTGGAATCCAATGATAAATTTCAATAAGTTAATTGTTTATTTGAATCAGATAAGTTGAAATGTTAGTATGTTGTGATAGGTAGATCGATTGATCTAGATTTCGCTTAAGTTGCGAGTCAATATTGAGATTTAATACGTACTGTTGTATTGGGAGTGTAAAATTGAAATGGTAATGTGTATGATGTAATATTCTGGTTTATGAATGAACATAAATAAATTGAATTATATCAATTGTACTTGGTGAGAAAAAGGGAAATGTTGTTTACCTGTTAGGTAAGTTTAAAAGTATTGTATTAATATGTATATTAAATGAGAAGCAAGCTAAAGAAAGTAAGGATATTGTTATTCATTGAAGTTTGGTAAATATTTATTTTGAAAGTGATTGTAAGAACGGAATAATCAATGCTAAGATATTAATTAATGATTTTTGAGGTTAAAGTTAAGAGAATATCTATAACCAGATAATGTGATAATCTGACTCATATACAAAGATAAAATTCATTGGAAATGTAATAAATTATATTGATGGCTTTGTTGAGAAAGTAATAAGATATAAAGATATATATATCTATACAATGATGAATTATGAAAGTCAGAGAAGATGATTGTTTCTAAGGGGGAGAGTAGAAGTTATGTGACTTGATGAAATCATAATGTAAGAATACGATTATTTTCATATGATGGTGATTTGTTTTAAATGGATTGTTACTATGTTGGATAATTTCGAGGACGAAATTACTTAAGGGGGAGAGAATTGTAATATCCCAAGTTATGCCCTAAAAGTTTTGGAGTTATTGTTGCATTTGGACTTAATGTATATGTATATTTGGGAAATATATTTACAATATAAAAGACATATACATATACATTACATATACATGAGAGATAAATTGGGGATAGGAAAAGTGAGTTATATATATATATATATAATTATAATAATAATGATGATAAGGACAAAAAGAAAAGAGAAGAAGAAAGTCAAAGGAAATTTATGAGGTGGAGATTAATTGAGAAATTATTATTATTATTATTATTATTATTATTATTATTATTATTATTATTATTATTATTATTATTATTGTTATTGTTATTGTTACTGTTATTATTATTATTATTATTATTATTATATAATTGAGATAAGAACGAAAGAAGGAAGAGAATTCATTCTTTCTTTCTTCTTCTTCTTCGTCTTTTCTTCTTTCTGTGAGAGAGAGAGAGAGAGATGGAGAGAGAGAAAGAAGCTAGAGAGAGAAAGGTGATTTTGCTTCTATTTACACCAAAGATTAAGGATATCAAGAGATTTGCAAGTGGAGTCGAAGATTTGGCAAGCTATTCATGTAAGTACTCATCTCTTGAGTTGATTATATATATATGTAAGCCTTTATCTTCTTGTCTTGATTTTTTTTTATTGAGGTTATGGTTGGTGTGTAAGATGATGATAATGAAAGATTGAAGTATGTAAATGTGTTGAATTGATATTTAAGTGATGATAAGTTGGGGTATTTGTGAGGATGATGATAAATTGTTGAGTTAGAGTTTAGTATAAATGAATTGGTACTTTGAGTAATTGATTGTAGTGATATATATATATATATTGATTATTATGATGATATAATGAAGTTATATAAATGTTAAAGTGATAGGAAATTGATAAATATTAACAAAGATGATGATTAAGATGGTTGTGGTGTGAATTTTAAAGGGCTTGGATGAATTTTGAAATATTTGGTCTTTAAATCATTGAAGGACACGGCCAAGTTATGAGAGACAAGGCCAAGTTAGGGCAAACTTGGCTGTGTTGGATGATTTTGGAGAGACACGGCCACTGGCTTGGCCGTGTCCCTTGACTGTGTTTGCCACTGCCTATTTTATGTTGAGAGACACGGCCGTGTCCCTTGCCCGTGTCTGCTACTGGATTTTTGGTGTTGAGAGACACGGCCACTGGCTTGGCCGTGTCCATTGCCCATGTTTGCTACTGTTTGAATTGGTGTTGTGAGACACGGCCACAAGCTTGGCCGTGTCTCTTGAGTGTGTTGGCCACTGGATGATTGTGTTGGGAGACACGGCCACAAGCTTGGCCGTGTCCCATGAGGGTGTTAACTTTTGTGTTTGTTATTTGTTCTTCATACATTGTTGGATCTTCAAATGTCTTTTGTACCTAAACACAATTAAAATAATAATGATCCAACTAAATGGATATGGAAGGTTCTAAATCCATGAATAATGTAAATTGTTATGTATATATATATCAATGATGATATAGGAAATGTGGAAGATAAAATGATCATTGAAAAAGTATGTGCAATGTCATTGATTAGGTATACTTGAGTGATGAATTGATCAATATGATTGGATGATAATGTTGATACTATATGAACCATATTATGTCTTATGCATTGTGAACCTTGTGAATTGTAATGTGGTATGTGAATAATGTAATTTGTGATGTTATACCAATGATGCTATATATATAATGTGAAGGATATGATGAAGTAATTGCTTATGTACAATTGAATAATGAAATATTATGATATGATTTGAGATATAATATGATGTGAAGTCATTGTTATTGACTATGATGATTCAAATGAGATATGAAGCCATTGTGATTGGCTATAGTGATTCAAATGAGATGTCAAGCCATTGTTATTGGCTATGATAATTCAATTGAGAATGAAATGAAAATGAAAAGATTTTGTGTCTAATATGTTGATTCAATTTTCAGAGTTCTGGATTTGGCGGCATGCCTAGAAAATGTGAAAATGTAATAGTCTTGCCGGGTTGAGGATCTCTTCAATTTGAGTGAATTGAGGTCCAAGAGACTGGGTCTGTTACACTGTGTGAATTATTGATACGAAATACATGAAAGGTAACAGTCTTGCCGGGTTGAGGATCTCTTTGCATTGAGATGAATTGAGATCCAAGAGACTGGGTCTGTTACTTGATAAAATGTGAATTGTAGTAACAGTCTAGCCGGGTTGAGGATCTCCTCGAGTTTAGCCGAGTTGATGATCCAAGAGACTGGGTCTGTTACGCTATCCATGGATAGAGATATGAGATATATTGCCTACGGGCTTGATCATTGTGATTATGGACCAATGCAGAAACTCTGAACTTTGAATAACATATTAGTGTCTGTTGGGCCCGAGTCTGTCTTTGTTGTCAGTGTGATATTTAAATGTTGAAATAAATGAGAAATGAGATCTATGGTTGCCTTTATTGCAAATGTGATTCATGATTGGTATGATATATAATATATGTGTGTATTGATATATTGAAAATGAATATGGGTTTAGGAGCCTTGATAAGAAATGAGTTTATGAAAATATAATATGATGTGTAAATGTATATGAATGTGGAACTTGTAAGAATTGTTTTCATGAAGGTTTGGATAAATCATTGAATGGTGACTTGTTGAAATAACTTATATGGATATGTATATGAGATAGAAATGGTAAGTATTGCTTGGTGAATGTTCTGTGTAAATATGTGTATAATTTATGAGATTAGTAGGAATATGTGAAGAATGCATTGAGAAAGGAAAACGGGGTAAGAGAAAGAAAATAAAATATGATGCTAAAAATATGAGGTATGATTCTTTAGTAAGGTATATTTTATTATTATTTGTATTACTAAGCTTTCGGGCTTAGCGCGGTTGTGTAATCGCGCAGGTGGTTGCGGTTGATCTGGAAGTCCAGCCTTTATGCCACGAGAAAGGTATGAGTGTCTCGAGACCAACTAGAAGGTGATGCATACATGTGTGATTTTAAATTATATTGTATTTTTGAGTTAATATATATTCATATGGATGAATGAAGTTTTGATAAATAAGAATACTGACTTTTGTAAATGTGTTTTAAATTAATGTTCAATTTTATGAATCTGGATAAAGGTTTTTAAATTGAAACTAAAAGTAACATTCTTATACTTTATATACGTATTGTATGTATACTAGGTATATGTATAGTACTTATATGGAGTATCGGGGTGTTACAATAATAAAGATCACATTCACGCAAGAAAAGAGTGGAAATAACATTGGTGAAAGAAGACTACCTCGACAACCGCCATCAAGCCGACAAAAGACTTCTTATTTCAGCAAAGTTTATCAAGACCATGGTAAAGATAGGCGAGACCAGCTTCACCCCAGCCAGAAGATGGTACTATCCTAAAATAAGAAAGGGCCTTCAACACTGACAAGTGGATGGAGGATTTAGTGCTGCCTAAGATAGTAGACCCAAGCAAATATAACAAAAATCCTCGAGCATACTGTTGGGCCGTGTATCTGTTAACCCGTCCTTCATAGTTCATCCAATAGCTACGAATTGGCTCAATTTTTATCTTAAAATGCCCTTTATATGATAGTTCCATACCAATTAATTCCTGAATTTCTTCAAATGTTAAAATATCATTGGTCAGAGGAACCAGAACACCATCATATCGAAGGCTGGTTATAGCAGTAAAATCGACCGGACCAATTGTCATCTCTGCAATGGGCAAGTGAAAAGTGTGGGTTGTGTCCAACCATCATTCTGCAAGCACCTGGACTACGCTCTAGTCTATCTGATACTCCTCGGATGGCAATTGTAAGATAAAGTGCTCAAAGCCGCAATCTCGGATAATATGCCTTACTAGAGAAGGCACTACATCATACCACTATCGAACAACGCAACGATCATGCTAACACAGAGCCAGGTAAGTTAATACCAGGTAAGTACATATTATCCTATCTGCTTAAATTAATATATTTTTTCTAAATTTTCTAAAATAATATAATAATATTAAAATACAAAATAAAAATAATAATAATAAAGGCAAACACAATAATAATAAAAGAGCATAATATAAAAACATAAATAAAATAATAAAAAACAATCAAAATAATAAAAAATAAAACATAATAATAAAAAATGAAAAAATAATGAAAATAAAAAATAATGAAAATAAAAAATAAAAAAAGAAAAAAAAACAAAATAGAAAGACGAAAAAATCAAGAAAAGAAATAAAAAATAATAAAAAATTTCCGCGCTATTTTGGTTGGAACTATGATGAAGCGGCATCCCGGCTAGTAGATCTATATTTCCATTTTCATGATGCCGAATAAACTCTAATAACTCATCATTAGAATGAGTCCCTGACCTTGAAGCATGCATTTTTTTTAAAACTACGTGCTAAATTTGAAAGAATTTGAGAGAATTATAGAAATTGAGAAAATTTGCTGTGAATAAAATGAAGAAACTCGTGGGTTTATATAGTGAAACGGCAAGGGAAAAAACAAAATTCAAAAGTAAGTTTACTATTCATGAATAGTAAACTTTACTATTTACGAATAGTACATTACTATTTTCAATAGTAAAATACTATTTACTACTATTTACGAATAGAAAGTTACTATTTATGAACAGTAAATAGTGCATGAACAGTAACTACACAGTAAATAAACAGTAAATTCAATTATTCAATTTAATCATTCAAATACTTGCATGTGTATAAATATTTTTACTTGCAAGTGGCAAAAAAGAAGACGTGAATAAAAATTATCCAAATTTTTTGAAATAAAAAATTATTAGCTCGGGTCAAGAACCCAAATTTTGATTAGGTCCAGAACCTAGAATCTCTTCTAAGTCCAGAACTTAGCTCGGGTCCAGAACCCAAATTATCCTTAGGTCCAGAACCTAGAATCTCTTCTAAGTCCAGAACTTAGCTCGGGTCCAAAACCCAAATTTTTCTTAGGTCCAGAACTTAGAATCCCTTCTAAGTCCAGAACTTAGCTCGGGTCTAGAACCCAAATTATTCTTAGGTCCAGAACCTAGAATCTCTTTTAAGTCCAGAACTTAGCTCGGGTCTAGAACCCAAATTTTCCTTAGGTCCAGAACCTAGAATCTTTTCTAATTCCAAAACTTAGCTAGGGTCCAGAACCCAAATTATCCTTAGGTCCAGAACCTAGAATCTCTTCTAAGTCCATAACTTAGCTCGGATCCAGAACACAAATTATTCTTAAATCGAGAACCCAAAATTACACTTAGGTCCAAGAGCCTAAAATTATCCTTGAATCCAGAACTCAAATCGGGTCTAGAACTCAAAACCTCAACCATCTCAAAAATTAAGTCTTATTGCTTTTTACTCTCATTCACTAAAGTCTCAGATCATTCAAGCAGGGGGCAAACTGTAGACCCTTAATTTTTTACCCAGTCCGGTCCAATATATTTTAATTAGTCTAAAATAATTTTGTTAGTCCAAAATAGTTTTTGTTATCTTAATTAAATAATATTTGCTTTAGTATTTAATTTTTATAATTAATAAAAAAATAAAATAATAATAATAATAAAGAAATAAGTAAAAATAAAAAAAAATCTACGATGAAAAATTTTGTCGCCGAAAAGAGTTGCGGCGAAATGGCCCCGCAGGATTTTCCTGTGGGCAAAATGGCCAAAGCAATTTCATCCGTAAATTAGTTCTGCGGCCATTTCGCCAGCAGAAATTTCCTGCGGGCGAAATGTCTCGCAGGCCAATTTTCGCCCGCAGCCAGCTGCGACAGTTTTTTTCTCCAGCGTAATTTTTCCGCAGCAGTTTTTTTTCACCAGCATAATTTTTTCGCAGCAGTTTTTTTCCCCAGCAAAATTTTTTCGACGCAAATTTTTTCGAAACCAAATACAATTAGGTTTCGATTTTCTTTTCTTAATCAATGTTAGATTCCGTGAATAACTAAAATTAATCATAAAAATTTTCTATAAATAAGGACTAAAACAACACAAAAAAAGGAGGAGAAATTTGAGACCGAAATTGAGGAGGAAAACTTTGAATCAAGGGAACTTTTGGGAGAGCAAACAAGAAATTCAATCCATCAAAGGCAGCAAAGCTTGTCTTTGTTCTTGTTCATCCAAGAAGAAATTTTTGTTGGAACCAACAAACGAAGGTATGAATTTCTTTATTTGTTTCATTAATTTACAGTAGCTTCATCACTCAAGGTCAAAAATTGTTTCTATTTCTTCAAAATCAAAAAACCCTAGAACCTTAATTTACCTTTTCTAAAGCTTAAAAACCTTAATTCGTCTCTTTGTCTTTCAAAAATCTTAAAATAGTTGTTTTTGTTTCTTCAAAATCTTAAAACCCTAATTTGCCTTCCAATTCTTCAAAATCATAAATTAAATCCTTTTCTTTCCAAAAACCCAAAAAAATATCTTTTCTGTTTCTATAAACCTTAAATCATTTTGTTTATTTTCATAAAGTTTCATAAAATTATCAATTTTCGAATTCTAAAATCTAATGCATTCTCCGAAACCCTATTTCTAAAATTCTAAAACCCTAATTCAACTCCAAAACCCAAAACAGTAAACCTTAACTCCCTTAAAACCTTGAACCCTAATTTTTCTAAACCCTAATCCTTTAAACTTTAAAACCTTATAAACATAAATATTAAAATTCAAACACAGTAAGCCAAAAAACCATAATTCAATAGCTAATAATCATAAGTCCAATATTTTAAAGTGTTCAAACCCTAATTTCATGACTTCACTCCTCAAACACTAATTTGGTTAATCAAATAATTTTATCAACCTCTTAAATTATAAAACTTTAATCCATTTCAATTCCTTTAAAACTCACAGTAGCTTAAACTCATAAATTCCAAAACCCTAAACACATTAAATAAAGAATCTTAAATAGAAACAGTAGCCCTAATCTGAATCTTTATTTGCTTTATTCAATTTTTTTTATTATGTGCTTTAATTTATTTTCAATGCTTTATTGATTTATTTAAGTTCAAAGCTTGATTTATTTAGTTTATCATGGATGGGTTTTTACTTTCTAATAATGTTTAATACCTTTGATGAATGATTTATTTATGATGAATGGTTATTTACTTTTATCGATTTATTTAGATTTCCAAATGTTGTAAGAGGTATGTTTCCACTTGGTGGGTACCTCATTACTTAAATATCATGTAATTTAAATTGCTTTTATATTTTAGAATCAATGTAAAGGACATATTTCTACCTTTCAGTGGGTGTCCTATTTAGGCATGGGATGTAAGAACATGTTTCCATCCTCGGATGGGTGTCCATTTAATTATTTTGTTTGGACATTGTTTTGATTTTCAATATATCGATGCTTTATTTTAATTATTGTGTGTAATATGGATAATATTGTTATATTTAAGAATTTAATAATATTAAGACCTGTAAAGGAGGCCGGTTCTAATGAACCGGGCGTTGTGGGGGTGCTGGGCCATTTCTCACCTTCCCCACACGTACCCAACTTTTCAAACCCATTAGGGGGTTGGGAATTCTTTAGGAATTGAGTCATCCACCCCTTTCTCTTTTTCGGCCCGTTCAGGTGGCAACTCCATTTTCTCCGGACTTAGGTTCGTGTTCTCTAAGGTCCTGAGCCTAAACAGTGCCGAAGTCGCAAAAACCATTCCACCGGGAGTGGGGGCGAAAATCCCCGCTCACAATGAGCTTGAAGTTGGTTAGCCAATTGACCAACTTGAGTTTCCACCTTCTTAAGTGATGCTTCTAAAGAGTCAAAATGCTTGTTATTCACCTCTTGATTTTGAGTGCTAATTTGAATGAAAGCATTCAAATTATCTTCAAGTGAAGGTTTCTTTACTTGCTCTTGATTTGAAGTTTGCCATTAGAAGTTAGGTCCTCTTTGATAAGGTTGGAAGGGTTATTGAGGTGGAACATATTGTTAATTCTTCCATGAAAAGTTTGGGTGATTTCTCCAACTGAGGTTATAAGAATTTGAATATGGGTCATTCATACCCCCTTTGTTGGAAACCTTCAAAGGCATTCATACCCCCTTTGTTGCCCTTCTTGGAATTGATCAAAGCTTGAAGGGCACACATTTTCATTATGGCCTACAACACCATATGATGCACATGTTTCTTGACTTAACATAGGCAAGTTTCCTCTAGAATTTAGTAATTTCACTTGCCTTGTCAACTCTGCTATTTGATTTCCCATTTTTGAATTTGCATTCAACTCATATGTTCCTCTATGCCTTTCTCCAATACTCTTTTGCTGCCTTTCTCCAATACTCTTTTGCTGCAAATTTGCTCCTAACATTTCAAACAATTACACCATTTCAGTAGCTATCTTTTCACCCATTGCACCTCTTGCTGCATTATCCACTATAGTTTGGCTTTGCTGAGTTAGCCATCATAAATGAATTGATTGAGCAATTGTTGTGGATAGTAATGATGAGGGCATTGGAACAACAAGGATTTAAAATGATCCCATATCTCACTAAATGGTTCTCCATCAAATTGGGTGAATGTTGCTATGCTCCCCCTAAGCTCCTTTTGTTTTCTGGTGTGAATAGAATTTTTCCATGAATTTGTTATAAAAGTTTGGTCCATGTGGTTAAAGAACTTTTTGGTAAAGTCATCAACCATGCCTTTGCCCTATCCTTCAAACTATATGAGAAACAATTTCATTTTAAGTTCATTTTCCGTCAATGCTTGCAAAGGGAATGAATGCAAGTTTGTGTTAAAATCATGATCAAGTTGAGAGGATTTTCATTTGGCAATCCATGGAAAGAGGGCAGCATACTATAATGAGTATTTTTTAGTTCATAATTTCTTACTGCGTTGCTCAACCTTATACATGATGTGGTTACCCTAATAATTAGTAGGGCAAACTCCTTCATGGGTAGTTCCTCCACTTCACCCATTCCGTGCTCTCCTTAAATTGTTCTTCGGTGTCTTCTCCTTCTTTTCCTAAAGGATCCACTCGCTCAATTCTAAGAAGTTTATGAATATCATCTACAAATGGAACAAGCTCGTTGCCTTGGGACCTTTATCCTTGCATAAATCACCTAGGCAATTCAAAAAAGAAACACTTTAATCAATTAAGCAATTAAAATAAAAGAATCAAACTATTACTAAAAACAGCCTTCTCTAAAAACGGCGTCAAAAACTTATTGCTCTCTATTTAATACCACTACAAATCGACACTAGCAAGTATACAAGGTTATTATAACAGTGGTGATCACCCTAATATCGTCTCATAAGGAAGGTGTTGTTCGTAATAATTTGATTAAAGTAAAATATTAAAGTTTAAGTGTATGTTGTTGAAATGGGGACATGTATTTAAAATTTAAAAGTAAAACTAGTAATGGTTGTGCAAGATTAATTCAAATTCTTGAAATGGTACCTAGGGTTTATAGATCAATTTAATCAAAGCTTAATTCTCAAATTATCCATTAATACAACCTTGTAATTTAATTTGTTCATTGTGATTAATTAGCAATTATCAATTCATTAGTTCTCACATTCATTAATTAACAACAACCAATTATTTTGAAATTGCAGATTAATTGAACCTTAGAACTTATATTTCTAATTCATTCTTAGGGTAGTTGATTACATAGTTCCAATATCAAATTTCACCTCTTTGTCCATTATTCAATATTAAGAGATCAATAGGTGGCCAATCTATCAACCTAACATATAATCCAATGTAAATAACTAATAACAAGTTATATTAATGGAAATTTTGAATTAAGACATTTAATAAAATATACTACAAGCCTAGGCATGGGTAATTTAGCTCATCATCATTTCAAAATAAACATTCATCTCAATATAAATCAAATTAAAATTATCCATTGAAATATTAATGTTCATAACAAAACATCAACAATCTAGAAATAAATTAAATGAGAGAATATGAAAAACCCCTTGAAGATGCCAAGAGTTGAAACTTCTTATTTTTCCTCCTAGCTCAACTTGAATGTGATGAAGAACTCCCAAGCCCTCTTCAACCCTTCAATCAATGATTCTACCCTTGAAAGATGAAGTGAAAACTTTCTCAAGCCTCCAACCATTCAGTCAAAGCTTTCTCCAAACCTAACCATATCATGAGCTTGTTCACCCAAAACTATCCTAAAAATGTTAAAGTCTTGTCTATGGAATAAAATGAAGATGGAAGAAAGATGAAATATGTATGTGGTGATGAAGATGGTGTCTTAAGAAAAAGAACAAGATGATGGAATGGAGAATGGAGAAAATCGTTCCTCCCCCCAGAATGGGCTCTCACCAACTTGTATATCCATCTCCCTCTCCAATTATTTTAATTGCTAAGACAAAAAGAATTTTCTTTTCCAACTCACCTCACTACCATTTGTCCAGGAGTGGGGCAAATATCCCCGCTCACACTTTGACATTTGTAATGTCATATATGTGTTAAATGCATTGTGAAAAGCCATTGATAATGGGTAAATTGTGTAAAATGTGAAATATGTATATTATGTGAAAATGCCCAAAGTAATTGGGTAATGTGTTGTGAATGCAAAAATGAGATATGTGGAATAATGAAATGAATTGATATTGATAAAAATGAGAAAAGTGAAAAAAGTGAGAAAAATGAGAATGATGTGAAAAATGAGAAAAGTGAGAAAAAAAATGTGAAAATAAGGCAATGTGCCTATTAATAATGAGAAAATTGAATAAATTGTGTGACTAGTACGTTATTCAATTTTTAGAGTTCTGGGTTTGGCGGCATGCCTATGATTGCCTACGGGCTAAATGCTGGAATGGTGAAAAGACTGGGTTGTAAGCTAGGCCAGCTGATAAATATGATGTTTTTGGGGTGAAAAGATTGGGTCGTAAGCCTCAAAAACAAATCATTGAAGCTAGACTGAGTGAAAAGACTGGGTCGTAAGCTCAGATCAGTTGGATTATCCATGGATATATATTGCCTACAGGGCTAGACACATAGTGTCATTATGGACCAAAGCAGTAACTCTAAAATTTGAATAGCATATTAGATCTTTTTGGGCCCATGCTTGTCTTTGGTTTAATGTGAATTATGAATTGTGATACAATTGAGAAATATAATGTTATGAGTTGTGATTATGAAATATTTGAAAAATATAAGAAAGTGGAATGATGTGACATCTATATGCATTGTGCATTGGCATTGCATTGAGCTTTATTGTTATTATCAAAGTTTGTACCACTAGGCTTCAGCTTAGCGTTATTGTTTCCATCACACAGGTGACAGGGTAGACTCACCTGAGCCAGAGAGTTCTCCTAGACCAGGTCGGGTCTAGACTTGTAGTTGAGCTTGTTGAGTTGCTATCGAGATCAGAAACAATGTCTTCAGCATGTATATATTTTTATGTTATTGTACATTTTGAGTGTTATGCATAATATATTATGTTTTGGATTTTATGTATTGTATATTATAAATAATGTTTGGGTCAATGTATTTGAAATGGGAGAGTAAGTATGTTTTAAATTATATATATCTATATATAAAAATGTTTGAGAAACTTAGTGAAATTGAGAAGTATGGCTAAGATGGTGATTTGAAATTATTTGGGAGTGTTTTCTTTTTGCAGGTTGTGTTTTGATAAATTTTGGGATGTCCAAATTACAGACAAAACTCTGGCGATTTTTTTTCAAAGATTTTCATATATAATATTTATTTTGGGTTCTTATAACAAGTAAAGAATATTTATATGCTATTTAATTTTATATAATTAGAGTTTTAAATTTTAGATTGGAAATGTGAAAATTTTTTCATTAAACTGGTCTGTGACATTTTTGTATCGTGTATGCATATTTTACATATGCTGGAAATATGTATTGTACGTATATAGGGTATAAGAGTATTACAACATTGGTACCTTTGGGATGTTCATTTAGACTTTATGTTGGGACATCAGAAGACATCACATCCATGGCTTTATCTTCAAGATGTATAAAGTACGGGTAGTGGGAGCCCAAGTAGGATATGCGGAGATGCATGAGACATCCATTTCAAACCATGATTCAGCACATTAGTTGATAGCTTCTTCATAACCTTATGAACAATTCTTTCATTTGCCAATGGGTCCCTTAAGGGTCAATAGTGCAACATACTTTCTTATGCTTGAAGGCTCATATGACAAGAACACACTTTTTTTTTTGAAATTTACTTTCAATTTTGAAAATAAATATTAGCTTTGTCAAATCAGTGTCAATATATCTCAGAACTTGTCTTTCAAATTAACACATCTATAATATCATAACCCTAGTTACCATACTAAATTTGGAAAATCTTCTGCTGGAGCCATCGGCAACTGGGAAAATTCTTAAACTCTGGGCATCATTTACACTTTCTAAGCATTTTATTATCTTGTGTCAAAAGACAGCTTGAGTTTTCTTCCATCCCCTTAGCAGAAATCTGAATTTGAATAGGCAACTTAAATATTAGTTTTTTGCAAAAAGTTTGAGTTCCCATTTATTCTTCTCTTCTTTTTCTTCTTCTTCTTCTTCTTCTTCTTCTTCTTCTTCTTCTTCTTCTTCTTCTTTTCTTTTTCTTTTTCTCTCTTTTTCTTTTTTCTTTTTTTTTTCTTTACTCTTCTTTTTTTTTTGACATGGCATTTCATCATTCTACCCCTTTCCCCTTTTGGAATATCAAGTCTAGGACTTTCAACATTGCTGACTTGGAACTAAATTGGATATCATGAACCAAATGAAAGATGGTCTTTCTCCAATTTCTCTGATTTTAGCTGAGTCTCTGGTTGGGCTAGACTAATTCAAGTTAAGCTCTTCTCGTAGGCTAAGCAGAAACCTTTTACTCCTTCTGGTAAAAAGAACTCTGTTGGCTTTCTGAATCACCCTTTCAGATCATTTCTGAAAGTTCATACACAACTTAGATCATTTCTCTCTTAAATAAGCAGAGTTAAATTTTTCCTCAAAAGTTCATCAAAGCATGTTCTAAGATCGACTAAAACCTAGACACAAGTAATTACATAGGATCCCTCTCTAAGTAAGCATACACAACTCAATGCTATAGAATAATTTCCTCACCTAGTAGAGTCATTCGGATCACAATGCAAATATATGTTAATTTATAAATATCAAGCTAGATTCGTCATTGGTTGAGCACCAAAATGTCAAAAACCAACAAAATTATAAATGAAACAAAATTAATATATTCAAACAATTTAAAAAAACATAATTGCTCAAAATACCAAAGAAATAATAAAATAGGTAGTGTAGACCCTTATTTTTTTACCAAGTCCAGTCCGACACTAATTAAAAGACAATTAAGTCAAGTTTAAAGGTTTAAAATAGTCCAAAATAATTTTACAAACTTAAATGTGGTAGGCAAAATATTAAAATCTCAACACATAATAATAATATAATATTTATTATTTATTTTAATAATATAATAAATAAAAAGAGGAAAAAGAAAGTATAAATAATTATTTTTATAATATTTATTTCAATAATAATAATAATAAAATAATAAAATAATAAAAATTGATCGGGTAAGCTAATTAACCCTCACTACCAGCACCTATGGCAAATTGGCCTCGCCAATTTTTCCAAAACCAAATTTAATTTGGTTTAATTATTACGGACGATTTTAATTGTTTCCTTAATTAAGAAGGACTTGGTTTTCAGTTAATTGCCTATAAATAAGAGGTTTTAATACAAAAAGGGAGAGACTTTTGGCAGCAACGAGGAACAAAAAATATAAAACCCTAGCAGCAAAAGAAATAAGAAGGATGATTATCAACAGAAAAAAGGAACTAACAGAAGATCAAATGCACAAAATACAATCAAGGTAGTGGCTCACTGTCTTGATTTCATTCAACCAACAAGTGCAAGGCTGGTGCAAGAAAAGACTTTATATCAACATTTATTTATTAGTGGAATCTACAAATGGAGGTATGTTTTTCTATCTTAATTCATTTAAACTCAATACAGGATGTTTTGATGATGAATGATTTCAAACACTGATTATATTTATCTTTTCGTCAAAATAATCCCATTAGTTTATATTCCTTGATTTCAATTCATATGTATTTATTAAAACATATCCAGTAGCTTGTTTAATTATTGTCCAATAATTTGTTTAGCTTATATTCATTAAGCTTAAGTGTCAAGTAGCTTAAGATTTAAACCCTAAAATTCCAGAATCATAGTTATCAATTTCCAAAAACCCTAATATTGTTTTACTTAAAACCCTAATTTATGTAAACCCTAATTTCCAAAAAGTCTAATACTATTTTACTTAAAACCCTACTTTGTACATCTATTGTTTAATATTGTAACGACCCTCCCCGACCAGGTCGGCTGCCCGGCCCACTAGTGGCTTACGGCCCGACCTTTTCACCACCTGGGCACGGAGTCCGCAGGACGCAAGCGATCACTACAGTACTGGACAGCCCTCGCGGCCCACCCAGCAGGATTTGTTTATTTGGCCCTAAGGGGTCGCCTCCCTGGATCGAACCCCTGACCTCCCACTTAAGAGAGCAGAAATGGTACTGGATGGTTCTCGCTGGCTCTCTTAAGTGTGAGGTCAGGGGTTCGATCCAGGGAGGCGACCCCTTGGGGCCAAATAAACAAATCCTGCTGGGTGGGCCGCGAGGGCTGTCCAGTACTGTAGCGATCGCTTGCCTCCTGCGGACTCCGTGCCCAGGTGGTGAAAAGGCAGGGCCGTAAGCCACTAGTGGGCTGGGCAGCCGACCTGGTCAGGGAGGGTCGTTACAAATATAGAATTGGTTATTAATGCATGTTATGTTTTGATGGATGTTTTATGATATTTTATGATGGATGTTTTATGTTAATTATCTGACTTAAATGATTTGTTTTTTTTTTATTAATTACTCAAGAAATTGTAAGAGGCATGTTTGCACATTGTGGGTACCTCATTTGTTAAGCTTTATGTAATTTAATTTATTTTAAGTTTTGGATCAATGTAAATGATACGTTTCCACCAATTAGTGGATATCCTATTTCATTTGTTTTCCTTTTTATATTGAAAGATTGTAAAGACGTGTTTCCATTCATGGATGGGTGCCTATTCATTTATTTTGTTTGAACTTATTGCAATTTAATAAAGTGATTATTTAATTTTTTTTATTGCATGTAGTATGGATAATATCATATTAACTAAGAATTTTATAATATTAAGACCTAAAAAGAGGCTTGTTCCAATGAACTGGGCGGTGTGGGGGTGCTGGGTCATTCTCACCTTCCCCACACGTATCCAACTTTCCAAACCCAATAAGGGGCTGGGGATTCCTGAGGAATAGAGTTATCCACCCCTTTCTTTTTCCAGGCCTGTTCGAGTGGTGACTCCATTTTCTCTTGGCTTAGGCCCACATTCTCTAAGGAACTGAGCCTAACAGTGTTGAAGTCGCAAGAACCATTCCACATGGGAGTAGGGGCAAAAATCCCCGCTCACAGGCAGCACTCAAGCCTAGGGAAGTTTATTGAATTGGAGTAAAAAATGTTTCATCTACTTGGACATGCTAAGGGCTAAGGATCTTATCATTATGTACGTCTTTCTCTTCAGGTTTAGAGGCCCATCCTCCTTTCTTAGTCTTTAATTCATTATCACTATTAGTTAAGCCCCAAAATTCATTCACAACACAAACAATCAACTTCCTTACTCATAGTTGTCTTGAATTTACTAGATGAATTCACCCCCTTATTCATATTGCCTATACCCACATCTTGGAAAGAGGATAAAATAAAATCTTCCTTTAGTCCTCTTCCTATTTTGAAGGTTGCTAGTGGAGGTGCTCTACCAAACATAGGCAAAGGGTTGCACTTTGTGCTATGTTTGTTAGGCTCGGGTAGCTTAACACTGTCAATAAGACCTTGAGTCTTATGTCTTAACCTAAAACACTTGTCTATCCATACCCCTGTGTTTCATGGAATTGACAAAAGGCCTCAACATCAAAGTTTGGCAGTAGACGATTTGGTAATAGTTGAGAAGCCAGTGGCTGCAATAGCCCTTTCTTCTGCAACTTATTAAAAACACAAGACAAAGGTCTTCCAAGATCTAAAAATTGTCTTCTTTTTGCTTTTCTTATACTTGCATTGACATCCATAACTTTCTGTGTACTATGACCACCAGATTGGTAATTTCCCTTCTTATTCATTCTTCTAGAAAAATTATTCTTCTCCCTTTCCCACTCTTCTATTTACAAGCCAGCTTGGAGAGGTCTTTGATGTCCCTGATAAGAGGATGAGATAGCCATTCATGGATAATAGGCAGGACACCTCTCACTATCATTCTAATCTGGTCAGACTCATCAGGCCTCTTTTTTAGGAGAGCAGCCTTATTCTTCACCTCTTCATATAATCAACAAAGTTCTCATTTTATTTTTTTCTGATAGTTTCTACTTCCATTAATTATTATAAATTAAACAACTAAATAAAATGGACACTCATACAAGATAGAAACATGCCCTTACAACTATCCAAATAATCCATGAAAATAAATAAAATAGGACACCCACCAAAAGGTGGAAATATTTCCCTTATAATTATCCCAAAGTCCATAAAATAAATTAAATAACATAACGAAAACAAATAAGGTACCTATAAAGTGGAAACTTGCCTTTTACATCATCCTCAAAATCCAAGCAATAATAAATGCAATTAAACCGTTCACAAGCAATAATTGACTTAAACACACGATTAATAAATAAATAATCATAAAATTTTAATTTTAATTAATAAAACTAAGATTAACATCTAATTAAGGTTAGTTTATGTAATTAGGATTTAAACATACAAAACTAGGGTGTAATCCTAAAACTAGGCTTAACTAGGGTTTTATTTATAAGTTGGGGTTAAATTATGCAATCTAGGGTTTTTAACCTAAACTAGGGTTTGAAAGGCTAAATTATGGTTTTTAGAGTGATAATGGGATTTATACATGCACAATTAGGGTTTGTTCATGAAAATTACGGTTTTTCCTAAACTAAGGTTTTATTCATGTAAGTTAGGGTTTAACATGTAACATCCCAATGGCCCTAGGCTTACGACTCGGTCTTTTCACCCAGCCTGCTTCAAGGGACTTCTACAGTACTACTTCCCCTCACGGTTTCATGGTAGGATTTGTTTATTTGGCTCAAGTTAAGGGTCATCTCCCTCATTTCGATCCCAAGACCTCTTTAAAAGAGTCTTTATCCTGAAACGAGTACCATTTCTTCTACTAGAAGAAATGGTACTCGTTTCAGGGTAAAGACTCTCTTAAGGAGGTCTTGGGATCGAAATGAGGGAGGCAACTCTTAATTGAGCCAAATAAACATATCCTGCCATGAAATCATGAGGGGAAGTGGTACTGTAGCGGTCCCTTGAAGCGGGCTGGGTGAAAAGATCGAGTTGTAAGCCTAGGATCGTTGGGATGTTACAGTTAAAAAGCTTGGTTTTAAAGTCACCATATCTTAATTCATTCAATATTGTTTCATCCAGTAGCTTTGGAATTTAATTTCAATCTCTAATTATCTAAAACCCTATTTACTTGTTTTGAACAACCAAGATCTCAAATTATAGTTTTAAAAATCCTAATCTGTATAATTAGTAAGATTAAACCTTAATTTATTATAAGACCCTAGCTTAAGAAAAACCTTAATTTATACAAATATAAAACTGTAGTTTAGAGAGAAACCCTGATTCCCTAACAAACCACATCCTATAAATAATTTACCATTAATTTACAAAAATTAAATTAAATGAATTAAATAAATAATTTTAGGGATAATTGAAGGGTTTGGAGTGAGAAATACAAATGCATATGTGAGGTATATATTGAATATATATAACATATACAAAAGTCAAAGTTGAATGGTAAAGTCAAAGGGTAATTTGGTAAAAAGGTTAAAAGTTAAAAAAAATCAAAATAAAATAATTATTAATGGAAGATAAAAATTATAATTTTAAAATAAATAAATAATTAATTAAAATAATATATATATATATATATATGTGGTCTTAAGAAAGAGATGAATAAAAAAAGTCAAATAAATCATCTTCTTTCTCCTTTTCTTCTTGTTTGGCCAAAAATTTCCACAACCATGGGAGGATGAATTTTTCTTCATCCAACTACTCATCTTGGCAAGGATTTTCAAGAACCAAGTAGAATTTTGGTGGTTTTTCCAACAATTAGTAAGTTTCCTATCCTAATTTTTGAGTTTCCATGAAAAATATGAATATGTGAAGATTGGAAATTTAATGTAGTATGATATAATTGTTGGAATTGATATGTATGATGTTATTTTGGTGATAAAATAAGGATTCTAAAGTTAAGTGATGGATTTGATCAAGTTTAGATGGAGTTTGGGAGAAGTAGTGATGATTTAGGGTTTTGGAAGGGTATTGTTAAAGAATAGGTATCAATTTGATTTTATTGTTTAAATTATATTATTGAATAATCCTAATGTTAAAAATGAACTTAAATGACCATTTGGAATTGAGTAAAATGAAAATACAAAATTAAAGAAGGTTAGGGTTTTTAGGAGAACAATGTTAAAGATTTGTTGTTAATAGAATAACATTGTTTATATCATGTTATAATATACTTTTAATGATAGAAATAAACTTAAAACACCATTTAGAATGAATTAGAATGAGATTCTAGAATCAAAGTGAGTTCTGGAAAATTTTGGAAAATTAGTAGGAATGTTGTTTAATTAGTGTTTAATGGTTGAAATGACTTAAAATGTGATTCTAAATTATTATAATTATTCATAATTTGAATAGGCATTGAGTAGAAGCAATTTTTCCAACCTTACTAGTGAAAGACTTATTGAAAAGTTGGAAAGTGTCAACATTTTAGCTTGGATTTGGGTATTGGAGTAAGGTATGTACATGCTTTGATAGTTTAAAAGTATTTGCATTTAATTTTGGCTTAACACATTTTAAATGGAAAATGTGTTAAGCTACTTGGTCATTTGAATGTTCACATGCATTGTGATATTAAAATGTGAAAGATGTGCATTATGAAAAGCCATTATTAATGGCTAAAATGAACAGAATGTGCTAGACGTGAATTATGGGAGAATATCCCAGAATATTTGGAGAATATTATTGTGATGCAAAATGACATGCATTATTGAAAAGTGAAGAGATATATTGAATTAAAGTGATTTTGCATAGTTATGAATGAGAACAATGAGTAAAAGAGATAATGTGACAAGAAAATAGAATATGGAAATATGGATTATTTGTGTGTTGCTTAATATACCATTCAATTCTAGAGTTTTGTATTTGTTGGCATGCCTATGATTTGCCTTTAGGTTAGATGTTGGGCATCAATGTTATATGATTTGCCTTTGAGCTAGACACTGGACGTCATCATTCTGTTGAGTGCCTTCGAGCTAAACGCTGGGCATCATTATTTTCTAATATGGGGTAGACACTAGGCGTCAAAATAGACCAAAACAACAACTCTGGAATTTGAATATTATATAAGGTCATTTGGGCCCAATGCATGTGAATGTGTTAATATGATTATTTAAAAAGAATAATGAATATGATCTAAAATGTAATTGCATGTCCCATTGTATAGTGTAATGAAATAGCATTATGCATTGTCTTCTTTAAAGTTTTATTATTATCAAAGTATGTATCGCTAGACTTCTAGCTTAGCGCAATTGAAATTCATCACACAGGTGACAAAGTTGATCCGGTGGATCTGGTAGATCCGGAGAGTTCATCTATAACTGGTCAGGTCTAGACTTGAGTGGATTATTCTTGAAGTGACATTGGTTGCCACAAGATCAGAGACAGGTTCTATCGTGTATAAATTTTATTTTATGAAACATGACATAACTATGTATATTATGTTTACATATTTGGGAATGTTGTAAAGTATAAAGAGCTTTGGATACAATTTTATGATATGGGATTGTGTATATTGTAGATCATTATTTTTTGACCAAGTCCAGTTCGACACTAATTAAAATGCAATTAAGTCAAGTCTAAAGATTTAAAACAGTCCAAAATTTTTTTATAATATTTATTATTTATTTTAATAATATAATATTTATTATTTAATATGATATATAAAAGAAAAAAGAAATTATAAATATTTATTTATTTTTAATAATAATAAAAATAAAAAATAATGAAAAATAAAAAGTTTGGACAAATTAGAGAGCAACACGCGGCAGGCCGGACTACGCAAATTGGCACTCCAATTCGCCGTAGGACTCGGCCTAGGGCGAATTGTTGTTCACATGCCAATTCACTGCAGGACTCGGCCTGGGGCAAAATTGTGACCCTTGCCCAGCAATGCTACAGCCCATGCCCGTGCGGCAGCCCATATTGGCATCCTCGCAACCCGCAGGCCTGTGTGCTAGTGTGTTGGCCAATTTTACCAAAACCTTATTTAACTCAAAAGTTTTAATTTTTTCCTTAATCAAGT
This sequence comes from Garcia nutans, assembly GCA_947685225.1. NCBI lineage: Eukaryota > Viridiplantae > Streptophyta > Magnoliopsida > Malpighiales > Euphorbiaceae > Garcia > Garcia nutans. Next base: position 27,579,746 of record CANTUV010000039.1, on the reverse strand, counting down.
AGGTTTTTTTAATTGCCTATAAATAACAAGATTAAAAATGGTAGAAGGTACTTTTTTTAGACTTTTTGGAGATTGGAACTTTTGGGATTTCTTTGACAGCAAGAAGGAGGAGAAAACAATCTAAAAGCCCCTAGCAAGCAAACAGTAACAAGAGACGATCCAATTTACATAAGCAAGGCAACAAGGCAGTATCTTCTGTCTTGGTGGTAGCTCAGCCAGAAACTAAAGTTGGTGTAGGCAATTTAAAAGCTTAGATCAACTCTCTCAATTTGGTGGAGCCTTCAAACGTAGGTATGTTTTCCCAACCCTTTAAAATCATAACAAGTGTTGTTTACCAATATCATGAAGTTAATACTCATTGTGGCTTGGTTTAAATATTTTCCATGATCATTATTTGATAATATTGTCAATTTATGTCCACTGTATCATTACTTAAACGCATTCAATAGCCATTTCTCATAGCATTATTTATTAAGAATCAATATTAAAGAGGTAATTAAAGTTTTTACAGTAAGCAAAATTTTATCAAATCCCTTAAATTGTTTTCCAAATATTAAAACCCTTATTTTAATTTCCTAAAACCCTAATCCTAAACACCTAACATTGTTTTCATAAAAAATTCAAACCCTAATTTAATTAACCAAAACCCTAACCATTTTTTTAAAAGAACATCCAGAATCTTAGCTTTTTAAAAAAATCTAAAACCCTAGTTATATTTTCCTAAGACCTTAAAACATTAATCATATTTTATTAAATCCTAATTCACAAATTAAGAACCCTAGCTTATAAATCTATTATTTAAATATGACACTTAAATGTAGGATTGATTATTTATGCATGTGTATTTATTATATGTCTTAATAGATGATTTATTCTTATTTAATTTTATAATGAATGTTTTAATTTATTTTTAGTTTCAAGAAATTGTAAGAGGTATGTTTCCATGATTAGGTATCACATTTGTTAAGCTTCATGTAATTTAATTATTTTAAGCCACCAATTGGTGGGTATCCTATTTTATTTGTTTTCTTTTGGACATTGAACAATTGTAAAGGCAAGTTTCCATCCATGGATGGGTGCCTATTTGTTTATTTTGTTTGAACTTGTTGTGATTTTAATAAAGTGATTATTTATTCTTATGATTGCATGTAGTATGAATAATATCATATTAATTAAGAATTTTATAATATTAAGACTTAAAAAGGAAGCCAGTTCTAATGAACCGGGCGCTGTAGGGGTGCTAGGTCATTCTCACCTTCCCAACGCGTACCTAACTTTCCGAACCCAATAGGGGATTGGGGATTCCTTAGGAATTGAGTCATCCACCTCTTTTTTTCCCGGCCCGTCCGAGAGACTATTCCATTTTCTCCGGGTTTAGGCCTATGTTCTCTAAGGCCCCGAGCCTAACAGTGCCAAAGTCGCAAGAACCATTCCACATGGGAGTGGGGGCCAAAATCTCCGCTCACATATATGTTTATATATATATGTACATATTTAAGCATTTTAGGAAAAACTGGAGAAGGTTGAGAAGTTCGGCCATTTTTTTTTATTTATTATCAATAGGAGTGTATTTCTTTTGACAGGTTGAGTTAATTGACTTTTGGGAACGTCCAAATTATAGAAAAAACTCTGGCAAATTTTTTCCAGAGATTTTACTAACCAATTATTTATTTTGGTCCTTAAATTATTAGAGAATATTATTATTTATTTATTTAAACTACATTATAACTTTTGAAATATTTTTTTAATTGAATTTATGGAAAATTTTGAAAAGACAATAACAGTGACATTTCTTGTACTATATATGCATATTTTACCTATATTGGTTGTATGTATTATACGTATATAAGGTGTAAGGGTGTTACATCTTAACCCTTAGGGACCATACCCTATCTAGCCACATGACCCAACTATTAGTGACCATCCCTAACCTCGCGAGCCACCATGGCTTAACCATAAGGGAAAATACCCTACCTAGCCATAAGGCCCAACCATTAGGGATCATACCATTCTTAGCTACATGGCTCAACCATTAGGGATCATCCCCAACCTCACAAGCCACCATGGCTCAAACCATTAGGTACTATTCCCCACCTCACCTAGCCATAATGGCTCAAACCCTTAGGGACCAACCTCACCGAGTCGTGTGGCTTCAATTATTTGAACCATATTCTAGCCATATGGCTAATCTTTTGGGAATAAACTCATCTAACTTGGCCAAAATGGCTCACCATCATAAGCCCTAGCCATATGGCTTGACACCTAAAACCAAATTCATCCGCACGACTTAACCACAAGAGCTAAACCCATCAACATGGATCTTAACCATAAGAGCTAACCCCATAGAATCTATCTAAAAGAGCTAGCCCTTCCAACCTAGCCTAAATAGGCTCAACATCCAACTAATCCATAATAAGTTTAACATCCAATTTAGCCATAATGGCTCAACATTTTACCTAGCCATATGGCTTACCTTTTGGGAATACACCCATCCAGCTTACCTCACCATATTACATAGCCACATGGCTCATCTTTTGGGAACACACCCATCTAACATACCTAGCCACATAGGTCACCTTTTTAGGAATACAGCCATCCAACTCAACCACAATGTCCCACCATCTAACCTAGCTGCATGGCACACCTCTTAGGACCATACCCATCCAACCCATCCACAACGGTTCCCCATACACTAATCTACCTGGCCACATGAACCATACTATATGAACCATCCCAAGCCTTGGACTACTAGCCCTAATCACCTACCACATTAACCATACCCTTGTGAACCAGACCCAAAATCCATGAATCATAGCCCATGCAGCAAATCATTTGACCATATGAACTATACTCATGTGAACCATCTCAAGCCATAGATCATAGCCCATCCACATGACCACTTAGCCATATAGACCAAACCCCTTACATCTAAACATTCATTCATACCCATAACTATTTAGCCTTAAGAGCTAGACTTCATAACCATAATATATGAACCATGCCTATGGGCTTAACCATCTTGACACGTGAACCACCCATTGACTAACGGTTTGACCATGCCTAAATTAAAAAGCATCATCTACCTTGGCCTATTATGGGCCATTAACCATGAACCACTCATCACCAATGCCCTACCAACTAGACCCATATGTGTAAGTCTTTAAAAGCCCTATTACCTTGTTGAGCAATTCAACTTTTCTTAAAGCCTTTCTTGATGTATCCTTTTCATGTGAAGGTACTCATAGCCTAACAAGGAGACAACACTAGTGTTGTCCCAAGATGGCAACAGAGGGAGGGAGTGAATTTATAGTGGTTTGAATTATCTCAATCCTACATCCACTTCCTTAAAAACTTGTTAAGGTTTCACTAGTCTTGAGTTTTTACAAGCTCAACTCTAACTTGGTGTTTTCACAAGCTCACACTTAACTTTTACAAGGTTTGAGAATTTCCCTCATAACCCAACAAGTGTTTTCTCAGGCTCACTCTATAGCCTAAGTGTTTCAAAGCTCACACTCAAACTTACAATGGTGTTTAATGCTCATACCTAATGATCAAAGTAATACAAATGGAAATTTTAATGCAAAGAAATGAAAGTTGTTTAGTTTGGCAATTACAATCACTATCTTTTTTAAATATGAAATTTCTCCATGTATTTATATGCTTCAATCCTTCAACTAGCCATTTGAAGTGGGTGTTAACATGTTTGATTCTTGTCTCCCACTAAATTATTGTCCAGAGTATTTTCATAGTCGAACTAGCCTAAGTCCAGTCATACTTATATAAGGCCAGTCGGACTATTTGAAGTTCGGTCATACTTTTTTAAAATCTAACTATTGCTCCTTCAACGGTTGATCCACTTGTCATCCATGAACTTAGTGAAGATATAACGAATTCTAATTTGAAGAATTTTTAAATAGTCCAATCGAACTAGCATATGGTCCAGTCGGACGTGTGATGATATGCTCAATTTTTGGACATACCTTTGGCCGTGAACTTTACTGAATGTTTTTGAACAATTTCAACTTCAAAGGATTGGTCAAAATTTTTCATGGTTCAGTCGAACTTTGATGGTACTCTGAGAAAATGGGAGTACCTTTGACCGAGAACCTTACCGTATGAATTTTTCTTTTTCATAACTAATGGTACGGTCACACTTGTCCATGGTCCGAGCGGACTGGTGATGGTATGGTGAGATCTTGAGAGTACTTTTCATTGTGAACCTTTCAGTGTAAATTTTGATTATGTTGGTATCAATAGTCCAGTCAATCTTCAGTGTGGTTCGATCGGACCTTTCAAAAATTCTTCAAAAGTTATCTTTTTGCAAAATGTAACTGAATACCAATGTTTGTCCTATTTAATTTGATTGCCTAAGATCAAAATTAGAGTAATCATGCCAAGGGTTTGGCTAACAATCTCCCCCTTTTTGACATTGGCAATTAAATTGATTTGAATAAAATTGAAAGTGTGTTTAAGTGAAATTGAGTTGATTTGCTCCCCTTTAATAAATGCTTCATGTAAATATATTCTCCCTCTTTGAGTTTGTGTTCAATTGGTCTTTTAATTTTAACTTTAATTATTCAAATTAATTTACTTCTCCTCCTTTGACAAAGGCAAAAAAAAATTCAAATAATTAAGAAAGAAAGAGTTAAACAAATTCAAAAGCATTCATTAAAGATAAAGACATTCAGGAACAACATTGAAGATGAAAAAAATGAAATGATAGCAGAAAGTACAATGAAATGATAAATGATAAATTAAGTTTTAATCTTTTTGGTAATCACTACTGTCATCGTCATCACATCCTTCATCCCCTTCTTCTTCTTCATCCCCTTCCTCTTCTTCTTCCCTTGAGTGAGAGACAACAGCTTCACCTACTTCTTCATGAGGAGAGGAACCATGGATGGAAGGAGATAAGTTTGGTTCATCACCAAAACATTTTGGAAGTCCCAAAGCTTCTTGAATTTGTTGAATATCAAGATGAAGATGAGAGATTTGGTTGGTAAGGCTATCAATTCTTGTTCCATGGGAGCTCACTTGACCATGAATGTCTTGGAGGATAGAGGATTGAGGTCTTATGGATGGGGTTCTAGGAAATTCCATTTGAAATGTCTCACCATCTTCTATAATCTTGGACCTTTTCCTTTATTGAGCTCTAGCACATAGTACTCCTAAAAGGTAAACATATGTCCCATCATCATCCCTAATACACTTGGCATGTTTGAGATAGCCAATGTTTATGGAATTTGTTGTGGGATAAAGAGGATTAGAGAGTGTGAATTTGTTTGTTGGTGTAAGTGCACCAACATATTTGCCAATTTGTGTGATTTGGGAAGAGAGAAGAATAAGTCCAACTTTGGTTTTCCTAATGTGTAGAAATGTGTCATTTAGGAATTTTTTGGTTTGGATGGCTTGACCTCTAATAAGACAATAAAGGAAGAGGAGATCATTTTGAGTCATAGCACTTATTGTATAGGTGATAATCCTATGCAATATCCAATAGGTCAAATTCATAAGGTTCTTGGCATTTGATTACTTATGAAGTGAGGTTTTAATGGAAATTTCTTTCCAAAATTCCAATTAAACTTCCGGAGTGAGGATGGTGTTTGAGATGCGAGCAATTCCTTCTAATTGAAAAACCTAAGTAGATGAAAAGTCCTCTAAGATAAGACTATACTCTTGGTTAAAGAACCTAAAGGATATGCCATAATAACCTAAGGGGTTGGTGCTCATTTTGCTAACAACCAAGGTTGTGAGAAACTCCTTTTTCAAGGTCTCCCAACCAAGGTCATCATGCTCCAAGAAGACAAATTTTTCCCATCCTAATGTTTGAAGACAACCTCTAACATCATTTTTAAAGGCTAGAGATTCTAGAGTGAGGGTGGAGAAGAGACGGTTTGGTTCAACAACCTTGCCTTTAAGGATAACATACATTTTTCTCTCATTATCATCCTTGAACCTAATCTTGTGACTTCTTCTTGTTGGTTCTTCTTGTTGAGAAGATGCAGCAATTTCCTTACCTTTTTCAGCTCTTGATGCTTTTCTTTTGTGTTCTTTAGGAGCCATTTGAGTTTGATTGAGAAAGTAGATGAAGGAAAGAAGAAGCTTTGAGAGAGATTGTGTGTTTTGAATGATTGCTATTTAGAATTTTATAAATGTTTGTAAAAAATAGTTATTAGGGGGTATTTATAGTGTTTTGATTGAAAACTAGCCATTCATAGCTATTGGAGGAGTAATTTGCAGGTTTTGAATGAGTTCCAACAGCTAGAAAATTTTGAATTCAGGGTAAAAGTCTTATCGGACTACTGTGAGTCTGGTGGTAGAATTCAAAAAATCATAGAAAGTCTGGTCAGACTATAGTAGGACTGAACGAAATTTAATTTTAGGCACAACGGTCAAAAAATTTTGAAATAAACTAGTTGTACCACTGAGGGTATGGTCATACTTTCACGAAAATTTTGAAGTCAAGGATTTTCAAATAAGTATGGTCGGACTAAAATGTGGTCCGATCAAGAAAGTCCAAAAAATTAAGACTTTTAAGGAAATTGTGTTTCAATTAGAAGCTTTAATGTATGATCAAAAATAGATATAAATGGAAAATTTAGATTATGTAAAGTAGGTTTTTTAAGCAATTCCAATTCCTACATTAAGGTGTTTCCATCCATCGTCCCTAAGTGTTTCTTTATGAAGTTTGACCTTTCTTTATTTAAGGGTCTTGTAAAGATATCAGCAAGTTGGTTTTGAGTATCAATGAATTCTAAGACAACATTTTTGTTTTGAACATTGTCTCTTAAGAAATGATGCCTAATATCTATATGTTTTGATCTAGAATGCTGAATGGGATTTTTGGATAGTGTAGACTCTTAATTTTGGCTCGGTATGAATTTTATTCTAAATAAAAATGTTGAATCAAGTTTGGTTTCAATATTAAATCCTCAAGTTAAATTTAATTCAATTTTGGAGGCTCAAATCAAGTCTGGACTTAATTAAAAAGTCAAAACCAATTCTGGTTTGATTTAAAAGCTAACCGACCCAAAATGAAGATAATTGACCACTTTTATGTTTATTTCATTATGAGCATGGCTTACAACGAATTTATTCAAGTTAAATTTGATATGAGCCACCTCATATCAAACTTAACTTGATTAAATTCGTTATGAGGCTTGGCCATATCGAATTGGATCCCTGAAATTTGGCTTATTTTGGTATCCTAAATGGTTTTGGTATCGAATTATGTTAATTCTAATTCGAAATGGAGGAGTCTTATTCGATATGGACTTTGTACCATGTCAGAATAAACTTGTTTTAATCCAATATGGTCATGATTTCCCTCGAATTTGAATGGATTTAATTTGATATGCTTCAGAACGAGCCAGGCTTGAATAGGAAGTTAACCTAAGGTATTTACTACAAATACAGGAGGAGAACAAAGGAGAAGGATTAGCAACATCTCAATTAACATAAAGAGAGCAACTTTCGAATTAACACAGAAATAAAGCAACAATTAAAACATACACAACAACCAAGAGGCAGAAAGAAGAATTTTCCTCGATTGCACTTAACCTCTCGCTAGAAATTAAAAAGATTCAGACAGTCAGCTACATAATCTCTTTTACTTTGGTAGAGCCAAGAAATGATGCTACATTCCCTACACTTAATCCATTTAACATCAACACAAGTTTCTTTCATCAAGGTTTTAAACATTGATTATACATATTCATGTTCGGTAACTTGTTTTCTTTGAAACAACATCGATTATATATATATATATTCATATCCAATAACATGTTTTATTTAAAACAACATTGATTACATATATATTCATGTCCAGTAACTTGTTTTCATTGGTTTCAAAGTCACCATAGTTTAATTCATTCAACATTGTTTTGTCCAGTAACTTAGTTAATCAATAATTCAGTTATTTCAAATATCCAGTAGCTTAGGATTTAATTTAAATCTCTAATTTAATTACATAAAAACTTTTTGACTTATTTTGAAAAACCAATATCTTAGATTATAGTTTTAAAATCCTAATCTCATAAAAACCCTAGTTTTCAATATTCAAAACCCAAATTCTAAACCTAAACCTTAATGTTAATCCATAAAACCATAAAATTATATTTTAACATTAAAAACCCTAGTTTGATCACCGAAACCCTAATTGTCATCTTAAAAACCTAAAATCATATTTTTACCTTAAAAATTCTAATTTTGTTTCATGAACCCTAAAACCATGTTTTAAATCCTATAAGTCTTAGTTTAAGATGTAAATCCCAAATTTGTATATTTATTGCTTTACTTAAGATTAAAATTTAGATATGTTTGTTTTATGTCTTAATGAATGATTTATTAATGTTTTATTTTTATGAATTATCTGTTTTTATTTTACTCATGGTGAATGATTTAATGATTTTATTTATTTGGTTAACTGTTTTAATATTCAAGAATGTAAGAGGTACATTTTCACTTTGTAGGTGCCTCGATTTTTATTATATAATTTAATTTATCTTTTAAAGGATTTTGGGACTATTGTAAGGTACACATTTTCACCTATCGTGCATGTCCCATTTTGTTGATCTTCTCATCCTTTTGAACATTGGACATTTTTAAAGGCATGTTTTCATCTATGGATGGGTGCCTGTTTATTATTTTGTATTGGACTTGTTGTGATTTTAATACAATGAATATTTATTTCAATGATTGCATGTAGTATGGATGATTTTATAATATTTAACAATTTAATAATATTTAGACCTGAAAAGGAGGTCGATTCCAATGAATCGGGCATTATGGGGGTGCTGGGTCATTCTCACCTTTCTCATACGTACCCAACTTTCCAAACCCATGAAGGGCTTGGGGATTCCTTAGGAATCGAGCCATCCACCCCTTTCTTTTTCCTAGCCCATCTGGGTGGTGACTCCATTTTCTCCGAGTTTAGGCCCATGTTCTCTAAGGCCCTGCGCCTAATGGTGTCAAAGTCGCAAGAACCATTCCACATAGGAGTGGGGGCAAAAATCCCAGCTCACAGTGGCAACTCCACTGGGGATAAGAGAAGTTGATTCCATTGGTCTTTATATTATTTTATTCTTTCTTATTATAATATTATCCATTGCATCATTTAGATTGCATTGTGTACGTGAGTTAGGAAGCCCATGTAACCTGTGTTGTGTTATGTGAGGGATACCATACTTTCACTCAAGGTATGGAGATCGAGCATGGCATAACCACTCATAGCCTTATACCTTTTAGTATATACTCGCTATGGGAGCCTAAAATCTTTTAACCCAAAGACTTGAGCTCATGTAATTGACCTAGTCATTTTCCTTAGATTTTTACCCAAATGCTTATTGTTTGACTATGATTAATTTATCTTGGTTTAATCCATGGCTTATTTAGTTTGTTCTTCTTACCTACCTATATTGTAAGCTCAAAAATAATTTTTTCCTTTGAAAGACCAAAATCTCAAATTTTCAAAATTTTCAAGATAGTCTTTCAACATAAAATCTTTCAAGATGGGTCAAAAATCTTCTTCCACCTTATGGCCCAAAACTTTCAAAGCCTAAGGAACTTTGAAACAAAATTATTTTTTTGCTTCATCTAAAGACTACAAAAGGAGCTTACAAATATTTAGGTCAATTATGGAAAACCAAAAATAATTATGGGCCTAATTTATACCAAGAAACATTAATCATGGGTTTATTTTTGGCACCAATCATTAGTTACTTTTTCAAATGAGAAATCTATTTATGATAAACCTCTTAATTTAGTTTTAATCTAATATAGCATAAAAGTTGTTTTAGTTGAGATTCAATGGATTGAAGCCTAATTAATGGGAATTATCATGGTCTGACTTCTATGTTTGAAAATATAACTATTGATTAAAATTGTATGAGGGAAATTTTTTGAAAATAGAATATCCCATGTTGGTATTTTATTGACCATATACCTAGAAACAAAAAAACTCGCCATTCATGTGTGGATGATATAAGGTTGGAAGGAACATCTTAATTATCTTTGATTGTTTGATTACTTGTGCAACTCCGCCTGCGAGTACCGTAGCCGGTCCCAAGCCCGGATAAAGGAGGAGGGTTGCGGTAGGTTGGCGGCCAGTGTAAAAATTTTGCCAAACTTTCTATGGATTCTCAAAACTATCATTATACCGTTGGGACGTGCTCACCTAGGCACGCGCTACATCGGCACCCGGGTGTAGTGTTAAATGAGCAAGGGGTTCCATCACATCGACGCCTGGGTGTGGTGGAGTATGAGCAAAGGTTCCCATGCCATGGACGGGTATGGGTAAAGAAGTTAGTCCCGCCATATCAGCGCCCAGATGTGGTGTCAGACAGGAAAGGGCTACCGCATTATGGACGAATGCGGCTAAAGAAGCAAGTCCAAGGGAGCCGATTAAGATTAGGTAGTTGGAATATTGGCACTCTGACTGGGAAGTCTATAGAGCTTGTGGATACTTTGAAAAGAAGGAAGGTTAGTATTGCTTGTTTGCAGGAAACCAGGTGGAAGGGAAATAAAGCAAAAGAGATTGGTAACTCAGGATATAAGCTGTGGTATTGTGGCTTGGATAACAATAGGAATGGTGTGGGCATTATTATTGAGCCTACGCTTAAAGACAAGGTGGTGGAAGTGAAAAGAAAGGGAGACAGGATTATCTCTTTGAGGCTTGTTTTGGGAGATGATACTATTAATGTTATTAGTGCTTATGCTCCCCAAGTAGGTTTGGACGGAGCATCCAAGGTTTAGTTCTGGGAAGATATGGATGATATCATGCAAGGTATTCCAGATAATCAGCAAATCTTCATTGGTGGGGACCTTAACGGGCATGTTGGTAAGGACAGTAATGGTTATGACAAGGTCCATGGGGGTTATGGTTTTGGCAACAGGAATGAGGAGGGAAAGAACATTTTGGATTTTGCGGTGGCTTATGATCTAGTACTGGCGAATACCTGTTTTGAAAAGAGGGGGTCACACTTGATTACCTTTAAGAGTGGACGAACCCAAAGTCAAATAGACTTCATACTTACTCGAAGACGGGACAAAAGTAAGTGTAAGGATTGCAAGGTCATTCCGGGTGAAGCATTGGCGGCGCAACATCGTATTGTGGTTTTAGATGTTAAGAATAAAAGTAGATGGAGGAATGATAAGAAAATATTGGAACCAAGGATAAGATGGTGGAAATTGAAAGACCTAGCTCAAGGTACCTTTAAGGAGGAGTTACTAAAGGAAGAAATTTGGAACCTTGAGGCTAGTGCAGAGAACTTGTGGACAAAAATGGAAGGTGGCATTAAGAAAGCAGGTAGTAAATTGCTGGGGATCTCTAAAGGGGCAGGGCCTCGACCGCACGATGCATGGTGGTGGGATGAGGAGGTTCAAAAGGCTATTAAGGCTAAGAGGGAATGGTATAAAAAGTTACCGAATGCGGTTAATAGCGAGGCCTTTAAGGAATATAAGAGGGCTAAGAAAGAGGCAAAGAAGGCTGTTAGTGTAGCTCGTGGCAGAGCCTTAGAAGGGATTTATCAAAAGTTAGGTACTAAAGAGGGAGAAATGGGCATTTATAAGATTGCAAGGATGAGAGAAAGGAAAAGCAGAGATTTAAGCCAAGTCAAATGTATAAAGGATGAAGATCAACGGGTGTTGACAAGAGATGTTGAGATTAAGGAGAGGTGGAAGGCTTATTTTGAGCAGTTATTCAATCCTGAACATGAACAAGATTTTCAAGGTCTTCATGCAACAAATGATTATATCAGCTGGTCTAGGAGGATCTTGCATAGTGAAGTAAGAGAAGCCTTGAAGTATATGAAAGTTGGTAAAGCTTGTGGCCCGGATGGTATTCCTATAGAGGTTTGGAAGAACCTTGGAGAGGTAGGAGTTGCCTGGTTAACTAAACTCTTTAATGCTATTGTGAAAGGACGTAAGATGCCGAATGCCTGGAGGAAGAGTATCATGGTACCCATATATAAAAATAAGGGAGACATTCAATGCTGTATAAATTATCGGGGTATCAAACTTATGAGCCATACTATGAAATTATGGGAAAGGATTATTGAACACAGATTGAGGAAGCTTACAAGAGTTTCGGAGAATCAGTTTGGGTTTATGCCAGGGAGATCTACCATGGAGGCTATTTCTCTTCTAAGAAGACTAATGGAATTGTATCAAGAGAAGAAGAAAGATCTCCACATGATATTTATTGACTTGGAGAAAGCCTATGATAGAGTACCAAGAGAAGTGTTATGGTGGGTTTTGAAGAGGAAAGGAGTCAACGGCAAATATATCAACATCATCAAGGACATGTATGAGAATGCATCCACTAGTGTGAAAACACCTGGTGGAGACACTGAGACTTTCCCTATTACTACCGGATTGCATCAAGGTTCGGCCATGAGTCCATATTTATTTACCCTGGTTATGGACGAGCTAACCAGAAGCATACAAGACGATGTTCCTTGGTGTATGTTGTTTGCTGATGACATTATTTTAATTGATGAGACTAGTGCTGGTGTAAACCGTAAGTTGGAAGTGTGGAGAAAAACCCTCGAGGACAAGGGTTTTAAGTTAAGTAGGAGTAAAACGGAATATATGCACTGTGAGTTCAGTCTAAGGAAGAAGCAGGAACATGAGGTTAAGTTGGATGGAGTTTTGGTTCCTAAAACCAACCACTTCAAATATTTGGGTTCGGTGTTCCAGAATGATGGCCGTATAGATGAAGATGTGGCTCACAGAATACAGGTAGGGTGGTTGAAGTGGAAGGGTGCGACTGGGGTTTTATGTGATAAGAAAATACCTCTGAAAGTGAAAGGTAAATTCTATAGGACGGTTGTTAGACCTGCGATGCTCTATGGTAGTGAGTGTTGGGCACCAACGGGACAACATTTGCATAAGATGAGTGTGGCAGAAATGAGGATGCTAAGATGGATGTGTGGACATACCAGACTGGACAAAATTAAGAATGTTCATATTCGACAAAAAGTCCAAGTAGCGGACGTCGGAGATAAGGTGAGGGAAGGAAGACTTAGATGGTATGGGCATGTTTTAAGAAGACCTCCTAATGCTGCGGTTCGTAAGTGTGAGAATTTGTTGATTGAGGGGGATAGAGGTCGTGGCAGACCTAGAACTGTGTGGAAGGAGGTGATAGCAAGAGACTTACGTGCCTTAGATCTTGATGCGGATTTGATTAATGACAGACTTGAATGGAGACGTAAAATCCGTGTCTTGGAAGGGGCCTAAGGCTGGAGTTTTTTTTTTGGTGTCTTTTGAGCTTATTTTGTTGAGAATCCATACAGCCGACCCCAATTTGTTTGGGATTAAGGCTTAGTTGTTGTTGTTGTTGTTGTTGTTTGATTACTTGTGCATACATGCATTGCATTACATGTCATTGATCCTTTCTGGCTTACAGACCTGGAGCACAACAGTTCAAGAGCGTACGACAATCCAACCTACGCCAGTAACATAGAATCAAGTAACAACTTAGCCAGCTTCTTACCGAAAGCAATGAAACCTGAACATATCCAAAGGATGGTGGATGATGTCCTCAATGCCAAGATGGAAGAACTAAAGGAGGCCCTGGCTACTGACTGCTGCACTTTTGGGGAACACTATTGAGGCATCTACTACTACTAAGAAGTAGAAGGACAAAGGAAAGGCTAAAGTTGGTGAGGTAGCCTTTGATGATGACAAAGTAGTTGTTGATAATGATGATGACTGGGCTCAATATTTCCAAGATCCTTATGATAAGAAGAAAGAGCCGAAGGTTGTGGAAAGATCAACTGTGAAAAAGACTGAGACTATTGATGTAGAAAAGTTATTTGCTAACTTGGAGAAGAAGTTTGAGAAGAAGCTTAAAACTGAAGAGGTGTCGGAAGTGGACAAGCTATTTAAGCAAGAGAAGAAGTTCCTTATAAGTTTAAGATGCCTTCTTTTGCTAGGTACAATGGTACAGGGAATCCTCACTTGTATTTTAAGCAATACATCACTGTTATGCAATCTGCTAGAGCTTCCAAGGCTCAAACTCTAAGGTATTTCATGCTCTCATTGGAACCTATTATGCAAAATTGGTTCAACTCCTCAGAGGAAAGTACCCAAAAAGATTGGGATATGTTATACAAAGAATTCATTCAGTAGTATGGGTATAATGTCGAGCTAGAAGTTACTTTGATAGAGGTGGAGACTATCAGGCAAAAAGAAATGAAAGTTTTATTGATTATGTGAAGAGATGGAGAAATAAGGCTTCACTTCTTAAAAGGAGGACTGATGAGTCTGACCAGATCAGGATGATAGTTAGAAACATCTTACCCAACCTCCATGAGAGGTTGTCTCACACCCTTATAAGGGATTTCAAAGATCTTCTCCAAGCTGGTTTATAAATAGAAGAATGGGAAAGAGAGAAGAGCTATTTTTCTAGAAGAAAGAATGACAGGGCGAATTATCACCCTGGCAGCTAGAGTGCACAGAATGCAATTGATGCCAATGCGACTGGTCAAGCAAATAGAAGATAGTTTTCAGAGTTGGAAAAACCTCTGTCTTAGGTTTTTAACAAGTTGCAGAAGAAAGGGTTGTTACAACCATTGGCTTCTCCACCCTTGCCAAATCCTTTAACGCTAAACTTTGATACCAAAGCTTTTTTTTCAATGTCATCAGACACAAGGACATGAGATAGATAGATGTACTCGATTGAAGCATGAGATCCAAGATTTGATCGACAGTGGTAAGCTGCCCGAGCCCGCAAAACCCAACACCAAGAATAATCCTTTACCTAAATTTAGAAGAGTGCCGCCGGCAGCAACCTTCATGCTACAAGGAGGATTGAAGGAAAGTTCTATCTTATCAACTTTTCAAGATCCATATGAAGGAAATACGAATGAGGAGGTGATGACCATTTCCCTTGATATGTCCAAATAAATGAAGCATCTCTGACTACAACTCAACAAACTTCTCTTAGCTTGTTTGGTTTTTGTTTCATTTTCTTTCTTTGATATTTTCTAGAATAATTATGTTTTTCAAATTCAGATTGTTTGAATAAATTACATCTATGGAATTTATAATTTCGTTGGTTTTTGACATTATAGTGTTCAAGCAATGACGAGTCTAGCTTGATATTCATGAATTAGTATACCTATGCATTATAATTTGAATGACTTTACTAGGTGAGGGAATTTTTTTGTTGCATTGCTGTGTATGCTTATTTAGAGAGGGCTCCTGCATAATTATAAGTGTCTAGGTCCTAGTCAGTCTTAAAACATACTTTGATGAACTTTTGAGGTGAAATTGAACTCTGCTTATTTAAGGAAGAGATGATCTAGGCATTATTTGGTAAGCCAAGAACTAGTATCCACCGTATTAACATCAATCCCTAGTTTGTCCCTTTGAGCCTTCATAAAATTTTAGCTTGCATTTCATTGGCTTATAAACCCCAATGACCTACCCTGAGCTATTGTGATACTTATGGCAAGTCTGATAATCACTAAGGAATAAAAGAGAACGAGGATTAAAGAGAAGGATATATAGTTAAGTCTATATAGCTAGGTGAAAGACACCTGAATTAGACCAAATATCACAGACTTATTGAGATAAAGTTAGGACTGAAGCAGACTTATGCCACTCCATTCATCCATTATCAAAAAGATAAATTGTTATAAACAAGACAACTCTTTTCAAGCTAGGAACTAAAAAAAGAAAGAAATAGAAAAATAGAAAAATAGAAAAAAATAGAAAAAGAAAGAAAATAGAAAAAACAAAAAAAAAGAAGAAGAAAAAAGAAGAAGAAAAAAAGAAAAGAAAAAAAAAGAAAAAAAGAGAAAGATTATCTTTCATAACTTCTGGTCTGCAATCTTGAAAGTCTTAGACTTGATACTCTAAAAAGGAAAAGGACATAAAGAAAGAAGAAGACAAGGGTGGTCTAAAGATCAAGATAGCACTTATTAGATCCAGATTTCTGTCAAAGATTGAAGGGCATTTAAGCTTTATATTTTCTTGAAGTCAAAGGGAAATAATGCCTAGAAGGTGAAAATGGAACCTCTAACCATATACAGTTCTAACAAGAGATTGTAGTGTGAAGGTTTGTCAACAGTGTCATATTAGCTCCAATCTAAAAATAGCCTTCAATTAACCCATGTCCCTTATAGATCCCATTTTAAGCCTATTAAAGACCTGTTGATCTCTCTTAGTAGGTAAGGTCTATTAGTGGAGATAGGTTAGATAAGCATGCATATGAGATAGACAATATTTAAACTTAATGAGACCTTTGGCCAAGTAATGTATATATGCCTATCTGAAGTGCAGCAGTTCTTGCTTAAATGAAAATGATTCTCGAGTTTAGTATGGTAACTAGGTTTGTCATGTTATAGATATGTTAATTTGGAAAGTCAAGTTCTGAGGTACAATGACATTGATTGAACAAAGCCAAAATATGATTTTTAAAATAAAAAAAAAATATTTTTTTCCATACAAAGCGTTCAAGTTAAGGGAAGTAAACAACATTGACAAACCTCAAAGGATATAATGGGCAAAAGAGGGCTAATGAAAGGATCACTGGCAAGGTCATGTCATGGAGAAGTTACCATCCAAATGGATGTCTTTTGTGTCTCTACCATACTGGGGCCTCAACTACTCATGATTTCATCTTGGGAGATAAAAGCCATAGATGTAAAGTCTTCTGATGTTCTAATACAAGATCTGAACGAGCATCTGGAATAAATCAATGGGAGCACTTCAGTTGATCACCTCAGTCTATGAGTCAATAGAACCATTGTAAGTATTATTCATGCATACATAAGCATATCATAATGCATTTTGTTGTCTTGTATTGTCTATCCTTTGTCAAAGTGAACAACATATATTCTATGAAGCAAACATGAAGCAGATATGAAATCAGGGGATATGGAAGGCCCATTGCTTGAGGAAGATCCAATCAATTTATAAAAATGGAGATGCATGCTTGTGAAAGCATCTAGCTAAAATGCGAACAACAATCAAAGCTTATATGGGAACAAAATCATTAGTTTGAGCCTACACAGGGGGTAAAGTTTCTCCTTTCAATTTTTGAGGTTATGCGTGTACAGAATATTTTCAGATTCACTTCTAATATTTTGCCACACAGGGGACAAAGAGAGGATATAAGGGCCAGTTAAAAAATAGCTAAATTTTTTGCAAAAGGAAGAACAAAACAAGAAGAAAGTAAGAACCCTAAAAGAATGAAAACATAAAAGACAAGAGATCAATCTAGCTAGAAGAGATAAGATCAATATCCAAGGATGAAGATCTATTTTAAGGGTGAAGGGTCCAAGGATGAAGATCCATTTTGAAGGGTGAAGATCTGATATCCAAGGATGAAGATCCATTTTTTGAAGGGTGAAGACCCAATGTCCAAGGATGAAGATCCATTTTGAAGGGTGAAGACCCAATGTCCAAGGATGAAGATCCATTTTGAAGGGCGAATGCCCGATGTCCAAGGATGAAGATCCATTTTGAAGGTTGAAGACCCGATGTCCAAGGATGAAGATCCATTTCGAAGGGTGAAGACCCGATGTCCAAGGATGAAGATCCATTTTGAAGAGTAAAGACCCGATGTCCAAGGATGAAGATCCATTTTGAAGAGTAAAGACCTGATGTCCAAGGATGAAGCTCCATTTTGAAGGGTGAAGACCCACAACTCATTGAAGAATTAAATAACCGACTAGAAGAAAGCTAGAACTCTAAACTGATAGAAGGTCGGTCGACTAGAAGAGATGAAATTGACTGGCTAGAAGAAAACTAGAACTCTCAAACTGATAGAAGGTTAGTCAGCTAGAAGAGCCGAAACTAGTTGACTAGAAGAAAGCCAAAATTCTAAAGCGACAAAGGGATGATCAAGCTAG
Organism: Garcia nutans; assembly: GCA_947685225.1. Taxonomy (NCBI): domain Eukaryota; kingdom Viridiplantae; phylum Streptophyta; class Magnoliopsida; order Malpighiales; family Euphorbiaceae; genus Garcia; species Garcia nutans. The sequence goes on along the minus strand of CANTUV010000039.1, from coordinate 27,561,885 downwards.
AAGAGCTCAAATCCAGTCTCGGGTCCAAGTACCTAAATCAAATTCAGTCTAAAGTCCAAGTACTCAAATCAAAACATATCTCGGGTCCAGAACCCGATCCAACCTTGGGACCAAATCTAAACCAGTTTTGGGTCCAGATCCCATTCCATCCTCAGGTCCAAAACCTAACCGATCATATCTCAGGTCCAAAACCCAATCCAATCTAGAGTCTAGAACCCAAATCAAATCATATCTCAGGTCCAAAACCCAATTGAATCTCAGGTACAGAACCCAACCTTGTCCAAAATCAACTTAAAGTCATGTTGCTTTTCACTCTCTAAATAAATTCAAGATCGTTCAAGCAGGAAACAAACTGTAGACCCTAAATTTTGGCTTCGTATGAATTTTATTCTAAATAAAAATGTTGAATCAAGTTTGGGTTTAATATTAAATCCCCATGTTAAATTTAATTCAATTTTGGAGGCCCAAATCAATTAAAAAGCCAAAATCAATTTTGGTTTGATTCAAAAGCTAAACCGACCCAAAATGAAGATAATTGTCCACTTTTTATGTCTATTTCATTATGAGCATGGCTCATAACAAATTTATTCAAGTTAAATTCGATATGAGCCACCTCATATCAAATTTAACTTGATTAAATTCATTATGAGGCTTGGCCATATCGAATTGGACATCCAATTCAATATGGCCCCTCAAATTCGACTTGTTTTGGTATACTAAATGGCTTTGGTATCGAATTAGGTTAATTTTAATTCGATATGGGGAAGTCTTATTCGATATGGACTTTCTTCCATGTCGAATTAAACTTATTTTAATCCGATATGGTCACGGTTTCCCTCAAATTTGAATGGATTTAATTCGATATGCTTCAGAATGAGCCAGGCTTGAATAGGAAGTTAAAGTGCCTGTCATAAGGTTTTAACCTAAGGTATTTGCTACAAATATAGGAGGAGAATAGGGGAGAAGGATTAGAAACATCTCAATTAACATAGAGGGAGCAACTTTAGAATTAACATAGAAACAAAGCAACAATTAAAACATACACAGCAACCAAGAGGCAGAAAGTATAATTGTCCTCAATTGCACTTAACCTCCAGCCAAAAATTAAATAGATTCAAGCAGTCGGCTATTTGATCTCTTTTACTTTGGTGGAGCCAACAGAAGAAGGTACGTTTCGTACACTTAATCCATTTAACATCAACAGAAGTTGCTTTGGTCATGGTTTTAAACATTGATTATACATATTCATGTCCAGTAACTTATTTTCTTTGAAACAACATTGATTATATATATTCCCATATCTAGTAACTTGTTTTATTTAAAACAACATTGATTACATATATATTCATGTGCAGTAACTTGTTTTCATTAGTTTCGAATTCACCATAGTTTAATCCATTCAACATTATTTTGTCCAGCAACTTAGTTAATTAATAATTTAGTTATTTTAAATATCCAGTAGCATAGGGTTTAATTTAAATCTCCAATTTAAGTACCTAAAACCCTATTGACTTATTTTGAAAAACAAATATCTTAGATTATAGTTTTAAAACCCTAATCTCATAAAAACCCTAGTTTTCTATATTCAAAACTAAAATTCTAAGCCAAACCTTAATGTTAATCCATAAAACCATAAAATTATATTTTAACCCTAAAAACCCTAGTTTGATCACCGAAATCCTACTTGTCATCTTAAAACCCTAAAATCATGTTTTTGCCTTAAAAACTCTAATTTTGTTTCATGAACCCTAAAACCATGATTTAAATCCTATAAGTTTTAGTTTAAGATCTAAATATTAAATTTGTATATTTGTTGCTTTATTTAAGATTAAAATTTAGATATGATTGTTTTGTCTTAATGAATGATTTATTAATGTTTTATTTTTATTAATTATCTATTTTTTTTTGCTCATGGTGAATGATTTAAATGATTTGATTTATTTGGTTAATTGTTTTAATATTCAAGAATGTAAGAGGTATGCTTCTACTTTGTAGGTGCCTCAGTTTTTATTATATAATTTAATTTGACTTTTAAAGGATTTTGGGACTATTGTAAGGTACACGTTTCCACTTATGGTAGGTGTCCCATTTTGTTTATCTTCTCTTCTTTTTTAACATTGGACATTTGTAAAGGCATATTTCCATCTATGGATGGGTGCCTATTTATTATTTTGTATTGGACTTGTTATGATTTTAATAAAATGAATATTTATTTCAATGATTACATGTAGTATGGATGATTTTATAATATTTAAAAATTTAATAATGTTTAGACCTGAAAAGGAGGCCGGTTCCAATGAACCGGGCATTATAGGGGTGTTGGGTCATTCTCACCGTCCCTATACATACCCAACTTTCCAAACCCATTAAGGGATTAGAGATTCCTTAGGAATTGAGTCATCCACCCCTTTCTTTTTCCTGGCCCGTCCAGGTGGCCACTCTATTTTCTCCAGGTTTAGGCCCATATTCTCTAAGGCCCTGAGCCTAACAGTGCCAACGTCACAAGAACCATTCTAATGGGAGAGGGGAAAAAATCCCAGCTCACAGATAGATTATTGGCACCAGTGTTATCACATTTAATGGGAATGTGATAAAAAGTTTTGTCATTATCCAACAATTATTTTTTATCCAAAGAACTTGAGTGCAATAAAAACAAGCAGCAATATATTCGGCTTCCATGGTAAAAAGAGCAACCGACACTTGTTTCTTGCTAAACCAAGAAACTAGGCATTCACCAAGAAACCTAAAATATGCATCCAAAAAACCTAAAATGCCAAATGATGTATTTCTACGATACCAAAGTCCTAAATGCAATGTTCCAATTAAATACTTTAAAATTCTTTTAGTAGCATTCAAATGTGATTCTTTAGGGCTCGATTGAAATCTAGCATATAAGCAAACACTATACATTATATCGGGTCTAGAATCAGTTAAGTAAAGAAGTGATCCGATAATACCTTGATATTTCTTCTCATCAACTTCCTTACCCTTTCATCTTTGTCCAATTTCAAGGATGTGCTCATTCGAGTTTTGCTTGCTTTGCAACCATCCATACCAAATTTCTTGAGAAGATCCTTTGTGTATTTGGATTGGTTGATGAAAATTCCATCCTTGTATTATTTTACTTATAGACCAAGGAAGAACTTAAGTTCACCCATCATGCTCATTTCAAATTCCCCAATCATACAATATGTAAAATTTTGACACAAAGATTCATTAGTAGGACCAAATATAATGTCTTTAATATAAATTTGCACAATTAAGATGTTATGTAATTTCTTTTTGACAAAAAGTGTAGTATCAACTTTGCCTTTTGTAAAACCATTTTCCAACAAATAAGCACTAAGTCTATCATACCAAGCTCTTGAGCTTGTTTCAACCCATATAATGCCTTGGTTAATTTAAAGACATGATTTGAAATTTGATAATCTTCAAAACTGGAGGGTTGTTCAACATAGACTTCATCATTGATAAAATAATTCAAAAATGCACTTTTGACATCCATTTGAATGAGTTTAAAATTCATATGACAGGCAAATGTAAGCAAAATTCTAATTGCTTCTAATCTTGCTATGGGGGCAAATGTCTCATCATAATCAATGCCTTCCTCTTGATTATGCCTACCAATCTAGCTTTGTTTCTAGTGATGAGACTATCTTTATCAAGTTTATTCCTATACACCCATTTACAACCAATAATTGGATGATCTTTAGGTTTGGGAATAAGTTTCCAAACTTTGTTTCTTTCAAATTGATTGAGTTCTTGATTGAGTTCATCTTGCATAGTAATCACCCAACATTCATCACTAAGAGCCTCCTCAATAGTCCTTAGCTCAATTTGAGAAACAAAGACAATATTAGAATCTAAATGTTTAAGTTTGGATCTAGTAGATACTCCTTTTAAAGTGTCTCCAATGATGAGTTCTTTTGGATGATCCTTTTGATAGTGCCATTCTTTGGGTTGTTCTTGAGTCTCTTGTTGTTCCACATTATGCTCTAGCTCATCATTGTTTTCCTTTAGATCATTATTTATTTCAGGCTCTTTAAATGTACCTACAAAATAATCAACAAAACTACCTTTCCTATGATTAAGCTTGGAAGATTCATCAAACATAACATGCATTAATTCTTCAACTACTCGAGTTATCTTATTAAATACTTTATATGCTTTGCTAGAAGAAGAGTATCCTAAAAGGATTCCTCCATCCGATTTGAATGAGAATTTTCCAAGATTATCCTTGGTATTTAATATAAAGCATTTGCCTCCAAATACTCTAAGGTATGAGATTTTAGGTTTTCTTCCATTTCATAGCTCATAGGAAGATTTATTCATTAAGGTTCTTTTGAAAACTCAATTTGTAATATAGCAAGTGGTATTAACGGCTTCGGTCCAAAAGTAAGAGGGTAACTCATACTCATTGAGCATCGTTCTAGCCATTTCTACCAATATTCTATTTTTTCATTCAATCACGCCATTTTTTTGTGGTGTTATAAGTGCTGAAAAATTATGTGAAATGTTCATTACGAAAATTTTCAAAGTTCTCATTTTCAAATTCTTTGCCATGATCCCTTCTAATAAATGTGATCATATAGCCTTTTTCATTTTGAACTCTTTTTGCAAAAATTTTGAAATGATGAAAAACTTTATTCTTTTGAGCTAAGAAATTAGCCCATGTAAACCTTGAGAAATCATCAACAAGCACAAATGCATATAACTTTCCTCCTAGACTAGAAACCCTATTGGGACCAAACAAATCTAGATGAATTAATTCTCAGGGTTTAGATGTGCTTATAACATTCTTTCTTTTGAAAGAATTCTTATGTTGTTTTCCAAATTGACAAGGTTCACAAAGTTTATCTTTATTAAATCTTATCTTAGGAAGACCAACTATAAGTTCTTCTTTGCATAGACAATGCAATTGATCCACATTAGCATGTTCTAACCTCTTATGCCAAAGCCAAGAATCATTGCTAATAGTGACTAAACATTCAAAAGTATTATTAGAGTGTAGGTCAATTTTTTATATGTTGCCAATTCTACTTCCATTGAATGCAAGTTTACCACTAGAGTAGATAATTTTACACCCTTTAGAGTTAAAATTAACATTATACCCTTTGTCACAAAATTGACTAATGCTAAGCAAGTTTGTTTCAAACCATCAACCAACCACACATCATCAATCATGTTCTTACCAAGCATAAAAATAGAGCTAATGCTTATAATTTTTCCTTTAGCATTGTTTCCGAATGTGACATTTCCTCCTTGTTTATAGGTAAGAGTTGTCAAAAGCTTTACATTTTCGGTCATATGCCTTGAACATCCACTATCTACAATCTAATCATTTTCATTGATAGTAGACTTTAGGTAAACCTAAAAATAGTAGAAATTTACCTTCTTTTAGGTACCCAAATGAACTTGGGTCCTTGGGTGTTAGTTGTAGGAGGATCCTCTAATTTGAGGTGTGCCTTTCTAATATAGTAAAATGTGCTTTTATGACCAAATTTCATGCAATATTGGCATTGATACAAGGTTTATATTTTTGCATTCTTTTTCTATTAAACCTTGAAGGAGTAATTTGATAACTACATGTGTGTGTGATAGGATTGTTTATGTGTATTATAGTGATTGTGTTCATGCCTTATGTACATGTATGCATATTTTGCTCTTGGAGTCTTAGTTCTAGAGCCAAGTGAACCTAGTGTAGTCTTCTTAGGATTTTAGAATTAGTGTGTGCATTTGCATTTTTTATTGCTTTAATACTAGATGTTTGAGTTGTAGATGTCTTAACAAATGATGGTGCCTTAGATGAAGTACTAGATGAGCCATTGAATCCTAAACCATGCTTGGAGGAAGGTGACCTTTGAATACTAACCAATGTATCCAAAGCTTCCTTTTCTTTATGAAATTTAGAAATAGAGTTTTTGAGTTCATTTATTTCTTGTTTCAAAGTTTTATTTTCCATAGAAATTCTATCTAAGCTAGATAGCATTTCTCCTTATAGAATTTTATCTTAGAAACATATTTTTGAATTCTTAAGTTCATATGCTTAACTAAGTCACTATCATCTAAAACATCACCAACATTATTACAAAATGCATCAAAGCTTAAGGGTTAAGAACCTACCTCATAGGTGTCATCATTATCATCTTCAATAGCCATGAGACAAAGATTTGCAATTCCTTGTTCTTCCTATACTTTTTCTTCACTTGAAGAGTCATCATTCCATGTGGCTCTGAGAGATTTCTTCTATTCCGTATCTCATTTCCTCTTGTTTTTTAGCTAGAAACAATCCATTTTGATGTGATTCGGTTTGCCACATTCATAGCATTTTACTTCATTCTTCTTCTCCTTTTCTTTGAAAGAGAATTTGGAAGGATTACCTTTATTTTTTTTGCAATCTTCTCTTTCTTCCCCATTCACTTATTCTTCTAGAAAGCATGGCTAATTCTTCCTCATCATTATCACTACCTTCTTCACTTAAGCTCTCAACTTCTTTGGTGACTTTGAGAGTTATGGCTTTCTTCTTATCCTTCTCACCCTTGTCATCTTCTTTCTCTGTTTGCAATTCAAAGGTGAGGAGCTTTCTTTCTAGCTATCTCATTCATTCTTAGAGTCCTAAGATCATGGGCTTCTTCAATTGAAGAGTCTTTTGATTCAAGTTCCTCTTGACTCTTAGTGCTCTCAATATTTTGCTATTGACATCACCTTGATCATATAATTTCCTATATTTCTTCAACTCATTGACAATAGCAAGTAGTCAATTTGACATTTTGGTGACATTTTCATTTGGCTTCATCTTGAAGAGTTCACACTCATGTATAATCATTTGAGTTTTGGTGATCCTCACTTGGGTAGTACCCTCATGATATTTCTCAAGAGTCTTCCAAATGCTATGTGCATAAGTAAGATGTTGGATTCTTCTAATTTCTTCTCTTGACAAGGAATTTACCAGGAGGGAGGCTGCTCTAATGTTCTTATAGTGAGCCTTTTCTTGAGCTTCAGACTAATTTTCTCTTGGAAGAGGCACTTAAACACCATCAACCTCATGAGTAGGAGGTTTCCATGGTTTTTGCACCTATTTCAAAAGTTTAATTCCCTCACCATCAAGAAACAGATACATCTTATATTTCCAACAAGAAAATTTTGTTCCACCAAAGTAGGGTCTTAAATTTCAATTGGCATTTCCATGAGATTGGGTAATGAAGGTGAATAAAGAAGTAGCTGCCATTGTGGATCAAATTTCACAATTAAGTTTCTTGAAATTTTGAAGCTCTGATACCAATTATTGTCCCAAGATGACAACCAAGAGGGGGGTGAATTGGTTGATTTGATGAAGTGATAGCAAATTGAAAAAATAAAATTGTGCAAAGCAAGAAAGGAGTAGAGTGTAGAAGAATAAACACAAGGAATTTATAGTGGTTCAGATTACCTCAATCCTACATCCACTTCCTTAACAACTTGTTAAGGTTTCACTAGTCTTGAGTTTTTACAAGCTCAACTCTGACATGGTGTTTTCACATGCTCACACCTAACTTTTATAAGGTTTGAGAATTTCCCTCACAACCTAACAAGAGCTTTCCTAGGCTCACTCTATAACCTAAGTGTTTCAAAGCTCACACTCAAACTTACAATAGTATTTAATGCTCACACCCAACACTCAAAGCAATACAAATGGCAATTACAATCACTATCATTTTTAAAAATGAAGTTTCTCCATGTATTTAGGGCCTTCAAGCCTTAAAATAGCCATTTTGAAGTGGGTGCTAACATGTTTGATTCTTTTCCCCCACTAAATTATTATCCAGAGCACTCTTATGGTCAGACTAGCCTAAGTCCGGTCGTACTTAAATAAGGCTGGTTGTTTTATTGGTTTTTGTTATAGATTTGTGTCTTGTTTATTATGATAATTATTGTTTTATTTAGGTATTTTGTTAGTTTTTATCAGTTTATTTAGTGTTTTCATTAATTTTGTTAGTTTTAGTTTATTTCAGTGTTTATATCGTTTTTTATCTAGTTTTTAGTATGTGTTTATGTTTTGTTGGTTAATGTTTATTTACTTCTTATTTACAAATGTGTTTGAGTTTTGTTTTAGGTTAAAAAAATCCAAGGAACCAAGACTGAAGGAAAAATGGACAGTAGCTGACACAGGCAGAGGACACGGCCAAGTCACTGGCCGTGTCCCATATCAAGCTGAAAAGAAGCCACAAGACACATTGATGGACACAGGCAAGGGACACGGCCAAGTCACTGGCCGTGTCCCTCCAAAGAAGCTCAAACATGGCCAAGTCACTCCAACTTGCCCATGTCTCACCTAAATCCAAAACAAAGAAGAGCAATTCTCACAGTAGGTGACACATGCAAGGGACACGGCCAAGTCACTGGCCGTGTCCCTCCAAAATGGTTCAACTTGGCCGTGTCACCATCAACTTGGCCGTGTCTCTCCCTCCAATTCACCTCCAACACGGCCAAGTTCATTCTAACTTGGCCGTGTCACTCATGGATCAATGAAGATGCACGGAGGTTTCGTATAAATAAAAAAGTTAGGGTTTTTCTTAAGGAACTGTTGGCGATTTTGAGCAGATTGAGCCGTCAAAGAGATTAGGGTTTTGATAACTTTATTTTTCTTTGATTTTTGATTACACTTTGTTTTATCTAGCTTAGATTAGATTGTTCTAGCCATTGATACATCCTTCTTGCAAGATTTGAACAAGAGATTTTTCAGAAGCTTCAAGGAGTTTGTAACTTGGTTTTGTTCTCGAACTTATTCTCTTTATTTTCATTGAAATTGTATTAATGGATATTATCATGTCTAATTTGATTTCTTTGAACATTAATGAGATGAGTATGTTTGATAGCATGATGAACTAATTTGATCTAGTCTAGGGTTTGTATGGATATGCTATAATTGTATGAATTGGTTATTCTCTTAGCTAATAATTTCTTTAGCCTTGATTGAATGAAATATTGTTAATATATAATTTATTGGCCACCAATTATGTGTTTTAGGTATTAGATGATGGATTGAGAGATGAAGTCTAATGCTGGAACAATTCAATTAAGGACTTAGGTGAATTAGAGATATAACCTATTAAAAAGATTATTTTAATTATAACAAGATTAGTTGTTTGAGGTTTGAATGCAAGAGCTTATTTCCTTGACTCGATTAATTAAGTTGCTTGAGATTTAATCTTTGAAATTAAATTAGTTAAGAGTAATAACCGTTCATACATATAAGTAGCAAAGAAGTGCAAACCCTAGACCCTTTCTATTAAGTGAATCAATACATCAGTTTTAGTTTACTTTTATTTGTTTTAAACTTTAATCAATCTTCTTCATTATTTAGCAATTTAAATTTCTTTAATTACTTGTTATTCATAATCTGATAATCAATTAGCCACTTTAGCTTCCTTGTGAGACGACCTTGGGGAGATCACCTTTGCTACAGCTACCTCGTATACTTGCGAGTGACGCTTTGTGGTAGAGTTAATTCGAGCGCAACAAGTTTTTGGCGCCGCTGCCGGGGAGGCTAATTGGCATAATTGTTTATTAGTCATAAATATTTTAGATTATTTATCATTGTTTACTTTTTATTTTATTTTTCTTTTGCTTTTAATAATTCTTTTGTTCTAGAATTTTGTTTATGCAAGGCTGGAGATCACTCGAAGGAGAGCTATATCCATTCATTCCAGAAATTCAGAGAGTGAAAAGGAGCAGGGAAGAGTTTGAACTGTACACAGGATTTGATACTACAGAGGAGGACACTTCTGATTTTGAGTCAGAATCTGCACAATCTATTAAAATGGCTGAAGAAAGGCAAAGAAAGATGAGAGACTTTGCTAGACTAGTCATTGGAACTTCCACTTCTTGCATAAGATTGACAGATGCAGCAAGGAATTATGAGTTGAAGAACATTCACTACAACATGCTGCCATCATTCTATGGAGTTCCAAATGAAGATCCTCTGAACTTTATTCGGGATTTTTATTCTACCCTCAACACTTTTCCTTTGGGAGGACTAACAGAAGATCAGTTGAGGATGAGATGTTTCCCTTATACTTTGAAGGATAGGGCAAAGAGCTGGCTTATGATGTTGCCCGAAAACTCTTTGACAACTTGGGAGCAAGTTTATAACAAGTTCATGGGCAAGTTCTACTCACATCAAAAGATAGCTGAATTGAGAGGGAAGATTGCTACATTCTCTCAATTTGAAGGAGAGCCATTTCATGAGGCTTGGGACAGATTCAAGATGCTATTGATCCAGTGTCCACATCATCATTACCCACTTCAACTTCTTAATCAGTTTTTCTATGATGGTTTAACCCAGCAATTTCAGAACACTGTTGATAATGCAGCTGGGGGAGCTATGGGAGAAAAGACAGCTGATGAGACTTATGAGATCTTTGAGATGTTGGGAGCTAATTCTCAACAAAAGAGTGTAAGGGGAAGAAGTAAGGGGTGAATCAATTGGAAGCCAATAGTGAAATGGTCAGTCAAATAGCTTAATTGACAAGGCAGGTTCAGATGCTAAACATGAAGAACGATATTTCTTCATCTACTCAAGAAGTGTGTGGAATCTGTGGGACATTAGGGCATGGAGCAAACAGTTGCCCCTCTGCATATGAATCATATGGGAATGAAGCTGAGAAAGTCAATGCCATGGGGGGATTTCAACCAAGAGCTCGGAATGATCCTTATTCAAATTCATACAATCCTGGTTGGAGGAATCACCCAAATTTTTCTTGGGCAACAAATAATTCTCAACAACCTTTCCATTTGCTCCAGAGACAGAACCAACAGCAGGGTCAATCCTCAAATCAAGGGCAGTCTAAGATAGAGAGCTTGGAGGAAAGTTTACAAGCTTTCATCAAAGTCAGTGTTCAAAATCAAGAGATGACTAATAAGAGGCTGGACTCATTAGAAGCATCCTTTAAAAAGTGGAGACTCAAGTAGGACAACTTGCACAACAGATGCAGATTCAACAAAAGGGGAAATTCCCAAGTCAACCTGAGCAGGCACATTCAGTGATTGTTCTTAGGAGTGGTAAGGAAATTAACAATAATGTTGAAAATGATTTTGTGAATGCAGGTGACCAAGAGAACAAGGAGGAAGGAGAACCAGAGAACAAAGGTGATGGAGTTATATCAGTGGAGAAATCACCTTCAGTAGATTTACATAAGGCAAGCAATCCATACCGGCCTTCTATACCATTCCTTAGCAGGTTGAAAGATGATAAAAAAGATAAGTAATTTTCTAATATCTTCAACATGCTGTCTAAGGTAAGTATTAACTTACCCTTACTTGAAGCAGTAAAGAATATGTCCGCTTATGCCAAGTTCTTCAAAGACCTGATCACCAAGAAAAAGAGGTATGAGCCAAACAAAAAGGTGATAGTTTCCGAGGTAGCTAGTGCTGTTCTGCAGCATAAACTAGCTCCCAAACTAAAGGATCCTGGTAGCTTCATAATTCAACTTTCTATGGGGAATGGAAAGGGGACTGAGGGCATGTGTGATCTAGGAGCTAGTGTGAATTTGATGCCTTATTTTTTGTATAAAGAATTAGAACTAGGGTACTCAAATCAACCAAAATGATGTTGCAATTAGCTGATAGATCTTTTAGATTCCCGAAAGGGGTTATAGAAGATGTGTTAGTTAAGGTTGGTGGGTTAATAGTACCTGTAGATTTCATAGTTCTCGACATGGAAGGGAGTAATTCTGCACCATCAGCACACACTATTTTACTAGGTAGGCCTTTCATGGCTACTACCAACACCTTAATAAATGTTAAAAATGGTAACTTGTCAATGACTGTCTTAGGACAAACTGTAGAATTTTCTATTTTTAACACTTCTCTCATTCCTACAACTGCTTTATATGAGAATTGTTCTTTAATTAAAACTAGAAATAATCCATTAAAACTTCTTCTTTTCTCATAAAATTTTGATTTGATCAAGTTTTGGTTTGAATTTTTAAGATTTCTAGAGATGCCAAGAACAAAGATTGTTTCACACCGCAAGACGAAGAAGCCTACAACCGAAGGAGCTTCTTCCTCTTCATCAACTTTATCTTTGAAGAGAGCAAGTCTTTTGGCTCGGGTTTTTTTCCCGACAAGGTATGTTAATGATGAATCTCTTGATGCCCTGCAAATTAGGACTAATTTTGATCGATATGTGCAATTTCTTGGGTGGGAGACTCTAGTCTCCTTGATACCTTTGCAGTTTGAGGAGCTTACTTTAGAATTTTTGACATCTCTTAAGGTTGAAAGAGATGATAAGAAAATATGCACTAGAATGATGTTTAAATTGCTGGGTAAATCATTTGTGCTTAATATTGACCAGTTAAATGATATATATGGTTTTCATCAGCATGGGGAAAGGTCGGTACCCAAAGAATTTAAACAACAATTTGCTTGGGGAGCTTTAGGCTCAGGTACTTATGTGGCCAAATCAGCCAAAGCATCTAAATTAAGAAATTCCACTTTGAGGTATTTGCATAGGTTTATGTCTTGTGGATTCTTTGCTAGGAAGGAGAGCCCGAGTGTGGTTGAATTGAGTAAACTAATTTTCCTGGATTGTGCTTTGAATGCAATGCATGTTAGTGCCGGCTATTGGTTAGCCGATATTTTTGATACTGTGGCTAATAAAAGGAAGGGGGCAATTTGTGTTGGAGGGTTGATTACCACATTAGCAGTAGCCCTTATTGAGGATTTTGACCCGAGTACTAGTCGCATGACTAGAATTTTGGGTAATGACTCTTTGGATTTAGCTACACTTGAGAAGATTCACATGGTGGTGCATAGGAGAGGGACTTATGTGATGCCTTCAGATGAGCCTGAAGCACCGGGGGACAGGCAGAAGAGAGCACGGGTCCAAGAGGAGTCCGACTCGGATTCTCTTGACCTAGATGAGGATGCTCAGGTTTTGGAAAGTCAAGAGGTACTTCTGAGGATTGAGGCCCTAGAGGGCAAAGTGGATCGACTGGATAGCAAGGTGGACCATAACCATACTGAGGTCTTGCAGCAGTTGGAACAGATTAATAGCAACCTTGCGAAGATCTTGAGTCTCCATCCCTCGGCTGCATCATCTTCACACCCGCCTTTTCCATAGATTTTGAGTTCCTTGCTTTATTATGTTTAGTGTCTTTTTGTTATTATTTTTTATTTTTGTTTTCATGTTAACGTTTTATATTTTGATATTTTTTTATATATTGTACTTTTGTTTTTGAACTTTTGTGTTTATGATGGAAAGCTAGGGTTTTGCATCACCAGGTACGATGGAAGACAAGTTGTCCTTTAACTCTTTTTATTTATTATTCTTGTTTTCCATTGAGGACAATGTAAATTTTAAGTGTGGGGTACTCTTTAAGCTTTCCTTTAATTTTTGTTTTGTTTGTCTTGTTTTGCTTATTGTGTTTGTTGTGCATGGCATAATTGTTGAAATCTTATTAATCTTTTCTGTGATTTTAGCATTATAGTTGAGACTTTAGTATCAGCATAGAGATTAGCATTTGAATTCATTCAGGATCAATTTTCACATTCTGTAATTTATGACATATAAATCTTTGTAAACCCACCTGTGTGAGTTTTGAGCCTCATAATTTGATATTATTATCAGTTGATTTTCTTTTCTTAAGTGTGCACCTTCATGATTTTGCATCTCTAAAGTTTGCTTTTGCATACTAATTGAACTCACATTATGATTTAATCTCAAGTTTTAAAATGATGAAGGCAAATTAGGTTAGCCCTTTAGCTTAAAAAGACCTCCCTTAATATTGATTTCCTTAGTGAGCCAAGTTAAGCCCTTGACTTTTTCTTGTTTGATCAACACAATTCTCAACTTAACATGTTCTTATTATCATCATATCTGCATTAAGGAATGGAGTTTTATGATATGACAATCGGGTGGTTTGTTTCAAAGTGTGGGGTAAGCAAGTAAAAAAAAATGGAATTGCTAATTGTGGGTTGAAATGCATACTTTGCACATTGTATTTGATTAAGAGTCATTATTCTTTTCCTCTACATTTTAAGCTAGATGTTCCATGCAATTCTTAATTTTGTATATATATATATTAAAAAAATGATAAAAGTAAAAAAAAGAGAGAGAAAATAAAAGAAAAGTTATATATATATATACAAAATTCATATATGTTCTAGCATTGGTTATCAAAAGAGGAATGTTGACTCATGTATTTTTATGCAAGTATGTAAGATTATCAAGGGTTGGTGAGTATGCCATTTGAGGGAGTTATGAGTTCCTTAGCAAGAGTAGTGTCTAATTTAGATACTCCATTTCTTGATGCTCCAGCTTAAATGTCTTTTCTCATACCTTCACCTTAGCCCCATTACATCCAAATAAAAGACCTTCAGATTATTTCTTAAGACAATCAGTGAGGGAGATTGGATAATTAAGCAAGTTTATGGTAGTATGCAGTCATGAGTGGTTTGAGTAATTAACCTTTGAAATCGAGTGAAACACTTAGATGAGAGATAAGATTTGTATGTTTGGATTAATGTATGAGTTAAGAAAATCCTTGATTGAAGTAAGATGCAAATATTTATGGCTGAGTCTTAAAGGATTTCATCTATATACTGGAATTATAGTTAAGGTTGTTTGAGTTTTTAATTTATGCCATGTGAATTTGCTTGAGGACAAGCAAAGTTTTAACTGTGGGGTAGTTGTTTTATTGGTTTTTGTTATAGATTTGTGTCTTTTTTATTATGATAATTATTGTTTTATTTAGGTATTTTGTTAGTTTTTATCGGTTTATTTAGTGTTTTCATTAATTTTGTTAGTTTTAGTTTATTTCAGTGTTTATATCATTTTTGATCTAGTTTTTAGTATGTGTTTATGTTTTGTTGGTTAATGTTTATTTACTTCTTATTTACAATTTGTTTGAGTTTTTTTTTAGGTTAAAAAAATCTAAGGAACCAAGACTGAAGGAAAAATGGACAGTAGCTGACACAGGCAGAGGACACGGCTAAGTCACTGGCCGTGTCCCATATCAAGCTGAAAAGAAGCCACAAGACACATTGATGGACACAGGCAAGGGACATGGCCAAGTCACTGGCCGGGTCCCTCCAAAGAAGCTCAAACACGGCCAAGTCACTCCAACTTGCCCGTGTCTCACCTAAATCCAAAGCAAAGAAGAGCAATTCTCACAGTAGGTGACACATGCAAGGGACACGGCCAAGTCACTAGCCGTGTCCCTCCAAAATGGTTCAACTTGGCCATGTCACCATCAACTTGGCCGTGTCTCTCCCTCCAATTCACCTCCAACAAGGCCAAGTTCATTCTAACTTGGCCGTGTCACTCATGGGTCAATGAAGACGCGCGGAGGTTTCGTATAAATAAAAAAGTTAGTGTTTTTCTTAAGGAACTGTTGGCGATTTTGAGCAGATTGAGCCGTCAAAGAGATTAGGGTTTTGATAACTTTGTTTTTCTTTGATTTTTGATTACACTTTGTTTTATCTAGCTTAGATTAGATTGTTCTAGCCATTGATACATCCTTCTTGCAAGATTTGAACAAGAGATTCTTCAGAAGCTTTAAGGAGTTTGTAACTTGGTTTTGTTCTCGAACTTATTCTCTTTATTTTCATTGAAATTGTATTAATGGATATTATCATGTCTAATTTGATTTCTTTGAACATTAATGAGATGAGTATGTTTGATAGCATGATGAACTAATTTGATCTATTCTAGGGTTTGTATGGATCTGCTATGATTGTATGAATTGGTTATTCTCTTAGCTAATAATTTCTTTAGCCTTGATTGAATGAAATATTGTTAATATATAATTTATTGGCCACCAATTATGTGTTTTAGGTATTAGATGATGGATTGAGAGATGAAGTCTAATGCTGGAACAATTCAATTAAGGACTTAGGTGAATTAGAGATATAACCTATTAAAAAGATTATTTTAATTATAACAAGATTAGTTGTTTGAGGTTTGAATGCGAGAGCTTATTTCCTTGACTCGAATAATTAAGTTGCTTGAGATTTAATCTTTGAAATTAAATTAGTTAAGAGTAATAACCGTTCATACATATAAGTAGCAGAGAAGTGCAAACCCTAGACCCTTTCTATTAAGTGAATCAATACATCAGTTTTAGTTTACTTTTATTTTTTTTAAACTTTAATCAATCTTCTTCATTATTTAGCAATTTAAATTTCTTTAATTACTTGTTATTCATAATTTGATAATCAATTAGCAACTTTAGCTTCCTTGTGAGACGACCTTAGGGCGATCACCTTTGCTACAGCTGCCTCGTATACTTGCGAGTGACGCTTTGTGGTAGAGTTAATTCGAGCGCAACACTGGTCAGACTATTTAAAGTCCGATCATACTTAAATAAGGCCAGTTAGACTATTTAAAGTTTGATCATACTTAAATAAGGCCGGTCAGACTATTTGAAGTCCGATCATACTTTTTGAAAATCTAACAAATGCTCCTTCAATGGTTGATCCATGTGTCATCCACTAATTGAATGGAGATATGCGGCTTCTAATTTGAAGAATTTTTAAACAGTTTGGTCAGACTTGCATCTGGTCCGGTCAGACGTGTGATGGTATGCTCAATTTCTAGATGTACCTTTGGCCGTGAACTTTACTGGTTGTTTTTGGACAATTTCTGCTTCAAATGTCCGATCAGAATTTTTCATGGTCCAGTCAAACTTTGATGGTACTTTGAGAAAATGGGAATACCTTTGACTGTGAACCTTGTTGTGTGAATTTCCCTTTTTCACAACCAATGGTATGGTCAGACTCATCCATGGTCCTAGTAGACTGGTGATGGTATGATGAGATCTTGAGAGTACTTTCTACCATGAACCTTTCTATGCAAATTTTGCTTATGTTGGTATCAAAAGTCCAGTCGGTCTTTAGTGTGGTCTGATCAGACCTTTCAAGATTTCTTCAAAAGTTATCTTCCTGCAAAATGTAACTTGATACAAATGTTAGTCCTATTCAATTTTATTGACTAAGATGAAAATTAGAGTAATCATGCCAAGGGTTTGGCTAACAACTGGGACATCACCTTACGTGGAAGCTTTCCTCAAGAAATAAGAAGACAACTTTTAGAGGGCCCCTAGTGCCTAGCAGAGTTACTTTTCCAACTTCCTCAAAAAGCATGAGAAAAAATTTCAGACATTCCTTTCTTCCCATCAAGCTCATTCCACAAGTCTCCTTAAAGAACAAAGGGAGAATTTTTCAGGTAGTGCTTATACTACAACAGGCTTATGTAGTTGAACTGATCAACAAGTAGGCATTTCGAAGCCACCGCTACTTTGAGCACCCAATAAGACAATTTTGGGAACATCCTAATTGTTTACCTGGAGGGTCAATATTAATCCTCAAATAAATCAGATCAAGCCAATATAGTAACTAATATGGCACCCACCCAAAAGGCTTGTGAAGCCAACATTAACCTTCCTCCTTCCTTGAATCATTTTTAAGGTAGGAAAAATAACTCCAACCATTAGGAAATTATGGAGCATGATACAATAGAAATGGATTCCCCATGATGGGCGGGCATTTCAAGTTGGTCATAAAAATAAGAGGGAATTTATAGACTTAGGGATGGCTTTAGGCTTGGTTTATGTGAAAGCTTTGGAGGCCTGTCTAGTGACACCTCCAGAACCAAGCAAGCCACCTCACCCCTTGTCCAAAAGCTATAAGGTCAATAGATATTATGCATACCATCAAGGGGGTAAACACAGAACTAATGAATGCAAAAGCTTGAGGCATAGAATTCAAGACCTCATTGATCATGGGATGATCATTTCTCCCAAGGCAACCAGTATTGGAAACCCTTACCAACCACCATTATGACTAGACTAAATATGCCTTAATCAAATGGATCTCCCCACTTCTACTAAAATCACATTTCCTAACCAAATTTTTAATAACTCCTTTCATGCTTACCAACCAAAAACCCTTTAACAACTGGTACTATAGGAAGGTTGAGTCCTAGTATAGTCAAAGCCCGTGTCAGATATCAAGCTAAGGTAAAAAATTGAGTATAAGTCTTAAAACATCATTTCAAAGCTCAAACCATTCAAAGTTAAAGTCAAAAACTAGTCAGAGTCTCAAGAGTTTGAATCTACCAACACGAGGCAAAGCTCGAACCAATTAAAGTCAAAATCTATTCTAAGTCAAAGCCTAAGTCAAACATTGAGTTTGTAGAGTTAATCTCTTGTGTAATATTCCATTTATTAATCTCTTGTTTAATATTCCATTTATTAATAATAAAAAATATAGAGTTTTCTTTCATCATTCTTTATGCTTTATTAAAATAAAAGAGAGAGAGAGAGAGAAAAAAACTACAAATCAAAACAATAAACAATGATCTTAGCATTACTTCTTCATCTAATAACAAACAAGGACCAATCCAAGTCAACATCCTTTGGAACCCCACATGGATCTTAAAAAATAAAAAGAGAGAGAGAGAGAAAGAAAGAGAGGGAATTCATCATACCTCAGTATAAGAGTTGTAAGATCATCACATTAACATCTCTTAAAGCATGAAAAAAAATCATAATAAGTCACTTCACTGAAGAGGTCAAAGATCCAGCACCATAAACCGGTAAGGCATTTAAAGCCATCAAGTCAACTTAGCAGAAAAAGGCTTGAATGCCTGACCATCACATTATGGAGCTATAGGAACTCCACACCCAAGAACAACATCTTGTTCCATGGGTGGTAACTATCCCACCAATCTAATAGAAATATAAGCAATGGCTATAAACAAAAATTAGCCTTACACATCAATAGAGAGATCATCTAGGATCCCTTGAAGCACAAACTCATTTGTTGAGCCATTATGTGAGCAGGGATTTTCGCCCCCACTCCCGGTGGAATGGTTCTTGCAACTTCGGCACTATTTAGGCTCGGGGCCTTAGAGAACACAGACCTAAGTCTGGAGAAAATTGAGTCGCCACTCGGACGGGCTGGGAAAAAGGGGTGTATGACTCGATTCCTAAGGAATCCCCAACCCCCTAATGGGTTCAGAAAGTTGGGTACGTGTGGGGAAGGTGAGAAATGGACCAGCACCCCCACAACGCCCGGTTCATTGGAACCGACCTCCTTTACAAGTCTTAATATTATAAAATTTTTAAATATAATAACATTATCCATATTACACACAATAATTAAGATAAAGCATTGATATATTGAAAATCAAAACAATGTCCAAGCAAAACAAATAAATGGACACCCATCCGAAAGTGGAAACATGCCCTTACATAATCCATGCCTAAATAGGATACCCACCGAAAGGTAGAAACATGTCCTTTACATTGGTTCTAAAATAGAAAAACAATTTAAATTACATAATATTTAACTAATGAGGAACCCACCAAGTGGAAACATACCTCTTACAACATTTGGAAATCTAAATAAATCAATAAAAGTAAATAGCCATTCATCATAAATAAATCATTCATCAAAGGTATTAAACATCAATAAAAAGTAAACATCCATCCATGATAAATTAAATAAACCAAGTATTGAACTTAAATAAATTAAAGCATATAAAATAAATCAAAGCATGATCAAATATAAAATTGAATAAGGCAAATAAAGATTCAAATTAGGGCTACTGTTTCTATTTAGGGTTTTGGAATTTATGGGTTCAAGCTACCGTAAATTTTAAAAGAATTTAAATGGAGCAAAGTTTTAGAATTTAAGAGGTTGATAAAGTTTTTTGATTAACCAAATTAGTGTTTGAGAAGTGAAATCATGAAACTAGGGTTTGGACACTTTAAAACATTCATATTTATGATTTACGGTTACTGAATTATGGTTTTTAAGCTTACTGTGTTTGAATTTTAATATTTATGTTTATAGGGTCTTAAGGTTTAAAGGATTAGGGTTTAGAAAAATTAGGGTTTAAGGTTTTAAGGAAGTTAGGGTTTAGGTTAGCAAGTTTAGGGTTTACTGTTTTAGATTTTGGAGTTGAATTAGGGTTTTAGAATTTTAGAATTAGGGTTTCGGAGAATGCATTAGATTTTAGAATTTGGAAAAACAATTGATAATTTTATGAAGCTTTATGAAAATTAACAAAACGATTTAAAGTTTATAGAAATAGAAAAGATATATTTTAGGGTTTTTGGAAAGAAAAGGATTCAATTTAGGGTTTTAGAAAATTGGATGGCAGATTAGGGTTTTAAGATTTTGAAGAAACAAAAACAACTATTTTAAGATTTTTGAAAAACAAAGAGACGAGTTAAGGTTTTTAAGCTTTAGAAAAGGTAAATTAAAGTTCTAGGGTTTTTGAATCAAAAGAGACAATTGGATGGTTTAAGCTACTGTGAAGAAATTAGACATTCATACCTCCGTTTGTTGGTTCCACCAAAAATTACTTCTTGGATGAACAAGAACAAAGACAAGATTTGCTGCCTTTGATGGATTGAATTAATTGTTTACTCTCTCAAAAATCCGATCAATTTCACTGCCAGAAGGAATTCTTAAAATCTGAGTTATTTTGAAAGTTTTCCTCCTCAATTTCGGTCCCAAATTTTCCCTCCACTTTTTGTGTTCTTTTAGTCCTTATTTATAGAAGATTTTTATGATTAATTTTATTTATTCACGGAATCTAACATTAATTAAGAAAACAAAACCAAAACCTAATTGTATTTAGTTTCGAAAAAATTTGCGTCGAAAAAATTTCGCTGGCAAAAAATAACTGCTGCGAAAAAATTGCGCTGGCGAAAAAACTGCTGCGAAAAAATTGCACTGGCGAAAAAAGCTGTTGCAGCTGGCTGTGGGCGAAAATTGGCCTGCGAGCCATTTTGTTGCAACCCTTTTCGGGGACGAAATTTTTCGTCGCCGATTTGTTGTATTATTTATTTGTTTATTATTATTATTATTTATTTTTTTTATTAATTATAAAAATTAAATACTAAAGCAAATATTATTTAATTAAGATAATAAAAATTATTTTGGACAAATTAAAACATATTGGACAACACAAAAATATTTTGGACTAATTAAAATATATTAGACCGGACTGGATAAAAAATTAAGGGTCTACAGCTTGCCCCCTGCTTGAATGATCTGAGACTTTAGTGAAAGAGAGTGAAAAGCAATAAGACTTAATTTTTGAGATGGTTGAGGTTTTGGGTTATGGACCCAGTTCGAGTTATGGACTCAAGGATAATTTTAGGATTTGGACCTAAGCAAAATTTGGGTTTTGGACCCGAGCTAAGTTCTGGACTTAAAAGAGATTCTAGGTTCTGGACCTAAGGAAAATTTGGGTTCTGGACCCGAGCTAAGTTCTGGACTTAAAAGAGATTCTAGGTTCTGCACCTAAGGAAAATTTGGGTTCTGGACTCGAGCTAAGTTCTGGACTTAAAAAGAGATTCTAGGTTTTGGACCTAAGAAAAATTTGGGTTCTGGACACGAGCTAAGTTCTGGACTAAAAGAGATTCTAGGTTCTGGACCTAAGGAAAATTTGGGTTCTGGACCCGAGCTAAGTTCTGGACTTAAAAAAGATTCTAGGTTCTGGACCTAAGGAAAATTTGGGTTCTGGACCCGAGCTAAGTTCTGGACTTAAAAACGATTCTAGGTTCTAGACCTAAGGAAAATTTGGGTTCTGGACCCGAGCTAATAATAATTTTTTATTTTAAAAAGTTTAGTTAATTTTTATGTATATGTCTTCTCATTGCCTTCCTGCATGTAAAAATATTTATACATGCAAGCATTTGAAGGATTAAAGTGAATAATTGAATTTACTATTTATTTACTGTGTAGTCACTATTCATGCACTATTTATTATTCATAGATAGTTAATTACTATTCATAAATAGTAGAAAATAGTATTTTACTATTAAAAATAGTAATTTACTATTCGTGAATAGTAAATTTACTATTAATAAATAGTAAAGTTTACTATTCATAAACAGTAAACTTACTTTTGAATTTTATTTTTTTTCCTTGCCGTTTCTCTATATAAACCAACGAATTCCTTCAATTCATTCACAGTAAATTCTATAATTTCTATAATTTTCTCAAATTCTTTCAAATTTAGCACATAGTTTTCAAAAAAATACATGCTTCAAGGTCAGGGACTCATTCTAATGCTGAGTTATTAGAGTTTATTCGGCATCATGAAGATGGAAATATAGATCTACTAGCCGGGATGCCACTTCATCGTAGTTCCAGCCAAAAGAGTGCGGTAATTATTTTTATTTTTCTCTTTTTTTTCTTGATTTTTCATCTTTTTTATTTGTTATTTGTTTATATTTTTATTTTTTATTTATGTTTTTATATTTTTCTCTTTTATTATTATTGTGTTTGCCTTTATTATTTTTTTATTTTGTATTTTAATATTATTATCTTTTTTTAGAAAATTTAGGAAAAATATATTAATTTAAGCAGATAGGATAATATGTACTTACCTGGTATTAACTTATCTGGCTATGTGTTAGAATGATCGTTACATTGTTCGGGCCGGAGGGTGTATCTACAAAGCCCGACAGTGATATGATGTAGTGCCTTCTCGAGTAAGGCAGATTATTCGAGATTGCGGCTTTGAGCACTTCATCTTACAATTGCCATTCAAGGAGTATTAGATAGACCATAGCGTAGTCCAGGCACTTTGCAGAATGATGGTTGGACACAACCCACACTTTTCACTTGCCCATTGGAGAGATGACAATTGGTCCGGTCGATTTTACTGCTATAACCGGCCTTCGATATGATGGTGTTCCGGTTCCTCTGACCAATGATATTTTAACATTTGAAGAGATTCAGGAATTAATTGGAATGGAACCATCATATAAAGGGCCTTTTAAGATAAAAATTGAACCGATTCGTAGCTATTGGATGAACTACGAAGAACGGATTCATAGAGACACGGCCCAACAATATGCTCGAGGATTTTTGTTATATTTGCTTGGGTCAACCATCTTAGACAGCACTGAATCTTCCATCCACTTGTCAGTGTTGAGGCCCTATCTTATTTTAGAACGATACCATCTTCTGGCTGGGGTGAAGCTGGTCTCGCCTGTCTTTACCATGGTCTTGATAAAATTTGCCGAAACATGAAGTCTTTTGTCGGCTTGATGGCGGTTGCCGAGGTATTCTTCTTCCACCAATTTCAATTCCACTCTTTTCTTGCATGAATTTGATTTTGATTATTATTGTAGGCATGGGCATACGAACACAACCTTGTGAGGGTACCCGGTATTTCCTGAGAGATAATCGGGTATCCGAGATTAAATTTCTAGTTGTCCGATCATGTGGACATTCCTGGCTCTCATCATGTGCATACTCATCGCTTTGTGTTGAGCCGCTTAACCTGGGATCAGGTAAAATAACATTAGTATACTTTAAATTTTATGTAAAAGTTTACTTACCTTATGTTATTTTACAGGTGAATTTGGCCTGGTGGAACCCAGAAGAGCGAATAAACTGGTCTCCCTTCATGAAGGTTGCGCTATCTTTCCAACATTCTCGCCGAGTCATCGCCAGCCCAGTGTCTAGTGGCTAGTTTCTCGAAGAGAGAGTTTATAAGTGGTTTCTCAGTCTAGAGTAGTAGAGGATTCTGATGCCTTGCCCGGAATACACTTTAAATATTATGTCGATGCCGGAGGATGCATGGTGGCCTGCTCGGTACGGTTATGGTATTGAAGCATTTCTCTTTTCGCCGAGTGCATCTTATGCCCACTTTATTCAAAGAAGGCTTTTGAACTTTGATGCATCTCCTATTGGCATATGGGAGATTCCCGAGGAAAATGAGGGTAGAGATGAAGAGGAACATCACGGAGGTGCAGGAGAGTTTGTTCCACATCTCGGGGCTAGTACTTCTCGGGTAAAACTTTTACCATTCTTCCTTTACCACCGCTACTTTCTTTTTTGATTCTTTAATGATTGTTGTAGGCTGTTGGTTCATTTGATCATGAGGCTGGACCTTCTTTTATTGCCGCGTCATTTGCTCATTCTAGCCTGCCAGATATGCCATCTCATCCGCAGGGTATTGATATGAATTACCTGGTATATTCCTTATTTCATGGTAATTTATGTTATATGTATGCATGATTATGTATGCTCTTACATTTTTCCTTCCTGGCTCACAGTGGATGCTCGAAGAATAAAATAGGAAACTTCAAGAAGAGTTGGTTGCAAGTCATCAGCAGGCTTCTCATTTTGAAAATTTATATCATTAATCCGAACAAAATTTCTAAGACTTTAGATTTTAGGGGATGAGGGATCCTGGCGCTTCTTCATCAAGAGGCCCCCAAACTGATGACCATGAGATCCTTTCGTCCACTTCCGATGAGGGCTGTGATAGATCAGAACTTAGAGATTTTGGTGCTCCTGCTTCGATTGATCCCAGGATGAGTAATTTGCCCCCTCTTCCAACAGACGACGACTTTTCAGGGCTTTATTTGATGACTTACCACCACCCTCTTAGTGATGTATAAATATTTTGTCAATTGTATAAATATTATAAATAAGCACAATAATAATGAAAAATATAATTTCCATCTTTACTGTAACTTTTTCCTCTCTCTCTCTCTCTCTCTCTCTCTTTTATCTATCTAGCCTTCATATCTTCCCCTTGCCCCCTATATAGGCTCAAGACCATGATTTTTTCTATGCGGCTTTGGTTGATGTCTAGCTCATCGAACAAGCATGCATTTCTTCCTTTCTCAAGCAATGGGTCTTCTATGCCCCCTGATTCAATATCTTCTTCTTTTGATTCTTTGCTTTATAGGATGTTTGAATGGTTTCGTCGACTCATAGACCAAGGTGATCAGCTAAAGTATTTACATTGATGCCTTTCAGATGCTCATTCAGTTCTTGCTTTGGAATGACATAATGCTCCACATTTATTGCTTTCATCTTTAAGATGTTGAAAATATGAATAATGGAGGCCCCAAACAGCAGAGATACATCCATTTTAAAACTATATTTCAATTTGTAGCTTCTTCATGACCTTGCCAATAATTATTTCCTTTGCCCAATGTGTCCTTCGACGTTTGACAGTTCGACATACTTCCCTTAACTTGAAGGTCTTGTATGACAAAAACATTTTTTTCATTTTTTATTTTTTTGATTTTGAAATCAAATGTTGGTTTTGCCAAATCAATGTTAATGTACCTCAGGACTTGATTTTTCCAAATTAACATATCTATAACATGACAACCCTAGTTACCGTACTAAACTTAGGAATCATTTCTATTTAAGCAAGAATTGTTGCACTTCAGATAGGCACATGCACATTACTTGGCCAAAGGTCTCATTGAGTTTAAATATTGTCTATCTCATATGCATGCTTATTCAAACTATCTCCACTAATAGACTCTACCTACCAAGAGAGATCAACAGGTCTTTGATAGGCTTGAAATGGGGTCTATAAAGGACACAGGTTTAAGTGAAGGCCATTTTGAGATTGGAGCTGGTGTGACACAATGGACAAACCCTCACACCATAAATTTCTTGTTTGAACTTTAGGCAGCTGGGAGCAATCTTGTTTGGCTTCAAATTCCTTTTTTCTTCTTAACATTAATCTGGATCTTGATTGGAACAATCTTTACCTTTGCATAATGTTTGGTACCCAAATTCATTTCTTTTCTTCTTCTCCCTTTTCCTTCTTTTTATTCTTCTTACTCTTCCCTTTCTTTGAGCATTTTATCATTTTGTCCTTCTTCCTTGTAGGACTGTTAAGTACAAAATTTTCAAGAACTGAATAGTCTTTCTCCCTTTTCCTTTGATTTTGATTGAATCTTTGGTTGGGTTGGACCAATTCAAGTCAATCCGTCCTTATAAACTAAATGGAAGCCTTTTGTTGTCTTAGGTAGAAGGGAACTCAATTGGCTTTTTGAACTGCCTTTCTAGGTTTTATTTTTCTTTTTTCCTTTTTATTTTCTTTTTATTTTCTTCCTTTTTTTTTCTTTTCTTTTCTTTTCTTTCTTTCTTCTTTTATTTTTTTTTCTTTCTTTCCTTTTTTGGTTCTAGCTCAAACAGAGTTGTCTTGTTTGTACCAACTTGGGTTTCCAATAATGGATGAGTGGAGTGGTATAAATCTTCTTTAATAGGGATAAATCATTTGTTACTCTAATGTTGTCTTGATATATTAGAGATATTAGGAAAACTTCAACTACCCTTATGGTCTTAAAAACATCAACTACCCTTATGGTCTTGAGAACTTCAACTATCCTCATGATCTTGACTAATCATTGCTTTCTTTGATCTTCTTGCCTCTTTATCTTAGTGATCATAAGACTTTTCAGGGTAGGTTATTGGGGTTTGTAAGCCAATGAAAAGAAAGCTAAAATTTTATGAAGGCTCAAAGGGACAACTAGGGATTGATATTTAATAGGGTGGATACTAATTGTTGGCTAACCAAACAATGCCTAGATCATCTCTCTCTTAAATAAGCAGAGTTCAATTTCGCCTTGAAAGTTTGCCTAAGCATGTTCTAAGACAGACTAGGACCTAGACAAAGGTAATTATGCAGTAGCCCTCTCTAAGTAAGCATACAAAACTCAATGCTTATAGAGCAATTCCCTCACCTAGTAAAGTCATTTGAGTCATGATGCATAAATATATTAATTCATGAATTATCAAGCTAAATTCCTCATTGGTTGAGCACCAAAATGAACAAAGACCAACAAAAATTTTGATGAAAGTAATTTATTTCAAGCAACTTTAAATTTGAAAAACATAATTGTTCAAGCAAAATTGAAAAAGCAACATTCAAGCTAAGGAAAGTTTGTTGAGTTAAGCTTCTTTTCCTTTCACATCTTCAATATTTCCATCTTGAAAAGAGGATAAGACAAAATCTTCTTCCAATCCTTTTCCCACCATGAAGGTTGCCGGTGGAGGTACTCTATTGAACTTGGGTAATGGATTGTGTTTGTTGTTCGGCTCGTTGGGCTCGGGTAGCTTTTCACTATCAATTAAATTTTGGATCTCATGTCTCAACCTCACACATCTATCCGTGTCATGCCCTTGCATTTGATGAAATTGACAAAATGCTTTAGTGTCAAAATTAGGTGGGAGAGGGTTAGGCAAAGGGCGAGGATTTAAGGGTTGTAACAATCCCTTTCTTTGAAGCTTATTGAGAACCCAAGACATCGGTTTGTCTAATTTTGAAAACTGCCTTCTTGTTCTTTGGTTAGTAGTATTAACACCGACTTCTTTTTGCGTGCTTTGATTTCCAGACTAGTAGTTCCCTTTCTCATTCCTTCTTGTTGAAAAATAGTTCTTCTCTCTTTCCCATTCTTCAATTTGTAATCCCGCTTGGAGAAGGTCTTTGAAATCACAGATGAGTGTATGAGACATCCTTTCACGAAGACTAGGCAACACCCCTCTCACAATCATCCTTATTTGATCGGATTCATTGGGCCTCTTCTTGAGCAAAGCGGCCTTGTTTCTCCATCTCTTCACGTAATCCACAAAATTCTCATTCAACCTTTGCCTAATGGACTCCACTTCCATTAAGGTAACTTCCGTCTTGACATTATATCCATATTGTTGGATGAAGGCTTTGTAAAGCAGATCCCAACTCTTTTGTGTTCCATCATCTAAGGTATTGAACCAATTTCGGACAACAGGGTCCAATAAGAGCATAAAGTACCTTAGAGTTTGAGCTTTAGTAGCTCGAGCAGACTGCATGGCAGTGATATACTACTTCACATGGAGATGAGAATTTTTGGTTCCATCAAACTTCATGAAAGATGGCATCTTGAACTTGTATGGGACTTCTTCATCTAGCTCAAATAATTTGTCAACTTCGGACATTTCCTCGGTTTTCAATTTCTTCTCTTTCTTTTCTAAATCAGCAATCATCTTTTCAACATCAGAAGTTTCGGTCTTCTCCATAGTTTATCTTACAACAATCTTCGGTTCTTTTTTCTTCTCTTGAGAATCTTGGTAGTATTGAGCCCAATCATCATCAATTATCACCTTTTCATCATCAAAAACTACTTCCCCAACTTTGGTCTTCCCTTTGTCCTTTGGCTTCTTAGTGCTAGCAGATGCTTCGACATGATTTTCTAAAATTGCAGTCAATTGGTTCTTCACGGTCTCAGCTAGGGCCTCTTTTATTTCTTCCATCTTGGCGTTGAGGGCATCATCCACCATTCTTTAAATTTGTTTGGGATCCATTTTTTTTGGTGAGCAAGTGATTGAGTCGTTGCTAAATTCTTCGTCTCCAGCATAGGTCGGATTGTCGTAAGCTTTTGAACTGTCGTAATCCAGAGCTGTGAGCCAGAAAGGATCAATGATATGAGATGCAAATGTATGCATGTATGCACAAACAAGGACAAATAGGACGTTCCTTCCAACCTTATAACATCCACACACGAATGGCGAGTCTCTTTTCCTAGGTATATGGTTAACAAAATACCAACATGGGGCATCTTATTTTCGAATAACTCCCTCAGACATTTCAACCAATAGTTATATTTTCGAAAATGGAAATTATTTCATAATAATTCCCATTAATTAGGTTTTAATCCATTCAACCAACTAAAGTAGCTTTTATGCTATATTGGATTAAAACTAAATTAAGAGGTTTATTATAAATAGATTTCTCTCTTGAAAAAAGTAACTAATGATTCATGCCAAAAACAAGCCCATGATTAATTACTCTTAGTATAAACTAGGCTCACAATTGATTTTTGGTATTTCATAATTGACCTAAATATTTGTAAGCTCTTTTAGATGAAAATAATTTTGTTCCTAAGCCCATTGTAAAAAGGTTTTAGAAAAAATGGATTTTGGGCTTAGTGTTTGGGTCATGAGCAAAAGAATTTTTTGTTTGTTTTTAGAAAAGTTTTATGTCCAAAGATCATCTTGAAAAGTTTTGAAAATAGCTTTGGTATTTTGGACTTTAAAGAAAAAATTATTTTGAGCTTACAATACACTTAGGTCATATTAGAAAAAGAACAAACCAAATAAGCCATGATTTAAGCTAAGATAAATTAACCATAGTCAAACAATATGCATTTGGGGTAAAAACCTAAGGAAAGTAACTAGGCCAATTACATGAGCTTTAGTCTTTGGGTTAAAAGGCTTAGGTTCCCATGGAAATTATATACCAAATGGTATGAGGCTATGAGTGGTTATGCCATGCTCGATCTCCATACCTTGAGTGAAAGTATGGTATCCCTTACATAACATAACACGGGTAACACGGGCGTCCTAACTCACACACACGATGCAATCTAAGATGATGCAATGGATAATATCATTATAAGAAAGAATAGAATAATATAAAGACCAACAGAATCAACTTCTCTCATCCCCAGTGGAGTCGCATTGTGAACGGGGATTTTCGCCCCCACTTCAGGTGGAATGGTTCTTGCGAACACAGACCTAAGTCAGGAGAAAATGGAGTCGCCACTCGGACGGGCTGGGAAAAAGAAAGGGGTGGATGACTCGATTCCTAAGGAATCCCTAACCCCCTAATGGGTTCAGAAAGTTGGGTATGTGTGGGAAAGTTAGAAATGGCCCAGCACCCCCACAATGCCCGGTTCATTGGAACCGAATTCCTTTACAAGTCTTAATATTATAAAATTCTTAAATATAACAACATTATCCATATTACACACAATATTTAAAATAAAGCATCGATATATTGAAAATCAAAACAATGTCCAAACAAAACAAATAAATGGACACCCATCCGAAGATGGAAACATGTCCTTACATAATCCATGCCTAAATAAGACACCCACTGAAAGGTAGAAACATGTCCTTTACATTGGTTCTAAAATAGAAAAGCAATTTAAATTACATGATATTTAACTAATGAGGTACCCACCAAGTGGAAACATATCTCTTACAACATTAGGAAATCTAAATAAATCAATAAAAGTAAATAGACATTCATCATAAATAAATCATTCATCAACGGTATTAAACATCAATAGAAAGTAAACATCCATCCATGATAAATTAAATAAACCAAGTATTGAACTTAAATAAATTAAAGCATATAAAATAAATCAAAGCATAATCAAATATAAAATTGAATAAGGCAAATAAAGATTCAAATTAGGGCTACTGTTTCTATTTAAGATTCTTTGTTTCATGTGTTTAGGGTTTTGGAATTTATGGGTTCAAGCTACTGTAAATTTTAAAAGAATTGAAATGGAGCAAAGTTTTAGAATTTAACAGGTAGATAAAGTTTTTTGATTAACCAAATTAGTGTTTGAGAAGTGAAATCATGAAACTAGGGTTTGGACACTTTAAAACATTCAGATTTATGATTTATGGTTACTAAATTATGGTTTTTAAACTTACTATGTTTGAATTTTAATATTTATGTTTATAGGGTTTTAAGGTTTAAAGGATTAGTGTTTAGAAAATTTAGGGTTTAAGGTTTTAAGGGAGTTAGGGTTTAAGAAAACTTTAGGGTTTAGGTTAGCAAGTTTAGGGTTTACTATTTTGGATTTTGGAGCTGAATTAGGGTTTTAGAATTTTAGAATTAGGGTTTCGGAGAATGCATTAGATTTAACTATTTGGAAAAACAATTGATAATTTTATGAAGCTTTATGAAAATAAACAAAATGATTTAAAGTTTATAGAAACAGAAAAGATATATTTTAGGGCTTTTGGAAAGAAAAGGATTCAATTTAGGGTTTTCGAAAATTGGAAGGCAGATTAGGGTTTTATGATTTTAAAGAAACAAAAACAACTATTTTAAGATTTTTGAAAAACAAAGAGACGAATTAAGGTTTTTAAGCTTTAGAAAAGGTAAATTAATGTTCTAGGGTTTTTGAATCAAAATAGACAATTGGATGGTTTAAGCTACTGTGAAGAAATTAGACATTCATACCTCCGTTTGTTGGTTCCACCAAAAATTACTTCTTGGATGAATAAGAACAAAGACAAGCTTTGCTACCTTTGATGGATTGAATTGCTTGTTTACTCTCTCAAAAATCTGATCGATTTCACTGCCAGAAGGAATTCTTAAAATCTGATTTATTTTTCAAAGTTTTCCTCCACAATTTCGGTCCCAAATTTCCCCTCCACTTTCTGTGTTCTTTTAGTCCTTATTTATAGAAGCTTTTTATGATTAATTTTAGTTATTCACGAAATCTAACATTAATTAAGAAAAGGAAACCAAAACCTAATTGTATTTGGTTTCGAAAAAATTTGCATCGGAAAAATTTTGCTGGCGAAAAAAACTACTGCGAAAAAATTGCACTGGCAAAAATAACTGCTGCGGAAAAATTGCGCTGGCAAAAAAGCTGTCGCAGTTGGCTACGGGCGAAAATTGGCCTGCGGGCCATTTCGCCCATAGGAAATTCCCATGGACGAAATGGCCCTAGCCATTTCACTCTCAGGATTTTCCTGCGAGCGAAATGGCTTTGGCCACCCGCAACCCTTTTCGGCAATGAAATTTTTCATCGCCCATTTTTCATCGCCGATTTTTTATTTGTTTATTATTTGTTTATTTTTTATTAATTATAAAAATTAAATACTAAAGCAAATATTATTTAATTAAGATAACAAAAATTATTTTGGAAAAATTAAAACATATTGGACAACACAAAAATATTTTGGACTAATTAAAATATATTAGACCGAACTGGGTCAAAAATTAAGGATCTACACATTAGCCTAGAACCACACTTGCACAAGCCTATGTAGCCACTCCGTCATTCTACCCATGTCCAAACCATCTTCAAAATAAGAATCGAAGCCAGTCTGCTAGACCATCAGTTGTGAGCCACACTTAGATAACCAAGTGGTTTGCCTACCTTATTATCCAAATTCTTTGGGGGCAAAGCCCACAACCAAGATAATCATGATTCTAACCTTCTTCACAAGACTATCAAAAGTGGCCTAAGCTAATCTTTGAAAGCTTAATTTGCAATCTCTCAAAAAAGCCTTTTATGGCACCAACCATTAAACCTTTATTCAAACCCACAAACTCATAGGGGTATATATACCTCCATTCTAACCCAACAACCTATTTTTTGGCACATACCAACATGGTTGAACTTGACTATAGCCTTCCTAAAAATCGTGGTCTAGGCTAAAGCCCTGAAAATTAAACCAATCAATTTAAGAACAAATAAGTTATCTGCCAAAGGCCAGAATTAGACTCCATCCTTCATATCCTGAACATTTTTCCAAGACAATGGTCTATAACCAGAAGGCCCAAAGGCTAAATTTGACCTAAGCCTTCAAAGCCAAGCATTCCCTAAATTGAAGCTTCATGAGAGCCTATCAAAAGAAAGTTGTATCCTTCCTAAATCAGTAGACCACAGTTTATCCAAGCCAAATAGACCACAACTTGCTTGCTTAACCAAGCCAAAGTTCCGCAGCCTAACGACACAACTCATCCCAAAAGTTAAACCTGAGGATAGGGCCCTCCAAGCCAATTCTAACCTACCATAGGACAAGCCCTTTAAAGCAATTCAAAACTTGATTGACTGAACCATGGCAAAATCCCTCATATTGAAAGATTAAAACTAGCCACAAATTATAGCTTCACCAAAGCACCTCTAGTCTTGCCAAATTGAACATACCATCAACCATGCATACTCAAGTAGACAAGCCTAATGGCCATCCCTTAAATTCAGGGGGCATCCCCCTAAATCATGCTTACCATCAAGTGCTTAGGTTCAAGGTACTTAAAATCCTCATTTTTATTTTAATGTACATAAATGGGCCTTCCCTTACCCCCATTATGATATGTTTACATAGACATTTTAAGGTAAACCTAGATCAAGCCTTCTCTCAGCCATTTAGGGTAGGCTTACATAGTTATTTAGGTCAAAACCTAGAATGGTCCTTCCCTTATTGCCTTTATTAGGGTAGGTTTACATAAACATTTGAGGTCAAAAACCTAGAATGGCTTTCTCTTACCCCTTTAGGGTAGGTTTACATAGGCATTTTAGTTCAAAACCTAGAATGGGCCTTCTCTTACCCCTTTAGGATAGGTTTACATAGACATTTTAGGTCAAATCTAGAATGGGCCCTCCATTACCCCTTTAGGGTAGGTTACATAGACATCTTAGATCAAACTTGGAGGGCCCTCCATTACCCCTTTAGGGTAGGTTTACATGGATATTTAGGGCAAAAACCTATAATGGGCATTCCCTCGCCCATTTAGGGTAGGTTTATATAAATATCCTTAGTCAAACCTAGATGGGCTTTCCCTTACCCCATTAGGATAGGCTTACATAGACATTCTAAGAAAAACTTAGAATGGACCATGTTAAACATCCTACAGTGGACAATCATTTCATTACATGACACGTAACTTGCATCCAAGTCATCGTGTTCACAACATCATGGTTTCATTTCAAATAAAGAAACCATGATGGAAGGCAGTTGTGAACCCCTAATTTTTCATCCAAATTATAGTGCATATTATCATGGTCCTAAAAAAGTTTAAATCGTGCAAATTGGAATTTGGATAGGCCTAAATGGGCTAAGATTGGCCTAAGAATCCTCGGTTTTGAACCTGAGAAACCAAAACTTAGTTTTGCCTCTAAATGAAAGCCCACATGACAACAAATCCAACGTGGCTTGAATAAAATAATTTGAAGGTCAAATGGGCCAAAATGGAAAAAATAATATGTATCGTGCACATCCCAAGGGCATTTTCTGTCTGATTTTTTTTCTAGCCTTTTCCACTATAAATAGTGGTCTATTTTCACTTGAAAAGGTCAAATTTTGGGATGTCAAAACTTTTTCGAATTATTTTCTAACTCACTAAAAGGAGATAGGTCAAAAACATTAAAGGAAACTGACACATTATGCTCATCAGGAAGATCAATCTTACATGCGTTATCATTGATTTCTCTAAAACTTGGAATGGTCCATTGCCTCTAGAATCAATCTTTGATTTCCTATGATTAGGAAATTTGTCCTTCCTCATATGCACCCATACCCAATCTCCAACCTCAAAGGTAATTGCCTACCTTCCTTTGTTGGCTTGGCGTGCATAGTGCTCATTCTTCTTCTCACTGTGTTGTTCGACTTTCTCATGTATGGATCTAACCAATTCTGTTGTTTTCTGTCCATCTAAATTAATAATATCTTTCAAAAATAAAGGTAACAAATCCAAAAGGGTTAGTGGATGAAAACCATGCACAATTTCAAAAGGAGAATAACCTACAAAAAAAATGGATGCTCCTATTGTATGCAAATTCTATTAATGGCAAACAATCTTCCTAAGTTCTCAAGTTTCTCCCAGTTACAGCACATAATAAAGATCCTAAAGTTCTATTAACCACCTCAGTTTGACTATATATTTGGGGATGACAAGTAGTAGAATACAATAGTTTTGTTCCTCATTATCCCCATAGAACATGCCAAAAGTGACTTAAGAATTTAGCATCTCTATCAGAAATAATTGTCTTAGGGACTCCATGTAAATGAATTACATCCCTAAAGAACAACTCAACAATATGTGTAGCATCATTAGTTTTATGACAAGCAATCAAGTATGCCATTTTACTAAACCTATCAACTACAACAATATGCTATCTTTTCCCTTTTTTGACCTAGGCAACCTCAACACAAAATCCATAGAAATATCCACCCAAGGTTGACTAGGAAATGGTAAAGGAGTATGTAGACCTTTAATTTTGGACCAAATCCAATCCGACACTAATTAAAAGAATGTTAAGTTAAGTCTAAAGGTTTAAAATAGTCCAAAATAATTTTGCAAACTTGACATAAGTCTAGAACAATATTACAATTTTAACACATAATAATATAATAGTAAATAGTAAATTATAATATTTATTTTGTTTTATAATATCAATATCATAATAAAAAAATAATAAAAAAGAGAAAAGAAGAAAAATACATCATATTTATTTTATAACATTAATATAATAAATAATAAAGAAAAAGGGAAAAATATAATATTTATTTTATATTATTTTATAATATAATAATGATAAAAATATAATTTTTATTTTATTTTTATTTTATAATATTATAATAATAATAAATAAATAAATAATAATTTGACTGAGACCCAACCCAACGAATCAGCAGCCCGATTAGCCACAGGCTGTGACCTATGGAGAATTGACAAGCCAATTTCGCCATAAGGCTTTGCCAATTCGCCGTAGGCCATCCCTGTGGAGAATTAGCCTTGCCAATTCGCTGCAGGCCCTACTAGGCCACCGACTATTAATTTTACCATGTGCTTATTATTCTCGAATTTTAGTGTGGATTTCGGATTAGTGCTAGGTTTTGCTTGTTTGCTATAAATAAGAGAGTTTAACACAGAATTCGGGGAGCAGTTTTTTATTAAATAGACTACGAGAATTTTCTTAGCAAGAACAAAAGCGAGGAACAAAAATATTCTAAAGCCAATAGCATACTGCCTTTGTTTCTACTCAGCCATAATTCAAGTCACTCAATTGTGTTGGAGCCTTCAAACGCAGGCGCAATTTTCTAACTCAATTCATTTAATTAATAATTATAATTATTTTTCAAAACATCATCACGGTAGTTTGTTTATCTAAAATATTGCTTAGTTTCATAACTTGAATTTACTGAAACCTTAGTTGCATGTTTATAAATCAAAGCATAAACTATTTATTTCATCCAACAAATTAATCTCATATTTACTAATAGTAGTGATTAATTTAAATTAACAACTTTAATTCAATATCCAAAACCCTAAATTATTTTCCAATGTTCCAAAACCCTAATTTAATATTCAAAACCTAAATTATTTTCCAAAACCTTAATTCGATATCCAAAATCCTAAATTATTTTTCAAAGTTCCAAAACCCTAAATTATTTTCCAAAATTCTAAAAACCCTGATTCAATATCCAAAACCCTAATTTATTATATTTTAAACCTTAATTTTAAAACCCCAGTATTATGCTCTAAACCCTAATTTATTATTTCTAAAACCTTAATTTTAAAAACCCCTAGTATTATTTTCTAAACCCTAATTCTATTTTCCTAAAACCCTAGCTTTGTTTTCTAAAAAAATCTTAAAACCCCAACTTTGTTTTCTAAAATCATAAAAATCTTAATTAATGTCACTAAAAACCTAGTGTGTATATCTATTATTTAATATAATATTTAAGTTTATATTTAATTATTTAACTTGTTAATACATATTTATAATGATTTATTTATTGATGTTTTATGATGGATGATTTATTTTTATTATCATAAATGTTTGAATGGTTTAATTCATTTCATTAATTATTTTAATGTTGATTATTTTAGTTTCAATATGTAAGAGGTATGTTTCCACTTTGTGGGTACCACATTAGTTAAGTTCCAATGTAATTTAATTTATTTTAAATTTTGAATTAATGTAAAGGATATGTTTCCACTAAATGGTGAGTGTTTTATTTAGTTTTGGGACATTAGACAGTTGTTGTAAAGGCATGTTACCATACTTGGATGGGTGCTTGTTTTGTTTGCTTCATTTCAATAAAGTGATGAATATTTATTTCTTTTGACAATTGCCTTTATTATGGATGATATTATAATATTTAAGAATTCAATAATATTTTGACCTGAAAAGGACGCCAGTTTCAATGAATTGGGCATTATGGGAATGCTGGGTCATTCTCACCTTCCCCATACATACCTAACTTTTTGAACCCATTAGGGAGTTGGGGTTTCCTTAGGAATTGAGTAATCTACCCCTTTCTTTTCCCTGTCCATCCGGGTGGCGACTCCATTTTTTTTGGGTTTAGCCGGTATTCTCAAAGGCCCTGAGCCTAATAGTGCCGAAGTTGCAAGAATCATTCCACATGGGAGTGGAGGGGAATCCCCGCTCACAGTGGTGACTCCACTGGGGATTAAAGAAGTTGATTCCATTGGTATTTATATTATTTTATTCTTTCTTATTATAACATTTTCCTTTGCATCATTTAGATTGAATTGTGTGTGTGGGTTAGGGCTCTCATGTAACCTGTGTTGTGTTTTGTGAGGGATACCATACTTTCACTGAAGGTATGGACATCGAGCATGGCATAACCACTCATAGCCTTGTACCTTTTGGTATATACTTGCTATGGGAACCTAAGCTTTTCAACCCAAAGACTAAAGCTCATGTAATTGGCCTAGTTATCTTCCTTAGGTTTTTACCCCAAATGCTTGTTATTTGACTATGATTAATATATATTGGTTTGAACTATGGGTTATTTGGTTTATTCTTTTTTCTAATATGACCTAATCATATTGTAAGCTCAAAATAATTTTTTCCTTTAAATCCAAAAGAGCAAATTTCAAATTTTTAAAATTTTCAAGATGGTCTTTTGACATAAAACCATTCAAGATGGGTCAAAAATCTTCTTCCACCTTATGGTCCAAAGCTTTCAAAGCCCAAGGGCTTTGAAACAAAATTATTTTTCGCTTCATCTAAAGATTACAAAAAAGCGCTTAGAAACTATTTTGGTCAATTATGGAATACAAAAAATCAATTGTGGGACTAATTTATACCAAGAATTATTAATCATGGGCTTATTTTTGGCATGAAGCATTAGTTGTTTTTCCAAATGGAAAATTTGTTTATGATAAACCTCTTAATTTTGTTTAAATCCAAAATAGCATGAAAGCTATTTTTAGTTGATTCCATAGATTAAAGCCTAATTAATGGGAATTATCATGGACTGACTTCTATGTTTGAAAGCTATTTTTTGAAAATAAGATTCCCATGTTGATATTTTGTTTACCATATACCTAGGAAAAGAGACTCGCCATTCATGTGTGAAAGTTATAAGGTTGGAAGAAACATCCTAATTATCCTTGATTGTTTGATTACTTGTGCATACATGCAAACACGCATTGCATTACACGTCATTGATCCTTTCTGGCTTATAGACCTAGAGTACAACAGTTCAAGAGCATATGACAACCCAACCTATGCCAGTGATATAGAATCTAGTAGGTACTCAGTTAGCTTCTCACCGAAAGTAATAGAGCCCGAAAAAATTCAAAGGACGGTGGACGATGCCTCAATGCCAAGATTGAAGAATTGAAGGAGGTCTTGGCTGAGACCATGAAGAGCCAAGTGGCTGTACTTTTGAGGAACACTGTTGAGGCATCTGCCAACACTAAGAAACTAAAGGACAAAGGAAAGGCTAAGGTCGGCGAGGTAGCCTTCGATGTTGATAAGGTATACATTGATGATGATGATGACTGGGCTCAATGCTTCCAAGGACCGCAAGATAAAAAGAAAGAGCCGAAGGTTGTGGAATGATTAGCCATGGAAAAGACTAAAACTTTAGATGTTGAGAAGCTGA
Source organism: Garcia nutans (assembly GCA_947685225.1). NCBI lineage: Eukaryota > Viridiplantae > Streptophyta > Magnoliopsida > Malpighiales > Euphorbiaceae > Garcia > Garcia nutans. The sequence continues at coordinate 27,523,680 of CANTUV010000039.1, read as the reverse complement.
TTGTCAATTTCGAAAACAATTTTGAAAAGAAACTGAAAATTAAAGAGATGTCGGAGGTGGACAAGTTGTTTGAGCAAGATGAAGAAGTCACGTACAAATTCAAGATGCCTTCCTTTTCCAAATTTGATGGAATTAGAATCCTCATCTCTATATGAAATAATACATCTATGAGCAGAGATTTTTGCCCCCACTCCCGGTGGAATGGTTCTTGCGACTTCGGCACTGTTTAGGCTTGGGGCCTTAGAGAACATGGACCTAAGTCCGGAGAAAATGGAGTCGCCACCCGGACGGGTCAGGAAAAAGAAAGGGGTGGATGACTTGATTTCTAAGGAATCCCCAATCACCTAATGGGTTTGAAAAGTTGGGTACATGTGGAGAAGGTGAGAAATGGCCAAGCATCCCCACAACGCCCGGTTCATTGGAACCAGCCTCCTTTACAGGTCTTAATATTATAAAATTCTTAAGTATAATAATATTATCCATATTACATGCAACAACTGAAATAAAGCATCGTTATATTAAAAATAAAAGCAATGTCCAAACAAAATAAATAAATGGACACCCATCCGAGGATGGAAGCATGTCCTTTACATCATCCACATCTAAACTAATAGGGCACCTACCAAAAGGTAGAAACATGCCCTTTACATTGGTCTAAAATATAAAAGCAATTTAAATTACATGATATTTAACTAATGAGGTAGCCACAAAGTGGAAACATACTTCTTACAACATTTGGAAATCTAAATAAATCGATAGAAGTAAATAACCATTCATCATAAATAAATCATTCATCAAAGATATTAAACATCAATCAAAATAATAAACATTCATTCATGATAAATTAAATGATTCAAGCATTGAAATTAAATAAATCAAACATTGAAAATAAATCAAAGCATATAATTAACTACACAATCAAATCTAAAAATAAAGCAATAAATATATAATTTAGGGTTCGCATCATAAAATAGGATTTTAGAATTTTAATTACTAAATTAGGGCTTTGGAAAAAGGAAAGTTAAATATGCAGACTCATAATACATAAATAACTATTGACCCATTTGACGAGCCCATACGGCGGTCCTGCTAGCCGTTTAGCAGGCGGGGGCAGCGCCCCATAAAATTTTGAAAATTGGCTTTTAGGATTGTAGGTTTCGATGTTGAAAGTTAAGATTTTAGGGTTTAGAATTTAGAAAATAGAGTTTTGAAATTAGAAGAAACTAATGTTATTTTTTAAATGAATAATGCTAATGGACGTTAAGATTTATAATTCTTAGCTACTGTAAAGGTTTAAGAAAATTAAAATGGATTAAGGTTTCATGAATCAAATTTGAGTTTTAGAATATTAAAACATTAGGCTTATAGCTTTTGGTTACTGGATTGTTGTTTTGGATTTACCGTGTGAGTTTTAATATTTAGGTTTATAAGATTTTAAGGTTTTAAGGATTAGGGTTTACAAAAATTAGGGTTTATGGTTTTAGGGAATTAGGGTTTAAGAAAACTTAAGGTTTAGATTTGCTAGTTTGGGGTTACTGTCTTGGTTTTGAAATTGAGGAAAATAGTTCAGAGTTTATAAAGTTTTTGGAAATAGGCAAGACGATTTAAGGTTTTTGGAAACAGAAAGTATATTTTTTAGGGTTTTTGGAAATAAAAGGATCAATTTAGTATTTTAAGGTTTTGAAAAATTGGAAAGCAGATTAGGGTTTTAAGATTTTGAAAAAATAGTTTAGGGTTCTTAGGTTTTGAAGAAATAGAAAAGTAATTTTAGGGTTCTTAGGTTTTAGAGAAACGAATTAAGGTTTTTAAAATCAAAAGAAACAATTGAATGATTAGAGCTACTGTAAGGAAAAAAGAGATTATATATTCATACCTTCGTTTATTGGATCCGCCAAAAATTGCTTATTGGATGAACAAGAACAAAAGCAAGATGATTTCCTTTGATGGATTGAATTTGCTTGTTTGCTTCTTCTTCTCTAAAAAGTTGGATCGTTTCCCTGCCAAAAAGTTTTAAAGTCCGATCTCTTTTTCTAAGTTTTTCCTTCACCCGATTGTCCTCCTGTGTTATTTTTAGTCTTATTTATAGATGATTTTGATGATTAATCTTAATTGTTTATGGAATCTAACATTAATTAAGAAAAGGAAACTGAAACCAAATTGAATTTGGTTTCGAAAAAAATTGAATCGGAAAAAATTCGCTAGCAAAAAAAAAAAACTGCTGCGAAAACATTTCGCTGGCAAAAAAACTGCCGTGGGAACTTGCGGGTTGCGGGCTACAGAATTGCCTTGCGGACCATTTCACCCGCAAGAAATTCCTACGGGTGAAATGGCCCTGGCCGTTTCGCTCGCAGGATTTTCCTGCGAGCGAAATGGCCAGGAAAATCCTGTAGGCCAAATGGCCCAAGGCCATTTCGTCCAACCCCTTTTCGGTGACAAAAAATTTCGTCGCCGATTTTTCGTCCACGATTTTTATTTTTATTTATTTGTTTATTATTTTTTATTAATTATAAAAACTAAATACTAAAGCAAATATTATTTAATTAAGATAACACGAAAATTATTTTGGACTAATTAAAATATATTGGACCAGACTAGGTCAAAAATTAAGGGTCTACAACATCACTATTATACAGTATGCCCGAGCTACTAAGGCTCAAACTCTAAGGTACTTCATGCTTTCATTAGACCCTGTTGTTTAAAATTTGTTCAACACCTTAGAGGTCGGTACTCAAAAGAGCTAGGATCTACTATGTAGAGTCTTCATCCAACAGTGTGGGTATAATACTGAGTTAGAGGTTAAATTGATGGAAGTTGAATCAATTAGGCAAAGACCAAATGAGAACTTTGTTGATTACATGAAAAGGTGGAGAAACATAGCTACATTGCTCAAGAAAAGGCCCGATGAATTGGATCAGATTAGGATGATTATGAGAAGGGTGCTACCTAATCTTCATGAAAGGATGTCCCATACTCTTATTAGAGATTTTAAAGATCTCCTTCAAGCTGGCTTGCAAACAGAAGAATGGGAAAAAGAGAAGAACCATTTTTCTGAAAGAAGAAATGAGAAAGGGAACTACCAGTCTGACAATCAAAGTACACAAAAGGCAGTTGATGTTAATGCAACTAGTCAAGGAGGAAGAAGGTAGTTTTTAGAATTAGGAAAGCCACTATCTTGGATTCTCAATAAGCTATAAAGGAAGGGATTTTTACAACCCTTGACTCCTCACCATTTGCCAAATCCCCTTCCACCTAAATTTGATGCTAAGGCATTCTGCCAATTCCATCAAATGCAAGGGCACGAGATGGACAAATGTTTGAGATTGAGGCATGAAATTCAGAATTTGATCGATAGTGGGAAGTTGCCTGAACCTAACAAGCCTAGCATAAAATACAATATGCTGCCAAGATTCAACAGAGTACCACTGCCAGCAACTTTCATGATTGGAGGACATTTGCATGAAAGTTTTGTCATGTCTTCTTTCCAAGACTTAGATGGAGAGGCAACTAAAGAAAAAGTAGTGCTAAGTAAGATGGAGCAAGTCGAAGTGAAAAGAGAAGTGGCCATTTGTGTTGTGAGCGAGTTTTGGTACTCAACCGATAGTGATGATGATTCTGAGTCAAAGAAGAAGGAGTGAACCTGGTCCGAGCCCGAAGAGAATGAGGTAATGAACACATGCTCTAGTAAGCCTTCTGCAAGGCCACCACCGAAAGAAGCAGAAGCTAACAAGGGAAAGGACGCTGAAAAAGAAGACAAAGAAGATGAAGATGACATAGTCCTTAAGCAGTTGAAAATGACCCAAGCAAGTGTTAGCATATGGGATCTATTGGCTACATCTAAGAAGCACCGTGAAACTATGACCAAGGCTTTGGCTAGCATGCTAATTTCCACTTCTATAACACCAGATGAGCTGGTTAATTTTGTGAAAACTGAAAGAGTGATGAAGTGTGAAGATGTCCAGAAGAAGGGCGAAGTTGATATTGGAATGGTATCATTTTTGGATGCAAATTTCCAGAAGAGGGAAGAGATCACATCCGCCCTCTCTTTATCAATGTAGAAGTCAAAGGGAAAAGGACTGCATGTGTGATGGTTGATGATGGGTTCGTCATAAATGTTTGTCCACTTAAAATCTTGCCAAAGCTTGCTATGTCAACAAGGGATCTAAGCCCAAACAAAGTGACCATTAGGGCTTATGATAATACTAAGAGGCATGCTGAGGGAACTTTTAATGCTATTATGAAGGTTGGTCCAACTGAATCCATGGTTGAGTTTATAGTTTTGGATATACCCATCACTTTTACATTGCTATTGGGATGACCCTGGTTTCATCCTCTTGGTGGAGTTCCTTCTACACTCCATTAGAAGATCAAGTTCCCTATTGGAGATGAAGCAGTGGTTATCGAGGCTGAAAATAACAAAGTAGTAAACACTTTTACAGTTGAGAGGCCTCTCAATGGTTTTCAAGTGAATGTTGTTTTTTGATAATGAGATGATGGGTTCTAGAATTTTGGCTATGATGAAGAAAATGAACTATCCACTCGGTACTGGCCTTGGAAAGGGGAAGGCAAGTGTAATAGAGCTTCCAGATTTCAAGACTCAAACTTCTAAGAAAGGGTTGGGATATGATGAAGCAAATGGAGGTGTTCTGTTAAAAAGGAATGAGAAGATTAATTTTCCTCAAATTGAAGAAATATTTATCAAAGCACCAGAATTGGAACCACTCCAAGGAAATCCAGAACCAATCATTTTTATGGGAAAGTTGATCCCTGGGTTTGAGCTCTTTACTGATGTTGCTGAATTGGTGGAACATAAAGAGAAAAAGCTTTACCTGCCAACTGACAAAGAGCCTAGCCTAGAAGAGAAGAAAGAAGCCACCTTGAAGATCCAAAAGACTCTATAGAAAATTGCTGCTCTCATCAAAGAACAATTTGAAAACCTTTTAATTTATAATGATGAGAACATTGATGCTGATTCTGATTTTTATTTTAATTTGTCTGCTCTATATGAGCATGATGATGTTTTCTTTTCCAAAATGATGCAATAAAGTCTAATTTTGCTTACTTGTGTGATGTTTTTCTTGATGGTTGCATACATTCAAATAGTGGTTACATGAGCATCTTTAATATTAACTCTGTTGATACACAATAATTAAATTTGGAAATTGATAATCCTAAATATATTAGCATAGCATCTGACCTTACTCCTGATGAGAGAGAGAGAGATTAGAAAAAATATTTAAAAAATATGAAGAAGTTTATGCTTGGTCTTATGAGGATATGCCTGGAATTAATCGAGATATAGCCAAGCACTTGATTCCCACTTACACTCAGATGAAACCTGTCAAACAAAAGCTTAGATGAAGACCAGAATGGGTAGAATTAATCAAAGAAGAAGTCACTAAGCATATACAAGTAAAGTTCCTTGAAGTGCTAGACTATCCAGATTGGCTAGCCAATATAGTTCACATGCCGAACAAAGATGGAAGAATTAGGGTGTGTGTGGACTATAAAGTCTTGAGCAAGGCTTCCCCTAAGGATGACTTTCCTCTACCCCATATAGATGTCCTTATTAATAGTATGGCCTCTAGCATGCTACACTCATTTGGAGATGGATTTTCTGTATACAATCAAGTGTTAATGGCCTAAGAGGATAAAGCTAAAACTGCCTTTATTACTACATGGAATATATTTTGTTATAGGGTGATGCTTTTTGAATAAAAGAATGCTGGACCAACCTACCAACGGATGGCCACCACCTTGTTTCATGACATGATGCATAAGGAAGTTGAGGTCCATGTTGATGATATGATGGTAAAGTCTGATACAAGAGAACATCATTTCCAAAACCTAGAGATATTCTTTGAGAGAACAGTGAAGAATAATCTAAGGTTGAATCTAAAGAAGTGTGTATTTGGAGTTAATTCAGGCAAAATGTCGGGGCACGTGATTGTCCCAAATGGTATTGAGATTGACCCTGACAAGGTTAAGGCAATCAGGGATATGCCAACCCCTAAGACGGAGAAGAAATTTTGGGGGTTCATCGGATGATTGTAGTACATTAGCAGAGTCATAGCAAAGCTTACCACAATCTGTGAACCTATCTTTAAATTACTTAAAAATAACTAGCCAGTCAAGTGGAATGAAGAGTGTCAAAAGGCCTTTGAACATATAAAAGAGTATCTACTAAATCCACTTGTCTTAAAACCACCTAAACTCGATAAACCTTTATTACTATACTTAGCAATAGAGGAGGAGTCAATAGGTGCTATGCTAGCCAAAGCAGATGAATCAGGGGTTGAGCATGCAATCTACTATTTGAGTAGAAAGCTCCTACCTTATGAGATTAAGTATAGTATCATTGAAAAGACTTGTGTATCTATGGTTTGGTCTTCTAAGAAGTTGTGGCATTAGTTTCAGTCTTATAGTGTGCAAGCAATTTCCAGGTTAGATCCGGTGAAGTATTTAAGGGAGACACCCTCTTTGATTGGGAAGTATGGTTGATGGTTGATAATTTTAGAGGAATTTGACATTGAATATGTAACCAGGAAAAAAATCAAAGGTAGAGTAGTAGAAGATTTCTGGCTCCGCAACCATTGTTGGATAGTGAGGAAGTGATTTTAGAATTTCCTGATGAATATTTAGAGGCCATAGAAGTACAAGGATGGAAGATGTATTTTGATGGAGTAATAAATAGAAAAGGAACAGGTTTGGGAGTAATACTAGAATCACCTAAGGGGAGCTCATTCCTCTAGCTAAGAAGTTAAAGTTCAGGGCAACCAATAATATGGAGGAGTATGAAGCATGTATCTTTGGTTTGGAAACCCTGATAATTATGAAGGTGGATAAGGTGCAAGTCTTTAGTGATTCGTTGCTAATGGTATCCCAAGTAAATGGGGAGTGGGAGTTAAAAGAAGAGAAGTTAAAACCATACCATGATTATTTAACCATGATGTAGAAGAATTTTAAGGAGTGCAAATTTATACACTTACCATGGGAAGAAAATCAGATGGCCAATGCCCTAGCCACATTGGCTTCGGTGTGGGAAAATCCTGTCAACTTGTTTCTTAAGCCTCTGGTTTTGACCAGTTCATCAACTCTTTGCTATGAGTATGAAACAATCCTGGAAACTGATATAGACTATGATGCATGGTATGACACCATATGATGATTCTTGGAGAATAAGGAATACCCATTGGGGGCAACAAGGGAAGAGAGAAGAGCCATAAGGCGGTGGTCCTTACAATACATTACCTTTCATGGAGAGTTGTATCAAAGATGGCCTGATGGCGTGCACTTGAGATGCTTGAGGGAGTCTAAAGTTCAGCAGATCATGTCAGAAATACATGCAGGAATTGTGGACCACACATGAACGGATTAGCCTTGGTTAAGAAAATAATTTGACAAGGCTACTACTGGTTGACCATGGAGATATATTGTATTGAGTTTGTGAAGTGGTGCCAGTGGTGCCAAATGTACAAAAGCCTAAATCACTTACCTCCTAAGAATTGCATTCTATATCTTCACCCTGGCCTTTTGCAACTTGGGGGATTGACATTATAGGAGAGATACATCTAATGGCTTCAAATGGTCACCAATTTATTATAGTAGTTGATTATTTTTCAAAATGGGTTGAGCCTAATCTTTCAACAAGCTGGGGGTAAGGCAAATGGCTAGGTTTATTGAAAATAATCTCAACTACAGATATGGGGTCCCACACAGTGTGATATCGGACAATGGGGTATAGTTTTAAGGAGCAGTTAAGGACTTATTCTTGAAATACCAAATCCATCATCATTCATCCTCCCCTTATAGACTGAAGGCTAATGGTGCAGTGGAAGCAACAAACAAGACAATTAAGCAAATTTGGTCTAACATGACCAAGACATATAGGGATTGGTCGAAAATACTTCCTTTTGCTTTATGGAGATATAGAATAAGTGTGCGAACCCTGACTGGAATGATGCCATTTTCTTTGGTTTATGAAATGGAAGTAGTGTTGCCAATTGAGATTGAGATCAAATCGTTAAGGGTGGTCCTATAAGCTGAATTGCCTGAGATAGAATGGGTAGTGAGTAGATACACACAGTTAGCTTTGTTAGAAGAAAGAAAGTTAAAAGCTCTATATCATCATTAGTTGTATCAAAGAAAGATAGCTCAGGCCTACAATAGAAGGGTTAAGATTATAAAGTTTAAAGTTGGCGACTTAGTGTTGAAGCAGTGTAAGCCTATTGTCCCTGATCCAAGAGGAAAGTTTAGACCTAGTTGGCAAAGGCCATATGTTGTAAAGCAAATCATGAATAAGGGTGCAGTCAAGCTATCAGCCATGGTTGGGAATGTGTTTAGTGAGCCAGTGAACATTGACAAGTTGAAGAGGTTTTATATATAAAAAAGGGAGCTCACTAGGTTGAAAACCCAAAAAAGGGCGGCCTAGGCAAAAGTTTGAGCCGTCCGCTAGTTTCAAAAAGCCAAAAGGGCGGGCTAGGCAACAATCAGGGCTAAATGAGAGAAAAATTGTCAATTAGCAAACCCGAAAGGGCTGGTTGGTGACAAGAGTAATCTTGTGTATGCTGGCTTTATGTTTGGCTTTTCACCAATTTAATAAAACAGAGTTAATATTAAAATTATTCTATGTGTACTATTTGGAAATAATCTAAACATTAGGATAAAATAAATAACACAATAGTGTAGACCCTTAATTTTTTACCCAATCCGGTCCAATATGTTTTATTTAGTCTAAAATGATTTTTCTTGTCTAATTGGTCCAAAATAATTTTTGTTAAATAATTTTTGCTTAAGTATCTAATTTTTATTAATAAAAAATAAAAATAAACAAATAAAAATCAAAAAAATAAAAATAAAAATCGGAGTCGGAAAAATCGGCAGCGAAAAAACAATCACACGGGCCCATGGGCTATTTCGCCGGCAAGAAATTCTTGCGGCCAAAATCACTGTTCTATTTCGCTCGCAGGATTATCCTGCAATCGAAATAGAATTTCTATTTTGCCCACAGGAAAATCCTGCGAGCGAAACCCCAGCCCGCCCACTGCCGTAGTTTTCTGCTGCAGTTTTTTTTCGCCAATGCAATTTTTTCCTGCTGCAATTTTTTTCGGCAGCACAAATTTTCCGACGCAAATTTTTTGAAACCTAATCCAATTAGGTTTTGGTTTTTTTTATTAATATTACTTGCCTTACCTAATTAGGATTAAACTATATCAAACCCTTATAAATAAGGACCAAAGGCAACCAAATTTGGGTGTGGCGAAAAATTGGAAGTAGCTTGGAAAATTGGAAACCAAATCAAGGAAGGAAAAGTAATAATTCAATTCAATTGATTTTTAAAGGAGCAGCAGCACGATTTAAAGAATTCAAAGGCAAAAAATGGCTTGTCTTTGGAGCTAGTTCATCCAAGAAGAACTGTTTTTGGAGGAATCATCAAAAGAAGGTATGTGTTAATTGATTTTCTTTAATTGTTTTTTTTACACAGTAGCTAAAACTAGGATTTTTGTGTTTTTCAAAAGTTAAAATCTTAGAACTTTAATTTAGTTTTCCCAAGTCAAAAACACTAATACGTTACTTTATTTTCCAAAAAGACTTAAAATTATTATTTTTTGCCTCTTCAAAGTCTCAAAACCCTAATTGAACATATTCTTCAACAAAACCAAATTTTGATTATGTTTCTTTGAAAACTTTAAACTAGGTTCTATTTCATTCAAAAAGCTTTAAAAAACATCTTTTCTACTTATAAAAACTTCAATACGTTTGTTTAAATTCATAAAACTTCATAAAATTATCAAATTGTTTTTTCCAAACTTTAAAATTAACAAATCACCCGTAACCATAAATTCTAAAGACACTAAACGCTAATCCAACTTTTAAACCTAAAATAGTAAACCCTAATCCTTTAAAACCTTAAACCTAACTTTTTCTAAGCTTTAATCCTTTAAAACATTAATAAACCATAAATTTACAAATATTCTAAATTTACACAGTAGCTTGAAATCATCATTCAAAAATCACAAATCAAAAGTATTTTAAAGTGTCTAAAACCCTAGTTTCATGATTTCATCATTCAAACCTTAATTTTGTTAATCAAAGAGTCTTACCAACCTTTTAAAACATAAAACCCTAATCTATTTTAATTCCATAAAAAGTCACAGTAGCTATAATTGAACTTTTATTTGCTTTATTCAATTCCATACTTGATTATACTTTGATTTATCTCTTATGATTTAATTTATTTAATTTCAATTCTTGATTTATTTAATTTATCATGGATGGATTTTATTTTATATTTTGATTAATAGCTTTGATGAATGATTTATTTATGATTATTTACTTTTATCAATTAATTTAGATTTCCAAAAGTTGTAAGAGGTATGTTTCCACTTGGTGGGTACCTCATTAGTTAAACATCGTGTAATTTAATTTGCTTTTCTATTTTAGAACCTATGTAAAGGGCATGTTTCTACCTTTTAGTGGGTGTCCTATTTAGGCATGTGATGTAAGGACATGTTTCCATCCTTGGATGGGTGTCCATTTATTTGCTTTGTTTGGACATTACTTTGATTTTAATATAATGATGCTTTCTTTTAATTATTGTGTGTAATATGGATAATATTGTTATATTTAAGAATTTTATAATATTAAGACCTGTAAAGGAGGCCAGTTCCAATGAACCGGGCGTTGTGGGGGGTGCTGGGCCATTTCTCACCTTCCCCACACGTACCCAACTTTTTGAACCCATTAGGGGGTTAGGGATTCCTTAGGAATTGAGTCATCCACCCCTTTCTTTTTTCCCGGCCCGTCCGGGTCGCAACTCTATTTTCTCCGGACTTAGGTCCGTGTTCTCTAAGCCCCCAAGCCTAAACACTGCCGAAGTCGCAAGAACCATTCCACCGGGAGTGGGGGCAAAATCTCCGCTCACAATGGCGACTCCACTGGGGAAAAGAGAAGTTGATTCCGTTGGTCTTTATATTATTCTATTCTTTCTTATAATGATATTATTCATTGCATCATATTAGATTGCATCGTGTGCGTGAGTTAGGATGCCCGTGTTACTCGTGTTATGTTATGTAAGGGATACCATACTTTCACTCAAGGTATGGAGATCGAGCATGGCATAACCACTAATAGCCTCGTACCATTTGGTATATACTTGCTATGGGAACCTAAGCCTTTTAATCCAAAGACTAAAGCTCATGTAATTGGCGTAGTTACTTTTCTTTAGGTTTTACTTTAAATGCATATTGTTTGACTATGGTTAATTTATTTTGGCTTAAATCATGGCTTATTTGGTTTGTTCTTTTTCTAATATGACTTAAGTATATTGTAAGCTCAAATAAATTTTTTCTTTAAATTCCAAAAGACCGAAGCTATTTTTAAAACTTTTCAAGATGGTCTTTGGACATAAGACATTTCCAAAAACAAATCAAAAATTCTTTGGCCCATGGCCCAAATACTAAGCCCAAAATCCATTTTTCTAAAATCTTTTACAATGGGCTTGGAAACAAAACTATTTTCACCCAACCATTTCTTACCAAGAGCTTGCAAAAATATTTAGGTCAATTATGAAATACCAAAAATCAATTGTGGGCCTAGTTTATACAAAGAATAAATTAATCATGGGTTTGTTTTTGGCATGAACCATTAGTTACTCTTTTCAGGTGAGAAATCTATTTATAATAAACCTCTTAATTTTGTTTTAATCCAACATAGCATAAAAGCTATTATAGTTGGTTGAATGGATTAAAACCTAATTAATGGGAATTACTATGAATGGATTCCCATTTTCGAAAATATAACTATTGGTTGAAACATCCGAGGGAATTATTCGAAAGCAAAATACCCCATGTTGGTATTTTGTTAACCCTATACCAAGGAAAAGAGACTCGCCATTCGTGTGTGGATGTTATAAGGTTGGAAGGAACGTCCTATTTATCCTTATTTGTTGATTTGTTGGTGCTTACATACATGCATACATTTGCATCTCATATCATTGATCCTCTCTGGCTCACAGCCCTGGATTACAATAGTTCTAAAGCTTACAACAATCCGACCTACGCCAGAGATGAAGTATCTAGCAACGACTCAATCACTTGCTCACCTAAAGCAATGGAGCCCGAACAAATTCAAAGGATGGTGGATGAGGCCCTCAATGCCAAGATGGAGGAAATCAAAAAGGCCCTAGCTGAGACTATGAAGAACCAATTGACTGCAATCTTAGAAAACCATGCCGAGGCATCTGCTAGCACTAAGAAACCAAAGGACAAAGGGAAGACCAAAGTTATTGAAGTGGTTTTGGATGATGAAAAGGTGATCATTGATGATGATGATGATGATTGGGCTCAATACTACCAAGATGTTCAAGAAAAGAGGAAAGAACCAAAGGTTGGTGAGAAAGCAACTATTAAAAAGACCGAGACATCCGATGTTGAAAAGATGATTGCTGATTTAGAAGAGAAATTTGAGAAAAAGTTGAAAACCGAAGAGATGTCTGAGATCGACAAACTATTTGAACAAGATGAAGAGGTCCCTTATAAATTCAAGATGCCTTCCTTTGCTAAGTACAATGGCACCGAAAATCCTCATCTTCATGTGAAGCAGTACACCACTGCCATGCAGTCTGCCCGAGCTACTAAGGCTCAAACCCTAAGGTACTTTATGCTCTCATTGGACCCTGTTGTCCAAAATTGGTTCAATACCTTAGATGATGGAACACAAAAGAGTTGGGATCTACTTTACAAAGCCTTCATCCAATAATATGGATATAATGTTGAGTTAGAAGTTACCTTAATGGAAGTGGAATCCATTAGGCAAAGGCCGAATGAGAATTTTATGGACTATGTGAAGCGATGGAGGAACAAGGCTGCTTTACTCAAGAAGAGGCCCGATGAATTTGATCAAATAAGGATGATTGTGAGAGGGGTGTTGCCTAATCTCCGTGAAAGGATGTCTCACACCCTTAGAAGGGATTTCAAAGATCTTCTCCAAGCTGGTCTACAAATTGAAGAGTGGGAAAGGGAGAAGAATCGCTTCTCAATAAGAAGGAATGAGAAAGGGAACAACCAGCCTAGCAATCAAACCACACAAAAAGAAGTTGATGTTAATGTGACCGGTCAAGGGAATAAGAGACAATTCTCAGATCTGGGGAAGCCTCTATCTTGGGTTTTTAGCAAGCTGCAAAAGAAAGGGTTGTTACAACCATTAGCTCCTCGACCTTTACATAATCCATTGCCACCAAACTTCAATGCCGAGGCCTTCTGTCAATTTCATCAAATGAGAGGACATGAAATAGATAAATGTGCTCGTCTAAGGCATGAGATCCAAGATTTGATTGATAGTGGCAAGCTACCCAAGCCGGATAAGCCCAACACCAAAGATAATCCATTACCAAGATTCAATAGAGTACCTCCACCAACAACCTTCATGGTGGGAAAAGGATTGGAATAAGATTTTGTTTTATCATCCTTTCAAGATGGGGATATTGAAGATATGAAAGAAAATTAAATGCAATAAACTTTCCTTAGCTTGAATGTTGCTTTTCAATTTTACTTTCTTTAATATTTAAATTGGAACAATCTTGTTTTTTAAAGTTGCTTGAATAAATTACTTTCATCAAAATTTTTGCTGGTCTTTGTTCATTTTGATGCTCAATGAGTGAGGAATCTAGCTTGATGTTTATAAATTAATGTGTCTAAGCATCATGACTTGAATGACTTTACTAGATGAGGGAATTGCTCTATAGCATTGAGTTGTGTATGCTTACTTAGAGAGGGCTCTGGCATAATTACCTTTGTCTAGGTCCTAGTCAGTCTTAGAACATGCTTTGACAAACTTTTGAGGCAAAATTGAACTCTGCTTATTTAAGAGAGAAATGATCTAGGCATTGTTTGGTTAGCCAACAACTAGTATCCACCCAATTAAATATCATTCCTTAGTTGTCCCTTTGAACCTTCATAAAATTTTAGCTTTCTTTTCATTGGCATATAACCCCAACAACCTACCCTAAGCTGTTATGATACTTTTGACAAGTCTTATGATCACTAAGATGAACAGGCAAGAAGATCAAAGAAAGAAATGAATACTATGAAGATAGTTGATGTTTTCAAGACCATAAGAGTGGTTGAAGTTCTCAATACCATAAGGGTAGTTGATGTTCCCTTAATATCTCCAATATATCAAGACAACATCAACATCAGAGTAACAAATGATTTATCCCTGTTAAAGAAGATTTATGTTACTCCACTCATCCATTATTGGGAGCCCAAGTTGGTACAAACAAGACAACTCTTTTAGAGCTAGAATAATAAAAAAAAGGAAAATAAAATAGGAGAAGAAAGATAAAAGAAAAAAGGACAAAACAAAAAAAAGAAAAAAAAAAGAAAAAAAAAGGAGAAGAAAGATAAAACCTAAAAAGGCAGTTCAGAAAGCCAACTGAGTTCTCTTTTACCTAAAGCAGCAAAAGGCTTCCATTTGGTTCAAAAAGACATTTTTACTTGAATTGGTTCAACCCAACCAAAGATTCAATCAAAATTGGAGAAAAAAAAGGAGGAAGACCATCCAGTTCTTGAAAGTTCTGTACTTGATAGTCCTGCAAGAAAGAAGGACAAAATGATAAAAGAAAGGAAAGAGTAAGGAAAATAAAGAGAAAGAAATGGGAAGAGTAAGAAAAATAAAGAAAAGGGAGAAGAAGAAAAGAAATGAATTTGGGAACCAAACTTTTTTTGCAAGGGCAAAAACTATCCTAATCAAGATCCAGATTAATGCCAAGAAGATAGAAGGAATTTGGAATATAGCAAGATTGCCTCCAAGCTACCTAAAATTCAAATAAGAAATTTATGGTGTGAGGGTTTGTCCATTGTGTCACACAAGCTCCAATCTCAAAATGGCCTTCATTTTAACCCATGTCCCTTATAGACCCCGTTTCAAGCCTATAAAAGACCTGTTGATCACTCTTGGTAGGTAGAGTCTATTAGTGGAGATAGTTTGGATAAGCATGCATATGAGATAGACAATATTTAAACTCAAATGAGACCTTTGGCCAATTAATGTGTATGTGCCTATCTAAAGTGCAACAATTCTTGCTTAAATAGAAATAATTTCCGAGTTTAGTGCGGTAACTAGGGTTGTCATGTTATAGATCTGTTAATTTGAAAAAATCAAGTCCTGAGGTACATTGACATTAATTTGGCAAAGCCAACATTTGATTTCAAAATGAAAATTCAAAAATTTCAAAAAATATTTTGTCATACAAAGCCTTCAAGTTAAGGGAAGTATGTTGAACCTCCAAAAGACACATTGGGCAAAGGAAATTATTATTGGCAAGGTCATGAAGAAGCTATCAGCCGATATACTAAAATATAGTTGGAAATAGATGAATCCCTGACTCTGCTGCTTAAGGTCTCCACCACTCATGTTTTCATCATCTTAATGATAAAAGCCACAAATACAAAGGTTTCAATCATTCCAATGCAAGACTTGAACGAGCATCAAAAAGGAACCAATGAGAACACTTATGTTGATCACTTCGGTTTGTGAGTCGATGGAACAAGTGTAAGTATTATTCATGCATACATGAGCATATCACATCACACTTTCTTATCTTGTATTGTATATTCTTTATCAAAGTGAATAGCAAACACTCTGTGAAGTAAAGAATTAAAAGAAGATGTCAAATCAGGGGGGCATGGAAAGCCAATTGCTTGAGAAAGCTCCAGTAAATTTGCAAAGAGAAGAAATATGTGCTTGTGCGAAGAACTAGACGGCAAAAACATCAATCAAAGCTTACATGGATAAAATATTTGGTTTGAGCCTATATAGATTTTTTGAGTTTATATACCAAATATTTTTAAACTCACTTACAAATATTTTGCCACACAGGGGGGCAAGGAGAGGATATAAGGTCCAATTAAAAATAGCTAAATCTTTGCAAAAAGGAAGAACAAAACTCTCAAAAGAATGAAGATGCAAAAGACAAAAGACCAATCCAGCTAAAAGAGCTAAAGCCAGGGTAAAGACCCGACCTCCAATGGATAAAGACCCATGTTTCAAGGGTAAAGACCCAATCTCAAAGGATGAAGATCTATTTGCAAGGGTGAAGACCTGATCTCAAAGAATGAAGATCCATTTTTCAAGGGTAAAGACCCAATCTTAAAGGATGAAGATCCATTTGCAAAGGTGAAGACTCGATCTCAAAGGATGAAGATCCATTTTTCAAGGGTAAAGACCCGATGTCAAAAGATGAAGATTCATTTTCAAGGATGAAGATCCATTTGCAAGGGTGAAGACCCAATCTCTAAGGATGAAGATCCATTCTGAGGGTGAAGAATCACAATGCATAGAACAGCCGGAGTAGTCAGACTTCTCAACTGATAAAAGGTTAGTCAAATTCTTTCTCGAGTCCATGTACCCATTCTCGGGTCCAAGTACCCAAATCAAATCTAATCTTGGGTCCAAGTACCCAAATTAAATCAAAATCAATTCAAATCTCAAGTCAAAGTACCCAGGTTAGGATCGAGTATCCCAATCAAGTTTAGGATCAAGTATCCAAATCAAGTTAGGATCGAGTATCCCAATCCAATTTAGGATCGAGTATCCAAATCTGATTTAGGATCGAGTATCCAAATCCAGTTAGGATCGAGTATCCCAATCAAGTTTAGGATCGAGTATCCGAATCCAAGTTAGGATAGAGTATCCAAATCAAAATCAAGTTTAGGATCGAGTATCCAAATCCAAGTTAGGATCGAGTATCCAAATCCAGTTTAGTATCGAGTATCCAAATCCAAGTTAGGATCGAGTATCCAAATCCAGTTTAGGATCGAGTATCCAAATCTGATTTTGGATCGAGTATCCAAATCCAGTTAGGATCGAGTATCCCAATAAAGTTTAGGATCGAGTATCTGAATCCAAGTTAGAATCGAGTATCCAAATCAAGTTAGGATCGAGTATCCCAATCCAATTTAGGATCGAGTATCCAAATCCAGTTTAGGATCAAAAATCCAAATCCAGTTTAGGATCGAGTATCCAAGTCCAATTAGGATTGAGTATCCCAATCCAATTTAGGGTTGAGTATCCAAATCAAATTTAGGATCGAGTATCCAAATCCAGTTAGGATCGAGCATCCGAATCCAGTTTAGGATCGAGTATCCAAATCCAGATAGGATCGAGTATCCAAGTCTAGTTTAGGATCGAGTGTCCAAATCTCTCAGGTCCAGAACCTAAAACCTCAAAAATTAAGTCTTATTGCTTTTCACTCTCTTTCACTAAGGTTTCAGATCATTCAAGCAGGGGGCAAACTGTAGACCCTTAATTTTTGACCCAGTCCGGTCCAATATGTTTTATTTAGTCTAAAATGATTTTTGTTGTCTATTTGGTCCAAAATAATTTTTGTTAAATAATTTTTGCTTTAGTATCTAATTTTTATTAATAAAAAATCAAAATCAAAATCAAAAAATAAAAATAAAAATAAAAATCGGAGTCGGAAAAATAGGCATCGAAAAAATAGTCGCACGGGCCCGTGGGCTATTTCGCTCGCAGGAATTTCCTGCGGGCGAAATCACTGTTCTATTTCGCTTGCAGGAAATTCCTGCGGGCAACACCCCAGCCCGCCCACTGTCGCAGTTTTCTGCGGCAGTTTTTTTTCGCCAACGCATTTTTTCCTGCTGCAAAATTTTTCGGCAGCGCAAATTTTTTGAAACCTAATCCAATTAGGTTTTTGTTTTTTTTATTAATATTACATGCCTTAGCTAATTAGGATTAAACTACATCAAACCCTTATAAATAAGGACCAAAGGCAACCAAATTTGGGTGTGGCAAAAAAATTGGCAGTAGCTTGGAAAATTTGAAACCAAATCAAGGAAGGAAAAGCAATAATTCAATTCAATTGATTTTTAAAGGAGCAGCAGCACGATTTAAAGAATTCAAAGGCAAAAAAGGCTTGTCTTTGGAGCTAGTTCATCCAAGAAGAATTGTTTTTGGAGGAATCATCAAAAGAAGGTATGTGTTAATTGATTTTCTTTAATTGTTTTTTTACACAGTAGCTAAAACTAGGATTTTTGTGTTTTTCAAAAGTTAAAATCTTAGAACTTTAATTTAGTTTTCCCAAGTCAAAAACACTAATACGTTACTTTATTTTCCAAAAAGACTTAAAATTGTTATTTTTTGCCTCTTCAAAGTCTCAAAACCCTAATTGAACTTATTCTTCAACAAAAACAAAATTTGATTCTGTTTCTTTCAAAACTTTAAACTAGGTTCTATTTCATTCAAAAAGCTTTAAAAAACATCTTTTCTACTTATAAAAACTTCAATACGTTTGTTTAAATTCATAAAACTTCATAAAATTATCAAATTGTTTTTTCCAAACTTTAAAATTAACAAATCACCCGTAACCATAAATTCTGAAGACACTAAACCCTAATTCAACTTTTTAACCTAAAATAGTAAACCCTAACCCTTTAAAACCTTAAACCCTAACTTCTTCTAAGCTTTAATTATTGTTATTGTTCATTCTAACATCATTTTTCTAAGGAATTGACAAGTGTAAAATCTATGACAGATGTAAGTGTAGGGTGCAGGCCAACTTTGCTTCAGACGATCTAGAAAAGCTTTATTCAAACAAGGCATGTCAAAATCAAAAGTAAATTCAAAACCTCGAGGCTTGGCTCCGTGAGCGGACCTAGTCAATCCAGTCGGCATATGAAGAAGTAAGATGGAGTAGTTTCCTGATAGAATGATATTGTGGTAGATATCTGGCAAAGTCCATAGATGGAGTGTCAAGTAAGCAGAGGCACTCTTGTAGCCAGATCTATAAACACAAGCAATAATTTAAAAAAAAAAGAGCCCAATAGATTGAAAATCCATAAGGGCAGCCTCAGTAAAAATTAGAGCAGTTTTGCTAGTTTCAAAAATCCGCAAGGGCGGCTTAGGCAAAAATTAGGATAACTTGCCAGTTTTAAAAACCCACAAGGGCAGACTAGGCAAAAATTACAGCAATAAAAATAAAAACCTAAATTGAAAATCTGAAGGGGCAATTTAGGCAATTACATGTAGCAACAAAGGACTTTCAGCAAATCTCCTTAAAGAGTTTGTCTTGAATTGATCCAATCCAACTAGGGTTTCATCCAAGACCACGGGTACTGGTGATAATCCTCCTTCCATTTGGTCCATGATATCCAATGCTCATGGATCAATGTCATCGTCGGGAGAAACAAGTAGGAATTGACTAAGCAAGCAAAGACAGAACATGCGCCTTTAAGTTTTGGTGGGAGCCAAATAGGAAGTGCAAAAGTCAATCGAGGGACCAAGCAGAATTTTCTCACCTCTCGTCAATTGCAAAACTTCAGGCTTTGAAAGTTGAAACAAAATCTGCATCTTTTGATGAGTTTTGGAAATCAGTATGGGCAATGCCATTTTGATGTCCTCAAATTTTTCGATCATAGGACATATCTCAAAGTTATTTATCTTGAACATCCTGGTTTTCACATCCCAAAAGGAAGCCATGGCATGTAAAAAGAAATGATCCAATTTGACATTTTGAAAGCACTTCAAAGTATTAATTTGAGACCAAGATATTTGTTCCTAATGTATGGCTTTCATGGTCTTAAACAATCCTTTGATTTTCTTTAAATAAAGCTCAGTCATTCTTGAAGTTAAAGAAAAGCTCAAAATTGTTGGAATGGTTTTGTTGTCGTAATAAAATTCATAGAATATTTCATTGCTCCTATTAAAATTAGGAATTGAGGCATGAATGGAACAAGATAAGAGGTTTGCTTATATACCAAAGTGCACAAGGAGTTGGCAGTGACTTGAAACCAAGACGCGCAAGGAAAAGGGAACGTTGAAGTAATTATTGGACTACCTCATTTATCTTTGTTTTATAAATCTAAATCCATAACGAACTTGTACTTATGACTTGTGAATTCAACATGGATGGTTTTGTGTATATATATAAAAGAAGGATAAAAAAAGAAAAAAATTTATTGAAAAGTCAAAGTTGTAGTAAAGTAAACACCATTATTATTATTATTATTATTATTATTATCATTATTATTATTGTTAATACAAGTTTTTTGGCTTAACACAATGGTGGATCACTGCGAAGGAGGTAGACCATAATCGAATAAAGCCCTGAAAAAGTCATCGCCTGATGGAGGAGGAGGAATATCACTCACCCAAAGTCCACCCGAGGAGGAAGCACCTGAGTCCCTATAACCTTGAAAGTCGGGTCTATAATATTCGCCACCTAAAAAAGGAGGAGTCACCTCATGGTCATCAGTTCAGGGCCCCCTAGAAGATGAAGCACCAGGATCCCTGATTCCCCAGAACTTGAAGTCTCAAAAGTTTTATTTCGACTGATGATATAATCCTTCAAAATGGGCAACCTCTTGGCGGCTGGTAGCTAATTCTTCTTACAATTTCTTATTTTGCTCCTTAAGCATTCGCTGTGAGTCAAAAGGAAAGGGTAAGGATATACATAACCATGCATACATATAGCATAAATCATCATGGAACAGGATGACAGACCAGATAACTCAGATCAAAGCCTTGCTGATAAGATGGCACTTTTGGTTGAAAAGAAGGAGCAAATGGAGAAAATTTTCATCGAACTGGTGAAAAGTGTCACTAAACTGGTGAAAATTTTCACTGAATTAGAACAACAGTGGAAGGTCCAGCTGTTGCGCTCGAATTAAGTACTACTACAAAGCGTCACTCGCAAGTATACTAGGTAGCTGTAGCAAAGGTGATCGCCCCAAGGTCGTTTCCCCAAGAAGGTGTGGTTCGTAATAGCTTGATTGATAAATTATTTAAATGTGAGAGTTTGTTGTTTGGGATGGTGTGAGAATAATTTAAACCTAAAATTAACGTGCGTAGGGTTGATGTGTGTGACGGGTGTACAAGATCAAATCAATTCTTGGGAAGGTGCCTAGGGTCATAGGTCCATTCAATCAAAGCCCAATTCTCAATTATCCATTAACATAATATTGTAATTAATTTGTTCCTTAAGGTTAATTAGTCAATTACCAATCCATTAGTTCTCACATTCATGAATTAGCAATAACCAATTATTACACATTATCAAATTAATGAAACCCTAGAACTTATATTTCTAATTCATTCATAAGGTGGTCAATTATATAGTTCCGATATCAGATTTCACCTCTCGGTCCGTCATCCAATATTCAAAGATCAATAGGTAGCTAATCTATCAACCTAGCATTTAATACAATACAATCAACCAATCAACAAGGAACATCAATGGAAATATCAAATCAAGACATTCAACCAAATATACTACAAACCCTAGGCATGGGTATTTAGCTCAACATCATCAATTTAACATATTCATTCAACTGAATATAAAATAAATACAAATTGTCCATTGCAATATCAATATCTTAATACAACAACAACAATAAGAATGAATTAAAAGAGAGAATAGAAAAACCCCTTGTGAAGATGCCAAGAGTAGGATTGCTAGTCTTCCTCCTAGCTCCACTTGATGTATGATGAAGAACTCAAGCCCTCTTCAATGGTTGATTCCCCTTTGCAATATGGAATGGAGCTTTCTCAAGTCACCAAACCTTTGGATGGAGCTTTCTTAAGTCACCAACACTTCAATTGATTTTACCTTTGGAAGATGGAATGGAACTTTCTCAAGTCACCAAACCTTTCATTGAAGCTTCTTCAACATTCAAGAGCTTGTTAACCCAATTTATCCCAAAGAACCTCAAAGATCTTATTAATGGAAGATGGAGAAGGTGGAGAGGATGGAAATGGAGATGAAGATGAAGGGACAAGGGAGAGTGTCACTCTCTCCCTCTACCAAACGTGTAGCAGAAATTGTTCAAGGACAAAAACAAGAACTCCCAAATTTCCCTCTTCTTCTCCTTTTTAATTCATTCAAAATACACACCCATGCCTTCCAACTCACACCATTTCACTTTGTTCCCCACTTTTTATTTGTTTAATATTTCTTTTGGCAAGCACAAGGCATTGTCTCTCACTTTGTTCCCCACTTCGTACAAAAGAAATCAATTGTTTCAGGTGTGACACGGCCAAGCCAAGAGTAGCTTGGCCGTGTCTCTTGTTCTTTTCTTTCTGTCCATGAGGTGACACGACCAAGCTAGTGGCTGTGTCCCTCAATTTTCATGGGACATGGCCAAGCTAGCTGGCCGTGTCCTTCACTACTTGCTTCTTTCTTTTCTTCTTTCCTTTTGGTCTCAAGGGGTGACACGGCCACTGGCTTGGCCGTGTCATGTGAGCGTGTTTGCTTCTGCTTCTTTTCTTTCCTTCTTTGCTTGCTCCACTTGTCTTTGGCATGAAATGGGACACGGCCAAGCTTGCTCTTGGCTTGGCCATGTCATGTGACACGGCCACAAGCTTGGCCGTGTCACTGAGTGTGTCTCCCTCTTCTTGCTTCTTTTCCTTCTATTCTTTGGCTCAAGATGGGACACAGCCAAGCTTGCTGGCCATGTCATGTGACACGGCCAGTGGCTTGGCCGTGTCACTCAGTGTGTCTCTTCCTGCTTCCTTCTTTTTTGCTCTTTCTTTGCTTTGGTCTTTGTTTTTCTCTTTGAATGAGACACGGCCAGAGGCTTGGCCGTGTCTCATGGCCGTGTCATGTTCTGCCCTCTTCATTCTTTGAGGGACACGGCCAAGCTAGTTTTGGCTTGGCCATGTCTTGCTTGGTTCATGCTTTTCTTGCACTGTTTTGATCTTCCAAGGGCGTTTTTGCACCTAAACCTAAAACAAACACTTTAAACACACTTAAAACAAAAATTAATCAAAACATTAACTAAAACACACATAAAATCATACTA
This sequence comes from Garcia nutans, assembly GCA_947685225.1. NCBI lineage: Eukaryota > Viridiplantae > Streptophyta > Magnoliopsida > Malpighiales > Euphorbiaceae > Garcia > Garcia nutans. The sequence goes on along the minus strand of CANTUV010000039.1, from coordinate 27,500,866 downwards.
AAAACTAGTACAAAAATGATCTAAACAAATACCCCACACTTAACTCCTTGCTTGTCCCCAAGCAAGGCTAGCTAAAATCAAAACACACTAACAAGATAAATTTTATTAAGTTCAAGAGTTAAAAGTATGCATCAAGACTTCCCTATCCCTAAATCCACAATCAATATTGAATAAAACAAAATTGACACCCATGCAATTAAGTGGTTTTCCATGCATAACCTATGTTGTCGCTCCCTCACCAACTCTTACAAGTGTTTGATCATGGTGGTGTTTACACTCATAACAATCCATGAAAGATTATTACCATAGGCTTGCTTATCAATCAAATCTCCACCACAAAATAACAATCAAGCATCAATCAAATGGTCTTTATTGGGTTGTAATGGGGCTAAGGTAAAGGCATGATATTTAGGAAATGTGAGCTTAATCATTAGGTTCAAGAGCACTTCAAGAATGAAGTAACCATTCATATATATATACCCCAACAATTCCAAAACACCTTCCACCCATCTACCACTTGACATTAAAGAGCTTTTCAAGGGAACTCACTTATTACATATTGCAATGATATTTTCAACTTATTCCAACCCTTCCAATAAGAACAACAATTATTCTTATTATTATTATTATTATTATTATTATTATTATTATTATATTTATTTATTTTTCTCTTTTTTTATTTATTATTTTGCTTTGCAATCTTAAACCTACTAAATTTAACCCCACACTTAATTCAACACAACACTCGGTCATAAACGCTCTTAAAATGCTCTTGACCTAATGAAAGGATAAGAGTTAAACAACAAGGTTCAAGCTAATGGTGTTGTGAAAAAGAAAGAAAAGGAAAAATAAAATAAGCTCAAAAT